>CM077663.1:105734209-106984209 GCA_039707655.1 Elymus sibiricus | reverse complement strand
CTGTTATATTATCATTTTTGGATGTTTTATAATCATTTTATAGCAACTTTATATAATTTTTTGGGACTAACCTATTGACATAGTGCCCAGTGCCAGTTGCTGTTTTTTGCTTGTTTTTTTTATGTCGTAGAATATCAGTACCAAACGGAGTCCAATTGCCACGAAACTTTTTCGAGATTTTTTTTGGACCAGGAGACAACTTGTGAGCCAAGGAAGCACCTGGGAGGAGGCCCGTGGGGCCCACGATACATCAGGGCACGCCAGAGGCCCCCGACTTGCCCTCATGTATCATGGGGCCCACGGAGGTCTTTTCCACCGCCTCTCAGCTCTATAAATCCTCAGAAATTCCAGAAACCCTAGAGGAGTCGACGAAATACAATTCCAGCCGCCGCAAGTTCCAGAACCACGAGATCCAATCTAACACCATCACGGAGGGGTTCATCATCCTCATTGGTGCCTCTCCGATGATGCGTGAGTAGTCCACCATAGACCTATGGGTCCGTAGGCAGTAGCTAGATGGCTTTCTCTCTCTCTTTTGATTCTCAATACAATGGTCTCTTGGATTTCTATTTGATGTAATGACTTTTTGCGGTGTGTTTGTTGGATCCGATGAAGTTTGAGTTCATGATCAATTTCTATCCATGAATATTATTTGAGTCTTCTTTGATCTCTTATATGCATGCTTATTTATAGCCTCGCATTTCTTCTTCGAATCTTTGGTTTAGTTAGGCCAACTAGATCAATTTTTCTTGCCATGGGAAGAGGTGCTTTGTGATGGGTTCGATCTTGCGGTGTCCTCTCCCAGTGACAGAAGGGGCAGCGAGGCACTGATGTATCATTGCTATTAAGGATAACAAGATGGGGTCTATTCCTAGATGAATAGATCTTGTCTACATCATGTCATCGTTCTTATTGCATTACTCCGTTTCTCCATGAACTTAATACACTAGATGCATGCTGGATAGCGGTCGATGTGCGGAGTAATAGTAGTAGATGCAGAATGGTTTCGGTCTACTAATCTTGGACGTGATGCCTATATATTGATCATCGCCTTGGATATCGTCATGATTATTTGATCTTCTATCAATTGCCCAACAGTAATTTGTTTACCCACCGTGTGCTATGCTCATGAGAGAAGCCACTAGTGAAATCTACGGCCCCCGGGTCTATTCTTTTAATATTTTGCTTTCTGATCTATCTTTTGCCGCATTTGTTTTCAGATCTATTATTCCAAAAACCCAAAAATACCTTGCTGCAATTTTTATTTGCATCTTTTATTTTGTGTTCTTGTGCGATTTATTTATCCAATCTCACACAAACTAATCTATCTTTTTACCGTGGAGGGATTGACAACCTCTCTTACGCGTTGGGTTGCAAGTATTTGTTCTTTGTGTGCAGGTACCGTTTACATAGTGTTGCTTGGTTCTCCTACTGGTTCGAAAACCTTGGTTTCACAACTGAGGGAAATACTTACCGTTGCTGTGCTACATCATCCCTTCCTCTTTGGGGAAATACCGACGCAGTCTCAAGCCACGTCAATGCATCATAGTAGAGATAAGTATTTCCCTCAGTGAGAATCAGGTTATTGAACTAATAGGAGAATCACACAAACTCCCATTGTCAGCACCTACACACAAAAGAGCAAACACTTGCACACAACGCGGGCAAGAGGGTTGTCAAGCCCCTTGAACTCGTTACTTGCAAGTATTAATTAGTGAAATATAGGTAATATGAATATAAAATAAAATAACAGTAAATAAATGACAGCAATATTTTTAGGGTTTTTGTAATATATTTTTGTGAAGACCCAGGGGCCATAGTTTTTGCTAGAGGCTTCTCTCTCGAAGAAAGCATACGGTGGGTAGACAAATTACTGTTGGGCAATTGATAGAAAAGCGCATAGTTATGAAATATTTATTCACGACAATGATAATGTATATAGGAGTCACGTCAATAAGCAAGTAGACTGACTCCTATCTGCATCTACTATTGTTACTCCACCCATCGACCGCTATCCAGCATGCATTTAGAGGATTAAGTAAAAACAGAGTAATGCTTGGAACAAGATGACATGATGTAGACAAAGTAAATCCAATCAACATGAATAAACCCCATTGTTTTACCCTCAATGGCCTTAATACAATACGTGTCTTGACCCCTTCTGTCACGAGGATAGAGCACCACAAGATTAAACCCATCACAACGCACCACTCCCACTGAAAATAAATCAATCTAGTTGGCCAAACAAACCAATTGATTGTTATAGCTTCGTAATGCTCTCCGATCTATCAGTTTGGTATGGCCAACTAGATTGATTTATCTTCAGTGGGAGTGGTGCGTTGTAGTGGGTTCAATCTTGCGGTGCTCAATCCTAGTGACAGAAAGGGACATGACACGTATTGTATTGTTGCCACTAAGGGTAAAACGATGGGGTTCATTCATATTAATTGGATTTAATTTGTTTACATCTGTTGGGGAACGTTGAATGGGAAACAAAAAAATTCCTACGCACACGCAAGATCTATCCATGGTGATGAGCATCTACGAGAGGGAGAGTGGATCTACGTACCCTTGTAGATCGCTAAGCGGGAAGTGTTAAGAAACGCAGTTGATGTAGTCGAACGTCTTCGCGATCCAAATCGCTAGCCATCCCGCGATCCGATCATGATCCGTCCAGCGATCCAATCACGAACCGTCCCGCGATCCAATCACGGTCCTTCCGATCTAGCGCCGAACGGATGACTCCTCCACGTTCAGCACACGTACAGCTCGATGATGATCTCCACCTTCTTGATCGAGCAAGAGGAAGCAGAGAGGTAGATGAGTTCTCCGGCAGCACAACGGCGTGGTGACGGTGGTGGTGGAACTAATCCGTCAGGGCTTCGCCGAGCTCCGCCGAGCTCCGCCGAACTAATCTAGAGGAGAAACGATCTAGAGGAAGAAGTGGGCAGCACGTGGCAATTAGGGTTTTGGCTGCCCTCAAATCCTCTAGTATATATAGGAGGAAGGGAGGGGAGGAGGCAGCCTCAAACCCTCCACAAGGAGGATTCGGCTGAACCACCTCAAGGAGGTGGAATCCACCTCCTACAAGGAGGTGGATTCGTTTTAGGATGGTGTCCTACTCCTTCCAACCTCCACCTTTTTCATCTTGGGTGCATGGGCCCCCATGGGGTCGGCTGCCCAGCCCACCAGGGGCTGGTGCGCCACCTCTTGGGCCCATGTGGCCCCCCGGGGTGGATGGGCCCCACCCGGTGGACCCCCGGAACCCATTCATCACTCCCGGTACACTACCGAAAGTACCCGAAACTTTTCCGGAACCCAAATACCACTTTCCTATATATCAATCTTTACCTCCGGACCATTTCAAATCTCCTCGTGATGTCCGGGATCTCATCCGGGACTCCGAACAACCTTCGGTCACCAACATACATAACTCAATACTACCAAAACGTTAAGTGTGCAGACCCTGCGGGTTCGAGAACTATGTAGACATGACCGAGACACCTCTACGGTTAATAACCCGTAGCGGGACCTGGATGCCCATATTGGTTCCTACATATTCTACGAATATCTTTACCGGTTGAACCTCTATGTCAAGGATTCAGTTAATCCCGTATATTGTTCCCTTTGTTCTTCGGTATGTTACATGCCCGAGATTCGATCGTCGGTATCTCTATACCTAGTTCAATCTCGTTACCGACAAGTCTCTTTACTCGTTCCGTAATACAAGATCCCGTGGCTAACACTTTAGTCATATTGCTTGCAAGGCTTATTGTGATGTTGTAGTACCGAGTGGGCCCTGAGATACCTCTCCGTCACACGGAGTAACAAATCCCAGTCTTGATCCATGCCAACCCAACAGACACCCTCGGAGATACCTGTAGAGCACCTTTATAGTCCCCCAGTTACGTGGCGACGTTTGATACACACAAGGTACTCCTCCGGTGTCAGTGAGTTGCATGATCTCATGGTCATAGGAACAGATACTTGACATGCAGAAAACTATCGCAATAAACTGACACGATCATATGCTATGTTTATCGTTTGGGTCTTGTCCATCACATCATTCTCGTAATGATGTGATCCCGTTATCAAATGACATCTCATGTCCATGGCTAGGAAACCTTGTCCATATTTGATCAAGGAGCTAGTCTATTAGGGCATACTAGGGACATGGTGTTGTCTATGTATCCACACATGTATCTGAGTTTCCGATCAATACAATTCTAGCATGGATAATAAACGATTATCATGAACAAGGAAATATGATAATAACTAAATTATTATTGCCTCTAGGGCATATTTCCAACAGTCTCCCACTTGCACTAGAGTCAATAATCTAGCTCACATCGCTATGTGATTTACATTGTTATGAATCTCACACCCAATGAGTTCTGGGGTTCGATCATGTTTTGCATGTGAAAGAGGTTTTAGTCAACGGGTCTGCGACATTCAGATCCATGTGTACTTTGCAAATCTTTATGTCATACTGTAGATACTGCTACCACGCTCCACTTGGAGCTATTCCAAATGGCTGCTCCACTATATGTATCCGGATTGCTACTAAGAGTCATCCGGATTGGTGTTAAAGCTTGCATCGACGTAACCCTTTACGACGAACTCTTTATCACCTCCATAATCGAGAAACATTTCCTTTGTCCTCTAGTTACTAAGGATAATTTTGACCGCTGTCCAGTGATCCACTCCTGGACCACTCTTGTACCCCTTGACAGACTCATGGCAAGGCACACACCAGGTGCGGTACACAGCATGTCATACTATACAGAGCCTATGGATAAGACATAGGGGACGATCTTCGTCCTTTCTCTTTCTTCTGCCGTGGTCGAGCTTTGAGTCTCACTCAACTCCACACCTTACAAATCAGGCAAGAACTCTTTCTTTGACCGATCCATTTTGAACTCTTTCAAAATCTTGTCAAGGTATGTACTCATTGAAAGTTTTATCAGACGTCTTGATCTATCTCTATAGATCCTGATGTCCAATATTTAAGTAGCTTCATTCTAGGTTTTCCTTTGTAAAACTCCTTTTCAAACAACCCTTTATGCTTTCCAGAAATTCTACATCATTTCCGATCAACAATATGTCATCCACATATACTTATCAGAAATTCTATAGTGCTCCCACTCACTTTATTGTAAATACAAATTTCTCATAACCTTTGTATAGACCCAAAAACTTTGATCATCTCATCAAAGCGTATATTCCAACTCCGAGATGCTTGCTCCAGTCCATAGAAGGATCGCTGGAGCTTGCATACATTTCAGCATCCTTAGGACTGACAAAACCTTCCGGTTGTATCACATACAACCTTTCCTCAAGGAAACCGTTAAGGAAACGATGTTTTGACATCCATCTGCCAGATTTCATAATCGAAAAATGCAGCAACTGCTAACATAATTCCAACAGACTTTTAGCATCGCTATGGGTGAGAAAGTCTCATCGTAGTCAACTCTTTGAACTTGTCGGAAACTTCTTTGCGACAAGTCAAGCTATATAAATGGTGACATTTACCATCAACGTCTGTCTTCTTCTTAAAGGTCCATTTGTACTCAACGGCCTGCCGTTTAACGGGCAAGTCTACCAAAGTCCATACTTGGTTTTCATACATGGAACCTTTCTCGGATTTCATGGCTCCTAGCCATTTCTTGGAATCCAGGCCCACCATCGCTTCTTCATAGCTCGTAGGTTCACTGTTGTCTAACAACATGACCTCCAAGACAGGATTGACGTACCACTCAGGGGCGGTACGAGTTCTTGTCAACCTACGAGGTTCTGTAGTAACTTGATTCGAAGCTTCATGATCATCATCATTTGCTTCCTCTTCACTTGGTGTAGGCATCATAGAAACATCTTTCTGTGTCGTGCTACTATCCAACTGAAGTGACGGTTCAACAACCTCATCAAGTTCTACTTTCCTCCCACTCAATTCTTTCGCGAGAAACTTTTTCTCGAGAAAGGACCCGTTTTAAGCAACACTTTGCCCTTGGATCTGAGATAGAAGGTATACCCAACTGTTTCCTTAGGGTATCTTATGAAGATGCACTTTTCCGCTTTGGGTTCGAGCTTATCAGACATAAGCGTCGCATTCCCAAACTCTGAGAAATGACAGCTTAGGTTTCTCCCAAACCAAAATTCATACGGTGTCATCTCAACGGACTTAGATGGTGCCCTAATTTAAAGTGAATGTAGTTGTCTCTAATGCATAACCCCAAAACGACAGTGGCAAAATGATAAGAGACATCATAGTACGCACCATATCCTATAGAGCACGACTACGATGTTCGGACACACCATCACACTACGGTGTTCCAGGTGGCGTAAGTTGTGAAACAATTTCCACATTGTCTTAAGTTGCATACCAAACTCGTAACTCAGATATTTACCTCCACGATCATATCATAGACACTTTATCTTCTTGTCACGATGATCTCAAACTTCACTCTGAATTTGTTTGAACTTTTCAAACGTTTCAGACTTGTGTTTCATTAAGTAAATATCCCCATATCTACTCAAATCATCAGTGAAGGTAAGAAAATAGCGATATCCACCGCACGCTTCAACATTAATTGGACCGCATACATCAGCATGTATCATTTCCAATAAGTCACTTGCCCGCTCCATCAAGTCGGAAAATGGGGTTTTAGTCATCTTGCCTAAGAGGCATGGTCCACATGTCTCAACTGATTCGAAATCGAGTGAGTCCAAAGATCCATCAGCATGGAGTTTCTGCATGCGTTTTACACCAATATGACCTTTAGCGGCAGTGCCACAAGTATGTGGTACTATCATTTTTAACTTTGCATCTTTTGGCATCAATATTATGAACATGTGTAACACTACGATCGAGATTTAATGAACCATTCACATTGGGTGCATGACCATTGAAGGTATTATTCATGTAAACAGAATAACCATTATTCTCTAACTTAAATGAATAACCGTATTGCAATAGACACGATCTAATCACGTTTTATGCTCAACGCAAACACCAAATAACATTTATTTAGGTTCATCACTAATCCCGAAGGTAGAGAGAGCGTGCGATGGTGATCACATCAACCTTGGAAACACTTCCAACACACATCGTCACCTCGCCCTTAGCTAGTCTCCGTTTATTCCGTAGCTTTTATTTTGAGTTACCAACATTTAGCAACTGAACCGGTATCTAATACCCAGGTGCTACTAGGAGTACTAGCAAGGTACACATGAATAAAACGTATATCAAATATACTTCTGTTGACGTTGCCAGCCTTCTTATCTACCAAGTATCTAGGGCAGTTTGAAAGTGCGTTATATCGACTAGAGGGGGGTGAATAGGCGATTTTTACAAATTCATCACTAAGGAATTTCAACTTGAGGAATTTGAAATGTGATGAATAACTAGCAGCGGAATAAGTACTCAAGTGCATGAGAAACATAGCAGTAGCATAGTCATCATGATGAAATAAAGCATGCACAGATTACAGGTAGCATGATACATGATAAGCAGGTGAGGAACAAGGTAACTTGAAGAATTTGAGGTGAGGAAATTGAGAAAGTCTTCAGTCAAATTCTTCAAACAGCAATGACCAATTTCATCAACAAGTATACGAGGAAATGAAAGGGTTGAGGAAATGGAACCAGGTAGCTCGATGAAGACAATGGTTTGATGACCCAGTTCCAACTGCTGTGACAGTCGTACGTCTGGTTTGGAGCGGCCTGGTATTTAAACCAGAGGACACACAGTCCCAGGACACACAGTCCTTACCGTATTCTCCTTGAGCTAAGGTCACACAGACCTCGCCCAACACTCGTGGTAAGTCTTCAGGGTAGACTTCCAAAACCCTCACAAACTGGTCACCCGGCGATCCACAATTAACTGTTGGATGCTCTAGACCAAGGTCACTTCGTGATCCCCAATTGACTGCAGGATGCACTAGACCATGACGCCTAACCGTCTGGAAGATACACAGTCTTCAAAGGTAACAAGCGTCGGTTCCACACAGGAACAATCTCTTCAGTGATGCTCAATCACTTTGGGTTTGGTGGTTTGGTTTTGGGGGTTTTCCTCACTGATGATTTTCTCTCAAAGTCCTCAGAGGATTGGTTGCCCTCAAATGACAAGTGTCAGTTCTCTCTCGAAGCAGCCAACCAACTAGTGGTTGTGGGGGGTGGCTATTTATAGCCAGGGTGCAACCTGACATGATAAGACATAAATGCCCCCAATGATATGACCGTTA
The DNA here is from genome assembly GCA_039707655.1 of Elymus sibiricus. NCBI lineage: Eukaryota > Viridiplantae > Streptophyta > Magnoliopsida > Poales > Poaceae > Elymus > Elymus sibiricus. The sequence goes on along the minus strand of CM077663.1, from coordinate 106,975,969 downwards.
TGTGGATAGGATGATTGGGGACAGCTGGCGCTTAGCATAGCAACGGTCGGAATTTCGAACTATGAAAGTCCTCAGGCTTATCATATTCCTCACTTGTAGGCAATTCGCACTGGCGAAATCCTAACTCCTCAGTCAGACCAATTTCCTCAGAGACCAGAAGATCATCGTCTCTGTCACTGAAGAACTTGACTGAACTGCAAGAGATTTCCAAAGGCTTCACTCGAAGGATTGGATAGGTTGAGGCTTTTGAGTTGAGCATCAGTTGGAAATTTTCCTTAGTATTACCTCGGCCCCCTTTAACAGTACGGTGTTTCCTATGACTCAAAGAAAGGAAATGAAACTACAAAAATAAAAGTCTTCACGCTTCATAGTCCTCGTTCATATCTTCAAGGTCACACCAATTTCTTCTTTTTCAAAGTCTTCAGGGAATACCAAAGTTTTCAGCAAAGTCTTCACCAAAGTCTTCAGTTGAAGACATACATTTTTAGGGGTCGATAATCTCCGAATGTATCAAACTCCTCAGCGACTTATAGAGCCTGTGTACACTTACAAACGCATCAGTCTCTTAACCTATAAGTCTTCAATACACCAAAATCACTAAGGGGCACTTGATGCACTTACAATCTCCCCCTTTTTGGTGATTGATGACAAATAGGTTAAGTTCTCAACGGGGATAATAATATGAAGTGTAAGTACTGAGTTTGAGGAATTTGATTGCAAGATATAAAAGAACTCCCCCTGAAGATGTGCATATTTGCGGAATTTGCTTTGGACTGTAAATGCACATAGCAGGTTGAAAACATGGAGAACTCCCCCTATATCTTGTAATTCATACACGCATTTAACATATGATATGAGGAATTTGAAATGCATGATGAAAATGGTGTCTGACGAAATTCAGTATGCATGCACTAAGGTACTTGAGGAAATAGGCATGCAGAAAGCAGTTCAAAAGCGTCAGACCACCATCGAACTTAAGTTTACAACTCAACCAACAAAAGCTTCAGAAGAGCGAGAGTTGTAACTTAAACAAAAAACAGCCCATATATATAGACCCGCTTGAAGACTAACTCAAATTTCTCCCCCTTTGTCATCAAGTGACCAAAAGGGACGAAATTGAGGACTAACGCCCCTGAAGAATTTCATCTTGAAGGTGGTGGAGGAGCGCCAGCGTTGTCGGGGTCGGTTGGTGGAGTAGGGCCTGCAGCAGTGTCGTCAATGTCCTCAGCTTCATCCGCCTTGCGCGATGAAGAAAATGAGCTTGTAACCAGCTAAGGAACTTGAACTTTCTTCCATTTCTTCCTTGGAGGGATGGACCAATCAAAGTACTGCTGAAATTCCATCTCCTTGAGTTCTTCAGGAGTCTTGAGGTGAGACAGGATGGCCCATGTGCGGTCGAAGACTTCATGAAGATAATAGTGGTTCTTCCTCACAAAATTGTGCGTGATAGTCATGTCTCGAAGAAGTGAACCAAACTGACGCTTTACCCACTTGTGATTGCGATCAATCTTCTGATGAAGACTTAGAAGAAGCTCACGATCAGTCATCACACGAGGGGCAGCTTCTTGAGGATTTTGCGCTGAGGCTTTTGCGGCAGAATCTTGTGAAGCAGTGTCATCATTGGTGGAATAAGATGCAGCTTTGCGAAACTGACCATCCAATGGACGAGTACCTTCATCAATGACAGCTTTGCCTTTTCCCGCAACAGAAGAAAATGTGCTCTTGATGACTTCGATTGGAGGCAGAAAGCCAAAGTGATTCTGAAAATCAGCCTTGAATGGAAGTGAAGACCTTGATCTGATGAATTTCATGATCCAGGGAGCGTAAGGCTTCAATTCAAATGGGGCTGAAGCAGCATTGGCCAAAGTCCTCATGAAGAAATCATGGTAGTTGATGGGAATCCCATGAATGATGTTGAATAGCATGTTCTTCATGATTCCCTCCACTTCTTCTTCTTCAGAGTTGTGGCCCTTCTGAGGACTGAGGGTTTTGGTCAGAATGCGATAGACTGTCCTGGGCACATAGAGCAAATCCTTCACAAGGAAGGAAGTCCTTTGAGGTTTTCCAGGAGCCAATGGCTTCATCAGCACTTGCATCATGTGATTGGGCAGAGCAGGTTCATCAAACAGGCATCTTGCTCCTTCTGAGGGAATTGGTATTGGGACTGACCGGAGTAGTTCAGAGGCTGGAGCAGTGTAGTGAGTGGATCCAGTCATCCAGTCCAAGACCCAAGAATTGACATCAGAGGCATCACCTGAGATGTGCAAGGTGGCATAGAATTGAAGAATCAGCTCTTCATTCCAATCGCATATGTCCACACAGAATGGAAGAATTCCTGCATCATGAAGGACTGCGAGCACCGGTGTGAAGCATGGGATAGTTTCCATGTTCGCATGAGTAATTTGTCGATGCTCAAAGACTTTCTCCTTGTCAAATAGCACTGATGCATAATAGTTCATCTGTGTGGGTGTCCAGAATCTGGTGCGACCGGCCCTTGCAGAGTCATAAGGATTTGGCCCATTGAAGAAGATGTGCTCGTTGAAGAAATTGGTCTTGATGAATTTGGGGCGCTTTGAGCTTTTGAAGGGCATCTTGGGCTTCGGCTGAAGGTTTGGCTTGAAGCGGCCCACAATTTCCTTTGGCATAGGAGGAACTTCTTCAGACTGAGGAATTTGAATAGCAGTTTCGTCAGTAGCAATTTGAGCAGCAATTTCTTCAGCTGATGCAGCTGGAATATCTTCAGGGACAGGTGCAGCCAAGTCATCAGATCCTGTCTGAATTTCTTCAGTCTGGGCTGGAGACTGAGGAATTTGAGTGAGGGGTGTGGTCATTGGTGAATTTGGATGAGCAGCTTCCCAATATTCATCATTGATAAGAGGAGTTGTGTTTGCAATGTCCACATCCTCTTCCATTTCTTCAACGCAGGCCTCTTCAGCAGTGAACTGAGGCAGGGGCGATGATACCAGTGGAGTTGAAGCATTTGCTTCCACTTCAATTTCTTCATCAATCTGCTCTGAGGAAGCAGCAGAATGATCCTCTTCTTGTTCATCATTTGGGATGACATAGTCAACACCAAATGGGACTAACTCATAGGCTGGCACGGAGTAGATTGGAGTTGCATCAATTGGATCAGTTGAAGAACTTGACAGCTGAGGAATCTGTAGTTGATGCTTTTCGCTTCTTTGCAGCCTTTTTCTCTGCAGCCTTAGTTTTCTTCGCTTCTAATGCAGAAGGAAGGTTGATGTTCTTTACCCTTTAGGATTTTGCAGTTTCAGCAGAGGGTGAATGAGGAGCAGGTTCTTCAGGCACGACTGATGCAGTCATCCTAGTGGTCTCAATTTCATCAGGGGCAGCAAAAGTTTCAGCTGGCCTGGCAGTTTCTTCAGGCGCAACAGTGGAGGTTGCCCTGACAGGTTCTTCAGCAGCCTGAATTTCTTCAGCTGCTCGTGTAGTTTCTTCAGCAGGCTGAGCAGAGTCTTCAGCCTGAGGAATTTGTGGTTGCGACTGAGCTGCAACCCTTGAGTTGTGGTTCTTAATAGCAGCTTGGGCTGCCCTGACAAATTTTACTTTGGTGCCCTTCCATTCAGCATCATACTTTGCTTGTTCTTCAGTAAGGCAGCGTATCTCAGCCTGAACTGTGATGAGTTGATTGGGAGTCAAATTCATCACATTGTTCCTCAGAAACTTTTCTTTTCTGGCCCTGCTTCTCTTAGCTCTCTGAGCTTGATCTCTCTTCCACTTTTGTTCAGCAATGAAGTGTGTGAGGACATGGTCCACACTAGGAGGTAGATTCAGTGAGGAAAGTGGAGTGCTTGGATCCTCATGCCATATGTCAATGAAGTTGAGGATCATCTTAGGATCCAGCATGAGAGGAACAGAGCTGCCCTTGGCTATTGCAGCTCTCTGCTGACTGTTTCTGATGATTTCTTCCAATTCTTCATCATTGGCCTCATCATTATCCTCGGATCCTGAGGGTACATTCACAATAGCTTTGCTATTGCGAGGACTTGGTCTCTGACCTCGTCCAGCAGTTCTCTTTAACTTCATCAAAGTAGGGCTTGATGAAGACTGTGCTTGGGCAGAGGAACTTGCAGAGACCTCTGAAGCAATTGTGAAGCCAGTAGTCCTCTGACATGTTTCAAGATTTACAGGTGTTGAGGACTTTGCGGCAGCAGCCGATGATTGTGCAGCTACTGAAGGCATTGCAGTGGCCTTTGAAGAACTTGCAGGAGTATTTTGCAGTGAGGACTTTGAAGTTGAGGTTTTTGACTTTACTACAGACTTCTTCACCATCGATTTCTTCGGAGCACTATCAGAGGCACCGGCAGAGGCAGCAGCAGAGTCTTCATTGAATTTCTTCACTGCAGCTTTGGCAGTTCTCTGAAGTTTTTGTTGATGCTTTGCCCATTCAGCTGGAAAGTCTTCACCACGAGCAACGCTAGTGGGATCGACTTCTTGATCATCAGCAGGAGGAGCCCTTTTGCAAGGAGGTTTGAGGGCGAATTTCTTCATGTACTTGGGAGTGACATAGCGATAGTCTCTCCACTCCTTCACCCACCTTCGTTCAATCCTCTGAATTCTGATTTTCCTCTGTTCTTTTGACTCTTTGCCATGAATGGCCTCATCAGGAGTACAGTAACCATCATACAGATGCTCATGTATCTCAAAAGCAGTGTTCTGTTCAGCCTTCTATCCACCCTTCTGAGGTCTTTTACCATCTGCCATTTTCTTCACTTGATGACTTTGAACTCTTGATGATTCTGAAGATGTATACAGTTTTTCCTCAAGAAACGCTGTAAATGAGTTAAGTTGATGAGAACCTAGTGATTCATCAGCAGATATTTTGTACCTGTGAACAGAGTATAGGTGCGAGGAATTTGAAGAGGTCATATGCGTTCTCAGAAATTTTTCAAAATACATCAAGTTGAGGATTTTGACCATAGATGTCTTGAGGAATTTCACTAAGTGTTCTTTGTCTTAGGTTCCAGAGTTGTGCGAATATGTTGATCCACACAATTGAGGAATCTTGAAGAAAATCATAACTTAGGAAAAAACATCAAGGGATTGAAACATGTAAGGTGCTTAAGAAGATGATTCTTGAAGAATAAACACTTTTGAGGATTTTGTGGAAGACATGAAGATCAAACAAGGGCAGTAAAATTAGATTTTATTTACCCTGATGAAGAACACGACGAACAAAGAGATGAAATCAGGGAAGTTCGTCCGTCCAGATCTCCCACGCCCTAGCTTGGCAGAGGGAGACAGCTACAGCGGCGGCGGGGTGAAGACTTCCGCGGCCGATGCGAGTACGGCGACGGCGAGGTCGAGGCAGTGAAGCTCTTCCTCTCCGGCGATGATGATTTTAGCGGTGGCGCTAGGTTTGAGCTCGGGAGAGATTGGAGTGAGCAGTAACTCGAGCACAGTGAAGGGAAGGGGGTATATATAGTGGCAGTAAAAATGAATCGGCCTGAAGATTTTGGACCAGATTGCCCCTGACCCTTACTCTCCATGCGACATGTGTCACCCATGTCCTGAGTAGTGGAGATAGTGGGGGATCGTGGCTTATCCAGTCGTGGGAATCGGAACGGTTTGAGCGGGAAGCGCCGAAAATTTTGATAGTGAAAATTTTAAAGTTTCCGTTCGCAAATTCTTCAGCTGTGAAGGACACAGTGAAGACTTTGAACGAGTTTCAAGGTAGAACGCATATGAAGAATTTGTGAACAGACTGGGTTGAGTTTAGCATAGAGGGGGAATGGGTCCGATCACATTCACTTAGATGAAAATCAACTTGAAGAATTAGCAATAAGTGAATGATGTTGAGGACATTGAAAACTCAAATATATATATATAGTCAATGAAGAACATCAGTTTCATAGTTTGAAGACTTTGAAAAGTTGAGGAATTTGCAAACTTGAGGAATTTAATTTTTTTGAAGAATTTGCAAAATGACGAAAAACTCAACTCTGAAGAATTTCAACTATTGTTGGTAGCGTGACCCACCGTATAAGAATGATGATTTCAGACACCGCGTACAATTGTCGTAGGGTTCTGAGAATCAAATTCTTCATTAATTTCTTCACACTTAGAGAGTTATTCTTCATTGATTGAAGAAAAACGTTACTTCGTGTGTTGCACATCAAAGTCATCAATTTTGCATAAGTGTTAGGATGTGTGTCTTCTCAAAGAACATTCGAAGATTCTAAGATATTTAGCTCACACCGCAACTTGCAAAATCTCTTTTCATCCAAGGGCTTAGTGAAGATATCGGCCAGTTGTTCTTCAGTGGGGATGTGGTCGATGGAGATGTCGCCCTTGAGTACATGATCTCGAAGAAAATGATGACGAATCTGGATGTGCTTGGTCTTGGAGTGCTGAACTGGGTTGTAAGCAATCTTGATAGCGCTCTCAATGGCGCAGTAGAGAGGCACATTCTTCACCTTGATGCCATAGTCCTTGAGGGTTTGCTTCATCCACAGCAACTGAGCGCAGCATAAACCAACAGCAATGTACTCAGCTTCAGCAGTAGAAAGTGACACGCAGTTCTGCTTCTTCGAGGACCAACAGACTAAGGATCGTCCGAGGAAATGACATGTGCCTGAGGTTGACTTGCGATCCACACGATCTCCAGCATAGTCAGCATCTGAGTATCCGACGAGGTGAAGATTTGAGCCCTTGGGATACCATAATCCAAGCGTTGGTGTGTGAGCTAAGTATCGAAGAATATGTTTCACAGCCTTATGGTGTGATTCCTTCGGTGTTGCTTGGAATCGGGCACACATGCAAACACTCCGCATAATATCAGGCCTAGATGCACATAGATACAATAAAGAGCCAATCATGGAGCGGTATACCTTCTGATCGAAATCTTTACCATTTTCGTCAGTGCAGAGGTGGCCTTTTGAAGGCATTGGAGTTTTGGCGCCTTTACATTCGTGCTTGTTGAATTTCCTCAGAACATCCTTGAGGTATTTCTCTTGTGAGATGAAGATGCCATTGTCTTGCTGACGAATTTGAAGACCTAAGAAGAATTTCAACTCTCCCATCATAGACATTTGATATTCTTCACTCATCATATAAGCAAATTCATCACTGTAACGTTTGTCAGTACAGCCAAAGATAATATCGTCTACATATATTTGGCATATGAACAGTTCATTGTCATAGGATTTAGTGAAAAGAGTTGGGTCGAGTGAATCGGGTTTGAAGCCTTTCTTCCTGAGGAATTCCTTCAGAGTGTCATACCACGCCCGAGGGGCCTGCTTGAGGCCATAGAGGGCCTTGTTGAGTCTGAAGACTTTGTCAGGATGCTTAGGGTCTTCAAAACCTGGGGGTTGAGCAACATATACTTCTTCCTCAAGCTTACCATTGAGGAATGCACTTTTCACATCCATTTGATATAAAATGATATCATGATGGTTAGCATAAGCAAGCAATATGCGAATAGCTTCAAGTCTAGCAACAGGTGCAAAAGTCTCATCAAAGTCAATTCCTTCAACCTGTGTGTAGCCTTGAGCTACAAGACGAGCCTTATTCCTTACCACAAGGCCATTTTCATCTTGCTTGTTGCGGTAGATCCACTTGGTACCTATGATGTTATGCTTGCGAGGATCTAGCCGCTTGACAAGTTCCCACACGTTGTTGAGCTTGAATTGATGCAATTCCTCTTGCATAGCTTGAATCCACTCAGGCTCCTTGAAAGCTTCATCAACTTTGGTGGGCTCTATCATAGAGACAAAAGCAAAATGCCCACAAAAGTTAGTCAGATGTGAAGCTCTTGAGCGAGTGAGGGGACCTGGTGCATTGATGTCGTCGATGATTTTGTCAATCTGCACTTCATTTGCAACTCTCGAATGAGCAGGTTGACGTGTCTGAGGATTTTCTTCAGGACCATTTTCTCCAGGTGTATCATCATGAACGTCTTCATTGGTTGGGATGACTTCCTCAGTAGGTTGAGGATTTTCTTCAGTGGGTACGACATCCTCAGTAGCCTTCAACTTAATGGATTCCTCAGGAGACTTTTCATCTAGCACAGAAGGCAGATCCTCTCTTTGCGAGCCGTTAGTTTCATCGAACCGCATATCTACAGTTTCAACAACCTTGTGATGGTAGGTGTTGAAGACTCTGTAGGTGTGCGAGTCCTTTCCGTAACCAAGCATAAAACCTTCATGTGCTTTCGGTGCAAATTTAGAACTATGGTGAGGATCTCTTATCCAGCATTTTGCACTGAAGACTTTGAGATAACTTACATTGGGTTTCTTGCCAGTCATGAGTTCATATGATGTCTTCTTGAAGAATTTGTGAAGATATACCCTGTTGATGATGTGGCATGCTGTATCAATTGCCTCAGGCCAGAAGCGACGAGGAGTCTTGTATTCATCAAGCATGGTGCAAGCCATCTCAACAAGAGTCCTGTTCTTGCGCTCCACGACGCCGTTCTGCTGAGGAGTATATGGGGCAGATAGCTCATGAGGAATACCAAGTTCATCAAGATATTCATCAAGATTGGTGTTCTTGAACTCAGTCCCATTATCACTCCTGATATGCTTGATCTTGACGCCGAAGTTTGTTGAGGCCCTTGAAGCAAATCGTCTGAAGACATCCTGCACTTCAGACTTGTACATAATAATATGCACCCAAGTGTAACGAGAGTAATCATCAACAATGACAAAGCCATACAAACTTGAAGAATTTGTTAGTGTGGAATAATGAGTGGGGCCAAAGAGGTCCATGTGAAGCTATTCAAAAGGTTGAGTCGTGGTCATGATTGTCTTCGAGGGATGCTTGGATCTGGTCATCTTCCCAGACTCACAAGCACCACAGAGGTGATCCTTGAGGAATTTGACACCTTCAATGCCAATGACGTGCTTTTTCTTCACGAGCGTGTGCAAGTTCCTCATACCAGCATGTCCAAGTCGTCGATGCCACAACCAGCCTTCTGAGGACTTTGCAAGTAGGCACGTGGCAGGCTGAGGACCTGTAGAGAAATCAACAATATAAAAGTCTCCTCTCCTAAAGCCTTCGAAGACTTTGGAATGGTCAGATTCCATGATGACAACACAACGATATTTTCCAAAGATGACAACCATATCAAGATCACAAAGCATTGAGACAGACATGAGGTTGAACCCGAGGGATTCGACAAGCATCACCTTGTCCATGTGTCGGTCCTTGGAGATTGCAACCTTACCTAGACCCAATACCTTGTTTTTCCTTTGTCAGCGTAGGTGATATGCTTCAGATGAGATGGGGCAAGTGGCATATTCATCAGCAGACTCTTGTCACCAATCATGTGGTTGGTGCATCCACTATCGAGGACCCACTCAGTAGTTTTTGGAGTTTCATCCTGCAGTTAAATTAGTACAACTTACGAACTCATATGCTTCAGAGTGAAGAATATGACATCAAATTCATCAGGCAGAATTTCATCACACAACATAGTAAGTAAAGCAGTGTGAGGACGTGAGAAATGAGGAATTCATTTCTGCATGATTAGCTTGCGTCCTTTCAAGCATTTCCTCAGGTCTCCAGCAAATTCATCAGACGTTCAAGTTCGTCTGGAGACCTGACCCTGCATAAGAAGTTAGTTCAATTTCTTCACCACCCACATCTGGAGGGGTGGCAAAGAGTTCATCATTCTGCGAGCTCCATATGAGAATGGAGGCATTGAAGCTAGTGCACTTCGTTTCACAGGACTAGGGTTAGAGTAATCATATGAATAAGTAGAGAAATTCTTCGAGGACTTATGAACATAATGATTTGAAGAATAATGCACATATTCCGAACTCTTAGATTTTGCCTGCGAAACAGATGCATTAGCACGAGAATGATACTTTTGACCATTTGAGGAATTTGGTCCAAGTGAAGACTTTGGTCCATATGAGGAATTTGATCTGGGGTTCCTTTTCTTCATGGGTGGTGTCGTGAGGACATTCACTTGAAGATTTTCCAAGCAGCTCTTAGGAACCCAAATTTTCCTCATAGGTGAACCGTTCCTGCAGTTAGTTCCAACAAATCTGGCAAATACTTCACCTTTCTGATTTTTGAAGAATTTGTAGTTGGAGTCAAGTGACTCATCAGAGGAATATGAAGTTTCACAAGTAAAGCCAGATAAAGTGGATGGATCCACATGAGGTCCTTTTGTAGCAACCCATGAAGTTTTGGGGTACTGCTCAGGTGTCCAGTAGGATCCATCAGCATTGAGTTTCCTCTCAAATGCAATACCCTCTTTCCTAGGGTTCCTGTTCAGAATATGCTTTTTGAGCACATCGCAAAGGGTTTGATGCCCTTTGAGACTTTTGTACATGCCTGTCACATACAATTCCTTCAACCCTGCATTTTCGTCAGTGATACTTGTGGTATCCTCAGATGAGGAATTTGTGACCACGGGGATAGTTGAAGAATTTGCAGCAATAGAAGCATTTGAACATTCAGGTGAAGAATTAGCAGTTTCACATTCGATGCATTTCAAACAAGGTGGAACAAATTCTTCCTGAGCGGTACTGATCTGTTGAGCCAGTAAGGAATCGTTTTCCCTTTGGAGATCCTCATGAGTCACTCTTAGTTTCTCAAGATCTTGCTTTCTTTGAAGAAATTCATAAGAAAGCTTCTCATGGTTAACTAAGAGTGCATTATGATGACTCTGAAGGTTATCATACTTTGTCTGAAGACTTTTATGATCATCAGACAGAGTTTGAGTCCGATCCACTTCCTCATTCAACAGATCATCGCTTTTGTCTAGCAGTTTCTGAAGCTTTTCAAGTGCACTTTGTTGCTTAGTGGCAATGTTAGCAAGTTTGGCATAGCTAGGTTTCACGTATTCATCAGATTCACCTTCACTTGATTCAGAAGAAGAGTGATGCTTGTGTACCTTGGAACCTTTTGCCATAAGACAATGTGAAGAAGATGAACCAGGATCTGATTCCTGGGTTTGAGGATTTTCTTGGGTTCAATGAACATGGGGTCTTGACGAGGGTGATAGCCTTCATTGATGTCCATGATCCTGTCCCAGATGAGCTTGGCGTTTTGAAGATGACAGATGCCCTTGAACATGACGCTTGATAGGCTTGAGCAGATGATGTTCCTCGCCTGAGCATCAAGTTGAGTGTACTTTCGAATTTCCTCAGCATTTGCCATCTTGCAGAGTTCAGTCAGTCCAAGTTCAGTAACAGTCCATAGCTCACTGTTCATTGATTTGAGATGCTTCTTCATCAGAACCTTCCACCTAGGATATTCAATGTCATCAAGATTGGGACATTCTGTGAGTGACTTGATGCCTTTCGTCATGAAGCCGTAAGTGGGAGCATATTCATCATTGCTGACGTCAGAGTCGTTGGAGTGGTCATTTTCTTCATCGTTAAAGATGGACTTGCTGACGAAAGCAGTAGCGAGAGCAAGGCTAGCAACACCAGAGTCAGACTCCTCCTTAGATTCTTCCTCTTCTTCATATTCTTCAGATTCTTCTTCAGAGTCCATTTCCTTGCCAATGAAAGCCCGAGCCTTTCTGGAACCTTTCTTCTTGTGCGATGAGGACTTTGCAGATGAAGACTTTGAAGATTTCTTCTTTTTCTTCGAGTCATCAGAACTGTCGTCCTTGTACTTCTTCTTCTTATTTGATTCTTTTTCCCAGAGAGGACAGTCAGAGATAAAGTGACCAGACTTCTTGCATTTGTGACAAGTTCTCTTCTTGTAGTCGCTCGAGGAATCTGATTTCCTCAAACCACTTTTTGATGACTTTCCAAATTGGCCTCTCCTTGAGAACTTCTAGAATTTCCTCACGAGCATTGCCAGCTCCTGACTCAGTTCTTCAGGATCACCAAGGCTACTATCAGAATTTTCGTCTTCGGATGAGGAAATTGCTTTTGCCTTCAGAGCACGAGATCTTCCATAGCTTGGTCCGTAGAGGTCTCTCTTCTCAGCTTGTTGGAATTCATGAGTATTGAGTCTCTCAAGTATATTAGCAGGATCAAGTGACTTGTAGTCTCCACGTTCTTGAATCATCAAAGCCAGAGTATCGAATGAGGAATCAAGAGATCTTAGCAGTTTCTTCACCACCTCGTGGTCGGTGATGTCAGTGGCACCCAGAGCTTGAAGCTCGTTGGAGATATCAGTGAGATGATCAAAAGTTTGTTGAACATTTTCATTGTCGAGTCTTTTGAAGCGGTTGAAGAGATTGCGAAGGACATCAACACGGGAGTCACGTTGAGTGGAAACACCTTCGTTGACTTTGGACAGCCTATCCCAGATAAACTTAGCAGTCTCCAAAGCACTCACTCTGCCATACTGACCTTTGCTCAGATGGACACATATGATATTCTTCGCTTGAGAGTCGAGTTGCTTGAATCTCTTCACATCAGCAGCAGTAATAGTGGGAGCAACAGAGGGAACACCTTTTTCCACAACGTACCAGAGATCGTTGTCAATAGCCTCAAGATGCATGCGCATCTTGTTCTTCCAGTAAGGGTAGTCCGTCCCATCAAAGGTAGGACATCCTGCGGAAACCTTGATCATACCTGCAGTCGACATAACTAGAACTCCAGGTGGTTATACCAAAATCACACAGAACAAGGGAGTACCTTGCTCTGATACCAATTGAAAGTGCGTTATATCGACTAGAGGGGGGGTGAATAGGCGATTTTTACAAATTCATCACTAAGGAATTTCAACTTGAGGAATTTGAAATGTGATGAATAACTAGCAGCGGAATAAGTACTCAAGTGCATGAGAAACATAGCAGTAGCATAGTCATCATGATGAAATAAAGCATACACAGATTACAGGTAGCGTGATACAGGATAAGCAGGTGAGGAACAAGGTAACTTGAAGAATTTGAGGTGAGGAAATTGAGAAAGTCTTCAGTCAAATTCTTCAAACAGTAACGACCAATTTCATCAACAAGTATACGAGGAAATGAAAGGGTTGAGGAAATGGAACCAGGTAGCTCGATGAAGACAATGGTTTGATGACCCAGTTCCAACTGCTGTGACAGTCGTACGTCTGGTTTGGAGCGGCCTGGTATTTAAACCAGAGGACACACAGTCCCAGGACACATAGTCCTTACCGTATTCTCCTTGAGCTAAGGTCACACAGACCTCGCCCAACACTCGTAGTAAGTCTTCAGGGTAGACTTCCAAAACCCTCACAAACTGGTCACCCGGCGATCCACAATTGACTGCTGGATGCTCTAGACCAAGGTCACTTCGTGATCCCCAATTGACTGCAGGATGCACTAGACCATGACGCCTAACCGTCTGGAAGATACACAGTCTTCAAAGGTAACAAGCGTCGGTTCCACACAGGAACAATCTCTTCAGTGATGCTCAATCACTTTGGGTTTGGTGGTTTGGTTTTGGGGTTTTTTCTCACTGATGATTTTCTCTCAAAGTCCTCAGAGGATGGGTTGCCCTCAAATGACAAGTGTCAGTTCTCTCTCGAAGCATCCAACCAACTAGTGGTTGTGGGGGGTGGCTATTTATAGCCAGGGTGCAACCTGACATGATAAGACATAAATGCCCCCAATGATATGACCGTTATGTGGATAGGATGATTGGGGACAGCTGGCGCTTAGCACAGCAACGGTCGGAATTTCGAACTATGAAAGTCCTCAGGCTTATCATATTCCTCACTTGTAGGCAATTCGCACTGGCAAAATCCTAACTCCTCAGTCAGACCAATTTCCTCAGAGACCAGAAGATCATCGTCTCTGTCACTAAAGAACTTGACTGAACTGCAAGAGATTTCCAAAGGCTTCACTCGAAGGATTGGATAGGTTGAGGCTTTTGAGTTGAGCATCAGTTGGAAATTTTCCTTAGTATTACCTCGGCCCCCTTTAACAGTACGGTGTTTCCTATGACTCAAATAAAGGAAATGAAACTACGAAAACAAAAGTCTTCACGCTTCATAGTCCTCGTTCATATCTTCAAGGTCACACCAACTTCTTCTTTTTCAAAGTCTTCAGGGAATACCAAAGTCTTCAGCAAAGTCTTCACCAAAGTCTTCAGTTGAAGACATACATTTTTAGGGGTCGATAATCTCCGAATGTATCAAACTCCTCAGCGACTTATAGAGCCTGTGTACACTTACAAACGCATCAGTCTCTTAACCTATAAGTCTTCAATACACCAAAATCACTAAGGGGCACTAGATGCACTTACAATCTCCCCCTTTTTGGTGATTGATGACAAATAGGTTAAGTTCTCAACGGGGATAATAATATGAAGTGTAAGTACTGAGTTTGAGGAATTTGATTGCAAGATATAGAAGAACTCCCCCTGAAGATGTGCATATTTGAGGAATTTGCGTTGGACTGTAAATGCACATAGCAGGTTAAAAACATGGAGAACTCCCCCTATATCTTGTAATTCATACACGCATTTAACATATGATATGAGGAATTTGAAATGCATGATGAAAATGGTGTCTGATGAAATTCAGTAAGCATGCACTAAGGTACTTGAGGAAATAGGCATGCAGAAAGCAGTTCAAAAGCGTCAGACCACCATCGGACTTAAGTTTACAACTCAACCAACAAAAGCTTCAGAAGAGCGAGAGTTGTAACTTAAACAAAAAACAGCCCATATATATAGACCCGCTTGAAGACTACCTCAAATTTCTCCCCCTTTGTCATCAACTGATGTCTACTACACAACCTTCTTCTTGTAGACTCGTGTTGGGCCTCCAAGCGCAGAGTTTTGTAGGACAGTAGCAAATTTCCCTCAAGTGGATGACCTAAGGTTTATCAATCCGTGGGAGGCGTAGGATGAAGATGGTCTCTCTCAAACAACCCTGCAACCAAATAACAAAGAGTCTCTTGTGTCCCCAACACACCCAATACAATCGTAAATTGTATAGGTGCACTAGTTCGGCGAAGAGATGGTGATACAAGTGCAATATGGATGGTAGATATGGGTTTTTGTAATCTGAAAATATAAAAACAGCAAGGTAACTAATAGTAAACAGCGAGCAAAACGTTGTATAAATACTTGGAAACAAGGCCTAGGGTTCATAATTTCACTAGTGCAAGTTCTCTCAACAATACTGACATAGTTGAATCATATGTAAATCTCTCACGTGCGACAAAGAGTTCACTCCAAAGTCACAAATAGCGGAGAACAAACGAAGAAATTATTGTAGGGTACGGAACCACCTCAAAGTTATCTTTTTTGATCAATCTTATGAGCTATTCCTATAAGTGTCACAAACAGCCCTAGAGTTCGTACTAGAATAACACCTTAAGATACACATCAACCAAAACCCTAATGTCACCTAGATACTCCAATGTCACCACAAGTACCCATGGGCATGATTATACGATATGCATCACACAATTTCAGATTCATCATGTTCAATCCAACAGAAAGAACTTCAAAGAGTGCCCCAAAGTTTCTACCGGAAAGTCAAGACAAAAACGTGTGCCAACCCCTATGCATAGATTCCCAAGGTCACGGAACCCGCAAGTTGATCACCAAAACATACATCAAGTGAATCAATAGAACATCCCATTGTCACCACAGATATCCCATCGCAAGACATACATCAAGTGTTCTCAAATCCTTAACGACTCAATCCGATAAGTAAACTGCAAAGGGAAAACTCAATTCATCACAACTAGATAGAGAGGGGAAGCACTCCATATGATTCATCTACATTAATAAAGCTCGCGGTACATCAAGATCGTGCCATCTCAAGAACACGAGAGAGAGGGATCAAACACATAGCTACTGGTACATACCCTCAGCCCCGAGGGTGAACTACTCCCTCCTCGTCATGGAGAGCGCCGGGATGATGAAGATGGCCTCCGGTGATGGTTTCCCCCTCCGGCAGGGTGCCGGAACGGGCTCCCGATTGGTTTTTCGTGGCTCTGGAGGCTTGCGGCGGCGGAACTCCCGATCTAGGTTTATTTTCGGAGGTTTCTATATTTATAGGAATTTATGGCGGCGGAAACAAGTCCTGGGGGGCCACGAGGGAGTCACAAGCCAGGGGCGCGCCCTAGGGGGGGCACCCCTGTGGCTTGTGATCTCCTCGTGGATCTTCTGGCCCATCTCCGATGCCCCGTGGGTCTCTTCTGGTCCATAAAAAATCACCGTAAATTTTTATTCCGTTTGGACTCCGTTTGATATTCCTTTTCTGTAAAACTCAAAAACAAGGAAAAAACAGAAACTGGCACTGAGCTCTAGGTTAATAGGTTAGTCCCAAAAATAATATAAAGTTGTAGTAAAATGATTGTAAAACATCCAAGAATGATAATATAACAGCATGGAACAAGCAAAAATGATAGATACGTTGGAGACGTATCAGCATCCCCAAGCTTAATTCCCGCTCGTCCTCCAGTAGGTAAATGATAAAAACAGAATTTTTGATGTGGAATGCTGCCTAACATGTTCATCATATTCTTTTCTTCTATGTATAGCATGGACATTTGGACTTGTAAATGATTCAAAGTAATAGTCTAGTTTTAACATAATGACTTCAATACTCAAGCATGTCAACAAGCAACCATGTCTTTCAAAATATCAGCACTAAAGAAGGTTATCCCTAGCCCATCATGCTCAATCATTGATCCATTCATGAAACACACTCAAATATTAGCTATGCCCAATGCTCAAGTACGATCATAGTGCCACCTAGTTGGTGCTTATAAGAGAAGATGGAGACTCAAAGCAAAAATAAAAATTGCACAAAGTAAATAGATAGGCCGTTCGCAGAGGGAAGTAGGGATTTGTAGAGGTGCCAGAGCTCAAGGTTTAAATTGAGAGAGAAAAATATTTTGAGTGGCATGCTTTTCCTGTCAACGAAAACGACGAAGTAGCTCACAATACTTTCCATGCTAGATACATTATAGGCGGTTCCCAAACAGAATAGTAAAGTTTTTACTCCCCCTCCACCAATCAATCACACTCCACGACGAGCCGAATCCATGGGTACCATCCATACAAACAACAATCCTGGGGGAGTTTTGTTTCATTATTTTTGATTTGAATTTTGAGCATGGGACTGGGCATCCCGAATACCAGCCACTTTCTCGTGAATGATAGTGAATCAACACATATCGTGAGAATAACACACCTAGCATGGAAAAATATTGGATACTCCCCACCGTTTCATGAGCGGTACGGGCACACAAAAGAGAAAATTTATTTTGAAAATTTAGAGATGGCACATACAAATTTGCTTGGAACGGCATGGAAATACCGCATGTAGGTAGGTATGGTGGACTCACAAGGAAAAACTTGGTTTAAGAATTTTGGATGCACAAGTAGTATTTCTACTTAGTACAAATGAAGGCTAGCAAATAGATTGGGAAGCAATCAAACCAAGGAACGAAAAATCTCATAAGTGAGCATTGAGTCATAACTAACACCGAATAATGCACCACAAGTAGGATGTAACTTCATTGCATACCTATTGACTTTCGTGCATGCATAGGGAATCACAAACCTCAGCACCAATATTCCTACTAAGCATAATTACTCACTAACATGACTCACATATTACTATCATCATGTTTCAAAACTATTACAAAGAATCAAGTTTAATTTGTCCCATTATCTTCATGAAAGTTTTTATTATATCTTCCTTGGATATATATCACTTTGGGACTAGTTTCATAAGTTGCTATTGCTTTTTTGGCAAGCTCAAACAAATTTAAATGAAGCACATGAGCATAAAGATTTCATCCCTCAAAAAGGTATAAGTGAAGCATGAGAGGAAATGACAAGCTACTCACAAAAGATATAAGTGAAGATCAATGAGTAGTCAAACAATTACGGAGCTATGTGAGGACTCTCTCTCCCTCAATGAATATTTTCAGATCTGAGTATTTTATTTAAACAGCAAGCAAAAGAAAAATAACACTCCAAGAATATCACGCGTCATGTGAACGAATAAAAATTTAGGCTCAACACAGGCTAACCGATAATTGTTGATGAAGAGAGGTGGGATGCGTAGCATCCCCAAGCTTAGATGCTTGAGACTTCTTGAAATATTTACTTGGGGTGCCTTGGGCATCCCCAAGCTTGAGCTTTTGTATCTCGTTCAATCCTCTCATATCATGGTTTCACCTATTTTCAAAAACATCATCCACACAAAACTCGAAAAGAACTCAAGAGATAAGTTAGTGCACATAATAATAAATCAAATCTTTATGTAATGCCAAGACAAGTTGAATAATAATTTTCAAACATTAGGTACTGTATACTATCATCTCCACAATTTATATCTACCAATATAGGCTATGGAAACTATAGGATAAGTAGATAACAAAACTATGACAGCAATCTGTCCAAACAGAACAGTCTGTAGAAATTTATTAAACCAGTGTACTTATGTAACTCAAAAAATTATGAAAATTTAGGACATGCTATAAAATTTATATTATATCACTGTGTAAAAATTTCAGAAACTTTCCACGTTCCAGTAAAATATGAAAATTCAAACACTACAGCCAAAGTTTCCGTTTTTACACAGCACTCATCAAAACATGCAATGCAAGCATCCTAAGGCAATTCTTGGAAATTTTTATTGAAAAACAAGATTATAAATAACACCTAACATAAAAGAAGAAAATAAAATTACGCTCCAAGCAAAACTCATATTATGTGACGAATAAAAATATAGCTCCAAGTAAGATATACTGATAGTGTTGAAGACGAAAGAGGGGATGCCTTCCGGGGCATCCCTAAGCTTAGGCGCTTGAGTCTTCCTTGGATATTACCTTGGGGGTGCCTTGTGCATCCCCAAGATTAGGTTCATATCACTCCTTATTCTCCTCATATCGGTGTCTCACCCAAAACTTGAAAACTTCAATCACACAAAACTTAACGGAACTTCGTGAGAAGGGTTAGTGTAATAAAGATATATCATTCACTTAGGTACTGTCAAGACAAGATTCATAATTTTTCTCACATAATATATACTGTATTATATCATTCCAATAATTTATATCACTGAATATAAGCTATGGGAACACTAAAACAAGCAAACTATGCATGCAAAACAGAATCTGTGAAAAACAGAACAGTCTGTGAAGATCTGTAGTATAGCCATACTTCCCTGTCTCTAAAAATTCTAAAAACTTAGGACAATCTAGGAAATTTGTATATAAATACTTTGTAAAAAATTCAGATCAAAATCAAGTTCCAGTAAATTTACAAAATTCCTGGACTGAGAGCAAAAGTTTCTGTTTTTGCACAGAATCAAGTCAACTATCATCCATACTATCCCAAAGCCTTTACTTGGCACTTTTTTGAAATAAAAGACAAAAAACATGATTAATACAGTAGCTTAATCATGTGAACACACCAAAACATAAGGTAAAAGTGTTGGGTTGCCTCCCAACAAGCGCTTTTCTTTAATGCCTTTTAGCTAGGCATGACGATTTCAATGATGCTCACATAGGAATAATAATTATAACATGCAAAAGAGCATCATGAATCTCATGAAAAGTGCATTTAAGTCTAACCCACTTCCTATGCATAGGGATTTTGCAAGCAAACAATTTATGGGAGCAATAATCAACTAGCATAGGAGAGCAAAACAAGCATAACTTCAAAACTTTGAACACATAGAGAGGAAACTTGATATTATTGCAATTCCTATAAGCATATATTCCTCCCTCATAATAATTTTCAGTAGCATCATGAAGTAATTTCACAATATAACCAGCACATAAAGCATTATCTTCATGATCCACAAGCATAGAAAATTTGTCACTCTCCACATAAGCAATTTTCTTCTCATTCATAATAGTGGGAGTATCATATGAAGCTCGAATACTAAAAATTGTTTCCACATTAAAAGAGTAATGTTCAGTAAAAGGATATTCAAAATTATGACAATAATTATCACTACTCTTTATAACATAAGTATCATCACAATAATCATCATAAGTAGCAACTTTGTTCTCATCATAGTCAATTGAAACCTCTTCTGAAATAGTGGAATCATTAATAAATAAAGTCGTGACCTCTCCAAATCCACTTTTATCTCTATAATAAGATTCAACACCCTCCAAAATAGTGGGATAATTATTATCTAAAGTTGACACTCTTCCAAACCCACGTTCATAAATATTGCAATCATCATAAATAGGGGGTATGCTATCATCATAGTAAATTTGCACATCAAAACTTGGGGGACTAAAAATATCATCCTCATTAAACATAGCATCCCCAAGCTTGGGACAAACATTAATTGCAGCAAATAAATTCTCAAACATGTCATTCTCATCAAACATAGCATCCCCAAGCTTGTGGCTTTGCATAACATAAGCATAATCACTCTCATCATTAATAGTATGAATAGCACCAATCGTATAACAATTATTATCATCACAATTTTCTAAGTTGGTGCCAAAAAGATTTTCAAGATTATAAGGAGTATCATTATTTGGGAGAGATACCTCTTTACCTTTACTTTTCCTTCTTTTCTTCTTCTTCACCACATCATGTGTGGGTTTATTTAATTCCTCCAAGCTTCTTTTTGAAGAGATTGGTTGAATAAAAAGCTCCTCCTCGTTACCTGATTCATCATAAGAGAAAATAGGAGGATATTGGGAAACCGCTTCCCCTTCATTAGTATTCTCTTAATCTTCTATTTGTTTTCTTGTCTTTAAGTAATTGGCAATATAAGGATTCTCAATGCAATTTACCACGCAATACATATGGATTTCATTTAGATCAAAATCAATAATTTTCATGAGAACCCATGCTGGAATATCCTTAGTTTTATGTTTTATTTCCTCATACCCCAAAAATAGACTAAGTTCATTATGATGCTCAAGGGTAATGAGGTTATCACAATTTTTGGACACAATTTGATCATGAAATAATTCACATTGGAAATTAAAATGATCACTTTCATTGCAAAGTTCACAAGGACGGCGAGAAATATAAAGTCTTTCAGCACAAACATATAGCCTCTCTTGCAACCATTTAGTTTCTAAATACTTATGCCTCTTACAAAATCTATCTTCCCTTTTTGGCATGTCTTTACAAACTCTATGCACTCCACAAAAATTGACATGCTTATAAGAAATCTTTTTATCATGACTAGTGCAATCATCATTAGTACTATGGATATTCAAAGAATTCATACTAACAACATTGCAATCATGCTCATCACTCAAAGATTTAGTGCCAAACATTTTAATAACTTCTTCTTCTAATACTTGAGCACAATTTTCCTTTCCATCATTTTCACGAAAGACATTAAAAAGATGAAGCATATGAGGCAACCTCAATTCCATTTTTTTTGTAGTTTTCTTTTATAAAACCAAACTAGTGATAAAACAAGAAACTAAAAGATTTAATTGCAAGATCTAAAGATATACCTTCAAGCACTCACCTCCCCGGCAACGGCGCCAGAAAAGAGCTTCGTTGACGGGATGTGAGTGCCGCTTACCTAGCCTCCCCGGCAACGGCGCCAGAAAAGAGCTTGATGTCTACTACACAACCTTCTTCTTGTAGACTCATGTTGGGCCTCCAAGCGCAGAGTTTTGTAGGACAGTAGCAAATTTCCCTCAAGTGGATGACCTAAGGTTTATCAATCCGTGGGAGGCATAGGATGAAGATGGTCTGTCTCAAACAACCCTGCAACCAAATAACAAAGAGTCTCTTGTGTCCCCAACACACCCAATACAATCGTAAATTGTATAGGTGCACTAGTTCGGCGAAGAGATGGTGATACAAGTGCAATATGGATGGTAGATATGGGTTTTTGTAATCTGAAAATATAAAAACAGCAAGGTAACTAATAGTAAACAGCGAGCAAAACGTTGTATAAATACTTGGAAACAAGGCCTAGGGTTCATAATTTCACTAGTGCAAGTTCTCTCAACAATACTGACATAGTTGAATCATATGTAAATCCCTCACGTGCGACAAAGAGTTCACTCCAAAGTCACAAATAGCGGAGAACAAACGAAGAAATTATTGTAGGGTACGGAACCACCTCAAAGTTATCTTTTCCGATCAATCTTATGAGCTATTCCTATAAGTGTCACAAACAGCCCTAGAGTTCGTACTAGAATAACACCTTAAGATACACATCAACCAAAACCCTAATGTCACCTAGATACTCCAATGTCACCACAAGTACCCATGGGCATGATTATACGATATACATCACACAATTTCAGATTCATCATGTTCAATCCAACACAAAGAACTTCAAAGAGCTCCCCAAAGTTTCTACCGGAAAGTCAAGACGAAAACGTGTGCCAACCCCTATGCATAGATTCCCAAGGTCACGGAACCCGCAAGTTGATCACCAAAACATACATCAAGTGAATCAATAAAACATCCCATTGTCACCACAGATATCCCATCGCAAGACATACATCAAGTGTTCTCAAATCCTTAAAGACTCAATCCGATAAGTAAACTTCAAAGGGAAAACTCAATTCATCACAACTAGATAGAGAGGGGAAACACTCCATATGATTCATCTACATTAATAAAGCTCGCGGTAGATCAAGATCGTGCCATCTCAAGAACACGAGAGAGAGGGATCAAACACATAGCTACTGGTACATACCCTCAGACCCGAGGGTGAACTACTCCCTCCTCGTCATGGAGAGCGCCGGGATGATGAAGATGGCCTCCGGTGATGGTTTCCCCCTCTGGCAGGGTGCCGGAACGGGCTCCCGATTGGTTTTTCGTGGCTCTGGAGGCTTGCGGCGGCGGAACTCCCGATCTAGGTTTATTTTCGGAGGTTTCTATATTTATAGGAATTTATGGCGGCGGAAACAAGTCCTGGGGGCCACGAGGGAGTCACAAGCCAGGGGGCGCGCCCTAGGGGGGGCGTGCCCCTGTGGCTTGGGATCTCCTCGTGGCTCTTCTGGCCCATCTCCGATGCCCAGTGGGTCTCTTCTGGTCCATAAAAAATCACCGTAATTTTTTATTCCGTTTGGAGTCCGTTTGATATTCCTTTTCTGTAAAACTCAATAACAAGGAAAAACCAGAAACTGGCACTGGGCTCTAGGTTAATAGGTTAGTCCCAAAAATAATATAAAGTTGTAGTAAAATGATTGTAAAACATCCAAGAATGATAATATAACAGCATGGAACAAGCAAAAATTATAGATACGTTGGAGACGTATCAGCAGCAAATGAGGACAATCCTCAGATCACGGACCCAGTCCGCATTATTGCTACCATCATCTTTCAACTCTATTTTCTCTAGGAACGTATAAAAAACACAGGGGAGCTACAGCGTGAGCTATTGATATACAACATAATTTGCAAAGACATTTTGACTATGTTCATGATAATGAGTTCAGTAATCATATTACTAAAGAACTCCCACTCAAATTGACATCCCTCCGGTCATCCGAGTGTTACATGATCCAAATTCACCAACCCAAGTCCGATCATCACGTGAGATGAGGTGGTTTCAATTGTGAACATCTCCATGTTGATCATATCTACTATATGACTCATGTTCGACCTTTCGGTCTCTTGTGTTCCGAGGCCATGTCTCTACATGCTAGGCTCGTCAAGTTTAACCCGAGTGTTCTGCATTTGCAAAACTGGCTTGCACCCGTTGTATGTGAACGTAGAGTCTATCACACCCGATCATCACGTGGTGTCTCGAAACGACGAACTTTCACAATGGTGCACACTCGGGGAGAACACAATTTTATCTTGAAATTTTAGTGAGGGATCACCTTATAATGCTACCGTCGTCCTAAGCAAAATAAGATGCATAAAAGGATTAACATCACATGCAAATCATAAGTGACATGATATGGCCATGAACTTGTGCTTTTGATATCCATCTACAAAGCACCGGCATGATCTCCATCGTCACCGGCATGACACCATGATCTCCATCATCTTGATCTCCATTAATGTGTCGCCATGAGGTTGTCGCGCCAACTATCGCTTCTACAACTATTGCTAACTCATAGCGATAAAGTAAAGCAAAATGGCAAAAATAAATTAAAGACAACCCTATGGATCCTGCCGGTTGCCGTACTCATCGACATGCAAGTCGTGATATTCTATACAAAACATGATCATCTCATACATCACATATATCTCATTAGGTAATTGGCCATATCACATCACAACATACCCTGCAAAAACAAGTTAGACGTCCTCTAATTGTTGTTGCATGTTTTACGTGCCTGCTGCGGGTATCTAGCAAGAACGATTCTTACCTACGCAAAAACCACAACGGTGATACACAAATTGATTTTTCAACCTTCTCAAGGACCGCCTTTATCAAATCCGATCCAACTAAAGTAGGAGAGAGAGACACCCGCCAGCCATCTTTATGCAACGAAGTTACATGTCAGTTGATGGAACCGGTCTCTCGTAAGCATACGAGTAAGGTTGGTCCGGGCCGCTTCATCCCACAATACTGCTGAATCAAGAAAAGACCAAGGGAGGAAGCAATCTGAGCATCAACGCCCACAAACTCCTTTGTGTTCTACTCGTGATCTCATCTACGCATAGACCTAGCTCATGATGCCACTGTTGGGAAACGTTGCATGGGAAACAAAAAATTTCATACGTACACGCAAGATCTATCCATGGTGATGAGCATCTACGAGAGGGAGAGTGAATCTACGTACCCTTGTAGATCGCTAAGCGGGAAGCGTTAAGAAACGCGGTTGATGTAGTCGAACGTCTTCAAGATCCAAATCACTAGCCGTCCCGCGATCCGATCACGATCCGTCCCGCGATCCGATCACGATCCGTCCCGCGATCAAATCATGAACCGTCCCGCGATCCAATCACGGTCCTTCCGATCTAGCGCCGAACGGACGGCACCTCCGCGTTCAGCACACGTACAGCTCGATGACGATCTCCACCTTCTTGATCTAGCAAGAGGAAGCGGAGAGGTAGATGAGTTCTCCGACAGCACAACGGCATGGTGACGGTGGTGGTGGAACTAATCCGGCAGGGCTTCGCCGAGCTCCGCTGAACTAATCTAGAGGAGAAACGATCTAGAGGATGAAGTGGGCAGCACGTGGCAATTAGGGTTTTGGCTGCCCTCAAATCCTCTAGTATATATAGGAGGAAGGGAGGGGAGGAGCCAGTCTCAAACACTCCACAAGGAGGATTCGGCCGAACCACCTCAAGGAGGTGGAATCCACCTCCTACTAGGAGGTGGATTCGTTTTAGGAAGGTGTCCTACTCCTTCCAACCTCCAACTTTTTCCTCTTGGGCGCATGGGCCCCCATGGGGTCGGTTGCCTAGCCCACCAGGGGCTGGTGCACCACCTCTTGGGCCCATGTGCCCCCCCGAGGTGGGTGGGCCCCACCCGGTGGACCCCCGGTACCCATTTGTCACTCCCGGTACACTACCGAAAGTACCCAAAACTTTTCTGGAACCCAAATACCACTTTCCTATATATCAAACTTTACCTCCGGACCATTCCGGATCTCCTCGTGATGTCCGGGATCTCATCCGGGACTCCGAACAACCTTTGGTCACCAACATACATAACTCAATACTACTGAAACGTCACCGAACGTTAAGTGTGCAGACCCTACGGGTTCGAGAACTATGTAGACATGACCGAGACACCTCTACGGTCAATAACCAATAGCGGGACCTGGATGCCCATATTGGTTCCTACATATTCTACGAAGATCTTTATCGGTTGAACCTCTATGTCAAGGATTTAGTTAATCCCGTATGCTGTTCCCTTTGTTCTTTGGTATGTTACTTGCCCGAGATTCGATCGTCGGTATCTCTATACCTAGTTCAATTTCGTTACCGGCAAGTCTCTTTACTCATTCCGTAATACAAGATCCCATGGATAACGCTTTAGTCACATTGCTTGCAAGGCTTATTGTGATGTTGTATTACCGAGTGGGCCCTGAGATACCTCTCCATCACACGGAGTAACAAATCCCAGTCTTGATCCATGCCAACCCAACAGACACCCTCGGAGATACCTGTAGAGCACCTTTATAGTCACCCAGTTACGTTGCGACGTTTGATACACACAAGGTACTCCTTCGGTGTCAGTGAGTTGCATGATCTCATGGTCATAGGAACAGATACTTGACATGCAGAAAACTATAGCAATAAACTGACACGATCATATGCTATGTTTATCGTTTGGGTCTTGTCCATCACATCATTCTCCTAATGATGTGATCCCATTATCAAATGACATTTCATGTCCATGTCTAGGAAACCTTGTCCATCTTTGATCAACAAGCTAGTCTATTAGAGGCATACTAGGGACATGGTGTTGTCTATATATCCACACATGTATCTGAGTTTCCGATCAATACAATTCTAGCATGGATAATAAACGATTATCGTGAACAAGGAAATATGATAATAACTAAATTATTATTGCCTCTAGGGCATATGTCCAACAACATCATGTCATCCTCCTCCAAGCATTGCTCTATTTTTACTTAATACTCTAGATGCAAGCTGGATAGCGGTCGATGGGTGGAGTAATAGTAGTAGATGCAGGCAGGAGTCGGTCTACTTGTTTATGGACGTGATGCCTATATACATGATCATTGCTGTGAATAAATATTGCATAACTATGCACTTTTCTATCAATTGCCCAACATTAATTTGTTTACCCACCATATGCTTTCTTTGAGAGAGAAGCCTCTAGCGAAAACTATGGCCCCTGGGTCTCCTCACAAATATATTTACAAAAACTCTAAATACCTTGATGCCATTATTTATTTCCTTTTTATTTTCAATTTATATTTATCAAACTATCTATCTATCTATCACTACTTATCGCTTGCAAGTAACAAGTTCAAGGGGATTGACAACCCTCTTGCCCGCGTTGGGTGCAAGTGTGTGCTCTTGTGTGTGTAGGTGCTAAAGACGGGAAATTGCTTGGTCCTCCTATTGGTTCGATAATCTTGGTTATCACTAAGGGAAATACTTACCTCCACTGTGTTGCATCATCCCCTCCTCTTCGGTGAAAATCCCAACGCAGTTCACAAGTATCAACGTATCAGTGGCTAGTGTACTCGGCTTGAAAATTAGTTCATGGGCTACTGGCGGTGTCCTGGATTAAGGGGTGCTCACCATGTTGGCCTGCCATTAATGGCCTGTGCCGAGAACCCACCGACAACTGAAGAATGGGCCATGTAACCATGGCCCCTTTCGTGCTCAAGATGGAATCCTCCAAAGACATGGTGCATAGTGCAAGACATATTTGAATGATCGACATGCTTATCACTAAATGTTGACGACATACTTGTAACCCTATATGCCCCTATTGTCTATATAAGCTGAGGGGTTTAGACTATAGGGGGGAAGAGAATTCATTCATACTATCTCGAGGTAGATCATCGGATACTTTGTATCGCATCGGAATCAATATAATCAGAGCATGTCATAGGGTTTACCTCTTTGAGAGGGTCCGAACCTGGGTAAAACATCATGTCTCTCTCTAGTTCTTGTTACCATCTTGATGATACCACCAACTCGGAACCCCCTGATACGTCTCCGTCGTATATATAATTTTTTTATTGTTTCATGCCATTATTTTACAAAGTTCACATACTTTTGGCAACAATTTATATGATTTTTCTTGGACTAACATATTGATCCAGTGCCCAGTGTTAGTTCCTATTTGTTGCATGTTTTTTGTATCACAGAAAATCCATATCAAACGAAGTCTAAACGTGATAAATTTTTTGGAGATTTATCTTGGAATATATGTGATTTCTGGGAAAAGGAATCAACGCCAGATGATGTCCAAGCTCACACATCGCTTCCCAGGGGGTAGGCACGTCCCTTAAGCTTGTGACTCCCTCGTAGGTTGGTTGGGGGTGTCCTTTGGCCACAAGGAATCTAATATCCTGATAAAAATCTCCTCAAAATTTCATCCCAATCGGAGTTACGGATCTCCAGATATTTAATAAACGGTGAAGGGCCAAAAAATAGGAACGTGAAATAGAAGAGAAATAGAGAGAGAAAGAGATCCTTCTTCTATGGGGGATATTGATGTTTGTACCTCCAAGGTCTCAATTATGACTACATCCTCGGGGTCCTCATGAGTATAATTCTCCCATTTCCTTTTTGGAAACTCCATATGTTCTGCATAGCTTTGAACAAATCTCAAAACAACATCAGGGTCAAGATATAATCATTACTTATATGTTCAACTCTCCCTGAGTTTAGATAAGCTTTTATGCAATCAAACCCCACTTCTACTTTACCCTCTCCTTCTTCATCACTCCCCAAGCTTCATTCTTAGCAAGTTTCCCTTCTAATAATTCCAATGCTTCTGGGACGTTGATAGTAATAAAGAACCTGCATATGCTAAGTCTAGTTCTTCCTTTGAATCATATTGCAATCCTCCATAAAAAAGATTTAATACTAACCATTCAGGGAGCTTATGACGAGGGAAATCATTAAGTAAAGTTTTATACCTTTTATATGTGTTTACTAGACTTTCTCCAGACATTTTTTGGAAGTTTAAATCCTCCTCCTTGCTTCATAGGATTTCTTCTCTGGATAAAAATCAGACAAAAAGGTTTCTGCTAGTTTACTCCATGGATCAAAGGTACTTGCAGGGTGAGATACTAACCAATTCCTTGTCTTTTTAGCCAAAGTGTGAGGAAATAACTTTAGCTTCATATCATCTAGGCTAAAAGCATTTAACTTAAATGTCCCACATACATCTTCGAAAAATTGCAAATGTTGATAAGGATCCTCACCTTCCTCACCTTTAAACTGTTACATGCAACAATTCGAGGACACTTGAGTTCACCTCATAAGCTACACCGGTGGGATTAGGACCCAACGATGTGAACATTTCTCGAATAGGTGGACCTGTAAGCCGCATGGCTGTGAGTTGATAATTATGTCCATATTCAGCCATGGTTACTCCAGATCTGCAAACAACTTAGTACACAAAATTCAAACCAAACACAGAACTAAGACCAAAAGCGCTCAGCTCCCCGGCAAAGGTGCCAGAAAAAGCTTGATAGCCTGCCAGTGCATATGGTTTAATTGTAGCCTTTTCGAAGTAAGAGTATCGATCCCACAAGGAGCACATGAACCAATATTTGGTCCTTTTCAAGGTGCAAATAATGTGCATAGAAGTTGTAAGTGATCTAGAACAGTAAAAGTAATAATAATGAAGTTGCAAGTGTAATGGTGATAAAATCTATTAAAGTCATAAAATCTATTAAAGTAAATAATTGGTAATATAAATGAGACTTGAGGCATTCCCGAGGGTTCAGAATCCCCTGTAGTGTGCATCTATAGCAGTGCCTAAACACAATGCTACTTCGGATTCCTAAACCACTTTACATGTTTCTCCTTGTGGGCGGAGCCGGTACATATACGTGCATACTCGTGGTATCTACATATCCCGTACGCCACCACCATTCCCCCCCACTCTAGTTATCAAATGGTGATTAAGGAAAAAGAGGTCCACATGGAGCCAAAGTGGTCTCTGTTTTACCCCCTGTTGCAACTATCCGCTACGAGGGGAGAAGCGGCATGTCACGTCACCCAACTCCACAACCACAAAGTTAGCCAACAGTAATAACCTTCCGTCCAAAGTTGGCATACATTGGATGGTCGACTTCACCCAACGTCAAGAAGATTGTCAACATAAACATGCAAAGAGGACATGAAATCGTAATATCAAACAACCTACACTAGCGCAGGCAGCTCCTATACAAACGGTTTTTACCCACTTTCTGCGAAGTAGTTTTAAACCGTCACCTTGCATGTGTGTGCGATAGGGGGGCCTATCCCACAAGACACAGATAAATCGTCGTTGATGCCTCTTCCGATCACACATGCTGGGCAAAAAGAGCTCGCATGTGATTGGGAGGCCCATTGCAAACAGACATATTGTACAAGTCGTGTGAGATGCACTTGGCCTCCCACACGATGAATCCCAAAGATATGTTTCCGTTCATATGTTACATCACACACAATTTTCTACAGAACACCGTCTGTGATACGTGTGTCCATCACACACGATTGTTAGAATGATGTCGTTTGTGTTACTCAATACATCACACAAGGTGCCTAGTAGAAACATTTATGATAGGTGGCCTAACACATACAGTTCATGGCCGGAAATTGTGTGTGATTTTCACTGATCCAACACACCAACTTTCTAGAAACCGTATGGGTTTGTTGATGTCATCGCCCACGGTGTTGTCTAAGAAAACGTCTGCAATAGAAAAAACGCAATAAGCACCCAAATTCCCCTATTATTTATAATCCATTTAGTAATAAAATTGAAAATTCATATCAAGCACATAATATATCTCATATTCGAATTGCGACAACCAGGATTTCATAATTGAAATCACATCAGAGTACAACATCATATAGCTTCAACACTAAGTTACACAATATGGGCATATACCTAGCTACCCAATAACAACAACATGACCAAAGTTTCATATGCAACATCTAAAGCCTTCGGAAAGTAGCATCATAGACGGTAAATATACAGATGAATCTCATCTTGAAAATTGTTGAAGCGGAAGGCGAATATTGAGCCTTCACTGATGTCGAAGGTCCTTGCAACTTTAGGCTAGCCTGTGGATGGTTGCCTGCTCATCCTTCATCCTCTTGAGGAAGACTTCAAGATTATACCGTGGTTGTTGTATGAATACCTTCCTTGCCTCTTGATCATACAGATGGTTTGAGACGTAATCATCGATGAACTGCTTTGGAAAGGACTGGAAACAATGATATGCATAAATATCTTTTTTAAAATTTGAAATGGCACAATGGGAAAAAGACAAGGTAAAAGAGATAGTACCATCCTATAGTTGATTGATGTCTTCTTCATTGTGCATACAAACATATTGTTGTTTTTTGTCGCTGGTTTCTTTATCTTAACAATCTTTCTGAGTTTCTTGATTTGACTTATATTCATGAACACCTCATTTCCCCACATGCAAAATGGGTCAGACAGTGGGTCTAAACCTCTTACAGTAGGACCTACATGTGAAAGACCAAATTATAAGAAACCTAAATATTAGAATGGTTCCTGCAATTGCACAATAATATGTTATTAGCCAAAGGATCATGAATGTGCAAACCTTGATGGTAAACTTTAGTGTCTCCCATTGTTTCCCCTGCAATGTATTTAAGATAGATATTGATCAGGTTATAAGTGAGATTTGGCGTGCTATTAGTAAAATATGATAATGAAAAATAAACGCATTGCAGATCCAATGTATTAATTGGAGCCACATGGAAAAGCCAAGCGTGCTAATTAAGAAATATGAAATATAGCAATAGTATGTTTCACATGTATTTAGTACATCCAAATTCGATTTACTTCTCACATGCATAACAATACAAAATTTTACCAACAAAAATCGAACGTCCCATTGTAGAATTGAACCAAATGGTTAAACGATCACCACAACAAATGAACCAAACAATTAACTGAGCATCACATTGCACAATAAAACATACTAGAAGGTCAGATTGCATAGTAGCATTACATTGGACATTTCACTAGAATTTCTTAAGGAAAGGCAGGAGCAACACATGAAACAGGTAAACCAAACATGTTTAACTGGCATGGCTAGCTGAACATAGGTCATTAGTAATTAACCTAAAAAACAAGCTATTCCTCGTCGTCGGAGATATCGATAACGATGGGCTTGGAAGAGGGCGAGGCCTCCACATAGTGGGTGCCCTCCTCATAGTGGTAAGTGTACTAAGCCTGTTTGGGCACCAACGTGCGGGCTCTAGATATGAGGAAAGCATGGGCACGCTGAGAAAACAACTCATAGAAGGCAGCAGCGGAGCCCTCAAGAAAACACCACGAGTTGTTGTTTAAAGAAACCACGTGGCGGTGTTTGCGCGCAAGGCTTCGACGGTGGCCTCGATGACGAGGTGTTCTTCCAAGATATGGGCGTTGACACTCATGGCAGCCATCGCGTCCACATCCACGTGTGTGGCCGCGATTTGATTCTCCGCTGCCAGATGCTCCTTGAGATCCTGGCCATACTGCGTGCACCATGTCTTTCGATGACACTTATTTGGGGGATGGGGCAGTGATTTTGGTGGAAGGTGTCACACCGGCGGTCGGGGCATGTAGGATGGAGGAGGTGGGGTGGAGGGGAAGGGCGTATGTGGAAGGTGTGGATTACCTGACTAGATGGAGGAGGCCGAGCAGCAGGAAGGAGCGTGATACGTCTCCAACGCATCGATAATTTATGAAGTATTCATGCCATATTCACCTATGTTTACAATACTTTTATATGGTTTTGATGCACTTTATATTATTTATTTAGAACAAACCCGGACTGACGTTGTTTTCAGCTGAACTACCGTGGTGTTGTTTTTGTGCAGAAAATGAAAGTTCTCAGAATCGCCCGAAACTTTTTGACGAATTTTTTGGAACAAAAGAGGCACTGGACGCTTCGTGGGAGGGCCAGAAGAGAGAAGAAGTGGGCACAACCCACCAGGGCGCGCCAGGCCCCCCCGGCGCGCCCTTGTGTATCGTGCTCACCTCGTGGCCCACCTTCGCGTGAAACCAACGCCAAAAAATCTTATAAATATAGAAACCATCAGAAATAACCCTAGACTCTCTGCTCCACCGCCGCAACTATCTGTATCAACGAAAAACCAATCTGGAGATGTTCCAGTACCCTGCCTGTCGTGGTTTTATCACGGCAGATGTCCTAGTGCAAGGACTTAGGGGTGAAGCCATCGCTACGGTGGTTAACTCGAAGGGGTTGATCGGGACGAAAGACACAGGTTTACCCAGGTTCGGTCCCTCTCAAAGGAGGTAATAGCCTATGTCCTGCTTTGAGTAGTATTGATTGGTTATCGATTAAAAGGGAGCGGAATACGCTTGACCTAGCACTCGATCAAAGGTTTCGTGGCCTAAGCCGCCCAGGGAAACCCGCCTTTATATACATAGGTCGAGGCCCTGGGCTTACAAGAGTCCGGGCCGGGTTACATCTAGTAACCGACCTTATCTCTAAATCACCTTGCCTTGTCTGGCAAGCTGTCTCCCGGCGGCTTACGCCTCCGGGTCATACGTGGCCTTCCGGCTCTGGGCCTCCGCCCGGCCCATTGGGCAAGTTACTTCCAAGCCTTGTCTTGATCTTCCGGCCTGCTTAAGGCCTCACTATAAGAGTCGCCAACTTCCTAACACGCCCTCTCCTTCGGCGGGTCATACCACGGGGATATATCCCCAACATTAGGCCCCAGATTGATTTGAACCTGTTCATGTCAATCTTCAAGTCTTCCAGTTGGCGAGTCTTGCATTCTTCATAATCACCTGACCTGAAATAAATCTTCATGACCCGCCATGTGAAAATGGATGACGTCATCTTTGATAAATCCAAAAGATCTTAATAACATCACAACGGATCTTTGCATTAACTGGTCAACCCGAGAATCAAGGCGTTTTCTTGGTCAATCATCATTTTGTCTCCTTGATTCCCGCGCTGGACTATTGCTATTCCATCCCCCTTATAAATAGGCGCGGGGGGGAGGGGTTCTTATTCTTTTCACTTTTCCCCTGCCGCCACTTCTCTCTTCTTCTTCTGGCGACTCAACCGCTTCCAAGCTGCCACCTCTTGTTATCAACCGAGGGTAAATTTCTTTGCATCCCCTTACTACTTATTAATATTCTGTCCTTGCATATGACTAATAATGAAATCTTTGTTCACAGGGCCCAGGCTAAGAAGAGGAAATTAAGCGGGTCATCTTCCCGTCTGAATGTCTTAGAGCCGGAGGACCCTAAACTTGGTACTTCTGAGATTCCAATCGAGCCTTTTGAAGCTGACCAAGGCGCACACGATGAAACTCCCTAGCCTACTGAGCTGGCGGATGCTGATATTATGATTCCTGAGGCTAATCTGGAGACGGATCCTAAGCCGCCCAGCCCTTTGCCAACAACTGCTGATATGACTTCTCATGAGGAAGAGGTTACTATCACTGGGACGGCTTTCACAGCTCCAGCCCCTTCCACCGTGCTGACCAAACACATCAGCAAGGATGAGGCGCCTTCACCTGAGAAGGAGAAAGCTAAGCTTGATCTGCCCAATCTGGAAAAGCTTACCGCTGATGAACTGCACTCTGGCTATCTAAGCCGCCTTGCCGCAAGCCGGGACATGGAGGCCAATTTAGTTGGCATGATGAAGAAAAAATATGAGGTACTCAACCTTCTTTGCCTTCCATATATCCTTACATAGCCCCCAAGTGCCGGCTTATTTTCTTGAAGATAAGCCGGGTCTTCAGTAATATGTATAATTCAATAGATCAGCGTGCAGCCCCCAAGGGTCGGGTCATTATGCGAATAATGAGCCGGCACTGACTGTATGATAAAGAAAATGCCAAGTGTAGTCCCCAAGGGCCGGGTCATTATGTAAATAATGAGCCAGAACTTCTTGTAGATCTGATTATAGAAACTTGAAGAGCAATGTGTAGCCCCCAAGGGTCGGGTTATCTTCATGAAGATGATCCGGGTCTTGTTTGTATGGTAGACTTTGAAAGAACTGATACACATTAGCCCCCAAGTGTCAAGTATATTGCTTGCAATCTGCTCGAGACTTGTAACAACCTTCTGTATTGCCTCTAAATGCTATTATAAACCGGACTGGTGGCTTAAATTGATAAATTTGCTGTTGACCATTGTCTTGTGCAGGAAGATTTAAATGTGGCCGAGTCTAATATGACCGACCTTAAGAAAAATCTGGCCTTGCAACAAGACGCCCGAGCTGAAGCTGACACAAAGTGGCGGCTCTCACGCAACAGAACTCGAAAAGATCAAACAGATTTTGAGGCGTACAAAAAATCTACTGAAGCTAACCAAGCAGCGTTAACCAAACGTGCAGAAGACGCCGAGGGCCGGTTTAAGCCTGTTATGGAAGAGCTAACCAGTCTGAAATGCCATGTGGCTCGGATGACTGAGGCCGTCTTTGGTAAGTGTTTACCGATTATGTTATGAGCATTCTTTTTCAAAGTCTTATAAAGACTCACACGGCGACTTACGAATTTGATCTGTTTGTAGGCCAACGAACTCGCCAGCTGCCAAATAAAAGTTTGCTGAAGATGAAGGCTTTATATGCCTTCACTGAGCAGCTGTATGCCGGAAGCCTCTTCACCATCAGGGCCTTCATGGGTGAGAAGGGCACGCCCAAACTTATCAAAGATGTGCTGAAGTGCCTCTCTACCATCCCCCAACAATTTGAAGAATTGAAGAAATCAGTCGCCCAGAAAGGCGCAGTAGCTGCTTTGAGCCGGGCGTTGGCTTACGCGCCCGAGCTTAGCCCAGAAGAGATGAGTGGCATCTTTTCGCAGCTGAAGGATGATGGGCCAGAGTTCACTCAAGAAGACTATGCCCGTTGCATCAAAGCATCGCGAGCATTGGCTAGCCAGCTAGCCGCCGAGGCTGATCTGACAGTGTATCAGGCGGCTTATGATGACAACAATGTGCGAGTCTGGGCGCCCACTTTTGAGGCGAAGAACCTGACTCCCCAACGCCGTAAGCACATCTTTGTCCCTGATGTTGACCCGTCTCCAATCTTGCATGACGAAGCCGAATTTGAAGCCTTACTCAATTGCAACTAGGATGTGGACAATCTTCAAATCCAGGAAAACGAAGACCCGGCGCAGGATGACCCGTCAACGAGTTAAGCGAGGAGCCGGCCTCGGATGAAGTTAACCCGGGCATGCTGAGCCGCCAGGTTATAATTTGTGCGAAAAACTTAATTCCGCACATTTTGGGCCCTTTGGAGCCTTGTAATAGCTGTAGTAAAAACTTGATTGCCTGTGCCGTGCCTTCGTGCACGTTTTGAGCTTGAACAACTCATATTCCGGTGCTTCAAAAATTTTCCACAGTGTGAATGTCTTGATATGATCATATGCCTTAGTATCAATTCATCAATTCCCACTGGCGGGTTATATTCCATGAGCAATACTAAGCCGGGATTACCCAAAGACTTAGAATCTTATCATGAAAACTCCTGCAAAATAACAAGCAGAAAATATATGTATATCTTTTGTTATTGTTTAGGCGGCTTTGAAGGCACAACCCAAAAAGAGATCAACCCTTTATATATATTTTTGAGAAAACTCGAGTTTTTTGCTTCAAAGAACCTAGGCATGAATGCCCAAAATCCCATAAGTCGGCTCTCACGTGACATAAATCCATTGTTTTAACCTTAACTAGTTCAGGGTCGTAAAAAAGATTGACTGTTAAGAGTACGAACGGGCCACATAGCGGAGAAACTACAGTAGATAGGTGAGTTAATCCTAGCTCTCTGTAAGCCGGCTCTCTCGTGACATAAGCTGCCATTTTAACTTTGGAAAGTTCAGGGTGTTTGAAAAAGATTGACTGTCAAACGTTCGGCGGGTCACCTGGCGGAGTAGCAAGTTGCAAACAGGCAGGTTTAACTCAAATATGGCTTTTCAGCCGGTCAAGAGGGTATGAAAGCTAAACCCAGTGGGTTGGAAGCCCCCAAGTGACCTTATGAATAATCAACTCTTTGCACCATCAACTGTTGCATGAAAACGGCAGAGGCCCCGAATTATGGGGATGCCAGCTTTATTACATTATAAAAGGTGGTATATACAATGACAGAAGTATGTACATTGATGAGAGCCGGTGGCTCAAGTGTAGTAAGGCCGAAGATGAGCAATGTTCCACGGCCTGGCAGTCTCTTCCCCAGAAGTGCGTGACTTGTCGCTCTCCCGTATATCAATGAGATAATAGGAACCATTGTTAAGATTTCTTTTGATCACAAAAGGTCCTTCCCAGGGGGTGATAACTTATGCATATCTGTCTGGTCTTGAATCAGACGAAGCACTAAGTTGCCTTCTTGGAACGTCCGGGTCTTGACTCTGCGGCTATGATAGCGATGCAAATCTTGTTGATAAATCACCGAACGTGCGGCTGCAAGATCCCATTCTTCATCCAAGGCATCCAACGCGTCCTGACGCGCCGTCTCATTGTTAGTTTCAACGTAAGCCGCCACCCTGGGCGAGTCACGACGGATATCACTGGGGAGAACAACTTCTGCGCCATAAACCATGAAGAAAGGCGTGTAACCTGTTGATCTGTTGGGGATGGTTCTGATGCTCCAAAGAACAGAAGGTAATTCCTCCACCCAACAACCTGGTGTTCGTTCCAAAGGAACCATAAGCCGGGGTTTTATCCCTCTCAGCATTTCCTGGTTAGCTTGCTCTGCTTGACCATTAGACTGTGGATGAGCCACGGAGGAGACATCAAGGCGGGTGTGTTCACTGTCGTAGAACTCTTTCATAGCCCCCTTGGACAGATTCATACCATTATCAGTAATGATACTGTGAGGGTAACCAAACCAAAAAATCAGCTTTTTGACGAATTGAACTGCTGTTGCTGCATCGCACTTACTAGCCGGCTCTGCCTCCACCCACTTAGTAAACTTATCAACCGCCACCAAGAGGCGGGTCTTCTTATCTTTAGAACTCTTAAACGGTCCAACCATGTCAAGCCCCTAGACCGCGAACGTCCAGGTTATTGGAATCATTCGCAATTCTTGAGCCGGCACATGGGCACGTCGTCCAAATTTCTGACACCCATCACTTCTGCTGACCAAATACTCTGCATCTGCATGAGCGGTCAACCAGTAAAATCCGTGCCGAAAGGCTTTGGCCACCAAGGATTTTGACCCGGCGTGATGACCACAATCGCTGGCATGTATCTCTTGCAAGACTTCACGGCCCTCCTCAGGAGAAACGCATCGTTGAAAAACACCAGTCACGCTGCATCTGTGGAACTCGCCATTGACAATAGTCATGGACTTAGATCGCCTTATGATTTTCCGTGCCAAAGTCTCGTCCTCGGGTAACTCGCCGCGAGTCAGATACGCCAGATAAGACAGCGTCCAATCAGGAATAGCATGAAGAGCCGCCACCAATTGTCCCTCCGGGTCAGGTATAGCAAGATCCTCCTCAGATGGCAATTTGACGGACGGGTGATGTAGGACATCCAGAAACACATTAGGCGGCACCGGCTTACGTTGAGACCCCAAACGTGATAATGCATCAACCGCTTCATTCTTCCGATGATCAATATGATCCACCTGATAGCCCTTAAAGTGACCAGTGATGACATCAACCGCCTAGCGATAAGCCGCCATACGAGGGTCCTTGGAATCCCACGTGCCCGAGACTTGCTGGGCCACAA
This sequence comes from Elymus sibiricus, assembly GCA_039707655.1. Lineage (NCBI taxonomy): Eukaryota > Viridiplantae > Streptophyta > Magnoliopsida > Poales > Poaceae > Elymus > Elymus sibiricus. The sequence continues at coordinate 106,937,848 of CM077663.1, read as the reverse complement.
GGTCTGAGTCACCGAGACATCTGACCCGACTCAAATTCATCTCCTTTGCCACATGGAGCCCATGAAGCAAGGCTTCATACTCAGCTGCATTGTTAGTATAAGGAAATATTAGCCTTAATACATAACAAAATTTGTCACCCCTAGGGGAAGTCAACACAATTCCAGCCCCCGAGCCTTCCAACTTCCTGGACCCATCAAAATGAATTGTCCAATAAGTATTGTCCGGCTTCTCTTCAGGTGCTTGACACTCCGTCCAGTCATTGATAAAATCCACCAGGGCCTGAGACTTGACAGCTGTTCGAGGCGCATACTTCAAATTAAGAGGCCCAAGCTCAATTGCCCACTTAGCAATCCTGCCGGTGGCTTCTCTATTATGAATAATATCACCCAAAGGAGCAGAGCTGACCACCGTGATTGGATGTCCAAGGAAATAATGCTTCAACTTGCGGTTTTCCATGAACACTCCAAACACCAGCTTTTGCCAATGCGGGTACCTTTGCTTGGACTCTGTCAAAACCTCGCTGGCATAATAAACCGGCCGCTGGACTGGGTACTCTTTGCCTGCCTCCTTGCGCTCCACCACAACTGCAGCACTGACAGCTTTATTATTAGCCGCCACGTACAGGAGGAAAGGCTCTTTCTCCATGGGAGCAGCCAAGACAGGCGGCTCAACCAACTGTTTTTTTAGCGCCTCAAACGCATCATTAGCAGCATCACTCCAGACAAAATCATTTGTCTTCTTCATCATCTGATACAAAGGAATAGCCCTCTCGCCCAGGCGGCTTATGAACCGGCTTAAAGCGGCAATACGACCCGCCAAGCGCTGGACATCATTAATGCACGCCGACTTAGATAATGAGGTGATGGCCTTTATTTTATCCGGGTTAGCTTCAATGCCCCACTCTGAAACCCAAAATCCCAGGAGCTTGCCTGCAGGTACACCAAAAACGCACTTAGCCGGATTAAGCATCATCTTGTAAACCCGCAGGTTATCAAAGGTTTCCTTCAAATCGTCAAGCAGAGTCTCCTTCTTCCTTGACTTGACCACAATATCATCCACATAAGCATGAACATTGCGTCCAATTTGGCTATGAAGACAGTTCTGCACATAGCATTGGTAAGTCGCCTGCGCACTTTTGAGTCCAAAAGGCATAGACACATAGCAGAAAGCTCCAAAAGGCGTGATAAAAGACATCTTCTATTGGTCTTTGACTGCCATCTTGATCTGATGATAACCCGAATAAGCGTCCAGGAAACATAGACTCTCACAACCCGCCGTTGCATCAATGATCTGGTCGATATGCGGGAGAGCAAATGGATCAACCAGACACGCCTTGTTGAGATCTGTGTAATCTACACACATGCGCCACGTGCCGTTCTTTTTAAGTACGAGCACGGGGTTAGCCAACCACTCCGGGTGAAAAACCTCCACGATAAACCCTGCTGCTAAGAGCCGGGCTACCTCTTCCCCAATAGCTTTACGCCGCTCTTCATTGAAATGACGGAGGAATTGTTTGACTTGCTTAAACTTAGGATCCACATTAAGGTGGTGCTCTGTGAATTCTCTCGGTACACCCGGCATGTCAGAAGGCTTCCATGCAAAGATGTCCCGATTCTCACGGATGAATTCGATGAGCGCGCTTTCCTATTTGGGGTCCATATTGGCCCCGATAGTGAACTGCTGAGATGAGTCGCCAGGAACAAAGTCCACCAATTTGGTATCCTCTGCCACAAACTTCAGGGGCGGGTCAGATTCTGTGCTGGGCTTCTTCAACGGGGTCATATCCGCCGGGTCAACATTGTCTTTATAAAACTTGAGCTCTGCCTCAGCACAGCTTGACTCCGCATACGCAGCATCACCTTCTTCGCACTCAAGAGCAATCTTCCGATCACCATGCACTGTAATCATCCCCTTCAGACCAGGCATCTTGAGCTGCAAGTAAACATAACAGGGCCGAGCCATGAACTTGGCATAAGCCGGCCGTCCAAACAGAGCATGATATGGGCTCTTGATTTTAACCACCTCAAACCATAAGGTCTCCACTTTGTAGTTGAATTCATCACCAAAAGCGACCTCAAGGGCAATTTTTCCAACTGGATAAGCCGATTTACCGGGTACCACCCCTTGAAAAACTGTGGATGATGGCTTGAGATCCTTGTCAACCAGGTTCATCCGACGGAGAGTGTCATAATACAGGATGTTGATGCTGCTACCACCATCCATCAGCACCTTGGTGAATATGTAGCCTCCTACCTGAGGGGCTACCACAAGGGCCAAGTGCCCCAGGTTATCAACTCGCGGCGGGTGATCCTCCCTGCTCCATGATATCGTGTGCTCAGACCACTTTAAGTACTGTGGAAGAGCCAACATGGCTGCGTTAATCGCCCGCTTGCGCACCTTCTGATCACGCTTATCAAGGCTTGTTGTGAAGACGTGATACTGGCCTCCATTAAGCTGCTTTGGGTTACTCTGATACCCTGACTGATTATTTTGTTGCTGACCGCCATTGCCAGACTGGTAATTATGACCTCCATGGTTACCTTGACCCTGATAACCAGAGTTTGAGCCGCCTGCACCAAAACCTGACCCATGAGAGCCGGATCCTGACCCGCCGGGCGGTCCATTGCCATTACCGTGATGCTGGTTAAGGCTATAGTTCCGGAACTCCCGCATGATATAGCAATCCTTCCAAGCATGAGTGGATGGCTTGTTGGGAAGACTATGCTTCGGGAAGGGGTCATTAAGCATTGCTTCCATGTTGAAAGGCTTATTTTTGCCGAAAGGTGGTTTACCGTTGCCCTTGCCACGGTTGTTCCCAGTGTTGGTATTGGCTTCCAGATCTGACCCGCCGTCTGGGTGCTTCCGTTTACCGCCATTGCCTGGATTGTTATTCCCTGCCCCGTTCTGCTGTTGACCCTTGCCATTGCCATTCTTCTTACCCTTAGTCGATTTCTCATCATCAGACCCAGGATCCTTCGTGATGTCCGAATCTGCGTACTTAGTGAGAGCCTCCATGAGCTCCCCCATGTCCTGGCAAGAACGCTTAAGCCACCCAAGCTTCTACTTAAGGGGCAAAAAATGACAGTTTTTCTCCAGGATCAGAACCGCCTGAGCCGCCGTGATATTATCAGACGAAAGGATAATGGTTGAGACCCGCCGGACCCAATGATGGGCCGACTCATCCTCCCTCTACAAGCAATGATCCAAATCAACGATCGTCATAGGCTGTTTGCACATCCCTTGGAAATTCTTGATGAATCGTGCCTTCAACTCGGCCCAGGAATTAATGGTATTGGGTGGCAAACCCTTTAGCCATGTACGAGCCGACCCTTCCAACATCATGATGAAATACTTAGCACAGACTGCATCACTGACGTCTAACATCTCCATGGCCAGCTCATAACTCTCGATCCAGGCTTCTGGAGGCAGATCAGCTGTATAATTAGGCACTTTGCGCGGACCCTTAAAGTCCTTCGGCAGGTGTTCGTTCCGCAGAGCCGGTGCTAAACACGCACTCCCACAGCTCTGGAGGTGACTCCGGCTCCCACCGAAGCTGAGGGGGTCATCGGGGGCGGCTCCTGGTAAGCCGCCGCGGCCGCCGCCTCCCGCTGAGCTCTAGCATTATCCACAATCGCTTGGGCATCGACAACAGGTGGGTCATCATGGGGCGGGTTTTGACATTGCTCGCTGCTGGAGACCGCCGACGACTCCAAACGCCGGCTATAACTACGGCTTGGAATGGGGGTTGAATGTACACGACTCCGGCTGGACGTGTACTTCTGTTGTTGAGCCACTGCTGTCTACAGATATCCAATGGCATTACGTGCTTCTTTCGCGAAAGGCGTCCCTTCAGCGAGGGGGAGCGCATTGAGCCTGGCAGCCGCTGCTATCATGTTCTCCACCGGGTTAGAGTAATGATCAGGAGGTGTCAAAAAACGTTGCGGCGGGGTCTGATCCCTGCGGGGCGGGTCTGGCTGCCGATGCTGAGTCGCCGCCCTATTCCCAGGCACTTCTGCCATTCGGGTCATGGTCAAAGGCGCGTTCGGTCCTGCCCCCGGCGTGTTAAAAAGATTTCTAGGCTCATACTGATCAGGCAGGCGGGACTGATGCCTCATCCGAAGAACTGCCTCTAAGGCTTGTTGATCTAGACTAAGGCAAAAAGCTTCAGCCCTGAGACGCTCCGACTCGGCATCCATCTGAGCCTGTAACGCATTGATCTCCTCCTGGGCCCTAGTCATCTGGTCCTTCAGCCACGCGATCTCTGCGTTACGATTTGCTTGGTTTTCCGTTGTGACCTCGGTTCCCATAAGAGTCGTCAGCTCGTTCATCAGATCCAGCAACACTTGAGCCGGGGGCCTGGCTGACTCGGACCCTACCGTGCCGGCCGCCGCTGTCCCGGCCGCCGTGCTGCCAGAAGCCGGCGCCGATCCAGCCATGAAGACGGCGGCTTGGCTCGGTGGTTCATAGGGCTCCGGAATACTGTCACCGTCGAAGTAGCCCCCAAGCCCGCCGTTATGAAGCTGGTAGATTGATTCCGCCTCTCCACTCGAGGATCCATCCTCTGAGCATATTAGGGTTTCTTCTCGTGACATGGAGCCTTCCTCAAGCTCTGTGCCTTGGGTGAAGCCGACGAAGACGTGCTTCCGGCCCGGCTTGATCCGGGCGGGTTGCACGCGCCGGGCCGACTCGACGAGGTTGGTGCAGATGTCCGGCCCGGGCTTAGATCCGTCGATCTTGCCGATGAAAACGTGAATTCCGCCGAAGGGGACCCGGTACCCGTACTCGATTGAGTCGGCCTCGGGGCCCCAGCCAGCGTCGTCGATGTAGAGCTTGGCGCGGCGACTCTTAGTCATCCTGCCAACGGCGTATCCCTCGATCCATGGGAGAGAGCCCTTCGAGTACTCCAAACCACCGCGCATCTACCCCACGGTGGGCGCCAACTGTCATGGTTTTATCACGGCAGATGTCCTAGTGCAAGGACTTAGGGGTGAAGCCATCGCTACGGTGGTTAACTCGAAGGGGTTGATCGGGACGAAAGACACATGTTTACCCAGGTTCGGCCCCTCTCGAAGGACGTAATAGCCTGCGTCCTGCTTTGAGTAGTATTGATTGGGTATCGATTACAAGGGAGCGGAATACGCTTAACCTAGCTCTCGATCAAAGGTTTCGTGGCCTAAGCCGACCAGGGAAACCCGCCTTTATATACACAGGTCGAGGCCCTGGGCTTACAAGAGTCCGGTCCGGGTTACATCTAGTAACCGACCTTATCTCAATCACCTTGCCTTGTCTGGCAAGCTATCTCCCGGCGGCTTACGCCTCTGGGTCATACGTGGCCTTCCGGCTCTGGGCCTCCGCCCGGCCCATCGGGCAAGTTACTTCCAAGCCTTGTCTTGATCTTCCGGCCTGCTTAAGGCCTCACTGTAAGAGTCGCCAACTTCCTAACACGCCCTCTCCTTGGGCGGGTCATACCACGGGGTTATATCCCCAACACTGTCGGAGAGGGGAATCCATCTCCGGTGGCCATCTTCATCATCCCGGCGGAGGCCATGACGAGGAGGGAGTAGTCCACCCTCGGGGCCGAGGGTATGTACCAGTAGCTATGTGTTCAATCTCTCTCTCTCTCTCTTTCTCTCGTGTTCTTGAGATGTCATGATCTTGATGTATGACGGGCTTTGTTAATATAGTTGGATCATATGGTGTGTTTCCCTTACTATCTTGTTGTCATGAATTGAATCTTTTCCTTTGAGATATTGTTATGTTGGATTGAATATTGGATTTGAGAACACTTGATATATGTCTTGCATGTGGATACCCATGGTGACAATGGGGTGTTCTATTGATTCACTTGATATATGTTTTGGTACTCAACTTGCGGATTACCGCGGTGACATTGGGGTAATCTATGCATAGGGGTTGATACACGTTCTTGTCCTACTTTCTCCGATAGAAATCTTGGGGTACTCTTTGAGGTTCTTTTTGTTGGATTGAGTATTATGAATCTGAAATTGTTTGATGCGTATCCTATAATTAACTCATGGATACTTGTGGTGACATTGGAGTATCTAGGTGACATTAGAGTTGGTTGATGCGTATCATATGGTGTTATTCTAGTACGAACTCTTAGATAGATCGACCGGAAAGGATAACTTGGTGTTATCTTAGTACGAACTCTTGGATAGATCGATCGGAAAGAATAACTTTAAGGTGGTTTCGTACCCAACAAACAATTTCTTCTTATGTTCTCCGCTAGATAAGAACTTTGGAGTGATTCTTCGTTGCACGTTGAGGGATGTGATCCAATTATATTAGCATTGTTGAGAGATTGCACTAGCGAAAGTACGGACCCTAGGCCTTAATTCTAAGCATTTATACAATGTTTTGCTCGCTGTTTACCACTTGCTACCTTGCTGTTTTTATATTTTCATATTAGAAAAACCTATTTCTATCATCCATATTGCACTTGTATCACCATCTCTTCGCCGAACTAGTGCACCTATACAATTTTCCATTGTATTGGGTGTGTTGGGGACACAAGAGATTTCTTGTATTTGATTGCAGGGTTGTTTGAGAGAGATCATCTTCATCCTACACCTCCCACGGATTGATAAACCTTAGGCCATCCACTTGAGGGAAAATTGCTACTGTCCTACAAAACTCTGCGCTTGGAGGCCCAACAAAGTCTACAAGAATAAAGTTGCATGGTAGATATCAAACTCTTTTCTGGCGCTGTTGCCGGGGAGGTGAGTGCTTGAAGGTATATCTTTAGATCTTACAATTAAATATTTTAGTTTCTTGTTTTTCACTAGTTTGGTTTTTATAAAAGAAAACTACAAAAAATGGAGTTTAGGTTGCATCATTTGTATCGTCTTTATAATGTCTTTCGTGAAAATAAGGATTCTGAAAATTGTGCTCAATTATTAGAGGAAGAAATTATGAAAATACTTGATGAGAATTCCTTGAATGATGAGCATGATAGAAATATTGTTAGTATGAGTTCTCTGAATATGCATGATGCTAATGATATGCAAAGCCACAAGCTTGGGGATGCTATGTTTGATGAAGATGATATTTTGAGTCCCCCAATTTTTGATGAGCAAATTTATTATGATGATGGCATGCCTCCTATCTATGATGATTATTGTGATGACATGTATGCTATAAAGAGTGATAGTAACCATGAAACTTGTCATCGTGATTTTAATATTGAATGTGGTTATGTCAATCAAGTGTCTCATGATAGTTATTTTGTTGAGTTTGCTCCCACTACAATGAATGAGAAGAAAATTGCTTATGTGGAGAGTAATAAATTTTATATGCTTGTAGATCATGAAAAGATTGCTCTATATGATAGTTATATTGTGAAATTTCTTCATGATGCTACTGAAATTTATTATGAGGGAGGAACATATGCTTGTTGGAATTGCAATAATATCAAGTCCCCTCTCTATGTGTTCAAAATCTTGAAGTTATGCTTATTTTGCCTTCCCATGCTAGTTGATTCTTGCTCCCATAAATTGTTTGCTCACAAAATCCCTATGCATAGGAAGTGGGTTAGACTTAAATGTGTTTGTCATGTGTTTCATGATGCTCCCTTGCATGTTTCAAATATTATTCTTACGTGAGCATCATTGAAATCATCATGCCTAGCTAAAAGGCTTTAAAGAAAAGCGCTTGTTGGGAGACAACCCAACACTTTTACTTTCTGTTTTTGTGTGTTCACATGATTAACCTACTGTAGTAATCATGTTTTGTGTATTTTATTTCAATAAAGTGCAAAGTAAAGCCTTTGGGATGACTCACAAGATGAGTAGAATTGATGCTGAACCAAAACAGAAACATTTGACTCCACTACAGGAATTTTCATTTTTTACTGGAGAGTGACAATGATCTGAGATTTTTACACAGTGTTTATATACTAATTCTTCAGGTTGTCCTAATTTTTCCGAATTTTTAGAGGCAGGGAAGTATTGTTACACTACAGATCTTCACAGACTGTTCTGCTTTTGACATATTCTGTTTTGCATGCATAGTTTGCTTGTTTTAGCGTTCCCACAACTTATATTTAGTGGTATAAATTATGGGAATGATAGAATACAGTAGTTATCATGTGGGAACAATTATTAATCTTGTCTTGACAGTAACAGTACCTAAGTGAATGATTTATCTTTATTACACTAACCCTTCTCATGAAGTTCTGTTAAGTTTTGTGTGATTGAAGTTTTCAAGTTTTGGGTGAGACACCGATATGAGGAGAATAAGGAGTGACAAGAACCTAAGATTGGGGATTCCCAAGGCACCCCAAGACAATTCTCTGCTGAGAGGTAGTTTTTACAAACCAAGCCTCACCATTTTATTTGTTTGTTTGTTTGATCGGATAGATATGCTGAAACATAAAGTTGCAATCGGAGACAGAGAAATGAGACAAGTCGAATGCGGCATAACTGAAGAAGAAATTCCTCAATCTCCCGAGGAAATTGATATATGCACTGGAGAGATAGAAGTTATTGATGTGGTGTCCAGTGAAGACGAAGAAGACGAAGAAGAGAACAACACATGCAGTCAAGAGAAAGAACTTAACCAAGACAGCAAGGAAACTTACACAGAGCAACAAGAGCAACAAGAAGCTGATTTGCAAGGGGGGCATGAACGCAAGGATCCTCCGATAGAACCAGATCGACCCCCCCCCCCACTGCCGCCCCAACCAAGGAGATAACTGAAAAAGAAAACCTCAACGATAACAGAAAGATATCTGAACAGAAGATGCTTGAACAGAGGAAACGCGATGCTACCATCTCTGTTCGTAAAGAAAGAATCAAAGGTGTCAACAGAAAATTGGAAAAAACAACAGCAGTATGCAGCACATCAAGCACAGGACCAGACAAGTCTTTGGACTTCTTGCTCCCAAAAACGCTACCCCTGAAGTAGAAATGGAACACTTTCTTAAGGACCTTACACCAGATCAACTACAAAGTTACAATCAACTTGTAGTTGAAGGGGCAATGAATTTTCAATATTTCAAAACAGCGTTAACCATGGCTAATGAGGAAAAATTTAACAAGAAACAGGCGGAGCGCTTGACAAGGTTGCAGTCGGATTCCCCTGATACCTCAACACGTCAGTCATCTGAGATCACGCCGACAAACATAATATCAATCAAGAGGACGATAAAATGGTCAACCAGGCTCTACGGCAGAACTAACATACCAACATTGGAGCATCAAAATTTCATTTACATGGACAAGGCCAAAGCCCTTCATGACTATCTAATGAGCAAAGAAGGACAGGAGGAATGCGGAAAGTAAGTAGCTTACGTCCTGAAAACAAAAGGACAAAAAAAGACAAGTGAAGCTCCTGATGAAACAACCTAACCAGTGACTCTATTTTTTGTGTAAACCTTTTTTGCTTGCAGGGCAAACCTGTATAAAAGCACAAATCGAGAAGATTACATTACCGGACAAATCATGTTGGACCAGCTCCAGAAAGGATCAAAGGGACAAATACAGGCCAGCATGTGTAACGCATTGTTCGAAGAATGGACAGAACAGAAACAGTACAACACAAGCGATAAAACCATACTCATTTCAGAATTCGCAAATGTATGTAGGACCCTCTTCCACGAAACACTTGCATCATATAATAATCAAAAAATGTTTCGCTAAAGGTACACCCCTTCTTTATTGCAGCTTGTACTCAGCCTCGATTATAATTATGGAGGACTAAAAGAGTTCAACGAGGATGAATCACTACAACAGTTCGAAACACTTGTAAGAGGAAAAAACCTTCTAGATAAGAAGCTGGTAAGTTCACTTCACATCACTTATTCTCCTTCTTAAGCCCGCATGTTCACATGACATTTGACTCTCTCTGTCACCCAACGCAGATCATGATACCTCATAACATCGCTTCACACCACACGTTGTATGTGCTGAACAAGTACGACGATACACTTGATATACTTGACTCACTAAATTACAAGCATTATAATAAGCTGTCTTGGAAACAACACCATAGAAGCCATAAAGAACTGGTATGTGCTCTGAAGCTTTGTTATCTTTCTGCCGATAACACGGTATGATTACTTTTCTTAACAACAAAACAAAAATGAAATAACAGATTGAAAGGATGTATGTACTAATGAAGAGTTATTATGGGGAAGCGACACTAAAAGCCCACAACGAACCGAATTGGCCAAGCATAGCAGCCAGACCTAAAAGATTTTGCACGCCCAAACAAAAAGATACGCAATGCGGGCAATTCATGGTCCAATTTGTAAGATACTGGAATCGCCAAACACTGGTGAAGGAAGATGAGGAACTTCATGTAAGTTAACAGTACACCAACTTTATTTTAGTTTTAGCATCAGAGTTAGCATTTGTACATTTTTTCAACATACGTATACGTGTGCACACCATGAAAATAAGAAGTATTCGAATATCATGACTGCAGCCTAGCAAGGTAGATGACGAATGGAAACCAGAGTTTCTATTCACATCGATATTCCGTAAGAGCAACCAAATAAAGTGGAACCAGCTGCCTACAAGAATACAAGAACTCAAACCAGAAGATTCCAACTTATTTTCAACCATGAAAGGTAAGATAACTTTTTTGGAACGACACAAACGGACAAGCTATGGCTAGACGGTTTGAGAAATATTTTCTTTGCAAACAATGACCATCATTTTCTAACTGCATTGATAGAGACAAGTAGCAAAAAAAAGAGCAAACAACGAAGCAGCGTGACATATCCAAAACATGAAGCAAGATACTTCAACCACACGGACGACGTAGCCAAGATCCTACAAATAATCATGAGCGACAGCTGGCAGAATTAATTCAAAAAGTGAGTTGTTTACTCATGCACACAAAAAAATACCTCAAAATACTTTCTCTCATGTTTCTATGAATTTTTTATAGACTCCCTCACATCAATAATTCTTTTTTCTTCTCTCACAGCAAAAATCTATATAAACGGAGGCATGGAGGCTCCACAAAAGCAGTTTTCACTGGAGCGCAACTGAAGGCAGCATTTGGACCAACACCAGGACTAAACAGATATCGCATTGAAAAGAGGGTGCCCGACGAAATAGCACATATCTGGGAAAGCAGAAAACCTTCACAAGAAAGTGATAAAGACAAAATAATATTAGGCCCTTCCTTTGCAGAGGTAGGTAAATTTTAAAAAAGCACGCACATTCTTCTAAATTTGCATGTTTCATGTCGATACCAGTTTATTTTTCCTAATATTTTTTCTCAAACTTATTCTTTGGTGCAGCACATACTGAAAATAAAGAATCACTCTCAAGGCGTTAAGAAGTTTAGAGTTGAATTAGATAAAGAGAAGAAACAATTGATTCCCCTGTACCTCAAAGAACATCAACAAGAGAAGCTCTCAACAACAAATATGGTAAAAGCCCTTTCTCCAAAACAAAATAAAAAAATGTTTTTCAACAAATTCCTTCATATAGCATTAAATAACATAAAAACTTCTGTGTACGCAGATATTCATAATAATAGAGAAGGAAAGCCATTACGCCCTATATATGCTGGACAAATACACGAGCAAAGTCCACATCATCGATCCTCAAGAGGTATCTCGCAAGGAAATAGAGGAAGAAAATGATCAAAACGTGGAACATATGAGCAATGAGGAAGCAAATAACCTGTTTGACGCTATTGATGAAAGAAAGAAAGAAAGGGCAAAGAACTTTGATACCTACCACAATCACAAATTGAAAGTTGTAAGTATCCTAAATACAAAAAAAAACAGTTGAAAAAATTCCACTTGCTGATTTCTTAAAACCCAAAAAAAATGAAACTTGCAGGTACCTAGGTTCAAAGAAGTTTTCGACGTGGTACATGGCAAAAATATGGAAACCAAGTCGAAGGGTAATTGGCAAGTCAAATTCGTAGATCTTCCCAACGTTGACAAAGGTGAACCAGCACATGCTATTTTGAAGCTTGCATTCCTGTACGATGGCGTAAAATTCGTTGAAGACATAGATCATTTCGACGTAAGTTTTCCCTCACACTGTGCTAGCCACAGCATATAAAAAAACTGGAATATTTTTTACTTCTTGTTACATATACAACTGTATGCACTATTGCCAAGATTACACATTATTTACTTTTTGTTGGTGAATTTTCATAGGATGAACTGGAAATCTGGAAGGCAGAAGCACGATACATGCTATTACTCAGTGAAGAAAATGAAGTCAAACCTGAAGATGGGTCAACAGATTAGAAGGATCTTAAACAAGGATGAAGACTAAAACTTGTCGTCAACACGGTTAAACTGTCACCATAACTATAACTGTTTTCCCAACGTACCTCTCTATTGTAAAAATGTAAACATCTAAGTGGAAAAATTTGCAACAACGGAAGTCCATCTCATATATACTGTGCACACATGTCTCTGTGACAGCTGGATCCCATGCCTCTGCAAGAATCAAGCCGGTGATTCTGGAGAATCATAACCAGTGCCTCTGGACGATTCACACACATGCGTCCGGAGAATCATGAATCGTGCTTCTAGACGATTCACACACATGCGTCAGGAGAATCATGAACCGTGCCTCTAGACGATTCACAGACATGCCTCTCCATGCATCACGCGCGTGACTCTGGAGAATCATGAACCATGCCTCTAGACGATTCACAGACATGCCTTTGCATGCATCACGCGCGTGACTCTGGAGAATCATGAACCGTGCCTCTAGAGGATTCACAGACATGCCTCTGCATGCATCACGCACGTGACTCTAGAGAATCATGAACCGTGCCTCTAGAGGATTCACAGACATGCCTCTCCATGCATCACGCGCGTGACTCTGGAGAATCATTGTCGGCGTACGACACCTATGGGATCGCGTGGATCCCTTTTATGGTTCGGCAGGGAAAAAGGCGTGTACAAAGAGCAGATCCAGCGATCAACGCGAGGGATTTTTACCCAGGTTCGGGCCGCTGAGAAGCGTAAAACCCTACTCCTGCTTTAGTGTATTGTGAGTCTTTGAACTCTGGCTCCAGGAGCGCTGTGTGATGAACAGTACACAGCCGCTACGCATCTATCTGGGCCAGAAGGTCCTCCCCCTGTAGCTACGCCTTGGGCCTCCTTTTATATGTCGAAGGGGTCACCAACAGTGGCGCACAGTACATACAAGAGGTGTAAAGTTGCTACAGCGTTTTCATGGTTATCACTAACGTCTTAGGACAAACGCATTAAATGCTCTGTCTAGGTGTCCCTAACTTTCTTGGGGACGGGAAAAGAGCCCGTCCCATCAGCACCGCTTAACCCCATCCGCCGCTAATGCCATGACACGCATCCAGGAGGACAAATCCCGTCTGACAGGCTGGTCGCTGCACTGGAGCGGTGGCAGGGTGGCGGGATTTTGTCGGGTGCGAATCTTGTCGGGGCTCCGCAAGTCATCCCGGCAAGAATCTTGTCGGGATCCCAGCCTTTGGTCTTCTGTCTCCTGATCATCGGCTTGAATGCCTTCTTGATAGTCTTGTGCTTGTTCCCAGTTGTCCCCCGGCAAGCATCTTGTCGGGAGCCCAACAACGGGTCTTCTCGGTGACCTGCCTGGAGGTCTTCTCCCAGGAAGGCTCGCTTCCCGGATATTCTATCCTGATCTTGCCGGCCTTTGAGCTTGCCGGTGATGCGTAGGCCTGTTCCTGGCAAGTAATCCTTGCCGGAAACCTGGGTCCTAGATGTGTCCTATAAGTGGATTTCTTCTCCGCCACGCCCTTCCCGCCTGGAGGCTGCAACTTGCCGGTGCGTGTCCAGGGGTAATGAACACCCCCTGTTCACTACACCGACAGGAGCCCCCGGGCCTGGGCCGGACAAGCGTGCACAGTGTTGTCCGGGCTAGGCCCAAAAAACATGCACCGGTACACGCGCAGCGAAAAGTAACCGTCACTCATGACTTTTTAACTGCACGCTGATGATGACGCAAGAGAGCTTGCGGTTTGCCGGGCCTTGAGCTTGCTGGCAGCGTGGGCAAACAGAGCAGGACGGCAGCAGGAGTCGTGTGCCCGAAAGGGAGTGCCACACCGTGCGACGAAGAGCCAGCCCCCCGAGCCTTCCTCATAAAGGGTACCGCGGGTGCGGTGCTCGATTCATATAGTCATCCCTACTGTCGCCGCCGTCTACTACGAATGCCTCACTGCCGTCTTGCCGGCCTCCAGCACGGCGCCCTTGGCTTTCTCGGCTGCCGCGTGCCGCCGAGGATAAAGCAACCGCCGAGACTGAAGTACTTTTTGCATACCTGTTGCTGCAATGGCGCATGTAAAGGAATAATTAATCTTAGTCAGGCCAATCTTTATGTATGCAAGACATGTTTCTTTATGCTAAATGAATGTTTGCTTCCCTCTTGATTAATTCCGTCCTTGCATATATCTTATATCCTACGCTGATTGAGAACCTTGCCGGTGCGCACGTTTGCCGCGAGCGCTTTTGAGGAACAGGTCCCTAGCAGCCTGCTGGAAATGCCGCCGCCGGCAAGGTGACTTGCCGGGTCAGAACGCGGCTGCTAAGCCTGCCGAGCGGACTCAAGGCGAAACTAGAGCGCGGGCTCACCACGACAAGGTTCCTTCGCGTGCAGATTAATGTACAAGGACGAAAAATCAATCAAGACGACCCATGCTTGCCGGAAAGCTTTCCGGTGCGCACGCTCCAGTCGGCAGCGCTTGGAGGAATGGGTCCTTAGCGGCTTGCCGGGAACGCCGCCTCCCGAAAAGGTTTACCTTCCCAGTGTCAGTGCAGCCGCCTAAGTTGTCGAGCGGACTCAAGACAACTAGGGGCGCTATTGGCCCCGGGAAGGCTCCTTCGCGTGTAGGTGTAAGGAGCAAGTGAGGACAGCAAAAGAAATGTAATTGCCACAAGTTTTTGTAACTTAGCTTTTCCTGCTGTTCATCTCGCATAGTGAGGCCGCGCTCGTGGTGATGACCGGCAGCTCTCTAGAAGGTTACCCTCTAGGGCGCTGCCAGCCCCCGAGCCCGCCTTCCATGCGTATTCCTGCAACACTGATTGGACATGTAATGTCACGACAGCGTTTTAGCACAACAAGTTAATTAGCTTCTGGTTTATGATTAATTTATTGTAATTTTGACTTCTGTCGAATGTTCCCTTGCTTGCCGGAACACTTTCTGGTGCGCATGATCCAGTCAGCAGCGCTTTGAGGAACGGGTCCTTAGCGGCTTGCCGGGAACGCCGCCTCCCGAAAAGGTTTACTTCCCCAACTTTAGTGCAGCTGCTCACATCGCCGAGCGGACTCGAGGCGACTAGGAGCGCAACTAACCCCGGGGAGGCTCCTCAGCATACGGGTTTACGCAGAAATCCGAAAGTAAAACTTATCGAGCCTTTTCCTTGAACAATTGCATTTTTGTACAATGAATCCCTACGCTTGTTGGAATACTCCCCGAATGCGCACGTTCTGGTCGATGGCGCTTAGGATCGGGTCCTGACTAGCAGTCTATCGAGAACGCCGCCTCTTCAGGAGCTTAATGCTCTAGAGACAACCGCAGCTGCATCTGTGTTGTTGGGCAGACCCAGAACAACCAGGAGTGCAGAGTGTTTCTAGAGCGCTCCCTCGCGCACAGGTTATACAAATCTACCATCAAGGATAAGGCTACACAACAAAAAGCAATCAAAGTTTTAGGACTTAGCTTCCTGTAAGTAGAGCGAAGTGTTCATGGACGATGAAGCTGATGCACTGACCACTAGATCAGGTTCGCGCAACCTTTTCCCCTACCTGGCGCGCCAAAGATGTCGGCATACGACACCTATGGGATCGCGTGGATCCCTTTTATGGTTCGGCAGGGAAAAAGGCGTGCACAAAGAGCAGATCCAGCGATCAACGCGAGGGATTTTTACCCAGGTTCGGGCCGCTGAGAAGCGTAAAACCCTACTCCTGCTTTAGTGTATTGTGAGTCTTTGAACTTTGGCTCCAGGAGCGCTGTGTGATGAACAGTACACAGCCGCTATGCATCTATCTGGGCCAGAAGGTCCTCCCCTGTAGCTACGCCTTGGGCCTCCTTTTATATGTCGAAGGGGTCACCAACAGTGGCGCACAGTACATACAAGAGGTGTAAAGTTGCTACAGCGTTTTCATGGTTATCGCTGACGTCTTAGGACAAACGCATTAAATGCTCTGTCTAGGTGTCCCTAACTTTCTTGGGGACGGGAAAAGAGCCCGTCCCATCAGCACCGCTTAACCCCATCCGCCGCTAATGCCATGACACGCATCCAGGAGGACAAATCCCGTCTGACAGGCTAGTCGTTGCACTGGAGCGGTGGCAGGGTGGCGGGATCTTGTCGGGTGCGAATCTTGCCGGGGCTCCGCAAGCCATCCCGGCAAGAATCTTGTCGGGATCCCAGCCTTTGGTCTTCTGTCTCCTGATCATCGGCTTGAATGCCTTCTTGATAGTCTTGTGCTTGTTCCCAGTTGTCCCCCGGCAAGCATCTTGTCGGGAGCCCAACATCGGGTCTTCTCGGTGACCTGCCTGGAGGTCTTCTCCCAGGAAGGCTCGCTTCCCGGAAATTCTATCCTGATCTTGCCGGCCTTTGAGCTTGCCGGTGATGCGTAGGCCTGTTCCCGGCAAGTAATCCTTGCCGGAAACCTGGGTCCTAGATGTGTCCTATAAGTGGATTTCTTCTCCGCCACGCCCTTCCCGCCTGGAGGCTGCAACTTGCCGGTGCGTGTCTAGGGGTAATGAACACCCCCTGTTCACTACACTGACAATCATGAACCGTGCCTCTAGAGGATTCACAAACATGCCTCTCCATGCATCACGCGCGTTTGCACGCTGCACGACGAAACAGGCCGCACGACCAAACACGCACTTCGACGTATGACCCCCCTTCAAGATTTATACGAATGCTAACTGAGCCGAAGGCGAGCAAGGGTTGCGCCGTCGGAGGCACCGTTTGCACGCTGCACGATCAAACACGTTGCACGACCAAACACGCACTTCGACATATGACTCCCCCTTCAAGATTTATATGAATGCTAACCGAGCCGAAGGCGAGCAAGGGTTGCGCCGCCAAAGGCGCCGTTTGCACGATGTACGACCAAACACGCCGCATGACCAAACACGCACTTCGACGTATGACCCCCCCCCCCTTCAAGATTTATATGAATGCTAACCGAGCCGAAGACGAGCAAGGGTTGCGCCGCCGGAGGCGCCGTTTGCACGCTGCACGACCAAACACGCACTTCGACGTATGACCCCTCCTTCAAGATTTATATGAATGCTAACCGAGCCGAAGGCGAGCAAGGGTTGCACCGCCGGAGGCGCCGTTTGCATGATGCACGACCAAACACGCCGCACGACCAAACACGCACTTCAACGTATGACCCCCCCTTCAAGATTTATATAAATGCTAACCGAGTTGAAGGCGAGCAAGGGTTGCGCCGCCGGAGGCGCCGTTTGCACGCTGCACGACCAAACACGCCGCACGATCGAACACGCACTTCGACTTATGACCCCCCCTTCAAGATTTATATGAATGCTAACCGAGCCGAAGGCGAGCAAGGGTTGCGCCGCCGGAGACGCCGTTTGTACGCTGCACGACCAAACACACTGCACTATGCACTAAGAACTAAGAACTAAGAGAACGTGTTTTGCAGAACCGAGTTGAAAGTTGACATTTGATTGTGTTGGAAGTCCCTACCCGTAATTACCCCAAAAATCTCCATTATCCGGAAATATAATGGGAAAAAACCAAAAGGGAAACAGGGAACCAACGTCTTGTAGCGCGGAAAGGGAAAACGGAAAACCAAAATAGTTTAAGGGGTTATCTAAAAAATGTACAAAACCAGAAACCGGAAAGGGAAAACCAAAATCCCTCGGGGGTTCGCTCTGCACGTGACACTTGTCGCGCGCCGAGCGCTCGCGAAACGTTCCTTCGTTTCGGGCGCAGCGAGCGCTCGCCAACTAGTCGTTCCCTTAAATTATGACCATCCGTTTCACTCGTTAGCGATTAGCAGGCCAGCAGAAAAAAGTGAGTATTTCGCTAGTATTGCCCCCCCTGACCACATGAAGCCCGACAAAATCACCAAGCCCGTCTTTAGCTCGCCCGCGGCAGGCCCAGCAAAAGGGACAAAATCAGACCAGGGTCATTTATTTTTCTTGCGTGCGATGCCTGTCGCTGAGGTCTAGCCGTCTAGGGTAGTTCTTGACCAGCGCCAACCCTAAACAAAGGTTCTTGACTAGCGGCGTTTCAATCTGAGCCTGAGCGGAGGATTCTTGCGCGCACGAGGTCGTGTGTGTGTGTGCTGATGAGGGGCGAGGGCCATCCTTGCGTGAACGCGCGGCCGGCCGGCCGCGACCGGATTGAGAAGCGGCGAGCAAGGTTAGTCTCGTTTCTCATTCTCATTAGTTGGTACTCCTTGCCTACCTTTCTAAATCTGATTAATCTATGGCTTCAGAACTACACAATTCGAACTGTGGTAACTATAAGACTAAAAGATTAACTAGGGAATATATGCCTTTGCCCGTGGGACAAGCTTTTGCCCTGTTTATCCCATTATGTAATAGAAAGATTAAGTTAATTAACACATGAATTGCCTTTGGTATTTTCTCTATGATAATTTTTGAGAGAACAAATTGAAATTGCTCACAGAAGACACATGTTTTGATGAAGATTTAGGCTGTCTCCCTCGCAAAAAAAAAAAAAAAAAAAAAAACTAGACTGCCTCCATATGTGGCTCTCCCACATCACCTCGTAGCGAAATCTCTTCTCACACCTGCTGGCCGCCTCCACCGGAGCCAGATGCAGCAAGATAGCAGAATGATCAGATGTTGCAGCTGTGATATGTTCTACCACCGCATCAGGAAACTGATGACACCATTCCGGAGTCCCGAGAGCTCTGTCCACGCAAACCCGCGTGTAGGTACCTCCTGCAACCTTCTTCTCGAACGTCCACTTCCTTCCTTTGAACCCCAGATCAACCAAGTTACACACATCCATTGCATCTCGAAAGCCTTGAATCTAAGACCGACTTCTGGTTCCAACTCCCGCGTGCTCGTCGTGCTTAAGGACCTCGTTGAAGTCCCCCAAACACATCCATGGAAGATCATGGAGAACTGAATTTTTTTCCATAGTATCCCATGTATGGTGGCGCAAATGCGTTTGAGCCTCTCCATAAAAACATGAAAGTCTCCATGGATCACCTCCCAACATGCCAATTCGGACATCAATGTGGTACTTTGAATAGCCTAACAAATCAATTTTTATTTCATCATTCCAAAACATAACCAAACCTTCACTCCTACCGGAGGAATCAACAGCAAAAGAGTTATCGTAACCTAGAGTACTCTTGAGGCTCTCTGCTCTCTCTGCACTAATCTGAGTTTGTAATAAACAGAGCACTCTAGGGACAAACTTTGTCGCGAGTTCGCGTAGCTTTTGAACTGTCGGGGCGCTGCCAATCCCCCGACAGTTCCAGCTTAGGAGATTCATTGTGCCCGGCGGACCTTCCCTGAGGAGGCCGCCGATGGCGCATTCTGGTTTTGTTTCCCAACTAGTGCCTTCTTAGGCACTAATTGCTTATTCTTCTCAGCCAAAAAATCAGTCCTGGATCGTTTGGATCCTGTTTGGGTGGGGGGCTAGGAGGAACTTCACTCGATGTTCCCTTGTTCTCTAGGACAAGGTCCAACCCATGAGCAGCCAGTGTGTGCTCGTCGACGACAGCTTCCGACGAGTGCTTGCGGTTGCCATCAATGTCCTCAGTAGCAGTTTCCACATCATCATCCATGTCATTCTCCTCTGCACGCACGCTTGGGTCCCCCTGCTCCCACTGTTTCCTTTGCTGATTCTGCTGCTTATTCTGTCTCCTCCTCGTTCCCCAGCTAGTAGCAGCTGGAGCCCTCAAGTTTTTGAAAACAAGGGCAGAAGGGGGATGAACTCCATCGCCATGCTCTTTGAAGCAGTGACCCATCATGCCACAAACCTGACACCAATCAGGCAACTTCTCATAACGAACATAAAAAATCTGACGTTCACCACCCCGGACGATAGAGGTAGCCTTCTTAAGGGGATTTCGCACATCCAATCTGACCCTCACCCTGAAGAAATTCCCCTCGAAATCAAACGAGGACGGTTCGACATCGACATACTCACCAAACTTGGAGGCAAGGGCCTTTACTTTCCCATGGTAAGCCGCTTGGTAAATCTATTATCCGAGCCCATATTTCAAACTTGAAAAGTTCAATGGTGGTTGGCTTGGTGAAACCATCATAAGGACTGATGATCACAGTATTGCCCTTGAAGTGCCATGGGCCTCCCTGCGTTACAATCTCCTAGTCGCCAAGGTTGTCCTCGAGCATTTTGATTTTCACCTGCCGGGCTAGATCCCAAGTTGCGCGCATGGCGCGGAAAAACCAGTAGTTGGTGAACTCTTTGTTCATATGAACTCTTGCCAAAATCATCCAGCAAAGATCCTCCTCCGCCGGGGCGTCGTCTTCTTCGAAGATCACATCGCCCAAATCTTCCTCCTCTAGAGCCAGCTCCTTCATCATGTCTTCAATCCTTCCCCTGGTCTCCGCAGACTTTCCCTGATGCACCATGGATTGTCCGCAGCACCCGATCTCGCACCACAACTCCCAACCTAGATGGTAGGAAGCAAACCAAGGAAACCCTAACCCTAGCGCGAAAGCTGTCAAACCCGCCAAGGCCGGGAAGCGATCTGAAGATCGCCCCTTAATCAGCCCGAGCAGGGAAGCAGAATCATGGGCGGAATCGGGATTGGAGTTCTCTACGGCGCCATGGGCGGCGAGAGGCGATAAAACCCTAACGAGAGGGGGCAAACAACGAGCAAACCTAGTGATAGCTAGCAAACGATCAACGTGCGGAAAATGGGCCGCCCTGTTACAGTACTACACTGTAAATGCTTTAGGCGGGATAACCTTTTATCTCGCGTGAAACGATAAGCCTATACAACGCTCGCTCCCGAACGCACCGGCACTCACTTGATCTCTAAACAGGCCACGACGCATTTGCTTTGACAGTTAGCTATACAATCTGCACTTACAACTAGCTTTGACTCCTCGCGATCTCTACACATGTATCACTCGACTGACTTTTTTTATTCTGAAAGTTTTCTTATTAAAAACATTTTTTGAATTTTTAAAATTCATTCATTTGAGAAATATTTATAATTTGAGAAAAAAATAATTTGAAAAAGTTTGTGAAATTTATTAAATTTTGTGAGTTTACAAATTGCTACGCCAACCTTTTTTCTTAAACTACTACACTAACTTTTTTCATTTATCTTGTATTGGAGCACCATGTCAGTCGATTTTGTGGGACGTCTGATCCGCATCTAAGGTCATCGTGGGCGCATTGTTCTTCTTGCTCATCTCTTTCTTCTTCCTTCACATGCTCGGCGTCTCCTTCTACTCCTTGCCTGACCGAAGCAGCCCTAGCCGCCTGCCGCCATCTCGCCACCCTGCCCTCCCCTCAACCTCCCCCATCGCCGTGCTTGCAGTCGCCCAGGGCCATCCCTCTACCCCCCTAACATCCCCCGCACGCCATCAACCTGCTTCCTCGCCCTTGCCTGGAATGTCTTAGCTCGCTACTGTTTGTACTGTCGTCCTCGTCTCCAGCGAGATCCTGGCTCAGCTTTGTCGAGGTCAATGCTCGTCGATGCGCTCCTCATGTCTCCCCACCTTCAGCCTCAAGAGAAGCAGAAAATCGACTGAAACACGAAAAATTCCCAGACACCCGACTAGCAAACGCGAACTTATACACGTTGTCTACTCAATTTCCATCATAAGCAGTGATCTACACACTCTGTTCACTTGGTACCATTAATGTCATGCTGTGCCGGTGGAGAATCCACATACAAGTTGTGGGGTCAACTAACCGCACAACTTTTCGGCAAACCATTAACTAATGGGCATTCATGTAAAAATATGAAAATCCTCTATAACACTAAATTTCCTAGGATTGAAAGCTTCACAATCAATTGAGGTCTCCAATTGGAATTTGGTCACTCAATTTTGACCGGGTCAACAATTTCTCAATAAACTCTCCCATTCTAATTCACCATGCTCCTTAATTTTGGAGCCTTTTGATTCGATTGAGGTATTCGATTTGGGATTTGGTTCATCATTTTGACTCGGTCAATGATTTTTAAAATCAATCAGGAGCAACCGACTTATAAAAATATATCAATTCCGTGCACCCCTCGCCACCTAGAAATATATTATTGTAGCACCAAAATAGTACATGCAGACAGTGACGCGGAAAATTTTCCGACGTAAATATCGGTTGATTAGCACATAACACAGAATCACACCACGAAAAACCCATCAAAACACCACATTATAAATAAAATAAAATAAAATACTCCACATCTCTAACACTAGCCAAATCAAATTCTCCATCGGTTCCAAGATATAAGGTGTATTTTTTCTTGAATACTCGAATTTATTAAACTTTGACTAAGTTCGGAATAAAAAATATTGACATCCACAATACTAATAAATAAAATATGAAAATTCATTTCATGATGAATTTAATGGTCGCAACTTGATATTATGGATATTAATATAGTTCTCTACAAATTTGGTCAAACTTGAAGAGTTTTGACTTTTTAAAAATCTAATACACCAATATTTTAAAACAAAGAGACTAATTTATTTTATAAAAACACAACAACACCAACGGCGCAGCAACGCGTGCTTAATCCTTCTAGTAATAGTCCATTTGTCCAAGTTTATTAGTTCTATGCATTCACCGTGATGAATGCTTGTCTGTTCTAAATCTACGCCAATTACAACTCAAGTTTTATGCATTAACCGTGATGAATGTGTGTTTGTCATTCTAAATCTATGTCAATTACAACTCAAAGGTTCCAAATCTACTGACCAAAACAAAGGGACCGCTTATACACCTGTTACCTGAAAAAGCTTTCAGCGTCAACCACTTTCTCTCTCGACCGTTTCATCAACATCCAATGGCCAGAAGCACGCCATCTTGCTCCTATCGCATCTTCTACCTCCTCCTCCCCCGTGGCCTACCCAACCCTAACAGTATGCCTCCACCTCCGTAGTCAGCGGCTATCGTCGCCTTGCCGCTCCGCCCTCCCATTGACCTTCCTCACCGTTGTGCTGGCCGCTGCCCCGTCCATCACTCTAAACCCTGCTCCGATGAACAACTCTAATGACCCCCCACCCCCTGCACCCCTTCCTGGTTAACTTTGGGACTCGCTCTCACCGGCTCTCATTGATACATGGCTTGGCTTTGACGCGGCCGTCGCTCCTCAGCCATCCCTGATTTCAGCCTTGCACTGCGTTTTGCAAAAAGTGACTGACGTAGTTACGCCACAAAAAATTTCAGGCACCTAATGTTTAGCAAAAACCGCCAAAACAAAACAAAAATAGAAATTTCTCCAAAGTGCATGCTCTTTGCGTTGGTAGCGGAGATTTCCGAACTTTGATGGAGGGATAAATATTGCCGATAATCATCCATTCTTTTCTTTTGCGATAATATAATTATCCATTCGACCCCCAAAGCATAGTGTAGTAATCATATACGCTCCAAAGTGACGTGCTACAGTGTTGATCCTTTAAATATCAGGAACAATTATCAGGTTTTAGTCTCCTACCAATTATCACTTCTTTTTGCGAGAGTACCAATTATCACATATATACATATAAACTCAGTGACGTGCTAGATATGACCATGCTCATAATGGCGATGGGTCTACTACATGTTACATTCTAAGTGTTAACTGGTCGAGCTAGATGGTACATGTACGTAGGTGCATACCTATTGTCGTCAATACCGACGCAAGTTGGCGTGCGACCCATACGGTACACGTAGCAGCAAAGATATCTGCATGATCAGCACATAGGACAGGATAGTGTGCATGAGATCTTCGATGATATCCGACTGGCAAGTGTTCATGGATGGCTCTCTTTCGTCCTCTTCGATGATTGCCTACGGCCTGGTCTGTGCACTCTAGTGGCCTGAAGCACATGCATGCTGACCAATATCATGCAGCACTGCACCCGATCGATGATCTGTTTATGTTATTAGTATAAACTAAGTTTACGTTCTTACTTTATTATGAATGGCAATCCAAATCTTGATCCATATATTCCACTTGTCAACCATCAACTAGAGATGCTACCTTCTCCTTCTAATTTATTCCTCGCCAATCAGCTATGGAAAACGACGTATTACCCATTATTCTTATCTTACCCATACGAAACGCCATGGTGATCGATGGATCGGTGACGACGATCTCGACCGATGCTCCTGTGCATGCATGGCGTGCGAGCTGTCCACCGGCGACGATCGATTGACTTGACAAGGGGACCTCTACCCCATGCATCTTGACGCTCTCCCGCCAGTGATGCATGTGCACGAACGTACCTCTGATGTAGACGGTTCGACCTTTGTAGCAGGCAGTGTGATCCTCGTGCTAGCTAACAAAGACTTGTTGGCACACCAAGCTACTCTATATATTGGTTAGTTATTACTACTGGTTTAGTAATTGTGAAGCTGGTGAGTATATGTGTGTGGCAGCCTGAAGCCGTTCATGTGCACTCCCTTCACCTAAACTTTTATCTAGAATTCTTGACGGTTTTGCTAAATCACATCTAGATGTGATATAAGTATTGCATATCTAAGTCTTATATCATTGATCTTATGTGGAGATTTGTGTGGATTTTTTTTTATACTTTATTTAGTCATTTAGATGTGCAATAACTATGTCACATCTAGATGTGCCCTAGACACACCCAATTCTTGATATTGTTCGTCTTTTTTTTTTAATTTATTTATATGTGACGTGAGATGACGACTAATATACATCTGCTTTCTCTTTCTTTCTACTAGGAACCCTAGAACGTTTTGAAGGGCGTCGTCCCTCACTCATTGCCTACTTGTCAGGACCGGATGACTGAAAAATAAAGCAATCCAAGGGGCTTCCACTAACCTCCATTAATTTTTCGGACTGTCCAAAATCCCTATTTTGATGTCAAAAGTAGAGAAGTTTGCTGTATGTTAGGATTGTCCGCCACGTAGGTGCGAACACTGACCCCACCGGACACAACCTCAAACGTACATCGTCCCCACTCCTTCCTTCCTACTTCAGTCTCTCTTACCGGCAAACACTCCCCCCCCCCCCTGTCGTGGGAAACGAACACCTATGGGATCGCTATCGAGCAGATCCCTTTACGGTTCGGCAAGGGGAGAGGATTGCACGAAGAGCAGAACTAGCGAACAGCACACGGGGAATTTACCCAGGTTCGGGCCGCACGGATGCGTAAAACCCTACTCCTGCTTTGATGGTATTATTGTGGATATTCTTGGCCAAGTTCTGGGAGCTACAGTAGCAGCTACGCATGCAGAATGAGCTTCCGAAGTGCCCTCCCCATAGCTATGCCTTGGGCCTCCTTTTTATACGAGTCAAAGGGGCTACCACAGTGGCGTAAGGGATAAGGTATGAGGTGGGAAGTAGCTACAGGGTCACTACAGTGTTATCATACCTAACCCTGACGGCTTAGGACAAGCTCATTAAATGCACCGTGAGGTGTCCGTCGAGGTGTCCCTCAGCGTCTCGGGCTTGGAAAGGCTTTACAGGGGATGGGCAAAAGCAGCCATCCCATCAGCACCGCTTAAGCATCTCGTGGCCAGCATCGCGCCACGTCACCATGAGGACAAACCCTAAACGACAAGGCTGGCCGCTGCGCAGGAGCGATAGCGCTACACTGTGCAGAGCCTTGCCGGGGCTGAATCCTTGCCGGGCCCGGGGCTTGCCGGGTCCGATGCTTGCCGGGACCGGGGCTTGCCGGGCCCGGGTCTCGCCGGCCGCGAGGCCTTGCCGGCAAGGGTCTTGCCGGGCCTTCGCACCCCTTTGGCCTTCTGCCTTCTGGTCCGGTCGTTGACTTGAACGTCTCTTCCCGGCAAGGCTTGCCGGGTTCCTGGCTTGCCGGCTCGCTCCTCGCCGGCAAGCACTATCTTCGTCTTGAGATTGCTCCTAGCTATTCCCCGGCAAGGCCTGCCGCGGTTCGGCTACAACTGCCCGTACACAAGTAAGGGGTACTAAAGGGGCCCATACTTTAGTACACCGACAGGAGCCCCCGGGCCTAGGCCATACACGGATGCCAGGCCTGTTGGGCTAGGCCCAAAACAGTGCACGGGTGCACGTGGCAGGGAATAACTGTCCGTAATCATGATCTCTTTTACCACGCCCCTCCACTACGCGCATTAATCGCGCGACGCGGGAGACGTGGGCGCGCAGTAAAAGCGGGCGGTTAAAGAGCCAGCCCCGCGCCTTCCCCATAAAAAAGGAATCGCAGAGACGCTGCTCATTTACCCCCCATCGCTTTCACCTTTCCAATCTCAATCTCAGAACCGTCGCCATCGTCTTCTTCCTTGCGCCCAAAACAGAGCTTTTCTCCCTCCGCCTGCCTCCACCGCGCTCTCGACATCTTCAACGCCCACTCCCATAGCCACCATGCCGCCCAAGCCGAGCAAGGGCAAGGGCAAGGCGGAGGAAGCGGCCGCCGCGGAGAGCAAGCTGGTGAAGATGCGGAAGGAGCGCGCTGTCTTCCCCCCGACGCTTGATGCGAAGGCCTTGAAGAAGAGGTACCAGTTCGCATGGGCGAAGGAGACCACGGCGCATCCAGCCACCAAAGTGAGTGTAGCTTCTCGTAGGGCAGAGCCAGGGGATTATCCCTTCTTTGCCGATTACTTCTGGTGCGGCCTCTGCCCTCCGTACTCGGATTTCTTCGTAGATATCATGATCACTTACGGCTTCCAGCTGCTAGACTTCACGCCGAATGCCGTGACTTGCATGTCCGTCTTCGCGCACCTTTGCGAAAATTTCGTTGGGGTCATCCCGAGCACAGCACTTTTCCGGCACTACTTCTACCCCCGCACCCAAAAGGGCGACGCCCTCTCCGGTAGCATCGCTTGGATTCCGAGGACGGCGACCAAGGAGACGTACCCAGAGGGGCTCTATCGCGAGAGATGGGATGAGTGGCGCGGCAAGTGGTGCTGGGTCCGAGAAAAGGAGCCCCTACCGTTCTGCGAGGTGCGGAAGCAGAAGGTGGTCCGCGGCAAGGATTGGGGTGCTGCGGACCCTGACGACAGCAAGCTGACCATCGCCACCACCAGGATACTCCGCCTCAAGGCTGCCGGGCTGAAGGTGGAGATGATTGCTTCAGATTTCCTTCGCCGGCGCATCGCCCCACTGCAGAACAAAGGGCGTCCTGCCTGGGAGTACACGAATGCCGCCGACGTCATGAGGGTGCGGCCTGGGCTGGATAATAATCTAACAGCCATGGGGCACGCAGCCCTCTGCCAACAACTCTTCAATTCTGGAACAGTGGGGAACTTGCCGGCGGGCGTCGTTCCACTGTGCAACAACTCATCACTCACCTCCATCATCACCATGATGCCGGTGTTCAATGCCCATAGCATCGACAAGAGGTGGATCGAGCCGTCCGCGGAGCAGGTGCTGGCGTTCTTCGACAACTTGACGGAGAAGGCCATCCGCGAGGAGGACCTTGTCCGCGCCACCACAGAGGAGGAGCTCGCCCACATCGCCGACAGGGCGGAAGAGGCGAACCTTGCCGAAGAAGCCGGCAGCGCCGAGTCCAGCGAGGGCGAGGACTTGCTGCGGGAAAATCTTGCCGGGCGAGGTCAGGCTGCCGGGGAGCCGAGCGGAGCCGCTGCCGGGGGCCCTTTGGTTGGAGCGGCCGCCGACGAGGAAGAGGAGGAGGAAGAGGAGCCCCCAGCTCTTCGACAGGCACGGAGGCGCATCCTTCGGAAGGCCAGCACCGGCGCTCCTGCTTACCAGCCAGCGCCAAACGATGAAGCCTCCGGCAAGGAGGCTGCTGACGAAGTGGCGCGGCAAGCCGTTGCCGGCGAGGCAACGCGGCAAACCGTCGCCGGCAAGCGCCCCAGAACGACCTCTCCTCCTCTGCCAAGCACTGTGACGGAGGCCGCCTTCGACCTATCCATCCTCGAGAACGAGGAGGAAGAAGAGGAGTAAGTGTTCTGCCACAGCTTCCGTTCTTGCTTTCTGATTTCCTTGATTAATCTTGATGATCTTGCCTCCACAGGGATGAAGAGACCTTGGCGGAGAGGATGGCCAAGAAGGCCAAGATTTCCACGGGCGTCGAGCCGCCGGCAAGCACTTCTGAAGAGCCGGTGACTATCGAGTCCAGCCCGGAGCCAAGCCCAAGGCACAATCCTCGCCGCAGCCCCCGGCACAGCCCCCAGCGTGAGCCAATTACTCTCTTTCCGCTGGCGAGTGCCGGGGCGGTAATCTTCACAGCTAACATCTTGGGGCGCGCAGGAACAAAGCAGCAACTGAGGTCGCCGGCAAGGACCACCCTCGACATGCCGCACCCGTCGACCACGCAGCCCACAAAAGAATCTTCAGGCGGGTTCTACCGCGACGACCTTGACGCAGGTGAACCACTCGCCCTTAGAAATCTTTTCTCTCTCTTGTTTTTTTTTTTTTTTTGTCTTCTTGAACTTCCTTCCCAGCTTCATCTTAATTAACTCCTTGATCTTCAATCTTCTTCTGACAGAGCTCATGGATACTGACGCCGTCACTGAAGAGACCGCCAAGGATGCCGCCACTGAAGCCGGCAAGGTTGCTGCCGAAGAGGCCGCCAAGCATGCCGCCGCCGAGGCCGCCAAGGCCGCCGAGGGAGCCGGCGAGGAGACCCGCGGCAATACTGACGGCGCTTCCGCCGCAGGAGCGCCAGGCGCTTCTACTGCCGCGGGGCCCTCGACTGCCGAAGACCAATCCTCGTCGTTCCAGGCCCCTCCCTCAAGCCAATATATCAGGGCCGGCAAGAACGTCATCAGCATGCCGGGGTCGGCAAGCATCAAAGAGCTGGTTGAAGGAGAGCATCTTGACGGGGAAATCACCGTCGCTGCCGTCAGTGAGCTCAAGGAGGAGCAGCTACTTCAGGCCATGAATGACAATTATCAGAAGCTCCAGACGCTCTACCGCGCCGCGGAAGGAGACTTCCAACAACGCGTCACGGAGACACAGGCTTGGTATGGCGAGGCCCTCCAAGAGCTGAATATTTATCGGGAGCAGCTGGCGGAAGAGCGGAACGTCCTCCTGCTGAAGCAATCAGACATCGAGAAAGCGCAGGAGGAGGCCGCCCAGCAAGCCGCCGCGGCAGAAGCCCTCTTGACGCAGCGCCGCATCAGCCTTGACGCCCAAGAAGAAGACCTTGCCGCCCGCGAGGCGGCGCTTGCCGCCAAGCTTCGCAACAAGGATGAAGAGCTCGAAAGTCTTGTCGCGCGGCGGGTCCAGGAGCTTGAACAAAGCCAAACGGCAGCGCTCGCCGCTCTGACTGCAGACCACGCCGGCAAGCTCAAGGAGGCACTCTACGCTGCCGAGGCTGCGGAGACCGCCAAGAACTCGCTGGAGGGGAAGGCGAAGAAGCTGGAAGCCATTCTCGAGGAACACGGCAAGAAGATCGCTGCCCTCGAGGCCGAGAAGGAGAAAACCCTCCACAGCCTGGTGGAGATGCAGCTCGCCGCGTCCGAGAAGATCAAACAGCTCGCCTCCGCCAACGACTCTATTGCAAATCTGAAGCTGAAACTATCCACGTTGGAGGAGTCCCTGGAAGCTGCCCGAGCTCGCGGAAAGACCTTGGCTAAGGACCTCCACGACGAGCAGGAGCTACTCAAGAACGCCTACGCCACGCATCAAGATTATGTCACCGGCACAGAGGTCTGGACCGCCAGGCTGGTGGACGTCGCCAAGAGGCTTGCCGCGGAGCTGGAGGGCATGAACCTTCAGGGCTTCGGGTATTCTGCCAGCGACAGGATAAGCGAGAGCGCCAGGATCACCATGTTCTTCGAAGGTCTCGTCGATGCGCTCAAGCAACTCCAAGCAACCCACTCCGGCAAGCTCGCCAGCGAGTCCAGGAAGCTCTGCCAGGACGTGGTCCAGATGCTGCTGATGAAAGTGGCGTACAGGAATCCCGGCGTCGATTTCACCAAGGTCTTCGGCCGCCTGCCGAAGGATGCGGACGCCAAGGCTCTGCAGGAGCTTGTCATGCCCATCGTCGAACGGATAGGCCAAGTGAAGAGGGTAGAAGGCAACCGCCGAGATTAACTGTAGCCCTCCTTATCCTTCTCCTTGTCTTGCCGCCGCGTTACATGTAAAAGATAAACATTTGGTCTTATGTTAGTAACGTGGCGACTATCTTATATATAATCTGCTCTATCTGAATCTATGCATGCTATTCCCCCTTGATCAATCTCTCTTTGTATAGCATATACCCTACGCTTTACTGGGCACTCGCCGGAGCATGGCCTTGCCGCGAGCGCTGGACCGGAGCCCGACAGCGTTCAGCAGGCGGTGCTGCTCACGGCAAGAAACCTTGACGCTTTCAGCGCGGCCACCTAAACCGTTGAGCGGACTCGAAACGGAATAAGGGCGCAGCCTAATCGCGACAAGATTCCATCGCGTGCAGGTTTTCCATACAAAGCCGAAATCGTTCAAGGGATATAGCCTTACAAAAAATTGAAATCTGCTAAAGGGGTCAGCAACTTAGCTCTGGCTTTCGCCGCTATTCTTTTCTTCTCCCGGCAAAGCATCAACCTTGAACGTCCCCTGGTATCCATTCCATCATTCCCCTTCCCCCCCGGCAAACTTGCGCGCGAGGGAATCTTCTATCTCTTTAAGAAAAAGAAAGAAGAGAAAATAAATGTTATGGAACCTGGACGGTTCGTTAGATCTCACAGGGGGGCATTGCCAGGAGCTTGCCGGAGCGTTATGCTGCCGCGAGCACTGGACCGGAGTCCGACAGTGTTCAGCGTGGCGTATCGCTACTACGGCAGGAAATCGGGGCAAGCGCAATATACACTTCAGATAAACACATGCATACATAAAGCATGAAATCGGCAAGAAACGTAAAGCACTGCAAACTCATTAACTATGCACAAAAGATGTGCCTGCTCTGTACAAAGGAGCACATGCCATCCGGCAAGATTAGTACAGAATGGCGTTGCCGGGATCCTGCCGGAGCGTTACGCTGCCGCGAGCGCTGGATTCGGGTCGTCAGCAGCCTGCTGGCCGTATCGCTATCACAGCAAGAAACCCAACAACTGCCCTTCACGGGTAGAACTTGCGAAGGTGCTCGATATTCCAGGAGTTGCTCACCGGCAAGCACTCTTCGGTCTCCAGGCGGACAGCGCCAGGCCTGGTGACTCGCACTACCCGGTAAGGGCCTTCCCACTTCGGCGTCAACTTGTTGGAATTCTTGGCCGACTGAACGCGCCGAAGAACAAGGTCGCCTTCCTCAAGACTCCGGGCATGAACCTTGCGGCTATGATAGCGGCGCAAAGCTTGCTGATAGCGAGCGGCTCGCACAGCAGCCCGAAGACGGTTCTCCTCAAGGAGCAGCGCGTCGCCTTGCCGCAGCTGTTCTTGCTCAAGCTCATCATAAGCGAGCACTCGAGGTGACCCGTATATGAGTTCCGTGGGGAGAACTGCCTCCGCTCCGTAGACCAGAGCGAAGGGTGTCTGGCCGGTGGCTCGATTTGGCGTCGACCTGATCGACCAAAGAACCGCCGGCAGCTCATCAATCCAGCGTCTTCCATGCTTGCGCAGCTTGTCGAAAGTTCTGGTCCGGAGACCGCGCAGCACTTCAGCGTTCGCCCTCTCCGCTTGGCCGTTACTCCTCGGGTGAGCAACAGAGGCAAAACAAATCTTGCCGCCAAGGTCTTGGACGTACTGCTTGAAGGTGCGACTAGTGAACTGCGTACCGTTGTCGGTGATGATCCTGTTCGGCACACCAAAACGGCACACAATCCCCTTGAAGAACTTGACCGCTGACTGTGCCGTCACCTTCCTCACTGCTTCCACTTCTGGCCACTTCGTGAACTTGTCGACGGCAACGTACAAGTACTCGAAGCCCCCGGCAGCGCGGGGGAAGGGACCCAGTATGTCGAGCCCCCAGACCGAGAAGGGCCAGGAGAGAGGAATCGTCTGGAGAGCTTGAGCTGGCTGATGAAGTTGCTTCGAATGAAACTGGCACGCTTCACACTTGGTTACTAGTGCAGTTGCATCCTGGAGAGCAGTAGGCCAGAAGAATCCTTGCCGGAATGCCTTGCCGGCAAGGGCCCTTGAGCCTATGTGGGATCCACATATGCCCCCATGAATCTCTGCCAACAGTTCTAGTCCATCTTCCCGAGGAATGCACTTCAATTTCACACCGTTGGGTCTCTTTCTGTACAGGACGTCGTCGACGAACTGGTACATACTTGACTGACGGGCTACTTTTTCAGCTTCTTCCTGCTCTTCAGGGAGTTCTCCTGTCTGAAGGAAATGGACTATTTGCTGCGCCCATGCCGGAGCTTGCGGCTCGACGACAAGGACTAAAGGCAACTCTTCAGCTGCGGGAGCATTTGCTTCTACGGCAAGAACCTGAGGTTCTTGGCGGAGCAGCTGCTCACCGGCAACTGGTATTTCTTCGGTCGCAGGGGCGCTTGCTTCGGCGGCAATAACCTGAGGCTCTGCACGAAGCCGCTGCTCACCGGCAACCGGGTCGTTCCCGGCAAGATTCTCGCCGGGGGCTTCGGGAAGCCCTGCCGGGATGTACTCGCCGGTACTTAACTTTCTTCTCTTATCAGGCCTTGTCGATGGCGACACGGATGGTTGAGTCAAGCGGAGCACAAAAGTCCCTGGTTCCACAGGTAACTTGAGTGCGGCACGTTTCGACAGGTCGTCAGCAATGCTGTTCTCTGATCGAGGAACATGCTCTGTCTGAAGACCGTCAAAGCGCTCTTCCAGCTTTCTCACTTCATCAACGTAAGCTTCCATCAACGGGCTCTGATAATCTTTGTTGACCTGCCTCACGACGAGCTGGGAGTCACCCCTGACGATGAGCTTCCTGATCCCAAGGTCTGTCGCGATCCTGAGACCGGCAAGCAATCCTTCATACTCTGCCGTGTTATTGGTCGATCTCTCCCGGGGAAAATGCATCTGGATGACGTACTTGAGGTGCTCTCCGGTGGGTGCGACAAGCAGCACACCGGCACCGGCGCCTTGCAGCGAAAAGGCTCCATCAAAGTACATGACCCATGTTTGCCCTGATTCCTTCCCGGGGGTCACTGATTCTTGAACTTCGTCGTCTGGCGTTGGCGTCCATTCTGCAATGAACTCTGCCAAGGCTCTGCTCTGGATAGTTGAAGTACTTTCGAACTTGAGACCAAAGCATGACAGCTCCAACGCCCACTCTACAATCCTGCCAGTCGCTTCCGGGTTCCGGAGAATCCGTTGCAACGGAAAGCGAGTGACGATGGTGATCTCATGTGCTTGGAAGTAATGGCGCAGCTTCCTCGAGGCCATGAGAAGGCCGAAGAGCAGCTTCTGCACACCAGAATATCTCGACCTAGCCCCCTGCAACAGGGAGCTGACGAAATAGACTGGGCGCTGCACCATCTTCTTCTTCTGTGCTGCTAAACTTGACTGCGCAAATCCTTCCTTGCCGGCACCAGACTCTGCCGGGGCTGCCCCCGGCAAGCCGCTTGGCGGGCCTGCCGTTGCCGCTGCATCCTCCTCTGCTTCTCTCTCCGCCACCAGCGCAGCACTAACCACTTGATTTGTTGCCGCTAGATATAGCAGCAACGGCTCTTGTGGCCTAGGCGCGACTAGTACTGGCGAAGAAGAGAGGTACCTCTTCAAATCCTGCAGCGCTGCCTCCGCTTCCGGAGTCCACTTCATTGGACCTGCCTTCTTCAAAATTTTGAAAAACGGCAGGGCGCGCTCAGCAGACTTTGAGATGAACCTGCTCAAAGCAGCGACGCAGCCGGCGAGGCGGCGCACATCCTTGACTCGTCTTGGTGCTTCAATCTGCTCAATTGCTTTGATCTTGTCGGGATTAGCTTCAATTCCACGCTGAGATACAAAGAACCCGAGAAGCTTGCCGAATGGAACGCCAAACACGCACTTCTCCGGGTTGAGCTTCAGGTTGATCCTACGCAAATTTGCAAATGTCTCCTCCAGATCTTGAATGAGCGTTGCTTTGTCCTTGGTTTTGACCACTATGTCATCCATGTAAGCTTCCATATTTCTATGGAGCTGGGTCTCGAAACCGACCTGGACAGCTCTAGCGAAGGTCGACCCAGCACTTTTCAGCCCGAAAGGCATACGCAAGAAGCAGTATGTGCCACATGGGGTGATAAATGCGGTCTTCTCTTCGTCTTCTTTCGCCATGAAGATCTGGTGATAGCCTGAGTATGCGTCAAGGAATGACAGCAGATTGCAGCCGGCAGTGGAATCCACAATCTGGTCGATGCGCGGCAAGGGAAAAGGATCTTTTGGGCAGGCTTTATTGATATCTGTAAAGTCAATACATAGCCTCCATTTACCATTCGCCTTGCGCACAACAACTGGATTGGCCAACCACGTAGGATGGAGGACTCCTCTAACCAGGCCTGCCGCCTCAAGCTTCTTGATCTCTTGTGCAATAAACTCTTGCCGCTCCAAAGCTTGCTTCCGCACCTTCTGCTTGACGGGCCGCGCGTGAGGACAGACAGCTAGGTGGTGCTCAATTACCTCCCTGGGAACACCGGGGATGTCAGACGGTTGCCATGCAAACACATCGACATTCGCCCGCAGGAAGGCAACGAGCGCGCTTTCCTATTTGTCATCAAGGGTGGAACTTATGGTGAAAGTTCCTCCCGTCCCGTCCTCCTTGGCAGGCACCTTCTTGGTCTCAGGCGGAGCTGCCTTGGATTTCTTGGTCTGGCCGGCAGAGCTCCCTGGTGCATCCTCGACGGTAGCGCAGCACTGCGGAGAGGCGCTCTTGCCGGAGTTTGTACCAGGGGTCTTGCCGGGCTTCTTCTTGCCGGGATCTTGAACGGCAGGAGCATGCGCCTTGGCGGCGGACGTTGCAACTGCTTCCCGGTAGAGCTTGTCGGTGCAAATGAGCGCGTCTTTCTTGTCGGAGTGGACAGTGATGACACTCATCGGACCGGGCATCTTTAGGACGTTGTAGGCGTAATGCGATGCCGCCATGAACTTGGCCAGCGCGGGGCGGCCAAGGATCCCATTGTACGGCAACGGAATCTTGGCGACGTCGAAGACGACCTTTTCCGTCCGAAAGTTTAGCTCGCTGCCGAATGTTACCGGCAGCGTGATCTTGCCCTTGGGCTGGTATCTTCCTGGATTGACCCCTTGGAAGGAGCCTGTCTCTTCGAGGTCTTCATCAGGAATTTGCAGCCTCTTGAGGACGTCCGGCGAGATGAGATTCAGGCCGGCACCACCGTCAACCAACATCTTCGTTACCTGGAGGTTGCGAATTGTTGGCGAGACCAACAACGGCAAGCATCCGACAGCGGTAGTGCGATCAGGGTGATCCTCGGCATCGAAAATGATGGGCGTGTGGGACCACCCCAGCGGCTTCTGCGCATCAATAGAGGGCTCGGCCGCAAGAATCTCACGCGCCCACCGCTTGAGCTGGCGGTGAGAAAGATGCAGGGAGGCGCCTCCGTCGACGCACATAACCTCTGTGGCCTTCTGAAACTCCCGCTCGCTAGACTCGTCATCGCCCTCATCTGCATCTTCATCTCCTTCTTTCCTGCCGCGGCCCCGAGCAGGCTTCTCTTGCCGCTGTCCAGGCTTGCCGCGTCGTCCTCCTCGACCGCGCTTCCTGCCGGACCCTCCGGCACCATCTTGGGCTCGCTCCTTGTCGCGTCGTTCGTACTCGGCGTGCTGCTTCGCGGCAAGCTCCTCTACTTGCCGGCTGTCCTGGAGGTCGTGGCCCTTGGTTCGGTGGATCTTGCAGTACTGCTTGCCGGATCCTTCTGGCTTATCGGCAGCCGCCAAGGCCTGACACGCCGCACACCCGGCAACCTCCTTGCCGGGGTCGTCGGTCTTGGACTTTTTGGCGGTGCCGATGTTGCCGGAACTTTCAACGGCAAGCACGGCCTTGCCTTTGCGCTTCCTGTTCTTCCGCTTCCCTTTCTTTGCCGGGGCAGGAGTGTCATCGCTCTCGGAGTTGACTCCAGCGCCGGCGTTCTCGCCGGGGAGTCTCCTCCCTTCCTCCGCCCGGGCGCACTTGTCGGCCAAAGCGTAGAGCTCGGCGACATCCTTGACCTTGTTCATCGCCAGCTCCTCCCGCATCTTTCGGTTGCGCACGTTCTGATGAAAGGCGCTGATAACGGCGGCAGGATGAATGTCAGGGATATTGTGTTGGACGCGGGTGAACCTCTGGATATACTTGCGCAAAGTTTCGCCTTCTTTCTGAGGAATGATGTGCAGATCACTCTCCTGGCCAGGAGCTTGATGGCCGCCGGTGAAGGCGCCAACAAACTGATGGCACAGGTCGGCCCAAGAAGAGATGGAATTCTCGGGCAGGTGCATCAACCACGATCTCACGTTGGGCTTCAGCACCAACGGAAAATAGTTAGCCAGCACCTTATCGTCACGAGCCCCGGCAGCCTGCACCGCGATGGTGTAGATGCTCAAGAACTCGGACGGATGAGTCTTGCCGTCGTACTTCTCCGGTACTTCCGGCTTGAAGGAGCGGGAGCTGGGCCACTGGACTTGCCGCAGCTCACGAGTAAACGCTGGACAACCCACCTCGTAAGGTAGGTAGCCAGGATACCCTGGCGCGGGCTCGTCAACAGTGATCCCAGCGCGCTTGTCGGACTGGCGACGCGCTTCCCTTCGGCGCTCGATGGTGGTTCGAGCGTCCTCCTTCTTCCGTTCCCGAAGAACGTGACGCTGATCGCGGCGAACCCGCGGATCAGACGACGCCGTGGAATCATCCTCACGGGCGCTGGTCCGCCGAGTTATCGACCGCTCTTGACGCAACGGAGGGGAACGCAACGTGGTCGTTCCAGCTCCGGTCTTCTCTCCATCGGCACGCACCAGCCTAGACGACGGCAGCCGCGAGGGTTCACCCTGCTGCGGCACGTCGTTGTTGGCTAGGCCGATGAGGCTCTGGATAGCAGCTCGCCACTCGTCTAGCTTCTCCGCGGCGGGAGGGAAGTCTAGGAGCAGCTGAGCCCGCGCCAACGCCTCTGCAGGCGTAGGCGGCGGCGATAGGTGCGAAGAACGTGAGGTGCTCAAACTCCTAACCGGGTTAGAAGGAGCATCATCACGACTCTGCACCCGCGCGCGGCCTCCACCAGCGCGCTGGCGTGGATCTTGGCCCTGCGCACCCTGGGAATGATGTACAGGGGACTTCCCATGCGGACGCCCAGAACCACCAACATCTTGAGGCCGCACGTCACGCGCGTCCTGAGAAGGTCGCGGTGCATGCGCCGGTGTATTCGTCCTGGAAGGCGCCGCTCCATCCTTGGATGTCGCTGCACCACCCGCAGGTTGCGCAGCTCCATCCCTGGACCTGTTGCTCGTCCGGCTCGGATTGCCGGAACGCCGTGGAAGCTCGGAGCCTCCACCTCCTCCACCCGCGCCTACCCCGTCGCCTGTGCGCGCAGCATCAGGTACGACGGACGCAGATGGACCAACCGCCATGAAACCCTTCTTCTTGGGAGCCATGGTGATGAAAATGATCGAAGATCTGACGCGCTGATCGCTAGATCAGGTTCGCACAACCTCGATCCCCCTACCTGGCGCGCCAAAGATGTCGTGGGAAACGAACACCTATGGGATCGCTATCGAGCAGATCCCTTTACGGTTCGGCAAGGGGAGAGGATTGCACGAAGAGCAGAACTAGCGAACAGCACACGGGGAATTTACCCAGGTTCGGGCCGCACGGATGCGTAAAACCCTACTCCTGCTTTGATGGTATTATTGTGGATATTCTTGGCCAAGTTCTGGGAGCTACAGTAGCAGCTACGCATGCAGAATGAGCTTCCGAAGTGCCCTCCCCATAGCTATGCCTTGGGCCTCCTTTTTATATGAGTCAAAGGGGCTACCACAGTGGCGTAAGGGATAAGGTATGAGGTGGGAAGTAGCTACAGGGTCACTACAGTGTTATCATACCTAACCCTGACGGCTTAGGACAAGCTCATTAAATGCACCGTGAGGTGTCCGTCGAGGTGTCCCTCAGCGTCTCGGGCTTGGAAAGGCTTTACAGGGGATGGGCAAAAGCAGCCATCCCATCAGCACCGCTTAAGCATCTCGTGGCCAGCATCGCGCCACGTCACCATGAGGACAAACCCTAAACGACAAGGCTGGCCGCTGCGCAGGAGCGATAGCGCTACACTGTGCAGAGCCTTGCCGGGGCTGAATCCTTGCCGGGCCCGGGGCTTGCCGGGTCCGATGCTTGCCGGGACCGGGGCTTGCCGGGCCCGGGTCTCGCCGGCCGCGAGGCCTTGCCGGCAAGGGTCTTGCCGGGCCTTCGCACCCCTTTGGCCTTCTGCCTTCTGGTCCGGTCGTTGACTTGAACGTCTCTTCCCGGCAAGGCTTGCCGGGTTCCTGGCTTGCCGGCTCGCTCCTCGCCGGCAAGCACTATCTTCGTCTTGAGATTGCTCCTAGCTATTCCCCGGCAAGGCCTGCCGCGGTTCGGCTACAACTGCCCGTACACAAGTAAGGGGTACTAAAGGGGCCCATACTTTAGTACACCGACACACCCTCCCCCTCCACCCCCCCCCCCCCCCCCCCCCTTCCCCTCGATGGACGGCGCCGCACTCCCAGCTTGATTGGAGACTTGCTGTCGCATGCAAAGCATGAGCGGAGCCTGCCGCCGCCCATGCCACATGGATATTTCGACATGGACTCAACAATGACTGGGGCCCACTGGCCCTGATGAGTGTATTTTAAAGGGAAATTTTTATTCACTCGACTAAGTAATCATGTATTCCAAGGCTACAACTCAAACATCAGGAACAGTCTCTGCCACTCTGAAATGCGAAGAAATTAGCTACATGCCCTTACATGCCGTCTCCATCGGGCCAGACTTCATTTCCGTTTTCTTTGACCCATTTTCTCCTCTATGGGACCCATCATTTGTCATGTCAGCTATGGCGAGGAAGACACACGTCTCACAATGGCTTATGTAGTGGGGCCCACAAATGATAGGACGGGACATACATCCATAATTTACACTTTCCCCTGCTCGCACGCCACACCTGTGCACGTAGGCTCATGCACTGAATCACGCGTCCCACAACGCGCCGCTAGACACCGACTATAACTGCTACACCCAACCCGGCGTTAGCCATAACACTCACCTTCACGGTGCCCTCTTTTGGATGACTGTGTATGCCTGAGATCGACAGACAAGCGACATACTTTGTTTCTGTCATGGATATTTTCCTAACAATACTAAGGGGGTATGAATGGAGGAGCGTCATGTCTACCGTAGGTGTAGATTGTAGTATGCACAAGTGTTTATACATGTTCAGGACCTCATGACGGGAGGTAATACCCTACTCATGTGGTGGTGTTCTTACCTTTGTACGTGGTTTACAATAGAGTGTTCAACCTTCATCATCCTGGTGCCCTCCTCACGATTGACTTGGTCTTTGTCCATTTTTGTTTGGCACATACAAGCAAACAAGCAATCCAGGACTGGCTACCTGAGGCCCACTTACATAAGACTGTGTAATCTTTTCTTCCGAGAAAGCAGTCAAAAGCAACAACATGTCATTTCTCTACATATGTGTGTATGTGCACGAAATCAACCTGTGATTTAATAGTTAGAAAGATAGTTCCATCCCTAGTTCACCAGAGATAAAATCGTAGACATCTTTGATGACTTTGTCAATCTAGAGACCGGTCGGCTCAATATTTTTGATGTGGTCATGGGGCAGGGTGGTAGCGTGTGTATTTACATGAATAATTGTATCTGATTGTATATTTCTCTACTGTGCTTCTAGAAAAAACACAACACAACAATATATAAATATGCTCCTCTTTTGTATGACGACGAGCAAGACAAATTATACCACCGTTGATGAAGTGATTACCACAACCAGTAGTTCTTTCAATTGCATTTTATTCATATAAAGGAGAGGGGAGCCACACCGGCCCACACGTAAGCAGTACACTTACTTAATATAGCACACACACACAACCTAATAGAATGGTACTCCGTAAACACGTAAGGAGTACAATTTATTCATCTCTCACCAATTCTCTTTCTCTCTCTCTCTCTCGTAAACACACGGTGGCACGTCTCTTGTGGTCTCCGGTGGGGCGGATCGGTGTGGGTCTTAGACGAGTGACTTGGGGGCGATGCGGCCGAGGCGGACGGCGTTGACGTAGTCGCGCGGGCTGTGGGAGGCGAGGCCGGGGATGAGCAGGCCGGAGGCACGGTAGAGCAGGGAGACGGGGCCCTCGCGGTAGTCCTTGCCGGCCCTTGTCCACAGGAAGGCCCCCTTCACCAGGTCCCCCAGCGCGTTGCCGTACATGGACAGCAGGTACCGCGGGTCGAAATAGTTGGGGTTGGGCGCGTCGCCGGGGAGCACCTTCCCGTCGTACCACCCGTCGTAGTACACGCAGGTGCCGCCGTGGCTGAACTCCGCCACGGGCGGCGCGTCAAACGGCACCCGCGGCACGATGTCGTACCGGTACACCACGCGGTAGAAGGCGGCGGCCTTCTCCACCTCGGCGCGGAAGAACTTGACGAAGGTGGCGTCGCCCACACGCGGCTGGCCGTAGGTCTGGACGGTGCCGAGCCTGCCCAGGATCTCCGTCTCCCCGTGCAGCGCCAGCAGCGCCGGGAAGACGGCGGCGAGCGCGCCGCCGAGGCTGTGGCCCGTGATGACGAGCCGCGCCTGCGGGTGCGTCTTGAGCTGGTCGCGGATCACCTCGCGGAGCTTGTAGTAGGCTATGTGCTTGCCGATGGGGGCGGCGCCGTTGGGGGCATCCTTTGGGAAGGCGCGGCTGGTGTCCTTGCCGTCCTCCTCCTGGAGGCCCAGCGCCTTGAGGAAGCCGGCGTGGACGTGGCCCATGGCGCCCATGCCCAGCCACGACAGGTTCACGTCCGTCGACCAGTCCTGCATGTTGAATGGCTCCGTGCCACGGAACGCCACCACCACCACGCTCGCATCCTTGGCCCGGTCAGTAAAAACGAACGCCTGCGTTGTGTCCTCCTTCAGAAACTCTGCATGCAGATACGTACCAGATTAATTGCAACTCTCTCGGTGATCCAAATAGTTTGACTATCTTGATCTCTTGATTAATTCGTGCTAGTTTTGCTACTTACTGTTCCAGCCGTTGTAGATCCCACGAAATTGAACTGCAAATCACCGCGCACATAAACTTATAAGATAAAGATAATACATGCAAGGTTACATGGTTTAAAAGAAAATATTATTATTCAGTTGGGGAAAAAAATCCATACTAGCTAGTTTACCAGATAATATATGTGATTTGCTAATTCCCAGTACTAACGAAGTCTCATCTGACTTCTACATCATTTGATTCAAAAAAAAATCTTCCATGAATCTTCTTGTAAAATCAAATATAATGATATAGTACGAGTTAGATGTGACTTGATTATTTCTCATCTTGATGAGAGCTAGACACACTCAAAATATACTAGTAAGGTCCTACGCTGAAATTCAAGGCAGTCACAGTGAAATTTTCATGGTGTAGGGTTTGGTTTGGAGGGGTGGTTAGTAATCCAATGTCTAGCAAGTTTAGCATTTTACTACCTTCGTCCCGGTTTTGGCCATGGCTTTAACTTATAAAATATAAGTTATACGTAGTAAAAATAGTTTTTTTAGTATCTAAAAAAACGTAGTAAAAATAGTATCAATAAAAAGTATATTCAAATACAAATCCAACAATATAACTTTTGGTGACATAAATTAACATTTTAATAGTTAAATATATGATTAAACTTTGATTCAAAATACAATGAATACTGATAATCTTGACGAAGATAGTAGAAAACATATTATATGTGCTACGTGAAAATCCATCGTGACCGATGTTGGGGGCCGTGCATAGTTGTGCACCTGTCAACAGATCTAGAAAAACTTTGCACAAAAGGAAAACAGATCTAAAATAACCACGTGCATATATATGTTCTACAGACACTTTGTCTCCACGGATCGATTCATGCATAGAAAAAATTAAAGCCCTGCATGTGTATATGTCTGTCCCAAAATATGATTGATGTGCTTGCTACCGTTGAGCAGTGTTAGCTGCTGTCCTGTTCTCATGCATATAGTCCAACTTGTACGCATTAGATCATTTTCTTTTTTGTGAAAAACGCATTAGATCATTCAATCCGTCCACTTGTATTTCATTTGTCTCTAAATGTTTTTAACTTTCATCGATCATAGTATATGTTGTAACGTTGCTGCACCTGGAGTATATTTTGGGATTTTGTTGATCATTTTATGTGTGTAATGAATTACCTTCCAGACGTTGTTGACCACGTTCTTGACGAAGGCGGCATTCTCGTAGGCGATCTTGGCCGACATGACTGTGATCTCGAGGATGAGGTACTGCCGCAGGACGAGGGGCGTCCCAGCCGTCACGTACCCGCCGCTCTCCAGGTCCGCCACCTCGCCGGAGACCACGACGTCAAGCACCTGCAGCTGCCGCATGTCGCCGACCGATGCTGCTGGTGCTGGCTTCAGCTCCGTCCTCCCGTCGATTATCCCGATCATCGTCCGGAAGTTGGCCGCCTCCCGGCGAGGGATCACCAGCTTAACTGCATGAGTGCGCATTCAATTCAGACCACGTGTTGCTATCATGCATACGTGCTCCGTTTGATTTTAATGACTAGTACGAGCTATCAATTCATGTTAGGTACAGGTACAGCTGCTAAATTCTAGCAAAATTTGTAGTACTGGCGAGCTGCTTCATTAACCAAACTGTACAACTTACGTTCTCATGCATAGTACATATGCTGACTTAAGTGATTTCTATGGTTAAAATATGCATGGCAATTAATATACATTATATTATATGTGGCAATGTGGCGTGCGTTGATTAGGACAGTAACTTGGTCATGAGAAAGAAAGGAAAAACAGACATGACACTTGGGAACCATTAAAAAATATGAGCTGATGGTGTTTGCTTTTGCTTATAAACCCCCTATGCTCCAAATACATGACTTTTACATATGGACACAGTCTTCAAATGCAAGTTTAATCGTTACGTCGAGGATACTGGATGATTTAATCTTCCGAATGATGAGGATATATACCATTTTTTTTGTTATATATCAGCACTTAAAGTCAGATAAAATCCCATAAAAAGGTAATTACCTCATTTATATATGTGTGTTCTATGTGTTATAATAATTTAGCCCAGATATACATAAACTTATATATATGTGTTTTATGTGTTATAAGGATTATCAAATAAAGCTTTCGTTTTGCTTTATAAATAAAGCAAACCACCAACCAACACACACGGGCACGCGAACGCGCACACACACACAAAAGACAAAGCTATGAAGAAGAAATAGTGGGAATATAGGCGAACTTTAGTTTGACAACAAAACACAAAATTATTATGTGTGAAGGAAATATTTGAAACAGCTTGAATGAAGAATAACGACACACAGTAAGACAGAAAAAATACCCATGAACTCACTTACACACACACGCGCACACCATAGAGGGAGAGGGAAGGATCATACATTTGTTCGTTCTGGGTCGTGCCTGTAGAGAAACTTACCTCATGCAGTCATTATACATGGTTCCATACCTTTATATATTGACATCGTCAATTATTTGTTGGTCCTTCACTCATTTACTTGATTATAGTTAAACATGCCACACGTTTGTACATAGTAAATTATGTTGTGACTCAAATTAATCAAGTTCAGCTAAACTGAAGTCGATCATCACTTTGCCGTCGTGCACATGTACATATATTCGTCTCAATGTGGCATGCTCTCATTTCAAGTTGATAGTGCATGAGTTAGTTATGATCAAAGATGGTTATATAATACTACATGTGAATACGTACATCTGATGATGTTCCATACGATGCCGA
Organism: Elymus sibiricus; assembly: GCA_039707655.1. NCBI lineage: Eukaryota > Viridiplantae > Streptophyta > Magnoliopsida > Poales > Poaceae > Elymus > Elymus sibiricus. The sequence continues at coordinate 106,893,964 of CM077663.1, read as the reverse complement.
GCAGGCCTCCGTTGAGGGCGAAGAAGTTGAGGAGCAGTTCGACGATGGCCCCGATTATCTTTGCCGGGTAGTAGGCAGCAGCGAGGGCCTTCTGGATGATCTGGGTGAGCGCGACGAAGATGTCGCCCGGCGTGATGCCGACGTCACAGGCCGTCTGGTCGCCGGTGTCGACGAAGGCGTAGCTGGTGATGGGCCGGCGCAGGATTAGCAGGGACAGGATGTCGATGAACCGCACCTTCTCCGGCCGGATGATCAGCTTCTCCTCCCCCAACTTGGGACGACCAGCAGCAGCTGATCCGGCCGCCGCCATGTTCGCCGAGGGGCGAGTGCTTCTTCCTAGCTTAACTTAGCTACGTCTACGTGATGTGAGTGTAGCAAGTGAATGGTCGATGAGCTGAAGGCACACTGATACACTGGGGAGAAGGGTGCCTTTTATAGGGCTTTGGAGGGAGACAGGCAGGACCGGGCCAAGTCGGGCCGGGCTGGGCTTGCTGTTGAGTGATTGATTGGCTAGGGCCAAGGTAGATGGCTGGCTAGCTAGGGTTGCATGCGCTTGCTGGCTTATCACCGCGTCTTGTGGATCACGTGGCATGTGACACTCTGAGCTGACACATTTGTTTTTACCATTTGTGGGTTGGGTGGGTTAGGCTCGTTATAACATATACAACCGGACTTCAGAAATTCGGTGTGGACGTGCGGATCACGCACACTGACCAGTCACATCTTATACATGTTCTTTGGCATCCGAGTATCTCATATGTCATTCTCTAGATTCATACAAACCATGCAAAAGATAACCTACCTATTAGTCTAAACTACACTCTATTGTCGGAGATATCCACGACGTCTGTGCCGGGTGCCCGGTAGTTAGGCTCGTCGGAGGGTTCCGACTCCTCCTCCTCCTCATCCATATGCACAAGCATCTCGTCGACGTCCGCGGCGTGCTTCGCCTCTGCCTCCTGCAGACGACGGCGCTTGGCCTCCGCCGTCGATTCCGACCGGAGGGAATCGAGTATGGCATGCTGCTTCGCCTGCATATCCGCAGCCCCAGTGTCCCCCACGCTAGATGGCCTGTAAGTGCACAAGCTTTAGTTGTAGCTTTTTCGAAGTAAGAATATCAATCCCACAGGGAGCACATGAATCGATCTTTTGTTTCTTGGATGATTTAAATACTATGCCTGCAAGTTGTCAGCAATATAAATGGAATGGTGTAACACGCATAAAAGTAAATATTTAAAGAAAAAGCAAGTAGGGAAAGTTGCAAACAATAGCCCTGAAATCAATAAGACTAAAGCGTTCTCAGGGAGTCCGGAATCCCCTCTAGTGTGCTTCTTAGCGGTGCCTAGATATAATACTACGTCGTATTCCTAAGTCACTTTGCATATTTCTATTTGTGGGCAGAGCCGGTATAGATACATGCATACACTAGGCAGGCCCGTGTCACTTACGCCACCATTGTTCTTCCCACTCCGGTTAATTATCAAATGGTGATTAGGGGGAAAGAGGTCCCCGTGGACGCAACCTATAGGTGGTCTCTGTTTTACCCCCTGCTGCAACGATCCGCTACGAAAGGAGAGGGGAATGTCACGCCACCCACCTCTGCAACCACTCAGTTCGCCAGCAGTAATAACTTTCCGTCGAAAATTGACATACATTGGATGGTCGACTTCACCCAACATCAAGAAGATCATTAACATAAACATGCAAAGAGGATATTAAATCCTAATATCAAACGATCTATTACACACTAGGGTTCATCCATATCCCCGAGAACTGGAGGAACTACTCACGGATGGAGGCAACGAACATCATAACACCAGTGATTGAGAACATGAATGAATCACACATGAATCACAAGAGTTATCCTCAATAGGATCCCGAGATTACAATGAGTTGGATGTGGATGATGATGATGTTGACAGCGGTGATGATGTTGAAGCCTTCCTAGTGATAATGGTGGAGGCTGCAGCCTACTCCTTGCCGATTCATCCCCCCGGATCGCTCCGGGGGCTAGGGTTCCTCCTTCTGGATGACTTTCTGATGGTTGTGTGTGTCTGATCTCCGATCCGATTCCACAAGGTGGAAATAATGGACAAGGCGGCGGCGTTGGCACTACATACGACCACTGATACGAGCGGTTACAGTCGCGTCATGATACATCGTCGTTCATTCTGCAGCTGCGGCTGGCGCTGCTTCTTTGACTTTCTGATTTTATTATTTTATGGCAGGATATTATCACATTAAATAACATGATTCCTTCATTATTTCCAGCAATTCTTTCTACAAGTGTTTATTGCTTCCAAAAAGCGTTTCCTGGAAAAAACAACAAAAAGAGGTGCGCGAACGCGATAAAACTCCACAAAGCCTAACGTGTAGGCACAAAATACTTATAAAAATATCACATAATTTCGACTCATCAACTCCCCAAATCTTAAAGGTTTGCTCGTCCCCGAGCAAATACCACAACTTGTAAGAAAGAGGGCATGTTTATTATGGGATGCAGATGATTGAAAATAAACGAGTCCATCATGGATTTTCAGAATTTGCATTATATGATCAACCTTTATGTGCACCACCATATCCCTGCCTCAATCAGATCAGCATGAAGGCTTCCACATCTTACTATCTATTGTTAAAAAGACATTCTTCAGCTTTAAGCGATAATCTCCAATCTTTCAGCTAAACAAGTTCTCGAGGTGTCATATTTAAAGAGAACATTTTCTTATTTCCCCCTTTTTCTTAAAGAGTCAAGCTTATCCCATGTCACTCAAAATTTTATTTTCCCCATTTTCTAGAGGTGTGACATGAAAAGATATGCTTGAACCTTTTTATTAACAACGGGTGTTCTATACAATTCTTTCTTTACTAAGATTACTTTTACCATGAGTAAAAATTGTTCTATTTCATACCCGGATAATTATTTTCTACCCTTCACCAAGCAATCATTACAAGAACTGAAATGAAGGTGACTTGTCCCATCAAGTTGTTGACTTCTATTGTTCGATCGATACTAAAGATGTGAAGACTTATTATCATCATCTATGAGCAGAAATATTTGGCACACAATCATGGCCTAGATGTAAGCAAGTTCAAACCACAACACCATAATAGAACATTCATTTGGACATCTATGGCCCATTGGATAAGATTCTTCCCTCTATCAAGAAAGTATGGTTGTCCTCATTTATTCGAACGTAAATGAAAAGAAATTCGGTACCATAAATAAAACTAAAAGAGTGATGGGGGGGAGACAAAGGGCCTCAAAATCCCCCCAAGATTAACATTCTAAGCCGGTTGGATTAATTTAGTCTCCTTTTTGTTGGTGATGTCTACTACACAACTTTATTCTTGTAGACTAGTGTTGGGCCTCCAAGCACAGAGTTTTGTAGGATAGTAGCAATTTTCCCTCAAGTGGATGACCTAAGGTTTATCAATCCGTGGGAGGTGTAGGATGAAGATGATCTCTCTCAAACAACCCTGCAATCAAATACAAGAAATCTCTTGTGTCCCAACACACCCAATACAATGGCAAATTGTATAGGTGCACTAGTTGAGCAAAGAGATGGTAATACATGTGTAGTATGGATAGTAGAAATAGGTTTTGTAATATGAAAATATAAAAACAGCAAGGTAACGAATAGTAAACACGAGCAAAATGTTATATCAATGCTTGGAGACAAGGCCTTGGGTTCATACATTCACTTGTGCAATCTCTCAACAGTGCTAACATAATTGAATCATATAACCATCCCTCAACGTGCGACAAAGAATCACTCCAAAGTTCCTATCTAGCGGAGAACATAAGATGAAATTGTTGTAGGTAGAAAAACCACCTAAAAGTTATCATTTCCGATCAATCTATTGAACCATCCCTATAAATGTCACAAACAGCCCTAGAGTTCGTACTAGAATAACACCTATGATACACATCAATCAATCCTAATGTCACCTAGATACTCCAATGTCACCTCAAGTATCCGTGGGTTAATTATTCGACATGCATCAAACAATTTCGGATTCATCATATTCAATCCAACACAAAAAACTTCAAAGAGTATCCAAAGATTTCTATCGGAGAAAGTAGGACAAGAACGTGTATCAACGCATATGCATAGATTACCCCAATGTCACCGCGGGAATCCGCAAGTTGATTACCAAAACATATATCAAGTGAACCAATAGAATACCCCATTGTCCCAAGGGTATCCACATGCAAGACAAATATCAAGTGTTGTCAAATCCGAAGTATTCAATCCAACAGAACGAGATCTCAAAGGGAAAGACTCAATTCATCACATCAAGATAGAGATGGAAGAACACCATATGATTCAACTATATTAACAAAGCCCGCGATACATCAAGATCGTCCCATCTCAAGAACATGAAAGAAAGAGATCAAACACATATCTACTGGTACATACCCTCAGCCCCGAGGGTGAACTACTTCCTCCTCGTTATGGAGACCGCCGGGATGATGAACATGGCCTTCGGTGATGATTCTCCTCTTCGGAAGGGTACAAAAGAGCTCCAAATGAGATTTCTTCGATACAGAGAGTTGCGACGGCGAAGCGGAAGTTCTAGGTTAACTTTTGGGGGTTTCTGAATATATAGGAATTTTTGGCGTTGGAAACAAGCAAAGAGGAGCTACAGGGGGCCCACAAGGTACCTAGGCGTGGTGATACACCTCCAACATATCTAGAATTTTTGATGTGAACTTTATCTCGCGAAACAATTTCAACAACAATGCTTATAGAGGAAATTTCAATGCTAGACCGTGCCCTGGTAATTCCTCTAATAATTATGGCAATTCTTTTGGGTTTTCTTCTAGAAATAATAATAGGATATCCTCTGATCTTGAGAACACCATTAAATAATTTATTAGTTCTTAAAAGATTTTTAATACTATGGTAGAAGAAAAGTTGCATAAAGTTGATGTTTTGGCTAAAAACATGGCTAGGATTGCTCTTGATGTGGAAACTCTTACAAATAAAACTTTGCCACCCAAGCATGATTTAATGAGACTATTAAATCTATCCAAATATCTATTAATGAAAGTAAGGAGAGAACCGCTAAGCGAGAATTCTTAGAAAAAGCTCTTCCACCCGGTTTTTACTGGAATCATGATGAAGATATTAAAATGATTGGTGCCTCTCCTATTGAATCTTTATTTACTAATCTGAAAGTAAATGATAAAGGGACTGGAGATGAGTCAACTTTAGCTAGAAGGCGTCACGCTTTCTTGGAGGGTGATTATTCTAATGATAAAATTGAAAAAAGTGGGTTTGGAGAGGTTAAAACTTTAACTAGTTATGTGCCCACTATCTTAGATTACAAGGACGTTAAGTATGAGAGTTGCTTTTTAGTAGAATGCATTTCCTTGTTGCAATACATTATTAGCTCACCAATGCTTATGAACAAAATAAAGCTTTTACTCAACATATAGTAGAAGCGATGATAAATGCTTTTGATGAGAAACTTGAACTAGAAGTTTCTATTCCTAGAAAGTTGCATGATGAATGGTTAACTAATATCAAAATAAAACTAAAAGAATGTGAATGTAATGCTTTTTGTGACCTTTGTGCTAGTGTTTCAACAATACCTAAGTCTCTTTGTGACGTGCTTGGTCTCACCGATATTCAAGATTGTTCCCTAAACTTGCATCTTGCGGATTCTACAGTAAAGAAACCTTTGGGTAGAATAAATGATGTGCTTATTATTGTAAATATAAATTATGTGCCTATAGATTTCATTGTGCTTGCTATTGAATGCAATCCTACTTGTCCAATAATACTTGGAAGACCTTTCTTACGAACTATAGGTGCAATTATTGATATGAAAGAGGGAAACATAAGGTTCCAATTTGCATTAAAGAAAGCGATGGAACACTTCCCTAGAAAGAGAATTAAACCAACTTATGAATCTATCATGAGGGCTACTTATGGGTGGAGTGTCAAAGATGACAACACTTGAAACTATGCATTATGCCTAGCTAGGGACGTAAAACAATAGCACTAGTTGGGAGGCAACCCAATAGTCATCTTATTTTCTTGCCTTTTACTTTCTGTTTGTCTTTGATAACATGATTATTGCTTCTGTACTAATTTTGGTTTTATGTTTAAATTAGTTTTTGTGCCAAGTAAAGCCTTTGGGATGACTTACAAGATGAGTAGAATTGATACGGTGCAAAAACATAAACTTTAGCGTCCAAAGCAGAATATCTCTAATTTTACTGGAATGTCTTTTTTATATGAATTTCTTACACAGTATTTATATACAAATTCTTCACGTTGTCCTAATTTTTCATAACTTTTAGAGTTACAAAAGTATAATTTATCTACAGATCTTTACAGGCTGTTCTGTTTTAGACAGATTCTGTTTTTGCTTGCATAGTTTGCTTGTTTTGATGATTCTATGGACTGTATCGGGGGGGGGGGGGTATAAGCCATGGAGAAATTAGAATACAGTACCTTATGCAATAATAAAATAAGAATTGATTTATAACAGTACCTAAAGTATTTGATATGTTTTCTATACTAACGGATCTCACGAAGGTTTTGTTTAGTTTTGTGTGCTGAAGTTTTCAAGTTTTGGGTGCTATCACGATGGATGAAGGAATATGGAGAGGCAAGAGACTAATCTTGGGGATTCCCAAGGCACCCCAAGTTAATATTGAAGGATGACTCAAGCGTCTAAGCTTGGAGATGCCCCGGAAGGCATCCCCTCTTTCGTCTCAATCCATCGGTATGTCACTTGGAGCTATATTTTTAATCATCACATGATATGCGTTTTGCTTGGAGCATCGTTTGTTTTAGTTTGTTTTTTATTTTCCACAATAATTGTTTGCTATACACACCCACTTGAGAGAGACACAAGATCACCATAATTTATTAGAATACTCTTTGTGCTTGACTTATACCTTTTGAGCTTAGCAGTTGCTCTAGTACTTCACTTATATCTTTTAGAGCACGGTGGCGTATAGATTTTATAGAAATAATTGCACTCTCTTTCTTCACTTATATTTGTTTGAGAGTTAATCAATAGTGACGTTAATTTGCATGTGTTATAAGACTAGTCCAAAAATAATAGGTATCCAATGAGTGCATAATCAAAACCACATGTAGCACATAAAAGAAAATTTGTGGGTTAATGGTATTGATGTGTTAATGTGAAAGAGCATTCGTGCATCATCGTTGGTTAGTAAGAATAATGTGAATTAGAGGGTGTTAACTTGCTGTTCAGCTAAATATTTTTTATGGCATGGTGATGATGTGTGAGCATACTTATTCCTCGTTGAAATCCTAGTGTTGTTTAAGTGGGAGGCGCGCGATGGTCAACTCCTCCCAACCTCCTCCCTACGGGCATGCGGGTAGTGCTCTGCTTGGAGAGAGCTAATAAAACCTTGCAATAAGTATGTGAGTTCTTTATGACTAATGTGAATCCATGGATGTACGCACTCTCACCACCTCATATTTGCTAGCCTCTTCGGTACCGTGCATTGCCCATTCTCACCTCGAGGATTGGTGCGACCTTCACCAGTGCATCCAAACCCCGTGACATGATGCGCTATGTTGCATATAAGCCTTATTATATCTTCCTCAAAACAGCCACCATACCTACCTATTATGGCATTTCCATAGCCATTCCAAGATATATTTCCATGTAACTTCCACCGTTACATCATATGACTAGTACTTTCATTGTCATATTGTTTTGCATGATCGTAAGATAGCTAACATGATATTTCTATGGCTTGTCCATTTTTTGATATCCTTTGCTATGCTAGATCATTGCACATCCTGGTAAACTGCCAGAGGCATTCATATAGAGTCATATTATAGTTTTCCATATTGAGTTATAAGTAAATAAAAGTGTGATGATCATCATTATTAGGGCACTGTCTCAGTGAGGAAAGGATGATGGAGACAATGATTCCCCCACAAGTCGGGATGAGACTTCAGACGAAAAATAAAAGAAAAAGAAAGAAAGAAAGAAAAAGAAAGAAAGAGATAGAAAGAAAGAAAAGGATAAAAAAGATAAAAATAAATAAATGAGAGAAAAGAGAGAAGGGACAGTGCTACTATTTCTTTTTCCACACTTGTGCCTCAAAGTGGCATCATGTTCTTCATATAGAGAGTCTCTTGTTTTGTCACTTTCATATGCTAGCGGGATTTTTTCATTATAGAACTTGTCTTGTATATTCCGATGATGGGTTTCCTCAAATGCCCGAGGTCTTCATGAGCAAGCAAGTTGGATGCACACCCACTTAGCTTCATTTGAGCTTGCATACACTTATAGCTCTAGTGCATCCGTTGCATGACAATCCCTACTCCTCGCATTGATATCTATTGACGGCCATCTCCATAGCCCGTCGATACGGCTAGTTGATGCGAGACTTTCTTCTCCACTTTTACCCCTTTGAAACCTACCAACATATTCTATTCCACCTTTATGCTATATCCATGGTTCATGCTCATACATTGCGTAAGTAATAAAAAGCTGAAGCGCGTTAAGAAGTACGATCCAATTGCCTGACTTGACACCGTGGTGCTTGACATTTGTATTTATGTGGTGAATACGGAGCCATGCCATTCTAATATGATAAAATGAATAGGAGGTGAAAATTCTTCAAGGATCGTATATTTTGCAACTGGATGATTATGTTGCTTATGGTTATAAGTATTACTACGTTGATGTTTGTTAATTACTCATTTCTCAATTATCATACCTGCAATAGATTACATGTTAGGTAGCATGTCACATAAAAAATCTGTCTTTATCAATTAACTACTCGAGGACAAGCACGAATTAAGCTTGGGGATGCTGATACGTCTCCAACGTATCTATAATTTTTTATTGTTCCATGCTATAATATTATCATTCTAGGATGCTTTTTGGGTGGTTATTTACCAATTCATATTATTTCTGAGAACTAACCTATTAACCCAGTGCCCAGTGCCAGTTGTTGTTTTCTGCATGTTTTTGACTTTTCAGGTTTAAAGTACCAAACGAAGTCCAATTGCCCCAAAACTTTTTTATGCTTTTTTCTGGACCAAAAGAAGACCTGGAAGCTTGGAGGAGACCAGAGGCCCAACGAGGGAGCAAGCACACAACAGGGCGCGCCCAGGGGGGTGGTCGCGCCCTGTTATGTGTTGGCCCCCTCGGGCGTCCACTAACGCCCCTCTCTGGCCTATAAATTCTAATAAATCCCCAAAACCCTAGAGAGCCTCTCGAAACACTTTTTCCACCGCCGCAAGTCTCTATTCTGCCGCGTGCCCATCTGGAGCCCTGTTCCGGTGCCCTACCGGAGGGGGGGATCGATCACGGAGGACCTCTACATCAACCTTGCTGCTCCCATGGTGATGTGTGAGTAGTTCCCTACAGACCTATGGGTCCATAGTTAGTCCCTATATGGCTATCTGTCTCTCTCTCTCTTGATCTTCAATACAAAGTTCACCGCATCTTCGCGGTGATCTATTTGATGTAATCACTTTGTGCGGTGCGTTTGTTGGGATCCGATGAATTGTCGGTTTATGTTCAGATTATTCATGAAAAATATTTGAGTCTTCTCTAATTTCTACTATGATTCTTATTTGCATGATTATTATAGCTTCGGAAATATCTCCGATCTATTGAAATAGTTTGGCCAACAAGATTGATATTTCTTCAGTGGGAGGGGTGCATTGTAGTGGGTTCAATCTGGCGGTGCTCTATATCCCAGTGACAGAAGGGGACAAGACACGTCTTTGTATTGTTTCCACTAAGGATAAAACAATGGGGTTAATTCATATTGATTGAGTTTTCTTTGTCTACATCATGTCATCATTCTCCAGGCATTACTCTATTTGCCATGAACTTAATACTTAGAGAGGCAATCATAGAAGCGCTCTCGACGTGGAGTAATAGTAATAGGTGTAGGCAGGAGTCGGCCTATTTGCTTATGGACGTGATGCCTATATATACATGATCATTGTTGTGAATAAATATTGCATAACTATGCGCTTTTCTATCAATTTCCCAACGGTAATTTGTTTACCCACCGTATGCCTACTACATGAGAGATGCCACTAGAGAACACTACGGCGCCCGGGTCTATTCACTTATATATTTACAAAAGCTTTCAATACCTTGCTGCCATTTATTTACTTTTATTTTATTTTGCAATTTACTTTATTCAATGATCATCTACACACTTCATTTGCTTGCAAATAACGAGTCCAAGGGGATTGACAACCCTCTTGCCCGCATTGGGTGCAAGTGTTTGCTTGTTTTTGTGTAGTCGCTGAAGACGGGGTTTGCGTGCTACTCCTATTGGTTCGATAACCTAGGTTCTCACTAAGGGAAATAATTATCTATATTGTGCTGCATCTTCTGTTCCTCTTCACGAAAAAACCAACGCAGATCACAAGTATCACGCGGTCACCCCCTGGGCTCACCTAGGTGCCTTGTGGGCCCCCTGTGGGTCTTTTGGACTCCCTCGATCCTTCCCGGGTCCCTTTCCTTCCAGAAAAAATCATCAAAAAATTTCATTCAATTTCGAGAACTTTTGTTTTCTAAAACAACACCATGGTAATTCTGCTGAAAACATCGTCAGTCCCGGTTAGTTCCAATTAAATCATATAAAGTGCATCAAAACCATATAAAATATTGTAAACATGGGTAAATATGGCATGAATACTTCATAAATTATCGATATGTTGGAGATGTATCAGCATCCCCAAGCTTAATTCCTACTCGTCCTCGAGTAGGTAAATGATAAAAGAAATAATTTATGATGTGTGAATGCTAACATAGTGCATAAGTTTAATCAATGATAATTTCAATCATTTTTCCTAGCATCATAAACAAAAACTCTTTCTCATAAACTCATCATGATAAAGTAGCAATCAATTCACATGCTATGGTTCAAACAATGCCTTTTCTTGAAACTTAACAACATATGTTCGTAGTCATCAAACAATTATAGTTCTACAAAGTCTAAGTAAGAGCTCCACATACTCAATTATCATATAGTCTTCTATGATTGTTGGTACTCAAAGCATGTTTTTAGATCAAACAACATTCATCGAACATAGATAAAGATAGGGGCTTAATGTTTCGCCTCCCAACACGCTTATGATAAAGATAATTGTGAACAATAATAACTCATGATTAAATATATTTGACTAGATATATGTGTTTGGATCTTTCCCCACCACATGATGCTTGCCAACTAGAGACAGAGGTTGGAATAAGGAGTAAATAGCATAAAATTAAATTGCATAAAAGTAAATAGAATGTCCCTTCACAGAGGGAAGCAGGGATTTGCAGAGGTGCTAGAGCTCATTGCTTAAAACAGAGATGAATATATTTTGGGTCGTGTGCCTTTCCTATCAAGGTCACGACAAGGGATTTCAATATCTTCCATGCTAAACATATTAACGGCGGTTCCCAAACAAAATTGAAATTTAACTTCCCCTCCACCATTCAAACACATTTCAAGGCTGACCGAATCCGCGGGTGCTCTCCAAACAATCAACTTTCTAGGGGGAGTTTTTGTTTATTTATTTTTGTATTATGTAGGACTGGGCATCCTTTTTACCAACATCTCTCATGCAATGACAAGTGAATAAACACTCATCATGAGTTAAACACATTTAGCATAGAAGATATTGACCGCCCCGTCGCTCCATGAGCGGTACGGGCACACAAAACATGTGTTTATTTGAAGGTTTTAGAGATGGTACATGCAAATTTACTTGGAATGGCAGTGAAATACCATTTATAGGTAGGTATGGTGGGATCTCATGGAAGAAACATGGCTCAAGGATTTTGGATGCACAAGTAGTATCTCTACTTAGTATGAAGTTTTGGCTAGCAAAGGGTTCTAAACAAGCACCATCTGTTGGAGGATCCATAACAATATACTTCTATGCAAATATACCCAAACATAAATCATTACATTGTCTTCCTTATCAAACTTCAACTTATTTGATCAAGTTTGAAAATAATTAATGGGTATTCACAATCAAAAATATGTCCAAGATAATATAGTTGTATGTGAAAGTTCTCTTCGTTATACTAATCATTCATGAATTTCTTGTATGACCAATATTGTGATTGTGAAACTTTAATAGATTTTACTTTCTAAACAAAATGTAAAACTACTACTAAGCATAAAGCACATGGATAATTTCAGATTTATGATATTCAATTCATTCATAATTTACTCTTAGGATATAAGTGAAGCACACGAGTAAACATCAAACTACTCTCAAAAGATATAAGTGAAGATCAACGAGTAGTCAAACAATCAAGTAGCTATGTGAGGACTCTCTCTCAATAAAGATTTTCAGATCTAAGTATTTTATTAAGACAGGAAACAAAAGAAAATACACTCAAAAAATAGCACATATTATGTGAACAAATAAAAACTTAGGCTCAACACAGGCTAACCGATAATTGTAGATGAAGAGAGGTGGGATGCGTGACATCCCCAAGCTTAGATGCTTGAGACTTCTTGTAATATTGACTTGGGGAGCCTTGGGCATCCCTAAGTTTGATCTTTTGCGTCTCGTTAATTCCTCTCATATCATGGTTTCCTAAATCTTAAAAGCTTCATCCACACAAAACTTGACAAGAACTCGTGAGATAGGTTAGTGCACATAAGAATAAATCAACACTTCATGTACTGCCAAGACAACTTGCATAATAATTTTCAAACATTATCTACTGTTTACTATCATTTCCACAATTTATATCTACCAATATAAGCTATGGAAACTATAGGATAAGTAGATAACAAAAGTATCACAACAATCTGTCTAAACAGGACAGTCTGTAGCAATTAATTCAAAAGGTGTACTTCTATAACTCACAAAATTCTTAAAATTTAGGACATAATAAGTAAAATTTCTATGCAAGTAATGTGTAAAAATTTCAGAAACTTTCCACGTTCCAGTAAAATATCAAAATTCAAACACTAGAGCTAAAGTTTGTGTTTTTATACAGCACACATCAATCATGCAATTCAAGCATCCTAAAGGCAAATCTTGGAAATTTTTATTGAAAAACATTATTATAAATAACATGTAGCATAGAACAACAAAATAAATTAATGCTCCAAGCAAAACACATATCATGTGATGAATAAAAATATAGCTCCAAGTGACATACCGATAGATTGTCGACGAAAGAGGGGCTTAGACGCTTGAGTCTTCCTTGAATATTAGCTTGGGGTGCCTTGGGAATACCCAATATTAGGGTCTTGCTTCTCCTTATTCTCCTTATATCGTTATCCCACCCAAAACTTGAAAACTTCAATCACACAAAACTTAACGGAACTTCGTGAGAGGGGTTAGTATATAAAAAATAGATCAATCACCTTGGTACTGTAAAGAAATGATTCATAATTGTTATCACATAATACTGATAACCCACAAGTATAGGGGATCGCGACAGTCTTCATGGGTAGTATTTCACCCTAATTTCTTGGTTCGACACAAGGGGAGCCAAAGAATATTTATTGGCCTTGACAGTTGAGTTGTCAATTCAACCGCACCTGGGATATCTCTCTACAGCAAAGGTTTAGTAGCACGGCAAATAGTAGTAGAAAAAGTAACAGTAGTAGTGACAACAAAAATTTTGGAGCAGGTGTGACAGTAGCAGTAGCAATAGTAACTTAGCAAGATTCATTATAAGTAAAGTGTAGGCACATGGATCGGTGATGGATAATGATTTAGATGACATCAATCATGTAACAGTTACACACTAGGGCGACACAGAACTAGCTCCAACTCATCAATGTAATGTAGGCATGTATTCCGTATATAGTCATACGTGCTTGCGATAAGAACTTGCATGACATCTTTTGTCCTACCCTCCCGTGGCAGCGGGGTCCTATTGGAAACTAAGGGATATTAAGGCCTCCTTTCAATAGAGTACCAGAACAAAGCATTAACACATGGTGAATACATGAACTCCTCAAACTACCACTACTAGGAGAATGCTTATAGATAGGATTTTAGCAGTAGCGTCTATTAAACGGACGACGCTACTGCTAATTAGTAGTAGCGCGGTCAGAGAAAGGCGCTACATGTATTCCTTTAGCAGTAGCGCTGGACTTTGAACCGGCGCTACTGCTAATCGGTCCCATCCCGATCGACGGGGGCGACCGGTAGTAGTAGCGGGTGTCAGAGAGCAACACTACTGCTAAAGGCGTAGCAGTAGCGCTCTTCCCGTCCCCGCGCTACTGCTAAGTATCGGTCCCCTCGACTTATCATCTTCCCCCGCGCGCCCCTCACTCCTCACTCTCAGATCTATGCCTCGTGCCGCCACTCCCACATCCCCGCGCCGGCGCTCCGATGCGCCGACCCTCCCCACGCGGCGGCCCTCCCCGTCCCGGCCGTCCCCACGTGGCGCTCCCCGTCTCGGCCCTCCCCACGCGGCGGATCCTCGTCCCGGTCATCCACGCAGCGGTATCTCTCCCTCTCCCTCCTCTCTCCCATGGATGAATGAAATTTAGATGGTTAGATGAATGGATGGATGAAATTTAGATGGTTAGATGGATGGATGATGTGAATGGATGCATTTAGATGCTTGTGAATGGATGCATTTAGATGCTTGTGAATGGATGCATTTAGATGGTTAGATGGATGGATGGATGCATTTAGATGGATGGATGGATGCATTTAGATGAATGGATGCATATAGATGCATGGATGCATTTAGATGAATGGATGCATTTAGATGAATGGATGCATGCATTTCGATGGATGGATGGATGCATTTAAATTGTGTTACAAAGGTGCTTCGTGTCGTAACCGTAAAAAAATGTTTAAACATGCACACTTTCGTGGATTGCATATAAACCATTGCTCCTATGGATCTGATTTCTTCATGAGATTTGTTCTATGTGATGTCTACTTAATATGTCCATTGTTAAGCAAATGTCATGCCAAATTTACAGGGATTCCCATGTCTCCTAAACGTTCTCGTGAACATGAGTTGGAGTGGCGGATGCAGTTGGTGGCGCGGGGAAAAAGGATTGATGATGCAGTGTTCGGATGGAGGGATTGTATGCGGGAGCTGAAAGAGGCAGAGAATAAGTTCCGGGAGACTCAGTGTGGTTTCTGGGAGCACGAAGTCAATATGTGCAAGTCTTATGCCGAAACACAACTAAAAGTTGCGGCAGACGTCATCTTCGCGGAGGCCAACGCTGCAGAGCATGCTCGGATGCCGCCTTAGAGTAGTCCCCACTTGGTTATCGAATGGGCGCTACAACAAGTGAGATCTTCGTGCCCGGCTCAGAGAGCCCGATGGGGAAGTGTGGTCGGGATACTTCCGCCGAGAATGCCCCCACCACCACCAGATTCTGCTCATTAATAGTATTGTAGTAAGATTAAGATCTAGTTTAAGGTTTAATAGTATTGTAGTAAGATTAATAGTATTGTAGTAAGATTAATAGTATTGTAGTAAGATTATTGGTCTCGATCTAACAGTTCGGTCTGGACTTGTAAGGTTAAGTCTAGTTATCTGTTTGAACTCAAGTTGTCATCAATTAATATATATATATATATATATATATATATATATATATAAACCCATCCACTTCTGCTTACTAATGACACTGCTGCTACATGGGACCCACCAGCGATACTGCTAGTTACGTTAGTGATGTCATTATCAGTTAGCGGTAGCGATGGTTAAGAGGTGCTACTGCTAATATTTAGCTGTAGCGCTGGGCAAACGGCACTACTGGTAAGAGTTAGCTGTAGCGCCGTACTAGTAGCGTTGGCTCCCGTGCTACTACTAGCCCTATTTCCAGCGCTACTACTAGCCTTTCTCCTAGTAGTGTACGGAAATCACCGGAAAGAATCCCAGTTATTGTCACCTTGGGGTATGTGGATCAAGACACGTAATAGGTGCATACAACTTGCAAGATAGGATCCAAATCAATCTTATATTCAGAGGTAATATAATATGTTCAGATATGAAATCATGGCACTCGGGCCCTAGTGACAAGCATTAAGCATAGCAAAGTTATAGCAACATCAATCTCAGAACATAGTGGATACTAGGGATCAAGACCTATCAAACTTAACTCGATTACATGATCAATCTCATCAAATCCCACCACCGTCCAGCAAGCCTACAAAGGAATTACTCACTCCCGGTAGTGAGCATCATGGCGGTGTTGATGGAGAAGGGTTGGTGATGACGACGACGACAATTTCCCCTCTTCGGAGCCCCAAACGTACTCCAGATTAGCCCTCCCGAGGAAGAACAGGAGGTGGCGGCGGCTCTGTCTCATGAAATGCGATGAAAACCTCTCTCAGATTTTTTCTCCGAGGATGTGATTTTATAGGACTGGAATTAGGGTCGGAGGGGCCACGTGGGCCGCACAATCCATCAGGGCGCGGCCTAGGAGGGCTACGCCCTGTTGGCTTGTGCCCCATAGGTGGCCTCCCTCTGGCAGGTCTTCGCTCCATAATTCATTATAATTCCCAGAGAAAATCCACAAAAAGTTTTGTCCAATTCCGGGAACTTTTATTTCTGCACAAAAATAACACGAAGGTAGTTCTGCTGAAAACAACGTCAGTCCGGGTTAGTTCCATTCAAATCATGCATATTAGCGGTCAAAACCAGAGCAAAAGTGTTTGGAAAAGTAGATACGTTGGAGACGTATCAACTCCCCCAAGCTTAACTCATTGCTTGTCCTCAAGCAATTCAGTTGACAAACTGAAAGTGATAAAGAAAACTTTTACAAACTCTTTTGTTCTCGTCGTTATACACATGCTTAGCTAGTGCTCAAGTTTTCAGCATAAATTATAAATAACCACATCCATGATAACAATTAAACATCATATCAACTCATGGCAATACATAACCAACTAGCAAGTAATAATAATATATATCACATGCCAACAGTTTATTAAAACAATCATGATATAATATGGTGACATGGTATTTTGCTAGCCCTTGCTGAGACCGCAAAATATAAATGCAGAGCATCTCTAAGGTTCAAGCAGCGACTAAACATTATAATTCAGAATAAAAAAGATCCAGTCATGCTCACATCCAACATTAACTAGACTCAATGCATAAGAATGACAATAATGCTCTCCGGTCTGGTGCTTGTAGTATGAGGGTGATGACTCGACATAAAATAAATAGATATGCCCTTCACAGAGGAGAGCATTGATTTGCAGAGGTGCCAGAGCTCAAGTTTTAAAACAGGAATGAAGATATAATTTTTAGGTGGTGCACTTTTCTTGACAACGTCACGACAAAGGTTTTCAGTATCTTCCATGCTAAACTCATTATTGGCGGTTCCCAAACAGAATAGTAATGGGAATAAACGACCGTCTTGAGAATAAATCATTTAGCATGGAAAATATTGACCGCCTCGTCGCTCCATGAGCGAGATGCGTGCACAAAACAGAAATTTATATGAATATTTAGAGGTGGCACATGCAAATTTACTTGGAACGGCAGGGTAATACCGCATATAGGTAGGTATGGTGGACTTATGTGGATTAACCTGGTTTAAAGGTTTTGGATGCACAAGCAGCATTCCCTTTTAGTACAGGTGAAGGCTAGCAATAGGTTGGGAAGCGACCAACTAGAGAGCGAAAACGGTTATAGGTATGCTTTATGAATAATTAACATTGGACACAACATGAGTAGGATATGAACACTCTGAATTTAAATATCATGAAGGCTCCATTGGTTTCGGATCAACTACATGTTTGCACATGGGCCAAATCAAGCCGCTTGAATTTCTCAGAGGGAAATACCATACTACCATACCACATCATAACCATTTTAATGCATGTTGGTCTATAAGATAAATCATTATTCACTACTAGCTATTTAAGCATGGCATGAGAAGCTATGATCTCTAATTGTCATCATGAACATGTTCACTCATAATATAATGAATCAAGATCGAACGAGCTAAACATATTTACAAAAACGATAAACAAGAAGAGTTCATACCAGCTTCCTTTGCCACGATCACTTCATCAAATGTCGTCATTATTGCCTTTCACTTGCATGACCGGATGATGTGACAATAATAATAGTGCAAGAATACCGTGGACTAAGCTGGAATCTGCAGGGCAGTTTTGGGCAAAGGAGAAGACAAGGTAATATTGGCTCTGTGTTAGATCAACAATAAAGCATATAAGAGCCACTCAACGATTTTCATCATGGTCTTCTCCTTTCAAAGACTCAAAAAAAAGAAAAGCAATTCAGAGAAACACACTGAGATATTTTTGGAGTTTTTGTTTTTCTCAAGCAAGCAAATAAACTAAGGGGAAAACAAGAACGAGAAAAACTATTTACACGGGAAAGCTCCCAACATGCAAAGGAAATATTTTTGGGTTTTGTTTTTAGTACTAAGGATAATTAAACGAGGAAAGAAAACTAAAAAGAAGCGAGAAAATATTTTTGGGTTTTCCAAAGTTTTTCAAACACACAAGAAGAAAGCGGAAAATAAAACTAATATGGATATACAATGAAAGAGGATGAACACCGACAATTTATATGAAGTGTGTGAACATGAATGTAATGTCGATGGGAAATACGTACTCCCCCAAGCTTAGGCGTTTGCCTAGCTTGGTGATCACCACTAATAATAGCGATCAGGTCTGGGAAGGTGTTCCTACGGGGGCACCTGAGCATCCCATGCATGGGCCTCGGCCTCCGCAGCAGCCAGCTCATTCTGATAAGCGATTATATCTTCTGGCATTATTCTGTATCCGCTCATGGCATGATAATTAAACAAAGAGGGTGCATGCAAAGGAATAATATTGCAATTCTTCTCGCTAAATACCAAACTATAACGGATGTGTTGTGGTAGTTGTGGTTCCTCAATGAATTGGTGTTCCATCATAGAGGCAATAAGTAATTAGTAGGGCGTATAGCAATTTCAAAACGCTTTGCCAAGCGAGTGGCATAAATACCACCATGAACCTTGCCCTTGTTTAGGTTAAGATTTAATCAACGCGCAACAATAGCTCCTATGTTATAACTGTTATCACCATAAAGTGCACGGCGTAGAATAGCCAGGGTAGGGGAACTGAGGCCACCACCCTGTTCCATGGCAGTTATGCATTTTCCTATAAACAGAGAAAAGTAGTGCACGGAAGGAAATTGCAAACTAGTAGCTCTAGCGTTTGACACGCCCCTAGTTTCTCCTACAGTTAAGGTTTGGAGGAAGTCCTCAAACTCCTCGGGCTTAGGCTCACGCATTCCCCCGTCAGAAGGAAGCAAGCATATTTCACAAAATTCATGTAGAGGCAACTCATAGTTGGTGGCGTAAAGATCAAAACGTACTGTGGGAGCACCAGGCATATTTGTGAAGTAAAAGTTTTGCACCAAGGAATTAGTAAGGAGATAATATTGGTCACACTCAACTGCGAGGAAGTCGGTAAGCCCGACATTTGCAATGAATTGCATGAACTCTTCATAGAAACCCGCTTCGTTCATGAAGGGTGTGTGTGGCCATTCACATGGCCTAACCTCCGTGTTGCGAACAAGGTTGATGTCTCGGTCATGAGTTCTCCGAACAACTCCCTTGGAGCTCCGGCTTGAAGGACCTTTCCTCAAGAAATTCATTTTCTCAAGCACAAATTTCTGAATTTTTGAGCCGCAAATTTATGTCAGTAAAACTTTGCAAGATTGATAGCAACTACTAATCTGGATGCCTAGGGGCCATATCAAGTATTCATACTACTTGGAACTCAAAGAATTCAACATGCAAGCTCATCTACTGTATCACCGAGTGCAGCACATTTTGCAAAATATAAACCACTAAAACAAAAACTATTTGGAGGAGTGAAGGAGTCACATACCAAGGAACAACTCCTCAAAACAGTTTCGGAAACAGAGTTCCGAGCAAAGAGATCGAAAATTTCAGTCTCAGGGTGAAGAACACGAGAGAGGGATGGATAGGAAAATTTTGCTGGAGGTAGGAGAAAGAATGGGCTGAAGGGATAGCCATCATGGCGCGGCCTAGGAGGGGCGCCCTGTTGGCTTATGCCCCATAGGTGCAGTCCATTGCTGCAATTTTTATGCCCAAAATTCTTATTTATTCCAGAAAAATTCATGTTAAAATTTTGTGGCAATCTGAGACTTTTTATTTTCTGGCATTTTTCAACGCATGGAAAAAATAGAAAAAAAAAAACCATGCTAATTTATTTTATATAAACTGAAAATAAGAGATGATAAACTTTTGATACAAAGAGTTGTGAGTACTAAATTCATCAATCGCATGCCTTTCGAAAAGGATTCATTAATAAGGTTGATGAAGTCTTATTGACAACTATTTTCGATTAACATGCAACCGAAGAATTTTGTATATCACTAGGTTACCTCAATGGGGATTCACATCTCCCCAACAATAAGATTATAATATTTCTTCTTGACAGTAGGTAGAGGAATTGCAAAACTTCCAATGATAATCGTGGGAGTAGGCTCAATGACATTAATATTATTAACCAAAGCTTGTTTCTTCAGAAATGCACGGTATGTTGCTTGCCATTGATGTGAAAGGTAACCTTGCTTTTATGCAATCAATAACAGCCCCTGTAGTATTTAAAAAGGATCTACCAAGGATAACCGACATATTGTCGTCCTCGGGCATATCAAGAATAACAAAGTCTATCAAGATAGTAACATTTGCAACCACAACCAGAATGTCCTCGCAAATTCCAATAGGTAAAGAAGTGGATTTATCAGCCATTTGCAAAGATATCTCAGTAGGTGTAAGCTTACTCAAATCAAGTCTTTTATAAAGGGAGAAAGGCATAACACTAACACCGGCTCCTAAATCACATAAAGCAGTTTCAACATAATTTCTTTTAATAGCGCAAGGTATTGTGGGTATGCCAGGATCTCCTAGATTCTTAGGAATTCCTCCATCAAAAGAATAATTAGCAAGCATAGTAGCAATTTTAGTTTCAGGTATTTTTCTTTTGTTGGTAATAATATTTTTCATATACTTAGTATACGGGGGCATTTTCAGTATATCGGTCAAACGAGTACGCAAGGACAGGTCTAATCATTTCAGTGAAGCATTCAAAATCCTCACCATTCTTACTTTTAGAAGCCTTACGAGGGAATGTCATGGGTTTTTGAACCCATGGCTCTCTTTCCTTTCCATGTTTTATAGCAACAAATTCTCTCTTATCATAACGTTTATTTTTAGGAGGTGGGTTATCAAGATCCTCGGCAGGTTCTATCTCTACATCATTATCATGTTCTTTATTACTATCTGGTGGAGCATCTACATGCACATTATTACTCTCATCTTCCTTTTCATTATCACTAGGTGCATGTTCGCTACCAGATTGTGTCTCAGCATAAAAAATAGAAACATCATTATGTTTCTCAGTGGGTGTTTTTTATAGCAGGTTCACTAGAAGCATGCAAGTTCCTATCCTTTTTCGTCTTCTTTTTCTTATTAGAGGAACTAGGTGCATCAACATTAATTCTCTGAGAATCCTGTTCTATTCTTCTAGGATGACCTTCTGGGTAGAGAGGTTCTTGGGTCATACGACCTCCCCTAGTCATTACTCTAACAACATGATCATTTATATTATTACTTATTTCGGCGAGAAAATCATTTTGTGACTTAGCAACTTGGTCTAGTTGAGTGTGAACCATAGAAACATGTTTACCTAGACCTTTTACATCATTAGCAATTCTAAGCATCAAGTCACTTAAGCGGTCTATCATCATAGCATTATGTCTCAGTTGATCCTTAACATAATTGTTGAAGTGTTCTTGCTTAACAACGTAATTATCATATTCATCCATGCATTGTTCAGGAGTCTTAGTGTAAGGTATATCATTTTCCCTAAAGGAACGGAGAGAGTTTACCTCTACTACCTGTGTCGGGGTATCAAGTCCATGTATTTCTTCAATAGATGGTAATTTCTTGATATCCTCAATTTTAATACCTTTCTCCTTCATAGATCTTTTTGCTTCTTGCATATCTTCAGGGTTGAGGAATAGAATACCTCTCTTCTTTTGAATAGGTTCAGGAGGTGGTTCAGGAAGCATCCAATCATCACCATTTTGCAATATGTTCTTTAATGATTCTTCAGCTTGACTGACAGTTCTTTCCCTAAAAACACAACCAGAACACTATCTAGGAAGTCCCTAGAAGCATCGGTTAGTCCATTATAAAAGATATCGAGAATTTCATTTTTCTTAAGAGGACAATCAGGCAAAGGTCTAAGTAACCGGAGAAGCCTCCCCCAAGGTTGAGGGAGATTCTCCTCTTCAATTTGCACAAAGTTAAATATTTCCTGTAAGGCAACTTGTTTCTTGTGAGCAGGAAAATATTTTTCAGAAAAGTAATGAAGCATGTCCTGGGGACTACGCATACAACCAGGAGCAAGAGAAAGGAACCAGTCCTTGGCCTCGCCTTTTAGTGAGAAAGGAAAAAGCTTAAGGATATAATAGTAGCGTATATTTTCATCGTTGGTAAACAGAGCAGCAATATCATTCAGTTTCATAAGGTGTTCGAGAACAGTTTCATTTTCATAACCGTGGAAAGGATCAAATTCTACTATAGGAATTAACTTAGGGTCCACAAAGAACTCATAATCTTTATCAGTAACAAATATAGGAGAAGTAGCAAATTTAGGATCATATTTCATTTTCTCCATCATAGATTTCTCTTTTAGTTTGCATAGCAGTTTCTTCAAGTCTTCTCTATTTTCACAAGCAAAGAAATCCCTAGTTGTTTCCTTATCCATGACATAACCTTCAGGTACATGAGGCAATTCATATCTATTAGGAGAGTGAGGTGTAACAGGTGAATCAAAGTCCTCATCAGTTTCAGCATTTTCAAGTTCTCTAGCTTTAGCAATATGAGCATCAAGTAATTCATTCAGTGGCACAGTTTTAGTTTCAGCATGTGTGGCAATAGTATCATCATCAACTTCATAGGTAACATCATCAAGTTCATGTGACATATCAGGACGATCAACAGGTGGTGGTGTAACAAGCTGATTCAAAACAGTAGGTTAATCAAAAGCAGAGCTAGATGACAGTTCCTTACCTGCTCTCGTACGAGAGGGGGTGATCTTAGTTCGATTATCTTTTAGATTCTTCATAGTAGCTATTGGATATCCTCAAGTTAACACAATAAATAGAGCTATGCTCCCCGGCAACGGCGCTAGAAAAAGGTCTTGATAACCCACAAGTATATGCGATCGCGACAGTCTTCACAGGTAGTATTTCACCCTAATTTATTGGTTCAACACAAGGGGAGCCAAAGAATATTTATTGGCCTTGACAGTTGAGTTGTCAATTCAACCGCACCTGGGATATCTCTCTGCGGCAAAGGTTTAGTAGCACGGCAAATAGTAGTAGTAAAAGTAACAGTAGTAGTGACAGCAGCAATTCTATAGCAGTTGTGACAGTAGCAGTAGCAATAGTAACTTAGCAAGATTCAGTAAGTAAAGCGTAGGCACGTGGATCGGTGATGGATAATGATTTAGATGACATCAATCATGTAATAGTTACACACTAGGGCGACACAAAACTAGCTCCAATTCATCAATGTAATGTAGGCATGTATTCTGTATATAGTCATACGTGCTTGCGATAAGAACTTGCATGACATCTTTTGTCCTACCCTCCCGTGGCAGCGGGGTCCTATTGGAAACTAAGGGATATTAAGGCCTCCTTTTAATAAAGTACCAGAACAACGCATTAACACATGGTGAATACATGAACTCCTCAAACTACGCAATCACCAGAAAGAATCCCAATTATTGTCACCTTGGGGTATGCGGATCAAGACACGTAATAGGTGCATACAACTTGCAAGATAGGATCCAAATCAATCTTATATTCAGAGGTAATATAAATGTTCAGATCTGAAATCATGGCACTCGGGCCCTAGTGACATGCATTACGCATAGCAAAGTCATAGCAACATTAATCTCGAAACATAGTGGATACTAGGGATCAAGCCCTATCAAACTTAACTAGATTACATGATCAATCTCATCCAATCCCACCACCTTCTAGCAAGCCTACAAAGGAATTACTCACTCCCGGTGGTGAGCATCATGGCGGTGTTGATGGAGAAGGGTTGGTGATGATGACGACGACGATTTCCCCTCTCCGGAACCCCAAACGGACTCCAGATCAGCCCTCCCGAGGAAGAACAGGAGGTGGTGGCAGCCCCGTCTCATGAAACGCGATGAAAACTTCTCTCCAATTTTTTTTCTCCAAGGATGTGATTTTATAGGACTGGAATTAGGGTCGGAGGGGCCACGTGGGCCGCAAAAGCCATCAGGGCACGACCTAGGGGGGCGTGCCATTTTGGCTCGTGCCTCACATGTGGCCTCCCTCCAGTAGGTCTTCACTCCATAATCCATTATAATTTCCAAAAAAAATCACAAAAATTTTCATCCAATTCCGAGAACTTTTATTTCTGCACAAAAATAATACCAAGGTAGTTATGTTGAAAACAACGTCAGTCCGGGTTAGTTCCATTCAAATAATACAAATTAGTGGTCAAAACCAGAGCAAAAGTGTTTGGAAAAGTAGATAAGTTGGAGACGTATCAAATACCTATTGTATTCTACCATTCAAATAATTTATATCACTCAGTATAAGCTATGGGAACACTAAAACAAGCAAACTATGCATGCAAAATAGAATTTGTAAAGAACAGAACAGTCTGTAAAGATCTGAATGAAAACCATACTTCCCTGACTCAATTTTTTTTGAAAAATAAGGACAGCTCAGAAAATTTGCATATAAATACTCTGTACAAATTTCTGAATATTTTAAAGCCCATTAAAATCAGAGAAATTATATACTAGAGGCAAAAGTTTCTCTTTTTGCACAGAATCGAATCAACAAGTATCCACACTATCCCAAAGGCTTTACTTGGCACATTGTTGAAATAAAAGACACAAAACATGATTACTAGAGTGGCTTTATCATGTTAACACACAAAAACAGAAAGGATAAATGTTGGGTTGTCTCCCGACAAGCGCTTTTCTTAAAGCCCTTCTAGCTAGGCATGATGATTTCAATGATGCTCTCGTAGGAATAGTAAATTAAACATACAAAAGAGCATCATGGATCACATGACAAGCACATTTAAGTCTAACATACTTCCTATGCATAGGGATTTTGTGAGAAAACAATTTATGGGGGCAAGAATCAACTAGCATAGGAAGGAACAAGCATAACTTCGAAACTTTCAACACATAGAGAGGAAACTTGATATTATTGCAATACCTACAAGCATATGTTCCTCCCTCATAATAATATTCAGTAGCATCATGAAGGGATTCCACAATATAACTATCACATAAAGCATTCTTTTCATGATCCACAAGCATAGAAAATTTATTACTCTCCACATAAGCAAACTTCTCATTCATAATAGTGGGGGCAAACTCAACAAAATAATTATCATTAGATACTTGATAGACATAACAAAATTGAACATTAAAATCATGATGACAAGTTTCATGGTTATCATTACTCTTTATAGCATACATGTCATAACCATAATCAACATAGATAGCAACTTTGTTGTAGTAACTAATTGAAACCTCTTAGAAAATAGTGGAATAATTATTAAATAAAGTCATGACATCTCCAAATCCACTTTCATAATTATTGCCATAAGATTCAACACCCTCCAAAATAGTGGGATCATTAGTACCTAGAGTTGACACTCTTCCAAACCCACTTTCATCAATGTAATTATCACAAATAGGAAGCATGCTATCATCATAGTAAATACTATCATCACAATTAGGGGGACTAAAAAATCATCTTCATCAAACATAGCATTCCAAACCTTATGGCTTTGCATATCATTAACATCATGGATATTCAGATAATTGATACTAGCAACATTACAATCATGCTCATCATTCAAGGAACTCACATTAAAGATTTTGTTAAATTCTTCCTCTAGCAATTGATCACAATTTTTTGATCCATCATTTTCATGAAAAACATTATAAAGACGAAGCATATGAGACAACCTAAATTCCATTTTTTTGTAGTTTTCCTTTATAAAACCAAACTAGTTATTAAACAAGAAACTAAAAGATTCAATTGTAAGATCTAAATATATACCTTCAAGCACTCACCTCCCCGGCAACGACACCAGGAAAGAGTTTGATGTCTACTACACAAATGTATTCTTGTAGACTCGTGTTGGGCCTCCAAGCGTAGAGTTTTGTAGGACAATCGCAATTTTCCCTCAAGTGGATGACCTAAGGTTTATCAATCCATGGGAGGTGTATGATAAAGATGGTCTCTTTCAAACAACCCTGCAATCAAATACAAGAAATCTCTTGTGTTCCCAACACACCCAATACAATGGCAAATTGTATAGGTGCACTAGTTCAACGAAGAAAGGGTAATACAAGCGTAGTATGGATAGTAGAAATAGGTTTTTGTAATTTGAAAATATAAAAACAACAAGGTAACAAATAGTAAACAACGAGAAAAACGTTATATCAATGCTTGGAGACAAGGCCTAGGGTTCACACTTTCACTAGTGCAATCTCTCAACAGTGCTAACGTAATGGAATCATATAAAAATCCCTCAACGTGTGACAAAGAATCACTCCAAAGTCCTATCTAGCGAAGAACATAAGATGAAATTGTTGTAGGTAGCAAAACCACCTCAAAGTTATCCTTTCCGATCAATCTATTGAGCCATCCCTATAAATGTCACAAACAGCCCTAGAGTTCGTACTATAATAACACCTATGATACACATCAATCAGCCCTAATGTCACCTAGATACTCCAATGTCACCTCAAGTATCCCTCGATTAATTATTCAACATGCACCAAACAATTTCAGATTCATCATATTCAATCCAACACAAAGAACTTCAAAGAGTACCCTAAGATTTCTATCGGAGAAACTAGGACAAGAACATGTATCAACCCATATGCCTAGATTACCCCAATGTCACCGCGGGAAACTGCAAGCTGATTACCAAAATATGTATAAAATAAATCAATAGAACACCCCATTGTCACCACGGGTATCCACATGCAAGACATATATCAAGTGTTCTCAAATCCAAAGTATTCATTCCAACATAACGTTATCTCAAAGGGAAAGACTCAATTCCTCACATCAAGATAGAGAGGGAAGAACACCATATGATCCAATTATATTAACAAAGCCCGTGATACATCATGATCATGCCATCTCAAGAACACGAGAGAGAGAGAGAGAGAGAAAGATCAAACACATAGCTACTGGTACGTACCCTCAGCCCCGAGGGTGAACTACTCCCTCCTCGTCATGGAGACCGTCGGGATGATGAAGATGGCATCTGGTGATAATTTCCCCCTCCGACAGGGTACCGAAAAAGGGCTTCGTATGGGATTTCTTCGATACAGAGATTTTCCGTGGCAGAGTGGAAGTTCTAGGTTAACTTTCGGGGTTTCTAAATATATAGGAATTTTTGGCGTTGGAATCACGCGAAGAGGAGACACAAGGGGCCCACAGGGTACCTGGGCGCGCCCAGGTACCTTGTGGGGACCCTGTGGGTCTTTCTGGTACTCCCTCGAAGCTTCCCGGGTCCCTTTCCTTCCAGAAAAAATCATCAAAAAGTTTCGTTCAAGTCCGAGAACTTTCAATTTCTGCATAAAAACAACACCACGGTAATTCTGCTGAAAACAGCATCAGTCCGGGTTAGTTAGTACCATTGTTTTCCTCTTAGAAGGCGCTGGTGACACTCGTGAGCGCGTCTATGAGGAGCTTATTGGCAACCTCCAAGTCCATGATGCGAGACCGAAACATGTGCAACGTTTCATATTGGTTGTCGATGTATCATGCTTGTACTCAGTGCATCACGAGTCTTCGCAGCAAGGGCCACCTCCATCTCCTTGATTTGCTCAGTTAAAACTTTATAGCTTTACGATTTACACCTTGTACCTGATTTTGAGCACATGAAGCAAGGTTTATGAAGCGTCCCCTCTTGTGTCCTCCCACCGTGATGCCCGCACCTATTTTGTGCATCTTGCGTGCCTTGGGGTCGATCTCTATGGATTCTCCTATCGATTCATGGATAGTGCAGTTGCTGAAACCACACTCCCCCATGATGGGAGTGTCTCTGATGAATTCGAGCCGGTTCCTAGTGGTGATGACCTTGATAGATTAGAAGGGGATTGTCTCCGGCTTCTTCCCTTCTTCTTCGTCCTCAACCTCAAAGGGTTCTCTTCAGGTTCATCCTCAGAGGAGGGAGACTAACTGCGTACGCGACAAGTCCTCTCCCTCTTGCTTGTTGGAGAGTAGCAGTCCTCTTGCTCCACATCATACTCCTCTTGCGAGGAGGTTTGCCTCTCATCCTATGAACGAGCCATTGTTTTCTGCAGTTCAAAACTAGAGAAGACTTGGGCTAGATTGATCTGTTAGCTTTGATGAAGGAAGCTATAACACTGTATAGGGCGCAGCTTTTGATGAGATAAGGAAGAGAATTGGAAATAAACCAGACAAAATCGGGAAAAAATCTATTATAAATCAGAAAGAAATAACGATCGACGGAGTTCCATACGACCGCATCCAATCGCTTGACCGGTCACATGAGCTCCTTCGGTCGAATTCTTCATTCCCAGAGCGCTCGATGGAGTTTCGGGCAAGCAGGTCCGCTCGTTTCATTGCTCGTTCGTCTCCCCTCGCACCTGGCAAAAAGTTGTTTTGAACACAATGGACAAATGTTAGATGTGCGTGATAGATCGGTCGATGGCCTTCTATACGACCATTTGGCGGTCCCATGGGTGGTCGCATGGTTCATCGCCCGAATCACCTAAGAAAATAGACTCAAAGTTGGCGTTCCATACGATCGCATGCGGTCATATGGGCGCTAGTATGACTTAAAAGACAAATATTTTGTACAGAAAAATGAAATGAAGCTAAAGAATGCAATGATTAAGGTATTTGGAAGAACATGCGTGAGTTCCACACCTTTTCCATCCCTTGTCTTTGAGGAATGTTTTAGTACCTGGTTTCTTCTCCCTTCGGGGACGAAGCGATGATGATGTTTTCTAGAGTTTACTGGGGTGCAAAGGATTAGTATAATCAAATAAATCACTATCTTCCCTTACTCTCAGTTTCACGAATGGTTCTTCAAATCCAATAAGCCGAGGGTCTGTATCCCCAAAAGTACGGGTGGTCACCCTATCTAAGGCTATCACCGTCCCATATGGGACAAATATTTCTGTTCCTTGGCATTTATGATCTTCTTCTAGCATGGAGACATTCGTCAAAGTTTCATTTATCTCTTTGCGATCAAGTATCTCACTATCAAATTCCTGCAAAAGAAGAGACCACCTCATCCAACGATGGTTTTTATCTTTAATATCGAGGACCTCCTTATTGCTTGACGATCTGTATAGAATATAGCCTTGGTGTCGGTGATGTAAGGCCTAAACTTTTCACAAGCAAAAATTACAGCATACAACTCTTTGTCATTTTTACCATAATTCCTTTGAGCTTGTGTAAGAGTATGACTAGCATAGTAGACAATATTCAATTTTTTACCTTCTTGCTGGCCTAACACCACACTTACTGCATTATCATCAGTTTCACACACCACCTCTAAAGGTTTTTCCCAGTTTGACGGAGTAATGATGGGTGCATTAAGTGATGCACTTTTAAGTTTCTCGAAGGAAGTCTTGCACTCATCATTGAACATGAAGGGAACATCTTTCTGCAAAAGGTTAGTCAAGGGCTTCGAAATACTAGAAAAGTTTTTAATGAAGCGTCTATAGAAGCTAGCATTTCCAAGGAAACTCCTTATCCCTTTTATATCTCTTGGATAAGGGGATTTCTCTGTTGCATCTTTTTTTTGCTTTATCTACCCCAATACCTTTCCGAGATATTTTATGCCCTAGGACAATACCTTCTTGACCATGAAATGCAGTCCTCCCTGTTCAAAACAAGATTTGTATCCTGACATCTCTGCAAAACTTTATCAAGAATTTAAAGGCAATCATCAAAAGAAGTTGCATAGATAGAGAAATCATCCTTGAAAACTTCCATGAGTTCTTCAATAAAATCAGCATGGCATTCATACATCTTTGAAAAGAAGCGGGTGCATTGCATAAGCCGAATGGCATTCAATGATAAGAGTACATTCTGAATGCGGAAGTGAGGGTGATTTTATCTTGATCCTCAGGATGCACCGCTATCATTGAGAATTTCGAATATTCGTACAGGTAACAAAAGTGAGTATGCTTGGCTAGCCTTTCCAGCATTTGATCAATAAATGGTAGATGATAGTGATCTTTTTGTGTCTCCTTATTCAACCTCCTGAAATCAATGCACATTCTCTACCCTACTATTGCTCTAGTGGGGATTAGTTTATTACGCTTATTAGGTACTACGGTAAATCCTCCCTTCTTGGGTATGCAATGAACGAGACTCACCCACTTACTCTCGAACACGGGATATATAATACCTGCATCAAGGAGGTGAACTATTTCTTTTCTTACCAGTTCCTTCATTTCAGGATTCAACTTTCTTTGGAATTCATGCACTGGTTGCGCTCCTTCTTCCATATATATGTGATGAGTGCAGATGGAGGGGCTTATTCCATTCAAATCATCCATTGGATATCCGAAGGCTTTTCTATGTTTTCTTAATGTTTTCATTAGCCTTTCTTTTTCTTTACTTGAAAGATTACTGATAACCCACAAGTATAGGGGATCGTAACAGTCTTCGAGGGTAGTATTTCACCCAAATTTATTGATTCGACACAAGGGGAGCCAAAGAATATTTATTGGTCTTAGCAGTTGAGTTGTCAATTCAACCACACCTGGAATTTCATTCTGCAATGAAATTTTTAGTGGCACAGTAACAAAAGCAATAGGAACAGTAAAAAGCAGCATATTTCTATTGATTGTAGCAACAATAGTAATGAAAGTAACTTAACGGGGGATGGGCGTGCCCTATTGTCTTGTGAGCAACTGGTGGCTCCCCTCCGGTGGATATTCGTTCCAGTATTTTTTATATATTCCATAAAAAATCTCCAGAAAGTTTCGTCCAATTCCGAGAACCTTTATTTTTGCAGAAAAAAACAACACCATGGTAGTTCTGCTGAAAACAACATTAGTCTGGGTTAGTTTCATTCAAATCAGGGAAATTAGAGTCCAAAACAAGAGCAGAAGTGTTAGGAAAAGTAGATACATTGGAAACGTATCAACTCCCCCAAGCTTAACTCATTGCTTGTCCTCAAGCAATTCAGTTGACAAACTGAAAGTGATAAAGAAAACTTTTACAAACTCTTTTGTTCTCGTTGTTATATATATGCTTAACTCAATGTCCAGGTTTTCAGCAAAGATTATAAAGTAACCATGTCAATGACAAAAATTAGGTCTCACATTTACTCATGACAATAACATAACCAACAAACGAGCAATAATAAGATATCTCGGATGCCAACAATTTGTCAAAACAATCATGATAGAATATGATAACATGGTATCTCGCTAGCCATCTTTGAGACGGCAAAACATAAATGCAGATCACCTCTGAGGTTCAAGCAGTGCCTAAACATTGTAAATCAGTGTAGAAGAGATCCAGTCATGCTCTCATTCAACATTAACTAGACACAATGCATAAAAATGACAATAGCGCTCTCTGGACTGGTGCTTTTAATGAGAAGATGATGACTCAACAATAAAAGTAAATAACATGTGTAACATCCCAAATTTTGGAATGTTACATTTATCAATTGAATGATTGACTGTTTGATTGAGTGATTGAATTTGAGTGAAATTTGAAACTTTTTGAAACTTTTGAATGAGAGGGAATAAAATGACTTTCCCCTTTGCTTTTAAATTCAAATTCATCCAATGCAAATCATTGAGAGAAGATGACATGACTTCTTCATAAATAAAGGATTTGAAATTTTGGATTTGAAAACCACTTGAAATTTTCCATTTGGAATTCACTTCATATTTTGGTTCTATTTTAAAGTTTGAATGAATTCAAACTCCCCTGCCTAAATTCAAAATTTTGAGAGGAGGAACATGACCCTCCATGTAAGTGGTATTTTTGGTGAAACTTTTGAACCATAAAAACCCAGGGAGTTATTTGAAAAATATTGCAATAGGAAATTATTTCATTTTGGGCATTTTCTGAATATTTTTTTAAAGTATTTATTTTGGCCGTGGAAAAATGTTAAACAGATTCTATATTTTCTCTTGATCATTTTGGTATATAATACTCCTATATATGGAGCTATATATTTTTTCCTATTCACTTTTTACTTTCCTGTTTTTAAATAAAAGGAAACTTTGTTTTTTTTGGAAATGAATCGAGCGGCCCATTTGGAAAGTCCGGCCCAAATCCTATCCGGATCAGATCCGAATCCCTTCGGATCGGCCACCGATCCCACTCGCCCCTCTCTTTCTCTCTCTGCGACCCCGGCCCCATGCCCGACCAAATCTCCGTCGTGGTCACCCCCTTCCTCCCCCCTCCTCTCCTTCCTTCCCGACGCCGGTGAGGAGATCCGCGTCGTTTCCTCACCGGATACGCAGATCCCTTTCCTTCCCCGAGCCCCTGACCCCTCCTATAAATAGCGGAGTTTCTCCGCATTCCGTTTTCCCCGAAACCCCCAAGGATCCATCGCCAGATCGCCGTGCCACCATCTCGCCGAAGCTCTGCTCCTTCCCGAAACCCCCGAGCTCATGCAGCTCATCCCCGACGCCCTCAACCCTTCCCGACGCCACCAATCTTCACCGGAGAGCCGCCGCTTTCGCCTGGACCTCTCCAACCTCGCCGGAGACCACCGGAGCCCCGCCCCCGACCACCTCCTCGCCTTGGCCGCCGCCAACCTCGTCGGAGCGCCGCCAACCCCTCTGTGAGCACCCCACCCCTCCCCTTAGCCGTCCGATCTGGACCCAACGACCCAGATTAGAAAGACATATTAGCTGAACCTTTTTTTTATTTTTCAACCGCTCGCTCGATTAGCTAACACGTGCACGCCCGCATCCAACCACAAGCTACCACGTAGCCCCTGTTCACTGCGATATTTTTTTCTTTTTACGTTTCTGTTTTAAAAACAGAATAGTTCTGTTTTTGTTTTTGCTTTATCTTTTAGGATTTTTAGTGTTTTAATTTGATTGTTTTTGAATTGTGTCACAAATTTATTATATTTTCTGTAGATATCAAGTTTGCCCAAATTTGAATAATTTAAATTTGAATTCAAACCGATTTGATTTAAGTCTTGTTTTGTTGATAACTTGAATTTAAAAATAGGCTTTGAGTTCATTCTTGTTGATACTAGTCACTAGTGACTTTATTTATCAGTAGGTAGAATTTGAGAATTTTTAGAATATTTTAAATTAGGGTTTCAAGCAAAACAGAATATGTTTTAGTTCTTTCTAGGAGTTTTGTTATTTATTTTGTTTTAATTGTTTTTAATTTGTTTTCTTTTATATTAGTTGACAAGTTTTACTTTGTTTTCTGTTAGTTAACAGTAGTACGTCAACAAATATTGATTTTTATTTTTTATTATTTTTTGATTGCATGAAATCAATTCTAGTTCAATCATAACTTGCAAATTGATTTCATTGCTAGTTTGAGTTCCTATTTGAAAATATTTTCTATAAATTGTTTTATAAGTTTTACTTTCTGTTAATTTAGTTGTTTTATATTTGGTTTTCTCTTATTTTAGTATTTTATTGTTTTTCTTGTTGTTAAGTTTATTAGGCAAAAACTTATGTTGTTTAGTGTATTGTTTTCATAGTTCTTAGTTGTTCTTCAAAAGTAATTCTTTTGCTAGTAAAATATTTACTAAAATACTTTTGTTAGATTTTACTTTATTGTTGTTTTTGTTGCTATTGAAAATGGGTCATTTATAAGAAAACTACCCTTGGTTGTTTTGATGAAGTTTTTGTTGTTTTAACTTTTGTCTTAAGTATTTCCTTCATCACAACACTTTTATGTTTGGTTTTTGTGTTGCTTTTTGATTGATAGTATTGATTGCTAGAAGTGTTTGCTTATGAGTGCAATGTTTGATTATATAGATTTCATCGGAGAGTGACGAATAGTTCTATCAAGTTATTTTCTGAGAGCGATATTATCTTCATCAACCTTACCAGGCAAGTTCACTTTGATCATCTTACATTACCTATGTTTTATTTGCATTAGAATCAATCTCTCCATCATACATCTAGTAGGATATTGAGCTTGAACTTGTGGTAGTATCATGAGGTAGGAGAAACCCAACACCCTGTTACTATTGCCCGGGAAGGGACGTTACTTCACATTTGCTACGCTCTAGTAGACAAGGTTGGTTGTGAGATTCGGGAGTGTTGTGAGGTTAATTATTTCAAGACCTACATGATGATCAAGACTTCAAGACTTCAAGGACTCAATATACCTCTGGGTGGATTGGACATGCATTTGGCAGCCTGATATCTATCATGGTTATGCCCGGGAATCCTGGTATCTACCTGTGATCATCCCGACGGAATGCCACCTAGGTCCAAAGAAATGGATGGATACTTGAAGGCCGGAAAGCTTACGTGTGCAACCGCAAGTCATTATGGGCTCTGGCTTGGTTGACCTTAGTCGTGACTCTGGTAGGTCAGATGCTACGAGATGTAGAAGAACAGTAGGATTGGATGGGCACTGACTTTCTATCGGAGGATCGCTTTGGAAGACCATGTTTCGATCGTCTCGTTCTCAAACACCAGGCAGTGCGAGGACACAACGGGAGGGATCGAATCTTGCGGGTAAAGTGTACAAACCTCTGCACAGTGTCAAACTAATCGATTAGCCGTGTCCCCGGTTACGGACAACATGAGCACCGGAGATGATACTATCAGCCAGTCTCAACACAATTAATAAATTATGATGAGTGGGTCTATTAATTATTTTGGGACATGAGAATTGGTTGGTGGAACCATCTCATTAACAACCAACTTTTGTAGTGATATTTCCGTTTGACTCCTTTGTTGTGGGGAAAATAAAACCAGCTTTTCTGCAAAAACTCGGACACAGAGCCATAAAGCCTTTTGCATATAGAATAGTCTTTATCATTTTATTCTATGGTGATCTTGCCGGTACATTCAATGTACTGACCTACACGGCTACAACGTCTTATGTTGCAGGAATATTTCTACGACGAGTAAGTGTACGATTTAGGGTTACGGTCTACACTCAACCTGCCGTTGGTGTTTATTGGGACTCCACTCCCGTTGACTGTTTCCGTTGAGATTTAAGAGGTATATGTGAGTTTTATGTTTTTACATGTGATTGCACTTTGATATATACATTGATGTACTGTGTGTGCCAGCATACTGATCCAGGGATGACACTAACACACAGAGGCTTGACTCGTTTTGAGTCGGGACGCTACAGAAATGGTATCAGAGCACATGTTGATTGTAGGACGTGACCCTAGAAACTGGAAAGCCCTAGGAAAGGAATTTCTCTAAAACTTTATTTTCAAAAAGACCTTTTACCTCTCCTCTTTTCTAAGCTTTATCAAATAATCCCTCTCACTCAAATGCTTAGACAATACCCTTCCCTTTTGACCACATGAAGGATCAACTGAGACCACTCCGAGAAGGAGAAGATATCAGACAATTGATAACCAACTCAGAGTAAAAGGAGGATTACCCTATACAACGAGAATTGAAGCTACACCAGTTGAAGACTTTGATGACCCGAAGTATTTAAAGACCTTGAAGCATTTCAAAATGACCTTTAGAGGACCACCACCCTTGTTGTATACTCATGTTAGATACGATGATTTGTGAGCTGTCATTTGTGTGTATTTTTTTGACAGCCACAAATAACAAACCTATTTTCAAAACTATTGTTTGTATTGTGTGTATCTCCCTCTATCTTTCCAGTATCTCATCCCAAACCCCTGGACCCAATAGATGATGAATGAAGATGGACTTGCATTCTCTGAACCAATGACTCAGCTAGAGGTAGAACAGTGGGTACATAAGATGGAAGATCGCATGAAGGAGTACCATATTGAAGGAGAGTATATGGTTCCATACACCCTACGACGCATCACACAAGGTGCTGCAACATGGCGAGAGATACATCAAGCTATACAAGGATGGAATGGAGCAAATGCTTGGGAAGAACTCAAGACGATTCTACTAAGATCTCATGCCATACGGAAGCCCTGTGATCGTGAAGTGAAGAAGCCTTCTGCATGCAAAATATGTGGAGAAATAGGACACACCCATGAAGAACACAAGGATGGATGCCCTCATTGTGAAGAAAATCACCTAGCTGAGGAATGCTCAACTAGTCTGGTGACTTGTTTCTTGTGTGAAGGAACCACCCACTCCCCGGCTTAGTGCCACATTTACCCCAGGGTACAACAAGTTGTCAAGCAGCAGAAAGAAGCAATGAAGGAAGATGTTGAAGACCCTGATGGACAAGGCCTAACCAGATTTTTCTCCAATGCCTGCTACTCGTGTGGAGAAGAAGGACATTTTCACAAGATTGCACGAAGGAAAACCAAGAGAATCTGGGAGACTTCCTGACAGAAAAAATGGAGGTTGATCCACATGAAATAGAAGAATTGATCGAAATGAAGAAGACTAGGAAGAGAAAGAGCCTGTATTCCCAGAACAACCCAAACCCAACAAAGGATAAGAGTCATATTACCTGTTTTGAGTGTAAGAACACAGGTCACTACGCCAGTAAATGCCCAGAAAGGAAGCCAAGAACCCAAGGAAATCACGAAATCACAAAGAAGCCCCGAGACGTATCGGAAGTCATTTGTTTACGCTGCAGGGAAGCAGGACATTTTGCCAGGGAATGTTCAGACGAGAAGGAAGCTTGTAGCGAGTAATTGAGATCTTGGGTATTGGAGTAAAGAATGTAATATGCATAGTGGGAAGCACTCTTATTTTTCATATGGAGTTGAACTATGTAACGGAAGTGTCGGAGTATTCTAATAACTTCATGAATCAATAAGAATTCATTGTGTCTTGATTTCCTATGTTAAATTGTATGAGTTGTACTCTATAAACAAGATCACTGACCATTTTCGAGGATATGAGAAAATATGGTCTTTGCAAGCATAAGCACATTTCATTTTAAGTGTGGTAGTAACCGGTAAAACCACGGGATCCAAGGAAAAAGAATGTACCATTCATGCCAAGGAGTATGTACACAATGAATACATGTGAAGGTAATGTTGGACCATATCAAACTATGTGGATGACCGCATTTGCAATAAAGTACTTTTGAAGTTGGAGTTTTGAGAATAGAATAAGGATGAGATGAAGGAATGATTATGATGAACCAATACCTTATTGGTAAATGGGCCAATGGAAAGGAAAATGAATTCCATAGAGTGGAGTCTATAACCAGAATAAGTCTGTGGTTTATTACCCCGAAAGTATGATGGAAGGCAATATTGGAATGTGAAATGCTAGTAACCCCAAGGTTGAGCTAAAGCTGTACAAGTATTGAAGTGAACCCACAACCCACAGACCTCAGGATTGATAAGGATTAAGCACTACCTTTATGAAGGAAGGAACTTGGAAGAAGCTATGACTGATCAGCAAACGTTTTCTTAGGAGCATACGTAAACCTGAGAGTTGTGAAGAAACGATAGATCGTTTGTTCAGCTTGCAGAGTCAATGGATTTATCCAAACTTTGTTTGTGGACAAGAGAAATTCTGCAACGCTTGTGAGGAAGCCCAGGTGTTAGAAATACGAGATTCACTAAACCTTATACAAGGTAATGATTTGGGTGCGGAATGGATTGATCACCATGACGACTTACTCGTATCATTTGCTCTTACTATTCGGAATGGTAAATCTGAGTGACTTACCCATAGTAAAGAGACAACGTTCTTTGAAGATTTTGTTTAAGCCTTAGAAAGGTATGATGAAGACCCCTTGTACTTGGCCGTTGTTGTCACACGTAGGAAATTTTACGGTGAGGATGAAGCCAATACCCATTTCACTGCAGGATAACCACAGATGGTAGACCACCATGAGATCATCAATAAGTTATTTAGAACGAATGAGACTTGTCAGCTAAGAAGACCAAAGTATTGGAAGAACCTTATATTAACGAAAGAACACTGGGTTTTGAAGGAGACGTTACGACTGTAACAGAACAACATCAATGAAGGAGCTATTGTAAGGAATGCCAAGAGACAGATGCCAAGACCCCAGAGGATTGTCATGATTTTGAGGGACCAGTAACTCTCATTTTAAGTGTGGTAGCACCCACACTTTGCAGGACAATGGATTTGCTAGAAGACCCCCAAACCCGAACCCTTTTCTTTCTAGCCTCTTCAAATCTCGAGGACGAGATTCATTTTAAGTGTGGTAGCTTTGTAACATCCCAAATTTTGGAATGTTACATTTATCAATTCAATGATTGATTGTTTGATTCAGTGATTGAATTTGAGTGAAATTTGAAACTTTTGAATGAGAGGGAATAAAATGAATTTCCGCTTTGCTTTTAAATTGAAATTCATCCAATGCAAATCATTGAGAGAAGATGACATGACTTCTTCATAAATAAAGGATTTGAAATTTTGGATTTGAAAACCACTGGAAATTTTCTATTTGGAATTCACTTCATATTTTGGTTCTATTTTAAAGTTTGAATGAATTCAAACTCCCGTGCCTAAATTTAAAATTTTGAGAGGAGGAACACGACCCTCCATGTCAAGGGTATTTTTGGTGAAACTTTTGAACCATAAAAACCCAGGGAGTTATTTGAAAAATATTGCAATAGGAAATTATTTCATTTTGGGCATTTTCTGAAAAATATTTTTTAAAAGTATTTATTTTGGCCGTGGAAAAATGTTAAACAGATTCTATATTTTCTCTTGATCATTTTGGTATATAATACTCCTATATATGGATCTATATATATTTTTCTATTCACTTTTTACTTTCTTGTTTTTAAATAAAAGGAAACTTTGCTTTTTTGGAAATGAATCGAGCTGCCCATTTGGAAAGTCCGGCCCAAATCCTCTCCGGATCAGATCCGAATCCCTTCGGATCGGCCACCGATCCCACTCGCCCCTCTCTTTCTCTCTCTGCGACCCCGGCCCCACGCCCGACCAAATCTTCGTCGTGGTCACCCCCTTCCTTCCCCCTCCTCTCCTTCCTTCCCGACGCCGGCGAGGAGATCCGCGCCATTTCCTCACCGGATCCGCAGATCCCTTTCCTTCCCCGAGCCCCTGACCCCTCCTATAAATAGCGGAGTTTCTCCACGTTCCGTTTTCCCCGAAACCCCCAAGGATCCATCGCCATCTCGCCGTGCCACCATCTCGCCGGAGCTCTGCTCCTTCCCGAAACCCCCGAGCTCGTGGAGCTCATCCCCGACGCCCTCAACCCTTCCCGACGCCGCCAATCTTCACCAGAGAGCCGCCGCTTTCGCCTGGACCTCTCCAACCTCGCCGGAGACCACCGGAGCCCCGCCCCCGACCACCTCCTCGCCTCGGCCGCTGTCAACCTCGCCGGAGCGCCGCCAACCCCTCTGTGAGCACCCCACCTCCCCTTAGCCGTCCGTCTGGACCCAACGGCCCAGATTAGAAAGACTTATTAGCCGAACCGTTTTTTTATTTTGCAACCGATCGCTCGATTAGCTAACACGTGCACGCCCGCATCCAACCACAAGCTGCCACGTAGCCCCTGTTCACTGCGATAGTTTTTTTTTGTTTCTGTTTTAAAAAAGAATAGTTCTGTTTTTGTTTTTGCTTTATCTTTTAGGATTTTTAGTGTTTTAATTTGATTCTTTTTGCATTGTGTCACAAATCTATACTCCTATATAGGGTGGGAATAACTTCCATTATTATCCGTTGGATCTGCTTCATCGGACGACTGAGAATTGGCAAATCCGGGAGCTGCCAACCGTCAGATCATTTCTTGTGATGTGCAAGATCCTTCCACGTGTTGATATGGGTGAAAAGTTGAATTTGGCACGCGCACGCTTCATAGGGACTTCGGGCCGGCGCAACTCGAACCAGCTGGAACCCCGAGTCCCCGACCGACAAATTTTCTGGACTCTTCTCCCCGACCACCGCAGCCCGCAACTCATCCCCTTCGTCGCTCCATGTTTCGCATATCGATCTCCCAATCACTCGCATCTAGGGCGCCC
This sequence comes from Elymus sibiricus, assembly GCA_039707655.1. Classification (NCBI taxonomy): domain Eukaryota; kingdom Viridiplantae; phylum Streptophyta; class Magnoliopsida; order Poales; family Poaceae; genus Elymus; species Elymus sibiricus. The sequence continues at coordinate 106,853,844 of CM077663.1, read as the reverse complement.
CGTTGGTCCGTCGCCGTCATAATCCCCCACCCTTCCAGGTTCCATCCGTGCACTCCCTCTACGGTCTCCCGCTCCGTCGCCATTCTGTTCCTTGGTACGGTCAGCTCGCGCTAAGCTCCCGGCATCATCAGATCAGACCGTCCTTGCGCGTGCAACACAAATCCAGTGCGCTGGGGGGTCACCCTCGCCCACTGTACCATCCCGTGGGGATAGCTGGGATCATTGGCTTAGGCGCTTGATTATTATTAGAATTTGGATCACGTGCTGCACACACCATTCAACTTCACAAATTTGGAAGACAGGTAACGTACAGTCGTTTATATAGTATATGCGGCCTTTTATTGATCCATGCCTTCAGATCCAACAAAAATAAAGTTTTACCTCACTATCTGAATTTCTGCCCACCAAGTGTTTGTGTTTATGTTCACAAGGTTTTTCATTTTTTATTTTGACGATCTGTACTTTCCAATCAATTATAACCTCTGTTAATGCTTTGCAATCATAAATCCCGACCACCAATTATATGTGTTTATGCCTACCAAGCTCTTCAAAAAAAAATTGTCCAAACATATATGCTGCCATGTAATTTTGTACCGACTTTTTAATGTGATATATTTTATGATGCAGCAACTCACTTTAATTCGTGCACAATTGGTCATCTATAAAGGAATCGTCTATGAAGAAGGGCAAAGAAAACTCAAACAATCATTTAGCAGGGTCCATTGATGTACAAGCACGTAAACCATTTCAAGATATTACAAATGTGGTCGCTTCTCGAAGGTTATTGGACGATAAACATGGTATGGAATTTGCACCTAATCAACATATATATCTTTTTTTTTTAAATATTATATGTGAATTTGAACAGTTATAACTTTGTAAATGAGGGTGCACAGGTTGCATCCAAGTATCCACTTCAGCACAAGACTTTCTTCAAACTGTGGGCCATTCTGTTGCTAGAACTCAGCACTCAGTAAACCCATTGGTTGTATGTAGAGATCAAAATACTTCCTCAACTGAATATAGAGATGTTGGGACAACAAACACTTTTGAGAAAAAGCGTTATAATAATCGGGATAGATACTCACGTATGACTCCAGAACAACGAGATGTCTACCTACGAAAAAACCGTGAGTGCAAACGGAGTAGGAGGCAAAATCATGATACGAAGAGCGATGTTATGCAATCTGCAGATAGCCATACCATTACGAGTATCTATGGCGACATAGGCTCATCAACTCAAACAATTACAAAAACAAAAGGTATTCTTTTGTTAACTTAATTATTGTTATTTCTTTGTTGATAATATTTATTATTGTAAATGGTGTGATCTGGTGATGTTTCCTGGGTACAATTCAATTAATTAAATGATAAGTCTGTTCATCTTCACTAGCAAAACGGCCCGTGCGTTGCGACGGGAGAAAAAAAAATCATAATCTTCAATGGCCATGACCACATTTTGCTACATCACCGAGATACACTATCACTCTCATTTTCGAGAAATTGTGAACAATTTTGAAAAATCATGAACATTTTTTTAAACTCGTGAACATAATTGAAATCGTGAACATTTTTCAATTACGCGAACATTTTCTAAAATCAGGAACATATTTTGAATTCATAAACATTTTAGACTATTTTCAAATATTTTTCAAAAACTGTGAACATTTTTAAAACATGTTTCTCGAATCGGTGAACATGTCTAGTGTCGAAGATTTGTTTTTTGAAATTGGTGTAACAATTTTCGAAATTGATGATTTTTTTAAATATGTGATTTTGTGAATCAGCGAACATTTTATGAATCAATAAACTATTTTTTAATTTACGAACAGTTACTAAATTTTTAGGAATTTTTTCAATTCGTGAACATTTTTAGAAATGACTATTTTTTGTTCAATTCCGTTAACATTTTTTAATACTTGAACTTTTTAAAAAATCATGATTTTTTTTTTATTTCCCGAACATTTGCTTAAAAATTTGTGACATTTCTTAAATATGCAAACATTTTTTCAAATTGATAACATTTTTTAATACACAAACGTTTATTAATTATTAAACATTTTGTTTCAAAATTTTCTTTTTTTCGAATTTTCTATTTTTTATTGAATTCCTAAAATTATTTAAAGTAGAAAAAACAATTACTGAAAAGAAAAACGAAATTTAAAAAACAGATTGATCATACATGGGCCGGCCCAAACAAGTGCGTGGTTTCTTCTTCTAGCGCGTAGAGCGCAGTATAGGAGGTTCCTACTACATGGGCCGGCCCAGTCCGAGATTTTTCTGTATGAAACGGTTTTTATCACTTATCGGTGGCATTGGTGGGTAATATTTTACAACTTTAGAGGCAATTTTAATGACGTACGGGCAGAAACATTCCGTCCTTTATTAATAGGTAAAGAAAACATGCACACTTTAATATTTAATCTTTATTTCATCATCCATTTCTTTTATATCATTACAGTGGCCGCAGTTGGAGATCCAAGCATACCTTCTTCTGAAAAAAGTATCTTCCAAGAAAGCTTAGTCAACCCAGTCACTGGAACGCAGATCATGATAAATCCATCTGGATTATCCAAATCATATTGCATTTCTAAAATTACTGGTCCACAAAAGCGGACACTGACATGCTTGAATAATAGTGGTGACGACATGAGAAGGGCATTGTCTGATGAGGCGAGTTGTAGTAGTGCTACACAATCTTCTACGTATAGGGAAAAAAGGAGATGTGGTTATGCGCCAACAATTGTTGGTAAATCTGAGCAGACAGCAACATACTTGGACATGGGAAATGATTATAAGAGAAGACAGTTGTCTAATGGGGTAAGATGTAGCAGTCCTTCACAATATACATGTGGTAGTGCAATGTGTAGCACTGTACAAAATATAAATGGAAATACAAGTGACTTGCTTGGCCAATATGTTCCTGCACAAATGCAACCCCATGTCACTAGAGAGGAAGAATACCAAGACGACACCATTTACACGCCAAGGGATTGTTTTCCTGCTGTACAAGGTAGGCAACGTCTAAGCTATGGAACTACCATTTTTTTTGTATCTATCTGTAATATATTGTATTAGTGTACTTCTTTAAATTATAAATAATCTAATTCCATTGAAATTATAGATGAAACTGGGAAAGCTGAAGATATGATTGATAACAGCGATGAAGATGAAGAGGGAAATGTATGTAGTGCGCAAGGTAAAAATATATATGTATATGTATATGAATATTATTTTTAATATAAAAAAGAATATAATGTGATCATCATCAGTGTATTAATGTTTAAAAAAAACAATGGCAGGTTTTGAATATGATTCATATCAAGAACTAAACCATGATATTTGCGGAATACAAGTTAACCCGTATGACCGTATATATCAAAATTTACCCAGTGGCCATCATGTCCTGAAACCAATACCTAATTGCGTTCATTGCAATGCTAAAAGATTCCAGTTTGAGAAACCAACATTTTGTTGCATGGGCGGAAGGGTCAAGATAGTAACACCCCATGTTCCTGCTGAAGTGCGTCGACTATACACAAGCCAAGATTCAGAAGCGAAGTACTTCCAAGATAACATACGGTACTTCAATTCTCACTTCTCTTTTACCTCACTTGGTGTTATTTTGGACCAACGATATTGCAATAAAAGGTCTGGTGTGTACACTTTCCGTGCACAAGGACAGGTTTATCACCGAATTGACCAATTGGTTCCAATGGAAGATGGCCCCAAGCATTTACAGTTATACTTTTATGACACTGATGCAGATTTGCAATATAGGTTCTGTTATTCGCCTAATCTTGATAGGGCTCTTATTAAAAAATGGGTGCGTATACTTCGATCCAATCCTTACGCCCAAATATTTCGAAGCCTTGGTTCAGTATCAAGTCTTGATGAGTACAAAATTGAGCTGAACACAAATATTGAGTTAGATCAGCGGGTATATAATGCACCTACTGCGTCACAAGTAGCAGCAATCTGGGTAGAGGGGAATGACCCCCAATGCCATTCATAATGGTATATGGGATATCAAATAATCCACAATACATGTATACGAGGACAACATGCTGGAAAGCGAGTATTTCTTCCACGAATTCCTCTCTACCCCTCTGAAGATGATCTGCTTCCCTTTAAGTTTAAAAGAAAGCAATTTCCTATCCGCCTTAGCTTTGCAATGACAATCAATAAAGTGCAGGGTCAAACCATTCCAAATGTCGGCATCTACCTTCCAGAACCCGTGTTCTCTCATGGCCAACTATATGTTGCTTTGTCTAGAGGAGTATCAAGACATACAACAAGAATACTTGCCAAGCCAATTAAGGAAATCGACCCATCAGGGAAAAGTACAAAAAATATTGTCTATAAGGATGTTTTGTTATGTTAAATGTATGAAATGCAACGTATCATTTTGGTCCATGTATACGCGCATGATTTTCTTTGTTTCATGACACCCTACTGTTAACGTTTATAGGTATGTTGATTATGATTTCAATTTGGACTATTGTATTCATTTTTCATTCAATTATTTAACATGATAATACTTCTGACTGTTTTTGCAAATTGCAGACTTGCTGACCATGGACTGCGTGGTGCTTTAGTTACTTGGGCCGTTGGGCGTGTGTGAACCATGGATTTCCAGGAAGAGTTATATTTTTGGATAAATGATGCAGTGGTCACTCCTGTACAGTATGATCTGTAGTATGGCCATGGTCTTGGTGAGGGCAACGTGAAACAATGCCAAGCATAGGTTCACCCTAAATAAACTGGATACTTTATTGTACATTTTGTAGCTATGAATAATAATAGTTTTTAGAAAGAGGTGCCATTGGTTTTGGGTCAGGTGACATCCCTGATGGCACTAGGTGGCTTGTCTTCGAGGACTGTATTATGTTTGACAGTGTGTTGCAGTGAAGCTCTCTCTTTTGTGTGAAAACAAGTTAACCTTGTGCTCTTATTATTTCCATGGTATAATGATGGTCAGACTACTTTATGTGTGAGTGAAATGCCAACCTGGGAACTGGCTTGTGCCATGTTCCACTGAGTATGCACAATACACTTCACGCACATTGCACAGAAACTCTGGTCTTTCAATGCACATTATATACCAGGACAACTGATTTTTTTAGATGAGTAGGACAACTGATTCATCAACAAAATAGTGGCATTTTCTTTGCATAATTAATGGTATTTTCTTTGCATACAATAGACAATTTCAATGTTACAAATTCGTTGGCATTGCATTTCATAAGCTTTGGTCCATCAGCCATAACCACACTTGCAACATATTGCCATTTTCATTGCAGATCTCGCGTACTTATCCACATGAGTCAGAAACAACTGACATGCATAAAACAAAGGCAAAAATTCAGCTATAAGTTAGTACTTTCTCCTTATCTAACTCCCTTTGTGCCTTTTTTAAATAAAATAAATAAATAAATAATAAAACCATAGAATAATGTAAAATTAAAATAGACATGTTGGTAAATTCAAATTCATTAACTCTATTTTTTTCATTACAGATATACCATTGTCATTTTAATGGTATACAAACTAAAACCATTATTTCGGACGGACAAATCACTGTTTTAGTATTATCACACAATACTCTATTTACACTGGCCCATGCATTTATGAAGACGTGCATTGCACGTGCACACTTACTAGTTTATTATAGTTTCTGTAGATATCAAGTTTGCCCAAATTTGAATAATTTAAATTTGAATTAAAACCGATTTGATTTAAATATTGTTTTGTGGATAACTTGAGTTTAAAAATAGGCTTTGAGTTCATTCTTTTTGATACTAGTCACTAGTGACTTTATTTATCAGTAGGTAGAATTTGAGAATTTTTAGAATATTTTAAATTAGGGTTTCAAGCAAAACAGAATCTGTTTTAGTTCTTTTTAGGAGTTTTGTTATTTCTTTTGTTTTAATTCTTTTTAATTTGTTTTCTTTTATACTAGTTGACAAGTTTTACTTTGTTTTCTGTTAGTTAACAGTAGTACTTCAATAAATATTGATTTTTATTTTTTATTATTTTTTGATTGCATGAAATCAATTCTTGTTCAATCATAACTTGCAAATTGATTTCATTGCTAGTTTCCTATTTGAAAATATTTTCTATAAATTGTTTTATAAGTTTTACTTTCTGTTAACTTAGTTGTTTTATATTTGGTTTTCTCTTATTTTAGTATTTTATTTTTTTCTTGTTGTTAAGTTTATTAGGCAAAAACTTATGTTGTTTAGTGTATTGTTTTCATAGTTCTTAGTTGTTCTTCAAAAGTAATTCTTTTGCTAGTAAAATATTTACTAAAATACTTTTGTTAGATTTTACTTTATTATTGTTTTTGTTGCTATTGAAAATGGGTCATTTATAAGAAAACTACCCTTGGTTGTTTTGATGAAGTTTTGTTGTTTTAACTTTTGTCTTAAGTATTTCCTTCATCACAACACTTTTGTGTTTGGTTTTTGTGTTGCTTTTTGATTGATAGTATTGATTGCTAGAAGTGTTTGCTTATGAGTCCAATGTTTGATTATATATATTTCATCGGAGAGTGACGAATAGTTGTATCAAGTTATTTTCTGAGAGCGATATTATCTTCATCAACCTTACCAGGCAAGTTCACTTTGATCATCTTACATTACCTATGTTTTATTTGCATTAGAATCAATTTCTCCATCATACATATAGTAGGATATTGAGCTTGAACTTGTGGTAGTATCATGAGATAGGAGAAACCCAACACCTTGTTACCATTGCCCGGGAAGGGACGTTACTTCACATTTGCTACGCTCTAGTAGACGGGGTTGGTTGTGAGATCCAGGAGTGTTGTGAGGTTAATTATTTCAAGACCTACATGATGATCAAGACTTCAAGAATTCAAGGACTCAATATACCTCTGGGTGGATTGGACATGCATCTAGCAGCCTGATATCTATCATGGTTATGCCCGGGAATCCTGGTATCTATCTGTGATCAACCCGACGGAATGCCACCCAGGTCCAAAGAGATGGATGGATACTTCAAGGCCGGAAAGCTTACGTGTGCAACCGCAAGTCATTATGGGCTCTGGCTTGGTTGACCTTAGTCGTGACTCTGGTAGGTCAGATTGCTACGAGATGTAGAAGAACGGTAGGATTGGATGGGTACTGACTTTCTATTCGGAGGATCGCTTTGGAAGACCATGTTGCGATCGTCTCGTTCTCAAACACCAGGCAGTGCGAGGACACAACGGGAGGGATCGAATTTTGCGGGTAAAGTGTACAAACCTCTGTAGAGTGTCAAACTAATCGATTAGCCATGTCCTCGGTTACGGACAACATGAGCACCGGAGATGATACTATCAGCCAGTCTCAACACAATTAATAAATTATGATGAGTGGGTCTATTAATTATTTTGGGACATGAGAATTGGTTGGTGGAACCATCTCATTAACAACCAACTTTTGTAGTGATATTTCCGTTTGACTCCTTTGTTGTTGTGAAAATAAAACCAACTTTTCTGCAAAAACTCAGACACAGAGCCACAAAGCCTTTTGCATATAGAATAGTCTTTATCATTTTATTCTATGGTGATCTTGCCGGTACATTCAATGTACTGACCTACACGGCTGTAACGTCTCATGTTGCAGGAATATTTCTACGACGAGTAAGTGTACGATTTTGGGTTACGGTCTACACTCAACCTGCCGTTGGTGTTTATTGGGACTCCACTCCCGTTGACTGTTTTTGCTGAGATTTAAGAGGTATATATCAGTTTTACGTTTTTACATGTGATTGCACTTTCATATATACATTGATGTACTGTGTGTGCCAGCATACTGTTCCAGGGATGGCACTAACACACAGAGGCTTGACTCGTTTTGAGTCAGGACGCTACAACATGAAAGTAAATAGAAAGGCCCTTCGCAGAGGGAAGCCTTTATTTGCAGAGGTGCCAGAGCTCATGGTTTAAAATAGAAATGAAAGTATAATTTTGGGTGGTGTGCTTTTCCTGTCAACATCACGACAAAGGATTTTGGTATCTTCCATGCTAAACACATTATAAACGGTTCCCAAACAGAATTGTAAAGTTTACTCCCATACAACATACACAAGCCATGGCTGACCGAATCCACGGGTGCCCTCCAACATTCATCTTTCCAGGGGAGTTTGTTTTGTCTATTTTTGATTAAGTAGGACTGGCATTCTTTTTACCAGCCTCTCTCATGCAATGACAAGTGAATAAACACCATCGTGAGAATAACCCTCTTAGCATGGAAGATACTGACCGCCCCGTCGCTCCATGAGTGCTATGAGCACACAAAACAGTTATATATTTTGAATGATTTGAGGTGGCACATACAAATTTACTTGGAATGACAATGTAATACCGTATAGGTAGATATAGTGGACTCATATGGAACAACTTTGATTTAAGGATTTGGATGCACAAGCAGCATTCCTGCTTATTACAAATGAAGGCTAGCAAATAGATAGTGAAGCGACCATCTAGAGAGCGACAACTGTCATAATCATGCATTGCGAATATTTAATATTGAATATAAGCATGAGTAGAATATAAACAATCTGAACATAAATATCATGAAGGTTGTGTTGGTTTTGAATCAACTACATGTTTGCACATGTGCCAAGTCAAGCTACTCAAATTACTCAGAGGAGGATACAATGCTAAAATACTACATCACTACCATTTTAATGCATGTTGACACACAAGATGAATCATTATCTACTCCTAGATATTTAAGCATGGCATGAGCAACTATAATCTCTAATTGTCATCACAAACATGTTTACTCATAATATGCCGAATCAAGAGCAACTAAGCTAAAAATATTTACAAAAACAGAAAACAAGAAGAGTTCATAGCAGCTTCCTTTACCGCAATCACTTCGTCAAACTATCGTCATTATTGACTTTCACTTGCACGACCGAATGATGTGAGAATAATAATTGTCCAAGTGTGCTCTGGACTAAGCTGGAATCTGCAAAACATTTATTCAAAGAAGAAGACTAGGTAATATTGACTCTTTGTTAGGTCCACAATATAGCATATGAGAGCCACTCAACATTTCCATCGTAGTTTTCTCCTTTTGAAAACTCAAAGAAAAGAAAAGAAAAGAACTTCAGAGAAACACACTGAAATATTTTTCGAGTTTTTAGTTTTTATGATGGATGGAAATTAAAGACGGAAAAATGAAAAGCAAGAAAAACTATTTACACGTGAAAGCTCCCAACAAGCAAAGGAAGAAAATTTTGGGTTTTATTTTAATACTATAAAGTAATTAAACAAGAAAGAAAAACTGAAAAGAAGCGGAAAATATTTTGGGTTTTTGAAGTTTTTCAAACACACAAGAAGAAAGCAAAAATAAAACTAACATGGATATACAATGAAAAAGGATGAACACCGACAATTGGAATGAAATGTGTGAACATGAATGCAATGTCAGTGAGAAATACGTACTCCCTCAATCTTAGGCCTTGGCCTAAGTTGGTGATCACCATCCTTGGTCTGGATAATAATTGAAATGATAGCTCGTGGAGGCGTTCCATGCTGCCTCCTCAACCAAACGAGCGGCCGCAACCGATGCGTTGTACTCATACGCTTCGTTCTCATAGATGAAATATCTCTGTTTGCCATGAAAGTCAAAAAGAATAGGCATAGGCAAAATAACAGAGACAACATTGTATTTATCAAATATCAAATTGTAATCGTATCTCTGAGTTCCTTCTTTAATAAAATCATGGCGTCGCATTACCTCAAAGTCCAGGTATTTATCAAGTAATATAGGACCGTTGGGTCGAGGGGACACCCCTAACTTGGTGGCTAAGTGAGAGGCATAAATTCCTCCATATAAATCTCCATCGCCCGCATTGCGGTGCAGACGAAGGGAAATAATTGCTCCAAGGTTATACCGTCTAGCGCCTGTTAGGGCGGTGTCAATAATGCTGAAGTTAGGAGCGCACAGCGCACTGCAATCTTGTTTACCAACAATACATTTCCCGTTGAATAGTGCAAAGTAATGAATAGAGGGGAATTGAATACTTTTTATTCTAGCTTGCGTAACTCCTCTATCCTCACCGTTGAAAATACTTCCAAGGAACATATCATAATCAGATTTTTGTGGTTCGTTAACTGAACGCCAATATGGAATCTTGCATGCATCACAGAATTCTTCTAGATACATACCAAATGATCTATCATAGAGGTGGAACAAAACTCTAGAAGAGCGAGAACGGTACTCAAACTTTTGCGTGAACGAATGGGTGAGATTATAATGTTGAGTACACTTATCTACGTGGAAGGCGGTGAGCTTAGTTTTATGAATATATTGATCACATTCTTCCTTAATACCGGCACCCGTCATAAACTCATTACACGGCCACCATCATGGTTTAGCTTCGACGATTCGCGCTGAGCTTGACCTTTGTTCAATGTACGCTTGTCACACTGAGCTCTCACTCGATGACTCCCCAGAGGACTGAAGTGGCTTGAGACTGTGCCGGTATTTCCCCAAAGAGGAAGGGATGATGCAACACAACGACGGTAAGTATTTCCCTCAGTTATGAAACCAAGGTTATCGAACCAGTAGGAGGATCACCGCCACCCAATAAGCAACACCTGCACACAAACAACAAATACTTGCAACCCGACGCGAAAGAGAGGTTGTCAATCTCTCTACGGTAATAAGATAGATTAGGTAGTGATAGATAGGAGATATAGATCTCTCAAGAACACAAATAAAAAGAGTAAATATGCAGCAATATATTTTTGGGTTTTTGGTTTTGTAGATCTGAAAACAAAGAGTGCAAAAACGTAGATCGGAAAGCAATATGATGGAAAAGTAGAGCCGGGGTCCGTAGGGTTCACTAGTGGCTTCTCTCATGAGTATAGCGCACGGTGGGTGAACAAATTACTGTTGGGCAATTGATAGAAAATTGAATAGTCATGACGATATCCAAGGCGATGATCATTATATAGGCATCACGTCCAAGATAGATAGACCGACTCCTGCCTGCATCTACCTCTATTACTCCACACATCGACCGCTATCCAGCATGCATCTAGTGTATTAAGTTCATGGAAAAATGGAGTAATGCAATAAGAACGATGACATGATGTAGACAAGATCTATTCATGTAGGAATAGACCCCATCTTGTTATCCTTAATAGCAACGATATATGCGTGTCTTGCTGCCCCTTCTGTCACTGGGAAAGAACACCGCAAGATCGAACCCATCACAAAGCACCTCTTCCCATGGAAAGAAAAATCGATCTAGTCGGCCTAACTAAACCAAAGATTCGGAGAAGAAATATGAGGCTATAAGTAATCATGCATATAAGAGATCAAAGAAGAATCAAATAATATTCATGGATAGAAACTGATCATGAACTCAAAATTCATCGGATCCCAACAAACACACCGCAAAAGTTTACATCAAATAGATCTCCAAGAGACCATTGTATTGAGAATCATAAGAGAGAGAGAAGAAGCCATCTAGCTACTCCCTACGGACCCGTAGGTCTATGGTGGACTACTCACGCATCATCGGAGAGGCACCTATGAGGAAGATGAACCCCTTCGTGATGGTGTTTAGATTGGATCTCGCGGTTCTGGAACTTGCGGTGGCTGGAATTGTGTTTCGTCGACTCCCCTAGGGTTTTTGGAATATTTGGGAATTTATAGGCATCAGAGGCGGTGCAGAAGGGGGCCGAGGAGGGCACAACCCATCAGGGCGCGCCGAGGCCCCCCTGGCGCGCCCTGGTGGTTTGTGGTCTCCACGGCCCACCTCTCCGGCAGTTCTTTGGCCCACTGGGTGTCTTCTGGTCCATAAAAAATCTCCAAAAAGTTTCGTCGCGATTGGACTCCGTTTGGTATTGATTTTCTGCGAAGTAAAAAACAAGCAAAAACAGCAACTGGCACTTTGGCACTTTGTCAATCGGTTAGTCCCAAAAAATGATATAAAGTTGTTATAAAATGATTGTAAAACATCCAAGAATGATAATATAACAACATGGAACAAGCAAAAATTATAGATATGTTGGAGACGTATCAAGGACCTTCTCCTTGAAGAACTCCTCCTAAAGATGCTCATTTTTCTAACAACAAATTTCTGAAATTTTTGGACCACAAAATTATGTCAATGAAACTTTGTAAGATTGATAGCAACTACTCATATGGATGCCTAGAGACCAAAGCATTCAAACTACTTTGAACTCAAATAATTCAACATGCAAGATCATTTTCAGTAGCACCAAGTGTAACAAAATATAATCCATTGAAGCAAAAAACTAATTGGAGCAATGGAGGAGTGACATACCAAGGAGCAATCCCTCTAAACTATTTCGGAAACGGAGCTCTGAGCAAAGAGATCGAAAATCTCAGGTTTGGGAGCAAGAACACGAGAGAGAGAGAGAGAGAGAGAGAGAGAGAGAGAGAGAGCAACCAAGAATTTTTTTCTAGAGGTAAGAGATGATGTGGGCTGAAGTACTAATTGAGTGGGTCCCTAAGGGACCGACAAGGCATCTTGGGGCACCCAGGGGGTGGGCACGCCCTGTTACCTTGTGAGAAACAGGTGCACCCCCTGAGATGTGTTAAGCTCCAAAAATTCTTAAATATTCTATAAAAAATCATGTTAAAATTTTATGGCATTCTGAGCACTTTTATTTTTGGTTCATTTTTTATTGCATGGTTTATTCAGAAAACACGATAATCATGGCATTTTACTTTATTAAACTATAAATAACAGAGAGCAAACTAAAGTTACAGAAAGTTGTGCTTACTAAATTTATCGACCACATGCTTCTGAAAAAGAATCCATTAATAAGGTTGATCAAGTCTTATTAACAAACCGTTTTCGATTGACATGAAACCAATTTTTTTTGTATGACACTATGTTACCTCAATGGGGATATGCATTTCCCCAGCAATAAGAATATCATATTTCTTCTCCACGGTAGGGAGAGGAAATTTGAACTCTCCAAAAGTGATTGTTGCTATTTGCTCAATAGAATTGATATTGTGCACCACAATTCATTTCTTTAGAAAGTATACTGTGTTGCAATCAATAAAAGCCCCTGTAGTACTCAAAAAGGTTCTACCAAGGATAATCGACATGTTGTCGTCCTCGGGCATATCAAGAATAACAAAGTTCGTCAAAATAGTAACATTTGCAACAACAACTGGGACATCCTCACAAATCCCAGTAGGTATAGCGGTAGATTTATCAGTCATTTGCAAAGATATTTCAGTGGGTGTGAGCTTATTAAAATCAAGTCTTGTATATAGAGAGAAAGGCATAATACTAACACCGGCTCCTAAATCGCATAAAGCAGTTTTAACATAACTTCATTTAATGGAGCAAGGTATAGTAGGTATCCCAGGGTCTCCCAGTTTCTTAGGCACTCCACCCTCAAAAGCGTAATTAGAAAGCATGATGGAAATCTTAGCTTCATGTATCTTTCTTTTATTAGTGACAATATCTTTCATATATTTTGCATAAGGATCCATCTTCAGAATATCAGTTAAACGTGTTTGCAAAAAGATTGGCCTAAGCATTTCAACAAAGCGTTCAAAATCCTCCTCGTCCTTATTTTTAGAAGGCTTACGAGGGAATGGCATGGGTTTTGGAACCCATGGCTCCTTTCTTTACTATGTTTTCTAGCAATAAAATCTCTCTTATCAGAACCCATGGCTCTCTTGCATTACCATGTTTTCTAGCAATAAAATCTCTCTTATCATAACATTTATTCTTAGAAGGTGAGTTATCAAGATCAGATGCGGGTTCTATTTCCACATCATTATCAAGTTCTTTATCATTTTCTGGTTGAGCATCAACATGAACATCATCATTTTCATTATCACTAGGTGCATGTTCACTACCAGATTGTGTCTCAGCATCAGAAATAGAAACATCATTGGGATTCTCATAAGGTTTTTCTATCACAGGTTCAGTAGAATCATGCAAAGTCCTATCATTTTTCTTTTTCTTTTCTTCTTAGATGGACTAGGTGTATAATTATTAATGTTCTGAGAATCCTGCTCAATCCTTTTAGGATGTCCTTCAGGATAAAGGGGTTCTTGTGTCATTCTACCCCCTCTAGTCACAACTCTAATAGCATGATCATTCAATTTATTATTCATTTCAGTAAGCAAATCATTTTATGACTTAGCAACTTGTTCTAACTGAGTATGAACCATGGATGAGTGTTTACCTAGACATCTAACATAATTAGCAATTCTAAACATCAAGTCACTCAAGCGATCAATCATCATGGCATTTCGTTTTAATTGATCCTTAACATACATATTGAAATGTTCTTGCTTAACAATGTAATTATCAAATTCATCCATGCATTGACTAGCAGTTTTATTGTAAGGTATATCACTTTCATCGAATCTACGAAGAGAATTTACCTCTACTACTTGTGTAGGGGCGTCAAGTCCATGTGTTTCTTCAATAGGTGGTAGATTCTTAACATCTTCATTTAAATACCTTTTTCTTTCATATATTGCTTGGCTTCTTGCATATCTTCTGGACTGGGAATAGAATACATCTCTTCTTTTTAATTTGTTAAGGAGGTGGTTCAGGAAGTGTCCAATCATTAGCATTCTTCAAAATATTATTCAATAGTTCTTCAGCTTGCCCAACAGTTCATTCCTTGAAAACACAACCAGCACAACTATCTAGGTAGTCCCTAGAAGCATTAGTTAGTCCATTATAAAAGATATCAAGTATTTCATTTTTCTGAAGAGGATGATCAGGCAAAGCTTTAACTAGCTGGAGAAGCCTCCCCCAAGCTTGAGGGAGATTCTCTTCTTAAATTTGCACAAAGTTAAATATTTCCTATAAAGCAGCTTCTTTCTTATGAGGAGGAAAATATTTTTAGAAAAGTATATATCATATCCTGGGGGCTATGCACACAACCAGGATCAAGAGAAAGGAACCACTTCTTAGCATCACCCTTTAGTGAGAAAGGAAAAAAGCTTAAGAATATAGTAGTAGCGAATTTTTTTCCTCGTTAGCAAATAGGATGGCAATATCATTTAATTTGGTAAGGTGTGCCACAACAGTTTCAAATTCATAACCATGAAAAGGATCAGATTCTACCAAAGTAATTAAATCAAGATCAACAGAGAATTCATAGTCCTTATGAGTGACAAATATAGGAGATGTAGCAAATTTATGATCATATTTCATTTTCTCTCTCATTGAGTTTTTCTTTCAGTTTACTCAACAATTTCTTAAGATCATCTCTGTCATTAAAAGCAAGAAAGTCTCTAGTTATCTCCTCATCCATAACATAACCATCATGTACTTCATGCATTTCAATTATAGGAGGAGATCTACATAGAATAGGTGAATCATAGTTTTCATCAATTTTAGCATTCTCAAGTTCTCTAGACTTAGCAATATGAGCATCAAGTAGATCACCTAGTGGCACAAGTTCAGTTTCATCTAGCATAGTAGTAGTATCATCATAAGTTTCATTCAAAACAGAAGTAGCATCATCAATTACTTGTGACATATCAGGTTGAATAGCAGATGGTGTTGTCGCAAGCTTACTCAAAACAGAAGGTGAATCAAGTGTAGAGCTACATGGCAATTCCTTACCCACCCTCGTCCTAGAGGGCTTGGTTTTAGCGTCGTTCAGATTCTTCATGGTGACAATTGAAAATCCCAAGTGAACTCAACGAATAGGGCTATGCTCCCCGGCAACGGCGCCAAAAAAGAGTCTTGATAACCCACAAGTATAGGGGATCGCAACAATCTTCGAGTTTCACCCAAATTTATTGATTCGACACAAGGGGAGCCAAAGAATATTTATTGGTCTTAGTAGTTGAGTTGTCAATTCAACCACACCTGGAATTTCTTTCTGCAATGAAGTTTTTAGTAGCACGGTAACAAAAGCAATAGGAACAGTAAAAAGCAGCAGATTTTTATTGACTGTAGCAACGATATTAATGAAAGTAACTTAACGGAAATCAATATGCGAAAAGTGTAGGCCATGTATAAGTCATGGATAATTGATTTGGATGACATTCATCATGTAATAGTTACACACTAGAGCGACACATAACTAGCTCCAATTCATCAATATAATGTAGGCATGTATTTCGTATATAGTCATACGTGCTTGTAATAAGAACTTGCGACATCTTTTGTCCTACCCTCCCATGGCAGCGGGGTCCATAAGGAAACTAAGAGATATTAAGGCCTCCTTTTAATAGAGAATCGGAACAAAGCATTAACACATGGTGAATACATGAACGCCTCAAACTACGGTCATCATCGAAGATGATCCGAATTATTGTCACCTTGGGGTCTACGTATCATAACACATAATAGGTGCATACAACTTGCAAGATAGGATCCAAAACACTCTCATATTCATGAAAACGTAATAGATTCCGATCTGAAATCATGACACTCGGGCCCCAGTGACAAGCATTAAGCATAGCAAAGTCATAGCAACATCAATCTCAGAACATAGTGGATACTAGGGATCAAGCCCTATCAAAATAACTCGATTACATGATAAATCTCATCCAATACCATCACCGTCCAACAAGCCTACAAAGGAAATACTCACTCCCGGTGGTGAGCATCATGGAATTGTTGATGGAGAAGGGTTGGTGATGACGATGGCAACGAATTCCCCTCTCCGGAGCCCCAAACGGACTCTAGATCATCCCTCCCGAGGAAGAACACGAGGTGGCGGTGTCTCCGTCTCGTAGAACGCGATGAAAACTTCTCTCTTGTTTTTTTCTCGAGAAATTGGAATATATAGGCTTGAGATTAGGGTTGTCCGAGTCACGTGGGACCCACAAGGTCACAGGGCGCGCCCTGTTGCCTTGTGAGCAACTAGTGGACCCCCTCTGGTGGATCTTCGCTCCAGTATTTTTTATATATTCCATTAAAAATCTCTAGAAAGTTTTGTCCAATTTTGAGAACTTTTATTTTTGCACAAAAAACAACACCATGGTACTTCTGCTGAAAATAGCGTTAGTCCCGGTTAGTTTCATTCAAATCATGCAAATTAGAGTCCAAAACAAGAGAAAAAGTGTTTTGAAAAGTAGATACGTTGGAGACGTATCAATTAGCACTAATAATAACATGATATTTATTTATTTCATCTAAAAACTCACACCTTAGCTGTCTTGGTAGAGGTTTAAATTAGGGAGGTGGAAGTTCTTCATCTTCCTTCTTCCCCGATACTTCATAATGTTCACTAGCAACTACGTTGATGACCCGCAAGTATAGGGGATCAATCGTAGTCCTTTTGATAAGTAAGAGTGTCGAACCCAACAAGGAGCATAAGGAAATGACAAGCGGTTTTCAGCAAGGTAATTTCTACAAGCACTAAAATTGTAGGTAACAGATAGTTGGATAGCAAGATAATTGGTAGCAAGCAAGTAACGGAAACGGTAAACAAGGTGTAGCAAGATAGCCCAATCCTTTTGAGGCAAAGGACAGGCCAGAACAATCACTAGTAATAGGTGCTACTTCTGGAGCATGCGTTGGTTTCCGTGAAGAGGAACGGATGATGCAGCAAAGTAGATAAGTATTTCCCTCAGTTGTTGAGAACCAAGGTATCAATCCAGTAGGAGATACAAGCAAGTCCCCAATAGGTGTACCTACACAAATAATCAAACACTTGCACCCAACGCTATAAAGGGGTTGTCAATCCCTTCATGGTTACTTGCAAGGATGAGATCTGATAGAGATAGATAGAATAGATTGCTTGAACGGAAAGTAAAACAAAAGTAAAAATAATGCAGCAAGGTATTTTTGGTATTTTTGGTTTTAGATCTGAAAGTATAATATGGAAAATAGACCCGGGGGCCATAGGTTTCACTAGAGGCTTCTCTCATGATGGCAAGTATTACGGTGGTTGAACAAATTACTGTCGACCAATTGATAGAAAAGCGAATAATTATGAAGATATCCAAGGCAATGATTATGCATATAGGCATCATGTCCGTGTCAAGTAGACCGAAACGATTCTGCATCTACTACTATTACTCCACACATCGACCGACTCCTGCCTGCATCTAGAGTATTAAGTTCATGAAGAACAGAGTAACGCATTAGGTAAGATGACATGATGTAGAGGGATAAACTCAAGCAATATGATGAAAACCCCATCTTTTTATCCTCGATGGCAACAATACAATACGTGCCTCGCTACCCCTACTATGTCACTGGGTGAGGACACCGCAAGATTGAACCCAAAACTAAGCACTTCTCCCATTGCAAGAATTACCAATCTAGTTGGCCAAACCAAACCAATAACTCGAAGAGACTTGCAAAGATATGAAATCATGCATATAAGAATTCAGAAAAGACTCAAATAATATTCATAGATAATCTGAACATAAACCCACAATTCATCGGATCTCGACAAACACACCGCAAAAGAGTATTACATCGGATAGATCTCCATGAAGATCATGAAGAACATGGTATTGAAGAGCAAAGAGAGAGAAGAAGCCATCTAGCTACTAGCTGTGGACCCGAAGGTCTGTGGTGAACTACTCACGCATCATCGGAGGGGCAATGGAGTTGATGTAGATGCCCTCCGTGATCGAATCCCCCTCCGGCAGATTACCGGAAAAGGCTCCAAGATTGGATCTCACGGGAACCGAGGCTCCTGGCGGCGGAAAAGTGTTTTCGTGGCTCTTTTTGGTATCCAGGGAATATTTGGGAATTTATAGGCCGAAGATTAGGGTTGGGGGAGTTGCCGTGGGCCCACAAGCCAGGGGGGCGCCCCCCCCCTAGGGCGCGCCCCTGTGGCTTGTGGCCACACGGCGGCTCCTCTGCCTTGGTCTCCAAGCTTGGTAGATCTCTTTTGGTCCAAGAAAAATTATTCCGAAGATTTTATTCCGTTTGGACTCCGTTTAATATTCCTTATCTGCAATACTCAAAAACAAGGAAAAAACAGAAACTGGCACTAGGCTCTAGATTAATAGGTTAGTCCCAAAAATAATATAAAATAGCATATTAATGCATATAAAACATCCAAAACAGATAATATAATAGCATGGAACAATAAAAAATTATAGATACGTTGGAGACGTATCAAGCATCCCCAAGCTTAATTCCTGCTCGTCCTCGAGTAGGTAAATGATAAAAACAGAATTTTTGATGTGGAATGCTACTTAACATATTTATCCATGTAATATTATTTATTGTGGCATGAATATTCAGATCCGTAAGATTCAAAACAATAGTCTAATATTGACATAAAAACAGTAATACTTCGAGCACACCAACAAGGCAATCGTGTCCTTTCGAAATAACATGGCCTTAGAAAGTTATCCCTACAAAATCATATGGTCTGGCTATGCTCCATCTTCCCCACACAAAGTATCTAAATCATGCACAACCCCGATGAACAAGTCAAGCAATTGTTTCACACTTTTAAAGTTCTCAAACCTTTTCAACTCTCACGCAATACATGAGCGCGAGCCATGGATATAGCACTATAGGTGGAATAGAATATGGTGGAGGTTGCAAGGGAAAGGGAGAAGATAGTCTCACATCAACTAAGCGTATCAACGGGCTATGGAGATGCCCATCAATAGATATCAATGTGAGTGAGTAGGGATTGCCATGCAACAAATGCACTTAGAGCTATAAGTGTATGAAAGCTCAAAAAGAAAACAAAGTGGTCGTGCAAGATGAAACTCCACTAGTTATATGAAAGTGACAAAATAGGAGACTCTCTATCATGAAGATCATGGTGCTACTTTAAAGCACAAGTGTGGAAAAATATAGTAGCAATTGTCCCTTCTCTCTTTCTCTCATTTTTTTTATTTTTTTTATTTTTTTTATTTTGGTGGGCATCTTTGGCCTCTTTTTTTTATTTGGGCTTCGCTGGCCTCTTTTAATTTTTGTAAAGTCTGGATACTCATCCCAACTTGTGAGGGAGTCATGGCTTCCATCATCCTTTTCTCACACGGGACAATGCTCTAATAATGAAAATCATCACACTTTTATTTACTTACAACTCAAAAGAAAAATTACAACTCGATACCTATGACAGAATATGACTCTATATGCAATATGAAAGTGGTGGTGCATGTCATGAAAAGCGGAACGGTGGAAGTTGCATGGCAATATATCTCAGAATGGCTATGGAAATGCCATAATAGGTAGGTATGGTGGCTGTTTTGAGGAAAATATATGGTGGCTGTTTTGAGGAAGGTGGGTTTGATGTACCGGCGAAAGTTGCGCGGTACTAGAGAGGCTAGCAAAGGTGGAAGGGTGAGAGTGCGTATAATCCATGGACTCAACATTAGTCATAAAGAACTCACATACTTATTGCAAAAGTATATTAGTTATCAAACAAAGCATTAGACGCATGCTCCTAGGGGAGAGGTTGGTAGGAGTTAACCATCGCGCGCTCCCGACCCTCACACAAAGGTCGACAATCATTAAACAAATCATGCTCCGATTTCGTTACATAACGGTTCACCATACGTGCATGCTACGGGAATCACAAGCTTTAACACAAGTATCTCTTCCAATTCACAACTACTCACTAGCATGTCTCTCATATTACCATCTCCATTATCTCAAAACTATATGCAAGGAATCAAAACTTCTCATAGTATCCAATGCACTTAATATGAAAGTTTTTATTATATCCCTCTTGGATGCCCATTATATTAGGACTAAAATCATAACCTAAACAAATTACCATGCTGTTTTAAGAAACTCTCAAAATAATATAAGTGAGGTACGAGAGTTCAATAATTTCTGTAAAATATAACACCACCGTGCTCTAAAAGATATAAGTGAAGCACTAGAGCATCATTGCCTAGCTCAAAAGATATAAGTGAAGCACATAGAGTATTCTAATAAATTCACGAATCAGCGTGTCTCTCACAAAAATATGTGTGCAACAAGGATGATTGTGGCAAACTAAAAAGCAAAGACTCATATCATACAAGACGCTCCAAGCAAAACACATATCATGTGGTGAATAAAAATATAGCCTCAAGTAAATTTACCGATGGATTGAAGACGAAAGAGGGGATGCCTTCCGGGGCATCCCCAAGCTTAGGATTTTTGGTATCCTTGAATATGGCTTGGGGTGCCTTGGGCATCCCCAAGCTTAGGCTCTTGCCACTCCTTATTCCATAGTCCATCAAATCTTTACCCAAAACTTGAAAACTTCACAACACAAAACTCAACAGAAAACTCAGGAGATCCGTTAGTATAAGAAAAATAAATCACCACTTTAGGTACTGTTGTGAACTCATTCTTTATTTATATTGGTGTAATATCTACTGTATTCTAACTTCTCCATGGTTCATACCCCCCGATACAACCCATAGATTCATCAAAATAAGCAAACAACACAAAGAAAACAGAATCTGTCTAAAACAGAACAGTCTGTAGCAATCTATAGACTTCGAATACTTCTGTAACTCCAAAAATTCTGAAAAATTAGGAAAATCAGGGAAATTTGTATATCAATCTTGTGTAAAAATTTCAGATCAAAAGCACGTTCCAGTGAATTTACAAAATTCTTGGACTGAGAGCAAAAGTTTCTGTTTTTCAGCAAAATCAAATCAACAAACACCGTAGACCATCCCAAAGGTCTTACTTGGCTGAAACACTAATTTAAACAAGAAAACACAATTATTACAGAGGTAATAATGTGGAAAACACACCAAAACAGAAGCAAAAAACATAAAGCAAAAATAAAATTGGGTTGCCTCCCAACAAGCGCTATTGTTTAACGCCCCTAGCTAGGCAAAACGCAATAGATCTAGGTATTGTCATCTTTGGTATGCAATCCATAAGCAGCTCTCATAATAGATTCATATGGTAATTTTATTTTCTTTCTAGGAAAGTGCTCCATGCCTTTCCTTAATGGAAATTGGAATCTAATATTTCTTTCCTTCATATCAATAATTGCACCAATTGTTCACTACTAGGGAAAACCTTATACACAGAAGCTTACCAGTAGCGCTTTTTAAAAGGAGGCGCTGCTGCTACTTAGCAGTAGCGCGTGTACAAAAACAGCGCTACTAATAAACTCATATCAGTAGCGTGGCACTTATAAAACGCGCTACTACTATAATTGCCACACCCTTCCCGACAGGCTAGGTATAGTAGCAGCGCCCTTCCTCAACCTGCGCTGCTGCTATTCTACTTAGCTGTAGCGCTTGGCACCAACCCGCGCTGCTGCTATTCCCACCTTATCCACCCCGTGCGCTCCCTCTCTCTTCCTCACTCCCGGCCCCTCACTCCCCCCTCACACTGTCGCTCCCTCTCTGCCCCCCGCCGCTCGCCGCCGCCGTCGCCTACCCCTCCTCCCTCTGCCGCCGTCACCTCCCCCTCCTCCCTGGACTCGGTAATCCTCCCCCTCCTCCCTCCTCCCCGCCCCACCTCCTCCGTCCTCCCTCCACTCCTCCATTCGCCGCCGGCCGGCCCCTCCTCGCTCCGCCTTCCTCCTCCCTCCTTCAGTCGCCCCTCCTTCTCCCTCCTCCCTCCTCCATCCACAACCCCTCCTCACTGCTACATTTTGATTTAGTAGGCTAGTTGATATTTTCTTGTTGATATGCAACATTTTGATTTACTTAATAGTTTGTAGTTGATATATAACAATTTTGATTTAGTATGATTAACTGATTAGTAAAAATTTAGACATAGTTGATAGTTTTTAGTTGATATAAGCCTCTGTTCATATATAACACTTTGATTTAGGATAGTTTCTAGGATTTAGTTGATAGTTTCTAGTTAACTGAATTATTACTAGGGTTTTAGTATATTATTTTTAGACATAGTTGATAGTTTCTAGTGATCCTGAAACTATTTACTCATTTGCTAGAATGAACATGTCATATTTGTTAATACTACTCAGATACATGTTGATAGAATATATTTTGTTTATATTTTGTTTATGCAGAAATGTCGATGATGAAAATGCTAGTGCTAGTCGCCATGTCATTGATGTCGATGATGATGCATTCTGAATATAGAGGATGTCCTGGTGTTCTTGTTTGCAATGTACCTCCGAGTGGCCTATGTTTTGCCGGAATGTTGATTCGTTTCCGTTCCGGCAAATTTCAGGCACTCGATATGTCCTGTTTTTAGCAAAGGTCATGCCGAATTTTTTTCATGAATTTTAGCATGACTTGTGCTACAATGTAGGACATATCGAGTGCTTGTGATTTGCCAGAACGGGAATTCAATGATATTCCAGCAAAACATAGGGCATTTTTTCTATGTCATTGCTCGATATATGGAACGGGTTGACTTTAGGTCTGTTTCGGCTCCTTGTGTGTCTTTCAGTGAGGGAGAGTGTCCACCATATATATATATGAGAGAGGAAGAATCCCGACTGTTGTCGTGGGGGTCGCTTCTCCTTCTTTTCCTTGTGCTAGATATTTGTAATGCACTAGGGAAAGGAGGAGTAGCGACCATCACCGACGGTCGAAATATGAGAGAGGAAGAATCCCGACTGTTGTCGTGGGGGTCGCTTCTCCTTCATTCCCGTGTGCTAGACATTTTGGTGTAATGCACTCGGGAACGAATGGAGGAGCCACCATCACCGACGGTCGCAATATCAGAGGGAGTGCCCACCATATACGTGAGATGAGAGTTTAGGAAGGAAAGACTCGACAGACCTAAAGTCAACCCGTTGCATATTGAGTAATAGTGATATGTGTGTTGATCAGTTTCCTGGTAGTTGCCTTCGATCGATTTTAAATGTTTCAACTATGAACATAGGAAATGTCTGACGACGAAAGGAAATTCGTTATGTGCGAATTATGCGAAGACGAGCGCGGCCTGTGCGACAAGCCTCACCTAGTTGATGGTAGGCGCTTCAGCATCGTGCTGGATGAGACCTTCGAAGTGGATACAGTAAGTCACAACGACAAGTCTTTTTTCGTAATTAAGCATGACTTCTGCTTCTTTTGCTTCAACTTATAATTTTAATTTTTTACTATTCTACTAGCGTATCCCCTGCCATGCAATAATTTATGTCTTGGATAAGATTGGTTTCAATACTAAAAAAAGTATGGAGGTAAAGAGAGTTCACTTGAGGACCGAGCATGGTTATACTTTTGCCGTAAAATTGTACAATGCAGATACCTACTCCTATTTTGAATGCAAAAGTTGGCAAGCACTATGCAAGGCTTATGCATTTGAGCCTAATATGCTTATCACCTTTGATATTCGTCCGGAAGATGAAATTGAAGGTAATATCGACATCTGGGTCGATGTGTAGACGCCTCCAGTTCTACCATTATGTGAGTTTCTCAACCATATTTATTAAGTAATTTATATTGTTTATTTAAAAATAGTTGACAACTAATTTCTATTGACAGCTTATTTCCATTCAAGCAAACATGTCCAGCGCTTGGTAGACAACACCTACTACTGTCCCGGGGCTGAACTAAACTGCGAGGAGATAGGTCATTATGTTTCATGGCTGGAGGATCTTGATACTGTCAAGACAGGTTATTTTCCCGGACTTCGAGATATTAGTACTCAAAACGTTCGGCCACTAGTGTGCGTATTGAACTACGGTCACATCTATCTAGGAAAGATGGTAAGATTTTTACTATTTGTCCTCGGTGCATCTTTTGCATACATTATTTTAAGCTAAACTTCATTGCTAAGTATGTTACTACGATGTTCTTCAACAGGGACTCCCGATGAGTGTTGTGCCTCGTTGGATCAAGTCTAAAGGTCGCATGGCAATGGTTAGCTTACGGCCAAGATATCCTGTATTGCACATGAGTGCATTCATCATTTCTCGAAGCGAGCAAGTCTTAATAGTCAAAGACTGGAGCAAAATTGTGAAGGATCGCAGAGAAGTACTAGGGGGCAGCAATCAGAAGCGCAGCCCACAATTAGGAGACAGGTTCATATGCATTCTCCAATATGATGAAGAAGGAGTGCTACACATGTTTTATGCTATTTTACCTGAGAGAGAGCAGCAGGAGTAGGTCCTAGGTATTAAGAACAATTAGTTAGTGCTGATTATATATGACTAGTGACCTAGTGACCAAGTTGATGACCAAGTTGATGATGATGAGTTGTTATATGATGATGATGATGATGAGTTGTTATTATAACTAGTGACCCAAGTTGTTATATGATGTCTCATGGACGAAAATGATGATGATGAGGAGTTGTTATATGACAATGATGTATTATGATGATACTGTATGAAAACTTGTATAATGGCGTATGAATATACGACATAAAACAAAAAAGAAATACGTAATAATAGTAGTAGCGTGGGTAGAGAGGTGCGCTGCTAGTAACTACCAGTAGCCGCTACTGCTAAGCAGGTATAGCAGTAGCACGGGCGAGCACACGCTACTGCTACACTTTAGCTGTAGCGCCATATCAGTAGCGCGCTGCCCCGCGCTACTGATATACCTAAAACCAGCGCTACTGCTAGGCTTTTCCCTAGTAGTGGTTCTAAGGAAAGGTCTACCAAGAATAATAGGACATGTAGGATTGCAATCTATATCAAGAACAATGAAATCTACGGGCACATAATTCCTATTTGCAACAATAAGAACATCATTAATCCTTCCCATAGGTTTCTTTATAGTGGAATCCGCAAGATGCAAATTTAAGGAACAATCATCAAATTCACGGAAACCTAGCACATCACATAAAGTTTTTGGAATCGTGGAAACGCTAGCACCCAAATCACACAAGGCATGGCACTCATAATCTTTAATTTTAATTTTAATAGTAGGTTCCCACTCATCATAAAGCTTTCTAGGTATAGAAACTTCCAACTCAAGTTTTTCTTCAAAAGATTTCATCATAGCATCAACGATATGTTTAGTAAAAACTTTATTTTGATCATAAGCATACGGAGAATTCAACATGGATTGTAACAAGGAAATACAATCAATCAAAGAACAACTCTCATAATTAAAGTCCTTGAAATCCAAAAGAGTGGGTTCATTGCTATTTAAAGTTTTGACCTCTTCTATCCCACTTTTGTCAATCTTAGCGTTAAGATCTATAAACTCCAAATCATTGGGACGCCTTTTAACTAAAGTTGACTCATCTCCAGTCCCATATTTATCAAGATTTACATTAGAAAACAAAGATTCAATAGGAGTCACATCAATCACTTTAAGATCTTCATCAATATTATCACAAGAACACACTTTTTCAAGCCATTCACGCTTAGCACGTATTCTAGCGGTTCTTTCCTTACACTCATCAATAGAAATTCTCATAGCCTTTAAAGACTCATTAATATCATGCTTGGGTGGAATAGATCTAATTTTCAAAGAATCAATCTCACGAGAAATTCTATCAACGTTCCTAGCCAAATCATCAATCTTGAGCAATTTTTCTTCAATCATAGCATTGAAACCCTTTTGCGAACTAATAAATTCTTTAATATTATTCTCAAGATCAGAAGGCATCTTATTATAATTTCCATAAGAGTTGCTGTAGGAATTACCATAATTATTAGAGGAATTACTAGGAAACGGCCTAGCATTGAAATTACCTCTATAAGCGTTATTACCAAAATTGTTCCTACCAACAAAATTCACATCCATAGATTCATTATTATTTCCAATCAAAGAAGACAAAGGCATATCATTAGGATCAATAGGAGCACCCTTACTAGCAAACAATTTCATCACTTCATCCATCTTTTCACTCAAAGTATTAATCTCTTCAATAGCATGCACTTTTTTACTAGTAGGAGATCTCTCGGTATGCCATTGAGAGTAATTTGTCATAATATTATCTAGGAGTTTAGTAGCCTCTCCTAATGTGATTTCCATAAAAGTACCACCCGCGGCGGAATCTAAGAGATTCCTAGAAGCAAAATTCAATCCAGCATAGAAAATTTGTATAATCATCCATAAACTCAAACCATGCGCGGGGCAATTTCTAATCATTAGTTTCATCCTCTCCCAAGATTGTGCAACATGCTCATGATCAAGTTGCTTAAAATTCGTTATATCGTTCCTAAGGGAGATGATCTTAGCGGGCGGAAAGTACTTGGAAATAAAAGCATCTTTACACTTATTCCATGAATCAATACTATTTTTAGGCAAAGATGAAAACCAAGTTTTAGCACGATCTCGTAGTGAGAACGGGAATAGCTTCAATTTAACAATATCATTATCCAAATCTTTCTTCTTTTGCATATCACACAACTCAGCGAAAGTATTTAGATGGGATGCGGCATCTTCATTAGCAAGGCCGGAAAATTGTTCTTTCATAACAAGATTTAGCAAGGCAGCATTAATTTCATAAGATTCCGCACTAGTGGCGGGAGCAATCGGAGTACTAATAAAATCATTATTATTAGTATTGGAAAAGTCACACAACTTGGTATTCTCTTGAGTCATCGTGACAAAGCAAGCAATCTAGCACCCAAGCAAACAAAAAGCAAACGAAAAGATGAATGGAAGAAGGGCGAAGAAAAAGGCAAATCTTTTTGGAAAATCGTTTTAGAAGGGGGGGAGAGGAAAACGAGAGGCAAATGGCAAATAAAGTAAATGCAAGAGATGAGTTTGTGATGGGTACTTGGATGGCTTGATGTAGATCTCTCCGGCAACCACGTCAGAGATTGACAAGTTGACGAAAAAAGTTCTTGTCTTGACTTGCTATGTATCTCCCCGGCAACGGCGCCAGAAATCCTTCTTGCTACTTCTGGAGCATGCGTTGGTTTCCGTGAAGAGGAACGGATGATGCAGCAAAGTAGATAAGTATTTCCCTCAGTTGTTGAGAACCAAGGTATCAATCCAGTAGGAGATACAAGGAAGTCCCCAATAGGTGTACCTACACAAATAATCAAACACTTGCACCCAACACTATAAAGGGGTTGTCAATCCCTTCACGGTTACTTGCAAGGATGAGATCTGATAGAGATAGATAGAATAGATTGCTTGAACGGAAAGTAAAACAAAAGTAAAAATAATGCAGCAAGGTATTTTTGGTATTTTTGGTTTTAGATCTGAAAATATAATATGGAAAATAGACCCGGGGGCCATAGGTTTCACTAGAGGCTTCTCTCATGATGGCAAGTATTACGGTGGGTGAACAAATTACTGTCGAGCAATTGATAGAAAAGCGAATAATTATGAAGATATCCAAGGCAATGATTATGCATATAGGCATCACGTCTGTGTCAAGTAAACCGAAACGATTCTGCATCTACTACTATTACTCCACACATCGACCGACTCCTGCCTGCATCTAGAGTATTAAGTTCATGAAGAACAGAGTAACGCATTAGGTAAGATGACATGATGTAGAGGGATAAACTCAAGCAATATGATGAAAACCCCATCTTTTTATCCTTGATGGCAACAATACAATACGTGCCTCGCTACCCCTACTATGTCACTGGGTGAGGACACCGCAAGATTGAACCCAAAACTAAGCACTTCTCCCATTGCAAGAATTACCAATCTAGTTGGCCAAACCAAACCAATAACTCGAAGAGACTTGCAAAGATATGAAATCATGCATATAAGAATTCAGAAAAGACTCAAATAATATTCATAGATAATCTGAACATAAACCCACAATTCATCGGATCTCGACAAACACACCGCAAAAGAGTATTACATCGGATAGATCTCCATGAAGATCATGAAGAACATGGTATTGAAGAGCAAAGAGAGAGAAGAAGCCATCTAGCTACTAGCTGTGGACCCGAAGGTCTGTGGTGAACTACTCACGCATCATCGGAGGGGCAATGGAGTTGATGTAGATGCCCTCCGTGATCGAATCCCCCTCCGGCAGATTACCGGAAAAGGCTCCAAGATTGGATCTCACGGGAACCGAGGCTCCTGGCGGCGGAAAAGTGTTTTCGTGGCTCTTTTTGGTATCCAGGGAATATTTTGGAATTTATAGGCCGAAGATTAGGGTTGGGGGAGTTGCCGTGGGCCCACAAGCCAGGGGGGCGCCCCCCCCTAGGGCGCGCCCCTGTGGCTTGTGGCCACACGGCGGCTCCTCTGCCTTGGTCTCCAAGCTTGGTAGATGTCTTCTGGTCCAAGAAAAATTATTCCGAAGATTTTATTCCGTTTGGACTCCGTTTAATATTCCTTATCTGCAATACTCAAAAACAAGGAAAAAACATAAACTGGCACTAGGCTCTAGATTAATAGGTTAGTCCCAAAAATAATATAAAATAGCATATTAATGCATATAAAACATCCAAAACAGATAATATAATAGCATGGAACAATAAAAAATTATAGATACGTATGAGACGTATCAATAGGCAAAGTGTTCTTGAGGGTACGCGGGAATTTCCTCTAGTCACTTTTATCTTGTTGGTTTGATTCGTGTTCGCTACTTTGATAATTTGATATGTGGGTGGACCGGTGCTAAGGTGTTGTTCTTACTTGAACTAAAAACCTACTTATGATTAACCCCCTCGCAAGCATCCGGAACTACGAGAAAAGTATTAAGACAAAGTCTAACCATAGCATTAAACATGTGGATCCAAATCAGCCCCTTACGAAGTAGCGCATAAACTAGGGTTTAAGCTTCTGTCACTCTAGCAACCCATCATCTAACAACTACCCCACAATGCATTCCCTTAGGCCCATGAATGGTGAAGTGTCATGTAGTCGACGTTCACATGACACCACTAAGGGAATCACGACATACATATCATCAAAATATCGAACACATATCAAATTCACATGATTACTTGCAACATGACTTCTCCCGTGACCTCAAGAACAAAGGTAACTACTCACAAATAATAATCTTGCTCAAGATCAGAGAGGTATTGAATAGCATATTGGATCTGAACATATAATCTTCCACCAAATAAACCATATAGTAATCAACTACGCAAGGTAATCAACACTACTAGTCACCCATAGGTACCAATCTGAGGTTCCGGTACAATGATTGAACACAAGAGATGAACTAGGGTTTGAGAGGAGATGGTGCTGTTGAAGATGTTGATGAATATTGGCCTCCCAAAGATGAGAGGGGTGTTGGTGATGACGATAGCTTCAATTTCCCCCTCCAGCAGGGAAGTTCCCCCGGCGGAATCGCTCCGCCAGAGGGCAAAAGTTCTCCTGCCCAAGTTCTGCCTCGAGGCGGCAGTGCTTCGTCCCGAAATTCCTCTGATTTTTTCTAGGTCAAGAGAGACCTTATACCAGAAGATGGGCACCGGAGGTGGGCCAGGCTGAGCACAACCCATCAGGGCGCGCCTAGGGGGGGCTGGCGCGCCCTGGTGGGTTGTGCCCACCTGGGGGGGCCTCCTCCGATAGTTTCCAGATCCATTATTTTTTATTAAATTTAAAAATAATCTTCGTAAAATTTCAGCTTCATTGGAGTTGTGCAGAATAGGTATCTCTGACGTGCTTTTCTTGGGTCCAGAATTCCAGCTGCCGGTATTCTCCCTCCTTGTGTAAACCTTGCATATTATGAGAGAAAAGGCATTAGAATCACTCCCCAAAGCATTATTATTCAACAAAACAAAGTAAATAACAATAGGAAATCATGATGCAAAATGGACGTATCAACTCCCCCAAGCTTAGACTTCGCTTGTCCTCAAGCGAAAGCCGATATTGAAAAGCATGTCCACATGGTTTGAGAGAGAGGTGTCGATAAAAACAAAATACGGACATAGAAGCATCATGCTTATTATCATAACAGCAATAAACTCTAACATAGGAACTTATTTCAATACATTTTTATCATATAGCTTCTCATGAACAAGTAACAATTCATCACAACATAGAAGTATGAAGCATAAACCTTATTGGGAACCAACAAACTATGTTCTCAGTCAACTTTGCAACTACAATTCATCATATTTTCAGGAAGGGTCTCATGTAGGAGCCTTTTGGCAAGTCCACATACTGAACAATCATTTAGTCTTCTATGATTGCTAACGCTCACGGCATACCCATGAACAAAAAGTTTCAACCGGACACGTTTGAAGATAGGGGCTTATAGGTTTGCCTCCCAACTTACTCACCTCAAGGGTGATGTCAACAATAATAACTCATGCCCACCCATATCCAACTGGATATATGTGCCTAGATCTTTCCTCACCACATGATGCTTGCAAAAGAAAAACGAAAAAAGGAATAGGGAAGAATACTTTGACTCTTTGCATAAAAGTAAGTGCATAAAAGTAAAAGATAGGCCCTTCGCAGAGGGAAGCAGAGGTTGTCATGCGCTTATTGGTTTGTATGCCCAATCCCTTAATGTAAAAGAACGTCACGCTATATTCCCCCCTATGATAGCAACCTTTATTATGCAGTCCGTCGCTTTTATTACTTTGCCATCATAAGTTCGTATAATGCTCAATTTTCTCTTACACTAATTGATCAAAACACTTTTAGAAGCAATTTTTTATTGCCTTGTTGCACCGATGACAACTTACTTGAAGGATCTTTCTCGATCCATAGGTAGGTATGGTGGACAATCAAAGAAAGAGTTTGGTTTGGGTTTTTGGATGCACAAGTAGTATCTCTACTTAGTGCAGAATTTTTTGGCTAGCAAAGATATTGGACAAGCACCACATGTTAAAGGATCTATGACAATATAACTTCTATGTGGATATGAACAAACATAAATCATTACGTTGTCTTCCTCATCCAATGTCAACAATTCTGACATATAATATTTGATGGGGGCTCACAATCATAAAAGATGTCCAAGATAGTGTATTTGCATGTGAATCTTCTCTTCCCTTATTAATTCTTTCATGAATTGCATCATTGACCAATGCTATGTTTGTCAATCTCCAATAAATTTTACTACTTATACTTTTCCTTATGTGATGTCATTACTCACCATAAGATTAGCATATGATTCTTTTTATTTGTTTTTCTTTTCCTTTATTTGATTGCAACATGAAAGTAGAGAGGCAAAAACTCAAAGTAAACTTTATTATATAACTTTCACTCGATTACATAGATAGATAGGCCATGGAACTAACACACGAAAATAGATCATACTAAAACTTTTATTCAACTAAAGCAAAGGGAAACTAAAGATCGAACTAAAATAGGTAAAGGTGAATAAAAGTGGTGGTGATACGATACCGGGGCACCTCCCCGAAGCTTGGCTCAAGCCAAGGGGAGTGCCCATACCTGTGTGCTCAAGTCCCCTTTGGTGGTGGTGATGAAGAAGTGGGAGGTGTTGACGTAGGTGTTGATGATATGATTTCACACTTTAGCTTCAAAAGATGATCCAATTTGCGGATGACCCTCCTGAGGTTGTTGATGTGTTCTTGCAGCTAAATATTTTCACGGATGAGAAACTTATTCTGAACATGAACCGCTTCGAAAGCTCTAAAGGCTTCAATTTCAATAGGGGTGAGATGACTGTAATAGGGTTGAAGGATATCCTCTTCCTCTTCCTCCTTTGCTGGCATGAATTGATCTCCTTCAGGGAGATGATCCACCATAGCCTCCTTGTCCTTCTCCTCCTTGTTGGCTTCTTCCGGCTCCTCCCTCTTCAACTTTATCTTCATTAGCCAGGCATCTTCTTCCACGTTGTTAGCAGAGGGGGAAGACATGATGCCTGACTTGACAGATCTGATAGGAAAACAACAAGAAACAAGAACAGAGGATTTTTCTGCCATGCGGTCGTCAAAACAGTCGGGGGTATATATCAAGAATTTTTATTCTTGGGAAAAAAGTATTTGGAAGGAAAACGGAGTCGGAAGGCATCCGAGGTGGGCACAACCCACTAGGGTGCCCCCAGGGGTGCCTGGCGCGCCCTGGTGTATCGTGCTCACCTCGATCACATTTCGGTTTATTTTTTATTTCCAAAATTCTAAAATATTCCAAAACTGACAAAAAATATTTTTGCAAATTTTTCGGAGTCTGTTTACTTAGCGTATCACATACCTCCTATTTTTAAGTATTCTGGAGTGTTCCGGAAGGTTTCTTTTATGTGTTCCTCCGGTGTCATGGTTTGGATAACATTGCTTTCAATGTTAATAGGCGTACCTGAGATATAATGCTTAATTCTTTGTCCACTGACCACCTTCAGGTTAGTACCTTCGGCGTTATTAATCTTGATAGCTCCAGAATGATAAACCTCTTCGATAATATATGGTCCTTCCCATTTTGAGAGAAGCTTTCCTGCAAAAAATCTTAAACGAGAGTTGAACAAAAGAACATAATCCCCTATTTTGAATTCCCGCTTTTGGATTCTTTTGCCATGCCATCTTTTTACTTTTTCTTTGAATAGCTTGGCATTTTCATAGGCTTGGGTTCTCCATTCATCCAGTGAGCTAATATCAAATAACCTCTTTTCACTGGCAAGTTTGAATCATAGTTGAGTTCTTTAATTGCCCAAAATGCTTTGTGTTCTAGTTCTAGAGGCAAATGACAAGCTTTCCCATACACCATTTTATATGGAGACATACCCATAGGATTTTTATAAGTTGTTCTATAGGCCCAAAGTGCATAATCTAATTTCTTAGACCAATTCTTACGAGACCTATTGACAGTTTTTTGTAATATTAATTTTATTTCTCTATTGCTAAGTTTAACTTGACCACTAGATTGAGGATGATAGGGTGATGCAATTCTATGGTTAACATCATATTTAGCAAGCATCTTACGGAAGGCACCATGGATAAAATGTGAACCACCATCGGTCATTAAATATCTAGGGACTCCAAACCTCGGGAAGATAACCTCTTTAAGCATTTTAATGGAGGTGTGGTGATCGACACTACTAGTTGGAATAGCTTCTACCCACTTAGTGACATAATCAACCGCAACCAGAATATGAGTGTACCCATTAGAGGAAGGAAAAGGCCCCATATAATCAAAACCCCAAACGTCAAATGGTTCAACAACAAGTGAATAATTCATAGGCATTTCCTGACGCTTGCCGATATTACCAATTCTTTGACATTCATCACAAGACAAGACAAACTTACGAGCATCCTTGAAGAGAGTAGGCCAATAAAAACCAGATTGCAATACCTTATGAGTAGTTCTATCTCCCGCATGATGTCCTCCATAAGCTTCGGAATGACATTTCTGTTGGATTTGTTCATGTTCATGCTCGGGTACACAACGTCTAATAATACCATCTACTCCTTCTTTATAAAGATGTGGGTCATCCCAAAAGTAATGTCTCAAGTCATAGAATTTTTTTCTCTTCTGTTGATAAGTAAAGCTAGGTGGTATATATTCAGCGACAATGTAGTTAGCATAATCAGCATACCAAGGTGTGTGTTGTGAAACACTTATTGCAGCTAGCTGTTCATCAGGGAAACTATCATCAATGGGTAGTGGGTCATCAAGAATATTTTCTAACCTAGACAAGTTGTCAGCTACGGGGTTCTCGGCTCCTTTCCTATCAACGATATGTAAGTGAAATTCTTGGAGCAAGAGAACCCACCTAATGAGTCTAGGTTTAGCATCTTTCTTTTCCATAAGGTATTTTATAGCAGCATGATCGGAGTGAACAATGACTATGGAATCAACAATATAGGATCTAAATTTATCACAAGCAAACACAACATCTAAAAATTCTTTTTCAGCAGTAGCATAGTTTCGTTGGGCACTGTCTAGAGTTTTACTAGCATAATGGATAGCATTCAATTTCTTATCAACTCTTTGTCCTAGAACAGCACCAACAACATAATCACTAGCATCACACATAATTTCAAAAGGCAAGTTCCAATCAGGTGGTTGAACGATAGGTGCAGAGGTTAAGGCTTTCTTGAGTGTTTCAAAGGCTTCCACACAATCATCAGCAAAAACAAAAGGAATATAATTTTGTAAAAGATTAGTAAGAGGCCTAGAAATTTTAGAGAAGTCTTTAATGAACCTCCTATAAAAACCAGCATGACCAAGGAAACTTCGAATACCTTTAATGTCTTTAGGACATGGCATTTTCTCAATTGCATCAACTTTAGCTTTATCCACCTCAATACCTCATTCAGATATTTTATGCCCCAAGACAATGCCTTCATTAACAATAAAGTGGCACTTCTCCCAATTCAAGACGAGATTAGTTTGTTCACATCTTTGCAAAACTCGATCAAGGTTGCTTAAGCAATCATCAAAAGAAGTTTCGTAAACGGAAAAATCATCCATGAAAACCTCCACAATCTTTTCACAAAAATCAGAGAATATAGCAGTCATACATCTTTGAAAGGTAGCAGGTGCATTGCATAAACCAAAAGGCATACGTCTATAAGCATAGGTTCCAAAAGGGCAAGTAAAGGTAGTTTTCTCTTGATCAGATTGTGACACAGGTATTTGAGAGAAACCAGAATATCCATCTAAGAAGCAAAAGTGTGTGTGCTTAGATAGTCTCTCTAACATTTGATCAATGAATGGTAGAGGGTAATGATCTTTTCTAGTTGCTTTATTTAATTTTCTAAAATCAATTACCATTCTATAGCCAGTAACAATTCTTTGTGGAATGAGTTCATTCTTATCATTAGGAACAACGGTAATACCTCCTTTCTTAGGGACACAATGAACGGGACTTACCCATCTACTATCAGCAATAGGATAGATTATACCTGCTTCCAGAAGTTTTAGTATTTCAGTTCTTACCACTTCCTTCATCTTAGGATTCAATCGCCGTTGGTGATCAACAACGAGTTTAGCATCAGGTTCCATATTGATCTTGTGCTGACATAGAGTGGGACTAATGCCCTTAAGATCATCAAGAGTATATCCAATAGCGGCCCGGTGCTTCCTTAGAACTTTTAATAATCTTTCTTCTTCATGTTCTGAAAGGTTAGCACTAATAATAACAGGATATATCTTTTTCTCATCAAGATAAGCACACTTCAAAGTGTCAGGCAATTGTTTCAATTCAAACACATGATCACCTTTAGGTGGAGGAGGAGCTCCTAGAGTTTCAATAGGCAAATTGTGTTTCAAGAGAGGTTGTTGTTCGAAGAAAATTTGATCTATTTTGTTTCTTTCATGCAAATGCATATCATTTTCATGGTCGAGCAAATATTGTTCTAATGGATCAGTAGGAGGCATGGCAATAGAAGCAAGACCAATTATTTCATTCTTATTAGGTAACGCTTTATCACGAGGTTGTCTACTAAACATGGAAAAATTAAACTCATGAGACACATTACCAAAACTGACACCGACAGTTTGTTTTTCACAATCTATCTTAGCATTGACGGTGCCCAAGAACGGTCTACCAAAGATAATGGGACAAAAATCATCTTGTGGGGAACCAAGGACTAGAAAATCAGTAGGATATTTAGTTTCCCACACAAGACTTCAACATCTCTAACAATCCCAAGTGGTGTGATAGTGTCTGTATTAGCAAGTTTAATAGTGACATCAATGTCTTCCATTTCAGCAGGTGCTATTTCATCCATAATTTCTTGGTATAAGGTAAAAGGGATAGCACTCACACTAGCACCTATATCACATAAACCATGATAGCAATGATATCCTATTTTGACTGAGACAACAGGCAAGCCTTCTATGGGTCTATGTTTATCTTTTTCATCAAGTTTAGCAAGTCTAGCAGCTTCATCACAGAAGTAGATGACATGCCCATCAATATTTTCTACCAAGAGATCTTTAACCATAGCAATACTAGGTTCTACTTTAATTTGCTCAGGGGGTTTAGGTGCTCTTATATTACTCTTACGAACCACAGTTGATACTTTAGCATGTTCCTTTATCCTAACAGGGAAAGGTGGTTTTTCAATATAAGCAGTAGGCACAACTGGATCAACATTGTAAAAGATGATTTATTCTTTAGCTATGATTGGTTCTTTAATTTCTTCCTTAATAGGGGGATGATATTTAAACCACTTCTCCTTAGGGAGATCAACGTGAGTAGCAAATGCTTCACAGAAAGAGGCTACTATCTCAGAGTCAAGTCCATAGTTAGTGCTAAACTTGTGAAAAGTATCGGTATTCATAAAAGATTTAACACAATCAAATTCAAGCTTTATACCTGACTCATTACCTTCGTCGAGTTCCCAATCTTCAGAGTTGTGTTTAATTCTTTCTAAGAGATCCTACTTGAATTCAATAGTCTTCATAATATAAGAACCAGCACAAGAAGTATCGAGCATGGATTGATCATTATGAGAAAGCCGAGCATAAAAATTCTAAATGATAACTTCCCTCGGAATGTCATGATTGGGGCATGAAGATAACATTGAATTAAGCCTCCCCCAAGATAGAGCAATACTTTCTCCTTCACGAGGCCAAAAATTATATATATAATTCCGATCACGATGAACTAGATGCATGGGATAAAACTTTTGGTGAAATTCCAATTGCAAATGATTCCAGTTCCACGATCCAAGATCATCACATAGCCTATACCATGTCAATGCTTTTCCCTCCAAAGATAAAAGGAAAACATTCTTCTTAACTTCATCTCCGGGTAAACCTGCAAGCTTAAATAATCCACAAATCATGTTCACATATAAAAGGTGCATATCAGGATGTTCAGTTCCATGTCCTGCATAAGGTTTAGCAAGCAGTTGTTCTAGCATACCCGAAGGAATTTCATAAGTAACAATTTCAGTAGGTGCTATAGGTTGAGGGGTAACTAATTGTGTTTCCGGTC
The DNA here is from genome assembly GCA_039707655.1 of Elymus sibiricus. Taxonomy (NCBI): domain Eukaryota; kingdom Viridiplantae; phylum Streptophyta; class Magnoliopsida; order Poales; family Poaceae; genus Elymus; species Elymus sibiricus. The sequence goes on along the minus strand of CM077663.1, from coordinate 106,816,290 downwards.
AAGGTGAAGATACCCCTAACAAACCCCTCAAAGGATTGTTCTCCATAGTAGCAAGTAGCAATAAATTTCAGCACGTAGTATAAGTTTTTCCTTATCGATTTCGACTTACCAAGAGCGCTTCACTCCCCGGGAACGGCGCCAGAAAAGAGTCTTGATGACCCACAAGTATAGGGGATCAATCGTAGTCCTTTCGATAAGTAAGAGTGTTGAACCCAACGAGGAGCAGAAGGAAATAACAAGCGGTTTTCAGCAAGGTAATTTCTGCAAGCACTGAAATTGTAGGTAACAGATAGTTGGATAGCAAGATAATTGGTAGCAAGCAAGTAACGGTAACGGTAAACAAGGTGCAGCAAGATAGTCCAATCCTTTTGAGGCAAAGGACATGCCAGAACAATCACTAGTAATAGGCAAGTGTTCTTGAGGGTACGCGGGAATTTCATCTAGTCACTTTTATCATGTTGGTTTGATTCGTGTTCGCTACTTTGATAATTTGATATGTGGGTGGACCGGCGCTAAGGTGCTGTTCTTACTTGAACTAAGAACCTAATTATTATTAACCCCCTCGCAAGCATCCGCAACTACGAGAAAAGTATTAAGACAAAGTCTAACCATAGCATTAAACACGTGGATCCAAATCAGCCCCTTACGAAGTAGCGCATAAACTAGGGTTTAAGCTTCTGTCACTCTAGCAACCCATCATCTAATAACTACTCCACAATGCATTCCCTTAGGCCCATGAATGGTGAAGTGTCATGTAGTCGACGTTCACATGACACCACTAAGGGAATCACAACATTCATATCATCAAAATATCGAACACATATCAAATTCACATGATTACTTGCGACATGACTTCTCCCGTGACCTCAAGAACAAAGGTAACTACTCACAAATAATAATCATGCTCAAGATCAGAGAGGTATTGAATAGCATATTGGATCTGAACATATAATCTTCCACCAAATAAACCATATAGTAATAACCTACGCAAGGTAATCAACACTACTAGTCACCCACAGGTACCAATCTGAGGTTCCGGTACAAAGATTGAAAAAAAAAGATGAACTAGGGTTTGAGAGGAGATGGTGCAGTGGAAGATGTTGATGAAGATTGGCCTCCCAAAGATGAGAGGGGTGTTGGTGATGATGATAGCTTCGATTTCCCCCTCCGGGAGGGAAGTTCCCCCGGCGGAATGGCTCCGCCGGAGGGCAAAAGTGCTCCTGCCCAAGTTCCGCCTCGAGGCGGCGGCGCTTCATCCCGAAAGTCCTCCTCTGATTTTTTCTAGGTCAAGAGAGACCTTATACTAGAAGATGGGCACCGGAGGTGGGCCAGGCTGAGCACAACCCATCAGGGCGTGCCCAGGGGGGCTTGGCGCGCCCTGGTGGGTTGTGCCCACCTCGGGGGCCTCCTCCAATAGTTTCCAGCTCCAGTATTTTTTATTAAATGTAAAAATAATCTCCGTAAAATTTCAGCTTCATTGGAGTTGTGCAAAATAGGTATCTCTGACGTGCTTTTCTTGGGTCCAGAATTCCAGCTGCCGGTATTCTCCCTCCTTATGTAAACCTTGCATATTATGAGAGAAAAGGCTTTAGAATCACTCCCCAAAGCATTATTATTCAACAAAACAAAGTATATAACAGTAGGAAATCATGATGCAAAATGGACGTATCATATGTCTTGCGTGGTTGCTTCATTTAAGTATTGATCAATATCCACTTTAACTGAGTCTTCTAGGATCTTGCATAATCTGTTAAAATCCTCTTAAGATCATCTTCCGGAGTCCAAAAATAGATGGCAGCCAATTGTGCAATAGTCTTTTCTTCATTGTTGTCATGCTATCTTGGTTGGGGGTTATTCTTAAATCTTTTGAAGTGAAATTCTCTTACCTCTTCCCCATACTTAAGAGAGACAACCTCTCTTTTACTATCAATGCATGCACCTGTTGTATTAAGAAAAGGTCTTCCAAAAAAATTGGGACAAAAATCATCTTCATGAATTTCCATTACTACAAAGTCCACTTGGTAAGAGAAAATCCTAAGAGTAACATAAATGCCAAGCACCATCCAGTATGGTTTCCTCAAGGTGCCATATGTTAGTTTTATCTCCATATCTGTAGGCTATAATTCACAAGCATAAATTTAATCATGAAGCTTAGCCTAAAGAGTATAAGGTACTACATTAATAGAGGAGCCCATATCACAAAGCCCAAAATAAGAAGTGTACCAAATGAGCAAGGCACTACCGGTTTACCGGTGTAGGCTGCCTTAATGCAACCTTACACAAAATATGTTACCTCTTTCTCCATTGTTTTAGTAGGATTTTCCTTCTTCCTATTTTTCGGGGGCTCCACCTGAATATTGCATATACATTTTTCTTGCTCGTGGCTATGTTCTTTGCTCAGGTACTCAAGTTGTGCCTTTCTAACCGGAAAGGGTAGTTCTTGTACTAGCTCATAGTCTTCTTCCATGGGAGCGATCGATGCTTCCACCTCCAAGGTCTCCACAATGACCTCTTCCTAGGGGTCCTCATCGGTGTAACTCTCCCATTTTTTTCTTTGGAAGCTCCATATGCTTGGCATATCTTTTAACAAATCTTAAAACAATATCAGGGTCAAGATAAAGTTCATCACTTAGTTGATTAACTCTCGCTAAATTAAGATAAAATTTTACGCAATCAAAATCTATCTCAAATTCACCCTCTTCTTCATCATCATTCCCCCAAGGTTTGTGATGAGCAAGCTTACTGTTTAATTGTTCCTAGGCATCAGACACCAAGCTAGTGATAAAGGAACCTGCAGAAGCTAAATCTAGTTTTTCCTGGGAATCATCCCAAAGTCCTCCATAGAAGAGATTTAATACAAGCCAATCAGGGAGTTATTTGGTAAGGGCATTCATTTAACAATATCTTGTACCTTTGATACACATTTAGAAGACTTTCCCCAAGTCTCTTTCGGAAGTTTAAGATCCTTCGCATGGCCTCATAAGATTTCTTCTCAGGGTAGTACTCTGATAAAAAGGTTTTTGCGAGCTTAACCCATGTATCAAAGGGACCTACATTGTGAGACACTAACCAGTATTTTGCTGGATCAACCACTGTATAAGGAAATAATTTCAGGTTCATATCATCTAGGATAAAAGCATTTAATTTGAATGCCCACATATGTCATAAAAAATGCAAATGTTGATAAGGCTCTTCACTGGCCATACCTTTAAATCTCTTACTATGGAATAATTCGAGGAAACTTGGATTCACATCATAAGCTACACCGGTGGGATTGGGACCAATCAGCGTGGACATCTCTTGCATAGGTGGTTCGGTAAGTCGCATAGCTGATAAGTGATAACTCAGTACAAACACAGCCATGGTTGCCCTAGATCTGCAAACAACTCAGTACACAAAATTCAAATCAAACTTGAGACAAAGATCAAAAGCGCTTAGCTCCCCGGCAACGGCGTGAGAAAAATCTTGATGGCCTGCAAGTGCACATGGTTTAGTTGCAGATTTTTCTAAGTAAGAGTATCGATCCCACAGGGAGCACACGGATCAATCTTTTACTGGAATGTTTTTTTGATCTGAATTGTTTACACAGTATTGTTATACAAATTTCCTAGGATTTCCTAGTTATTCGGAATTTTTGAAGTTACAGAAGTATGGTTTTCGTACAGATCAATACAGACTGTTATGTTTTAGACAGATTCTCTTTTTGCTTGCATACTTTGCATGTTTTGATGATGCTATGGGTTGTATCAGGGGGTATAAGCCATGGAGAAGTTAGCATATAGTAACTATTATGCAATAATAAAATATGAATCAATTTATAACAGTAACTAAAGTATTTGATATCTCTATTATACTAACAAATCTCACAAGGTTTTGTTGAGTTTTGTGTGTTGGAGCTTTCAAGTTTTGGGTGAGACGACGATGGATGAAGGAATAAGGAGCGGAAAGACCCTAAGCCTAGGGTTGCCCAAGGCACCCCAAGGTAATATTCAAGGAAAATCCAAGTGTTTAACCTTGGGGATGCCCCGGAAGGCATCCCCTCTTTCGTCTCCAATTTATCGGTATGTCACTTGGACTATATTTTTATTCACCACATGATATGTGTTTTGCTTGTTGCGTCATGTAATATTGTTTGATTTTCCTTTAGTTTGCCACAAATATTGTTTGCTGGACACACATAGTTGAGAGAGACACATGGTCATCGTAATTTGTTAGAATACTCTATATGCTTCACTTATATCTTCTGAGCTAGGCAGTTGCTCTAGTGCTTCACTTATATCTATTATAGAACGACGGCTTTCATATTTTGTAGAAATAATTGAACTCTCATGCTTCACTTAAATATTTTTGAGAGTATAAGAAATAGGAATAGCAATGGGCACATGTTATAAGACTAGTCCAAAAAGAATAAGTATTCAAGGGGGGTATAATAAAACCTTTCATGTAGCTCACTAAAGAAGAAACATGGGTTAATTATAATGATGTAGTAATATGAAAGGGCATGAGCACATGATCATTGGTTAGTAGAAATATCGGTATTTAAAGTTTTTTATTTCTTATGCTTCTAAGTATTGACTATGGCATGATGATGATGTGTGAGCATTTTTATGTCTGAAGTGAAATCCAATCGTGTTGTACGAATCGGGGGCACGCGATGGTTAACGCCTACCAACCTCCTCCCCGGGGGCATGTGGTAGTACTTTGCTTCGAGAGAGCTAATAAGGCTTTACAATAAGTATATGAGTTCTTTATGACTAATGTGAATCCATGGATATACGCACTCTCACCTTTTCGTAATTTGCTAGCCTCTTCGATACCGTGTGTTGCCCATTCTCACCTTGAGCGTCGGTGCAACCTTCGCCGGTGCATCCAAACCCCGTGATATGATACGCTCTATCACACATAAGCCTCCTCATATCTTCCTCAAAACAGCCACCATACCTACCTATTATGGCATTTCCATAGTCATTCCAAGATATATTGCCATGCAACTTCCACCGTTCCGTCACATGACTTGTGTGTTCATCATGATATTGCTTTGCATGATCATATAGCTGACATAGTATTTGTGTCAAAGCCACCGTTCATCATTATCTACATACTGCTACACTGCCTAAGGCATTCATATAGTCATATTGTTCTATGTTGAGTTGTAATATTGAGTTGTAAGTAAATAAAAGTGTGATGATCATCATTAGTAGAGCACTGTCCTAGTGAGGAAAGGATGATGGAGACTATGATTCCCCCACAAGTCGGGATGAGACTCCAAATGAAAAATAACAAAATAAAAGGGGGCGGCAAAAAAAGAGAGAAAAACCTAGAAAAGATAGAAGGGGTGTGTTACTATCCATTTACCACACTTGTGCCTCAAAGTGGCACAATGTTCTTCATATAGAGAGTCTCCTGAGTTGTTATTTTCATATGCTAGTGGGAATTTTACATTATAGAACTTGGCTTGTATATTTTGATGACAGGCTTCCTCAAGTGCCCGAGGTCTTCATGAGCAAGCATGTTGGATGCACACCCACTTAGATTCCACCGAGCTTTCATACACTTATAGCTCTAGTGCATTCGTTGCATGGCAATCCCTACTCCTATTGATGGTCATCTCCATAGCCCATTGATCCGCCTAGTTGATGCAAGACTTTCTTTCCCCTTTGACTACTTTTGATCCCTACCACCATACTCTATTCCACCCATATGCTATATCCATGGTTCATGCTCATGTATCGCGTGAAGTTGAAAATGTTGAAGTGCGTTAGAAGTACGATCCAATTGCCTATTTTGACACAAGGGTGCTCACGATTTATACTTATGCGGTGAAGACGGAGTCATGCCATGCTTGATATGATAAAATGAGTAGGGAATGGCATTCTTTAAGGATCGTATATTTTGAAAACTAATGATTATGTTATTTATGTTAATGGGTATTATTATGTTGATATCAATTAGTTCATTGTTTCTCAATGATCATACCTAAAGAAGATTACATGTTGGGTAGCATGTCACATCAAAAATTCTGTTTTTATCATTTACCTACTCAAGGATGAGCAGGAATTAAGGTTGGGGATGCTGATACGTCTCCAAAGTATTGATAATTTTTTATTGTTCCATGCGATTATATTATAAATCTTGGATGCTTTATATGCAGTTATATGCTATTTTATATCATTTTGGGGACTAACCTATTAACCCAGTGCCTAGTGCCAGTTGTTGTTTTTTGCTTGTTTTTGGTTTTCCAGAAAATCAGTATCAAATGAAGTCAAAACGCTACAAAACTTTTGGACATTTTTTTCTCGACAAAAGAGACCCTGCAAGCTTAGGGAGGAGACCATACATGAAGCGAGGAGACAACAAGGCAACAGGGCACGCCGAGGGGGCAGACGCACCCTAAAGCCTTGTGGGCCCCTAGTGGCTCCGTCTGACCTAATTCCACCTCCATAAATTCTCTAGAATTGGGAAACCAATAGGGAGACACCCGAAACACTTTTTCCGCTGCCGCAAGTCTTTGTTCTGACGGGAGCCCATCTGGAGACCTTTTTTCGGTATTCTACCGAAGGGGGAATCGATCACGGAGGCCTTTTTCATCAACCTTGTTGCCTCCATGATGATGTGTGAGTAGTGCACCATAGACCTACGGGTCCATAGCTAGTACCTAAATGGCTTTCTCTCTCTTTGATCTTCAATACCATGGTCACCGCGATTCTCGCGGTGATCTATCCGATATAATCCTCTTTTGCGATGTGTGTGTGTTGGGATCCGATGAATTGTGGGTTTATGATCAAATTATTCATTGAAAGTAATTAATTGAGTCTTTCTTGAATTCTAATATGCATGATTGTTATTGCTTCGTATTTCTCTCTGATCTTTCGGTTTGGTTTGGCCAACTACATTGATTTATCTTCAGCGGGAGTGGTGCGTTGTAATGGGTTCAATCTTGCGGTGTTCTATATCCCAGTGACAGAAAGGGATAAGACACATATTTGTATTGTTGCCATTAAGGATAAAACGACGGGGTCTGAACAAATTGCTTATCTTACTTTGTCTACATCATGTCACCTTGCTCCAAGCATTACTCTGTTTGTCATGAACTTAATACCTAGAGAGGGAACATAGAAGTGCTCTCGAAGCGAAGTAATAGTAGTAGATGCAGGATCATTTTGGTCTACTTGTTTATGGACGTGATGTTTATATACATGATCATTGCCGTGAATAACATGTCATAACTATGTGTAGTTCTGTCAATTGCCCAATAGTAATTTGTCTACCCACCGTATAATATGTTCAAGAGAGAAGCCTCTAGCAAAAACTATGGCCCCCAGGTCTACCTAAACATAATTACTAAAACCCTAAAAAATACTTTAATGCATTTTATTTAGTATTATTTTATTTTGCTTTTATATCATCTATCTCTATCAAGATTTAATCCTTGCAAGTAAGGAGCTCAAGGGGCTTGATAACCCTCTTGCCAGCGTTGGGTGCAAGTGTTTGGTTTTGTGTGTCTAGGTGCTGTTGAAAGGAGTTTGCTTGGTTATCCTATTAGTTTGATAACCTTGGTTCTCACTAAGGGAAATACTTATCTCTATTGTGCTGCATCTCCTCTCCTCTTCGGGGAAAATTCAAACGCAGCTCACAAGTAGCATGTGCTTCTATAGAGGAGCCTAGACAGAATGCTACGTCTGATTCCTAAGCCAGTTTGCATATTTCTATTTGTGGGCAAAGCCGGAATAGATACGTGCATACACTAGGCAGCCCCGTATCACATACGCCACTACCGTTCTTCCATACTCTGGTTATCGAACGATTATTAAGGGGAAAGAGGTCCCTATGGACGCATCATATAGGTGGTCGCTGTTTTACCGCTATTGCAATGATCCTCTACGAAGGGAGATGGGGCCTGTCACGCCACCACCTCCGCAACCACACAGTTCGCCAGCAGTAATAACCTTCCGTCCAAAATGGGTCGACTTCACCCAACATCAAGAAGATCGTTAACATAAACATGCAAAGAGGATATTAAATCCTAATATCAAACGGTCTATTACACACTAGGGTTCATCCATATCCCCGAGAACTGGGGGAACTACTCATGCATGGAGGCAACAAACATCATAACAGCGGTGATAGAGAACATGAATGAATAACACGTGAATCACAAGAGTTACCTGATAACCCACATGTAAAGGGGATCATTTGTTGCCTTTTTTGATAAGTAAGTGTCAAACCCAACGAGGAGCTAAAGGTATAATTAATATTCTGTCAAGTTCTATTGACCACCGATACAACTCTACGCACGCTAACACTTACTTTACCTAGAACAAGAACACAAATAATTTGCGAGAATAAAATTAGGAGTACTTTGTGAGATAATAAAACTAGGAGTACTTTGCAAGATAATAAAACTAGGAGTACTTTGCGAGATAATAAAATTTAATAGTTTAGTAGAGATATTTTTGTAACACAAGAGAAAGATTGTCCATAGGCAATTGAATATAACACGATAGATACTTACCATATGCAATGAGGGAGAGGCATACACTAACATATTTTGCGTACTTGGATCACATGCACTTATGATTGGAACTCTAGCAAGCATGCACAACTAATAAAGATCATTTAGGTAAAACCCAACCATAGCATTAAGTAACAAGTCCTCTTTACTCCCATACGCAGCAAACTCGGGTATAAACTTTTTTCACTCTTGCCACCCACTATAAGCGAATCGTGAACATATTGCAAAACCCTACAGCGGTAATCCCACATGCTTGTGCAACACGGAGGGCACCATAGGACAGCACCATATCAACATACAACTCATATCAATCACATCATACCACAATTAACCCGTAGGACAAAAAGGATCTACTCAAACATCATAGGATGACAACACATCATTGGATAATAATATGAAGCATAAAGAAGCATGTTCAAGGGTACAGCGGGTTTCGGGAGAGTGGACCACTATAAATAGATGAGGGAAGGTGATGGTGGTGTTGAGGAAGACGGCAGAGTTGTCGGTGTAGATCTCCGCCACAATGATTCCTCCGGCGGCACTCTGGTGCCGCCGAAAGAGGGTGAGAGGGGCCCCTCCTTCTTCCTCTTGATTGTCCTCCTCCCTAGATGGGAGGAGGGTTACCCCTCTAGTCCTTGGTCGCCATGGACCACGAGGGGTGACAACCCCTCTAGATTGGATCTCCTTTTGTGTTTCGCTTCTGTTTCTGCATTCATGTTTTCTGATGTTTCATCGTTTCATTAATATCTGGAGATCCGTAACTCCGATTGGGCTGAAATTTTGAGGGGATTTTTATCCGGATATTAGCTTCCTTGCAGTCGAAGAACACCCCCAACCAAGTGATAACCCACAAGTATAGGGGATCGCAACAGTTTTCGAGGGTAGAGTATTCAACCCAAATTTATAGATTCGACACAAGGGGAGCCAAAGAATATTTGCAAGTAATAGCAGTTGAGCTATCAATTCAACCACACTTGGAGATTAAATATCTACAGCGGAGTGATCAGTAGCACACTAATATGATAGTTTTGATAGCAGTAGTAACAGTAATGGTAACGGTAACAGTGATAGCAATGGTTTTCTAGCAAGTGTAACCGTAGCAGTAGCAATAGTAACTTAGCAAGAAAAATAAGTGGAAAACTCGTAGGCACTGGATCGGTGAACTCGTTGGATAATATTCATCATATAACAGTCATAACCTAGGGCGACATAGAACTAGCTGCACTTCATATATGTAATGTAGGCATGTATTCCGTAAATAGGCATACATGCTTATGGAAAAGAACTTGCATGACATCTTTTGTCCTACCCTCCAGTGGCAGAGGGGTCCATAAGGAAACTAAGGGATATTAAGGCCTCCTTTTAAGAGAGAACCAGAACAAAGCGTTAACACATAGTGAATACATGAACTCCTCAAACTACGGTCATCACCGGAAAGTATCCCGACTATTTTCACCCTGGGGTTTACGGATGATAACACATAGCAGGTGCACATGACTAGCAAGATTGGATCAAGAACATAGATATAATGGTGATAACATAATCGGTTCGGATCGGAAATCATGGCACTCGGGCCCTAGTGACAAGCATTAAGCATGGCAAAGTCATAGCAACATCAATCTCAAAACATAGTGGATACTAGGGATCAAGCCCTAACAAAACTAACTCGATTACATGATGAATCTCATCCAACTCCTCACCGACCAGCAAGCCTACGAAGGAATTACTCACTCCTGGTGGGGAGCATCATGGAATTGGCAATGGAGAAGGGTTGATGATGACGAAGACCGAAGATTCCCCTCTCCGAAGCCCCAAACGGGCTCCAGATCTGGCCTCCCGATGAAGAACATGAGGTGGCGGTGCCTCCGTATCGTAAAACGCGATGAAACTTTCTCTCCTATTTTTTTCTCCAAAAATAGGAATTTATAGTGCTCAAATTAGGGTCAGTGGGGCCACGAGGTGGACACAACCCACCAGGTCGCACCTGGAGGGGGTGGCGCGCCCTGGTGTATCGTGCCCAGCCAAAGCACCCCCTCCGGTGGTTCTTGGCTCCAGTATTTTTTATTTATTGTAAAGTAATTCTCCAAAAAGTTTCGTCCAGTTCCGAGAACTTTTATTTCTGCACAAAAACAACACCATGGTAGTTCTGCTGAAAACAGTGTCAGTCCGGGTTAGTTTCATTCAAATCATGCAAATTAGAGTCCAAAACAAGAGCAAAAGTGTTAGGAAATGTAGATACGACGGAAACGTATCACCAAGCTCTGAGGGAATCATGAGCTCAAGGGGCGCGCCCAGCAAGATCGTGACTCTCTCGGACATCGTCTGGCGTTGATTCTTTTTCTCAAAAATCACATATATTCCAAAATAAATCTCCGTAAAATTTTATCACATTTGGACTTCGCTTGCTATGGATTTTCTACAAAAAAAACATGCAACAAATAGGAACTGGCATTGGGAACTGGATCAATATGTTAGTCCAAGAAAATCATATAAATTTTTGCCAAAAGTATATATGAAAGTTGTAAAATAATGGCATGAAACAATCTAAAATTATAGATACGACGGAGACGTATCTACATCCCCAAGCTTAATTTCAGCTCGTCCTCGAGTATGTAAATGATAAAAAGATAATTTTTGATGTGGAATGCTACCTAGCATAATATTGATCATGTAATCTAATCACGGCAGGAAAATTAAGATACACGTGATTCAGGGCAATAGTCTATCAATTTGATAGTGAAACAATAATACAAAACATGCATATATTTCATCATTGTGTTTCGTAATAATGGGGCCAAAGGAAACAACCTCTATACACTTAGTTGTGGTAAGCATGGCACGCTCGTTCTTCCCTACAGAGATATATCAAATCAAGAGTACCCCGGTGCCAAACCAAGCAATTGTATCATACTTTTTCACGAGCTTCGGCATTTTGAACTTCAGTCAATACATGAGCATGATCCATGGATATAGCATATAGGTGGAATAGAGTGCGGTGGTAGAGATCAAAGGGAAGGCAAAAGGAAGAATGTCTCACATCAACTAGGGAGATCAATGAGCTATGGATATGCCCCTCAATCGATGTCAATGCGAGGAGTAGGGATTGCCATGCAATGGATGCACTAAGAGCTATAAGTGTATGAAAGCTCAAATGAAACTAAGTGAGTGTGCATCCAACTTGCAAGCACATGAAGACCTCGGGCATTTGAGGAAACCCATCATCGGAATATACAAGCCAAGTTAAATAATGAAAAAAATTCCCATTAGTATATGAAAATGATAACTGAGGAGATTCTCTATATGAAGAACATGGTGCTACGTTGAAGCACAAGTGTGGTAAAAGGGTAGTAACATTGCCTCTTCTCTCTTTTTCTTTGATTTTTTTGTTGGGCTCTTTTGACCTTTCTTTTTTTTCTTTTTTTCGTCCGGAGTCTTATCCCGACTTGTGAGGGGAATCATAGTCTCCATCATCCTTTCCTCACTGGGACAATGCTCTAATAATGATGATCATCACACTTTTATTTACTTACAACTCGATATTACAACTTCATAAAAACTATACAAGATGACTCTATATGAATGCCTCTGGCAGTGTATCATGATGTGCAATGATCTAGCGTAACATGTAAACAATGATGAACTGTGGCTTTGCCACTAATATCATGCCAGCTCTATATGATCATGCAAAGCAATATGATTATGAACACACAAGTCATGTGACAGAATGGTGGAAGTTGCATGGAAATATATCTTGGAATGGCTATGGAAATGGCATAATAGGTAGGTATGGCAGCTGTTCTGAGGAAGATATAAGTAGGGATGGAAATTATATCCATGGATCCGGATACCCGCGGATACCCGACCCGGTTGGGTAAGGGTATGGACAACACTTTTGCCCATGGGCATATGGATCTGGATACCCGCGAACAGTCGGGTTGGGCATGGTTATTATTTTTGCTTCATGGATATCCAATGGATACCCATATGACATGTAGCCCATATGTAAGCGAAACTAGACTAACCCCAACCCACCTTCACAAAAGAGGAAAAGCTAGCCCGGCCCATGTTCCCTATCCCCAACCATAAGCTAACCTAATTATTCTTCTAAAAAAACTAACCTAATTATTATAATTGAACCTAAACCTAAGATGTTTGTCTCCTGTCTAATCCTCTCCCCATTCCCTCCCCTGTGCGGCGGCGCTAGTCTCCCACAATCGGCACGTTGTTGCCTCTCCCTCCCTGCCTGGCCGTCCAGCCCACACTCTATCACCATCGGTGATATGCAAGGTAGCGACTGCACCAAGCCCCATGACCCCGTCACACCCCATCTCTCCGGTCCCCATACAGAAATCAATCTCCTCGTGACCAATGAGGCGAGCCGGCGACTGCCCCAAGACCATCCAATCGTTCATCTGAGCACGAAAGGAGGAGGCGACTGGAGACAATGGAAATGGCTGACGACGGTACTAACCAGCGGAGGAGCAGGGGCGGGTCTCTCGGCTTGCTACGGAGGAGTACCCCTGGTCGGCGATCAGTAGAGGAGCAGTCGTGCACCAGCAAGCAGCAGGGCATCGACGACAAGATCATCAACTCCGACGAAGGTTTATATCCATTGTTTAATTTTTGCAACTCAGTGCTCTCTCTGCTCGTGACCTATCTGAAACTTTGTAAGAATAGTAAATTTGGAGATCAATTCAGAGATTAAACAATACACGAACGTGTGAACATGCAGCTCACTAAGATCATCTAGCAACGACTTGACTGAATACTAGAACTAGAGGCTAACTGAATTTACTAAACGTGTTATAGTTGGACTACTTCTACACTAGCTTATGTAGTTATGCATATAAATCATGTTCTGTTGTACTTTTAGAATTTACTTTTTCTTATTAATTTTTTCATGGACTAGCTTTATTATCAGCATTTTTGCTATAATTGAAAACATTTTACTGACTATGAATGTTGTAGAATTTACTTTTCTTGTGATGTAATAATATTTAAGACAAATTTTCTACTATGAGACTGTTTGAGTTGTCACTGTGTGTTCAATGCCTAAACAGTGTTCTTGTTGCCTACTTATACTTGTAGATTTTTTTTTGATTTGTGAATGAACGGAGATGAATTTATTCAATCTTTGCTAAGGCTTTTCATTGTGATTTTTTATACCCATGGAGCTCCATGGGTACCCGGGTATCCAGTGGATTTGGGCATGGGCACAAGCTGTGCCCATGGATACTTTGGTGGATGGGCAAAGGGTAGGAAGTTGGGTCATGGGTTGGATCTGGACTAGCCCCACCCGGTCCAAATCCGACCCATTGCCATCCCTAGATATAAGGAGACCTATGTGTCATAGAGTGTATTATATCACGGGGTTTGGATGCACCGGCAAAGTTTGCACAAACTCTCGAGGTGAGAAAGGGGAATTCATGGTACAGAAGAGGCTAGCAATATGCTGAAGGGTGAGAGTGCGTATAATCCATGGATCTCTCTTTGTGTTTCTCTTCTCTTTCTGCGTTCCTGTTTTCTTGCATTTTACTGTTTCTTAAATTTCCAGAGATCCATAACTTCGATTGGTTTTTATCCAGATATTAGCTTCCATGCGGCCGAAGGACACCCCCAACCAACCTCGGAGGGAGTCACGAGCTCAAGGAGCACGCCTACCCCCTGGGGCGTGCCCTGCAACCTCATGACTCTCTCGGACATCATGTGGCATTGATAATTTTTTCTAAAATCACATATATTTCAAAATAAATATCCGTAAAATTTTATCACGTTTGGACTTTGTTTGATATGGATTTTCTGCGAAACAAAAAACATGCAACAAACATGAGCCGACACTGGGCACTGGATCAATATGTTAGTCCAAGAAAACCATATAAATTGTTGCCAAAAGTATGTGAAAGTTGTAAAATAATGGCATGAAACAATCAAAAATTATAGATACGACGGAGATGTACCATTATCCTCAATAGGATCCCGAGATTACAATGAGTTGGATGTGGATGATGATGATGATGACAATGGTGGTGATGTTGAATCCTTCCTGGTGATGGTGGTGGGGGCGGTGGCCTCCTCCTTGCCGATTCCTCCCTCCAGATCGTTCTGGGGGTTAGGGTTCCTCCTTATGGACAAGTTTCTGGTGGCTGTGTGCGCCTGATCTTCGATCTGATTCCACGGGGTGAAAATAATGGATGAGGCGACAGTGTTCGCACTCCATACGACCGCTCATACGAGTGGTCGCGGTTTCATTATACACCATCGTTCATTCTGGAGCTACGGCTGGCACTGCTTCTTGGCTTTCTGATTTTATTATTTTATGGCAGGATACTATAACATTAAATAACGTGGTTCCTTCGTTATTTCCTGCAATTCTTTCCACAAGTGTTTATTGCTTCCAGAAAGCGTTTCATGGGATAAACAACGATAAAGGTGCATGAACGCGATAAAACTCCATAAAGCCTAATGTGTAGGCACAAAATACTTATAAAAAATTCACATAATTTTGACTCATCAACGTCCTCCTCCTTCTCCTTGTCCTCTCCTAGCTCATCCTTCTCCTCCTCCTAATGCGGTGGATCCGGAGGTAGACCCATGGCGATCCGGGCTTCGCATCTTTGCCCGGATCTACTCAAGGAGCTGAATCCGGTGCTCCGGCGTTAGACACATTTCCTGACGGCGTGGGGGTATGGATACTAGGTGAAAGTGACAGACGAGGTGCGAATAGTGGCGAATGGCAAGAAGAAAGTGGTGGCGGCGGTGGACGGGAAGGGGGAAATGCGGATGGATAGAGTTTTGGTGACGACGGTCGGCTACATAGTCGGGCAAGGGCACTACGTGGCCCGCCGGAGCGCCGCCATGTCTCGACGGAGGAAATGCCCGTCAGACTGTTGGGTTTCTAGGCGATTTCATGTGGGACTCGGTCGTCAGTCCGATGTGGCTGACGCGCCCGGTCACTCCTGAGCGCCCCCATATCCACCATAGATTTGGGCTGGATATGAGGGGTGTCGGTCAACCCGGGTGTTTGAAGCCCGTTTGGGATGCCCGTCTGGGTTGATTTTTTTCACCGGGCCGTCCGCCCGGGCGTTTGAGGCGGGTTTAGGATGCCCGGTAGTAGATGCTCTTATAGTAGCGAGTAATTTAGACTAGTTACATGCATATGTTATATGTGGTTACTCTAACTGACACAGTCTCATGATCTTGTAACAATCCCTATGAACATTGTTGATCAAAAAAATATTGTACATTAAAAGGTACTGTTACTAAATCAATGACATTTATTTTGGGACGAAGGGAGTATATGTTACTAGTCTATGTTATTACTTTACTGTGATATGTTTGATAACATAGAGAGCTTCATTTAGTACTTTGTGGAGTTATTTTTAATTGCAACACGCTACATGGTAGGAACATGTTAAGTTACTCTATTTCCCTTTCTCCGTTTTAGTTATCTATCACATATTAAATTACTCGATTTCGTCACGCCCCCCACCCCGCCCCCGCTCGGGCGACACGGGTGGGGATGAAACCCTAGCCACCGGGGGCGCTCCTTCCTTCCCTTCCTCCCTCCGCCGCCGGCGATGGCGGGGGTCTCCTCTTTTCCTCGTATTGGGGGTGGTGAGGAGCCCCGTGATGTAAGGAGGCGCAGATGAGCAGGCCTTGGCGGCGCAGCGGCCAGTCCTGCCTCGAGTGGCGGCGACGCGACGACTGACCCTGCCTCGGACGGCGATGGCTGCGGGGCGTGGCAGTCGGCTCTGCTCCGGACACCGACATTGGCTGCGTTCGACGGCGGCGACCAGACTTGCGACGATGGGCCATCTGACCTTGAATCAGCGACAACGACATGTTGGGCTTGGTGAATAGTTCGGCGGAATGCGTCGTCTGGCCTCCGCTCAGATTTGATCTCACCGGTGTGGCATGCTCCTTCCGCGGTGGCACAAATCGGTGGCGGCTAGTTGCGAAGGCCGGTGAGAGCGGCATCCTTCCGTGTCATTCCCTTATTGAAGGCATCTCCTTGGAGAAGCTCCAGAACTCTATCTGCTACCTCCGGGGGAATCCCTAGATCAATTGATGGGTTGACGGTGATGGTCTTGTGTCGTTACCTCCTTGGGGCATCATTCTTGGAAGTGTGCATAGGCACGAGGGACCAGTGGAAGGCTTCTGCGGTGGAGCAATGGTTCCTGTGATGCATCAAAAACATGGTGTCTTGACGGCATGGTGCTGCAGAGTCTCGACGATGGATGCATGATCATAAATGCGCATAGGGTAGTGGCATTGTCTGGCGCTGTGGTGGTGTTAACGACATGCCCGGAAAGGTGGATGCATCAATACCTACTCTAAAAATGGATTGGTGCAAGACGGTGGCAACATCCCCTGCATCGTGCGCATGCGGTGCCCGCTGAGAGTGCGTTGGACCGGTGAGTGACCCAGACCCAAAAATTTGGCTTTTGGTTCGGGCCTCCGGCTTTAGATATTGTGATTTGGTGTGAGGTGTGGGTATGAGGTTCCGACAATCTATACCCCTTCATTAAGTGTATTGAAGTAGCAACTGATGTCGCCAAGATGGTGGCTTCAGACGTATTGATATATTACTTTTTAAGGTATTGTTAAATATTTAATAAAATGGCTGCATGCATCGCCCTGATGCAGAGACCGGGGGTCATCCTCCTTTTCGAAAAAGAAGTTATCTATCACATCATCTTTTTTGCCTATGTGGGATTCACATTACTAACTATGTTACTACCACTATGAATAGTCTTTTTGACATTCTTTAGCAATGATTTGTACTATTTATAATAAATGACCCCTTCTCGAACTTAATAATTCACACATCTATTCCAAAACTTATTTTGAATATGCCATCGAAGTCACGCTAAGGAGCATCTCGTACACTTAATGAAGTCAAATCGTTTGGCTTCACTGTGTGTATTTTTTCGTGAATACGCAAGGCTTGCGTATCTTTTCAATGATAGAAGAAGATAGAATGAATACAATAGAAGTTACAACGCATGACATGAACGCGGGAAGGCATGAACATGAAACCCAAAGAATAGAGACAAGAGATGCTCTGCTCGAACATGACAAGACACAACTAAACCCACCAAGCCTAGAACTAGAGAGGCAGGTCGAACCAGCTTGACGTCGAACATCTTCAAATTCAATACAGGGGACACCTCGAGCGAGCAATATAACACCTTCAAGAAGGTGAACGACGTCATGACACCATCGCCATCCGATCCAAGGAACAAGACCTAGGGTTTTCCCCAATGCTCAAAGAGGGGCACGGATAAATGCCATGACAACACCTCCAAGAAGGTAAACAATACCCACAGATGACACCGCTGCCAGCGTCAGCATGTCGAGCAAGGATTTTCCCTGGCCTGAGTCTGAGAAATCCCATAGACGCCAGTCAGGATCTGGAGATGAGGAAGTCGGCCTATTGGACAACTGCCACTTCAGAAGGGGGTGCGGTACACCTGCCGCTGCCGAAAACCGTGAGCTTTGGAACCGACATGGTGCGTAGGTGGGGGTGTCAAAAAGGCAGCGGGGTAGAGAGCTGATGTGGAGGGTCGGATGGCGACCGACACCGCCGGCAAGCCAGGAGTCTGAAGGGAACACAGATTCTACTTGTCGGAGACAGGGTCATCAGAACACCGACGAGCCAAAGCTGGAGGAAATGCGATAACCGAAGCGCTGGAGTCGTAACTGCATCGGCAGAGACGCCAGCAAACCACGGACACTGGAGGACGTAGGTCCATGGCTGCCGGGACTGGAGCGGTACTGGCAAGGTTCCGCCGCAAAGCTTTGACCTTCTGCCAAGAGAGACCACCATGACCATGCACAGAGAAGGCACCGTCGGAGACGGAGGGTAGCCAACCCCTGGGCAGGACCAAGCCATGGCCACCTCCACCCAAAGGCCTCATGCGCCCCCCAAAACAGCTGGCACGTAGAGAGGAGCTGCACCGCCATGGGAGGTCAAGAGGCGGCTGGTGGAGGAGCACCACGGGCATGGCCACACCGGTGCGCCGGCCGGCAGGATGGGAGATGCAGCAGTTGGAGCTGGGCTGGCCCACACAGCGCCGAATCAGATCTGACGGGGTGTGAAGGGGGGGCGCTCCTGCGAGAAAGGGGGCAAACCGCCCCACCGCAGCCATCCCCAGGCGCGGCGTGACCTCGCCGGCCGGCCCTCCGGCAGCGGCGTTGCGGGGGAGGGCAGAGGTGGATGAGGAGCTCCGGGCGGCGCCATCGAGGGGTGGAGGGGCTCCACCATGCAAGGGGGAGAGGGACCCCCCCCCCCCGCCACCATCCCCAGGCACGGCACGGCTTCGCCAGCCGGCCCTCCCGCAGAGGCGACGCGGGTGGCGGTGGTGGAGATGGGACTCCCGACGGCGACGAGGATTACCACCGTGTCGCCAAACACGGCGGACCCACTGTGTGTATGCCGCACTAGGAACGGTTTGATGTGTTTAAAATTTGTGTTTTCCGTGGTTTTGGGATTCACGCCAAATAGTTTGGAACGACTCATACACAGAACATAGGAAAACGGTTTGGCTCCACTTCGTGTATGAGTTTGGCTGATCCGCTGCATGTATGAGTCGTTTCGAACAATTTCACATGTCGTTCTGGGTCAGTTTCCGAAGTGAACTTTTTAAATGGTCAACGGACTAATTAAGTTTGCGAATGGGTGTATGTTGTGCGTAGGAAAACCATTAAATTTAATACTAACAGAGTGAAGATAACAAACATGTGGTTGAATGGTTAGAAGGACAATGATACCCCCGGCCCACCAAAGATGAACTGGTGCTTTTATGTCTCATAAATATGTAATATTCTTTCAGGGGAGGTGAAGTTTCAATCGATAGTGAGGCGTTGTGGTGAATTCTTCAATCTCAAGACCTGCCGGCTCAACCTCTCTAGGTGCTCATAGGGATAGGATGTGTGTACATTTATAAGGATGAATATATATAAGTGTTTGTGAGCGTTCGTATCTATATTGTACTCCCTCCGTTTCTTTTAAGTCTTCTTATAAAATTTTATCGAAGTCAAACTTTCATAATATATTATTAGATACATCATGAAATAAATTATCATACTGCTGGAATTTGATCCATATATGGCCCAGCCCAATAACCAATTTCAGACTTCCTGATAAATCCTAGAGGTCCACTAAGCCCATTCATGCAAGGCAAGAGGTGGGACTAAAGTTTAGTCCCACATTGCTAGTTTAGTAGGAGTTGGACCTCCTTATAAGGGAGGATGTTTCCCCACATGTATGAGCATGAGAACAAGAGAGACATACACGCGCGCTCCTCCTCCGCCGCCCGCCTCGCCACGCCTCGTTACGACGCGCCGCGGGTTGCGGGAATGAGCCGATGTCAAAAATTTTGCCACGCACGCCCGGTATATGAAAGGTCACTCGGGAGCTGAAAGAGTTTTCTGTAGTGGAGATTGAATACGAACGTTGCACCCTTCGGCTGCTGCCTGTTCGTTTCATCTCCCTCTTTTGCTTCGCCTTCCGTCGCTGCCTATTTGCCTCCTTGTCCCATGCCTATAAAAGAGAGGTCGCTCCTCTCCAAAGTGAGACACCAAAACATCATCTTCCTCACGCCATCGAGTTCCAAACTCTGAGCTGCTAGGTTCTTCCCCACCCCGTCTTGCGGCATGCACCGCAGGTCGGGACAGTAGGCCTCCGAAACCCCGCCACTTTGAGTCCTGTACGGGAGAAGGGTGATAAGGTTTTTAGGGAGCACTCTGCGCGACTACTGGCTTCTTCATCACGGACGCCATGGAAGCTGACGATCACTTCCCAGACGATGACTTCTTCCCCGACGTCAACAACCTCTTCCACAACATGGCTGGTGCCGACGTCAAAGCCAATCCTGCTGCTGCTGTAACTCAGTACTTGTTCGTGTTCATTTTGTTTGAGCTCTTGCCACAGTTCGTTGCTCTACTTTCTATTCTAGATATGTTCCGTTCATACTCACCACTTCAGATGCTTTTTGCATACTCTCTATATGATTGCATGACTAGTCTTATAACTGCTATGATGGTCATGATTTATCTACTATTTCTGTTAATAAAATCATATGGTAAATTGCTCATATTTCCAACAATCCAAAAACCATATTATAGGCAATTTACCCCGAGTGGTTTTGCTGCTTCCATGAGGCCTACCATGTTTGAGGGTGTGCACTATAAGAGGTGGCATGTGAGGGCCGTTCTATGGTTTTAAACCATGAGCTACTATGACGCCACTCTTGGCAAACCTGAAGGAATTCTTGATCCTCAACAGGAACAAGCTTTTCAGAAAACTGATACCTTGTTTAAGACTGCTCTCTTGAGTATTCTTGGTGAGAACATAGTTGATGCTTATGCGTCAATTGACAATGGAAAAGATATGTGGAACACACTCGAGGCCAAGTTTGGGGTCTCAGATGCCGGCACTGAGCTGTACATCATGGAACAATTCTATGATTACAGGAGAACTGATGAGCGCTCCGTGGTTGAGCAAGCTCACGAGATACAGTCATTTGCTAGAGAACTTGAGCACTTCAATTGTGTGTTACCGGAGAAGGTTTTTGCCGGAGGTATCATCACCAAGCTTCCTCCCTCGTGGAGGAACTTTGCTACCTCTCTGAAGCATAAGAGATAGGAGTTTTCCGTTTCGGATCTCATTGGTACTCTTGATGTGGAAGAAAAGGCGAGAGCAAAAGACATACGTGCTCGAGGTATGGAGGGAGGTTCCAGTGCCAATCTGGTATAGAAGAAAAACTTCCAGCCCCACAAGTTCAAGAACAAGGGCAAGTTTGATGGTAAAGGAAAGTTTGATGGGAAGAACAAGGCTTCGCAGCAGACCAACCTCAAGAAGAAGAATGACAAGAAGAAAGGTGTTTGTCATGTCTGCGGAGATCCTGATCATTGGGCCCCTAGTTGCCCTAACCATTATGACAAGCATCAACATGGGAAAGGCGACAAGATCGCCAATGTTGTCATTGGTGACACTGAGATGAAGGATGTTGGGTGTGGTATACTTCCCACTATTCTCTCAGTATGTCTTTCTCCTGATTGGTTAATTGACACGGGTGCTAATGTGCATCTATGCGGTGATATTTCCATGTTTTCTTCTTATCAGGCTGCAGGGACTACTTCCATGCTGATGGGCAACGGTTCAAGTGCTTCTGTGCATGGTGTTGGCACCGTCGATCTGAAGTTTACTTCAGGGAAGATCGTGTGGCTGAAGAACGTGCACTATGTCCCCTCCGTCAATAAAAATCTTGTTAGAAGATCTCTTCTGTGTAGAGATGGCTACAAGCTTGTCTTCGAGTCCAATAAATTTGTAATATCCAAGTATGGAACTTTTGTTGGTAATCATTTTCAGATGTTTGTAATAAAGTTGTTAATCATGTTTGCAACAATAGTGAATCAAATGTCTGGCATTCACGTCTTTGTCATGTTAATTTTGGTTGTATGACGCGGCTAGCCAAGTTGAACTTAATCCCCAACTTCACCGATGTCAAGGGATCTAAGTGTCAAGTTTGTGTGCAAGCTAAGCAACCTCGTAAGTCTCATACAACCGCGGAAACAAGAAATCTTGCGCCACTAGAACTCATATATTCAAATCTTTGTGAAATAAATGGTGTTTTGATGAAAGGTGGAAAGATATATTTTATGACGTTAATTGATGACTCCACTAGATACTGCCATGTATATCTTTTAAAATCAAAAGATGAGGCTTTAAATTTCTTCAAGATCTATAAAGCTGAAGTGGAAAACCAACTTGATCGAAAAATCAAGAGGCTTAGGTCCGATCGTGGTGGAGAGTATTTTTCCAATGAATTTGATTCTTTTTGTGCGGAACATGGTATAATCCATGAGAGTACGCCTCCCTATTCACCTCAGTCAAATGGGGTAGCCGAAAGGAAGAACCGTACTCTAACTGGTTTGGTTAACGCCATGTTAGACACATCGGGTCTCTCCAAGGCATGGTGGGGGGAGGCGATATTGACTGCATGTCATGTCCTAAACCGAGTTCCCACAAAGAACACAGAGATAACTCCATTCGAGGAATGGGAG
Organism: Elymus sibiricus; assembly: GCA_039707655.1. NCBI lineage: Eukaryota > Viridiplantae > Streptophyta > Magnoliopsida > Poales > Poaceae > Elymus > Elymus sibiricus. The sequence continues at coordinate 106,793,708 of CM077663.1, read as the reverse complement.
AAGAAAAGGTTCAAACTCTCTAACCTGCGAACTTGGGGCTGCTTGGCAAAAGTCAATATACCGATTCCAAAGAAGCATAAGCTTGGACCAAAAACTGTGGATTGTGTTTTCCTAGGCTATGCTTTTCATAGCATTGGTTATAGATTCTTGATTGTAAAATCTGAGGTATCTGACATGCACGTCGGTACACTCATGGAGTCAAATGATGCGTCATTCTTCGAAGATATCTTTCCCATGAAGGATATGGGTAGATCATCAAATCATGAGTTGCCTAGTTCATCGAGTCAAGATGTAGTTACTGTTTCTGAGCCTACCATTCAGACGCAACATCTTGAAGATCCCATGGAGGAGAATAATGAGACTCCTAAAACGAGCAAGAGACAGAGGACTGCAAAGTTCTTTGGTGATGATTTTCTTGTATATCTCATAGATGACACTCCTAGTTCTATTTCAGAGGCCTATTCATTTAAAGATGCCGACTACTGGAAGGAAGCGGTCCGTAGTGAGATGGATTCCATCTTGGCAAATGAAACTTGGGAGATAACTGATCGTCCTTATGGGTGTAAACCTATACGGTGAGAATGGGTATTCAAGAAGAAGCTTAGGCCTGATGGTACTATTGAAAAGTACAAGGCACGGCTCGTGGCCAAGGGTTATACCCAAAAGGAAGGTGAAGACTTCTTTGATACTTACTCACCTCTGGCTTGACTGACCACTATTCGAGTGCCACTTTCACTAGCTGCCTCACATGGTCTTCTCATTCATCAAATGGATGTTAAGACTGCTTTCCTAAATTTAGAGTTGGACGAGGAAATTTACATGGAACAACTAGATGGGTTTATAGTGGACGGTCAGGAAGGAAAGGTGTGCAAATTGTTGAAATCTTTGTATGGACTTAAACAAGCACCTAAGCAGTGGCATGAGAAGTTTGAAAGAACATTAACAGCTGCAGGCTTTGTTGTAAACGAAGCTGACAAATGTGTGTACTATTGCCATGGTGGGGGCTAGGGAGTCATCATTTACTTGTATGTTGATGACATATTGATTTTCAGAACAAATCTGAATGTTATTAAGGAGGCCAAGGATTTCCTATCTCGTTGTTTTGAGATGAAGGATTTAGGAGTAGCTCCTGTTATTCTGAATATCAAGCTGCTGAGAGATGATGGTGGTGGGATTACATTGCTTCAATCTCACTATGTGGAAAAGATCTTGAATCACTTTGGTTATAGTGACTGCGAGCCCTCTCCAACACCTTGTGATGCTAGCGTGTTACTTCGAAAGAATCGAAGAATTGCTAGAGATCAATTGAAATACTCTCAGATTATTGGATCACTTATGTACTTAGCCAGTGCCACGAGACCTGACATCTCTTTTGCTGTTAGCAAACTGAGCCGGTTTGTCTCAAAACCAGGAGATGATCATTCGAAAGCTCTAGAAAGAGTTATGCGCTATTTGATGGGCACTACGAGTTATGGAATTCACTACACTGGGTACCCAAAGGTGCTTGAAGGGTATAGTGACTCAAGCTGGATCTCTGGTGCTGATGAGATAAAGGACATGAGCGGATATGTATTCACTCATGGTGGTGGCTCTGTTTCTTGGAAGTCTTGCAAGCAGATCATCTTAACGAGGTCAACAATGAAAGCAGAACTCACAGCACTAGATACATCTACGGTTGAAGCAGATTGGCTTTGTCGACTCTTGAATGACTTACCAGTTGTTGAGAAACCTGTGCCAGGTGTTCTTATGAACTGTGACAATTAAACTGTGATCGCCAAAGTGAGTAGTTCAAAGGATAACTTGAAGTCATCAAGACATGTTCAGAGAAGGTTAAAGTCTGTCAGGAAAATGAGAAACTCCGGAGTTATTGCATTGGATTATATCCAAACGTCTAAAAATCTGGCAGATCCTTTTACTAAGGGTCTATCACGTAGTGTGATAGACAATGCATCGAAGGAGATGGGTATGAGACCCACAATATGAGTTGTTCACAGTGGTAACCTAATCTATGTGATCGAAGATCCCGTGAATTAGATGTGGAAGACAATATGTTGATCAACTGAGAGGAGAGTATCCTTACTATTAAAAATACCACTCCATGAAGATGCAATACTTTCCTAATCTGCATGGCAGGTTGATATATATCTTAATGTGTTCTAAGTGGCTTATTTAAGCAGAGATGTTGTCCTGCAGAACATCTTTTGAAGAACACACATATATGAGTCTGATTGTTAACGTCGCAATATATGAGAGTAGGGTGCTCTCTAGTAAACTCATGAAAGGCCTTGGAGTATGACGCATAAGCTCCACCCGCGGGGAAGTCCCACGACAGCCTAGTATCGGACAAGGCTTTGTGTGAAGCTAGATTCGCAGAAAACTTGCAGTTCAAGGCATAGTCCACTGTTCAAGTTGCTTACTACTGTAGCATAGATTTCTAGGTGGAAGTTCAACTTAACAGTCTCCACTGCAGTACCGGTATATAAACAGTGTTTTGGAAAAAAAAGGCAAATTTTGTGTGCCTCTGGGATCTGGTGGGGGATTGCTGGAATTTGATCCATATATGGCCCAGCCCAATAACCAATTTCAAAATTCCTGATAAATCCTAGAGGCCCACTAAGCCCATTCGTGCAAGGCAAGAAGTGGAACTAAAGTTTAGTCCCACATTGCTAGTTTAGTAGGATTTGGACCTCCTTATAAAGGAGGATGTTTCCCCACATGTATGAGCATGAGAACAAGAGAGACATACACGCGCGCTCCTCCTCCACCGCCCGCCTCGTCACGACGCGCCGCGGGTTGCGGGAATGAGCCGAGCCGATGTCTAAAATTTTGCCACACACGACTGGTATACGAAAAGGTCACTCGGGAGCTGAAAGGGTTTTCTGCAGTGGAGATTGAATACGAACGCTGCACCCTTCGGCTGCTGCCTGTTTGTTTCGTCTCCCTCTCTTGCTTTGCCTCCCGTCGCTGCCTATTCGCCTCCTTGTCCCATGCCTATAAAGGAGAGGCCGCTCCTCTCCAGAGTGAGACACCAGAACATCATCTTCCTCGCGCCATCGATTTCTAATCTCTGAGCTGCTAGTATCTTCCCCATCCCGGCTTGCGGCGTGCACCGCAGGTCGGGACAGTAGGCCTCCGAAACCCCGCCACTTTGAGTCATGTACGGGAGAAGGGTGATAAGGTTTTTGGGGAGCGCTCTACGCGACTACTAGCTTCTTCATCACGTACGCCACGGACGCCGATGATCACTTACCAGATGACGACTTCTTCCCCAACGTCAACAACCTCTTTGACAACATGGTCGGTGATGACATCAAAGTCAATCCTGCTGCTGCTGCAACTCAGCACGTGTTCGTGTTCATTTTGTTTGAGTTCTTGCCACAGTTTGTTGCTCTACTTTCTATTCTAAGATATGTTCCGTTCATACTCACCACTTCAGATGCTTTTTGCATACTCTCTGTATGATTGCATGACTAGTCTTATAACTGCTATGATAGTCATGATTTATCTACTATTTCCGTTAATAAAATCATATGATAAATTGCTCATATTTCCAACACATACTATATGGTTTAAGTATTGTTGATGTTGATTCTTTTTTGTATAAATTTGTACAAAATTTACGTAGTTCGACCTCGCACAAATCTTATATGAGGAGTAAAAAGAAACAAAGGAAGTATTTATCAAAGGAGAAGTTGGAGTGAATACAAACAATAGGGGAACAAGTGGCAGGATTCTACTAACAGGCAAAAAATGGATCAAGGTAGTATAAATTTGGCAGATTGCAAGTGGCAGGATTCCCAAAGGAAGAACAGACCTCGAGGTCTGCAACAGCACCCGCAGCCTCCAAACGCCAATATCCTCTCTGATCTGGTCTGGGACCAAGTCTATGCTTCTGGCAATATATGATAAAAAAATCTCCCATTTCGTTCCGTCCACACCCTCCAGTGTATCAGAATAGCAATGGTATCAAAATTCCAACGAGTTGGCTTTGGAATCTCTCTCCTAAAGTGAGTAATTTTCAACGTTGTACTGGAAGGCTGGTGGATGTTTGGGCTGGCGCAGGTTTCTAATGGCGCCATCAAACAATTTTCTGTAAAAAAATTATGTCCTTTATATTTTAATATATAGGCACGCAGATCTTTTACATGTTCTCAAAAATAATGCAACTGCAATGCACATAAACAAATTGCCCATAAACGTATAAAGTGTGTATAAGGTTGTTCAGTTACTCGAAACTGGATATTGTGACATGTGTGTGTGTGTGTGTGTGTGTGTGTATATATATATATATATATATATATATATATATATATATATATTAAACACTATTCTGAGCATGGGATCAGAATATTATTCTGATCACGGGTTGAACTTCCTGAGTTACACAACCTAAACTTCCCTCTGTAGGAACCCGACCTTCGGGCTATCTTCGCAACCGTGTCTCGCCGCGTGAATTATTCTTGCCAGTCGTATTCTATGTGATGTAAGTGTAATCTGGAAACGGTTTTTAGCAACTAAATGCCCGTTTTAAATAGGAATCTCGCTCGTTGGCGGATTTGCTCTCGGGACGTGATGAACTTGCGTCTGTTGCAATTTTACTGCCTGAGTTGTTCGACCAGAGCTTCCCTTGGTGAGAGGTTGAACTTCCCGTAACATTGTCCAAATGAGGCTTGCAATATACCGTTGGAAAGCTATGGACACGACGGTCACGACCTAAGTTGAATTTTTCTCAAAATCTAAATGGTTTAAGAGCAGTTTTGAAAACCGTTTTTCTTCACACACAAAAACGAGAATCGTTTTTTTGAGCCTATTTCTAATCGTTTATCGGAATGAGGCAAATGAGATGGCGTTGGATAGCTGCTGCAAATCCGCTTCTTTTTCGTAGAGAAAGTTTTTTCCAATTTTAAACTATTTAAACGTAATTTTGAAAATGGCCGAAGTCCCACCGAGTTCGTATTTTCGCATTATTTTCTCAATGGTTTATCGGAATGCAGCAAATGATATGGCGTTGGAAAGCTTGAAGAAAAGGGAAACTTTATTATGTAGATTGTTTTTTCCAATTCTTTACAGTTTTAAGTCAATTTTGAAAATGGCGAAAAATGTATTTTGGACGTAATTTCTACAAAATTTATCGGAATGGGGCAAATAATATAGCGTTGAAAAGCTACGGAAAATGCGAAACTTTTTCATGTAGATGATTTTCTCTGATTCCTAGCCATTTTCAAGCAATTTTGAAAACAGCGAGATCATGCGTTGTGCCTTTTATCGCGAAACAGAGTCTTCGAAAATGCACCGCGTGAAGAACTTGAAATTCATCAGCACGTCTACCTGAAGTTCACACTGTTTCTTCACGTGCTATTGATACGTCTCCAACGTATCTATAATTTTTGATTGTTCCATGCTATTATATTATCTGTTTTGGATGTTTTATATGCATTAATATGCTATTTTATATTATTTTTGGGACTAACCTATTAATCTAGAGCCTAGTGCCAGTTTCTGTTTTTTTCCATGTTTTTGAGTATTGCAGATAAGGAATATTAAATGGAGTCCAAACAGAATAAAATCTTCGGAATGATTTTTCTTGGACTAGAAGAAGCCCAGCAAACTTGGAGATGAAGGCAGGAGACCTGCCGTGTGGCGACAAGCCACAGGGGCGCGCCCTAGGGGGGGGGCGCCCCCCTGGCTTGTGGCCCCACGGCAGCCCTCCTAACCCTATTCTTCGGCCTATAAATTCCCAAATATTCACTGGATACAAAAAAAGAGCCACGAAAATACTTTTCCGCCGCCGGAAGCCTCCGTTCCCGTGAGATCCAATCTTGGAGCCTTTTCCGGTAATCTGCCGGAGGGGGAATCGATCACGGAGGGCATCTACATCAACTCCATTGCCCCTCCGATGATGCGTGAGTAGTTTACCACAGACCTTCGGGTCCATAGCTAGTAGCTAGATGGCTTCTTCTCTCTCTTTGTTCTTCAATACCATGTTCTTCATGATCTTCATGGAGACCTATCCAATGTAATACTCTTTTGCGGTGTGTTTGTCGAGATCCGATGAATTGTGGGTTTATGTTTAGATTATCTATGAATATTATTTGAATCTTCTCTGAATTCTTATATGCATGATTTCATATCTTTGCAAGTCTCTTCGAGTTATTGGTTTGGTTTGGCCAACTAGATTGGTAATTCTTGCAATAGAAGAACTACTTAGTTTTGGGTTCCATCTTGCGGTGTCCTCACCCAGTGACAAAGTAGGGGTAGCGAGGCACGTATTGTATTGTTGACATCGAGGATAAAAAGATGGGGTTTTCATCATATTGCTTGAGTTTATCCCTCTACATCATGTCATCTTACTTAATGCGTTACTCTGTTCTTCATGAACTTAATACTCTAGATGCAGGCAGGAGTCGGTCGATGTGTGGAGTAATAGTAGCACATGCAGAATCGTTTCGGTCTACTTGACACGGACGTGATGCCTATATGCATAATCATTGCCTTGGATATCTACATAATTATTCGCTTTTCTATCAATTGCTCGACAGTAATTTGTTCACCCACCGTATTATTTTCCTTCATGAGAGAAGCCTCTAGTGAAACCTATGGCCCCCGGGTCTATTTTCCATATTATATTTTCAGATCTATAAACCAAAAATACCAAAAATACCTTGCTGCAATCTTTTTTACTTTTGTTTTACTTTTCGTTTTAGCAATCCTATCTATCTATCTCTATCAGATCTCATCCTTGCAATTAACCGTGAAGGGATTGACAACCCCTTTATAGCGTTGGGTGCAAGTGTTTGATTATTTGTGTAGGTACATCCATTGGTGACCTGCTTGTATCTCCTACTGGATTGATACCTTGGTTCTCAACAACTGAGGGAAATACTTATTGTCGGCGTACGACACCTATGGGATCGCGTGGATCCATTTTACGGTTCGGCAGGGAAAAAGGCGTGCACAAAGAGCAGATCCAGCGATCAACGCGAGGGATTTTTAACCAGGTTCGGGCCGCTGAGAAGCGTAAAACCCTACTCCTGCTTTAGTGTATTGTGAGTCTCTGGACTCTAGCTCCAGGAGCGCTTTGTGATGAACAGTACCCAGCCGCTATGCAAGCTATCTGGGCCAGAAGGTCCTCTCCCCTGTAGCTATGCCTTGGGCCTCCTTTTATATGTCGAAGGGGTCACCAACAGTGGCTCACAGTACATACAAGAGGTGTAAAGTTGCCACAACGTTTTCATGGTTATCACTGACGTCTTAGGACAAACGCATTAAATGCTCCGTTGAGGTGTCCCTAACTTTCTTGGGGACGGAAAAAGAGCCCGTCCCATCAGCACCGCTTAACCCCATCCGCCGTTAGCACCTTGACACGCACCCAGAAGGACAAAACCTAAATGACAGGCTGGTCGCTGCGCTGGAGCGGTGACAGGGTGGCGAGGTCTTGCCGGGGCTCCGCAAGCCATCCCGGCAAGAATCTTGCCGGGATCCCAGCCTTTGGTCTTCTGTCTTCGGATTATTGACTTGAATGCTTTCTTGACATTCTTGCACTTGCATTCAGCTGTCCCCCGGCAGGCCTTGACGCTGGTGTGGCTACAACCGTCCATGCACAAGTATGGGGTACTAAAAAACCCAAACTTTAGTACACCGACAGGAGCCCCCGGGCCTAGGCCATACACGGGTGCGAGGCATTGTTGGGCTAGGCCCAAACAGTGTACGGGCACGCGTGGCAGGAGTTAGCTGTTGTAATCATTCCGCTTACTGCGCTCCCCCACGAAGCACATTGAATGCGCGACATGGGATACGTGCGCGGAGCGGCCGTAATAGCAGCGCGCTCGCAAAATCGTTTTCATATTGACTAGTAAAAAGGCAGCCTCGCGCCTTCCCCATAAAAAGGAATCCGTAGAGGCGCTTGCTCATTTACCTCCTGTCCTTTCCAATCTGGAAACCGCCGTCGTCTCCTTCCTCAAGCTCGAAACAGAGCCTCTCCCATTCATCCGCTGCCTCCACACCCTCACCGTCCTCGGCCTCTGCTCCCATAGTCGCCATGCCGCCCAAGGCGAGCAAGGGCAAGGAGGTGAAAGCCGCCGTCCCAGAAAGCAAACTGGTGAAGATGCGGAGGGAGCACGTCGTCTTCACTTCGGTGCTTGATGCGAGCGCTCTGAAGGACCGATACCTGTGCATGTGGGCGAGGGAGACGAAGGCTCATCCTGCTACTCGCGTGAGCCCAGGTTCCTCCAAGGGTGGCCCAGATAAATTCCCCTTCTTTGCCGACTACTTTTACTGCGGGCTCTGTCCGCCGTTTTCTGATTTCTTCATTGACATCATGTACACATACGGCTTCCATCTCTTGGATTTTACGCCGAATGCCGTGACATACATGTCAGTCTTTGCCCATCTTTGTGAAAATTTTGCCGTAGTAGTCCCTAGCACAGCCCTCTTCTGCCACTATTTCGTTCCCCGTATTCAAAAGGGAGAGGCCCTTTCTGGTTCTATCACCTGGATTCCAAGGACATGGAATAAAGAGATATACCCAGATGGGGTCTACCGCGAGAAGTGGGAAGAATGGCGGGCCAAGTGGTGCTGGATTCAGGAGAAAGACCCCCAGCCCTTCTGTTTGCCTCGACGAACAAAAATGGCGCGCGGTAATGATTGGAGCGCCCTCGATCCTCAAGATGAGAAGCTCACAATTGCAATTACCAGGATCCACCGCCTCAGAGTTGCCGGGCTCACAATAGAAATGATTGGCGCTGATTTCCTTCGCCGGCGCATCGCCCCTATGCAGAACAAAGGGAGACCAGCCTGGGAGTTCCGGAATGCGGCAGATATCATGAGGCTGCGCCCTGGTCTGAATAACAACTTGACGATCATGCAGCACACAGCTCTCTGCCACAAACTATTCAGGCTTGACGCGAGATACAAGTTGCCGGCTAGCGTAATTCCTCTGTGCAACAACTCCACCTTGGCCTCAATCATTGCCATGATGCCGGTGTGTAATGCTCACGGCCTTGACGGAACTTGAGACGAGCCATCCACAGAGCAGGCACAAGAATTCTTTGACAACTTGTCAGAGAAGGCCATCCGGGAAGAAACGAACCTCATCCGCCCCACCACTAAGGAAGAAGTGGCGTATATCGCCAGTAGGGTGGAAGAGGCAAATCTTGCCGCGGAGGCCGGCAGCGCTGGCTTCACGGAAGGGGAAGCCAGCGAAGAAGAAGTGATGTCAGAGGGAAAACTTGCCGGGCAGGGCGAGGTTGCCGGAGAGCAGAGTGGCACAGCTGCCGGGGACCCTTCTGCCGAAGATACAGCCGAGGAGCAGCTGCACGAGGAGCCCCCAGCTCCCGAGAAGAAGAAGCGTGTTCTTCGGAAGGCCACCTCTGGCGCCTCAACCCACCAACCTTCCGCTTCTGCCGCAGCCAAGCGACCCAGGACCACTCCTTCACCTCCTCACACGGACACCGTGGCGGAAGTTGAGTTCGACCTCTCCGCCTTTAGCTCGGAAGGAGAAGAGTAAGGGTCCTGCCACATCCTTTAACTTCTGAATTTTTGGTTTTGCTTAACTTGTTTGCCTTGCTTTGGCCTGTCCCCGCAGAGATACGGAAACGTTGGCGCAAAGGATGGCGAAGAAGGCGAAGACTTCAACGGGCGATGAGCCGCCAGCAAGCACCACAGGTGCGCCAGAGCCGATCACCATCAGCCCGGAGCCCAGCCCACGACGCAATCCTCAACACAGCCCCCAGCGTGAGTTCATTACTCACTTCCCACCGGCGAGCATTGAGACATATATCCTTGCCACTGACGCCGCCGAGCTTGCAGGAGAAGAACGACAACGAGGAGAGCCATCGGAGGCTGTCCCTGATGTGCCGCCTCCGTCAACTACGCCACCCAGAGACGGATCTTCGGCAAGGGCTTCTGCTAGCAAGCCCATTCTTGTTGAGGGGGAGCCGGCAAGCACAGGCACCGGCAGTCCTACATCGGCAACCAATGTTGCCGGGAAAGGAGTAACTACCTCTCAACAGCTTGGCGCAGGTAAACCGTCTGCCTCAGAGTACTTGTCATTCTGTCTTTATATTATATATATATATATATATTGTCTTCTTGAACTTCAACCTTGGTCTCATCTTGTTTCCCTTTCTTTGGCTTTCAGATCTCCCTTTGATGGAACAAATGGATGTCGATGTCGGCATCGAGGAGATCGCCAGGAATGCTGCCGCCGAGGCCGACAGAGTTGCCGCTGACGAGGCCGCCAAGGACGTGCAGGAAGAAACCGCCAAGGAGTCTGCTGAGAAGGCCGGCAAGGAGTCCAGTGACCATACTGACGGCATTCCTGCCGCAGGAGCGCCAGGCGCTACGCCGGCCACGGAGCCCCCAGTTGCCAGTGAGGCGGCTGTTGAGGATCAGCTGTCAACATCCGAAGCCCCCTCTTCAAGCAGATATCTTAAGGTTGGCGAGAACCTGTTCGTCAACATACCAGGAACGGCAAGGACTGGAGTGCCAACCGTAGGGGAAATTTTCGACGAGGAAGTCATCACCGCTGCCGGACTCAAAATTGTTGATGAACCAAGCGCCAGCAGCAGCAAATCCAAGGAAGAGCAGCTCCTCCAAACCATGAGCGACAACTTTCAAAAGCTCCAGGCGCTTTACCGCACTCGAAAGGAGAAGCTGGACTCCAAGGCAGCAATTATCGGAGTAGCGGAGGCGGATTTCCAGAAGCGCGTCGAAGAAACGCAAGTCTGGTATGCTGAAGCTTTTCGAGAGTTGAAAACTGGTCGGGAACAGCTGAGTGAAAACTGAACAAACTCCTCTTAAAGCAGTCTGACATCGAGAAGGACCAAGAGGAGGCCTCGCAATGGGCTGCTGCAGAGGAAGCTCGCCTAACGGAACGCCGTGTCGGGCTTGATGCCCATAAAGAGGACCTTGCCGCTCGCGAGAAGGCGCTTGCCGACAAGCTTCGCGGCAAGGATGAAGAAATTGAAAAGCTTGTCGCGCAGCGAACCCAGGGGCTGGAGCAGAAACACAAGGAAGCCCTCGAGGCTCTGGCCACAGACCACGGCGGCAAGCTGAAGGAAGCCGTCAATGCTGCCGAAGCTGCAGAGGCCGCCAAGAACGAGCTTGACGTTAAGGTGAAGAGGTTGGAGGCGGACCTTGAGGATCACGGCAAGGAGATCTCGATGCTCAAAGCTGAAAGAGAGAAGACTCTCTACAGCCTGGCGGAGATACAAATCGCCATATCCGACAAGACCAAGCAACTCACCTCAGCCAACGAATCCATTGCCGATCTGAAGTTGAAGCTGACCACGCTGGAAGAATCCCTTGAGAACAGCAAGGCTCATGAGAAGATCTTGATCAAAGATCTCCGGAATGAGAAGGACCTGCTCAAGAGCGCCGCCGCCACTTATAATGATTATGAGGCAGGTGTGTAGATCTGGACTGAGCGCCTTGTCGACGTCGCGGAAAGGCTTACAGCACAACTGTCCACCATGGGCCTGCAAAACTTCAACTATTCTTCCAACGATAGGGTGACTCCGAGCGCCAAGTTGACCATGTTCTTTGAGGGCATGATTGACGCCCTGAAGCTGCTCCATTCTAATCGAGCAACCCGTCTGGCCAACGAATCCCGCAAACTCTGCCGGGCTGTCCTCCTCAAGGTGCTCATCAAAGTGGTGTACAAGAACCCTGGCATCAACCTCACCAACGTACTTGACCGCTTGCCGAAGGATGTGGACCTCAAGGCACTCGAAGAACTTGTCGCGCCCATCGTCGACAAGGTGAACCAAGTCAAGAGGGTCGAAGGCCAGCGCAGGGACTAGCTGCTTCACTTCTTTTTGTCGCCACCATTCCATGCCAAAGACAGTTTTATTGTAACATCCCAAAAATTGGAATGTTATATTAATCAATAGAATGATTGATTGTTTGATTGAGTCATTGAAAATTGAGTGAGATTTAAAACTTTTTGAAAGCTTTTGAATGAGAGGGAATAACATGACTTTCCCCTTGCTTGTGAAATTCAAATTCATTCAATTCAAATCAATGAGAGAAGATGACATGACTTCTTCAAATAAAAAGGGTTTGAAAAGTGGATTTGAAAATCTCTGAAATATTCTATTGGAATCCATTTCATATTTGGTTCTATATCAAAGTTTGAATGACTTCAAATCCATTTGCCCAAATTTAAAATCTTGAGAGGAGCAATATGACACTCCAAACCAGGGGCAATTGGAATTATATTTGGATTCATAAAACTCAGAAAACTATTTGGAAAATATTTGAATATTCAAATACAAAGTCATTTTTGAAGTGATTTTCTAAATTTATTTTTCTCCAAAAAAATAAAATATATGGAAAATAGGGTAAAATGATTCCCTTCAATATAAAAATGGAGAGAAATGAATTTGGAGTCATTTTGGTATTTTCAAAATGTTTTCTTTGCATTTTATATGCAACAGTAGCACTGTTTGAATTTCCTCATTTTGTGAGAATTTATTTTGAACAAGAAAATATGTGCATGTTGTAGGAAATATTTTTCTGGTCGTTTTGGTATATAATATGTCTATATAAAAGTATTTTAGTTTTACTTTTATTTAGTTTTCTTTTCTGTTTTGTTTTATAAAAGGAAAAATCCTTTAATAGGAAGTAAACCGAGCCGGCCCAGGAATCAGATCCGGCCCGATCTGTTTTGAACAGGGCACGAATCCCTTCTTAATCGGTGCCCGATCGCCCTCGTCTCCTTTCTCTCTCCCTGACACGCTGGCCCCACCGTCCGACCGCATCCTTCCCACAGCCTTCTCCTTCCTTACCTCGCTCCCCTTCCTTACCGACGAGATCTCGCCGGAGCAAGCGAAATCCCGCGCGGTCCCCTTCCATCTGGGCGCCCTGATGCCCTGGCTATTTAAGCCTCCAACCCGGCACCTCGTTCCGCCTCCTAACGCCTCCAACCCCGCACAGCAGCCACCACATCCACCTCGCCGGAGTTCTGCCACTTCCCGGAGCAACTCGAGCTCGTGCCGCTTATTTCCGACGCCCTCAAGCTCCGCTGACGCCGAATATCGACGCCGGTGAATCACCTCCGTCTTATGGACCCCTCAGCCGCCGCTACCAACAACCGGAGACCCCTCCCCGACACCTCGTCGGAGTTCGGCTCGAACCCGAAGCTCCCTGAGCTCGTGGAGCTCATCCCCGACGTCCCCGCGCTCCTCCGCCGCCACCAATCCACGCCGGAGCTTCATCTCCGTCGCCTGGTCATCTTATCCGTCGTCCCCGACCACCGGAGAGCCATCCCCGAGCACCACCGCGCCTCTGCCTCGCCGTCGGACATCGCCGGAGCTCCCCTCTCCCCTCTGTAAGTCGCCGGGACCCCCCTGACCATCCGATCTGCAGTAGACGATCCAGATTAGAACATTTAAAACGGCCGAACCGTTTTGTTTTATTATGTGGCCGTTCGCTCGTTTAATCACCGCACGCACACCTCACAACCACTCACAGTGCGCCACGTAGACACCCTGTTCGTTAGGTTAGTTTATCTTTTTCTGTTTTTGTTTTAGTTAACAGAATTGTTTCTGTTTTTAAAATAGCTATAACTTTTATGTTTTTAATTGTTTTTGAGTGATTCTTTTTTACTTGTTTCAAAAATTTATTCTAGTTTCTGTGGATATAAAGTTTGGCCATGTTTGAAAATTTTAAATTTGAATTCAAACAGATTTGATTCAAATCTTGTTTTGTGAATAACTTGAGTTCAAAAATAGGTTTTGAGTTGATTCTTTTTGATAATGGTCACTAGTGACTTTATTTATCACTAGGTAGAATTTGAGAATTTTTAGAATATTTTAAATTAGGGTTTCAAGCAAAACAGATTCTGTTTTAGTTCTTTTAGGTTTATTTCTATTTCTTTTGTTTTTATAGTTTTAAATTTATTTTCTTTTATATTAGTTGACAAGTTTTACCTTGTTTTCTGTTAGTTAGCAGTAGTATTTCAACCAAGTTTATTTCTATGTTGTTTATTCTTTTTGTTTGCATGAAATCAATTCTAGTTCAGTTATAACTTGCAATTGATTTTCATTGCTAGATTGATTTCCTATTTGAAAATATTTTTATGAATTGTTTTATAAGTTTTACTTTCTGTTAACTTAGATGTTTTATATTTTTTTTCTCTTATGTTAGTATTTTATTGTTTTTATTGTTGTTAAGTTTATTAGACAAAAACTTATGTTGTTTAGTGTGTTGTTTTCATAGTTCTTACTTGTTCTTCAAAAGTTATTCTTTTTGCTAGTAAAATATTTAATAAAATACTTTTGTTATATTTTACTTTGTTTTTGTGTTTTGTTGCTGTTGAAAATAGTTTATTGGTAGGGAAAACTATTCTTGGTTGTTTTGATGAACTTTTGTGTTTTAACTTTTGTCTTAAGTATTTCCTTCATCACAACACTTTTGTGTTTGATTTTTGTGTTGCTCTTTGATTATTAGTATTGATTGCTAGTATGATTGCTTATATGAGTGCAATGTTTGATTATATAGATTTTCATCGGAGAGTGACGAATAGTTCTATCAAGTTATTTCCGAGAGCGATAGTTATCTTCATCAACAGTACAGGCAAGTTCACATTGATCATCCTACATTACCTATGTTTTATTTGCATTAGAATCAATCTCTCCATCATACATCCAGTAGGATATTGATCTTGAACTTGTGGTAGTATCATGAGGTAGGAGAAACCCAACATCCTGTTACCATTGCCCGGGAAGGGACGTTACTTCACAATTGCTACGCTTTAGTAGACGGGGTTTGGTTGTGAGATTCAGGAGTGTTGTGAGGTTAATTAATTATTTCAAGACCTACATGATGATTAAGACTTCAAGACTTCAAGGACTCAATATACCTCTGGGTGGATTGGACATGCATTTTGGCAGCCTGATATCTATCATGGTTATGCCGGGAATCCTGGTATCTACCTGTGATCATCCCAACGGAATGCCACCCAAGCTCAAAGAGATGGATGGATACTTCAAGGCCGGAAAGCTTACGTGTGCAACCGCAAGTCAATATGGGCTCTGGCTTGGTTGACCCTAGTCGTGACTCTGGTAGGTCAGTGCTACGAGATGTAGAAGAACGGTAGGATTGGATGGGCACTGACTTAACTATCGGAGGATCGCTTTGGAAGACCATGTTTCGATCATCTCGTTCTCAAACACCAGGCAGTGCGAGGACACAACGGGAGGGATCGAATCTTGCGGGTAAAGTGTACAAACCTCTACAGAGTGTTAAACTAATCGATTAGCCGTGTCCCCGGTTATGGACAACATGAGCACCGGAGATGATACTATCAGCCAGTCTCAACACAATTAATAAATTTTCATGATGAGTGGGTCTATTAATAATTTTGGGACATGAGAATTGGTTGGTGGAACCATCTCATTAACAACCAACTTTTGTAGTGATATTTCCGTTTGACTCCTTTATTGTAGGGAAAATAAAACCAGCTTTTCTGCAAAAACTCAGACACAGAGCCATAAAGCCTTTTGCATATAGAATAGTTTTTATCATTTCATTTCTATGGTGATCTTGCCGGTACATTCTATGTACTGACCTATAGGCTGCAACGTCTTATGTTGCAGATACTTTTCTACGACGAGTAAGAGTACGATTCAGGGTTACGGTCTACACTCAACCTGCCGTTGGTGTTTATTGGGACTCCACTCCCGTTGACTATTTCTGCTGAGATTTATGAGGTATATATCAATTTTACGGTATTTACATGTGATTGCACTTTGATATATACATTGATGTACTGTGTGTGCCAGCATACTGATCCAGGGATGGCACTGACACACAGAGGCTTGACTCGTTTTGAGTCGGGACGCTACAGAAATGGTATTAGAGCACATGTTGACTGTAGGACGTGACCCTAGAAACTGGAAAGCCCATAGGACAGATATCTCTCAAAATTATTCTCAAAAAAAATCGTTTACTTCTTATCCCTTCTGAGTTTTATCAAATAGTTAGATAATACCCTTGTCCCTTTGACCACTATGGAAAGAGCTACAAAAGAAATTGAAGACTATAAGGACGTGAAGAAATTGAAGACCATGAAGAATTTCCAAGATTTTATGCCCCCTAGAAGACCAAACTCCTGTTGTATACTCACGTTAGATACGATGATTTGTGAGCTGTCATTTGTGTGTATTTTTTTCGACAGTCACAAATAAAACCTATTTTCAAAACTATTGTTTGTATTGTGTGTATCTCCCTCCATCTCTCTCCCATATCTCATCCCAAAACCCTTGGACCCAATAGATGGTGAATGAAGCTGGACTTGTATTCTCTGGACCAATGACCCAGCTGGAGGCAGAAGTATGGATTCAAAACATGGAGAATAGCTTCGGGAGCAACTCGATTGCAAAGAAGTATGAGGTTCAATACGCTCTTCAGTACTTTACCCGAAGTGCTGCAACTTGGTGGAAAATGCATCAAGCCATACAAGGATGTAATGGAGCAAAAACCTGGGAGGAATTCAAGAAGACTCTGTTAAGATCCCGTCTCATCCGGAAGCACTGTGATAGCCCTATAAAGAACCTTTGTGCTTGCAAGATCTGTGGAGAAATAGGACACACCCAGGAAGAACACAAGGATGGATGCCCTCATTGTGAAGCAAATCATCCAGCCGAGGAATGCCCAACTAGTCAGGTGACTTGTTTCTTGTGTGAAGGAACCACCCACTACCTAGCTCAGTGCCACATTTACCCCAAGGTGCAACAAGTTATCAAGAATCAGAAAGAAGCAATGAAGGAAACGTTCAAGGGGATTTTTGGAGAACGTATGATGAAGGAAGACCCTGATGGACAAGACTTAACCAGATTCTTCTCCAATGCCTGCTACTCATGTGGAGAAAAAGGACATTTTTCCCAGGACTGCACGAAGGAAAGCCAAGAGTATCTAGGAGACTTCCCGACAGAAAAAGTGGAGCTTGATCCACGTGAAATAGAAGGATTGGTCGGAACAAGCAAGTCCAGGAAGAGAAACCGAAGACATCCCGAGAACGACCCTATTCCTGCAAAGAAGGACCATGGTCATATCATGTGTTTCAGGTGCAAGGAATTAGGTCACTATGCTGACCAATGCCCGGAAAAGAAGCAGAGACCCCAAGGAGCAGACATCACCATCAAGAAGCCCCGAGACTTATCGGAAGTCATTTGCTTTCACTGCAGGGAAGCAGGACGTTATGCTAACAAATGTCCAGGCAAGAAGAAAGCTGGAACTGAGTAGTTGAGATTTTGATGATCATAATAAGTGTAGTTGGAAGGAATTTTATAAGTACGATGGGTTGAGTTATGTAATGGAAGACTTGGAGGTTCTAATAGTTCATGAAAGTTGATATGACCTATGTTGAAAGGCTCTATGAGGTTTTATGTTATTTTGAACTACTTATGTGCGTAAACAGGGATGAAAATGAGTTGTTGATGCATAAACTGGGATTTTGCTAACGTACAAGGATACAATAGAATATGGGCAATGGATAACCCATTACATTTTGTTTTAAGGATGACAATACCCTGTAAGATGTTGGAAAGTGAAACTGAAGCATGGTTTTGGATGATATGGATATTTATCCAAGGAGATACATACATTACACTGAGTACCCTTTTCTGACTCCTGCAGATGACAACCCTTTATGAGTCTTTCCTCAAGGGCCCAGAAACGATCATGACCCTGACTAGTGATCATGATTACCCAAGGATCCTGAAGGATATGATGAAACACATCCATCTTGAAGGAGATGCAGTCTACAAAGGCTACCCATTCATGGAAAATGGAGTGGAACTCTGGTATGTGGAGGTACACCTCCACCGTGTGAAAGGAGTTTGCCCAAAGACTATGGGGCAATACTTTTTCATCTCTCGTGTACCATGAGCAACTTTCTTCGATGCTGTTCGTGAAGCTGCCATGGAAGCCATATGTCAGATTGGAGAAATACTTGAAGCGAGACTCCGTCATACTCAGGAATACCTGAGAGAGGTGCATACAGAGATGATGGAGATGAAGCTCATGTCCACCATGATTAAGAAAAAGATGGACGATTTCAAGGAGCACATCGCAAAGTTCCAGTGGTACTAAAATATGTCCAAGGGGGACAAATGAATAAAGTTGGAAGTGATGTTTGACCATACCAAACTATGTGGATGGCAGCATTTGTAATAAAGTATTTTTAAATTTGGAGTTTTGAGAAGTGATTTAGGATGTAATAAAGGATTGAATATGAGAAGAATATGACTTTTAATGAACCAACACCTGTATTGGTAAAACAGACCAATGGAAAGGAAAATGAGTTCCACAAAGTGGAGTCTGTATCAAGAATAAGTTTGTGATTTATTTTTGATTACCCAAGGGTATGATGGAATCAAGTAATGTTGGAATATGAAAGGCTAGTAACCCCCAAGGGTGAGTTAAAGCCGTACAAGTATTGAAGTGAGCCACGACCTCAAGATTGATAAGGAGCAAGCCCTACCTTTATGAAGGAAGGAACTTGGAAGAAGCTATGACAGATCAGAAGACGTTTTCTTAGGAGAACACGTAAACTTGAGAGTTGTGAAGGAGCGCTAGATCTTTTGTTTAGCTTGCAGAATCAATGGATTTAACCGAACTTCGTTCGTGGACATGAGAAAATTCTGCAACGCTTGTGAGAACGCCCGAGTGTTAGAAATACGAGATTCGCTAAACCTTATACAGAGTAATGATTTGGGTGCGGAATGGATTGATCACCATGACGACTTACTCGTATCATTCACTCTTGTTATTTGGGATGGTAAATCTGAGAGACTTACCCATAGTAAAGAGACGACGATATTTGAAGCTTTTGTTTAAGCCTTAGAATGGTATGAAGATGATCCCTTGTACATGGCAGCTACTGCCAAACGTAGGAAATTTTACGGTGAGGATGAAGCCAAGAACCATTTCACTGCAGGATGACCACTAATGGTAGACCACCATGGGATCATCGATAAGTTATTTAGAATGATCACGAGACTTGTCAGTTAAGAAGACCCTGTAACAAAAGAACTTTGTATTGATCAAGGAAACACGGGATTTTGAAGGAGACGTTATGAGTATAAAGGTAGCACATCAACAAAGGAGTTACTGTGGAGAATGTGAAGAGACACATATTGCCCAGGACCCCAGAGGATTGTCCTGATATTAAGGGACCAGTAACTCTCATTTTAAGTGTGGTAGCCCCACACTTTCATGGTCAATGGATTTGCTAGGAGACCCCAAACCCTAACCTTTTCTTTCTAGCCCTTTCGAATCTCGAGGACGAGATTCATTTTAAGTGTGGTAGGTTTGTAACATCCCAAAAATTGGAATGTTATATTAATCAATAGAATGATTGATTGTTTGATTGAGTGATTGAAAATTGAGTGAGATTTAAAACTTTTTGAAAGCTTTTGAATGAGAGGGAATAACATGACTTTCCCCTTGCTTGTGAAATTCAAATTCATTCAATTCAAATCAATGAGAGAAGATGACATGACTTCTTCAAATAAAAAGGGTTTGAAAAGTGGATTTGAAAATCTCTGAAATAATCTATTGGAATCCATTTCATATTTGGTTCTATATCAAAGTTTGAATGACTTCAAATCCATTTGCCCAAATTTAAAATCTTGAGAGGAGCAATATGACACTCCAAACCAGGGGCAATTGGAATTATATTTGGATTCATAAAACTCAGAAAACTATTTGGAAAATATTTGAATATTCAAATACAAAGTCATTTTTGAAGTGATTTTCTAAATTTATTTTTCTCCAAAAAAATAAAATATATGGAAAATAGGGTAAAATGATTCCCTTCAATATAAAAATGGAGAGAAATGAATTTGGAGTCATTTTGGTATTTTCAAAATGTTTTCTTTGCATTTTATATGCAACAGTAGCACTATTTGAATTTCCTCATTTTGTGAGAATTTATTTTGAACAAGAAAATATGTGCATGTTGTAGGAAATATTTTTCTGGTCGTTTTGGTATATAATATGTCTATATAAAAGTATTTTAGTTTTACTTTTATTTAGTTTTCTTTTCTGGTTTGTTTTATAAAAGGAAAAATCCTTTAATAGGAAGTAAACCGAGCCGGCCCAGGAACCAGATCCGGCCCGATCTGTTTTGAACAGGGTACGAATCCCTTCTTAATCGGTGCCCGATCGCCCTCGTCTCCTTTCTCTCTCCCTGACACGCTGGCCCCACCGTCCGACCGCATCCTTCCCACAACCTTCTCCTTCCTTACCTCGCTCCCCTTCCTTACCGACGAGATCTCGCCGGAGCAAGCGAAATCCAATGCGGTCCCCTTCCATCTGGGCGCCCTGATGCCCTGGCTATTTAAGCCTCCAACCCCGCACCTCGTTCCGCCTCCTAAGGCCTCCAACCCTGCACCGCAGCCACCGCATCCACCTCGCCGGAGTTCTGCCACTTCCCGGAGCAACTCGAGCTCGTGCCCCTTATTTCCGATGCCCTCAAGTTCCGCTGACGCCGAATATCAACGCCGGTGAATCACCTCCATCTTATGGACCCCTCAGCCACCGCCAACAACAACCGGAGACCCCTCCCCGACACCTCGTCGGAGTTCGGCTCAAACCCGAAGCTCCCTGAGCTCGTGGAGCTCATCCCCGACGTCCCCGCGCTCCTCCGACGCCACCAATCCATGCCGGAGCTTCATCGCCGTCGCCTGGTCATCTTATCCGTCGTCCCCGACCACCGGAGAGCCATCCCCGAGCACCACCGCGCCTCTGCCTCGCCGTCGGACATCGCCGGAGCTCCCCTCTCCCCTCTGTAAGTCGCCGGGACCCCCCTGACCATCCGATCTGCAGTAGACGATCCAGATTAGAACATTTAAAACGGCCGAACCGTTTTGTTTTATTATGTGGACGTTCGCTCGTTTAATCATCGCACGCACACCTCACAACTACTCACAGTGCGCCACGTAGACACCCTGTTCGTTAGGTTAGTTTATCTTTTTCTGTTTTTGTTTTAGTTAACAGAATTGTTTCTGTTTTTAAAATAGCTATAACTTTTATGTTTTTAATTGTTTTTGAGTGATTCTTTTTGACTTGTTTCAAAAATTTATTCTAGTTTCTGTGGATATAAAGTTTGGCCATGTTTGAAAATTTTAAATTTGAATTCAAACAGATTTGATTCAAATCTTGTTTTGTGAATAACTTGAGTTCAAAAATAGGTTTTGAGTTGATTCTTTTTTATAATGGTCACTAGTGACTTTATTTATCACTAGGTAGAATTTGAGAATTTTTAGAATATTTTAAATTACGGTTTCAAGCAAAACAGCTTCTGTTTTAGTTCTTTTAGGTTTATTTCTATTTCTTTTGTTTTTATAGTTTTAAATTTATTTTCTTTTATATTAGTTGACAAGTTTTACCTTGTTTTCTGTTAGTTAGCAGTATTATTTCAACCAAGTTTATTTCTATGTTGTTTATTCTTTTTGTTTGCATGAAATCAATTCTAGTTCAGTTATACCTTGCAATTTATTTTCATTGCTAGATTGATTTCCTATTTGAAAATATTTTTATGAATTGTTTTGTAAGTTTTACTTTCTGTTAACTTAGCTGTTTTATATTTTGTTTTCTCTTATGTTAGTATTTTATTGTTTTTATTGTTGTTAAGTTTATTAGACAAAAACTTATGTTGTTTAGTGTGTTGTTTTCATAGTTCTTACTTGTTCTTCAAAAGTAATTCTTTTTGCTAGTAAAATATTTAATAAAATACTTTTGTCATATTTTACTTTGTTTTTGTGTTGTGTTGCTGTTGAAAATAGTTTATTGGTAGGGAAAACTATTCTTGGTTGTTTTGATGAACTTTTGTGTTTTAACTTTTGTCTTAAGTATTTCCTTCATCACAACACTTTTGTGTTTGGTTTTTGTGTTGCTCTTTGATTATTAGTATTGATTGCTAGTATGATTGCTTATATGAGTGCAATGTTTGATTATATAGATTTTCATCGGAGAGTGATGAATAGTTCTATCAAGTTATTTCCGAGAGCGATAGTTATCTTCATCAACAGTACAGGCAAGTTCACATTGATCATCCTACATTACCTATGTTTTATTTGCATTAGAATCAATCTCTCCATCATACATCCAGTAGGATATTGAGCTTGAACTTGTGGTAGTATCATGAGGTAGGAGAAACCCAACATCCTGTTACCATTGCCCGGGAAGGGACGTTACTTCACAATTGCTACGCTTTAGTAGACGGGGTTTGGTTGTGAGATTCAGGAGTGTTGTGAGGTTAATTAATTATTTCAAGACCTACATGATGATCAAGACTTCAAGACTTCAAGGACTCAATATACCTCTGGGTGGATTGGACATGCATTTTGGCAGCCTGATATCTATCATGGTTATGCCGGGAATCCTGGTATCTACCTATGATCATCCCAACGGAATGCCACCCAGGCTCAAAGAGATGGATGGATACTTCAAGGCCGGAAAGCTTACGTGTGCAACCGCAAGTCAATATGGGCTCTGGCTTGGTTGACCCTAGTCGTGACTCTGGTAGGTCAGTGCTATGAGATGTAGAAGAACGGTAGGATTGGATGGGCACCGACTTAACTATCGGAGGATCGCTTTGGAAGACCATGTTTCGATCATCTCGTTCTCAAACACCAGGCAGTGCGAGGACACAACGGGAGGGATCGAATCTTGCGGGTAAAGTGTACAAACCTCTGCAAAGTGTTAAACTAATCGATTAGCCGTGTCCCCGGTTATGGACAACATGAGCACCGGAGATGATACTATCAGCCAGTCTCAACACAATTAATAAATTTTCATGATGAGTGGGTCTATTAATAATTTTGGGACATGAGAATTGGTTGGTGGAACCATCTCATTAACAACCAACTTTTGTAGTGATATTTCTGTTTGACTCCTTTGTTGTAGGGAAAATAAAACCAGCTTTTCTGCAAAAACTCAGACATAGAGCCATAAAGCCTTTTGCATATAGAATAGTTTTTATCATTTCATTTCTATGGTGATCTTGCTGGTACATTCAATGTACTGACCTACACGGCTGCAACGTCTTATGTTGCAGATACTTTTCTACGACGAGTAAGAGTACGATTCAGGGTTACGGTCTACAGTCAACCTGCCGTTGGTGTTTATTGGGACTCCACTCCCGTTGACTATTTCCGCTGAGATTTAAGAGGTATATATCAATTTTACGGTATTTACATGTGATTGCACTTTGATATATACATTGATGTACTGTGTGTGCCAGCATACTGATCCAGGGATGGCACTGACACACAGAGGCTTGACTCGTTTTGAGTCGGGACGCTACATTTATCTTAAGTTAGAATCGCGGCAACTATTAATGTAATATAACTGGCTGTGTTTTGAATGAATGCACGCTATTCCTCTTGTCTGATTTCTTTCTGTATGGTACACGCCCTACGCTTTATTGGAAACTTGCCGGTGTGCGCAGCCTTGCCGCGAGCGCTTTGAGGAATGGATCCTTAGCAGCCTGCTGGAGGTGCCGCTGCCGGCAAGATACCTTGGCGTTTTCAGTGCAGCCACTTAAGCTGTTGAGCGGACTCGAAACAAAGTAAGGGCGCAACCGATCATGACAAGGTTCCTTCGCGTGCAGGTTTTCCATACAAAAGTCGAAATCGTCCAAGGAAAATAACTTTATAGTGAAAATTTTACTTAGAGTTTTGCAACTTAGCTTTTCGTTGCTGCACTCCTTTCTGCAAGATGTCAATTTTGAACATCGCCTGTTGGTGTCCATACCATCATCCCCCCGGCAAACTTGTACGCGAGGGAACCTTCCATCCTTTAAGAAAAAGAAAGAAGAGAAAATAGGGATATGGAACCTTGGCGGTTCGTTAATACTTACTGGAAATAAGTGTAATACAACATCTCAGACAAACATGCATATAAGTAAACATGAAAATCGACAAGAATTGTAAAACACTTAATCTTATTCAACGACGCACAGGGTCTGCGCCTGGCTTTGTACAAAGGATTATATGCCTTGCCAGCAAGACTTGTACATAAGATGGTCGCCGGGGGACCCGGCAACCGCGCCTTATGGATAGAACTTATGAAGATGTTCGATATTCTAGGAATTGCTCACTGGAACGCCATCTTCGGTCTCCAGGCGGACTGCACCAGGCCTGGTGACTAGTACTACCCGATAAGGGCCTTCCCACTTCGGCGTCAACTTGTTAGAATTCTTGGCCGACTGAACGCGCCGAAGAACAAGGTCGCCTTCCTCAAGACTTCGGGCATGAACCTTGCGGCTATGGTAATGGCGCAAGGCTTGCTGGTAGCGTGCAGCTCGCACAGCAGCCTGAAGACGATCTTCCTCAAGGAGCATAACGTCATCTTGCCAAAACTGCTCTTGCTCAAGCTCATCATAGGCGAGCACTCGAGGTGACCCGTATGTGAGTTCCGTGGGGAGAACTGCTTCCGCCCCGTATACTAGGGAGAAGGGTGTCTGGCCGGTGGCTCAATTTGGTGTCGTTCTGATTGGCCAAAGAACTGTCGGCAGCTCATCAATCCAGCGTCTTCCGCACTTGCATAGCTTGTCGAAAGTTCTTGTCTTAAGACCTCGCAACACTTCAGCATTTGCCCTTTCCGCCTGGCCGTTGCTCCTTGGATGAGCAACAGAAGCAAAACAGATCTTGCCGCCAAGGTCTTCGACATATTGCATGAAGGTGTGGCTCGTGAACTGTGTGCCGTTGTCAGTGATTATCCTGTTTGGTACACCAAAACGGCAAACTAGTCCCTTGAAGAACTTGACGGCTGATTGTGTTGTCACCTTCCTCACTGCTTCCACTTCCGGCCACTTTGTGAACTTGTCGATTGCGATGTACAAGTACTCAAAGCCCCCGATAGCACGGGGAAAAGGGCCCAAAATGTTGAGCTCCCAGACTGAAAATGGCCAGGAAAGAGGGATTGTCTGAAGAGCTTGAGCTGGTTGATGCAATTTCTTTGAATGGAACTGGCACGCTTCACACTTGGTTACTAGTGCAGTTGCATCCTGGAGAGCAGTGGGCCAAAAGAAACCTTGCCGGAATGCCTTACCAACAAGAGCTCTTGATCCTATGTGGGAACCACATATGCCTCCATGTATCTCTGCCAACAGCTCCAGTCCATCCTCCCGAGGAATGCACTTCAATTTCACACCGTTCGGTCTCTTTCTGTACAGGACATTGTCCACAAACTGGTACATATTAGACTGACAGGCTACTTTCTCCGCTTCTTCCTGTTCTTCAGGGAGTTCTCCTGTTTGGAGGAATTGAACAATGTGATGTGCCCATGCTGGAGCCTGAGGCTCGACAACAAGGACTAAAGGCATGTCTTCTGTCGCGAGAGCGTTTGTCTCTACGGCAAGGGCTCGAGGCCCTGCCGGAGCCTGTTGCCCCCCGGCAGGCTTGGCATTGTTCCCGGCAACTTCCTTGCCGGCTAGGTTCTTGCCGGCAGCTTCTGGGAGCTCTGCGGGAAAGTACTGGCCGGAACTCAACTTCCTCCTCTTATCTTGCTTCGCTGATGGTGCTACGGATGGCCGAGTCAATTGAAGCACAAAAGTCCCTGGTTCCACAGGTAACTTGAGGGCAGCACGTTTTGACAGGTCGTCAACAATGCTATTCTCTGTACGAGGAACATGCTCTGTTTGCAGACCGTCAAAGCGCTCCTCCAACTTCCTCACTTCATCTACGTAAGCTTCCATCAACGGGCTCTGATAATCCTTGTTGACTTGCTTGATAACAAGCTGTGAATCACCTCTGAGGATGAGCTTCTTAATTCCAAGGTCTGTCGCGATCCTGAGACCGGCAAGCAGCCCTTCATATTCTGCAGTGTTGTTTGTCGACTTCTCCCGGGGAAAGTGCATCTGAATTACATATTTGAGGTGCTCTCCGGTGGGTGCGACAAGCAGTACGCCAGCACCGGCGCCTTGCAGCGAGAAAGCCCCATCAAAATACATAATCCATTCTCGACTCGTTTCCTTGCAGGGGAGAGTTGTTTCTTGAATCCTTTCGTCCGGCGTTGGGGTCCATTCTGCAATGAACTCTGCCAAGGCTCTGCTCTGAATAGTTGAAGTGCTTTCAAATTTGAGACCAAAACTTGACAGTTCCAACGCCCACTCCACAATCCTGCTGGTCGCATCTAGATTTCGTAAAATCCGTTGCAACGGAAAGCGAGTGACGACGGTGATCTCATGTGCCTGGAAATAATGGCGTAGCTTCCTCGAGGCCATAAGGAGGCCGAAGAGCAACTTTTGCATGCCAAAGTATCTTGACCTAGCCCCCCGCAAAAGGGAGCTGACAAAATAAACTGGGCGCTGCACCATCTTCTTCCTCTGTGTCGCTTCATTTGACTGCGCAGATTCTGCCTTGTCGGCACCAGACTCTGCCGGGGAAAGTCCTGGCTCGTCACTTGACGGTCCTGCCCCTGCCGCTGCTTCTTCGTCGACTTCTCTCTGCGCCACTAACGCAGCACTAACCACTTGATTCGTTGCCGCCAGGTATAGCAACAACGGCTCTTGTGGTTTAGGTGCGACTAGTGTTGGCGGAGAGGAGAGGTACCTCTTCAAATCCTGCAGCGCTACCTCCGCTTCCGGAGTCCACTTCATTGGACCTGCCTTTTTCAAGATTTTGAAAAAGGGCAGGGCGCGCTCACCAGATTTGGAGATGAACCTACTCAGAGCAGCAACGCAGCCGGCAAGACGACGCACATCTTTGACGCGTCTTGGCGCTTCAATCTACTCAATTGCCTTGATCTTGTCGGGATTCGCCTCGATCCCACGCTGAGACACAAAGAACCCGAGAAGCTTGCCGGACGGAACGCCAAACACACACTTCTCAGGATTGAGCTTCAAATTGATCTTGCGCAGGTTCGCAAACGTCTCTTCTAGATCTTGTATGAGCGTTGCTTTGTCCTTGGTTTTAACCACTATGTCATCCATATAAGCTTCCATATTTCTATGTAGATGTGGCTCAAAACCGATCTGAACCGCTCTTGCAAACGTTGAACCAGCACTTTTCAACCCGAAAGGCATACGTAAGAAGCAATACGTACCACACGGGGTGATAAATGCGGTTTTCTCTTCGTCTTCCTTAGCCATGAAAATCTGATGATATCCTGAATAAGCGTCAAGAAATGACAGTAAATCACAGCCGGCAGTGGAGTCCACAATCTGGTCGATGCGCGGCAAGGGAAAGGGGTCTTTTGGACAAGCTTTATTGATATCTGTATAATCAATACACAGCCTCCATTTTCCATTCGCCTTGCGCACTACAACTGGATTGGCCAACCATGTTGGATGGAGCACTCCTCTAACCAAACCTGCCGCTTCCAACTTCCTGATTTCCTCGGCAATAAATTCTTGCCGCTCTAAGGCTTGCTTCCTAACTTTCTGCTTGATGGGCCGTGCATGAGGATAGACAGCAAGATGGTGCTCAATCACCTCCCTGGGAACACCGGGGATATCAGATGGTTGCCATGCAAACACATCGACATTCGCCCACAGGAAGGTAATGAGCGCGCTTTCCTATTTGTCGTCGAGGGTGGAACTTATGGTGAAGGTTCCTCCCGTACCATCCTCCTTGACGGGCACCTTCTTAGTTTTTGGTGGAGCTACCTTGGATTTCTTGCTCTTGCCGGTGGAGCTCTCTGGCACATCCTCAACAGGAGCGCAGCACTCCGAGGAGGTGCGTTTGCCGGAGTGTGTGCTAGAGGTCTTGCGGTCTTCTTCCCCCCGGGAGCTTCAGCGGCAGGAGCAAGTGCCTTGGCGGCAGGTGCTGCAACTGCCTCCCGGTAAAGTTAGTCGGTGCAGATAAGCGCATCCTTCTTGTCGGAGTTGATAGTGATGACGCTCATCGGCCCGGGCATCTTCAATGTATTATAAGCGTAGTGCGATGCCGCCATGAACTTGGCCAGCGCTGGACGGCCAAGGATCCCATTATATGGCAATGGAATCTTGGCGACGTCGAAAACAATCTTTTCTGTTATGTAGTTCAGGTCACTACCAAACGTTACTGGTAGTGTGATCTTACCCTTCGGCAGGCTCCTTCCTGGATTGATCCCCTAAAACGTGCCCGTTTCCTCGAGATCTTCATCAAGAATTTGCAACCTTTTGATCACATCAGGTGAGATCAAGTTCAAACCGGCCACACCGTCAACTAACATTTTCGTCACCTTGAGGTTGCGAATCGTTGGTGAAACCAACAATGGCAGACACCCAACCGCAGTTGTGCGATCAGGGTGATCCTCAGCGTCAAAAATGATAGGCGTGTTGGACCACTTCAATGGTTTCTGGGCATCGACAGATGGCTCTGCCGCATTAACCTCACGCGCCCACTGTTTAAGTCGGCGGTGGGAAGAATGCAATGAGGCGCCCCCGTCAATGCACATGACTTCTGTAACTTTTTGAAATTCGTGCTCGCTGGACTCGTCGTCCTCCTCGTTGTCATCGTCACCCCCCTCTTCCTTGTCGCGGCCTCGAGCGGGCCTCTCCTTCTGTTGCTTGGCCTTTCCGTGGTGACCTCCTTGGCCACCGCGTTTCTTGTCGGACCCCTCTGCACCATCTTGGGCCTTCTCCTTATCTCACCTTTCATACTTAGCTTTCTGCTTCTCGACAAGCTGCTCAACTTGCCCGCAGTTTTGGAGATCATGGCCCTTGGTGCGATGGATCTTGCAGTACTGCTTGTCGGAGCCCTCCGGCTTGTCGGCAGCCACCAAGGCCTGATAGGAGGCGCACCCGGCAACCTCCTTGCCGGGGCCGTCAACCTTGATCTTCTTGGTGGTGTCGCGGTTGCCGGATTCCTTGACAGCAAGCACGGCCTTGCCCTTGCGTTTCCTGTTACGCCGCCGGCCTTTCTTTGCCGGGGCGGCGGCGTCTTTGTCTTTAGAGTCGATTCCTGTGCCAGCATCCTCGCCGGGGAATCTCCTCCCTTCTTCAGCTTGAGCACATTTATCACCAGAGCATAGAGCTCGGCAACATCCCTGACTTTGTTCATCGCCAGCTCTTCGCGCATCCTGCGGTTACGCACGTTCTGATGGAACGCACTGACAACAGCGGCAAGATGAACGTCCGGGATGTTGTGATGTATACGGCTGAATCTCTGTATGTACTTGCGCAAAGTTTCACCCTCTTTTTGGGGGATGAGATGCAAATCACTTTCCTGGCCAGGAGCTTGGTGGCCTCCGGTAAAGGCGCCAACAAACTCATGACACAGATCTGCCCAGAAAGAAATGGAATTTTCCGGCAGATGCATCAACCACGACCTGACGTTGGGCTTAAGTACGAACGGGAAGTAGTTGGTGAGTATCTTGTCGTCGCGAGCCCCGGCAGCCTGCACCGCAATGGTGTAGATGCTCAAGAACTCCGACGGGTGAGTCTTGCCATCGTATTTCTCCGGGACCTCCGGTTTGAACGTGCGGGAATTGGGCCACTGGACTCGCTGCAGCTCACGGGTAAAAGCTGGACAACCCACCTCGTAAGGCAGGTCACCAGGATACCCTGGCGCAGGTTGGTCTACGGTGGGTCCTGCGTGCCTATCAGATTGATGGCGCGCTTCCCGCCGCCGCTCGATGGTAGTCCGAGCGTCTTCTTTGCTTCGTTCCCGAAGAACTTGGCGTTGATCGCGGCGGGTTCGCGGATCAGACGACGCCGTTGAATCGTCATCACAGGCGTCGATCCGTCGAGTCAGCGACCGCTGTTGCCGCCGTGGAGGAGAGTGCATCGTGGTCATACCGCCTCCAGTATTTTCGCCATCGGCGCGCGCCGGCTCGATGGACTGCCGCCGCGAAGGCTCCGCCCACTGCGGCCCATCTCTATTAGCGAGGCCGACGAGGCTCTGAATGGCAGCTCTCCATTCTTCGAGCTTCTTCGCAGCAGGAGGAAAATCTAGGAGCAACTGTGCTCGCGCCAATGCTTCTGCTGGTGTAGGCGGCGGCGAAAGGTGCGAGGAACGTGAGGTGCTCTGACTCCTAACCGTGTTAGAAGGAGCTCCATCACGGTCCCGCGACCGCGCGCCGCTTCCACCAGCATTTCGGCGCGCATGCTGGCCCCGCGCATCTTCAGAGTGATGCTCAGGAGTCTTTCCATGGGGACGCTTAGAACCACCAACATCGCGGCGTTGTTCATCGCGTGCGACCTGAGATGGCCGCGGCGCATGCGCCGGCGTGGGTGTCTTAGAAGGCGCCCTTCCGTCCTTGGAGTTCACTACGCCGCCCGTAGGCAGCACAGCTCCGTCCTTAGATCTAGCGGCATGCGGGTTGTCGTCGCCGCCGCGAACGACGCCGCTCGCTTGGCTTTGATCACCAAAACGTCGTGGAAGCTCAGGACCTCCGCCTCCTCCGCCTGCGTCCACACCGTCGCTTGTCCATGTAGCTACAGGCATACCGGACGCGGATGGATCAACCGCCGTAAAACCCTTCTTCTTGGGAGCCATGGCGATGAAGATGATGAAGAAACTGGTGCGCTAATCGCTAGATCAGGTTCATGCAACCCCCTCCCCCTACCTGGCGTGCCGTGTCGGCGTACGACACCTATGGGATTGTGTGGATCCCTTTTACGGTTCAGCAGGGAAAAAGGCGTGCACAAAGAGCAGATCCAGCGATCAACGCGAGGGATTTTTACCCAGGTTCGGGCCGCTGAGAAGCGTAAAACCCTACTCCTGCTTTAGTGTATTGTGAGTCTCTGGACTCTAGCTCCAGGAGCGCTATGTGATGAATAGTACACAGCCGCTATGCAAGCTATCTGGGCCAGAAGGTCCTCTCTCCTGTAGCTATGCCTTGGGCCTCCTTTTATATGTCGAAGGGGTCACCAACAGTGGCGCACAGTACATACAAGAGGTGTAAAGTTGCTACAACGTTTTCATGGTTATCACTGACGTCTTAGGACAAACGCATTAAATGCTCCGTTGAGATGCCCTAACTTTCTTGGGGACAGAAAAAGAGCCCGTCCCATCAGCACCGCTTAACCCCATCCGCCGTTAGCGCCTTGACACACACCCAGGAGGACAAAACCTAAATGACAGGTTGGTCGCTACGCTCGAGCGGTGACAGGGTGGCGAGGTCTTGCCGGGTGCGAATCTTGCCGGGGCTCCGCAAGCCATCCCGGCAAGAATCTTGCCGGGATCCCAGCCTTTGGTCTTCTATCTTCTGATTATTGACTTGAATGCTTTCTTGACATTCTTGCACTTGCATTCAGCTGTCCCCCGGCAGGCCTTGCCGCTGGTGTGGCTACAACCGTCCGTGCACAAGTATGGGGTACTAAAAAACCCAAACTTTAGTACACCGACACTTATCTACTTTGCTGCATCACCCTTTCCTCTTCAAGGAAAAACCAACGCATGCTCGAGAAGTAGCAAGAAGGATTTCTGGCGCCGTTGCCGGGGAGATCTACATCAAGCCTACCAAGTACCCATCACAAACTCATCTCTTGCATTTACTTTAGTTGCCATTTGCCTCTCGTTTTCCTCTCTCCCACTTCTAAAATGATTTTCAGAAAATACCAAAAAGATTTGCCTTTTTATTCGCCCTTCTTCCGTTTGTCTTTTCGTTTGCCTCTTGTTTGCTTGTGTGCTAGATTGCTTGCTTTGTCACGATGTCTCAAGAGAATACCAAGTTGTGTGACTTTTCCAATACTAATAATAATGATTTTATTAGTACTCCGATTGCTCATGCCACTAGTGCGGAATCTTATGAAATTAATGCCGCTTTGTTTAATCTTGTTATGAAAGAACAATTTTCTGGCCTTCCTAGTGAAGATGCCGCATTCCATCTAAATACTTTCGTTGAGTTGTGTGATATGCAAAAGAAGAAAGATGTGGATAATGATATTGTTAAATTGAAGCTATTTCCGTTCTCACTACGAGATCGTGCTAAAACTTGGTTTTCATCTTTGCCTAAAAATAGTATTGATTCATGGAATAAGTGTAAAGATGCTTTTATTTCCAAGTACTTTCCGCCCGCTAAGATCATCTCCCTTAGGAACGATATAATGAATTTTAAGCAACTTGATCATGAGCATGTTGCACAATCTTGGGAGAGGATGAAACAAATGATTAGAAATTGCCCCGCGCATGGTTTGAGTTTATGGATGATTATACAAATTTTCTATGCAGGATTGAATTTTGCATCTAGGAATCTTTTAGATTCCGCCACGGGTGGTACTTTTATGGAAATTACATTAGGAGAAGCTACTAAACTCCTAGATAATATTATGGCGAATTACTCTCAATGGCATACCGAAAGATCTCCTACTAGTAAAAAAGTGCATGCTATTGAAGAGATTAATACTTTGAGTGAAAAGATGGATGAATTGATGAAATTGTTTGCTAGTAAGAGTGCTCCTATTGATCCTAATGATATGCCTTTGTCTTCTTTGATTGGAAATAATAATGAATCTATCGATGTGAATTTTGTTGGTAGGAACAATTTTGGTAACAACGCGTATAGAGGTAATTTCAATGCTAGGCCGTTTCCTAGTAATTCCTCAAATAATTATGGTAATTCCTACAACAATTCTTATGGAAATTATAATAATATGCCCTCTAATCTTGAGAATAATATTAAAGAATTTATTAGCTCGCAAAAAGGTTTCAATGCTATGATTGAAGAAAAATTGCTCAAGATTGATGATTTGGCTAGGAACGTTGATAGAATTTCTCTTGAGATTGATTCTTTGAAAATTAGATCTATTCCACCCAAGCATGATATTAATGAGTCTTTAAAATCTATGAGGATTTCTATTGATGAGTGCAAGGAAAGAACCGCTAGAATACGTGCTAAGCGTGAATGGCTTGAAAAAGTGTGTTCTCGTGATAATAATGATGAAGATCTTAAAGCGATTGATGTGACTCCTATTGAATCTTTGTTTTCTAATGTAAATCTTGATAAATATGGGACTGGATATGAGTCAACTTTAGTTAAAAGGCGTCCCAATGATTCGGAGTTTATAGATCTTAATGCTAAGATTGATAAAAGCGGGATTGAAGAGGTCAAAACTTTAAATAGCAATGAACCCACTCTTTTGGATTTCAAGGACTTTAATTATGATAGTTTTTCTTTGATTGATTGTGTTTCCTTGTTGCAATCCATGTTGAATTCTCCGCATGCTTATAATCAAAATAAAGCTTTTACTAAACATATCGTTGATGCTATGATGAAATCTTGTGAAGAAAAACTTGAGTTGGAAGTTTCTATACCTAGGAAGCTTTATGATGAGTGGGAATCTACTATTAAGATTAAAATTAAATATTATGAGTGCCATTCTTTGTGTGATTTGGGTGCTAGCATTTCAAAGATTCCAAAAACTTTATGTGATGTGCTAGGTTTCCGTGAATTTGATGATTGCTCTTTAAATTTGCATCTTGCGCATTCCACTATAAAGAAACCTATGGGAAGGATTAATGATGTTCTTATTGTTGCAAATAGGAATTATGTGCCCATAGATTTCATTGTTCTTGATATAGATTGCAATCCTACATGTCCTATTATTCTTGGTAGACCTTTCCTTAGAACGATTGGTGCAATTATTGATATGAAGGAAGGAAATATTAGATTCCAATTTCCATTAAGGAAAGGCATGGAGCAATTTCCTAGAAATAAAATAAAATTACCTTCTTAATCTATTATGAGAGCTACTTATGGATTGCATACCAAAGATGACAATACCTAGATCTATTGCGTTATGCCTAGCTAGGGGCGTTAAACAATAGCGCTTGTTGGGAGGCAACCCAATTTTATTTTTTATGCTTTTGTTTTTGCTTATGTTTTTGAGTGTTTGGTACATTATTACCTCTGTAATAATTGTGTTTTCTTGTTTAAATTAGTGTTTGAGCCAAGTAAGACCTTCGGGATGGTCTACGGTGTTTGTGATTTGATTTTGCTGAAAAACAGAAACTTTTGCTCTCAGTCCAGGAATTTTGTAAATTCACTGGAACGTGATTTTGATCTGAAATTTTTACAAAAGATTTATATTCAAATTACCCTGATTTTCCTAATTTTTCAGAATTTTTGGAGTTACAAAAGTATTCGAAGTCTATAGATTGCTACAGACTGTTCTGTTTTAGACAGATTCTGTTTTCTTTGTGTTGTTTGCTTATTTTGATGTATCTATGGGTTGTATTGGGGGGTATGAACCATGGAAAACTTAGAATACAGTAGATATTACACCAATATAAATAAATAATGAGTTAACAACAGTACCTAAAGTGGTGATTTATTTTTCTTATACTAACGGATCTCATGAGTTTTCTGTTGAGTTTTGTGTTGTGAAGTTTTCAAGTTTTGGGTAAAGATTTGATGGACTATGGAATAAGGAGTGGCAAGAGCCTAAGCTTGGGGATGCCCAAGGCACCCCAAGATATATTCAAGGATACCAAAAAGCCTAAGCTTGGGGATGCCCCGGAAGGCATCCCCTCTTTCGTCTTCAATCCATCGGTAAATTTACTTGAGGCTATATTTTTATTCACCACATGATATGTGTTTTGCTTGGAGCGTCTTGTATGATATGAGTCTTTCTTTTTAGTTTGCCACAATCATCCTTTCTGCACACATCTTTTTGAGAGAGACACGCTGAATCGTGAATTTATTAGAATACTCTATGTGCTTCACTTATATCTTTTGAGCTAGGCAATGTTGCTCTAGTGCTTCACTTATATCTTTTTAGAGCACGGTGGTGTTATATTTTATAGAAATTATTGAACTCTCGTACCTCACTTATATTATTTTGAGAGTCTCTTTAAACAGCATGGTAATTGGTTTAGGTTATGAATTTAGTCCTAATATAATGGGCATCCAAGAGGGATATAATAAAAACTTTCATATTAAGTGCATTGGATACTATGAGAAGTTTGATTCCTTGCATATAGTTTTGAGATATGAAGATGGTAATATGAGAGTCATGCTAGTGAGTAGTTGTGAATTGGATGAAATACTTGTGTTGAAGTTTGTGATTCCCGTAGCATGCACGTATGGTGAACCGTTATGTAACGAAGTCGGAGCATGATTTGTTTAATGATTGTCAACCTTTGTGTGAGGGTCGGGAGCGCGCGATGGTTAACTCATACCAACCTCTCCCCTAGGAGCATGCGTATAATACTTTGCTTTGATAACTAATAGACTTTTGCAATAAGTATGTGAGTTCTTTATGACTAATGTTGAGTCCATGGATTATACGCACTCTCACCCTTCCACCTTTGCTAGCCTCTCTAGTACCGCGCAACTTTCGCCGGTGCATAAAACCCACCTTCCTCAAAACAGCCACCATATATTTTCCTCAAAACAGCCACCATACCTACCCATTATGGCATTTCCATAGCCATTCCGAGATATATTGTCATGCAACTTCCACCGTTCCGTTTTTCATGACATGCATCATCACTTTCATATTGCATATAGAGTCATATTTTGTTCTAGGTATCGAGTTGTAAGTAAATAAAAGTGTGATGATTTTCATTATTAGAGCATTTGTCCCGTGTGAGAAAAGGATGATGGAAGCTATGAATCCCTCACAAGTTGGGATGAGTCTCCGGACTTTACAAAAAAATAAAAGAGGCCAGCGAAGCCCAAATAAAAAATAAAAGAGGCCAGCGAAGCCCAAATAAAAAATAAAAGAGGCCAAAGATGCCCACCAAAATAAAAAGAAAAAAAAGGAAAAAAAAGAAAAAAAAAATGAGAGAAAGAGAGAAGGGACAATGTTACTATCTTTTTCCACACTTGTGCTTCAAAATAGCACCATCATCTTCATGATAGAGAGTCTCCTATTTTGTCACTTTCATATAGCTAGTGGAATTTTTCATCATATGCACAACCACTTAGTTTTCTTTTTGAGCTTTCATACACTTATAGCTCTAGTGCATTTGTTGCATGGCAATCCCTACTCACTCATATTAATATCTATTGATGGGCATCTCCATAGCCCGTTGATACGCCTAGTTGATGTGAGACTATCTTCTCCTTTTTCCTCACAACCTCCACCATATTCCATTCCACCTATAGTGCTATATCCATGGCTCACGCTCATGTATTGCATGAGAGTTGAAAAGGTTTGAGAACATAAAAAGTGTGAAACAATTGCTTGACTTGTCATCGGGGTTGTGCATGATTTAGATACTTTGTGTGGGGAAGATGGAGCATAGCCAGACCATATGATTTTGTAGGGATAACTTTCTAAGGCCATGTTATTTCGAAAGGACGCAATTGCCTTGTTGGTATGCTCGAAGTATTACTGTTTTTATGTCAATAATAGACTTTTGTTTTGAATCTTATGGATCTGAATATTCATGCCACAATAAAGAATATTACATGGATAAATATGTTAGGTAGCATTCCACATCAAAAATTCTGTTTTTATCATTTACCTACTCGAGGACGAGCAGGAATTAAGCTTGGGGGTGCTTGATACGTCTCCAACGAATCTATAATTTTTTATTGTTCCATGCTATTATATTATCTGTTTTGGATGTTTTATATGCATTAATATGCTATTTTATATTATTTTTGGGACTAACCTATTAATCTAGAGCCTAGTGCCAGTTTCTGTTTTTTCCATGTTTTTGTGTATTGCAGATAAGGAATATTAAACGGAGTCCAAACGGAATAAAATCTTTGGAATGATTTTTCTTGGACCAGAAGAAGCCCAGCAAACTTGGAGATGATGGTAGGAGACCTTCCGTGTGGCGACAAGCCACAGGGGCGCGCCCTAGGGAGGGCGCGCCCCCCTGGCTTGTGGCCCCACGGCAGCCCTTCTAACCCTATTCTTCGGCCTATAAATTCCCAAATATTCCCAGGATACAAAAAAAGAGCCACAAAAATACTTTTCCGCCGCTGGAAGCCTCTGTTCCCGTGAGATCCAATCTTGGAGCCTTTTCCGGTAATCTGCTGGAGAGGGAATCGATCACGGAGGGCATCTACATCAACTCCCTTGCCCCTCCGATGATGTGTGAGTAGTTTACCACAGACCTTCGGGTCCATAGCTAGTAGCTAGATGGCTTCTTCTCTCTCTATGTTCTTCAATACCATGTTCTTCATGATCTTCATGGAGACCTATCCGATGTAATACTCTTTTGCGGTGTGTTTGTCGAGATCCGATGAATTGTGGGTTTACGTTCAGATTATCTATGAATATTATTTGAATCTTCTCTGAATTCTTATATGCATGATTTCATATCTTTGCAAGTCTCTTCGAGTTATTGGTTTGGTTTGGCCAACTAGATTGGTAATTCTTGCAATGGGAGAAGTGCTTAGTTTTGGGTTCAATCTTGCGGTGTCCTCACGCAGTGACAAAGTAGGGTAGCGAGGCACGTATTGTATTGTTGCCATTGAGGATAAAAAGATGGGGTTTTCATCATATTGCTTGAGTTTATCCCTCTACATCATGTCATCTTACTTAATGCGTTACTCTGTTCTTCATGAACTTAATACTCTAGATGCAGGCAGGAGTCGGTCGATGTGTAGAGTAATAGTAGTAGATGTAGAATCATTTCGGTCTACTTGACACGGACGTGATGCCTATATGCATAATCATTGCCTTGGATATCTACATAATTATTCGCTTTTCTATCAATTGCTCGACAGTAATTTGTTCACCCACCGTATTATTTTCCTTCATGAGAGAAGCCTCTAGTGAAACCTATGGCCCCCGGGTCTATTTTCCATATTATATTTTCAGATCTATAAACCAAAAATACCTTGCTGCAATATTTTTACTTTTGTTTTACTTTTCATTTTAGCAATCCTATCTATCTATCTCTATCAGATCTCATCCTTGCAATTAACCGTGAAGGGATTGACAACCCCTTTATAGCGTTGGGTGCAAGTGTTTGATTATTTGTGTAGGTACATCCATTGGTGACTTGCTTGTATCTCATACTGGATTGATACCTTGGTTCTCAACAACTGAGGGAAATACTTATCTACTTTGCTGCATCACCCTTTCCTCTTCAAGGGAAAACCAACGCATGTTCGAGAAGTAGCAGCTATTTTTTGCTCGTAGCTCTCCATCCACTCACCAGAATTGGGCAAGTGATATACCGATGGAAAGCTACTGTAAACACGCAACTTTTCTGTCTTGATCATTTTTTTCATACTCGCGACGGTTTAAAAGATTTTCATCTGAAATTCATTTAGCGTAGTAGTTGAACTTCCTGCTGTTTCCACGTTGAACTTCTGTCGCGTATTTTTGTTTGTAATTTCTCACCCATTCGTCGGTGTTACACAAATGATATTCCTTTTTGTACAAACCTCTCTCACAATATTTTTTTAACTTTCTCCGACCGAGAACTTGAACTTATAGCAAGAAAAAAATTAGACCTTGCCTTTTTATTCATTTTTCTCATTCACAAGAATGGGTGAGAAATACATAGTGAACCACACTCACAAGAAGTTTGAACCTTCCCGTGTCGAGCACCTGAACTTCTAGCAACAAATTTTGTATACTTTGTGTTTTTATTCCTTTTTCTCATATGAAAACACACACCATGCAACAC
This sequence comes from Elymus sibiricus, assembly GCA_039707655.1. NCBI lineage: Eukaryota > Viridiplantae > Streptophyta > Magnoliopsida > Poales > Poaceae > Elymus > Elymus sibiricus. Next base: position 106,755,225 of record CM077663.1, on the reverse strand, counting down.
GTGAACTTCTGTGTTATTTTAATTTGAACTTTCACGTTTTCTATTTTTGAGCAAAGAATTCTAGTAATGAGAAAAAAATCTGAGTTTTTCATAAATTTCGAACTTCTCTGCTGTTTTAATTTGAACTTCTTCATTTTATTATTTAGTAACGAGAAAAAATCTGAGTAGTTTATATACTTCGAATTTCTCTGTTATTTTTTTAAAAGTAGAGAAGTTCAATTTTTTTGAAAGTACTTCGATGTTTACTTAGAAATCATTTATTTAAGAAATATTGGACCGTTCGTTATATAATTTGAGTTTTTTATACACATCAAACTTTCCCGGCCAGAGCACGTGAACTTCTTTCAACAAACCTTTTAAGCTTTTATTTTTTCTATTCTTTTATTCTCACCTGAAACGCATTCCTTGTAGTACTTGAACTTCTCGTTGTTTTCACTATGAACTTCTGTCATGTTTTTGTGTATACATCGAATTACTCGTAATTGAAGGTCGGACGTCATTTTTTGCCATTTTAAAATATGTAATTGGAGCTCGGACGTCCCGCATTAGAAATTTTGAACCGTGCAGGGAGAAGCACGTGAACTTCTTGCAACAAACATTTTAGTCTTTTAGTTTTGTATTCTTTTATTCTCATCTGAAACGCGTTTCGTGTAGTAGTTGAACTGCTCGATGTTTCACTTTGAACTTCTGTCACGTATTTTAGTTCGTAATTCCTCACCCGTTCGTCGGAGTTGCACAAACGATATGCAAGAAACTACTACTCGTACCAATCTACTCAGGCATTTTAGCAAACATGGCATGCACACACCAAGAGCTCGTGAATTAAAGAAGCAGAGGAGGCGCAGTGGGTCGGAACATGCACGGGACAAGAGTCACACGCAGGGGTCAGGCTGGCCAGGATGCGTTTAGCAGGTAGCTGGAAATCGCCACCGTGGGCAGGCTTGAGCTGCAGGGGCAATCCAGCTCACCTCGCACGGCAGCTGTGAACGGCTGTAGCTAGAGACACTGGACTGCGCTCGCGGAGTGGAGATAGAGTATTCACCGTGTCACCCGACGGTGCCGCCAGAGCTGTGATGTGGGTCCCTTCTCACACGTTGCGGTAGGGTAGCTGGTTGTTGGGTCGGACGAGCGGCTTGTCCATGCAGAGGGCGCGCTGGAGAAGAGCTTGCTCATAGGAGGACAGGGGTGCGCTGAAGGGTAGCACGACAGGTCGCATCGGAAGGGAGGGAAGGTCGGGCCGGAGGGCAGGGCAGGTCGCACTGGAGTAAAGATTGGGTGCAGGTGGCGGCAAAAGTGGTCGACGCGTCGGAGGTGGCCGGGAAGGGGGCGGAGAGCCGCAGAGGAGGTGGTCGGGGTGAGGTGTGGTGACGGAGGTGGTCGACACGGAGGGAGCGGGGGGCGATTTGGAAGGGAGCTGGCCAGCGTGTGCTTGCGGCAGAACTGTGGAGGCTCTAGTGATTCGAAAGGAGGCGGCGCCGGTTGGTGGCGAGGTGGGAGCGGCCGCGCGGGTTGGTGGGGAGGTGGGGAGGGAGGAAGCGGGGGGCGGAGGTGGTGGTCTAGTCAGATCCGGTGGCGGAGGTGGCGCCGCGGGCGGATCCACGCGGAGGAGGTGGCACCAGGGGCGGATCCGGGGGAGAAAGCGGCGTGGCGGCCGGATCCGGGGGTGGAGGTGGTGCGGCAGCCGGTTTTGGAGCAGGCGCAGTGCGGTGCGGCGCGGCTCGACGGTGGACGCGGGCAGGGGAAGAAGGTGGACGGGGGTGGGGAAGAAGGGTGGCTCTGTTTCTTTTCTTTTTTTGAGTTCGGGAATATCCCTTCGACTCCTATATAGGCGCGTCGTGATCAGAATAGTTATTCTGATCCCAGGATCAGAATAGTGCCACCCTATATATATATATGCACCCGAGACATGTGCACATTATTATGTATATAGTTTCCGAGAAGCAGTGCGTTTTCTCATATAACTTTCAAGATAACTGTTGTATCTTTTATTTTGACAAATACGAAACCGAGAAGTCTCTTTGTATGTAGTTACAAAAAAAATCTTTTTTACTACTTTTTTTACTATATCCTCACAAACTCAGGTTCAAAAAAAATCTTTAACAATTTTTTTACTATGGATTTCGGTTTGTCAAACCTTTTTATTAACGCAAACTGCATGATCACCAAGTTTCTTGTAGTTAATGAAGGGGCCACATCGTCTTCCTCCCACCCACATTACCTCCATGTTTAACCGAACCAGAGTGGTCCTCGGACAAGATAATAAACATACATGTCTGAAGTCTTCCCATCTGACGTGCGTACAATCTTTTTCAGGGCTCCTTTGATTCAAAAAAATTCATAGGATTTTTGAAGGATTGAAATCCTTAGGAATTTTTCCAACATTGGTCTTTTGATTCATTGGATTGGATCCCATGGAATTTTTCCCATGGAATTTTTCCTATGAAATCTTTTGTACTACATTTCATAGGAAATCTAACATCCACTCCAACCTCTTTTTACAATTTCTTTGTTTTTCCTGTGACATCAAACGCTCCTTGCGAATCCTATAGGGTTCAAATGGACGTGCCACTCCAACTCTATACTTTCCTATTACTGCGTTTTTAAAATCCCGCGAATCAAAGAGGCCCTCATTCCGTGTTATGAAGTTTCTTTATGTCTTGGTGTAAAGCTCTACCACCTTCCCGTTATAGGGCTTAATTATCTCAACATTTTGTTTTTCTTGTTTTATAAGTACGTTCCCAGTCTTATATTAAGTGTCACTCAAACGTAACTACGTCTAGATAGATACGTTTGAGCGACACTTAATATAGAACGTATCATTTTTATTGCTTCCCCTTTTGATGGCATTAATCACTGATGCATGGACTAAGCAAAAAAAAATCATTTACTGGCCAAGCGTGCATGCATTTTAATTAATGCATTGGTAATAAAAATCGTTTGAGAAAATCGAGCGTATTAATTGTGTATTTTGGTTAACTACAAAAATTATTACATCACTCACAATCTACTTTGAGATTTTTGAATTGAGCCCCATAAACCACAAAGGAGGGTGTATATCAAAGCAATACCTTATCGGGTTTACTTGTGACTGCGGCTCGGGGATCCGATTTCTGCCGCTAGCAGACCCCATCAGATTATCCTCCCAGCTCGTCGTCACTAGAATCCACCGTTGATAAACTCGGCATTGGGGCCATGGACGATGACGGCGGGCGGTCCACAGGAGAGGCTCGACCTCCTTCCATTCCAAGCGGTGGATCCTGTGGTGGATGTAGCGGTTGCCTCCGTGCAACTGGTGGCCTGACTCACCCCTAATGTTTTCAACTCCTCCTGCTATGGCAATCAGGCGATGTGGTCCTCGCTTTGGCTTAGTTCTTATCAGGACGGGTCTCGGGACTCAGCTATGGAAGGCCTCCCACCGTGGTGGCCCTATGGAAACGATGGTGGGAATGGTGGAGCAACTTGGCTAATTTTTTATGGAACAAAATACTGCTGGTGAAAACTAGACTTCGACAATAGTTAGAGCCAATGGCAACGGTTCCTGTGGGCGTCTACCTTGCTCAAGGATTTGACATGTAGTCGTCGGCTCCCCTCCAAGAAAGTTGCCAAGTGGTGATCATCTTTACTAGACAAGACACACAGACGAGCACTTGTTCATCTTATCGCGCCCCTTGCATCCGGTGACACGACTTACCGGATCATAACTTCTCTCTTCTTGTAACGATGACCACCACTTCATTACCCCCTTTCTTTTGCAAGCCAATTTGTAGACTAGAACCAACATATCATCCGGGCTACCAGCCATGCTGTCACATCTTAGCATGCTAAATGCTGACTAAACACATAGCCTCATGCAGGAACTCAACTTAACTGGTCCGTGTCCATCTTCACATTGATCTTCATCTTCTCATGGGTTGCTTGTAGACGGGGAGACACATCTCTTCACCCGCCACATTTTTCTCTCTTTGTCATTGGTGAAACAACTTTCCAAATGACGTTTCCGGTCGACGGCACCACAACTTGCCATATACATGCAACTCAAGTTCACTGTATATGAATTCTTCGGAACTTCTTGATCACGAACGGAAACACAAGGCACAATTTCCTTTTTTTCATCCGCTCTCGCTCTCAATTCTCCTCCGCCAGTGACGCATCTCAACTGCAGCATAATACTCACACACCTGAGCTCTTGGACGCACCTTGCAACAACTCATGTGCTGTGCACATCTTGACGACAGCTCACAACTTCGCCATCTCCATGTTGCACCTACAATGATCTCGATGAACTACTCGGTGCCAACTCGACACCTCCATAACTGTCAACAATCACTAGTGCCTTGTCGATAACAACCCATCACACTCCTCCAGATCGTTCTGCCGAATGACAATCACCCGCCGCCTCACTTGCAACAACACCCTTGACGCCTTCTTGGTGTCTCTCTGCTGAACAACTATTGTCAGCTCCTCATCGTCGCTGCGCGACTAACGACTATTGCCTGCTCCTCGTCGCTGCACCTCCCAACGATTATATTGCCCGCTCTTCCTCGTCGCTACACCACCCAGCGGCTATATCGCCCGCCCCGAGGCGCTAGTCGGGTCGCCTCCCCAGGGCAAGCACAACTTCACCTCGACCTTGCTATGATACCAATTGTTGGAAATTTGTCCACGGATCGATCACATCAAAATATCATGAACACACACGATAAATACTTTTAGCCAAGGGTGCGTCTTGCACCCTCTAATTCCTCTCTTTATTGCTTTTCTGTTTTCTGTTTTCTCCTTTCACTACTAGGGAAAACCCTACCAGTAGCGCTGAATTTTTAGTTACGAGTAGCACTGGTAGACGCGCTACTGCTACGGTGCTACAGCTAATTCTTAGCAGTAGCGCTCTTTTTGACCTGCGCTACTGGTAAGTTCAGATATCAGTAGCGCGTTTTCAACAAGTGCTACTGCTCTAAGAAACGCGCTACTGTTAAAGAAGCGCTGCTGGTAAACCTTGCCCCCACGCCACTTCTAACGTTTTATGTTTTTTATTTTTTTTCGTTGTATTTAAACAGATACAGCTTCTATACAATAACAACATGCATACTCATTAAAACTGATGTGAGACAACAATGTCTAATAGTCGGCATCGATGACCAATAGTAAGTCTCTCATCTCATATCATCATCATTCATGCATGGTCGAACTATAGTGTCTCGAAATAGCGATACAGGTTATTACAAGTCTTGAATACACGCAACTACATGGTCACACTCATGTTTCATCATCTATGTAAACTATGATATGATCGCATATAAGAGAAGAGCGATCACGATGAGCAAAAGCGAGATTATGTAGTAGTTCTTGAGGCACCGGTTCTGATTCCTCTCTCGCACTAGCGTGAACCTCAAGTAACTAGCCTCCGCCTCGCTTCTGCTATGAAACCCTTTCTGGCTGCCGCCCGAGAAGCGATACACTTGGGCCTGACACTCTGGCCACTCCTCGTACACTCCTGAAACCCTCCCTACGTACACAACATACCACCTCCTCGCCATCGATGATCTATATACCTGTCAGAGATGCATATATCATCAAGCAAATTCAACGATAATATGCAACATAATATACATCGGCCTGCAGAGAGAAAGATTTAGCAAATAGAAGCAACATATAGTAAAAACAGTTAACGAAATTCATCGTACCCAAACTAAGTAACTAGAGTGTGGTACCGTTTAAAGCTAATAGTTACGTCATACTGAGAAATTTAAAGTTTCGTTTGTATGGAAAGTAACAACTAAACTGACACATTGTGATCCTTTAAGCAGCGCACTTGTCTCATCCGTCCATATCCGGGAGGATGCACCCAAGCTTGCTGAAAGGCGTGGTGTCTAAACGCTGTAGGGCTATGCGGATTCGGACGTCGGCCCGCGATATTGGGCTGCCATAGAACATCCCATTCTCGTCGATGACGTCTTTCATGATGATCGACGCAATTTTCTGCTGGATGCGGTAGAATTCATTTCATAGTAGATGATCTGGTACATTTCCTAAGGCTTCGGCCCATCTCTGGATATGGGCATCAGATGTAGATGTCATGCGAAGTGATTGTTGATCCCTTCTGTACTCCATCATTTGATGGATGACGTAGAATCCATCCTTATTACTTGTTGCCGGTCGCTGGACGCAACAGAAGTCAGTCTTATGGCTGAAACACACACCGCCCTTATATGTCTCATTGTCCTCTCCACTGATTTGAATGGGAAGACATAAACCCTCGTAGCCCAGTTTCACCACGGAGACCCTTAAGGCATTATTGGGCATCTATCGGCTGTGGAACAAGCCATCATTGGGCTTCATTACAGTACCCTTCCCCACATCCACCAACCCGCCGTTCATGTGGTAGAGGAGGGTGCACGGAGTGGAGTCGGCCTGCAAAGACATGTGTACCGCGTCAGAGATCTGAAAGGCAATGGGAACTGGAGATTAATTAGTTATGTTGATGAGGGTGCGAAGTGTATTTACCGTGAGGGCATTGAGCTCGGCCAATGTCGACGGGCCGATATTCAAGCCAGAGACGAAGCACGGGCTGCTATCAGAGGGTGCAGGTGCGGGAGCAGGGGCGGGAGCAGGTGCGGGACCAGGTGCTGTTGGAGTAGGTGCAGGTGCAGTCGCCATAGCAGGTACGTGTGCAGGTACGAAGTTCAACGAGTTGCTCCCGGTGAAGCTGGGCATGGGAAATCAGTTGGGGGTGCGTGTGGATTTCGTTGCACCCAGCTAACCATAGTTGGAATCAAGCTTGTCAACGTAGCCGCCACATCATTTCTGCATGCAGCTACCGCTTCCCGGGTTGCCTCAGCTATGGTTTCAGCTTTGTTTTTCTCGAGCGTCAGTGCCACCTTCTCGTCGATAGTCACTTGACTGAACTTCTTTCTCCGCCTTTTGGCCTTGGTGTCCTTCTTATAGTAGTACTTCCACGTGGCTCCGTCTCCGGCGGTGTGCACACGTCCATACTGTGGCCACTTCTCCGAGGGGTTTCCCATCATTACGTTGATGGCCCAGTTGAAAGGGGTGTCCCGCTTGTACTTCACCAATGATTGAGTCGACGAGTCGCTTTCGGCTACAAGCTTGTGTTGCTCTCTCTACAAAATGAGCCTGAATCAATTACGAATGTGACTAGAACGTAGTCGACTTGATCAGAAGCTAATATAAAGTGGTAAAAGGATAATTACCGGTATTCTCATGAATTCCCTCATCGGCCAGTCCGTGTAAAATACCTTTTTATAGGGTCCCACGAGAACCGGGCCATGATGAAGTCATGCTCCTGGTGATCAGTGAACTCAGCCAAGGGGTCTAGGAGCCCCAGACATTCACATTCCACGTCCTCCTTAGCCCACACGGGCCTCTTGCCAATGTAACCACGGCTTCCGAGGCGATGGTTCCCCATGTTCTTTGCGTGAAGATGCTTGCCTTTCTCCGACCTGGCCTTGGCAGCTTCTTCATCACAAGTCACCTTGAACTTTTCCAAGTCCTCTTCAGTAATTCTTGGATTGTCTGCAACAATCTCGGCGTAGGTTTGATGGTCTACTTATATCGCCTTTTTCACCCTTGTTTCCCAGGCGCTCAATGAGTTGGTGAATTTTACAAGGGCTTTGTTGTTTATTTTCTTCAAGGCTGGATCGTTCCACAGGTCGAGTTCGTCATCCCGACCGGGGAACATGAATCTTGCGTGCAACCTAGTTAGGAGCACCTGCCTCAAAGGTTCATTCTTCCGTATTTTTGTGTCGTTGATGTTAGCGGTATCCCGTAGGATGCATGCTAGTTGGTTGTTGTAGGTCGCTGCCTCGTCCCTCGGCTCTGTTGGCTCGAACTCGCCTTCGTGCACCGCCGTGACCACTAGTCTTCCGGTGCCGAGCTGATTTGGGCATCGTGCCCTCTTTGTTGGCTTTCCTTCACTGGCTTGGGAGGTACCTGTTGGAAATATGCCCAAGAGGCAATAATAAATTGGTTATTATTATATTTCCTTGTTCATGATAATCGTTTATTATCCATGCTATAATTGTATTGATTGGAAACTAAAATACATGTGTGGGTACATAGACAACACTGTGTCCCTAGTATGCCTCTAGTTAACTAGCTCGTTGATCAAAAGATGGTGAAGGTTTCCTAGCCATGGACATGAGATGTCATTTGATAACGGGATCACGTCATTAGGAGAATGATGTGATGGACAAGACCCAAACTATAAACGTAGCATATGATCGTGTCAGTTTATTGCTATTGTTTTCTGCATGTCAAGTATCTGTTCCTATGACCATGAGATCATGCAACTCACTGACACCGGAGGAATACCTTATGTGTATCAAACGTCGCAACGTAACTGGGTGACTATAAAGATGCTCTACAGGTATCTCCGAGGGTGTCTGTTGGGTTGGCATGGATCAAGACTGGGATTTGTTACTCCGTGTGACGGAGAGGTATCCCAGGGCCCACTCGGTAATACAACATCACAATGAGCCTTGCAAGCAATGTGACTAAAGTGTTAGCCACGAGATCTTGTATTACGGAACGAGTAAAGAGACTTGCCGATAACGAGATTGAACTAGGTATAGAGATACCGACGATCGAATCTCGGGCAAGTAACATACCGAAGAACAAAGGGAACAGCATACGGGATTAACTGAATCCTTGACATAGAGGTTCGACCGATATAGATCTTCGTAGAATATGTAGGAACCAATATGGGCATCCAGGTCCCGCTATTGGTTATTGACCGTAGAGGTGTCTCGGTCATGTCTACATAGTTCTCGAACCCGCAGGGTCTACACACTTAACGTTTGGTGACGATTAGTATAGTTGAGTTATTGTGTTGGTGACCGAAGGTTGTTCGGAGTCCCGGATAAGATCCCGGACATGACGAGGATCTCCGGAAGAGTCCGGAGGTAAAGATTGATATATGTGATAATAGTGTTTTGATCTCCGGAAGGGTTCTGGAATTCATCGGAAGGGGTTTCGGATGCTTCCCGAAATGTTCGGGTACGAGAACACTTTATATGGGCCAAGGGGTAAAGCCCACGAGGTTTTGAGAAGGTGCAAAAGGAAGTTTTGCTCCTGCCTTAAGAGGTACTACCGCTGGTAAAGCAGTACTACCGCTTAGAGGTACTACCGCTTATGAAGCAGTAATACTGCTTAGCGGTACTACCGCTTAGCGGTACTACCGCTTAGCGGTACTACCGCTCGTGAGCGGTACTACCGCTTGTACGCGGTACTGCTGGAATCCGAGTTGGACTCTTTCCGTGCGGGCCAAACCGACCTTGTGCGGGCAAAACCGACCTTGTGGAGGCTTTCTCTCCAAGTTTAGACCCCAGGGCTCAACATATAAATAGAGGGGCAGGGCTAGCACACGGGATAGACCAAGATTTCCCAAGCCGTGTGTCGGCAACCCTAACCCTCTAGTTCCTCCCGTCATAATCTCCGTAGTGCTTGGCGAAGCCCCGCAGAGATTGTTCCTCACCACCATCACCACGCCGTCATGCTGCCGGAACTCATCTACTACTTCATCATCGCTCGCTGGATCGAGGAGGTGAAGGCGTCATCAAGCCGTACGTGTGTTGAACGCGGAGGTGCCGTCCGTTTGGAACTAGTTCGTGATCGGATCGAGGGACGACTTGCGATTTGGATCGCGGAGACGTTTGACTACATCAACCGCGTTTCTTAATGCTTCCGGTTAGCGATCTACAAGGGTATGTAGATTCACTCTCCCTCTCGTAGATGCTCATCACCATGGATAGATCTTGTGTGTGCGTAGGAAATTTTTTGTTTCCCATGCAACGTTCCCCAAAAGTACCACCTTTCGTGGTCTCATTAGCCACATCATCAGTGGCTATCTTAGTGTTGGTGTTTGTGCCATCAGCATCAGCATTGGCGTCAGTGCAGCCACCACCGTCGTTCATCTTGACAAGGGGGTTCTGCCACCCTTGTTGCTCCTAACTCGCCAGATAGTTCAGATAAGCGTGTGCTTCTCCTTCTTGGGTGCGAGAACCTCCGGATTCATCATTGTCGACCCTGTTTCCTAGGGTTCAATCTAATAGTTTAATTCTCAAGCTTTATATAATAAAATGAATAATGACATAAAAAAACGGTCTATGTTTTGCCTGAATGTCGTTTTATTCCTGTCCCGGCAAATCTCGGGCACTCGATATGTCCTACTTTCTAGCACAGGTCATGCCGAAATTCACGGAAATTTTTGGCATGACCTATGCTAAAAATGGCACATATCAAGCACCTGAAATTTGCCAGAACGGAAATGGATCAATATTCTTGCAAAACATATGCCACTCGTTGGTTTCCCTGCAAACAAGAACGGCCTCAGGCCCACAAGACAGGGCAAAACATATTGGTGATGATGTGCTCGATGACACGAAGGAAACACATAGCCATAAATAACAAGAATGGCCTCGGTTGTGCCGGCACTCCCTGGAGATGGTGACTTTCCACGACAAGGGAGGCTCCAGCAAGACCACGGCGGTCGTTGTTGCCGCTCAGGTAGTATAATTACCTCACAAATCTTCACTAATTCGCAAGGAAGGTAGTAAATTTCAAACATGAGCCCTAAAATATGAAATTCATATATGCTCAAACCTCCATTCATTTATTTTCATTTGAATTTGGACAACAACAAAAATTATTTTCAGTTTCAGTTTCTTTGGCCTCATTTTCAATTATTTCATATATGGACAACAAATTTATTTTCATTTGAATTTGGACAACAAAACAATTCTTTTTATTTTTCTTTTTCTTTTGCCTCATTTTCAGTTATTTCATATATGGACATCAAATTTATTTACATTTGTATTTGGACAGCAAAACAATTCAATTTTTTTTATTTTTTTTGCCTCTTTTTCAGTTATTTCATATATGGACAGCAATTCATTTACATTTGAATTTGGACAGGAAAACAATTCATTCTCATTTTCATTTTCATTTTATTTTGCCTCATTTTCTGTTAATTCATATATGGACGGCCTCATTTTCATTTTATTTTGCCTCATTTTCTGTTAATTGAAACCCTAAAATTCATGAACTTCTAAAGGTCCTAATGAATTGAAACCCTAAAGGAGGGAGGGAATCAGGGAAGAGGGGGGACACCTTCAGGGTTGGGGTCGGGTCGCCGGGGCTGAGGAAGACGATGTCGGGGTTGAGGGGTCGGGGTCGGCGTTGGGGTCAGGTTGTGGCGGTCGGCCGTGGTTGGGGTCGTCGTCGGTGTCGGGGTCGGGGTTGAGGGCGGGTCGGGGTCGGGGTTGGCGGCGGCGAGCATGGAGGATGAGAGGCAACGGGCGTCGGTGGCAGCGGCGGTGCGCGCTAGGGGAGAGAGGTCGGGAGTGAGAGAGAGAGAGAGTGGGGAGTGGGGATGAGGGGGAACGGGCAGAGAGTTATAGCCAACTTAGCTATAGCGCTTGTTAGGAACACGCGCTATAGATATGTTAGTTGTAGCGCTTGTTGATGTCTACTACGCAACTTTATTCTTGTAGACTTTGTTGGGCCTCAGAGCGCAGAGTTTTGTAGGACAGTAGCAATTTTCCCTTAAGTGGATGACCTAAGGTTTATCAATCCATGGGAGGTGTAGGATGAAGATGGTCTCTCTCAAACAACCCTGCAATCAAATACAAGAAATCTCTTGTGTCTCCAACACACCCAATACAATGGCAAATTGTATAGGTGCACTAGTTCGGCGAAGAGATTGTGATACAAGTGCAATATGGATGGTAGATAAAGGTTTTTGTAATCTGAAAATATAAAAACAGCAAGATAACAAGTGTAAAACAGCGAGCAAAACGGTATATTAATGCTTGGAAACAAGGCCTAGGGTCCGTACTTCCGCTAGTGCAATCTCTCAACAATGCTAATATAATTGGATCACATAACCGTCCCTCAACGTGAAACAAAGAATCACTCCAAAGTTCTTACCTAGCGGAGAACATAAGAAGAAAATGTTTGTAGGGTACGAAACCACCTTAAAGTTATACTTTCCGATCGATCTATTCAAGAGTTCATACTAAGATAACATCAAGTTATCATTTCCGTTCGATCTATCTAAGAGTTCGTACTAGAATAACTCCATATGATATGCATCAACCAACTCTAATGTCACCTAGATACTCCAATGTCACCACAAGTATCTATGAGTTAATTATACGATACGCATCAAACAATTTCAGATTCATAATACTCAATCCAACACAAAGAACCTCAAAGAGTGCCCCAAGATTTCTACCGGAGAAAGTAGGACAAGAACGTGTATCAACCCCTATGCATAGATTACCCCAATGTCACCTCGAGAATCCGCAAGTTGAGTACCAAAACATATATCAAGTGAATCAATAGAACACCCCATTGTCACCACGGGTATCCACATGCAAGACATATATCAAGTGTTCTCAAATCCAATATTCAATCCAACATAACGAAATCTCAAAGGGAAAACTCAATTCATCACAACAAGATAGAGAGGGAAACACACCATATGATCCAACTATATTAACAAAGCCCGTGATACATCAAGATCGTGACATCTCAAGAACACGAGAGAGAGAGAGAGAGATTGAACACATAGCTACAGGTACATACCCTCGGCCCCGAGGGTGGACTACTCCCTCCTCCTCATGGCTTCCGCCGAGATGATGAAGATGGCCACCGGAGATGATCTAACCTCTCCGGCAGGGTACTGGAACGCCTCCAGATTGGTTTTTTATCGATACAGAGAGTTGCGGTGGCGGAACTTCTCGTCTAGGGCTATTTCTGGAGGTTTCTCAATATATAGGATTTTTGGGCGTTGGTTTCACGCGAAGTTGGGCCACGAGTGGACCACAAGACACCAGGGCGCACCAGGGGGGCCTGGCGCGTCCTGGTGGGTTGTGCCCACCTCGTGGGTCTCCTGGCCCTCCAACAAAGCTTCTAGTGCCTCTTTTGTTCCAAAAAAAATCGTCAAAAAGTTTCGTTGCATTTGGAGAACTTTGATTTCTGCACAAAAAACAACACCACGGTAGTTCTGCTAAAAACAACGTCAGTCCGGGTTAGTTCTAAATAAATCATGTAAAGTGCATCAAAACCATATAAAAGTATTGTAAACATAAGCAATCATGGCATGAATACTTCATAAATTATCGATACGTTGGAGACGTATCACTTGTCTGGGTAAAAAGCGCTACTGGTAACTCTTTTTCATTTTTCTTTTTCTTTTTACTTTGTTTCTCTTTCTTTTTCATTTTTCTCTTTCTTTTTCCTAACTGCTAATTAGGGTTGTTTATGTAGTAGTAACATCCGCCCCCGGCCCGTATGACCGAGCACCTCCGGATGACGCCTCGGAGTATACGGGAACGTCTCCTATGAGCACCTCTGGATAATAATTAGTGCATAATATATAGTACATCATTTGACCGATAACGGTGTTAAGTACGTACAAAAAAAGGTACACACAAATTATGATAGTTTGTTAGCGTGGGCGATGATGCTTGAGACTGATCTTTTTCTTTACTCTTTTGTTTGTTGTCGAATAATTGAGCCCCTCGTCGTGACTTTTCCTTTTCCAGGGAGTATGATCTTTCTTATGTAATGTTGTCTTGCTTCTTCTTTTGACGTATGGTTCATCGTCATCATCGTCTTCCCTCATCGGGTCATAATACTGGTCGTAGTCTTTCTCGTTGACGACTCCATTCATACCGACGATGCTCCTTCTGCCTCTCCTCACGACAACACGATTAGGATTGCGAGGGTCGGTTATGAAGAAGAATTGTGTCACATGCTTAGCGTGTACCCATGGCTCATTTTTATGGTGGCATTTACGGTAGCGCTATTGGCGTCGGGTATACACATGGTAGTGAAATGTTGGTTTTCTCTTTGTACGTTCTTAGCCCATCTGACATGGAACATCGTCATGCTATGCACTCCAGAGTAGTCAAGCTCCCAGATCTCTTCGACCCTTCCGTAGTATCTTTCAGTTACATCACCAGTCATGGCTTCCATCGTCACCCCTGAGTTCTGGTTTTCACTATTTATATCTTTGGCCTCCGTGTAGAACGTGTATGTGTTGATATCATATGCCTGATAAGTCGCGAGGTTGGCTGGCGTGCCATGATCTAAGGCGTATATGAACATTCATTCGGGCAACCCTCTTCCACGGGATTAGCCAGAACTCGCTCTTTGAACCAATGCAAGAAAGTGGAGTTGTGCTCTCTAATAACTTCAGCGTCCATCCTGTGCAGCCCACGGTCACGATAGTTCTTTGCGATGGTCTCTTGTGCAGTGTCACGAAATCTTCTAGCACATCTAGGTGTTGTAGCACTACAAAGTTAGCTATGTCAAAGTCGTGGTGTCGGCCCGAGCGGTACACATTCAATTCCCTCCAGTCGTTGATGTGAACTTCTCCTTCGAGCCTTCCATGGTGCTTGTTGACGGGCAAACCAACAACAGGGTCTCTGATGCCTAGATAATTCTCGCAGAAGGAGATGCACTCTTGGGTCAGATAGACCTGGGCGATGCTTCCATCCGTACGGGACATGTTACGAACGAATCCTTTGATGACCCCATTCATCCTCTCGAATGGCATCATGCTGTGCAGGAATCTCGGTCCTAGGTCAATGATGTCATCCACAATGTGGACACATAGATGCACCATGACATCAAAGAATGCGGGCGGAAAGTACATCTCTAGCTCATTTAGTATGACAACGATCTCTTCTTGTAGCCTTTGGAGTTGCTTCACACTGATCGACTTACGAGAGATAACGTCGAAAAAGTGGCATCGGTCAGTAAGCGTATCATAGACGAGTGTGTCCATAATCCCTCTAAGTGCAACCAGGAGTATCTGGGTCATCATCACGTGACAATCGTGAGACTTCATACCGCCGAACCTTTTTTTCTTGGTGTCCAGATATCTTCTTATCTTCCCACATTATCTAGAACTAACTTTGATTCCAGCAAGGCACTTGAAGAATTGATCATCCTCCTTAGGATCCAAGAGGAAGCAAGAGGGGGGGCAATACCGTTCTCCCTTCTTGTTTGCTTGTTTGCCCCTATCTTCCATCTCCATATCCGTCTCCGTCTCCTCCGACGAATTTTTACCGGGCATGTGGAGATCTTTCCTGATATCCAAAAATTCCAAGTTTTTTCTTGCCCTCGGCCCATCCTTGGTCTTCTCCGGCATGGTCATCAATGTTCCAAGCAAACTCTCGAGCATATTCTTCGTGATATGCATTTGATCAAGGCTATGAGGTGTGTCGAGTTTGGGCCAGTACTCCAAGTCCCAGAAAACATACCTCGTTTTCCATACCTTCAGCAGTGGCTCCGACGCCTTTTTATTCGTCTTTCCCGGCGAGGGGCACTCTTCCCGGTTCTTCAACAACTCATCGATTTCGACTCCGCTCCGCTTACGTGGAGTTCCTTGATGCTCGGTCTCACCATTGAATAGATCGCCACGCTGTCTCCACGGGTCATCCTTCTCGAGCCATCTTCGATGCCCCATGTACACGATTTTCGAAGAACCACCATCTTTCTATAGCTGTTGAGACGTTGTATCATCCATGCACCTGGTGAATCCGCAATATCCGTGGCACACCTGGCCCGTGACATATCCATAACCGAGATAGTCGTGCACCCTTGTGATCAGCACGCCTCTCATGTCGAAATACTCTCCTGTGTTGGCATCCCATGTCTTGTCCATAACATGTGTAGCTCCTCTTTCAGTAACCCAAGATACAGATTAATATCATTTCCCGGTTGTCTCGGCCCTTGAATAAGCATAGTCATGTCTATGTATTTTGCCATCATGCACTTCCAGGGGGGAGGTTGTACATCCATACAAACACGGGCCATGTGCTATGATTGGTATTCTCATTGCCAAACGGATTCATGTCATTAGTACTAGCGCCAAGCACGATGTTCCTTGGATCATCTACAAAATATTTATATTCAGCGTTTAATGCTCTCCACTGGCTAGTATCTGCGAGATGTCTCAGCTTCGGATCATCTCCATCGTCTGACTTCACCCTCTCCGCATGCCAGCACATGAGCTCTGCTTCCTTAGGATCTACGAAATACCGCTGCAGACGGGGAGTGATCGGAAAGTACCATACAACTTTTTGTGGAGCTTTCTTTTCGGCCTTCTTATATCGTGAAGCATTGCACTTTGGACAGATGGTTTTTTCCACGTGCTCGTTCCGATATATGAGGCAGTCATTGATGCATGCGTGGTATCTAATGTGCGGTAGATCAAGAGGGCACACGATTTTTTTGGCCTCCTTGACACTAGTAGGACATAGGCTTCCCGTGGGAAGAACCTTCTTTAGATACTTCAAAATGTCATCCAGGATTGCGTCCGTCCATTTGTTTTTTCCCTTCGTCATTAGTAGTTCTAGCGTGAAACTCAAGAGGGCCACCTCGGGATCGCAACCATCATACAATGGAGTCTTCGAGTCTAGCTCCAATTGCGCCAGCTTGGCCTCCTCTCTAGAAGCAGCTCTGTCACTAGTCGTCTTCTTGCAAAGCAGGTCTCGAACATGCGGGTCCCGCATGGCTGAACTTAGTAGGGACGAAGACTGCGGCGTGTCCGCATCTTCTTTTTCATGTCTGGCCTCTTCTCCGCCAGGTCCGACCTCTTCTCCGCCATGTCCGGCATCTTCGCCATTTCTGACGCCCTCTTCTTCAGGCCCATTTTTGGTCATCTCTTCATCAGGACCCATGTCGTTATTGCCTGCCACGGCGACGTCCTCATCATCATCGTCTTCACTTATCCATCGAGTATGGCCATCCATGAAACCATGCATGAGCAGGTGCGCCTTGAATTTGCCAACCTTAAAGGGGTCGAGCCATACTCCTCCTTTGCATCTTCGACACGGACATAAAACCTCCTTCCGTTTGTTTTAATACATGTCGTCCACCGTGGATTGCTAGTATCTTTCCACCTTCCTTCCATTGACCTTCATGATTGCCTGCACGGAGCAAAATAATTATAACCACGTGCACATGCATGCAGGCATGCAACAAATGCATAAAAAAATTCGACATGACCTTCCCTAAATATAGGACATATCGAGTTTGCACGAAATTTGGCGAAACGGAAATGAATCGACATTTCGGCAAAACACAGGCAACTCATGTCACGCACATTTCAACAAATACACAATATAGGCAACTCACATGCCACACACACAATTCAGTATCATCGCGTATATATAGCTCGGTCCTATCGCGCGCGCACACAAACACACACATATTTCCATTCTTGCACAACTCTTCTTTTTCCTCACCTATGTCGAGAGAGATCAAGCAACGATGAAGATATTCAATTCTCCTTCTTAATTAACTAGTAGATCTAGATAGTGAGGTACCTAGATAGCTCTAACTAGGGTGAGAGAGAGAGAGAGAACAAACTAGTGGAGGGCTAAAATATTAAAGAGAGGGAGTAGGGGGGGCATTAATTAATGGAGGTGGTCGAGGGCAAAGAAAGAGAAAGGGAGGAGGAAGGGCATTACTGGAGGTGATGGAGGGGCAAAGAAGAGAGAGGGAGGAGGGGGAGCATTGAAGGAAGAAGCAAGTGGAAGAGGAGGTGGGGAAGAAGAAGGGGAAAAGGTGACAGATATTATGTGGCTAGCGAACATAACAGTAGCGCTTGGTGGAGAAACACGCTATTGCTAGTGTAACTAGCAGTAGCGTTGTGTGTAACCAAGCACTTCTGCTACTTGGGGCCCACCAGCTTACATGTAGAAAAATAGCAGTAGCGCCTTTCCTTGTCAACGCGCTACAGATACGGTAATAGCTGTAGCGCTGGGTATTACCCTAGCGCTGCTAATTTATGTTGACCCTGGGGTACCATTTGGCCCATTTAGCAGTAGCGTGTTTTTCTCTACCAATCGCTACTGCTAAATAGTATGTAGCGCTTGTTCAGCATAGTGTTGCTGGTACTTAGCAGTAGCGCTTGGTCCCTAACAAACGCTATTAGTAACATTCTGCCTATAAGCTATTTCCTAGTAGTATTTTCTCCTTTTCTCATCGTTACAAAGCTATTGCCCTAGCTGTGTATATACACATGGCCAATAGGCAAACCACGAAACTAGCTAAGACGTGACCAGACTCCAAATTCCTAATCTACACGAACACGGAACACGTACTAGGAAATCTAACACAAGCTAACCGGACAAGATCACTTAATACTAGCTGGACTAGGACACGGCCTAACTTACTCTACGTTGAAACTAACTGGTACACGTACATGTACGTGTCTCCTAGTACTACTATATTAGGACACTACTAACACTAGCTTTTACCAAACTTAAACACAACTTAATAGAAACTTCAGGAGAAAGGACGATGCTACACGCGTGCGCTGTGGGGGTGGATCTCGCGGCCGGACGTTTTAGGTATGCACCCACGTGTGGTCCCCCCCCCCCCCCCCTCATGTGCTAAGAGCATGGTTAATAGAAGAGCCCGCTGCCGGCTCTATGCTAGTGCCACGTCTGCTGTAGCCTTTCTATGAAAGTACTCGTATAATAAGCTGGCTGTTGATGGGCTGTAGTATTCAATGCTTGCGTGCAGAGATGGGCAAAGATAACGCAAACGGATTGGCTGGTAGAAATAAGCGCCAGCCTTTAGCCTTGCCATGGGCTGCATGCAGGCTCAATTTCCTCGCAGATTGTGCTGTAGCCGGGCGATTCATGGAGCGCCCGCTCCCTTCTCTCTCTTGTCTTCTCTCACCTCCAGCTAGGATTTTGCTGATGCGAAACATCTTATAGCCTGCTGAGTAGGACCTATTATACTTGCTCTAAAGCAGGAAAGTTTCCCCTCCCTCCTGTGTTGCCACGTCCCGACAAAAATCCTCCCTACAGCAGGTGATCTCGCCCCATCCCACCCCCAAAAAAACCTACATCGTCCACGCATATCTAGTCTCGTGCAACTTCTTCCTACCCCAGCCGTCGCCGCATGCCATGGCCTAGCAGGGGAAGCTTTCTCTCATAACAGAAAGAACACAAGCTAAAAAGGGAAAGAATCAGCGAACAAACATCCTGCAGAACTGTGACAGATTGCGTGTGGTACTTTTTGTTGTTGGTCAGGCAAAACTCTGAAGAGACGTTGGCAAGAATTTTCCACAAACTGGGAAAATTTCTCCCCTAAACACACCAAAAAGGTAAACTGATCTTGCTATAATATTTGGTCATGATCCTGTCAGTTTTGATCTAGTGGAACTCCCCCTCTATACATGTCCCCGTGATATTCAGTAGTTGCAACAAAAATTGCCTGCCTACACCATGACTGCTTTGCATATAGCTTGTGTGGGGTTCCTTGTTTCTTGCCTCCCCTCCCTCTTGTTGTACTAGATGGTAAAGAAGATGCTAGCTCTGGAAATTGTATCGTGGCGCTATTGTCTTGTGCATGTCCTCTACAAAACAAAAGGAAAGACCTTGTGTTATTTTCTGGCTCTTGAAAATCTGTGCATAACAAGTATGGTTGCTCAGGGCTGTAAAACTTGCCTGCAGTCCTGAAAAAAATGAGAAGAAAAAGAAAAAGAAGTTGATTACAAAACAAATGCCACAAAAGTCTGCATGAAGTCTCAACTAGTAGGAAAAGTAGTAAATATGCCTGCATCCTGTATAATATATGCCTGCCAATTACACTAAAATGCCTCCTTTCCCTGGGAAGAAAGGCTGAAAAAAATGCTTACCTTGTAGTAGTGAATTGTTGTTTCATTTGCATTAAAAAAATCTCTTACATGTAGAATTCTTCCTAAATCCTATTTTCTATCTTACTAAAATGTGTAGATGTCTGGGCTTGATCTCAATGAGCTGCCTGATGAATTTGCTAATTGTGACCCTATTTTACACACAAGCCCAACCTGAGAAAATGCCTATTTCTATTGAGGGGGTGGGCGAGTCACCGGATTTAGGAAATGTTCCTGTCCAAGATGTCGTCAGCGTGCAGTTCCGCGTTGCGGCAGTTGCTACTACCGGTGCGTCTGATGCTACGGCTACTGAAACTACCACTCCCGCCCCTGCTGTGTTCAGCCCGTCTGCAACTCTGCCTAGCCATGCTGAGCAAGGTCATGTGGGTGGTGTTGGCTTGTCTGGTTTTGAGGAGAATGAGGTGCGATCTAGCCCACAGGAACCTTATGTCGGCATGGAGTTTGACACGCTTGCAGGTGCTAAGGAGCACTACAATGTCTACTCTCTTAGAATTGGAAGTGGTAGGCGACTAAGCTCATGGGGTTGGCTGAAATGTCTTAAGAGTTGGTTGAGTAGGCGACTAAGCTCATGGGGTTGTCCTACTTGATGTGCACGGCTAGGCGATTTTGGTTGTCCTCTTTCCTCAGGCGACTTGATGAAAACTGGGAGGCGATTAAGCACATGGGGGGTTGGCGACGCCGAGTTTTGGTTGAGTAGGCGACTAAGCTCATGGGGTTCGCCGACTTGGTGTGCACGGTTAGGCGATTTTGGTTGTCTTCTTTCCTTGGGCGAATTGATGAAAAAAACGGAAGGCAATTAAGCACATGGGGGATGGGCGATGCTGAGTGTTGGTTGAGTAGGCGGCTAAGCTCATGGGGTTGTCCTACTTGGTGTGCACGGCTAGGAGATTTTGGTTGTCTTCTTTCCTCGGGCGACTTGATGAGAAATGGGAGGCGATTAAGCACATGGGGGGTTGGCGACGTCGAGTTTTGGTTGAGTAGGCGACTAAGCTCATGGGGTTCGCCGACTTGGTGTGCATGGTTAGGAGATTTTGGTTGTCTTCTTTCCTTGGGCGACTTGATGAAAAAATGGGAGGCAATTAAGCGCATGGGGGATGGGCAACGCTGAGTGTTGGTTGAGTAGGCGACTAAGCTCATGGGGTTGTCCTACTTGGTGTGCACGGCAAGGCGATTTTGGTTTTCTTCTTTCCTTGGGCGACTTGATGAAAAATGGGAGGCGATTAAGCATATGGGGGGTGGGCGACGCCGAGTTTTGGTTGAGTAGGCGACTAAGCTCATGAGGTTCACCGACTTGGTGTGCATAGTTAGGCGATTTTGGTTGTCTTCTTTCCTTGGGCGGCTTGATGAAAAAATGGGAGGCAATTAAGCACATGGGGTTGGGTGACGCCGAGTGTTGGTTGAGTAAGCGACTAAGCTCATGGGGTTCACCGACTTGGCGTGCACGGCTAGGCGATTTTGGTTGTATGCTTTCCTTGGGCGACTTGATGAAGAATGGGAGGCGATTAAGCACATGGGAGGGTGGGTGACGCTGAGTGTTTGTTGAATAGGTGACTAAGCTCATGGGGTTCGCCGACTTGGTGTGCAGGTTAGACGATTTTGGTTGTATGCTTTCCTTGGGCGACTTGATGAAGAATGGGAGGCAATTAATCCCGTGGGGTTAGCGGCTGCGATTAGGTTGTGGGTTTGTTGCTGACTAGGTTGAATAGGATGAAGTTAATCACATAGGGTTGTCTAGGTAAAGAAATGTAGGATTTTAAACTGAAGAAGTAGTTTATATAAGAAAAAATAAGCAACTACTGAAAAACTTGATGGATATGTGGGCAAGAGATAGGAGCAAAACGTTGTTTCTGCTCTATGTTTCGCAGGCCGACAAAAACTACTAAAAGAAAATTGGGAGGGGCTATGCAACTTCATTGTAAAAACAGGTGTATATGTCTGTAAAAGAATAAAAACAAAAGAATGTCGGGTAAAAGAATGTCAAAAAAAGCAAAAAGGAAAATGAATGAGGAATCAGCAAAAATCCCTAGACATCCCCTGGACATTGAGCGACACACACCTAATCAACCAACACCAGTAGCTGTATGAAAACAAATCATGGCAAAACAGTCGTGGTTTTGTCACGGCAGATGTCCTCGTGAGAGAACTTAGGTGTGAGGCCATCGCAACTAGGTGGCAGCTTGAACGGGGTTGGTCGGAATCGAGAGACGCGAGTTTTACCCAGGTTCGGCCCCTCCGATGGAGGTACAAGCCTACGTCCTGCTTTGTGTGTATTGATGATGATAATGATCTCGATTACAAGGGCGCTATTTCGCTACCTCTCGTCTCGAGGGTTTCTAATATGTCTATCGCTAATGACTTGATCTCTCCCCCTTGGGGCGCCTTGCCCCTCCTTATATAAGTTGAAGGGGCAGGCTTACATATAGAGTCCTAGTAAGACTAGGACTAGTCTCTCTTGGATCCTAATCCGGGTCTTGCTTCCCTTGTGAGGGAATCTTTCCTCTTCTTGGGCCTTCTCCGCCCATGAAGAAAAACATGAAAAACTAAGAAAAATTTTTGTGTTAGCAGATGTGGATTCAGCATTCAGTGGTTAGAACTGAAAAATAAAACTCGCCCTATAAACTATCCATAAAGTATACAACTCCCCTAAAAATGCAGTACCATTCCTCTGTCATGTCCCCTTGCCGGAATTCAGTATATCTCCACTAGATGTGCAGTATTGCCTACTTAGTATCATGCACTAGTGTTTTCGCCTATTGTGTTGCCTGAAAAAAGCATATCCTACTGTATTATTGCCTACTTATGTCCTAATGTTGTTTTTGCCTGAAAATATACGCTATGACTACTTGTACACTCCCTCTATTTTTTTCCTGGGATGAAAACCCTCTTTTATAGCCCAAATTAAATCTACTGTTGTTTTGCATACACTGACATGCAGTCTTGCCCAAATGCCGCTTGTGCTTGCCTCTTTTATTGCCTAAAAAAATCCACTCCCCTACAAACCCCTACGATCTGATGGTGGGCGAGAGGAAAATCTTCGGAGATTATTGCCTACCCCACGATTCTGCACTTCTCCCATCTTGTCTCTACCCCAAAAATAGCAGGAGCAGGGTATTTTTTGCTTCCACGAACAGTAAACACACACACACACACCCTATTCGCCATGGAAAAATGCACATGGAGAGGGGATTTTGTGGCCGTGTAAAGAGGATGAAAACTAAGCCCTCTAGTTGTCGATTAGCTGCTGGATTTGAGTTTTCGCTAAGATTTTACCTCGATTCCGGCAATCCCCTGCCTCCCTCCCCTACCCCTTCCGCCTCCATGGGCATCGACGACGCATCGGTGTGGTAGAAAAGATAGGAAGGGGATGGGATGCGCGCAAGAACTCACCTCTATAGCAGCCACCGCCACCTCGCCGTTGTTCGCCCCGACTCTCGCCGTTGTTCGCCCTGACTCACGCCGTCGCAACTTTCTCCTCCTCTTATCTCCCTGACGTGTGCGCACACCGCTGGGTTGCCTGCTTGTACCTCATCTCCAGGTACCCTCTACCGCCGATTCGCATCCCCCGGTCCCCCTCGTTGTCTTCGTTGGGCGGCCGCCGGCCCACGCTGGCCGATGAACTTGGGGGATTTTTCTTCTCCCTTGTCGCTGCACGGAGTGAAGAGGTGGAGGCAAGGGTTGTGGAATGTGGTGGAATGCCTCTCCAAAATATTTGAGCGGAAGAGACAAAACAGGACCGCCACTGCCTTTCCCCTGGTCGGGTCCCCCTTACACGTGTCGCGATCCTGGATGGGATGGGCGGCCGCTCGCGATAGCAGGAATGCGCGCGCGTCGCCCAACATTTGGGTTAAATAATATAGGTTTTCAGATTCTAGATAATAGAAAATGATCTGAAATACATGGCACCAAGTTGACATGACATTTTTTCTTCATATTTGAGTCACACAAAAGTATTTATTTATTAGACTTTGTGATATTATCAGAGTATAGTAAGTTAGTAGTTACACAAATGGCCCGCATGCATTACATTTGGATAGAAAATGTAAATATTTGGCAAGACAATCGGGTCCCACATGATTGGCGCTCTGTTTCGCATTTCGAGTTTTGGAAGCCAAATTTCGCGGGCTATTAATCCCACGCGGTCATGCATTGGGAACCGTCGGTGATGTTAAGTCACACATGGCTTTTGACTCAACAATCGTGTGCAGTCGATGCCATTGAATTCCGGCTACCGGAGCGTCTGTTGCAGCCCCCCCCCCCCCCCCCCGTTTTTCTGCTAGCGTCGATCAAGATTCCAGTCACCGATAAATCCTTCCTGATACTTGTGATCTGCGTTGGGTTTTCCGTGAAGAGGAACGGTTAATTGCAGCACAAAGTGGGTAAATTTTCCCTTAGTTATGAAACCAAGGTTTATCGAACCAATAGGAATATCAACCCTCAATCATCTTCAGCGGCTGCACACAAATGAACAAACAACTTGCACCCAACGCGGGCAAGAGGGTTGTCAATCCCCTTGATCTCATTATTTGCAATCAAATGAGTTGTGTAGATAATTGTAGATAATTATAAATTGCAAAATAAAATAAAAAGTAAATAAAGGCAGCAATGAAATAGTAGCATTTGTAAATATATAAGTGAATAGACACGGGGGCCATAGTATTCCCTAGTGGCATCTCTCATGTAGGCAGCATACGGTGGGTAACAAATTACTGTTGGGCAATTGATAGAAAAGCGGATAGTTATGCGATTTTCACGGCAATGATCATGTGTATATAGGCATCACGTCCATAAACAAATAGGCCAACTCCTGCCTGCACCTATTACTATTACTCCACTCATCGACCGCTATCCAGCATGCATCTAGAGTATTAAGTAAAACAGAGTAATGCATGGAGAACGATGACATGATGTAGAAAAAGTAAACTCAAGCAATATGAATGAACCCCATCGTGTTATCCTTAGTAGCAACAACACAAAGACGCATCTTGTCCCCTACTTTGTCACTGGGATATAGAAACTCGTCAGGTTGAACCTACCACAACGCACCACTCCCACCGATGAAATATCAATCTACTTGGAAAAAGCACATCAATAGATCGGAGAGCATTACGAAGCTATAATGATCATGAAATTAAGAGACAATATATATCAGAGGTATCTCAAATACTTTTCATGAATAATCTCCACAAAAACCCATAATTCATCGGATCCCAACAAACACACCGCACAATAGAATTACATCGGATAGATCAAAGCGAAGATGCGATGACCATTGTATTGAAGATCAAGAGATAGAGAGATTGCCATCTAGGTACTAGCTATGGACCCGTAGGTCTGTGGTGAACTACTCAGACATCATCATGAGGGCAGCAAGGTTGATGTAGAAGCCCTCCGTGATCGATCCCCCCTCTGGCAGGGTGCCGGAACGGAGCTCCAGATGGCCTCGCGATGGAACAGAGAGTTGCGGCGGCGGAAAAAAGGGTTTTGGGACTGCCTCTATTATTTTTAGGGTGAAAGAGAATTTATAGGCCAGAGAGGGGCGTCAGGAGGTAGCCGAGGGAGGCACAAGCCATCAAGGCGCCCCCCTGGGGCGTGCCCTGTTGGCTTGTGCGGCCCTCGTGCGGCCCCCGGCCTCCCTCCGAAGCTTCCGGGTCTTCTTTTGGTCCAGAAAAATCATCAAAAAGTTTTGTGGCAATTGGACTTCGTTTGGTACTTTAAACCTGAAAAGTAAAAAACACGCAGAAAACAGCAATTGGCACTGGGCACTGGGTCAATAGGTTAGTGCTAAAAAATATTATACATTGGTAAATAAAGACCCAAAAAGTATCCTAGAATGATAATATATCAGCATGGAACAATCAAAAATTATAGATACGTTGGAGACATATCACTTCCCAACGAGACGTCATCCTGCCTGCATTCTCTCGTATCTCTCCCACCCCTCGCACAAAACTCTGCCATGGTGCGGCCGGTCTGTGCACAAGCAGAGGAAGAGGCTCCACCCCGCGAGGACAGGGCGCCGAGCAGCGACGAGGAGGACCCCTTCGCGCCCCTAGACGAGGTCGCGCCAGACCCCCCCCCCCCCAACTGAAGATTGGTTTTGGGGCCAGTACAATCTAGCTTTGTGGAAGGCGCTACCGCCGGCTGAGAGATCCAGGCAGGTGGCGTTCAAGAAGGAGCGGGCTCAGGAGCGCGCTAGGGACCTCGCGACCTGGAATGCCCTTAGTGTCGCATCAGACAAGGAGGAGCTGGAGCTTTGGCGGCGGGCGCGTCGATGAGCGGAGGAGGTGTACGAAGACGGATGGTACCACACAGAAAGCCAGAGGCGCTAGGCGCCTCACCGCTGCGTGGGCATAGGCCGATAAGATCGAGCGTGCCACCGCCAAAGAGCTCTGGTGGACGCCCAGTGAAATGTTCTACATGGTCGCGCGCCTCCGCCAGCAAGAGGCTAGTCGGCACGTCGAGCGCTGCGAGGTGGAGGAGGCGGCGAACTCCCCACGTGTTGGGAAGCCATCGTGCACCAGGGAGCTGCTGGCCAGAGGCTGCCGCTTTACTGCTCCCCGCTCAAGGAGGGGTTATTATTAGTTTAGTTTTTATTCATTGTATGTATTAGATAAGTACTATCATCGCGTATATGTGATGATATATGTATAATGTCTGCAATGAGCTATTTAATAATTAATATATATTATTAGTTTCACATTTCTATCTGTTTTCGTATTCATTTTCTGGCTCTAGCTGTTACACATATTGAAACATAACAATAGAACAGAAATCATTCACACATTAAAACATATCAATATTATGATTGTTGTGCAGACATTGGGATCGACATCAAATGATCAACAAAATAAAACGCCTCCATGACTACCACCCTAACCTACATAAGCTCTTGGCTCTGCCTGAACTAGTTCACACGTTCGTCCATGCGGTTGACACGCTCACGGTACAGCTGGAGCGCGATCGCGAGCTCCAAGCTGGCTATTTTGTCAGAGATTACCATCTCGAGGATGCGACGGCCATTTTCTTCTACTGCTCCCCGCTGGACACCTGGGCCAAGGAGGCACTCGAGCCTACCGACCAGCCCGGTGGCATCAAGGGGGCCGCAGACAAGGCGAATGGCGCGACCGATGAGAACGGCATGGCCGGCGGACGGTGCAAGTACGGTGCGGCCGGGTTCTGGTGCAAGTACGGCATAGACGGCCGCTTCCCATTCCTGGCGAGAAATCGGGCTACTAACGTGTCGTGGACACGGCTGCAACGTCATGTCGGGTAGGACAGCAGGCAAGCGGGGATGGAACCGCTCTTGCTTTGTCGCGTGCCACGCCTCTCGCTCGGCGGCCCTCCATCTATCTTGCTATGAGGCGCGCCTTGCCCTCTCGGTGCGGACGCGCATGTTTTGCTCTACGGAGGACCACCGATGATCTTCTTGTGCGGTGGCGCTGCCGCGCCCTGAGCCAAGGGTCTCTCAACCCTGGCGATGACGCGCAGCACAACGTTGTCCGGCGCGTCGCCGGGTATGTCATTGGCCTCGACGGGCTATTGCGCCTGTACCGGATCGTTTTCATCGTCGAGGAGGTTCATGGCAGAGGAGGCGCTTGGTCGGGTTGGCATGCTTGGTAGATGGGCTAGGCTACACTAGGTGTGCATCCGTGTGTGTCCCGCGCCGTCTCTTATGCTCATTCGCTTGTGGCGGGAAACCAATGGAAAAGCTTGCGCGAGAACCTGCGCGGTTGCATGCGGAAACGTGGCCAAAAGAAACGCCTGTGCGGTGCCGAAGTGTGCATTGGATTCCTCGGACGGCAACACAGTGATAAGACGGGACAGAGGAGGAAGAAATGGTAAGTTCACAAACGTGATTATTAATAATAATAAACGCATACGTTGCACTAACCAGTTACGTGCTGCCATACGTCGTATTTGTGATACAATATTTGAAATGGCATTGTGTTCTGTTTTGGTTATGCAATCATGTTCTTATAAATACATATGTTGTTGTTCTGTAGACACGACATAGATGTTGTGCAGACAGCGCAAATCACAGTACACACGGACTAAACTACGAAACTCGTCGGTAATGATTTCATCAATCGCTGATAATTGTATACCAGCAAGCGTTTTCCCAAAACACACACAGGTTATTCTCACCAATCGTATGTGTTATTTCTGGTGTTCGCACACGATTCTGATTACTCACATGTTTGTTGTCTATCGCACACATCTTGTTATGCCAAATCGTTTGTGTTCTGCTGTGTCATCGCACACAGTTTATGGTAGTGAACTGTGTGCCCTCTATCGAACAACCGTTTGTGTTATTTTAGTTAATCGCAAACAGTTCGTATGGAAGAACTGTATGGCACGCATCGCACACGTAAGTCTTTTCTGAATCGTATTTGATGGGTCCGCCATCGCACATAGTTCATGTTATTATCGACGGAGCTATAACTATACCGTTTGTGATTCATGCATCGCACATAGTTTGGTCAAAGGGTCTTTGATTGATGTGTCGTCTTTGAACCTTCCTGCAGTAGTGCGAGGATGAAGCGGCGATCGCCCTCGTGCTCAAATTCCAGCAAGAAGCGGTTGTTCTTGAGGGGCATGTAGCTGAGGCACCCACGCAACCCCCACTTGCTCTTCAGCTCGCCGAAGAGGCCCTCATTACTATAGGATAGGGGCGAAAGAAGAGCCCGGCGGCAATCCATCGGGTCCTCATGGCAGCTCTCTCTTTGGTGAGGTCCAGCTCCACCATGTCATCAACCCGCGGGTCCAGGTTCACCGGGAACCTTGGGGCGACGACGTCGTTGTCGGCTCCGAGCCACCTCATGGACGCCCTCCCACCGTGGTCACGGGAGGACTCCCCACGAAGAAGCATCGTGGTGAAGCTGCTGCCATCATTGGAGCGTGGTGCAGTAGCTTCCCGGCCTTCCATGGGGGCCTTGTTCCTCTGGTTGTCCTGTTTTGCCATGGGGATTGGTTGTGCACTAGCCGGAATGGAGCAGGTTTGGTGAGGAACTACCTCCACATCCGTCGATCCTTTTATGCTTGAGCCCCCGTTGATCTAATCCCAACATCCACGGGCTGTCAAATGATTTGTTCATTCCTTCCCGTCCGAAAGATCTCCAGCCTCCCTTGTCAGGGGATCCTCATCGGAAGAGCGCCAGATCTCCAGCGATCTTGGTTCATTTTCCATCTCTCCTAGTCCATACCTCAGTTCTTCTCTCATTGCATGCATTTTGTCTCTGATTTTCCTCAGTGCATCGCCATCTATTTCGGGCGATTCCTTTCCCGCACCTGCATGACCTCCATCGGCGTGATTCCTCCCCGCGACGATCCCCTTGATCGCCTTCCTTGTTCTGAGCCATGCCTCCTGCAGTCCAAGGGGATCCGCTTCCTCTCCACACCCTTTCTTTCCATCTGCTGGGGATATCTCGCCCCTCCGATCTTTGGATCTTGCCGGTGGCAATCCCTGCTCGTCGTCTCTCACGAATCACCTGTCAGTCGCCTCGACAGGGGTTCCATGATCCACGCACATTCTGTTTTAGTGGTAGTTCAAAACCTGATAATTGTTCCTGATATTTAATGGGTAACACTGTAGTGCCTCACTTTGGAGCGTATATGATTAGTACGTTATGCTTTGGGGGTTGAAGTTATCAACAGTATTTATCCCTCCATCGAAGTTTACTAAGAGCCGTTTGGAAATCTCCGTTACCAAGGCAAAGAGCATGTGCTTTGGAGAAGATTTCTATTTTTGTTTTGTTTTGGCGGATTTTGCTAAACATTAGGTGCCTGGTTTTTTTGTGGCATCACTACGTCAGTCATTTTTTGCAAAACACGGCGTGAGGCCACAGTCGGGGACTGCGTGAGGAGTGCCAGCAACGTCAAAGTTGAGTAGTGTATCAATAAGAGCCGGTGACACTACTAGAAAATAGCTTATAGGTAGAACATTACTAGTAACGTGGGATAAAAGCCTCACGCTACTATTAATTAGTAGTAGCGCTGGGCATAAAAAGTCACGACTAATAATTTATAGCAGTAGCGCCGGGCTTTGCACCCGGCGCTACTAATATGTGAGCCACACCGTACGCCCACGGGCTGGCCACAGTAGCAGCGCTTGTCCCCCACCAGCGCTACTGCTAATACAATTAACAGTAGCGTTGGACAAGGCCCAGCGCTACTACTTGGTCCGGCCCAGGTCCACCTCCCTTGCCCTCACTTAGCAGTAGCGCGTTTTCTAGCCCCACGATGCTGCTAACCCTACCTTATCTGGTATTCTCTTCCCCGCGCTGCTCCCTCACTCTCCTCACTCTCCGCCTCCTCACTCTCTCCCTCTCCACTCTCTCCCCGCACTGGCGCTCCCCCATCCGGCCGCCCTCCCCACGCGGGGGCCCTCCCCACACAGCCGCCCTCCCCCATCCCGACCCTCCCCACGCGGCGGCCCTCCCCTATCCCAGCCATCCACCGCCGCCGCGAGGCCCCGCTGCCTCTCGTCGTCGTCCTCGACCCCCTCCGCCGTTCCAAGTCCCCACCACCGCAGGTAGCCTCCGTCCTCTACCTCTCTTCTTCTTTGTTTTAATTTCTAGGGTTCATATGGTAGATAGTTTATAGGTAGGATGATAATGGCAGCGAAGGTGGCCACTTTCTAGGGTTCATATGGTAGATAGTTAATAGTTAATTAGTATTTTTTAGGCTAGAATGTTTTAGGCTATATTTAGGGTAGACTCTTGAGGTGCTTTGTATGTGTTGCCAAAGGTGGCCACAACAAATATGTCTCTTTTTATTGCAGAGAAACTCCGAGTGGCCTATGTTTTGCCGGAATGTTGATTTATTTTTATTCCGGCAAATTTCACACGCTCGATATGTCCTGTTTTTTACCATAGTTCAAAAAAGCAATGGGCGTTAATTGTGTGCTTTGCCACCGCCTTGCGCTTTTCTTACCAAAGTGCATGCTTATTGATACGTCTCTATCGTATCTACTTTTTCTCACACTTTTGCCCTTGTTTTGAACTCTAATTTGCATGATTTGAATGAAAGTAACCCAGACTGACGCTGTTTTCAGCAGAACTACCATGGTGTTGTTTTTGTGCAGAAATAAAAGTTCTCGGAATTGGACATAACTTTTTGGAGATTTATTTTAGAATAAATAAAAAATACTGGAGCCAAGAACCACCAGAGGGGGGCCCCTGACTGGGTGCCCACCTCGTGGCCCCACTGACCCAAATTTCGATGCTATAAAATCCTATTTTTGGAGAAAAAAGTCAGAGAGAAAGTTTCATCGCATTTTACGATACAGAGCCGCCGCCACCTCCTGTTCTTCATCGGGAGGCCACATCTGGAGCCCGTTTGGGGCTCCGGAGAGGGCAATCTTCGGTCTTCGTCATCATCAACCCTTCTCCATCGCCAATTCCATGATGCTCCCCACCGGGAGTGACTAATTCCTTCGTAGGCTTGCTGGTCGGTGAGGAGTTGTGTTGGGGATATAACCCTGTGGTAAGACCCGCCCAGGAGGGGCCGGGTCATACCTGGCGGCTCATAAGCCAAGACCTATAAGGTGGGCCGGAAGATGAAGGCCAGGCCGCATGGTGGTTTACCTGATGGGCCAAGACGAAGGCCCAGAGACAGAAGATGGTGTGAAGACCCGGACGGTTAAGCCGCCCGGAGACGGCTTGCCCAAGATGGCAAGGCGGCTTAGAGACAGGATTGAATACGTTGTGTGAGTCGGTTTGAGACTCGTGTAACCCAGGGCCTTGACCTCCCATATAAAGGTGAGACCCTGGGGCGGCTTAGACAGAAACCAATATATCGAGAACTAGGTCAAGCGAATCCGCTCCCTTGTAATCGATACTCCAATCAATACAACACAAGCAGGACGTAGGCTTTTACCTCTTCTTGAGGGGCTGAACCTGGGTAAACTCGTGTCCCTCGTCTCGATCAACCCCTTTGAGTCCACCGCCTTAGCGATGGCCTCGAACCTAAGTCTTCGGACATCTACCGTGACAAAACCACGACAGTTGGCGCCCACCTTGGGGCTAGCGCTCGGTGGTGTTGAGTTCTCAAAGGGCTCTCTCCCAGGGATCGAGGGGTACGCTGTTGGCAGGATGACCAAGAGTCGCCGTGGCCGGCTCTACATCGACGACGCCAGCTGGGGCCCCAAGGCCGACTCAATTGAGTACGGTTTCTCGGTCCCCTTCGGCGGAATCCACGTTTTCATCGGCAAGATCGGCGGATCTGAACCCGGGCCGGACATCTGCACCGACATCGTCGAGCCGGCCCAGCGCGAGCAACCCGCCCGACGCGTGCGACCCGCCCGTGCTAACCCGGGCAGGAAGCATGTCTTCGTCGGCTTCACCCAGGGCGTGGAGCTTGAAGGTTCTATGTCGCGGGAAGATACCCTCATCTGCTCAGAGGATGGATCCTCGAGCGGAGAGATGGAGTCAATCTATCAGCTTCACAATGGTGGGCTTGGGGGCTATATCGAGCATTACCCCGAGTCAGAATATCATGAGCCGGAGGAATATGAGCCGCCGAACCGCGCTGCCGTCTTCATGGCGGGTTCAGCGCCGGCCCCCAGTAGCACAGTCGCCGGTGCAACCGGGTCTGGAGCTGGCAGGCCGCCGGCTCAAGTTCTTCTGGATCTGATGAATGAGCTTACAACCCTGATGGCGACTGAGGTCACTGCTGAAAACCAAGCGGCCCGTAATGCAGAGATCGCGAGGTTGAAGAACCAGATGACCGGAGTCCAACAGGAAATCAATGCGCTAAAGGCTCAGATGGATGCTGAGGCGGAACGCCTTAGGGCGGACGCTTTCCGTTTGGAGTTAGAGCAGCACTCTGCGGCGGCGGTTCAGCGGATGAGGCATCAATCCCGCTTGCCAAATCAGTATGAAGCCAGAAATCTTTTCAACACGCCAGGGACGGGACGGAACATACCTTTGACCGTAACCCGGACGGTGGAAGTACCTGGAAGCCGGGCGGCGGTTCAGCATCAGCGGCCAGACCCGCCCCGCCGGAACCCGACCCCACCACAGCCTTTTCCGACGCCGCCGGGTCATTATTCTAACCCGGCGGAGAACATGGTGGCGGCGGCCACCAGGCTTGATACAATTCCCATCCCCGACGAGGCGCCTTTTGCAGAGGAGGTGAGGAACGCGCTATTGGATATCTGCGGACAGCGGTGGCCCAGCAGGAGAAGTATACTTACAGCCGGAGCCGCGTGCATTCAACCCCCATCCCCAGCCGCAGCTACAGCCGGCGTTATGAGTCGCCGGCGGTTTCTAGCAGTGAACGACATCGGAACCCGCCGCGAGTCGATCGGGCGGCTCTGGATGCTCAGGCGCTGGTGGATCGGGCAAGAGCACAGCGAGAAGCGGCGGCTCTGGCGGCGGCGGCAGCTCATCAGGAACCCACAATTGCACCTTCTGTCTCAGTAGGGGCAGGATTGACCTCCAGGGCTGTGGGAGTGCCGTGTTTAGCGCCGGCTCTACGGAACGAGCGTATGCCGAAGGATTTCAAGGGCCCTCGCAAGGTGCCCAATTATACTGCTGACCTACCTCCAGAGGCTTGGATCGAAAGCTATGAGCTGGCCATGGAGATGTTAGATGTCAGTGATGCAGTATGTGCCAAATATTTCATCATGATGCTGGAAGGGCCGGCTCGCACGTGGTTGAAGGGCTTGCCACCCAACACCATTAATTCCTGGTCTGAGTTAAAGGCGAAATTCATCAAAAATTTCCAAGGAACGTGCAAGCAGCCCATGCCGATTGTGGATTTGGACCATTGTGTGCAGCATAATGACGAGTCGGCTCATCACTGGGTCCGGCGGGTCTCAACCATCATCCACTCTTCAGAACAGATTACGGCGACTCAAGCAGTTTTGATTCTAGAGAAGAATTGCCATTTCACACCTTTGAAGCAGAAGCTTGGCCGGCTCAAGCGCACGTACCAGGATATGGGGGAGCTCATGGCGGCTCTCACCAAGTACGCAGACTCCGATAACACGAAGGATCCTGGCTCCGATGATGAGAAATCGGGTCAGGGTAAGAAAAACAACAATGGCAAGGGTCAACAGCAACACGCGGCCGGAAATAACAACCCGGGCAAGCGAAAGAACCCGGATGGTGGGTCAGAACTGGTGGAGAATACCAGCGCAGGGAACAATCGTGCTAAGGGCAACGGGAACTTCAGGCAGCCCTTTAACAAGGGTAAAGCTCCTTTCAACTTGGAAGAGATGCTCAATAAACCTTGTCCGGAGCACAGCCGGCCTGATAAGCCGGCAGGTCACACCTGGAGGGATTGCAGTATCATGCGGCAGTTCCGGGATTACAGCCTTCAACAGCATCGTAATAACGGTAATGGTCCGTCAGGCGGCTCAGGGCCGGGCGGGTCAGGAGCCGGCTTTGGTGCTGGTGGTTCAGGATCCGGTTACCAGGGTCAAGGCAATCAGGGAGGTCATCATCAGCAGTCTGGCGGTGGAGGCCAGCAGCAGAGTAACCAATCGGGGTACCAGACTAACCCGAAACAGCTCAGTGGGGGTCAGTATCTTGTTTTTACAACCAGCCTTGACAAGCGAGACCGAAAGGTGCGCAAGCGGGCGGTTAATGCAGTCATGCCGGCTCTTCCGCGGTATTTGAGGTGGTCTGAGTATGATATAACTTGGAGCCGGGCGGATCACCCGCCGCGTGTTGATAACCCGGGGCAACTAGCTTTGGTAGTCGCCCCCCAAGTAGGAGGATATGTGTTCACTAAGGTGCTTATGGATGGTGGCAGCAGCATCAACATCCTGTATTATGACACTTTCAGCCGGATGGGTTTGCTTGACAAGGATCTTAAGCCCTCTTCAACAGTCTTTCACGGTGTGGTGCCCGGCAAGTCGGCCTATCCAGTGGGAAAGATTTCTTTGGAGGTAGCTTTTGGTGATGAATTCAACTACAGGGTGGAGTCTTTGTGGTTTGAAGTGGTTAAAATCAAGAGCCCATATCACGCTCTGTTTGGACGACCGGCTTACGCCAAGTTCATGGCTAGGCCTTGCTATGTTTACTTGCAGCTCAAGATGCTCGGGTTGAATCGAACGATTACTGTGCATGGTGATCGGAAGACAGCTCTTGAGTGTGAGGAAGGAGACGCAGCTTACGCAGAGTCGAGCTGTGCTGAAGCAGAGCTTAAGTTCTATATGGAAAATGTTGACCCGAAAGATATGACTCCACTGAAGAAGCCTAACACGGAATCTGAGCCGCCCCTCAAGTTTGCGGCGGATGATACCAAGCTGGTGGATTTCACTCCGGGCGACTCATCACAGCAGTTCACTATCGGGGCTAACATGGACCCCGCATAGGAAAGCGCGCTCATCGAATTCATCCGTGAGAATCGGGACATCTTTGCATGGAAGCCATCTGACATGCCGGGTGTACCAAGAGAATTTGATGAGCACCACCTTAATGTGGATCCTAAGTTCAAGCCGATCAAGCAGTTCCTTCGTCGTTTCAATGAAGAGCGGCGTAAAGCAATTGGGGAAGAGGTGGCCCGGCTCTTAGCAGCAGGGTTCATCGTGGAGGTTTTTCACCCGGAGTGGTTAGCTAACCCGGTGTTGGTGCTTAACAAGAACAGCACGTGGCGCATGTGTGTGGATTACACGGATCTTAACAAGGCCTGTCCAGTTGACCCGTTTGCTCTCCCCCGTATCGACCAGATTATTGATGCAATGACGGGTTGTGAGAGTTTATGCTTCCTGGACGCTTATTCAGGCTATCACCAGATCAAGATGGCAGTCAAAGACCAAGAGAAGACGGCTTTCATTACGCCTTTTGGTGCTTTCTGCTATGTGTCTATACCTTTTGGGCTCAAGAGTGCCTAGGCGACTTACCAGCGTTGTGTGCAGAACTGTCTTCATAGTCAAATTGGGCGCAACGTTCATGCTTATGTGGATGATATTGTGGTCAAGTCTAGGAAGAAGGAGACTCTGCTTGACGACCTAAAGGAAACATTTGATAACTTACGGGTCTACAAGATGATGCTTAACCCGGCTAAGTGTGTTTTTGGAGTTCCTGCAGGCAAGCTCTTGGGATTTCTAGTCTCGGAGCGTGGTATTGAAGCTAATCCGGACAAGATAAAGGCTATTACTTCCCTGTCTGAGCCGGCGTGCATCAACGACGTTCAACGCCTGGCGGGTCGAATCACTGCGTTAAGCCGGTTCATAAGCCGCCTGGGTGAGAAAGCTATCCCTTTGTATCAGATGATGAAAAAGACAGACAACTTTGTCTGGAGTAAGGCGGCGGGTGAGGCGTTCGAGGCGCTCAAGAAGCAACTGACTGAGCCGCCAATCTTGGCCGCTCCGGCTGAGAAGGAACCTTTGCTCCTCTACGTGGCGGCTAACAACGGGGCAGTCAGCGCTGCGGTTGTTGTGGAGCGTAAGGAGGCAGGAAAAGAATACCGGGTTCAGAGGCCGGTTTACTATGTTAGCGAAGTCTTGATTGAATCCAAGCAAAGGTACCCACATTGGCAGAAGCTGATATATGGGGTGTTCATGGCGAATCGTAAGTTGAAACACTACTTCTTGGGACACCAGATCACTGTGGTTAGTTCTGCACCGTTGGGTGACATAATTCAAAATAGAGAAGCCACCGGCAGGATTGCAAAGTGGGCGTTGGAGGTTGGGCCTCTTAATCTAAAATATGTGCCTCGCACGACTGTTAAGTCTCAAGCTTTGGTGGACTTTATAAACGACTGGACAGAGTGTCAGTCGCCTGAGGAGAAGCTGGATAGCACATACTGGACAATTCACTTTGATGGATCCAGGCAGTTGGAAGGGTCAGGGGCTGGAGTTGTCTTAACTTCCCCTAAAGGTGACAAGTTTTGTTATGTGTTAAGGTTGATGTTTCCCTGTACTAACAATGCAGCTGAGTATGAGGCCTTGCTTCACGGCCTCCACGTGGCTAAGGAGATGAATCTGAGCCGGGTCAGATGCCTCGGCGACTCAGACCTCGTGGCTCAGCAAGTATCAGGCACATGGGACTCCAAAGACCCACGGATGGCGGCTTATCGTCAGGCGGTGGATATCATTGCTGGACACTTCAAGGGTTATCAGGTGGATCATATTGACCGTCGCAAGAACGAGGCGGCTGATGCGTTGTCAAGACTGGGCTCTCAGCGTAAGCCGGTGCCGCCTAACGTTTTCTTGGATGTGTTATATCACCCGTCAGTTAAGCTACCTTCGGAGGAGGATCTGGCTATACCTGACCCGGAGGGGCAGCTGGTGGCGGCTCTGCATGCTATCCCTGATTGGACGCTGCCTTACTTAGCATACTTGACTCGCGGCGAGTTACCTGAGGACGAGACTTGGGCAAGACAGATCACCAGGCGATCTAAATCCATGACGATCATCAATGGCGAGTTATATAAGCGCAGCGTCACCGGCGTTTTTCAACATTGTGTGTCATCTGAGGAAGGTAAGGAAATCTTAAATGAGATTCATGCTGGCGATTGTGGTCATCACGCTGGCTCAAAATCTCTAGTGGCCAAGGCTTTTCGGCATGGTTTCTTCTGGCTGACGGCTCATAAGGACGCAGAAGACTTGGTTCTCAAGTGCGATGGATGTCAGAAGTTCGGACGACGTGCTCACGTGCCGGCTCAGGAGTTGTGGATGATTCCAATTACCTGGCCGTTTGCGGTCTGGGGGCTTGATATGGTCGGGCCCTTCAAAAGATCTAAAGACAAGAAGACCCACCTTTTGGTGGCGGTGGATAAGTTTACCAAGTGGGTGGAGACTGAGCCGGTCGGCAAGTGTGACGCGGCTACGGCGGTTCAGTTTGTCAAAAAATTGATCTACCGCTTTGGTTACCCTCATAGTATCATCACAGATAATGGCACAAACCTATCCAAGGGGGCTATGCAGGCGTTCTGTGAAAGTGAGCACATCCGGCTTGACGTTTCTGCTGTTTCTCATCCACAATCCAATGGTCAGGCAGAGCGAGCTAACCAGGAGATCTTGAGAGGTATCAAACCCCGGCTTATGGTTCCTCTGCAGCGAACGCCGGGTTGTTGGGTAGAAGAGTTGCCATCAGTCTTATGGAGCATCAGAACTACTCCCAACAGGTCAACAGGCTATACGCCTTTCTTCATGGTTTATGGCGCAGAGGCCATGTTACCAAGTTATATACGTCATGACTCGCCGAGGGTGGCGGCTTACATTGAGGCAGACAATGAGACAGCGCGTCAGGACGCGTTAGATGCTTTGGATGAAGAGCGTGATCTGGCGGCGGCTCGATCGGCGATTTATCAACAAGACCTACATCGCTATCACAGCCGCAGAGTTAAGACCCGGACATTTCAGGAAGGCGACTTGGTCTTGCGTCTAATTCAAGATCAGACGGATGCGCACAAGCTATCTCCTCCATGGGAAGGACCTTTTGTGGTTAGCAGAAACCTCAACAATGGGTCATACTATTTCATTGACGTACGAGACGAGTCACGCACTTCTGGGCAGGAGACCCACCGGCCGTGGAACATCGCTCATCTGCGGCCTTACTATACTTGAGTCATCGACTCACCTCATTGTACATCATCATTGTATATATCACTTATATATATAATAAAGTTGGCATCCCTGCAAGCCGGGGCCTCTGCCGTTTTACGTATCTCAGATTGTGCAAAGATGGATACAACTATTGGGTCATTTGGGGGCTTCCAACCCGCCGGGTTTAGCTTACACACCCTCTTGATCGGCTCTTCAGCCACCGTCAGGCCGGGTTATATACCCAAAAAGTTGACTCCGTCAACAAGGTCATTTGGGGGCTTCCAACCCGCCGGGTTTAGCTTACACACCCTCTTGATCGGCTCTTCAGCCACCGCAAGTTTGAGTTAAACCTGCCTGTAAGCTGCTGCTACTCCGCCAGGTGACCCGCCGAACTCTTACCAGTTAATCTCGATTAGAGACCCTGAGCTGTTCAAACATATTTGACAGTCACTCTCGCTAGAGACCCTGTACTGGTCAAGGTTAAACCGGCGGCTCTTGTCACGTGAGGGCCGGCTTACGGAAAGCGAGGATAAACTCACCCATCTGTTGCCGACTCTCCGCTATGTGGCCCGTTCGTACTCTTAAACAGTTACTCTTTTTAAGACCCTGCACTGTTTAAGGTTCAAACGACGGATTTATGTCACGTGAGAGGTAGCTTCTGGGCCCTAAGGGTACTCATGCCCTGCTGCGTCTCTCTCTGGTTCGTTGCGCTCTTATCAGTTAATCTCGCCTAGAGACCCTGAGACGTTCAAAGAATTGACGGTCACTCTCGCTAGAGACCCTGTACTGTTAAGAGTTCAAGTAATGAGTCCACCCAGAAGAACCGGCTTATGAGTTTTCGAAAAAGCAAGGTCATGAAAGATTTAAACATCTCCGGGTTGTGCTTTTTCAAGCCGCCCTTACAGCAATACAGAACATATTCTGTCTTGATTGTTTTTGCAGGGTCTATCTCCTAAGATGAGCCGCCGTGAAATCAGGTATTATACGCAGAACACAAGACAGATAAGCATACATCAAGTTGTGCAAAGATTCATACGTGCGTGATGGCACGGCTCAGGCAAACAAGTTTTTCTATGCCTATTACAAACTCCCCAGGGAGCCCAAAATACCACGGACTTAAAGTTTTTGTACACTGTTAGCCTTGGCGGGTCAAGAAGCCGGGTTATAAGTTTCGGAAGCAAAGGATCAGCTCGATGGCGGGTCACCCTGCGCCGGGTCTTCGACCTCTTCGATCTGAAGATTGTCCACATCCCAGTTGTAGTTTGTTAAAGCTTCAAACTGAGCCTCGTCAAAGAGGGGAGACGGGTCAATCTCAGGAGCAAAGAGGTGCTTACGGCGTGCAGGAGTTAAGTCTCTGGCTTCAAATGTTGGGCAGCGCACTCGTTTGTTGTCCGCGCTATAAGCCGCCTGGTAGGTAGTCAGATCAACTTCATCCGCCAGTATTAATGCGAGTACTCTGGAGGCCTTCATACACTTGGCATAGTCAGCTTCTGTGAAATCTGAGCCGTCGTCTTTCTTGGACGGAAAGCCATCCATCATCTCTTCTGCAGTCAATTCAGGGGCAAAGGCCAAAGCCCGGCTTAGCGCGGCCATTGCTCCCTTCCTGGCGGCTGATCGTTTGAGCTCTTCGATTTGCTTGGGTAGAGTTGATAAGAGTTCTATCACTCCCTTCATGAATTTGGGGATGCTTTCTTTATTCAGCATTGCTTTGATGGTGCAAAGGGTCCCGCAGTATAGCTGTTCTGACAAGGAATATACTGCTTTTAACTTCAGCAAGCTATCTGAAGATAGTTGGCGGCTTCTTTGACCTACAAGGAAAGATTTGGTGGTATAAGCCGCCCGCACAGTTTTTCAACATGGCAAGGAAATTTGCTAAGTATTAAGTGCTTACCAAAGATAGCAGAAGTCATCCTAGAGATATGGCGCTTGAGAGTTTGCAGTTCATCTGACACAAGCTTGCGTTGCTGGTCAGCGTCGTCTACGCGCTTGGTCAGGGCGGCTTGGGTGGACTCAGCGCTCTTCTTGAAGGCATCAAAATCAGCTTGAACCTTCTCAAGCTCCTTAACAGCAACCCGCCATTTTTCTTCCGCCTCAGAACGGGCGGTTTGTTGTGCAGCAAGGTTTTCCTTTACGCCGGTCAGATCAGACTCGGCCGTGTCTAAGGCTTCCTGTATTGTACAAAAATCAAACATGTCAGGAGGTTTAAGTCGCTAGGATAAGATATTAGTGTATGATTGATGGAGCTGTTATGACAAGTCTCAAGCAGATTGCAAGCAATATACTTGACACTTGGGGGCTAATGTCTGTGTTTGCTCTCCAAGTCTACAATGAAGTTCCGGCTCATCTTCGCAAAGATAAGTCGTCACTTGGGGGCTACACACGACGCTCAAGTATACAATGAAGTTCCGGCTCATCTTCATAAAGATAAGCCGACACTTGGGGACTACAATTGGTGCTCTCCAGATTTACAGTGAAGTTCCGGCTCATCATTTTTATACTGACCCGGACTTGGGGGCTATCATTGCTCTACTTTTCTAGCTGAGTACCGGCCTAATATGTATATTAACCCGATACTTGGGGGCTACAGGCTAAGCTATTCTAGCTATGACAAGGATTGGAAGACCTGGTCTACCATTTGCAATACTAAACCAACTCTTGGGGGCTACTTAAGGGTATAAGGAAACAGCAAGAGAAGAGTACCTCATATTTTTTCTTCATCAGACCGACAAGTTTGAGCTCCATGTTCCGGCTTGTGGAGAGGCGGTTCAGATAACCAGCATGTAACTCATCTGCAGTTAACTTCTCCAACACAGGGAATTCAAAATCAAACTTCTCAGGCGAAGAAGCTTCAGCCTTGCTGGTATGTCTTGTCAATACATGAGGCTCGGGAGATTGATGACCTATCCCAGTGATGATAACGTCTGGAAGAAATGTGTCTTCGACGGCTGTTGAAGGGCTGGGCGGCTTAGGATCATCCCTTGGAGGACTGTCAGTTGCCATGTCATGATCAGCCGGCTCGGAGGGCTGATGAGTGGCTTCAGGTGCATCTTTCATAGTTTCAGTGGACTCCACATGAGTTGCAGGGGGGTCCGGCTTAGCAATTTCTGGCTCTTGGGCGGTAGGAGCAGCGGTAGACCCGCCGTTTTTTCTTCGTTTTGCTTGAGCTCTGAAAAACAGAAGAATTGTTGCATAAATAACAAGGATGATAGAAAGGGATGATGCAGATACAAAGGTACGCACTCCGGGTTGATCTTCAGAGGAGGCAACTTAGTTGCAGTGGAATCACCGGACGAAGGGGGTGTTTCCTGAAAGCAGTTATGACAATACAAAGCAGAGTAAGGTTACAATGCAAGATTGTTAAAACGGAGCTTAGTTAAAAGAGTACCTCAGCCGGCCGTTTCCGCGGAGCCGGAGAATTTGATAACCCGGCCACAAGATCTTCAGAGCCGGCGCTCCGGGTCTGACGTCGGGAGTTGTGCTGTTGCTTTTTCAAAAGAAAATTGGGGTCTAAATGAGCAAGAGGATGAGAAAAGGGAACTTTTCGGATGACCCGCCGTATTTTCTCTGGTGGAAGATTTTCTGAGTCAGAGGAAATGTAGGTTACCTCAGGGGCGTCTGCATGGCTTGTTTCCGTTTCCTCCTATGGATAATTGTTGTTAATAAGTTGCATAAAGAGACGACCAAGGGAGTCAAGTTCTACCTCTGAGTCGTCAAGCTCAGGCGGCTCCTGAGCGGCTGGTTTCTTCTTACGGTCGCGGGCTTTCACCTTGGGTTTCCTTACAGGAGGGTTAAATTTCTTCTTCCAGAAAGGAGAGCCGGCCTGTGCATAAGCCGCCAAAGAATATTAAAAGGTGCAAGGTAAAAGGTTAGGACAAGAATGACCAATTTTGTAGAAAAGAATTTCTTACAGCTGGAGCCGGGTTCTTGGCGCAAAAGGGCTTCAACCTGGTCTTGTTGCAAATCTCTTGTTTCTCGCCAAGAAGTGACTTGACGGAAGTATTGATGTCTTGTTCTGTCAGAGGGGTAGCATTGAAGCAGAGAGAGTCATTGGGTTCACCCGTAAATTCATGCATGAGTCGGTCACGCCGGCTCAGTGGCAAGATTTTCCAAGAAACTCAGCAGCGGGTTAAGTCGACGCCAGTTAAGCCGTTTGCCAGTAGGGCTCTGATCTTCACAAAGGCCGGAGCATACTTTGCTCGTTCTGCGGCGGACATCCGGTCTGGGAGTTCGGTGTAGCAAAGCCGGGTGGGACGATAACCCGGCAGTGGATTCTCTTCTTCAGGAGAAGTGTCCTTGCAGTAGAACCAGGTCTTGTTCCAGTCCTTGGGGTGACTTGGTAAGAGAGCTGCTGGATAGGGTAAATCTCTCCGTCGCTGGATAGACACGCCGCCAAGCTCCAAGCTTGGCCCAGCTGCCACTTCAGTTTGGCGATTGACGTAGTAGTAGTCACGGAAGAGGTCGACAGACGGCTCTTCTTGCAAGTAAACTTCACATAACACTTGGA
This sequence comes from Elymus sibiricus, assembly GCA_039707655.1. NCBI lineage: Eukaryota > Viridiplantae > Streptophyta > Magnoliopsida > Poales > Poaceae > Elymus > Elymus sibiricus. The sequence continues at coordinate 106,712,514 of CM077663.1, read as the reverse complement.
ACTGACACATGTTGGTGACAGAATTTGGACCTATATCTTGAGGATGAAGCTTGAAGAAATGGAGAACGTCTCGGAATTTTTTTGACCCGGGTGGGCTAAATCCACGAAGGAGATGATCAGTGAACACAATAACTTCTCCTTCCCGAGGAGTCGGTCTGATTTCTGGCCCTGAAACCCGCCAGTGTATAACGTCCTGAGACGGCAAAATACCCAACTCTACGAAGTCAAGTAGAAGCTGTTCGGTGACTCCAGAGCCGACCCAATCACAAGACGAAGGTGCTCTTGACATAATGGCGGGTTAAGCTGCGAAGGCACGGAGTACGGCGGGTTAGAAAAATGTTCAATAGTCAAGGCAACTATGGTCAGCATAATGATGAGGTGCTAAGCCACCGAAATATTTTTTCGGAGAGCCGCCAATGCAATGGCGGATTAGGTGGACAGGGCGATCCTGGAAAATACGGCTAAGTGCGGACAAACAGGTTTCACATATTGTTTCTATAGCTGCAAGATCTACGGGCGAAGGTAAAATGAAACATATTCAAAAACCTAAAAAGACAGAAGAAGAACAGGCGGACAGCACGCGGTGGAGATTGCTATGCAGATCCAAATCAAGTGGGCATTGGCGTTAAAGGATAACCGCAGCGGATAGATAGTATTATGGGATGCAAAGTGATGCTTGGTGATCTATACTATGAAGAACACTGACGAACAGCGATGAACATTAGAGAAACCCGATGAACTCGGGAGATCTTAATGAGGACAACTGCAGATTCAACAAGGGCTGAAAATGATACCTTGCGGATGTGGACGGGCCGGCGAAAATCTGGTCCAGTTCAGGTTGATGCAGCGGCCGGCGTTGAGGGCGACAGTGAGATCCGGTCGGGGGCGGCAGAGCTCTGGAGGCGAAGCTGACTGAAGGAGGAAGAAGACAGAGGAGGCGGAGGAAGGAAAGAAGACACCACGTGTCCCTATTTATGAGATAGAAGGCAACAGTGCGCGCGAAAATCGAGGAGGCACAGTGATGATTGACCGAAGAGGGTGCCTCGATTTTCGGGCCGACCCTTCAATGAAAGGATCTGTTGCAAACGTCATAGAATCTTTTTAGAATATTTGATACGATGTCACGGCGGGTTATCAGTTTTCTTTTCAGGTGACAGAAATGTGAGACTCGCCGCCAAGTGAGATTGACATGAGCAGGCTCAAATCAATCTGGGGCCTAATGTTGGGGATATAACCCCGTGGTAAGACCCGCCCAGGAGGGGCCGGGTCATTCCTGGCGGCTCATAAGCCAAGACCTATAAGGTGGGCCGGAAGATGAAGGCCAGGCCGCATGGCGGTTTACCTGACGGGCCAAGACGAAGGCCCAGAGACAGAAGATGGTGTGAAGACCCGGACAGTTAAGCCGCCCGGAGACGGCTTGCCCAAGATGGCAAGGCGGCTTAGAGACAGGATTGAATACGTTGTGTGAGTCGGTTTGAGACTCGTGTAACCCAGGGCCTTGACCTCCTATATAAAGGTGAGACCCTGGGGCAGCTTAGACAGAAACCAATCTATCGAGAACTAGGTCAAGCGAATCCGCTCCCTTGTAATCGATACTCCAATCAATACAACACAAGCAGGACGTAGGCTTTTACCTCTTCTTGAGGGGCTGAACCTGGGTAAACTCGTGTCCCTCATCTCGATCAACCCCTTTGAGTCCACCGCCTTAGCGATGGCCTCAAACCTAAGTCTTCGAACATCTGCCGTGACAAAACCACGACAAGTTGGATGAGATTCATCATGTAATCGTTTTAGTTTTGTTAGGGCTTGATCCCTAGTATCCACTATGTTCTGAGATTGATGTTGCTATGACTTTGCCATGCTTAATGCTTGTCACTAGGGCCCGAGTGCCATGATTTCAGATCTGAACCATTTATGTTATCACCATTATATCTACGTTCTTGATCTGATCTTGTTAGTCATATGCACCTATTATGTGTTCTGATCCGCAAACCCCGGAGTGACAATAGTCGGGATACTTTCCGGTGATGACCGTAGTTTGAGGAGTTCATGTATTCACCGTGTGTTAATGCTTTGTTCCGGTTCTCTATTAAAAGGAGGCCTTAATATCCCTTAGTTTCCTTATGGACCCCGCTGCCACGGGAGGGTAGGACAAAAGATGTCATGCAAGTTCTTTTCCATAAGCAAGTATGACTATTTACGGAATACATGCCTACATTACATTTATGAACTAGAGCTAGTTCTGTGTCGCCCTAGGTTATGACTGATATATGATGAATATCATCCAACGAGTTCACTGATCCAGTGCCTACGAGTTTTCCACATATTGTTCTTGCTAAGTTACTATTGCTACTGCTACTGTTCCAACAGCTACAAAACTACTGATATCACTGTTACCGTTACCGTTAATGTTGCTACTGCCATCTAAACTATCATACTACTGTGCTACTGATCACTCTGCTACAGATATTTAATCTCCAGGTGTGGTTGAATTGACAACTCAGCTGCTAATACTCGCAAATATTCTTTGGCTCCCCTTGTGTCGAATCTATAAATTTGGGTTGAATACTCTACCCTCGAAAACTGTTGCGATCCCCTATACTTGTGGGTTATCAAGACCTTTTTCTAGTGCCGTTGTCGGGGAGCATAGCTATATTTGTTGAGTCACTTGGGATTTATATCAATTGATCACTATGAAGAATCTGAAGGATCCAAAGACCAAGATTTTTCCCTCTAAGACGAGGGGAGGTAAGGAGCTGCCATCTAGCTCTGCACTTGATTCACCTTCTATTATGAGTAAGTTTGCAACACCACCACATGCTAGTAATCCTGATATGTCGCAAGTTATTGATGTTGCTACTTATACTATGAATGATGCTTATGATGATGCTAGTACCATGCTTGATGATAATGTGCCACTAGGTGAATTTCTTGATGAACAAATTGCTAGAGCTAAAAAGAATGAAATTACTGAAACTGATGAGATTGTCGAATATGATGAAGCCTATGAAACTGATGACTATGAAACACCTATTAGTCCTAGGTCTCCTAGATTTGAAATGCCTAAGATACCTGAAGGTTATGTTATGGATGAGGAGGTAACTAGAGAAATTCTTTCTTGCAAGGATAGAAACAATCTTAAGAAATTGCTATGCAAGTATAAGGAAAAGACTTTGAATGCTAGAATGAAATGTGATCCTAAGTTTGCTACTTCACCTATCTTTGTTACCGATAAGGATTATGAATTCTCTGTCGACCCAGAGTTAATTACTTTAGTTGAATCTGATCCTTTCCATGGCTATGAAACTGAAACTGTAGTGGGACACCTTACTAAGTTGAATGATATAGCCACCCTCTTTGCTCATGATGAGAAGATTTGCTACTATTATATTCTCAAGTTATTTCCGTTCTCATTAAAGGGTGATGCTAAGACATGGTACAATACTCTTACTCCTGGTTGTGTGCGTAGTCCCCAGGATATGATTTACTATTTCTCTAAAAAAATATTTTCCTGCTCATAAGAAACAAGCTGCCTTACAGGAAATATTTAACTTTGTGCAAATTGAAGAAGAGAGTCTCCCACAAGCTTGGGGGAGGCTTCTCCAATTGCTTAATGCTTTGCCTGGTCACCCTCTCAAGAAAAATGAAATATTTGATATCTTCTATAATGGACTAACTAATGCTTCTAGGGACTTCCTAGATAGTTGTGCTGGTTGTGTTTTCAGGGAACGAACTGTTGAACAAGCCGAGGAATTATTGAATAACATATTGAAGAATTATGATGATTGGACTCTTCCTGAACCACCGCTCAAACCCACTCCGAAGAAGAGGGGTATCTTATTTCTTAGTCCTGAAGATATGCAAGAGGCAAAGAAATCTATGGAAGAAAAAGGTATTAAAGCTGAGGATGTTAAGAATTTACCACCTATTGAAGAAATACATGGCCTTGACACACCACCACCTCCATATGTGGTAGAGGTAAATTCTTTATTAAAGTTCCGATGCTGAAACTCAGTCTGGTAATGAACATTCACCTAGTGATAATGAAAATGATAATGATGATGTTCACAAAGATGCTCAACCTAATAACGATAAAGAACTAGATAATGATGTTGAAATAGAGCCTGCTGCTAATCTTGATAACCCACAACCTAAAAATAAACGTTATGATAAAAGAGACTTTGTGGCTAGAAAACATGGTAAAGAAAGAGAACCATGGGTTCAAAAACCCATGCCCTTACCTCCGAAACCATCTAAGAAAAAGGATGATGAGGAATTTGAACGCTTTGCCGAAATGATTAGGCCAGTCTTTTTGCGTACCCGCTTAACTGATATCCTGAAGATGGCCCCTTATGCAAAGTACATGAAAGACATCATCACTAATAAAAGAAAGATACCTTAAGATGGAATCTCCACCATGCTTGCTAATTATTCTTTTAAGGATGGAGTGCCTAAAAAACTTGGAGATCCGGGAACACCAACTATACCTTGCTACATTAAAAGAAACTATGTCAAAACTGCTTTGTGTGACTTGGCAGCCGGTGTTAGTGTTATGCCTTTCTCCTTATATAAGAGACTTGATTTGAATAAACTCACACCTACTGAAATATCATTGCAAATGGCTGACAAATCAACTGCCATACCTATCGGTATTTGTGAGGATGTGCCCGTTGTTGTTGCAAATGTTACTATCTTAACAGACTTTGTTATTCTTGAGATGCCCGAGGACGACAACATGTCGATTATCCTCGGTAGACCCTTTTTGAATACTGCAGGGGTTGTTATTGATTGCAATAAAAGCAAAGTCACTTTTCATATCAATGGTAATGAGCATACGGTGCATTTTCCGAAGAAACAATTCCAAGTGAATGGTATAAATGTTATTGAAGAATCTCCGACCATCACTATTGGAAGTTTTCAATTACCTCTACCTACTGCCAAAAAGAAATATGATATACTTATTGTTGGGGATATGCACATCCCCATTGAGGTAACTTAGTGTTTTACGAAAGTTCTTCGGTTTCATGCTAATCGGAAGTGGTTGTTAATGGATCATTTTTGAGAGGTATGAAGTTGATGAATCTAGTAAGCACAACTCTCTGCTCCCACAATTTATTTTCTGTTTTAGTTAGTCAAATAAAATAAAATGCCATGGTTATCCTGTTTTCTGTTTTCTCCGTGCAATAAAAAATGACCCAAAAATAAAAGTCCTTAGAATGTTCTGAAAATTTGATACGATTTTTTCCGAATATTTCTGAATTTCTGGTGCAAATAATACCAGAGGGGGGTGCACCTGCTGCCCACAAGACATCAGGGTGCGCCAGCCCCCCCAGGCATGACCTGGTGGGTTGTGGCCCCCTCACTTATTCCTTTAGCCCACATCATCCCCTACCTCCAGAAAAAATCACCATAGCCACCATTCCCGTGTTCTTGCTCTCAAACCCGCGGATTTCGAGATCTTTGCCCGAAGCTCCTTTTCCAAAACTGTTTGGAGGGATTGCTACTTGGAATAAGATGGATTTCTTTAGGAAGTTTTCCTCCAAGAAAAATGCCAAAGGAGTCATTGGGGAATCATCGGACAATGACCTTCACACTCCGAGAATGGTGGAGGTGCGGCCGTGTGAATGGTCGCATGATGCCTTCATGGAGGAGGCCGAGTTCCATCAAGAGTTCGCTCAGTTTGTTGCAAACGCTGGGCTGACCGAGTTCCTCACAGCTAAGTGTGACCAATATCACATCCTTACAAATTCCTTTGTGCAAAGTTTTAATTTTCTGAGAAAGAATAATCCTCCTAAAGTGCAGTTTAATCTTTATGCTGAAACTCACAAAATGCCGCTAACTGACTTTTGCGATATATGCTTGATCCCCTCTGATGGGGAATTGAGAGAACCTAGACCAGCGGAGTTTGAGGATTTTCTCCTCACTTTAACGGTGGGTGAGGATAGAGGCGTGTCGAATGCTACTGCTACCAGTCTGCAGTTTCCTTCAGTGCATTACTTTGCTTTGTTCATCACAAAGTGTTTAACCGCTAGGGAGAAGGTTGGCGCACTCAGTGCCCCCGACCTCGCTATTTTATGCCATGCACTGTATAATGATCACACCTTTAGTATGGGAGCTATTATTGCACGTCGCTTACACCTTAACAGGACTAAGGGAAAGATGCATGGTGGTATTTATGCTACTCGCTTAGTGAGACACTTTAATGTTCAGATTCGCCCACATGATTATCTCTTGTCCCAAGTTTATCTAGATCACAAGGCGTTGCAGGATCACCAATTTATTGAGGCAACTGATTCTTTCCATGACATTCGTTACAACTTAGTGTTCAGTGTCGAAACCCGTGATGTTATTCCGTTGCCTGAACCTGCTCTGTTTGATTCTATTGCTAGGAACGGATACAGGATCATGCCAGATGACATTACAGCCTACCGGAACAACCTGGCAGCTGCTGAGGAGGAGCCCCAGGGGTGGGACGCTCAGGTGCCGCCTCCACCTCACTTCAACTTGGGACCGAATAGCTACTACGGATGGTGATTACCAAGCTAGGCCAAAAGCCTAAACTTGGGGGAGTACGTATTTCCACCGACATTACATTCATGTTCACACATTTCATTCAAGTTGTCGGTGTTCATACTTTTTCATTGTAATATCCATGCTAGATTCGTTTTCTCGCTTTCTTCTTGTGTGTTTGAAAAACTTTGAGAAAATCCAAAAATATTTCCTACTTCTTTTCGGTTTTTCTTTCTAGCTTAGTTTAATTGTAGTATCAAAATAAAACCCAAAAAGATTTCTCGTTTCTTCTTTTACTTGTTGGGAGCTCTCCCATGTAAATAGTTTTTCTCGTTTTTGTTTTTCCTCTTTCATTTGTTTTCTTCAAGAAAAATCAAAAACTCCAAAAATATTTCAGTGTGTTTCTCTGAAATTATTTTCCCTTTGTTTGAGTCATACCAAGGAGAAGACCACGATGAAAATGTTGAGTGGCTCTCATATGCACTATTGTTATTTAACAAAGAGACCATGTTACCTTGTCTTCTCCTCTTGAATAAAATGTTGCGGATTCCATCTTAGTCCACGACACTCTTGCACTATTATTATTTTCTTATCATTCGGTCGTGCAAGTGAAAGGCAATAATGACGATATTTGATGAATTGACTGTGGCAGAGAAAAGCGGGTATGAACTCAACTTGTTTTTGTTTTTGTAAATATGTTTAACCTAGTATCCTTGATTCAACATATTATGATCAAACATGTTTGCAATGACCATTAGAGATTATAGTTGTTCATGCCATGCTTAAGTAGCTAGGAGTGGATAATGATTTATCTTGGATGTCAACATGCAGTAAAATGGTTGTGATGTGGTATGATGATATGGTATCCTCCTCTGGATGTTTCAAGTGGCTTGACTTGGCACATGTTCACGCATGTAGTTGAATCAAAACCAACATAGCCTTCATGATATTTATGTTCATGGTGTCCATATCCTACTCATGCTAGTAGTCAATGTTTATTATATGTAATGCATGTTCATGACCATTTTCGCTCTCTAGCTGGCCGCTTCTCAATCTATTTGCTAGCCTTCGCCGGTACTAAGGGGGAATACTGCTTGTGCATCAAAATCCTTAAACCAAAGTTATTCCAGATGAGTCCACTATATCTACCTATATGCGGTATTACCCTGCCGTTCCAAAGTAAATTTGCGTGTGCCATCTCTAAAAATTCAAATGAACATTTGTTTTGTGTGCCTGGACCGCTCATGGAGCGACAGGGGGCGGTTAGTATCTTCCATGTTAAGCGGGTTATTCTCATGATGAGTGTTTATTCACTCGTCCTTACACGAGAGGGCGGTAATAGGGATTCCCACTCCCGAAATCAAAAATTACAAATAATTAAACAAAACTCCCCCAGGAATGTTGTTGGTTTGGACGGTACCCGTGGATGCGGCTAGCCGTGGAGTGTGATTGTTGGTGGAGGGGGAGTAAACCTTTACTTTTACCGCTTGGGAACCGCCGCTAATTTGTTTAGCATGGAAGATATTGATAACTCTTGGTCGTAACGTTGATAGGAAGGGTGTACCTCCCAAAAATATATATATCTCTGTTTTAAGCTTTGAGCTCTGGCACCTCTGCAAATCCATGCTTCCCTCTGCGAAGGGACTATCTATTTACTTTTATGTTGAGTCATCACCTTCTCAAATAAGCGCCAAACCTGAGAGCACTATTGTCATCCTTATGAATTGTGTATAGTTGATGTCGGGTGCAGGATGATTGGATCTTTTCTACCATGAATTATAATGTTTAGTTGCTGCTTGAACTTTGGAGGTGCTCTGCATTTATGTTTTGCGGTCTCAGAAAGGGCTAGCGAGATACCACTATTGCCATATTATATCATGATTCTTTTGACAAAGTGTTGGCACTTGAGATATTTTATTATTGCTCACTAGTAAGGATGGCAATGGGTAGGGTATGGTGCGGGTACAATAATCCCATACACATACCCATGTTTCTCATGGGCATAAAATCATACCCGTACCCTACCCATCGGGTAAACATCCATGTCCATGCCCATACCCTATGGGTATCCATGCCCGATGGGTACCCATTGGGTAGATCAACACAACATTGAAGGGTGGTGGCATATTTGCTAGTTCCATGTGTGGTGGAGGTGCAAGTAACCGAGAGATTTCGATGGTTGGGGAATTGGTTACTGAGAGGAGGATGGGGAGTGAGGGTACATATCTTCCACACAATGACATACAATGACTTGGTATAGCTAAGGATTTACAAAAATGTGACCCACCGGTAAGATAATCGGGTAGGGTCTGGGTATACCCATGGGAACGAAATCATACCCATGCCCTTCCCACGACTAAGCGGGTAGGGTTTGGGCACTGCCCATGGGCACAAAGATGTGCCCATACCCTACCCATGCGGGTCGGGTACCCATGGGTAAAATTGCCATCCTTACTCACTAGTTGCTTATGTCATTGATATGAATTAATATAATTTCTAAGAGTTATTGTTGTCATGGTTAGTCATAATGTTTGTTGAAAACCCGGGTGCTACTTAAGCATATATATGTAAACAAGAACAAAAGAGTTCGTAAAAGTCTTTATCACTTTCAGTTTGTCAACTAAATTGCTTGAGGACAACCAATAGGTTAAGCTTGGGGGAGTTGATACGTCTCTGTCGTATCTACTTTTCCTCACACTTTTGCCCTTGTTTTGGACTCTAATTTGCATGATTTGAATGAAACTAACCCGGACTGACGCTGTTTTCAGCAGAACTACCATGGTGTTGTTTTTGTGTAGAAATAAAAGTTCTCGGAACTGGACGAAAGTTGTTGGAGATTTATTTTAGAATAAATAAAAAATACTAGAGCCAAGAACCACCGGAGGGGGGGGCTGGCTGGGAACGATACACCAGGGCATGCCAGCCCCCCCAGGCGCGCCCTGGTGGGTTGTGCCCACCTCGTGGCCCCACTGACCCTAATTCCGACGCTATAAACTCCTATTTTTGGAGAGAAAAATCAGAGAGAAAGTTTCATCACGTTTTACGATACGGAGCCGCCGCCACCTCCTGTTCTTCATCGGGAGGCCAGATCTGGAGCCCGTTTGGGGCTCCGGAGAAGGGAATCTTTGGTCTTCGTCATCATCAACCCTTCTCCATCGCCAATTCCATGATGCTCCCCACCGGGAGTGAGTAATTCCTTCATAGGCTTGCTGGTTGGTGAGGAGTTGGATGAGATTCATCATGTAATCGAGTTAGTTTTGTTAGGGCTTGATCCCTAGTATCCACTATGTTCTGAGATTGATGTTACTATGACTTTGCCATGCTTAATGCTTGTCACTAGGACCCGAGTGCCATGATTCCAGATCTGAACCGTTTATGTTATCACCATTATATATATGTTCTTGATCCGATCCTGCTAGTCATATGCACCTATTACGTGTTCTGATCCGCAAACCCCAGAGTGACAGTAGTCGGGATACTTTCCGGTGATGATCGTAGTTTGAGGAGTTCATGTATTCACCGTGTGTTAATGCTTTGTTCCGGTTCTCTATTAAAAGGAGGCCTTAATATCCCTTAGTTTCCTTATGGACCCCGCTGCCACGGGAGGGTAGGACAAAAGATGTCATGCAAGTTCTTTTCCATAACCACGTATGACTATTTACGGAATACATGCCTACATTACATTTATGAACTGGAGCTAGTTCTGTGTCGCCCTAGGTTATGAATGTTATATGATGAATATCATCCAACGAGTTCACCGATCCAGTGCCTACGAGTTTTCCACATATTGTTCTTGCTAAGTTACTATTGCTACTGCTACTGTTCCCACTGCTACAAAACTACTGCTATCACTGTTACCGTTACCGTTACTACTGCCACTGCTATCAAAACTATCATACTACTGTGCTACTGATCTATCTGCTGTAGATATTTAATCTCCAGGTGTGGTTGAATTGACAACTCAGCTGCTAATACTCGAAAATATTCTTTGGCTCCCCTTGTGTCGAATCTATAAATTTGGGTTGAATACTCTACCCTCGAAAACTGTTGCGATCCCTTATACTTGTGGGTTATCACTTATGCGCAATTATGCACAAATTAAGCGCAGTTATGCACTAGGCATTTTGCTATCGCTTAGAGCCTAGGCGCACTTAAGCTCGTTTAGGCGCGCCCTTTTTAACTATGTTTTTAACAAAGGTCATGCTGAAATTTTTGAATGACTTTTGCTATAAAGTAGGAAATTTCGAGTGCCCGTGATATGCCAGAACAGGAATTAAACGACATTCCGGCAAAACATAGGCCATTTTTATGTCATTACTCCATAAATGTAGTGTTAATTGACTGATGCTTGTAGGGTACACTTTCAGTCTGTCGGAGCTCCTTGTGTGACTTTCAATATGTTCTTGATGAAGGAATCCCGACTGTTGTAGTGAGGGTCGCCTCCTCTTCCTCTTGTCGTGATACATACCTTCGTATAATGCGCGAGAGAGGGAAAGGAAACGACCATCACCGATGATCGAAATATTAGAGATGAATAATCCCGACTGTTGTCGTGGGGGTCGCTTCCTCCTTCCCCGTGCACTAGACATTTTGATAATGCACGCGGGGACGAAGGGAGGAGCGACCAGCACCGGCGGTCAAAATATTAGTGTGAGGAGTGTCCACCACATACACCACCATATCAGTGTGAGGGAGTACGCACCATATACACCATGAGATATGAGAGTTTTTAAGGAAGCCTCGACATATCGAAAGTCAACCCATGTTGAATAGTTCCTAGTATAATTGTCGTTGATATTTAATCTTTGAATCATGAACACAGGAAAGGTCTGACAAGGAGAGGATCCCTGGGTGCAATTGGTGCACCGACGACAGGGGTATATGTGACCGTTATCCTCACCTAGACAACGATACGTCCTTCACCGTCAAGCTAAAGGAGGACTTCGGAATTATTTCGGTATGTAAAGACGGCATGTGTTTTTTTTGTAATGAAGCATGAAATGTGATTTTTTTTCTTTAATTAACTTTTAATTTTCTTTTGTACAATTCGACTAGTGCATTCCCTGCCATGCAAGACTCCATGTCTTGGACAAGTTCCATTTCCAAGATAGGGAGAGTACGGGGATTAAGAGAGCTCACCTAAAGACGGACCTTTTCACTTTTGATGTTAAGCTAAAAAATGCAGTAGATCACATATATTTTGGTTGTTCCACTTGGAGAGCATTATGCAAGGCGTACGGGTTTCAGGAGGACATGCAAATAACCTTCGATCTTGGTCATGACGATGATCGTGAAAATAGTATCGAAATTTGGGTGCATATGGATCACTTAATTCCAGTTCTACCTCCATGTGAGTTTGTCAACAAATTTGTTAGGTAATTTTTATTATTTTATTGAAAAATATTTGGTACTCATTCTGACTAAACTTGTTTATTTTTAATTTTCATCTTATTTCTCTTCTCCAAAAATTACACGGCAGATAGTAGACCAGACCTACTACAGTTATGGCTTCGAGCTTACGTGGTTGGAGAAAAACCATCTGATCTCATTTATTCATGATGTTGAGCATTTTAAGAACACTTACATGATTGGTGACAGTTATACTGGATATGTGCCACTAGTGCACGAGTTGAAGCATTTTAACATCACTTCAGACATCTTTGTAAGATTTGTTTACTATTGTGTCACAGTCCATCTTTTGCATACATTTTATTAAGCAAAACTAGTTTGCTAACTATGTTATTATTAATTATGTTCCTCAATAGGTACTCCCGCCAGAGATTGTACCTAATGTGATGTTTACCAAAGGTGATTTGCATATGGTTAGCTTACGACCAATGCCGATGAGTTACCCAGGTAGATACACGATATCTCGATGGGAGGAAACCCTGAAAATCAAAGGATGGAGCAACACAATAAAAGCATGCAGGCAACCACTTGGCGGAGACTATAAGGATTTGCGCAGCCCACAAGTTGGAGATAGGTTGATTTGTATTCTTCAATGGGGAGATGCGGAGTTCACCTTTTTTATGCTATTTTACCTAGGAGAGAGCACTAGGTTCTAGCTTATACTCATCATGTGCTAGAATGATGATGAGTTATTTAACTAGTATGATAACAATTAGTTAGTGTTTGTAACTTGTGATATGCTAGATGATGATTTATGATAATGATGAGTTGTTATATCAATTGGTGTTTCATTCCCTACCTCTTCGTTGCTGCCTATAAAAACTTGTATAACGGTGTACAAAAAAAATACAAATGCATAGTAGTGGCGCTGGATAGAAACAAGCGCTACTGCTACTAGTATTAGTAGTGGCGCTTGATAGAAACAAGCACTACTGGTACCAGAATTAGTAGTAGTGCTGCCTATAGAATGTGCTACTGCTAAATATTAGTTGTAGCACCTTACCTGTAGCGCTGCCAGTCGCGCTACTAGTAGGCAAAAAACCAGCGCTACTGGTAACATTTTCCCTAGTAGTGTGAGGGCGAGTCCAAAACTTAACTGGGGAGGGGGTGCACGGGGCGAGGGGCGTCAGAATTGTTCATCAAAGTAAGGCTTAGAGTGATGGCAGGGGCAGCAGCTAGCACAACAGTGATAGCCGCCGATACGGAGGTGAAGGCAGCCGCTTAGGGCTGGGTAGACCGCGGGGAAGGAGGAGGCAGAAGATGCGAGAGGAGGAAGATGTGCTTCTGACCGTTGGATGTTGATCAAACGGTCGAGAGGGAAAGTGACTGACACTGAGAGATTTTTCATGTAACTGGCGTATAAGTGATCCCTTTGTTTTGGTCAATAGGTTTGGAACCTTGAGTTTTAATTGATGTGGATTTAGAATGGCACACAAGCATTCATCACAGTTAATGCATATAACTTGAGTTGTAATTGACGTAGATTTAGAATGCGTGGAACTAATAAACTTGGACGGATGGACTATTATTTTCACATTTTTACATGAATGGCCATTAGTTGATGGTCTGCTCAAAAGTTGTGTGGTTAAAGCATCTACAGCCGATGCCCCAAACCCACCTCAAACGCTCGGATGGACGGCCCGGTCACTGACCGGTCACGAAAATGTGACACAGACGAACGCCCCAAACGGGCCTCAAACGCCCGGTTGACCAACACCCCTCATATCCAGTCCAAATATGGGGCGGATATGGGGGCGCCCTGGCACATCCGCCACGTCACCCGGCCCATGCTGGCCACCCGACCCCATATATATTCGTTCTGAGCCCCTCCCCGGACCAAACCCTAGCCATTCCACTCTCCTCCCCTCCCCTCACTCCGCCACACAAGCTCCCGTCAAGCGATCTCCGGCCTTCTACGGCATGGCAGGCAGCAGATCCGAGTCCTACACCTCCAGATCTGTCAACCATGAGCTCAGCTCACGTGGCCCCGAGGAGAAGATGGTTGTCCGTCTTGCGCTCCTCCGCTCCCGGGAGGTGGCCGCCCGACGGCAGCGGTCGAACTCCTTCCATCGAGAATCCATGGCGTGCGCACAACCAGTGCATGGATCCACCGTTGCTGCCTCGCCAGAGGTGGTGCAGTCCGTGTGGCATCTAAAAGCGGTGGCAGACGCGCAACCCCTCAGTTGGCTATAGGATGCACCATGGCATCCTCAGACACAAACATGACGTGGTGTGCCCGCCGTGTGAGGCAGCGGGCACAGGAGGTAGCGGAAGCCATCGCGGTGGTGGACGTTGATGATGCGGGGTCGCACTCTCTGGCACCCCGTATGGTGAACCAGCGGGGGCACCGCAACCGTGTCGTGGTCGACACCGACTCCTCCTAGGAGGGATCCGCCATCGATCTCACGTCAACCGGTCCGGGTTGCGGCCTCCGGTAAGGAAGAGTAGGTAATGGGAGACGGCAAGATCTCGACTACCATTAGGCAACTAGTGTCCCATGTCCTACTCTACCTCGCAGCTACTTGTGAGCTGCGTTGGGATTTTCCCCAAAGAGGAGAGGAGATGTAGCACAGTAGAGATAAGTATTTCCGTCAGTGAGAACCAAGGTTATCGAACCAGTAGGAGAACCAAGCAAACTCCTTTCAACAGCACCTACACACACAAAACCAAACACTTGCACCCGACGCGGGCAAGAGGGTTGTCAAGCCCCTTGAACTCGTTACTTCCAAGGATTAAATCTTGATAGAGATAGATGATATAAAAGAAAAATAAAAATAGTAAATAAATTGCAACAAAGTAAATTTTTTAGGGTTTTAGTATTTATGATTAAGTAGACCCGGGGGTCATAGTTTTCACTAGAGACTTCTCTCTTGAACATAGCGTACGGTGGGTAGACAAATTACTGTTGGGCAATTGACTGAATTGTGCATGGTTATGACATGTTATTCACGGCAATGATCATGTATATAGGCATGACGTCCACAAACAAGTAGACCAAAACGATCCTGTGTCTACTACTATTACTCCACCAATCGACCGAAACGATTCTGCATCTATGGTATTAAGTTCATGACAAACGGAGTAACGCATTAAGCAAGATGACATGATGTAGGCAAAGTAAGACAACCAATATGTTCAGAACCCATTGTTTTATCCTTAATGGCAACAATACAAATATGTGCCTTGTCCCTTTCTGTAACTGGGATATAGAACATCGCAAGATTGAACCCATTACAATGTACCACTACCGCTGAAGATAAATCAAACTAGTTGACCAAACCAAACCGATAGATCAGAGAGAAATACGAAGCTATAACAATCATGCATAATAGAATTCAGAAAATACTCAATTAGTTTCAATGAATAATCTAAACATAAACCCACGATCCATCGGATCCCAAAAAAGACACCGCAAAAGAGGATTACATCTGATAGATCACTGCGAGGATCGCGGTGAACATGGTATTGAAGATCAGAGAGAGAGAGAGAGAGAGAGAGAGACATCTAGGTACTAGATATGGACATGTAGGTGTGTGGTGGACTACTCACACATCATCATGGAGGTAGCAAGGTTGATGAAGAAGGCATCCGTGATCGATCCCCCCTCCGGCAGAGTATCGGAAAAGGTCTCTAGATCCGCTACCATCGGAACAGAGACTTGCGGCAGTGAAAAAAGTGTTTCGGGAGGCTCTCTGTTGGTTTCCCCATTTTAGAGAATTTATGGAGGTGGAATTAGGTCAGACGGATCCACGAGGGGCCCTCAAGGCATCAGGGCACACCTACCCCCCCCCCTAAGCGCGCCATATTGCATAGTCGTCTTCCCACTTCCGTTTGTTCTCCCCTCGAAGCTTCCAGGGTCTCTGTTGTCCAGAAAAAAATCATCAAAAAGTTTCATAGTGTTTGGACTTCATTTGGTACTGATTTCCTGGAAAACCAAAAACAGACAGAAAATACCAACTGGCACTAGGCATTGGTCAATAGGTTAATTCCCAAAAGTGATATAAAACAGTATATAATTGCATATAATGCATCCAAGATTGATAATATAATAGCATGGAACAATAAAAAATTATCGATACATTGGAGACGTATCAGCATCTCCAGGCTTAATTACTACTCGTCCTCGAGTAGGTAAATGATAAAAACAGAATTTTGGATGTGACATGCTACCCAACATGTAATCTCTTTTAGGTATGATCATTTAGAAATGATGAACTACTTGATATCAACATAATAATATCCATAAACATAAACAACACAATCATTACTTTTCAAAATATACGATCCTTAAAGAATGTTATTCCCTACTCATTTTATCCTATAAAGAATGGCATGACTCCATCTTCACCGCATAAGTATAAATCATGAGCACCCCGGTGTCAAACCAGGCAATTGGATCATACTTCTAACGTACTTCAGCATTTTCAACTCCACTCAATACATGAGCGTGAACCATGGATATAGCATATGGGTGGAATAGAGTATAGTGGTAGAGATCAAAAGGAGTCAAAGTAAAAAGAAAGTCTCGCATCAACTAGGCGAATCAACGGGCTATGGAGATGCCTATCAATCGATATCAATGCGAGGAGTATGGATTGCCATGCACCGGATGCACTAGAGCTATAAGTGTATGAATGCTCAACGAGAGCTAAGTGGGTGTGTGATAATCCCCAAGTGCAAGGAATCATCGTAGCAATTTCCAAAGGTGGCAGTGATAAGTATGGAGTGTCGAACCCACAAGGAGCTAAAGGTAAGATCAATATTCTCTCACGTCCTATCTACCACTGATACGACTCTACGTACGCCGAACGTTTGCTTCCAACTAGAAACGAGAAATAAAACTACGTTGTGGGTATAAAGAGAATAGCTTTGCATGATATCGGAGAACTAGAATATAAAGATAGGTGCTGTTATCATAAAGTTAGAATATATTACAATGTATTACAAACAGCGAGGGTGGAATAATGATGGGTCGGTGTGCGGAATTGTCCTAGGCAATTGTTAACAAGATCGGTAATCATTATTGCAATTTTATATGAGGGAGAGGCATAAGCTAACATACTTTCTCTACTTGGATCATATGCACTTATGATTGGAACTCTAGCAAGCATCCGCAACTACTAAAGATCATTAAGGTAAAACCCAACCATAGCATTAAAGCATCAAGTCCCCTTTATCCCATACGCAACAACCCACCTACTCGGGTTTATGCTTCTGTCACTCAAGCAACCCACTATAAGCGAATCATGAACGTATTGCAACACCCTACAGCGGGAATCCTTCACGTGTGCGCGGCACGTAAGGCACAATAGGACAGCACCAAAATAAACATACAACTCAAACCAATATATATCATCAATCAACCCAAAGGACAAAAGAAATCTACTCAAAACATCATAGGATGGCAACACATCATTGGATCGTAATATGTGGCATAAAGCACCATGTTCAAGTAGAGGGTACAATGGGTTGCGGGAGAGTGGACCGCTGTAGATAGATGGGGGAAGGTGATGGAGGTGTTGGTGAAGATGACGGAGTTGTTAGAGTAGATCGCCGTCACACGATGATTGCCCCGGCGACGTTCCGGCGCCATCGGGAGAGAGGGGGAGAGAGCCCCCTCCTTATTCTTCTTCCTTGACCTCCCCCCTAGATGGGAGGAGGGTTTCCCCTCTGGTCCTTGGCCTCCATGGCAGCGGAGGGGCGAGAGCCCCTCCGAGATTGGATCTCTCTCTCTGTTTCCTTCTGTTTCTGCCTTCTCTGATTCTGGCCTTTCACCGTTTCTTAAATTCACGGAGATCCGTAACTCCGATTGGGCTGAAATTTTAACACGATTTTTATCCGGATATTAGCTTTCTTGCGGCGAAAGAAGGGCACCAACCGCCTTACAGGGAGGCCACAAGCCAGCCTGGCGCGCCCAGGGGGTAGGGCGTGCCCCCTGGCTTGTGGTCACCTCGGGCATCGTCTTGCGTTGATTCTTTTTCCCAATATTCACATATATTCCAAAAAAAATCTCCGTAAGTTTTTATCACGTTTGGAATTCATTTGGTATGGATATTCTGCAAAACAAAAACATGCAACAAACAGGAACTGGCACTGGGCTCTAGGTTAATAGGTTAGTCCCAAAAATAGTATAAAATAGCATATTAATGCATATAAAACATCCAAAACCGATAATATAATAGCATGAATACTTCATAAATTATAGATACATTGGAGACGTATCAGTGTGCATCCAACTTTCTTGCTCGTGAAGACCTCGGGCATTTGAGGAAGCCCATCATCAGAATAAACAAGCCAAGTTCTATAATGAAAAATTCCCACTAGCATATGAAAATGACAACTCGGGAGACTCTCTATATAAAGAACATGGTGCCACTTTGAGGCACAAGTGTGGTAAATGGATAGTAACACTGCCCCTTCTCTCTTTTCTCTCATTTTTTCCATGGTGGGCTTTTCTCTTTTTTCCGCCTCCCCCATTTCTTTTTTTATTTATTTTATTTTTCGTCTGGAGTCTCATCCCGACTTGTGGGGGAATCATAGTCTCCATCATCCTTTCCTCACTGGGACAGTGCACTAATAGTGATGATCATCACACTTTTATTTACTTACAACTCAATATTAGTACTCAACATAGAACAATATGACTCTATATGAATGCCTCTGGCAGTGTACCAGGATGTGAAATGATCTAGCGTAACTTGAAGATAATGATGAACGGTGGCTTTGCCATGAATACTATATCAGCTACATGATCATGCAAAGCAATATGATGATGAACACACAAGTCATGTGACGGAACGGTGGAAGTTGCATGGTAACGTGGCTTGAGACTGCGTCGGTATTTCCCAAAGAGGAAGGGATGATGCAGCACAGTTACGGTAAGTATTTCCCTCAGTTATGAAACCAAGGTATCGAACCAGTAGGAGGATCACCACCACCTAATAAACAGCACCTGCACACAAAGAACAAATACTTGCAACCCGACGCGAAAGAGAGGTTGTCAATCTCTCTACGGTAAAAAGATAGATTAGGTAGTGATAGATTAGAGAGATAGATCTCTCAAGAACACAAGATAAAAAGGGCAAATAAAAAGTGCAGCAATATATTTTTGGGTTTTTGAAATAAAAGATCTGAAAACAAAAGAGGCAAAAAGATAGATCAGAAAGCAATATGTTGGAAAAGTAGACCCGGGGGCCGTAGGTTTCACTAGTGGCTTCTCTCATGAGTATAGCGCACGGTGGGTGAACAAATTACTGTTGGGCAATTGATAGAAGATCAAATAATCATGACGATATCCAAGGCAATGATCATTATATAGGCATCACGTCCAAGATAAGTAGACCGACTCCTGCCTGCATCTCCACTATTACTCCACTCATCGACCGCTATCCAGCATGCATCTAGTGTATTAAGTTCATGGAGAAACAAAGTAATGCTATAAGAATGATGACATGATGTAGACAAGATCTATTCATGTAGGAATAGACCCCATCTTGTTATCCTTAATGGCAACGATACATGTGTGCCTTGCTGCCCCTTCTGTCACTTGGACAGGACACCGCAAGATCGAACCCATCACAAAGCACCTCTTCCCATGGCAAGAAAAATCGATCTAGTCGGCCTAACTAAACCAAAGATTTGAAGAAGAAATACGAGGCTATAAGTAATCATGCATATAAGAGATCAAAGAAGACTCAAATAATATTCATGGATAGAAACTGATCATGAACTCAAAATTCATCGGATCCCAACAAACACACCGCAAAAGTTTACATCAAATAGATCTCCAAGAGACCATTGTATTGAGAATCAAAAGAGAGAGAGGAAGCCATCTAGCTACTGCCTACGGACCCATAGGTCTATGGTGGACTACTCACGCATCATCGGAGAGGCACCAATGAGGATAATGAACCCCTCCGTGATGGTGTTAGATTGGATCTCGAGGTTCTAGAACTTGCGGCGGCTGGATGTGTTTTTCGTCGACTCCCCTAGGGTTTTCTAAATATTTGGGTATTTATAGGCATCAGAGGCGGTGGAGAGGGGCCCTGAGGAGGGCACAACCCATCAGGGCATGCCTGGTGGGTTGTGCTCTCCACATCCCACCTCTCTGGCACTTCTTTGGCCCACTGGGTGTCTTCTGGTCCAAAAAAATCTCCAAAAAGTTTCGTCGCGATTGGACTCCGTTTGGTACTGATATTCTGCGAAGTAAAAAAAACAAGCAAAAACAGCAATTGGCACTTTGGCACTATGTCAATAAAGTCCCAAAAATGATATAAAGTTGCTATAAAGTGATTGTAAAACTTCCAAGAATGATAATATAACAGCATGGAACAAGCAAAAATTATAGATACGTTGGAGACGTATCAGCATCCCCAAGCTTAATTCCTACTCGTCCTCGAGTAGGTAAATAAAAACAGAATTTTTGATGTGGAATGTTGCCTAACATGTTCATCTCATATTCTTTTCTTTTGTAGCATGGACATTTGGACTTTTAGATGATTCAAAGCAATAGTCTAGTTTTAACATAATGAGCTCAATACTCAAGCATGCCAACAAGCAACCATGTCTTTCAAAATATCAACACTAAAGAAAGTTATCCCTAGCCCATCATGCTCAATCATTGATCCATTCATGAAACACACTCAAATATTAGCTACACCCAATGCTCAAGTATGATCATAGTGCCCCCTAGTTGGTGCTTTATAAGAGAAGATGGAGACTCAAAGTAAAAAATAAAAATTGCATAAAGTAAATAGATAGGCCCTTCGCAGAGGGAAGTAGGGATTTGTAGAGGTGCCAGAGCTCAAAGTTTAAATTGAGAGAGAAAAATATTTTGGGTGGCATGCCTTTCCTGTCAACGAAAATGACAAAGTAGTTCACAATACTTTCCATGCTAGATACATCATAGGCAGTTCCCAAACAAAAAATAAAGTTTATTCCTTTTTCCACCATTCTTTCACTTTCCATGGCTGGCCGTATCCATGGTTGCCTTCCATACCAACACTTTCCAAGAAATTTATTATTTGACAACATAATGTAAATATTTTTTCTTTTTTCATTTCGGGAATGGGCATCCCTATTACCGCCGTACTCTCGTGCAATGACAAGTGAATAAACACTCATCTTGAAAATAACACATCTAGCATGGAAAAATATTGGACACTCCCTACCGTTTCATGAGCGGTACGCGCACACAAAAAAGAAATTTATTTTGAAAATTAGAGATGGCACATGCAAATTTGCTTGGAACGGCATGGAAATACCGCATATAGGTAGGTATGGTGGACTCCTAAGGCAAAACTTGGTTTAAGGATTTTTGGATGCACAAGTAGTATTTCTACTTAGTACAAGTGGAGGCTAGCAAATAGATTGAGAAGCAACCAACCAAGAAACGAAAATTCACATAAGCGAGCATTGAGCATAACTAACACCGAATAATGCACCATAAGTAGGATGTAACTTCATTGCATAACTATTGACTTTCGTGCTGCATAGGGAATCACAAACCTTAACACCAATATTCCTACTAAAGCATAATTACTCACTAACATGACTCACATATTACTATCATCATGTTTCAAAACTATTACAAGGAATCAAGTTTAATTTGTCCAATGATCTTCATGAAAGTTTTTATTATATCCTCCTTGGATATCTATCACTTTGGGACTAGTTTCATATATTGCCATTGCTTTTTGACAAGCTCAAACAAATTTAAGTGAAGCACATGAGCATAGAGTTTCATCTCTCAAAAAAGTATAATTGAAGCATGAGAGGATTTCTTCAAAATTTACTAACTCTCAAAATAATCTAAGTGAAGCATGAGAGTATTTCTTCAAAAGTTTCCAAGCACACCATGCTCAAAAAGATATAAGTGAAGCACTAGAGCAATCCTATAGCTCAAAAAGTTTAAGTGAAGCATAGAGAGCAATTCCAAAAAATCATAGCATAATTTTGGCTCTCTCAAATAGGTGTGTCCAACAAGGATACAGATGAAAAACTAACAAGCAAAGCAAGCAAAGACTCAAATGATACAAGACGCTCCAAGCAAAACTCATGATATGTGACGAATAAAAATATAGCTGCAAGTAAAATACCGATGGTCGTTAGAAGAAAGAGGGGATGCCACATGGGGGCATCCCCAAGCTTAGTTGATTTTTTCTCTTTGGATATATCTTGGGGGTGCTGTAGTATCCCCAAGCTTAGGCTCTTTTCACTCCTTATTCCTTCATCCATCGTGATCTCACCCAAAACTTGAAAACTTCAATCACACAAAACTCAACAAAATCTTCGTGAGATCCGTTAGTATAATAAAGCAAATCACTACTTTAGGTGCGGTTGCAAACCCATTCATATTTTATTATTGCATTATACCTACTGTATTTTAACTTTACCATGGCTCATACCCTTCAATACAACCCATAGATTCATCAAAACAAGCACACAATGCAACGAAAACAGAATCTGTCTTAAACAGAACAGTCTGTAGTAATCTGTACTCTAACCATACTTACGTAACTCTAAAAATTCTGAACAATTAGGAAAAAGTAAATAATTTGTATAGCAACACTGTGTTAAAATTTCAACTCAATATCACGTTCCAGTAAAAAATGAAAATTCGAACACTGGAGGCAAAGTTTCTGCTTCAGATTCAGCATCGCTTCTACTCAACTTATGAATCATCCTAAAGGCTCTACTTGGCACAAACACTAAATAAAACATAAAAACACAATAATAACAGAGGCATAATTGTGTCAACACTCAGAAACAGAAAGGGAAAAGCAAAAATAAATTTATTCATTGGGTTGCCTCCCAACAAGCGCTACCATTTTACGCCCCTAGCTAGGCATAACACATAGTTTCAAGTATTGTCATCTTTGGTTTTGGTAGAGGTGTTTTTGTCAAGAGATTTTGCAAATAAAACTTGAAACACATCATCCATAGCAACCTTAGCACTATCAAGTTGTCCATCTACAGACCCTCTTTGATTCCCGGCTACAATCCAAGAATATTTTTGATTTACATCATTGAAAACTTGTTGGGTCATATCTAAAACGGGGACTTCCTTTTTGAGATTCTCATCAAAAATTTGATTATTTCCAGGCAAATATCTCATCAGGTAATCCCTATTGTAAAGGATCTCTCCTATTACCGGTTTTTCACGGCTCATACCATAGAAACCAAAGATCTCCCTAGCTTCCCGTACTATGTGATCAAATTCATTCATGAGAACAAGGGTGGCTAACTTCTTAGCTTTGGTATCTTTTATGATGGGTAGCTCATAAAACAATCTTTGCAAGGTTGGATGGGTACGAATAAACCTATTTTCAAGTTTCAGAACTAGTGCTGAGATAGCTTCCGCATAAGTTTTAGTTCTTTTCAGTATAGGAGTATCATCAAGAGTCAAATTCCCAACGCAATTGAAAAATTCTTGGATAGTTTATTTTCCTATAACGTTCCCTTGCCCCAAAACAAAAGTTTTAGCATCCAGATTACTAGAACGTCCAATATTAGGAGTCATGCCATCATCTGTTTCTGCCATACCAAAATCACTCATGATGACAAGCAAACAAGAGATCTAACGAGAAAAAGGCAAGCGAAAAAGAGGGCGAATAAAACGGCAAATTGGTGAAGTGGGGGAGATGAAAACGAGAGGCAAATGGAAAATAATGTAATTGCAAGGAGATGAGATTTGTGATTAGGAACCTGGTAGATGATGATGGTGTCTCCTCGGCGCCAGAGATTGGCACGTAGAAGAGACCGCTTCCTCCCCGACAACGGCGCCAGAAACTCCTTTGACGTGGCTTGAGACTACGTCGGTATTTCCCCAAAGAGGAAGGGATGATGCAGCATAGCGACGGTAAGTATTTCCCTCAGTTATGAAACCAAGGTATCGAACCAGTAGGAGGATCACCACCACCTAATAAACAACACCTGCACACAAACAACAAATACATGCAACCCGACGCAAAAGAGAGGTTGTCAATCTCTCTACGGTAAAAAGATAGATTAGGTAGTGATAGATTAGAGAGATAGATCTCTCAAGAACACAAGATAAAAAAGAGCAAATAAAAAGTGCAGCAATATATTTCTGGCTTTTTGGAATAATAGATCTGAAAACAAAAGAGGTGAAAAGATAGATCAGAAAGCAATATGTTGGAAAAGTAGACCCGGGGGCCGTAGGTTTCACTAGTGGCTTCTCTCATGAGTATAGCGCACGGTGGGTGAAGAAATTACTGTTGGGCAATTGATGGAAGATCAAATAATCATGATGATATCCAAGGCGATGATCATTATATAGGCATCACGTCCAAGATAAGTAGACCGACTCCTGCTTGCATCTACCACTATTACTCCACACATCGACCGCTATCCAGCATGCATCTAGTGTATTAAGTTCATGGAGAAACGGAGTAATGCAATAAGAACGATGACATGATGTAGACAAGATCTATTCATGCAGGAATAGACCCCATCTTGTTATCCTTAATGGCAACGATACATGCGTGCATTGCTGCCCCTTCTGTCACTGGAAAAGGACACCGCAATATCGAACCCATCACAAAGCACCTCTTCCCATGGCAAGAAAAATTGATCTAGTCGGCCTAACTAAACCAAAGATTCGAAGAAGAAATACGAGGCTATAAGTAATCATGCATATAAGAGATCAAAGAAGACTCAAATAATATTCATGGATAAAAACTGATCATGAACTCAAAATTCATCGGATCCCAACAAACACACCGCAAAAGTTTACATCAAATAGATCTCCAAGAGACCATTGTATTGAGAATCAAAAGAGAGAGAGAGAGAGGAAGCCATCTAGCTACTGCCTACGGACCCGTAGGTCTATGGTGGACTACTCACGCATCATCGGAGAGGCGCCAATGAGGATAATGAACCCCTCCGTGATGGTGTTAGATTGGATCTCGGGGTTCTAGAACTTGCGGTGGCTGGATGTGTTTTTCGTTGACTCCCCTAGGGTTTTCTGAATATTTGGGTATTTATAGGCATCAGAGGCGGTGGAGAGGGGCCCCGAGGAGGGCACAACCCATCAGGGCGCGCCGGGGGCCCACTGGCGGGCCCTGGTGGGTTGTGCTCTCCACAGCCCACCTCTCTGGCACTTCTTTGGCCCACTGGGTGTCTTCTGGTCCAAAAAAAATCTCCAAAAAGTTTTGTCGCGATTGGACTCCGTTTGGTACTAATATTCCGCGAAGTAAAAAAACAAGCAAAAACAGCAACTGGCACTTTGGCACTATGTCAATAGGTTAGTCCCAAAAAATGATATAAAGTTGCTATAAAGTGATTGTAAAACATCCATGAATGATAATATAACAGCATGGAACAAGCAAAAATTATAGATGCCTTGGAGACATGGCAATATATCTTGGAATGGCTATGGAAATGCCATAATAGGTAGGTATGGTGGCTGTTTTGAGGAACATATAAGGAGGCTTATGTGTGATAGAGCGTATCATTTCACGGGGTTTGGATGCACCGGCGAAGGTTGTACCAACTCTCGAGGTGAGAATGGGCAATGATGGTGCCGAAGAGGCTAGCAAATTACGGAAAGGTGAGAGTGCGTATATCCGTGGATTCACATTAGTCATAAATAACTCATATACTTATTGTAAAGCCTTATTATCTCTCTCGAAGCAAAGTACTACCGCATGCCCCTAGGGAGGAGGTTGGTATGAGTTAACCATCGCGCGCCCCCGATTCGAACAAAATGATAGGATTTCATTTCAGACATAAAAATGCTCACACATCATCACCATTCCATAGTCAATACTTAGATGAATAACAAATAACAAGCTTTAAATACTGATATTTCTACTAACCAATGATCATGTACTCATGCCCTTTCATATTACTATATCAATATATAATTAACCATGTTTCCTATTTAGTGAGCTACATGAAAGTTTTTATTATATCCCCCATGAATACCTATCCTTTTTTACTAGTCTTATAACACGTGCCCATTACCGTTCCTATTTCTTATACTCTCAAAAATATTTTAGTGAAGCATGAGAGTTCAATTATTTCTATAAAATTTGAACGCCGCCGTGCTCTAAAAGATATAAGTGAAGCACTAGAGCAACTGCCTAGCTCAGAAGATATAAGTGAAGCATATAGAGTATTCTAACAAATTATGATGACCATGTGTCTCTCTCAAATATGTGTGTCCAGCAAACAATGATTGTGGCAAACTAAAAGAAAAGGCAAAATATAGTACACGATGCTCTGAGCAAAACATGTATCATGTGATGAAGAAAAATATAGCTCAAAGTGACATATCGAATTGCAGACGGAAGAGGGGAGGCCTTCCGGGGCATCCCCAAGCTTAGGCGCTTGGGTCTTCCTTGTGTATTACCTTGGGGTGCCTTGGGCATCCCCAAGCTTAGGGTCTTTCCTCTCCTTAGGCATATCAAATACTTTAGGTACTGTTATAAATTGATTCATATTTTATTATTGCTTAATAGGTACTGTATTCTAACTTCTCCATGGCTTATACCCCCTAATACAATTCATAGCATCATCATAACAAGCAAACTATGCAAGCAAAAACAGAATCTGTTTAAAACATAACATTCTCTAATGATCTATACTAATACCATACTTTTGTAACTCTGAAAATTCTGAAAAAATAGTACAACCTAAGCAATTTGTATGCCAATACAATGTAAAAATTTAGATCAAAAAGATGTTCCAGTAAAATCGGAGAAATTTTGCACTGGGCGTAAAAGTTTCTGTTTTTGCACAACATCAATTCTACTATCTTTCAAATCATCCCAAAAGCTTTACTTGGCACAAACACTAATTTAAACATAAAAACACAATCATTACAGTAGCAATAATCATTTCAACACACCAAAACATAAATTAAAACAAAAATTTAAAGGTAACTATTGAGTTGCCTCCCAACAAGCTCTTTCTTTATAGCCATTAAGATAGGCTTGGGATAATAATGATGCTCACATGAAAGATAATAATTAAAGAACAAAGAGATAATCATATAGCATGTAATTAACACATTTAAGTCTAACATACGTCCTATGCATAGGAATTTTATAAGAAAAAAAATTATCAAGACAAGATGTATCTAGCATATGCAAATAAGAAGAATGAAGCATTAACAATTTTAACATCAAGAGAGGTAAGTGGGTGAAATGAAAAATTCTATAACCATATTTTCCTCTCTCATAATAATTACATATAGGATCAATATCAAATTCAATAATTTAGTTATCATATGAAATATTTTCTCCATGATCCACATGCACAAGAGTTCTACAATCTTCCAAGATAGTGGGATTAACATTAACTAAAGTCATGACCTCTCCAAACCCACTTTTATTAAAAAATTCATAATATTGAACACTCTCTGAATATGTGGGATTCTTATCTAGAGTTGACACTCTTCCAAACCCACTATTGCAAATATCATTATCAATAATATAATCATCAAGAAGCTCAAATAATTTGTCTAGATCATAAGAAACATCATGATTATCACCCCAATCATGATCATTAGCACAACTGATATACATAGAATTCATTCTAACAACATTGCCATCATGTGTTTCAAATAAATGTATCCCAATAGCATTTTATATTATCATTTCTTCATTATTAGCTATTGGTTTACAACATGCAGCATGTTTGAAAAGATTAGCAAGCGGATGAGGATCCATTTATCTTAAATTTCCGCTTTTACTTCCTGTTTTGTGTGACAAAGATAAATATAGCATACTAGGCAAGTAAAAAGTCGAACAAGTAAATGGTAATGTGTGTAGGTACCTCAAGAGTTTGATGATGTCTCCCCGGCAACGGCGCCAGAAATTCTTCCTGCTACTTGTGAGCTGTGTTGGGATTTTCCTCAAAGAGGAGGAGATGCAACACAGTAGAGATAGGTATTTCCCTCAGTGAGAACCAAGGTTATCGAACCAATAGGAGAACCAACAAAACTCCTTTCAACAATACCTACACTCAAAACCAAACACTTGCACCCAACGCGGCAAGAGGGTTGTCAAGTCCCTTGAACTCGTTACTTGCAAGGATTAAGTCTTGATAGAGATAAATGATATAAAAGAAAAATAAAATAACAATAAATAAATTGTAGCAAAGTATTTTTAGGGTTTTAGTATTTATGAGTAAGTAGACACGGAGGCCATAGTTTTCGCTAGAGGCTTCTCTCATGAACATAGCATGGTGGGTAGACAAATTACTGTTGGGCAATTGACAGAATTGTGCGCAGTTATGAAATGTTATTCACCGCAATGCTCATGTATATAGGCATCACGTACATAAACAAGTAGACCAAAACGATCCTGCATCTACTACTATTACTCCACCAATCGACCGAAACGATTCTGCATCTATGGTATTAAGTTCATGACAAACGGATTAACGCATTAAGCAAGATGACATGATGTAGACAAAGTAAGACAAGCAATATGTTCAGGCCACATCGTTTTATCCTTAATGGCAACAATACAAATACGTGTCTTGTCCCTTTCTGTCACTGGGATATAGAACACCACAAGATTGAACCCATTACAACACACCACTCCCGTTGAAGCTAAATCAATCTAGTTGACCAAACCAAACTGATAGATTGGAAAGAAATATGAAGCTATAACAATCATGCATAATAAAATTCAGAAAAGACTCAATTACTTTCATTGAATAATCTTATCATAAACCCACAATTCATCGGATCCCGGCAAACACATTGCAAAAGAGGATTACATCAGATAGATCATCGCGAGGATCGTGGTGAAAATGGTATTGAAGATCAAAGAGAGAGAGAGAGAGAGAGAGAGAGAAATCCATCTAGGTACTAGCTATGGACCCGTAGGTCTGTGGTGGACTACTCACACATCATCATGGAGGCAGTAAGGTTGATGAAGAAGGCCTCTGTGATCGATTCTCCCTCCGGGAGAGTACCGGAAAAGGTCTCCAGATGGGCTCTCGTCGGAACAGAGACTTGTGGCTGCGGAAAAAGTATTTCGGATGGCTCTGTGTTGGTTTCCCGATTTTAGAGAATTTCTGGAGGTGGAATTAGGTCAGACGAAGCCATGAGGGGCCCACAAGGCATCAGGGCGTGCCTACCCTCCTGGGCACGGCCTGTTGCCGTGCCGTCTCATCACTTCGCGTCTGGTCTCCTTCTGAAGCTTCCAGGGTCTCTTTTGTCCAGAAAAAATCGTCAAAAAGTTTCATAGCATTTGGACTTTGTTTGGTACTGATTTCCTGGAAAACCAAAAACAGGCAGAAAACAGCAACTGGCACTAGGCACTGGGTCAATAGGTTAGTTCCAAAAAATGATATAAAATAGAATATAATTGCATATAAAGTATCCAAGATTGATAATATAATAGCATGGAACGATAAAAAATTATCGATACATTATAGACGTATCACTCCCCGTTGACCGGACCAACACTCTGGGGAGTGCGGCTGGTCACCGGACATGGGCACGACGAAGGCAGACGAGCTCCATTTAAATATAGTTTTATGTTGCATGTAATAGTATGGATTTGAGGTTTCTAATTTGAGGTATCAAATTGTAGAATGCATTATTTGAGACTTGATCAGTCACTGTCCGCGGACGGGCCCGGGCGCATCCGCGGAAGTTAAGGTTGGATTTTGCCAAATCGGGTTGTAGATACTCTTAGTTGACCCAACAACTTGTATGTGGATTCTCCACTGCCACCACGTGACTACATAAATGGTACCAAGTTAACAGAGTGTGTAGATCACTGCTTACGATGGAAATTGAGCATACAACGTGTACAAGTTCGCGTTTGCTAGTTGGCACTCCGGGATTTTTTCGCGCATTAGTCGATTTTTTGCTTCTCTTGAGGCTGAAGGTGGGGCGACATGAGGAGCACATCGACCCGGACAAAGCTGAGCTAGGATCTCGCTGGAGACGAGGACAACACTACGAGCGGTAGCGAGCTACGACATTCCAGGCAAAGGCGAGGAAGCAGGTTGATGGGTGCAGTCGTGCAGAGGTATAAGGGGGCAGAGGGATGGCCCTGGGCGGCTGCAAGCACGGCGATGGGGGAGGTTGAGGGGAGGGCAAGGTGGCGAGATGGTGGCAGGCGGCTAGGGATGCTTAGGTCGGGGCAAGGAGTAGGAGGAGACGTCGCGCGTGTGGAGGAAGAAGAAGGAGAGGAGCAAGAAGAACAATGTGCACATGATGACCGTTAGATACAGATCAGACGTCCCACAAAATCGACCAACATGGTGCTCCACAGGCAAACGGAAAAAATAGTGTAGTAGTTTAAGAGAGAAAAAGGTTAGCATATTTTTAAACTCATGGACTTTTTAAAAAAATCGCAAAATTACAAATTCATGTTTTTTTTTAAATTATACTTTTCTCAAATTAATGATTTTGTTAAACTTTTAAAAATTGTTTTCAATAAGGAACGTTTAAAATAAAATTGTCAGTGGTACACATGTAGAGATTGCGAGCGGTCAATTGTATAGCTAATTGTCAAAGCTAATGCGCAGTGGGCCGTGTAGAGATCGCGCGAGCGTCAGAGCATTCGGGAGCTAGCGTTGTATAAATACAAATTCATGGTATTCAGTCTTGTTGGTTAAATGCATGGTCAAACATAATCTTGGAAAACATGGACGCGCTACATTGTGGAACGGAGGGAGTATATTTAACTATCAGTGGTATAATTTTTGATCCCGCCGCAGTCGGTCTTGTTGATTAAATGTATGGTCAAATTTAGATCTCAGAAAGCGCGGGCGCACTACATTACGGAACGGAGGGAGTATAACGATATTTATATATCTACATTAAACCGGCTAAGCTAGGGGCTCCCTCCTTTTTTATAAAAAATCTAGTGCCATGTGGAATTGACATGTGGCAACCAATTAACAGTGTCCTGCAATGAACAATTCCCCTGAAAAATAACTATACTTATGAATTTAGTATGAACAATAATCCTGTTTGTGCAAAAATTTACGTTGAGATGACATCCGAGAAGCTCGGTAAAAAGAATACCTCATAGCTCAAATTAGCTTTCTCAACCCCCCCCCCCCCCCAATTTTTTTTCTCCCCTTAGTGATTTACGTTAGAACAACATGTGTTCATTCATGTGGCATCGCTTTCAAAAAGTTCTTCTCTTTTCTTCTAGCCTCTGCCACACACCAAGTTTCTCTTTTGTTTAAAATTTTTTAGGCTCCAAGAATTTAACACATGTTTAGGCAGTGGATAGCGCACACTTATATTCTTTCTTTTTTTCCTTCTCATGAATCTACACTAATGTGGGGGAAGCACAAATGAAACTGTATACATTTGCAATACTTGATTTTCATGACAAAGCAGTAGTTCAGTTAAATATATATAACGATATTAAGTTATTAACTATATTAAATCGGTAAAGATAGGGGCTCCCTCATTTTGAAAAAATAATTCAAGTACTCTGGAATTGACATGTGGCAATCAGTGAATAGTGTCATGTAATGGATATTTCCCGTGAACAGTAGTTGCACTTATTAATTCAATATGAACAACCATTTTCCTTTTCAAGTGATTCAAACGGGCTCTTCTTTGGGCGCGGCGTGTCGCCACGCTTCTGTCTGCTAGTATAGGCTTATTGCTTCACACGAGATAAAAGGTTCTCCCGCCTAAAGCTTTTACTATGCACTAAAGTAATAGGCCGGCCCATTTTTCGCGCATTGATCGCTTGCTCGTTGTCGTAGGTTCGCTCATTCGCTTCCTTTATTTTTGTTTCTATTTTTCCTTTGGGTTTTTTCATCGGGTTTTCATTATTCTTTGTTATAATTCCACTTTGTTTGCTTCTTCACATGCTTTTTTTGGTTTTCTTTGTTTTCACATGTTGTCTTTTTTATACCTTGGGTTTCTTTGTTTCTTCACATGTTTTCTTTGGGTTTTTTCTTTTGTTCTTTTTTTCCTTTGGGTTTCTTTTTGTATCTTTCTTGTTTTTCATCGGTTCTCTTCATTCTCTTTGTTTCTTTCTCAGTTTTTGATGTTTTCATTTTTTTAATAGTGGTTTTTTTTCCTTTCTCTTTTAATTTCCTTTCTTTCTGTTTGGATTTTTTTTCTTCAAAATAACTCTTTATTACTCAAAATTATGGGTTACAATTTCGTAAGACAATATCTATGACCTCGCTTGGGGCCGAACCTAACCAAAGCATAATTCGACCCTGAGCTCCACCAAAGTTTGCCATAGCATGGCTAGCACAATTGTGACGGATATGAGTCTCGTTTCCCCATAGTTTGCTTGATTTCCCTCACCATAAACAAATATTTTGATAAGTTGCTTCCAGAACTCTTCAACATGGACAAAGCTTCCAAACAGCCTGACTCAATATCGATGGGTAGGTTACTCCACTACAAGGCCAAACTGATACCTTCTAGAATAGCGAGCATTTGTGACTGCAAGACATCATCACAGTCACCCATATGTCTGCAAGAACAAAAGAGTATGCATCTGATATGATCTCGAAGCAGCATGGTAGTCTGCGCCATTTCATTAAGTACAGAACCATTTGTGTTAAGCTTTACCCGTCCTGGGCTTGGTGAAAACCACCGGGTCTGCTCAGTTTCGGTATTATCCTGTGTGGGTTGAACCAACGGAAAGCAATGGCTGACGACCATTTTCTCTTTAATAAATTTGTATTGGGATCGTGCTTAAGGGTGGATAGAGCGTCGAGGTAGCTTGACAGGAACCTGAGAGAAACATCGACGGGAGGGGGGGGGGGTGCAGGTTTTGCACGTACCAGTTCGTTCCTAACATGTCAAACTTTCCATAGAAGCAGTAGCACACAAACCCGAGCTTATTTACTGGCATCACAAAGTAATTGAATGAACAAATCGTCATTGCTTGATGTTGGTGAGCACAGGCGGTTCCCAAACCTTGGCCATTGCCCTCGAGAGGCGTTGGGCATTCGTTGGTTTTCTTCATTTTTACTTTGTTTATATGAAAAAGTACTGATCATATATATTTTAAATGTTAAACGTATATAAAAAAAGGTTCCTAACATAAAAAAAAGTACAAGGTACATAAAAAATAGTAGACACCAAAAAACACAAATTTTGAAAATTAAATTGTATTAAAAATGTTAAATATGTATATCAAAATGTTTCTGGTGTATATGGAAAATGTACATTGTGTGAGAAACACAGCTTATTGCCAATAAAAAAACGTTGAAAACATGATCAACATTTTTTATACATGTTTAACTCTTTTGAAATACATGATCAACATTTTTAATACACGTTTAACATTTTTGAAGTACATGATCAACATTCTTTTCATACACATTGTATACTTTTTGTATACATTTTTCATATACAGGAAAGATTTTTTATATAGAAATTCAATATTTTTGAAATGTTTGATTAATATTTTTAGAATAATTATTTTTTTTTTTCAAATGATTGAGTAATAACTTTTTAATACATGATCAACTTTTTTGATCCAAATTAATTTTTTCTTTACGTTTTTTATATAGATGAGAAACTCTTTACACATTTTACATTTTCAAATGCTTAATTAATAACATTTTTTAAAACATTATGTAAAGTATTTTTTGTAATATATATATTTAGAATATTTGGAAGTATAAACAAAAGTAAAACAAGAGAGCAAAAAACCAAAAAACGTGAAATATTTTTAGAAAAAAGAGGCTGTAGTCTGTGGCCTCTGGTATTGCGTGTGCCTGGGCCGGCCCACCTTCTGGTCATTATTTTAGAAGCACTGGCATGCAGTGAGGCGCTCGCGCTTGCCCAAGATCTAAATCTTCGGAAGCTGACCATCGCGTCGGACTGCTTTGAAGTCGTCTTCGGAAGCTGACCATCGCGTCGGACTGCTTTGAAGTCGTCCATAACATCAAGAAGGGAGCATCTTTGTCCTATGCTTCGATCCTGGGAGAAATAGAGAATAGTAGTTTAAATTTTGAGAGTGTTAGTTTTTGTTTTGAGTTTAAAGAGTCCAACTTCAAAGCTCATTCGATAGCGAAGGGACCTTCTTCTCTTTCGGTTGGACGCCATGTGTGGCTGGGAGTATTCCGAACCTTATGACAATTGAATAAAATCCCAGTTACCCCTCAAAAATAAAACATCTCGCGTGAAAAAAATGGCAAAAAATGCACAACGTACATTAAATAAAAGTAGACAACCAGAAACTTATATCCTCAAAAAGCTAATTCTGTACTAAAAAATGTTAAATACGCATACAAAATTTCTGATGTATATGGAGAATGTACATTATGTGAGAAAGCTGCTTATTGTCTATAACAAAATGATGAACACATGATCAACATTTTTTTATACATGTTTAACACTTCTGAAATACATGATCAACATTCTTTTCATACACATTGTATATTTTTGTATATATTTTTTCATATACATGAGAAACATTTCTATACACAGTTAACATTTTGAAATTGCTTAATTAACATTTCCCGAATAATTTAATAATATTTTTTCAAATGGTTGATTAACCACTTTTAAATACACATTATAATTTTCTATACACATACTATATTTACAATAATATGTAAAGTGTTTTCTATAAAATATATATTCATAATATTTGAAACTATAAAGAAAAGTAAAATAAGAAAGCAATAAACGAAAACAACAAAACATGAAATATTTTTTTTAAAGGCTGCAGCCTGTGGCTTCTGGCCTTGCACGCGCCCGAGCCGGCCCACCTCTTCGCGACCTTCAGGCACGGCTGCCCTACATATCGCGTGAATATTTTCTAATTTTCTTTTATTCACACGAGATGTAGGGCAGCCTTGCCTGAAGGTGACCTACGTGCTGAAATAGGGAGCAGACACACACATCCTGCTCACCCCCAGCACGTGGTTTTGGGCTGGCCCATGTGCAGGGCGGAACACTTTTTTATTTAGTTTTTTCTTCTTCAAAATGATTTGGGATTTTTTAAAAGTTCAAAGTTTAAACAAATTATCTATTTTTAAAAACTAAAGAAATCATAAAATGCTCATGAATTAAAAAAAATCATGATTTTGAAATAATTCGGGAAATTATAAAATGTTTACGGATTGAAAAAATGTTCAAGTTTTGAAAAAAGGTTTGAATATTCTGAAACAAATTCAATAAATAAATAAATCTTATTAAATTTGAGAAAATATTCGCAAATTCCAAAAAATTAATGATTTTTTTTAAAAGTTAACAAAAAATCATAAAATATACATGAATTTCACAAATTGTTGCCAAAATTCAAAATGTGTTCATAAATTGAGAAATTGTCCATGAATTGAAAAATGTTTGTGAATTTTCAAAAAAAATCCAAATTCTGAAAAATGTTTGTCAGTTTACAAAATGTTCACAATTTTCCAAAAACTATTCATAGTTACACCAAAAAAGCCACGAATATGCACAACATGCTCGTGAATTAAAAAACTGTTCACGAATTTTTAAAAAATCTTCATGATTTCAAAATAATTGTTCATGAAATCTAAAAATGTTCATGAATTGGAATATGTTCGCAAAATGAAAAATAAAAAGGGAAAGTAAATAATAAAAAGGGAAAAAAGAACATGAAAAAACAAAAAGGAAAATCAAAATTTAAACGAAAAGAAAAAAAGTGAAAACGAAAATTAAAAAATAATTAAATATACAGGTAAAAAAAAACAGGTTCTGGGAAGGTTTTACAATCTTCCAAAACCGGTGAAAAAAATCGAAATGGGTGGGCCGTGAAGCCAGACATAGGGGCGCCCGTATGGGCGCTCCCAAAAAAAGGTGATCTTTGGTTTCTCGAAGTGGGCTTAGGCTCTTGAGCTGAGCAGACTGACAGGCCTAAAGTAATTTGACCCTAATTTAGCCCAGCAAAAAGCTTCCCCCCACCGTTCCCCCGAGACAGCCTCGTACGTACGTCGTGTGGCAGGTGTCCGATGTGGGAGTGGGACGCCACCTCCCTCGCCGGCGCCCTCAAATCCGCCGCCACTTTCCGTTCCACTCCCCATGTCAAACCCCTCCACGCTGTCCTCCTCAAGCTCGGCCTGTCCGCGTCGGCCATCCTAGCTACCTCACTCGCGCACCTGGCGCTCCGGTGCGGGCTCCCTGGTTACGCCCGCGCTCTGTTCGACGAAATGCCCAGGCGGGACGTGGTCTCCTGGACGTCCCTCATCACCGGCCACGCGCACCAGGGTCTGCACGAAGACTCTCTCGCTCTTCTGCGGCGCATGGTGGACTCCGGTGTTGCTCCCAACGGGTACACACTGTCCGGTGGGCTGCTCGCGTGTGCCGGGGTTGGCCAGGCCGCCCTTTCTACCGGGAAGGAAATCCATGCCCGGGTTGTGAAGATGAGCATGTATGGCCCGGTCGATTCGGTTGTGGAGAACGGGGTTCTTGACATGTACGCGAGGTGCGGGAATGTTGACTATGCGAGGAGAGTGTTTGGGGTGATGGTGGCGAGGGACATTGTTGCGTGGAACTCGATGATGGCTGGGTATCTCGGGAGTAGGCAAGCTGAGGAGACTCTGGGCTTGTTTGCGTCAATGGTTTCTTGTGAGGTTGGTGCAGATGGCTTCTCGTATGCCATAACTGTGGATGCGTGTGGGGAGCTGGCATTGTTAAAACAGGCGACGCAGGTGCACGCACGGGTTATTGGTGCAGGATTTGAGTCCGATGTGGTTGTAAGGAATTCCTTGCTGGATATGTATGCAAAGTGTGGATGTGTTGATTCGGCAGAGCTTGTCTTCAATGCGGCACCTTCATTAGATGCTGTTTTGTGGACTACGATGATCTCAGCTTATGGCAAGTTTGGTCGTGCACAGGATGCGGTATGTTTGTTTGATAGGATGGCACGTTTGGGCATCAAAAGAGATGGAGTAGCATACCTTGCGGTGTTGTCAGCTTGTAGCCATGGCGGACTTGTTCGAGAAGGTTGGCACTACTTCAAGTTTCTGTTTGATGGACAAAGCTCGATTAAGCTGCAGCCTGAGCACTACGGTTGTATGGCAGATCTAATTTGCAGGAGAGGTCACCTAGAAGATGCTCTTGAGTTCATTGAGAGTATGCCGTTTGAGTCGAGCATCGCTGCTTGGAGTGCGCTACTTAATTCATGTCGAATCTATGGGGATGCTAAGTTGGGTCAGCTTGCAGCGTCCCGTCTACTCGAGCTTGATCCAGAGAACCACAGTAACTGGGTTGCTTTATCAAGTATACATGCATCGGAGGGCGATTGGCATGAGACGTGGATGATCAGGGAGAACATGAACCGAGAGTGGGTGAAGAAAGAGCCTGGATGTAGCTGGGTTGAGTTGCATGATGGAGTTCATGTCTTTCTAATGGCTGATCAGTCTCACCCTGAAATTGTTAATGTACTGCAGACTCTTGATTCTTTGAAGGAAGATATATGGGTGGTTTCTTCAAAACCATGGACAATTTCTTGTGATGCTCTCTGATCAGAGCTAGTTTAAATCATGTTGAACAGTGGGCATTGTCCTAATTAGTTGTTTTCCTTAGAACTAGTGCTACTAATGCCGTCAAATAGGCTGTGAGATTATGTCCTTGGAAATTTGGAATTGCAGCAAAAGGAAGTAAGGTGATACGCTCTGGCGACTTGCTTATCTGCGTTTTGTAGATTATGCTACATGCAACGGTTTTCATGATACTGCTTTCAGTCGACCATGCATAAGTTTTTTTAATAAATTGTTCATTGTTTTTGAGATAGCTCACCGCTCATGCCAAATGGTAGTTTTTTTTATAAATTGAATTGTCGATACAGATGGATATATTGTTCGTTTCATAGAAATAGTAAGAGTTCATCAATACAAATAAGTAAGTGCTTCTTTGATTCTAAAGGTATTTTGGTGGATTCTACTTGGATTATCCCCCTATAGCTCTTATCTCATTTATAGAATTAAAGTACATAGTTTTTTTTATATATGGACAACTCTTCATGCAATTTCAAAGGAATTTTTCTATTGAGCCCAACCTCATGGAAAGTTGCCTTTGTTTC
Organism: Elymus sibiricus; assembly: GCA_039707655.1. Classification (NCBI taxonomy): domain Eukaryota; kingdom Viridiplantae; phylum Streptophyta; class Magnoliopsida; order Poales; family Poaceae; genus Elymus; species Elymus sibiricus. The sequence continues at coordinate 106,674,610 of CM077663.1, read as the reverse complement.
GATGATGACTATGACAATAACCTAATCATTCAAGAAAGTTCATGTGTTTTTCTTGTGGTGCAACCAAACAACTTCTATTACACATTCATGTGTTTTAACTTCTATAGGGTTCGACATCCCATGACATTCAATTCCTACCTTTTTCCTATTCTTGTGTGTTTTCAAATCCTGCAAATTAAAGAAGCCCTAAATTTTATTAAAACGAAGGTTAAATATTTGTTACTGCCGTAGAAAAACTTGCATTGATGGCCTTATAGGATGTGAGATGATAATCTTAATTTCACTGGCTTTATCTTTTTGTTCTTATTGGTAAGTATCTGCTTTAGTATGTTTTTCGACTGTATGGCTATGGCTGTATGACTGTAAGGGACTGATCTCTGTTTTTCCTACTGCCTTTTGTTTTGAAGAAAAATCTAGTCAAGAAGGAGGTGCTTCAAGAAGATTGAAGTGAAGGTCCAGTTTTCAAGATGGGCCACGGCCAGCTCTTAAGTGTAAGACTGTAAGAGCTCTTCTGCTAAAAATTGTGTACATGTTTCAGTGCAAACACAGTTCTGTTTGTCTTTGTCGTATGTTTTGATTGCTAGACATCAGGACACCAACTACACATATAAGATACGTAGTGTCGAACATCGAAATTTCTTTCATAGAGAAGAAATCAGTCAGAATAGTTGTTCTTCACCCCATGAGGGTCAGACTGCATCTGAGACACCTTCATGTTTTGAGTATATTATGTTGACCTAAGGACCATATTTGTACCTATACGATAGAACCATAGCAGTCATACTTGCAATGATATATTTTCTGTTAGCCTGTTAGACCCTTAAAATCTGCTGAGACCAATTAATGTGATGCAGAGCATATAGTTCCTGTCGCCGGATGTTTGCATTAAAGTGATTTAACATTTCCATACTTCAGATTTCAGAGTGATTTCTACTTTGATGTATCTTACAACTCGTCATAGTATTTTACTTTATGGTCAGCATTTTGAATACTCTATTATAATTTAAATATGGTCCACCAAAGCCCTGAAATGGGCAGAAAGCTAACTCAAGAAAAGGACTATCAGTAACTATTTTGCTTTTCTTTCATTTGCATTATTGATATAAGCAATAAGATTTAATATATTTACAATACACTTTTGGGATTAAACTGATTGCATGTTCTCTTCTCTGTAGCAGAAATAATTGCCGTGGGGCATCGAATGTCTAGCCATGCTTGTAATTACTAGGAAAGTGTTTTGCGCTGTCATTTTGAGATTTATGGCAGCTCCCCTTGGTTGGCTTAGCTATAAAGTTTGTAGCCAAAAAATAGTAATTAGAAATCAAATCAGTGAACGCGTAAACAAATATCTAGGTACAAAAAGATAACATTCATTTGTAGATGGTAGTTACTATTAAACTCGTTTCTTTTGGCAAAATAATTCTTCTTCTAGAAAGACAACAAAAGATAATCATGCCAATTACAGTTCATGAGTGTCACCATCTAATTAATGCATATGCTCACAGTAGCAAAAACCGACATTTGGTGCAATACAATTTGTATGATTAGATTGTAAAATTACATCGGATTGATTTGATCTAAATTCCTAGAAAAAATATCCATACAAAAGGTAAATAATGATGCATGTTCACTTGCTGCTCCTTATAAGCCTCTGCAGTGTCGTCTTGTATTACTTCCCTACTCTGATAGCATCTCTGGACGGCAGGTCCTTGACTGTCGTACTAAGGAATGAAAGTTTGCACAACTGAAAATTTGATTATTTAAAAAAAATAGATGACAGTATGGCATGTAGTTCTTACATAGGTCTTCCTCAGGGAGCATAAAATACGCCCCATAGTGAATAACACAAAGTTCCTTAAAATGTTCGTTGGCTCCTTGTCATCTAAATTCTATCTTACAGGGTGGCGAGAGAAATATTTGTAGTTTTAGAATCTTCTACTAAATGGCAAAATATATTATTATTTTCGCGGGGATGGGAAAATATTTGCTGTCGTCTCCTTTTCCTTCTTTTGTTTCTAGGCAGGTTTTGAGGGAGCACTGATTTCATCTAATTTGGATAGTACTAATACCCATGATATACTTAGTATTTGCTTGTGCCTGAACATGTATGGTAATCTAAACATTCGATGCCAGTCGGTGTTGTTTCTCTTTATATTGCGATGCAATGTGGTCACTATATATAAATTTGTACTTGCTGATAGCAGTAGACCAGCTTCTATGGATTCATTTCACTAACTTGAACAATTGTCATGAAAATTCATACCCTTTTACTTACATCAGCAGAAGCTCTAGGCTCTAGCTCCGGAAGAACATGCATCAACACTTTAGAAGTGGAAACATAAATAAAATCAAACAACAGTATTATCAGTTTTCAGAAATTCTGAAGCACGTCATCTTCTCTTCCTTTATTAGCAGATAGGCAGAGGCTCGCCGTTCCACTCCTTGAGGCACTCCAGCAGAGCGTCGATGTGCTTACCCTGGTTCATGGCAATGAACACCTTGTCCACCTCCTCACCAGGTGACCTTGTCTTCTCTCCGGTCAAGTACACCGTCCCTAGCTCCTTGCGCACGAACCGGTACAGAGGGTATGACCGACAGTCAGCGATATGGTTCGGTTCTGTGGCAGTGCCATTCTCCACTGCACCTCTAGCAGCCTCAACCTCCTGAGGCAGTGCTGCGCATAGCTCCTGCTCGAATGTAGCAACCTTGGCAAACACCGAGGTTTCCGCGTTGCGCTCAGCCTCGCCGTTGGCCAGGGCGTGCTCCACCAGTACCGCGCGCATCTTCTTCATGAGAGGGTAGTTGGCGCTGCAAGGGTCGTCCGCGTATGCAAACACCGCCTCCCGGTCGATTGTCTGGAGCAAGTCCTTCTCACAGAAACGAGCGTTGTGCAGGCCACCCATGTCATTTGTGCTCAGGGTCTTCCTAGCCACTCTTGTGACACAATTCTTGACGGCGTTCTTGACATTCTCTTCAAGGTGGCGCAGGTCAATGGCTTGGCACAGCGCAACCAAAAATGTAGAGGACATGAGCTTCAGAATGTCGATGGCCTCGGCGGTCTTCCGCGACGAGATTAATCCGAGGGAGTTAACATCTTGATTGTGCTGCTCTGCGCTCTGGACATGGTTGGTCACAGGGTTGCCCAAGAATTGAAGCTCGGAGCAGTAAGACGCCATGGCGATCTCAGCACCCTTGAAGCCATAGTCCAGGCTTGGGTTGCGGCCACCAGAGAGGTTGGAGGGCAAGCCATTGTTGTAGAAGTCGTTCACTAGCTCCGAGAACTGGGCAAACATGAGCTTGCCGATCGCAGCAATGGCAAGCCTCGTGTTGTCCATCGACACACCGATGGGTGTGCCCTGGAAGTTGCCACCGTGGATTGCCTTCCCACGAGATACGTCAATGAGTGGGTTGTCATTGACGGAGTTGATCTCACGCTCGATCGACTTCGTCGCTGCACGAATGACCTCAATTTGTGGGCCAAGCCATTGCGGTGAGGTGCGGAGAGCATATCTATCTTGCTTTGGCTTCATCAATGGGTCGAGTTCACCAAGTTTCTTCGCAAGCATCATGTAGGAGCTGCCCTCCAGGATGTGCTCCATGATAGCCGCAGCCTCGATCTGTCCCGGGTGATGCTTTAACTTGTGAGTCAGGTGGTCGGTGTACTCTGGCTTGCCATTCATCACCTCGCAGAACACGGCCGACAAAACTTCAGCAAGGACACCAAGGATGTTGGCTTCAAAGAGAACAATCGACGCGAGCCCAGAGCCCACCGCCGTGCCATTGACCATAGCAAGGCCTTCCTTGGGCTGCAGCTCGAAGAAACCGTGCTGGATGCCAGCAATCTTAAATGCCTCGGCGGCATTAACTTTGGTGCCGTCGGGAGCCACAGCCACGGCATTTGGACGGCCGGTGACAAGTCCGGCGATGTAGGAGAGCGGGACGAGATCGCCGGAAGCGGTGATGGTGCCCCGGAGCGGCAGGCACGGCGTCACGTTGGCGTTGAGCAGCGTGGCGATCGTCTCGAGGATCTCGAAGCGGATGCCGGAGTAGCCTTGGAGCAGGGTGTTGACGCGGACGAGCATGGCCGCGCGCGTGGTGGCCGCGGGCAGCACGTGGCCGTCGCTGCCGGTGCCGAACGCGCCGGCGTTAAGGAACCGGATGAGCTCCCTCTGCAGGGCGCCGCCCTCCTTGGTCCTCCGGTGGGAGGTGGCGCCGAAGCCGGTGGTAACGCCGTAGCTGTCGACGCAGTTGGCCATGCTGGCCATGACCCAGTCGCTGCTCTCCTTGACGCGGCCACGCGCGGACTCGTCGAGCTCCACCCTGGCCCCGCCGGCCGCGGCCACGGCGGCGACCTGGGCGATGGTCAAGCTCGCGCCCTCCATGACCACCACCGGCCTGCGGTACTCCTCCACCATCCGCTTCACCGCGTCCAGATGGCTCCCCGACAGCTCCTCCGCCGCCTTCCCCCAGTTGAGCGGGTCAGCGCTCCGCGGCTTGGCCACGCACAGACCGTCGTTGCCATTGGCCGCCATTGCTTTGCTCGGGGCCGTGTCTTGGAGTCTCGATGGAGCAGCTCGAGTGGAGACTGGTGTCAGCTCGATGAATGTGTGTACTGGAGCAGCCTTGAGAGAGAAGAGCTCGTCGGAGTAGGAGAGGTGGGGGATGCTCTTCTTGGATGGGAATGGAGGAGGGGGAAGGGGTTAAATAGGTAGCGCGGGTGGAGCAGGGTGGGTGTGGATGGGGATTTGGTGTGGACTGTGACCGGGATGGTTGTGTTGACCGCCGGACTTGGCCGGGTGAGCACGCACGAAGGTGGGTTGGTGGCCTCGTGCGTGCGGACCAGGAGGACGACGAAGAAAGGCAGCTGCTGCGACGATGGGATACTATAGTACTACTCCTACGAGTATATTATATACGCATGCTGTGCCGTGCGAAGGGGAACGCACGAGTCGACGCTGCACGCGGTTGCTGGCCGATGGCGATGGTCTCCGGTTGGCATACTTCAGGTCGCTATGATCAAGTCTGTTACGGAGACTTGGAGACGGGCTCCAGCGTCCAGCCTACAGACGAGCTACCAATCAGCAGCAAACTATGGCCATTATTGTCCCAGTGATTTCTAGATTTATTTATTTCAATTTGGTGTGTCCAAATCCAATTATCGTATGTTATTCATGACAAATCTGTTGATACTAAGTTCACACAATTACCAATCTAAATAGTAAATAATTTCTGTATATTTTCTCGAACTATAGTGATCTCGAACCCTTGTATAGATGGATCATCAAGATCCTGATCGAAGGTAGTTCCGTCGAATCCGGCAACATGATGTGAACATTAGCTAGTACTAGTGTCAAGAACGCTCTTATATTATGGGACGGAGGGAGTACAATTTAGAAAAAATCTAGCGCTAAGTGGCATATGATTGTTACTTCTAGCAATAACACATGAAAATGACTTTATCAAAGGATTTTTTTTTAGATGATATCAAAGGAATTATGCTGTGCTTGGTACTGGTGTGAATCGATTTTGATGACCTCAGTGGGCTGGACAGCTTTTAGTTACCTGGGTATTTGGTTAGCAGTTTTCGCTTAAGAAAAAAAATATTTGGTAACCATTAAGTAAAAGAATGTTCTTTTAAGAACATATTCCACCTTCATTTTCTCATTTAAATAATACATAATATACCTTCCATAACTTTTGTTTTTGTTGAAAGTAAAACTGAGAATAGATGAATGAATCAACTGCTGTGGATTTCATTGATTGATGAATATATATACATGGTGAAGGGACGCCTCGAAGGGGCGTCGGTTACAGACAAGAGAGAGAAAGAAGGAAAGGTTGCGTCCGTACAGGAAAGGCACCTCTTCGGTGATGGACACAACTCTTCACTAATGACGGTTGCTAATCTAATGATGCTTCACTAATTAGCACGTGGTAGTTAACCAACCGACATGTACTAAACTAATCCTAACACTCCCCCTTGTACATCACCGTTCTTGAATAATTCATCATTGAAGTCTTCTTGTATGTTCGTTGTTCATCTTAAGAAATCCTTATATAGTCTTTAAAGTCTCCTCCAAAAACCCTGTGGGAAAAATATGAGGAGAATAATATAGATATGTTGCTAAAACTCCTTTAAACCCAATGGGAAAAATAATAAGGAGAAACGATGCAAGATATAATGATTATTGTTTCTTGATAACCCATGTGAGAAAAACCTTTGAAGAAGGAGAAAACTCATCGATAAGTTTAGAGAACAATTAATATGTCTTGAGTACTTCCTCTAAAAACCCCGGTAGGGAAAATAAAAAGTATGACATATGATCTTTGATAAGATATTGCCTTATTAAAAACCATTATGAGAAACTTTGAGAGAAAACTCATAAGGGAAAAGAGTGCGATCTGATATGCCATTGAAACTCCTTTAAAACCCAGTGGGAAAAATATAAGGAGAAAATGATATGGCATATAGAGACACTTGTGTTTATATTGTCTCGTTAAAAACCTTTATGAGAAACCATTAGTGAAAAACTCATCAAGGGAAAAAGAGTACAATATATGCAATCTGATGATTGTTAACGGGTTATACTTTGGGATATTACCCCCCTGAACTTTGCAAATCAGGAGGATGTGTCAGACGAATACCACTGACATGATCATGACATTATGAATAATCCGTTGGATTTTCCAATATTTTGTTTGCAAATTGTTTCCTCACTTTCTATAATTTGTGAGGATACGTGGTTTTCAAGCAATATGATTTATGATATTGCTCTTCATATAACCTGTAGGTATTGAGTAACACAAGTGGAAGCATCTTGATAAATCAAGTTATGTGATTCTGATGAATCTTAACCACATGATTTTGAGTGTGGTTAATCATTGTGCTAAGTCATGCATATTTTGCAATGCTTTTAGATAAAGCAATTATGTCAGAATGATAAGTGGAAATAACCATTAAAGTTCATTTGGATGACTTCCATATGAAGGCTATTCCAGCAAATTCAGTCATTGATATGGCGTCGTTGGGATCAAATAAAGAGCCAATATCATTACATCATATCAATGTCATATCTTGTATTTTCTGATGGAAATATCTAAGATTTTGTTGAAAGCTTCAGATATAAGATGATATTCCTTATATCAATATACCTTTTGTTGGGGGTTGCAAATATAGTGTCAGGCCTGACATAGTTTGCAATTATATGAGTGATGTGAGATATAGAACTTCAGGTCCTAGTATCACTTCGTTATCACCCTAGGTATGAATGGATTTGTACCTTATCGAAGGTAGTATGACCATACATGTTTTTGTTGTTATGATATATCCACACTGAACTTCTCGTATATGTTTTGGATATATGTAGACTGATACATATTCTTGATAGAATGCTCAAGTTGTAAACTTAAGCTAAATTTGGTCGAATCCAAATTTTTCGTCTTGAGATGATTTTGTGTATGTTTATGTCTTGTAGAGACATTGATGACGAAATCATCGATATACACTGAGGTGATGTAAGGAAATCAAATTTTGGGATTCCTTTATTAACACATAAAAAATCATCATCCTTTGAGTAATCCTTTGAAGAAGGAACTCGTCTAGTCGGTAGTACCATATGATTTCCGACTATGTCGAGCCATAGAGTGGCTTCTGAATTTTTACACAAATATGTTGCGATTTATTTTGGATTCGGAATTGTAAGCCCTTCAGGGACTTCGTTATAAATTTCCGAAACGAGTAACCCATATGAGTATGTAGTCACTACATCCATTAACTGCATGGATAATATTATTTGTACTGCCAATGATATTTATTATCGAAACAAATATTATCGAAACTTAATTCCACTCATACCAAGAGGGTATGTTACATCATAATTTGATGTCGGGTCTCTGCGTGAACCCTTTTGCTACAAGCCTCGCTTTCTCACCACCTCATTGACTTTGTCTATGAATGAGAATTATTTTTTTTAGTATTCCATATGGGAGATACTTATGAGTAGTAGGTACTGCGGTAAATACCACTCTTTGCTGAGCGAATGCTATTCTTCATTACTTGCTTCCTTTTATGTGAACCAATATGAGTGCAAGAGGCACTCTACCATGGATTTTGGTTCAGGGCCCAAAAGGTTTTAGCAATCTTGAGAAGAAATATATGTCGACAAATGTAGTCTTTATTTTATATGATTCTGGTGGAATCGATGAAATTTGTGGAAATGTACTTATTCCTTTTAACTCGTGATTTCCTACAACAATGGAGTCAAGGTGTTTCGATGTCCCGGCATCAAAACATTTGTGCACCTTTATGCCGGGCTTTAGATGATGAGCATCTTGTGAGGTGTCTTTCAACTTGATGTTGAATTACATTTACTGGTTAAGGATTTGATTTCCTCTGTTTCCGCGGAAGCATATGCGAGATTACATCTCATGTGGTCAGATTTCTCCCCCTATTGCTCTCATTTCGGGAGAAGAGTGGTTTATCAGGTACCTCCACTCTTTCTGACACCTTACTGCAGGAATATAAAATTGAGTGACACCTTTGTCATCAGTAAATGTATGTGGCAGATTTGCAATGTGTTGCAAATATGTGATTCTAAACTTCTAGTTTAGATTCTTTGAGTACGTGGATATAAGGACTGAATGTCAATAACATTTCTAATTTATTTCTCGGCATTCTTTGTGGTACTTATCTCCCCCTAATGCCGTAAATGTCCTTATTGCTGATGCAATCAGCATACGGGCTATGAATAATTTTGATTGATGGATAAATTGTTATTCCTCACATAGATCCCTAATTTTCTATGAGGGCCCATTGATGTATGCTAGAGTGGTGATATCGGTATGTAACCGAATTTCTCGCAGATAGGAAATACTTTGTTGATTTCCACGTAGTTACTACAATGGGAAAGTAGTATGATATGCAGTTGGTATGACATAGATCATACTTACGGTGTGTAAGGCCGTATGTGTCCAGCAAGAGGCTGGTAAATTACAATTCTGTAACGATGGTCATATAATTAATTTCACTATCTTTGATAAGATATTTAACTAAACCATGGGTATGTACATAAAGTATTATATAGATCAGACATTGCTCGTGAAATGAGTTCAACGAAGTTGTCCATTCGAATGGATTTATCCCTTGTTTGGGATAATTTGCTCTTATTTTGATAAGTTGAGCAATTAATTTAGGTATATCATTCATGGTTTTTGTGTGACAAGAGACACACTTGAAATCGTTTTATAAATGTTTCTATGAGAACCATGAAGTACCTATATAATACCACATAATGGTTAAGTAATCCACATATATCTTCTCAATGTGTTCAAGGAAGAATGAGTGGCTCATTTAGAATTTGAAGGTGAGAGGGCCTTAAAACTTATTTCCCCTATAGCACATGCGGTGCACATAAAATATGATGATTTGGGAAATTTTGCAACTTGTTAAGTTGTGACCAAAAGAATTGCTAATAATTTTCTAATCAACCCCAAACCAGGATTGTAAGGCTAAAGCCAAATATTTTGTAAGATTTAGAAAATTATTTTGTACGCAACAAAACTGAGTATGAATTGATTCATACATACAAAATTTATCAAATATAATGTCCAATAAATAGGATCTTGGACATCGCACTACTTGTAGTAGAACAAGTATAGGCTAATGATATTTTGGGATAAATAGGAGATTACCCGAGGTCTCCGATATTATTGAGTGCAAATGAGTTCATCCTCCATTTACCGCACTAGATTTTGATTCTCCTTCTGATGAAGATTCTGAGAACAACCATTTACCAGAATATTTTGGTTGTTATTTGCAAATTTTCAAATCTATCCCATTTAACTTATCAGCCTTTTTCAATAAATTTGTGGTGTGGTTTGACCATATGTTTGAGGGTTTGGTAATCATATGTACGATATTTGTGTAACCACACATTTGACAAACTTGAGAGTTGTCTTTGTGATCGTTTGAAAACGATATATTCCCTATTAAGAGGTAATTTTGTCTTTGGTTGTCTTTTAGCCGCCACTTTACTTTGAAGTCCTCATGGCTATATGTCGTCGCCACTGACTTGGTATTCAGTACCAACAAGATGTTTCAATGATGGTATAACACCTGTGGGGTGAGTCTGATGACTTTAAGAAATTCCATGTTCCTTCATCATGGAAAATGGTAGTACCATCATAAGAGGATGTAAAGTGTATTAAGGCATTTTCAACCGGATCTACATATTATAATATTTGATCATTAGATCTCAACTTGAAGTTGATTAAAGTTACGGAATTGTGAGCCGCGATAGACTTGAGGTCTTGAAAACTGAATGGTGGTCATCCGCTATGTGCTCATGTGAGGATATTACTCTTAAGGGAAATATTCCAGGATAAATAAATATCCATCTATTATGTACTTAGTTTGAGAACTAAGTGAAGTTGATGATATATAAAATGCATATGCACATCTTAGCTATTAAGAGAATAGCCATGGCACATTTTCCCGAAGGTGGAGTTATAGTGGCAACAATGCCACATGTGGATATAATGACTGATGTCATGAATCATCTTATTATAAATACTCCCACCAAATCATGCATTTATTCAATTTACTTTTAAGAGTAAACGATATATATGGATAAAATGATTTGTTTGAGAACAATCATGGCCAAGGTGATTCGTGGTGAACCTGGGTGTATCCTTCAATAGAACGCATGTGATGAAATCCTTGCTAACATTTTGGACTTTATTCTCTAGGAAATATGTAACTTTAGAGTCAGTGCCGAAAACATAGACATTGCATGTTTAACATTGGTTAGTCACTATGAAAGTAAACCACAATGTGATGTGGACATTGCGACGGTGTTTGAGACACTATCCATAAATTATGGTATCCGTCTTGATGGATGGACGACGCTATAATTAGAAATAGTGACATCGGCTCTAGTGCCATGTATTTTACCAATGTAATAGAAGGTAATCACCGGTATATGCAAATATTTGCATAGTTTTCTATGACATATTCAAGCAAAGTGACGCCTGAATAATTGATATTAGCACAGAAATAGCATTTTGGCATATAGCGAGTGTGCAAGAATAATATTTACTATGAGAGTAAAATATTTTAGTGAACAACAACAATAAATGCTTCGGAGGAGCAAATTTTAGTACGGCTGATGCCTTATAACCATATGTGTAGACCTCAATTTATATAGGATAACACTTTGAAGATAATCACCAATATGGTGTAGATCTCGCAGTAATAGAAAACATAATCTGACTTTTGTCAGTAGATGTTTATAATTCTATTACCTTATGTTATGCTAAATGTATGAAATCACTTTGAAGGTAATCATCTGTCATGGTGACATGATATAGACCTTGCAGTAATAATGGATAGTCTGCAAAATTTTGCAGTAGATGCCAATATTACCTTATGATATCTTGAGGTAGTCACATCTATATTAGTATTTGGAAGAGGACATTGAAGGTAGTCATCTTATCAAATGACAAGATGTAGACCTCATAGTAATGATGAATAATCTGCAAACTGTGCAGTAGATGTCATCAATACCTTGCGATTCGCAAATAAAAATTTAGGCTATATACACATTAATATTTGGAAGAGCACGTTGAAGATAGTCATCTTGCCAAAATGACAAAATGTAGATCTTACAGTAGTGATGGATAATCTGCAAAATATGCAGTAGATGCCATCAAATACCTTGTGATTCACAAATAAATTTGGGCTAGTCATATTAAGTATGACACTTTGTAATTCTTTATAAAGAATAATAATTTTAATTGCAAAGTGATAGTTGTTGTACCAAAATTGCATAGTAGTATTGAGTTTTGAATCAAACTCAAAGAAGATGCCATAATTCCATAGGAATAAGATCTGGAATATTAGATTAGTTTCATAATAGTATTACTGTGGTAATACACATAGGTGGCAAAATTAATTTACACACTTATGCAAATATATGAAGACATGAGGTCTTCAAATAACAATCTTAGCCATTGTAAAATGGTGTATAATCATGTTGTATGAAATTTAGGATGAACTGAGGTCAATCACATACCATTGAACATATAAACCTTGCTAGGCTACCCGCCTAACGAGGGCACCTGCGATCGCTACGCATGCTCGGCCGTTCGATGCGGTGAATGCCGTACGTTTTAACTGGCTGGCGTTACCTTGTCCGTTCAATCGTGATGTACGTTCATGCTTTCAACTATGGTCGATGACGAGTGGGCCTTGTTGAGTGTGGGGTCGAAGAAACCATATGGCCTTTGCCTCAGTTTGGGTACGGATGGATAATGTGGACGGGTGAAAACCCTAGCCTCCTCATGTATGGGGTAAAAATCCCCACTCTCTCCCGCGCCGCCGCCTCCACTCGTCCGCCTGGAGCTTCTCCTCCCACCTTCCACCATGTCTTGCAGCGGGCGGAGAAGATGGAGAGGAGCTCGTCCGCCCACCTTCCACCATGGTTTGCAGCGGCCGGAGAAGATGGAGAGGCCGAGCTGCGGCTGCCTCGTGCGCGCTCTCTCTCCTGCATCTCGCGCGGGAGCGAGCGGTGGTGACTAGCAGAGCTGTCCTTCTTGTGGCTCGAGTGATGCAGGCAGCGGCGAGCGGCGGTGAGTGCAGGAGCCTGGCAGCTGGAGCGTTGTCGTCGTCTCACGAGGAAGGAAGCATCTACAGATCGAGACGCCTCCTCCTCATCATGGACTGAAGGAGGGGAGCAGCGGCCGCAGCAGTCCGCTGCACCACTGTTGCGCCTCTCCCTCCTCCTCTGTGCTCAGCAGGAGGCGTGTGTGCGTGTGTGCACCAGCTCGGGAGGAGAAGGAGGAGGAGGTCATCGGGGCTGGCTTCCCTTCCGTTCTGGCCGCCGAGCTCCGCGCGTTGGTGAGTTCCCAATCCAGTCCAGGCTCTCTACCCCTCTCTCTACATCTCTCTCTCCCTCTACATCTCTCCCTCTCTCCGTCAGAGGGCAGCTGCCGACCCCGAGGTGTAGGTGGCCATGGAAAAGCAGAAGATGCCACACCTGGCTTTCCCCCTTGCCTCCTGCCCTCTCTCTTCAGCTCATCTATTTACCTGTGCAAATTCTTTTTTATCTATGCCTGCAAGGTGTTTGATGAAAGTTCAGTAAGGCTGTGAGGGAAATTCTTTTTTATCTATGCCTGCAAGGTGTTTGATGAAAGTTCAGTAAGGCTGTGAGGGAATACCAAATGAGAGAGGATCCAGTATCTGTTACATGCATCAGGTTGACACCAGCTTCATGCATTTTTCTTCAAGATCATTGTTACTTTAATTCAAGATATTTTTTCATTCTGTTGGAAGATAGAAAGGATGGTTGTAGAAAGATAATTGTTCTACTTGGATACCTTTCTTTGTTTTTGTTTGCATTGAAGTAATTATGTTCAACTGCAGATATAGATTGCAGTCAAGACACCTGCTCCCTCGTCATCGACGGAAGGAGGGGAGCAGCAGCCGCAACAGGCGACGGTGCTGGCGAACGCGTCAGACATAAGTCGCTTCGGCTTCTTCCAGCGGCCCAGCCATGACGCCCTTAAGCTGCTGACAGCAGCGACCCTCTCCCAAGCTACACTGCTCCTGATCTTCGTCGCCCCACACCGTCGTACTACGCACAGCTCAGCCTGGCCATGATGCTCTTAGGCCGCGGACGCTCACAGCGTAGCCGACGATGGCGACCCACTCCCAACCCGCGTTGCTCTCCGTCAGCGCTGACGGATTAGTTTGTTTTTCAGTGTGGGCACCAGGTCTCTGAGTAGTTTAAATCTGAACGCAACACCAAGGTATCACATATTTCTTGTAAAATCTCGATGGAAGAGTTGTTCCTTCAAATAAGATTTTGATTGTCTTTTTTTCCTTTTTGCCTAACAAAACATATATGTCTGCTTCTAATTTGTAGGCTGCCAGCCTGAGCATTGCCGAACAGTACAGCTAAGCATTTTCTGAACTTGCTAAAAGCAAACATGGAAGCTCTCCCTAATTCATCGATTAAAGGTGGCTCACACAGATCGCAGGTGGTTCTCTTGCTGACCAATTAATTAGATTATGAATTTTCTTTATGTTATTGCTGATCTCAGATGCTTAGTTTCCAAGTTTATCTCAAAATTACACCTTCTATGAATGCCCCCAGGTGGTGCATATCTAAAAGCTCTTTGTGCATTCTTACGATTTTTGTATATGCATTTGCGTGAATTGAGCCCGGATCTGATCTGGTTTGGCTATGTTCATGGTTTTCTTTGGTCACGTATGAGTGGAAAAGGGAGGCAGGGGAGTTCCAATTTGTGAGGACAGTGGCGACATGGTTGACTGAATGGCAATAGGAAGAAGGCACATCTCATATAATTGTTTTATTTAAGACAAGTCTACACTCTCTTATGTCAAATTTGCACAGATTCCCCTGCCCTAGGTATGGTGCTTTTGATCCTTCAGTAAAGATTTTCACTGTTATTATGCTATGATGCTTAACTATGATCCCTTTGGCATCAGGCTATTTCTAAGAGAGAGAGAGAGAGAGAGGGGGGGGGGGGGGGGGGAGAAGAGTGTTATCTTTTGTTGGGATTACAAAGAATGGTAGCGGTGAGTATATAGTATATTCTTTTTCCTATTTTTCTTTAACATATTTAGTCTTAGTATGGTGCTTGCTAAAAACAGAGTATGGTGGTTCGATTTAGTTTTTCTTTGTGGTATCTTCCCTACCGTCTCTCTCTTTTTAGTTTCTAACTTTGATGCTTTGATTTGTTGTTTTGGCCAGCATGAGGAGTAGGAGCCACGGAGGAGGGAGGAGACTAACATGAGGAATACATATTCTTGATCGATTTGGTTCGCATGGTGGCATCTTCCCTGCTGTCTCCTTTCTTTTTATTTCCAACACTATTTGGTCAGGACGTATGGCAGGTTTGCTGACAATCTGATTGCATTTCAGGTTTGGTACTAATTTCTCGAAAAAATCATGCTTTTGCAGCACCTTCCTGTTGAGTCATGAGATCTGAACCAAGGAATCCAGATAACATCGACTATGTTTATAGATCACTACATGTTCTGTTGGAACATTGTGAGATCCTTTTTCCAGTAACCATCTGAACACACGCTTCATGTTTTTTTGAATTATTCATTGCAATGCATTGCATGCTCGCTGCAAGCTTCTAAAAAAGTTTATACTTTTGTTGCTAAATGTTCTCTCTTACTGAACTAGCTTCAGGATGAACAGTAGGTTTGCTAACCATTTGATCTTTTTGTGCATTGCAGGTTTGCTACTAAATTCTCAAAAAAGAAACGTGCTTACGCATCACCATCATGTGGAACCACGAGACCTGAACCAATGAACTCAGTGAACATTTATTATATTTATTACGGATCATTACATGTTCTGCTGGAACAAGGTGAGATCCTTTTCAGTAACCAGTTGAACACGCGTCATGCTTTTTCGAATATAACTGAATATCTAAAATAGCCATGGTGTACTGGTGTATATATTTTAAATGGCAAGCTTGCATCTCGATGTTTGATTGCTATGAACTTCCGTATTATAAAATTACAATGGATTTCCTTTAATTCTCCAAAAAGGAAAATTTGTTTGTTTGTTATGGTGCCAATAGTAACAGAAGATCATGATGAAGTTGAGTATGTAGAAATACTTTTTAAGGCGCCTCATTATTTGCTGCCAATGACTGTTTTGCCCCAATCTCTGGCTTTCCAAACATAGCATTGCTATGCCTCCAACATTCATCGATTGTCAATTGTTCTCTTATACATGACATTGATGCCCTGTGTTTGGGTAATATGTATAGAATTAGTTCCGTTCTACAAGGACCGGATATTGTCGCATTGATTAAGTTTAATTTTTTCAAGCATGCTAGAGTATGGTGGCATTTTATAGGCTCTTGAGCTATAAAACTTTACATGCTCAGTTTCTTGTTCTGTATTTGCCATTTGAGCCGAATTATCTCATCAGGGACGCATCAACATACAAACTCACCCTTCAGTTTACTTATAACATTTCTTTTTATATGGTGCAACAGCTTGAGATATATGAAGAGAATTTTTACATGTCCAATGCAGACTGTTTGTTTTCACTTTCTAATCGATTAAGTATGTTTAATTGATAATTTAATTGATGAAGTAGATATAGTTGTTGCAGCAGCACAAACTCGGTGGCGGCCGCTACGACCCCAATCTTTGGATTATTATAAGTAGAGGCTGATCGTGTAGTAGGTGAAGATGCTCACGCCTAAAGCCAAACCTGACATCGTAGACGCCACCATCCTGGAGCTCATTTATATTGGCTTCGAATGGCTACCGTTGTAGTTTCTGTACTTTTTGTTGTGGTGGTAATTGTTACCCTGTGCCTTTGCAAGAAGAACTGAAAATGGCTCAAGAAAAATATAGTGTGTCATGTTCTTGGTTGCTAATAGTATAGTACACCTATGCGGATCCTTCTGTCGGACCGTTGAATGGAAATAACTCAAAAGAAGATAATAGAGATGTTGTCTCTATGCAATCGGTAACTGTCAGTTCAGTTACAAAGAACGACCATCACAAATAGCTTCGAGAAGTCCCTTGGTAAAGGTCAGTTTGGAGTAGTATATTTTGGCTACTTGGAAGATGGAACCCCAGTTGCAGTCAAAACACGCTTAGAATCATCATCTCAAGGGGTTAATGAGTTCTTGGCAGAGGTTAGCTTTCTTCCCGCTCCTCTCCTCTCCTCTTATTCTTATGCATGTTTTATTTTTCTCTTCTGTCTAAATCAAATCAATTTGCCCAAATAATCTCTCCATTTTGCCAAACACGCTGGTCACTTATTGTCAGAACTACTCTGAATTGCATTTCAGGCTCTACATCTAATAAGAGTTCATCACAGGAACTTGGTCAATCTGGTTGGCCACTACAAGGATGGACACCACTCAACTCTTGTCTACGAGTATAAATTGCTAATTTGCATTGCTCTTTCGTGCAACAAGTGCGTTGATACTTACGAACAACGAGGCATGTGACTATTAATTACTGTTGTTTGGTATTTGAACATGTCTTTTCGAGGGGGAGATGGGAGCAGATAAATTCAGCGAAGGTTGGCTGCACGTAAACTATTGTGATCAAGTAGGAAAAAGATGTTTCCTCTCTGAACTGCTCATGTTGGAGACTGGGGTCAGTAGTCACTGAAGTTTGCACATGCATGGAGGAATCAATGATGATTCTCAAGTAACGAAGTTGTAGCCTTCACGACAAGATAAATGGATGATTTTGTAGCTCAAGTGTTGCTACATGTTACAGATAACTATGGCATTCCATTTTAATGAATCTGCATATTGCTGTTGTGAGTAATATTTCACCCTAAGAATAATATTGTTGTATCTCCAGTTTCTATGTTGCAGCAATGGGTAGTTGTGCTTTAGTCCCCCTTTAGCTTTTTTTTAACATGTGGTTGCTTCAGCTTTTTGTTGTCAAGTCTTTCTGACTATTATAGCTGCACAATTTTTAGCAATGGGTAGTTGTGTTCTCTATCATTATATTTATCACTTAGAGGGGAAGGCTTTTTGACAGGAGCACCGGATGGCTAGGTTCAGGACCTTGATTTAGAAATAAAGTTTCTCAATCATAGACAATTTTTCTTCCTAAAAAGGAATTCAAACAGCTACTGTCAACTCTAAACAGGGATTTAAAATCTTTTTCATTTCTGAAGCTTGATCTGAAGTTTTCAACGGTTGCTTGCCATTGCTGAAGCGAGGGCTCTAAATGTATTTTTGTGTTCTCCCTTATTATGTTAATCAGGCTGTATGTGTTCTGTTGGTCTATTTTCATTTGTCTACTTTTACGGAGTTTCAAAGATGTAATTTTCTCTCATGCTGTTGCCTCATTCTTCATATATATACTAAACTTCTCCTAAATGATAGACGAGGCAGGTGACTTATCTCTGTTATTTTCTTTTCTGTAAATTAGATCAATAGTCTATTTTAGTCAACTTATGGGTATGTTGAATATGACAGTTAATGAAGATGGGCATTCTTTCTGTTGAAAGCACACAATCTGACTCATTTTAAAGTAGTACATCTTTATGACAAGACCAAGCTGCTACTTTAGCAAGTATCAGGTAGAAACATTGGTCCTGCTGTCACCTGATAGAATTTTATGATTGTTTTGTCATGAACTAGGTTCTGCCGGAGCCAAGATCCAGCGCATTGTAGTTTTGTGGGATAGACATGTTAGTTCAAATGCCTAAAGGGTTTAATGCTGAATTGTTCATATAATCTTGCACCTATTTTCGTAGTCAAATAATGATTTTTAGATGCATTAGTTAAGAACACTGATTTTTCTTGGAAAGCTTTATCATGACATCGATCTTGGTTTCGCCATACTGCCATGCAGAGGTTGGATGGACTTCAGGCTTGGGGGTGGCTACAGGTTGTAGGATAGCAGGATGTGTTCTTCAGAGACCAGGTGATGTCGTTGCCAACAGGTACCTGAAGTACGAACTTCTAAATTTGGTCATTTATTTATCCTTATAGCTGGTTTCCCTTGCTACCACCTGGCACCTGTTGGATTCCCATCCTCTACAAGTATATACATGCTTTATCAAACAGAAATCAGTTGGCTCTATCATAGGTAGTGGGTGATCAAGTTTGTGCATTTTATGACATAAATCTGCTTGTGTTTTGTTTCAAAGGTAATACGCCCTAAATCATTTACTGAACTTTCAGTTCTTTTTCGGAACTAGGCGAGTAAAACCAATTTGTTATCTGCCATCCTAAATTATTTGCCATGCCATCCATGTAAGTTTTCGTATCTTATACTTAGTTTGGTGTATGAGAGTAGTTTGTAACTGGAGGAAGATTGACGCCATGGCTGGAACTGGTTCAGTGACTAAGATTATTTCAGGAACAATGTACATTTGGTACTCCCTGCACTTCATTCCGGACGTTGAATACTACTCTTGCTTTGGCAGCTCACTGATTTTATTAGGAAACCGTATCTGTTAATATTTTCTTGTCAAACTCACAACCAGTTATAATAATCAAACTATATAGTGATGTTGAGGGATTAACCAGGGCTTGGGTTTACTATATACTTATTTGATCACTTGAACCATTGTTGTTTACTTCCAGAGACCTCATTTCTCTTTTCATTTGTGCATGTCCATATCATTCTGGGAATTTTGTGTAGTGGCAACATAGCTGCAGTTTATCAAGGAGCTACTTTGGAATTTTGTGTTGTCTTGGGTAACTGCTGGTTTAAAGGGAATCCATACTTTAACAAGGTTTCTTCCAATGCAACAAAGTCAGGTACTACTCATGTTCTTTCCTGGTATGGCTTATGTGACTACGAAGTACAATACTTTGTGTTGTTGCTTTTTTTCCCCAATACTATTAGCTTTCTAGGTATATAACTTTCCCTCATATTAGTTGCAGAATCTCCAAAATTACAGAGCATGTCGGAGAGAACCGAGAAGGACCATAGCCTGCTGTCGTCCAACCCACATGAGGTGCGGGCGCTGTGCAGCGATTTGGCTCGGACCAGAAGGTTGGTTTCATATTGTGTTTACTTTTCTTATGTTATACCTGTTCTATTCTGCCCCTCACTAGCAATCCGACTGTGTAGGGTACCCATATGTATGGCCAAATTGCTCCTGAGCCAGCAGAGCGACTCAAGGATGTCTTGGAGGAAGGAAAGGTTTTCCTGATGAAGAGATTCATGTGCAAGTGAGATAGAGCATGTCATTGCCATGTTTGTAGGGACTCTGCCAAAAACAAACCGTGGTATTTCTCTGATCTTTAAATATGTATATGATGGCTGTTTTTTTCAAGTTCCATGAGTTTTTCGTTCGATCTTTAAATATGCGTCGTAGTAGGTGTATCGTTGAAAAGAGTATTGATCGAGACGTGCGTTCGTGCAGTAGAGACTTGGGTGTGTGAATATTCATCTACTTTCCTTGCGTATCACATTGTAACTAAACATCTATGTACCAACAGTAAAGACTTGGGTGTCTGAATATTCATCTACTTTCCTTGCGTATCACATTGTAACTAAGCATCTATTTACCAGGGGTAGAGACTTGGGTGTCTGAATATTCTCTCAATACTTAGCTCTCTCTCGCCCTTTGCGCCAATAACGGGTCATCTAGTTTTTCTAAAAGGAGAAGGCTTGTGCAAACTGTGATAACCATAGGGTTAAATTGCTGAAAACAGTAAGTTCGCGTATTAAACTGCAAAGTTCATTGGCCTAATGGCTCGTTTCTAAAATGTAGTAAGCCAGAGGGCTCTTTTGAAAATCGGTCAAAGAGATAAGGTTTGGCCCAATTCCTTATCCCGTGCGTGGCGTGTGTGCTAGCCATTGAGAACCAACGCCGCCGTTGCTTTGCTAGGGGCACGACGCCTCGCTGCCGCCTTGAGAGTTGAGAGGAGCCAGCCGTGCCGTCGCTTGGAGGAGTAGCCTACAGGCCAAGAGGTGTGGTGACTGTTCGCCGCCGCTGCCGAGCCACGGTACGGACGGCGCCGGGCAGTCACCGGTCGACGCAACTGGAGTGCGCTGCATTGGAAGGCGTCGTGTTGGGCTGGTGCGCCGGAGGGCGCCGCCGCCTTCTGTGCCTGGTCCTGCCGCTGGGAGCCAGCCCGAGTACGCAGGCCTAGGTCGGGGTGCGGTCGCTGTGCACAGGAGGCTGCACCCACGCCATGGCCGCCCTGCGTCCCACGTGGAGCAGACGGCGGATGGAGCGCTGGGTCGAGAGCCGCCGTGTGCGTTGCTCACTGGCCGAAGGCCGCCGGTGCCACCACGCTAGAGATCGCGGTTGCGGGTACCACCGGTCGAGGTTAGTACCACCGAATGTGTTTTGATCTGACTCTTGTTCTTTTTCAACGGAAGACATATGAGATGAATCTGCCGCTGTTATATTTGTTCTTCTCCCATTCTTCTCATCTAAGTGGATGTAAAGAATTGCTTCTGGTTTGTGGTTTCTTCTCATGGTCTCCTTGTTCCTTTTGCCTCTGCGATGGAGAAAATATAAGATTGAGAACTGTCAATTTTAATTGATTGGTAATTGATGGCCAGGGGATCGCAGAGGATGGGGTCGACGAAGAGGAAAATCGATGAGGACGGTCATCCCCAGCGATATCCAGAGAAAAAAAATCATCAGGAGTTCGTCGGACTCCTTATCCTTTTGCCCTATGATGATGCTCTCGGTAGAGGCGTGCTGATAACGTGTTGAAAGTAAAACTGAGAATAGATGAATGAATCAACTGCTGTGGATTTCATTGATTGATGAATATATATACACGGTGAAGGGACACCTCGAAGGGGCGTCGGTTACAGACAAGAGAGAGAAAGAAGGAAAGGTTGCGTCCGTACAGGAAAGGCACCTCTTCGGTGATGGACACAACTCTTCACTAATGACGGTTGCTAATCTAATGATGCTTCACTAATTAGCACGTGGTAGTTAACCAACCAACATGTACTAAACTAATCCTAACAGTTTTGTTGTACATAAAAAAAAAACTAAGCAAAATGCACCGAGATTAATTAAATTGCAAGTGCAAGCTAAGTTGAAGTCTTGACCAACTAATGGGTGTCCAATATAAGAGCTGATAGCATAGACAATATACGTGTTTCATGTAACAAAGGTTACAAATGTCCAATTGAGGTGTGGGCAATCTTGAACTTCAGTTTTCTGTAATAATCTGATTTAATCTTGTGAAGTTCCAAATAATACATGTGTTCTGGTTTATTTGAGGTGAGTGGGAACGTGAGTAGGCATCATGATGGTACTGCTGCGTGTCTATGGTCAAAGTGAGATCTAAAAGTCCAGTCCAGGCCAGGCCTACCATGGTGAAGGATGAGTCCGCCAACATGATTGATAGCTTTACTCTAATCGATCTCTCGGTCCGCAAACCTGAAACCTTAGTACAGCTAGATATAAGATTTCACACAAAATAACTGTTTATGTTCATTTTATTTTAATTTATTTTGATGGATTTAATGTATTGTACTTGTACATGATACACGCTATGCTGACACTGGATGCTAAAGAGCATGTAATTAATCTCAGTGCACCACACCAAGACAAGAAACGGACTGAAACTCTTCGACGTGATTTGTGATTTGTGATTTGGATAGATTAGATCATCTACAGCCGGCAAATCCGGCCCCTATAGGACGCGCCCGGGCAGGCGGGCACCCTCGCACACACATTCGGACTGTCCTCTTATCTGGTGTTTGACAGTCATCTATATCTATACCTATTAATAAAAAAAATAGGTATTCTTGGTCCATCATGTTATTTTACAGAAAACCCCTTAAGTTTTTGAAAATCAAACCACAATACATATTAATTGATTTTTTTTTTAAATCCATATCTTTAATCCTAACTCTAAATTTAACATGTTATATATGAAATTTGATTAAAAAATATGTACAATCTGAATATGATATTATTTTATCTGTTAACCATTTAAAATGCTATTTAAGACGAAACCTTAATCAATAGCGCATGATCAGTCTTTCTTTCACCGGTGCAAATCCGAATTGAAAATGAACACTTCGGCAAAACCAGAATGGGAAACGAAAACAATATCTATAACCACGCATGCACGTCTCATCAAAACCTCATACAAAAAATATTTTTTCATCCTATGTCGAGAGAGAGACGTCTTAAGATTGACAACATTCAAATGTGTTGTAATTGTGTGAAGAGGCCACCGTCGACAAGTGGGAAGAAGGTTAAATAAAAACACAGACGATATGCCATGTGTTAAAATAAAGGACATAGACCTATTAAAGTTTGGAGTCATGGTTATGAGGTTAGGGAGTGTGTTTTTTTCACCCGTTGCAACGCACGGGCTCATTTGATTTACCTGCTAATAAAGAAAATAGGTATTCTTAGTCCGTCGTGATATTTTGCAAAATACCCCTTGACTTTTTTAAAGTCAACCCACAGCCTATACCTACTAATAAAGGAAATGGGTATTCTTAGTCCGTCGTGATATTTTGCGAAATACCCCTTGACTCTTTTAAGTCAACCCGCAGTACAGTAAAAATGTATCGTATGTACCAATCCGGCCGAGCGTACAAAGTGAAAATTCACGTATGTCTGGCGGCACATACGGCCCAGCTGTTGCAGCGGCCCATACAACCCGTGCAGACGCGGCCCAGCTGCTGCAGCAGTCCACATACAAACAGGATGGAGGCAAAAAAAATAGGGGCGGAGGGGAGGGATTGAACACCTGACCTCCTGTCAGAACCCAAAGAGCTTATATACATCTAAGCTAGCTCATGATTCTGTTTTAATAAGGATTCGCCCGTTTATTATATAGTACAACCTTACTTCGTTAAATCTAAACACATTTGTTTAAATACGTCTACAAATTAAAACTAATAAGCCACATATAGACGACCAATAGGAAAAATGTGAAGGTTCATGTTTGTCCCTATAAGAAATGAATGCAGCGTATAAGTCATATACAAACCAAATGAAAGCATCATGTTAAAATGAGACTCTTGAGTCAAATATAGGCGTGGCTAATGGGATCGCCTAATAATACTAAATTAGAGTATATATAAGTTTCGACGACTATGCAGAAAATATGGATGTGAAAAAAACTGAAATTACATAATCTAATGACCCGACCTAATAATACCGAACTGGAATATATATAAATTCTGATCGCTTACCCAAAAAATACGGATGCAGCCAAGCCCCGGCCTAATGAAATAACTATAAATAGTTAAATATGGATGCATAAAATTTTGAACACGGGAAAGTGGATCCCCGACCTAATACTATAGAACAAAGGAAAGTATAACATAGAGTTATGTTGTCATTTTTTTTCTCCCCGTTGCAACGCACGGGCATATGTGTCAGTATATCTTAAATCCAGACTCTTAAATTCATGCACTTCCATCATACAAAAAAAAATGTCGCACCTAAATAACAAATATTGGTATCAAAGTTACATAGTTTTTACATCAAATTTATTTTAAGTGCACAACTCAAACAATAGCATTTTGATTTTCATTGTGAGTCCACATATGCTTCACAAGATCACTGATTAGATGCGCGTACATGCGTGTACACCTAATGATCTTGAAGATTCAGATGCGTCTGTAGAAAGTTCATAAACTGATTTGCATCTTGATCTTCCGGGATTTGAATTTATTCTTCAGGCGCTTCAAAATCATTGGTTTGGGCTACATCATTACCCTCATTCTCGATAATCATATTGTGCAAAATAACACAACATGTCATGAGCTGCCACAAAGTTTCTGATTCTCACATCATTGCAGCTCCACGGACAATTCCCGGGTGAGTTTGAAGCACTCCGAATGCCTTCTCCACATCCTTCCTAGCTGCTTCCTGCGTTTTTGCAAAATGGCTTTGTTTGTTGCCTTGTGGTTCAGATATGGTCTTCAGAAACGCCGTCCACTCAGAATAGACGCGGCAAAATAGTATCCCATGTTGTAGTCACGACCGCTGACAATGTAGTGGCACGACAGTGTTGTACCCCATTACAAAGCCACCTGAACATGGGAGACCGTTGAAACACACGGTTGTTGTTGTGAGAACCCGACATTCCAAAGAAAACATGCCAAATCCATAAGTCATGTGGTGCCACTGCTTCTAGTATGATGGTGGCCTATTTGGTGTGACCTTGTGAAATGACGTGGATGTCGCCTAGAGGGGGGTGAATAGGCGCTACGGTTTAGGTTTGAACAAATGCGGAATAAAACTAGTGTTTAATTTGTCAAGCACAAAACCTAAATCAACTAGGCTCACCTATGTGCACCAACAACTTATGCTAAGTAAGATAATCAACTAAGTGATAACAAGATATATTACATGAAACACTCTGGCTATCACAAAGTAAGTGCATAAGTAAAGGGCTCGGATAAGAGATAACCGAGGCACGCGGAGACGACGATGTATCCTGAAGTTCACACCCTTGCGGATGCTAATCTCCGTTTGCAGTTGTGTGGAGGCACAATGCTCCCCAAAATGTCACTACGGCCATCGTAATCTTCTCATGCCACTCTAGTGGTTTTATTCACCATCAACACTTGATGCTCCTTTTTGATTTCTACTTCCGCGACTTTCAGGATCGCGAATAGCTCGAAGATTGATAAAAAAAATAATTTTTGATGTGGAATGCTACCTAACATAATCCTGAACAAATGTCTAATCATGGCATGAATATTAAGATACAAGTGATTCAAAGCAATAGTTGATCATTTGACATAAAGACATCAATACTCAGGTTTACTAGCAAACAATCATGTCCTTTCAAAATAACAATGCTAAAGAACGCTATCCCTAAAAAATCATATAGCATGTCATGCTTGGTCTTCCTAGCATAAAGTAAATCATGAGCGCCCTGGTGTCAAACCAAGCAATTGGATCGTACTTTTTAATGCGTTTCAGCTTTTTTATTACTCACGCAATACATGAGCGTGAACCATGGATATAGCATAAAGGTGGAATAGGATATGATGGTAGATTTCAAAGGGTGAAAGTGGAGAAGAAAGTCTCGCATCAACTAGGCGTATCAACTGGCTATGGAGATGCCTGTCAATAGATATCGATGCGAGGAGTAGGGATTGCCATGCAACGGATGCACTAGAGCCATAAATGTATGAAAGCTCAACTGAAGCTAAGTGGGTGTGCATTCAACTTGCTTGATCATGAAGACCTCGGGCATTTGAGGAAACCCGTCATCGGAATATACAAGCCAATTTTTATAATGAAAATTTTCCACTAGCATATGGAAGTGACAAAATAAGAGACTCTCTATATAAAGAACATGGTGTCATTTTGAGGCACAAGTGTGGTAAAGGATAGTAGCAAAGTCCCTTCTCTCTTTTTCTCTCATTTATTTATTTATTTATTTTTATTTCATGGTGGGATTTTTTTTCTTTTTTTTCGCCTCCCCCCTTTTTTGGTGGTGGGCTCATTTGGCCTCCCCCATTTTTCTTTTTTCGTCCGGAGTCTCATCCCGACTTGTGGGGGAATCATAGTCTCCATCATCCTTTCCTCACTGGGACAATGCTCTAATAATGATGATCATCACACTTTTATTTACTCATAACTCAATATGAAAACCTATGAAACAATATGACTCTATATGAATGCCTCTGGCAGTGTACCAGGATGTGCAATGATCTAGCGTAGCAAAGATATCAAAAAATGGACAAGCCATGGAAATATCATGCTATCTATCTTACGATCATGCAAAGCAATATGACAATGAATGCTTAAGTCGTGTATATGACGATGATGGAAGTTGCATGGCAATATATCTCGGAATGGCTATGGAAATGCCATGATAGGTAGGTATGGTGGCTGTTTTGAGGAAGATGTAAGGTGGCTTATGTGTGATAGAGCGTATCATATCACGGGGTTTGGATGCACCGGCGAAGGCTGCACCAATCCTCGAAATGAGAATGGGCAATGCACGGTACCAAAGAGGCTAGCAAATATGTGGAAAGGTGAGTGTGCGTACATCCATGGATTCACATTAGTCATAAAGAACTCACATACTTATTGCGAGGTTTTATTAGCTCTCTCGAAGCAAAGTACTACCCGCATGCTCCTAGGGAGGAGGTTGGGAGGATTTAACCTTCGCGCGCCCCCGATTCAACAGGACAAAGGATTTCAATCAAAGATAAATTATGCTCCAACTTCATAACATAACTAGAGACTATGCTTGCATGCTTCGAGAATCACAAACCTTAACAACAATATTCTTACTAATCCACAATCATTCACTAGTACCCCCACATATTACCATCTTAATATCACAAAACCATTGCAGGGAATCAAACATATCATATTCAGTGATCTACAAGTTTTATGTAGGATTTTACGACTAACCATGTAAATGACCAATTCATCTTGACTCTCTAAATAGGTATAAGTGAAGCATGAGAGTTTAATTCTTTCTACAAAAGACCTAGACATGCTCTAATAAATATAAGTGAAGAAAAAGAGCATTCTACAAATAACGGTTTTCTATATGTAGAGAAACAGGCATCCAACTTCAAATGATATAAGTGAAGCACATGAAGCATTCTATAAAGCCATACTCAAAAGATATAAGTGAAGTGCAAAGAGCATTCTATAAATCAACCATGTACCTTCACATACCAGCATGGTGCATTACTTAAAAGGAAAATATAAGGCACACGACGCTCCAAGAATTTACGCATATCATGTGAACAAAATAAAAACCAAGACATACCGATAATTGTTGAAGAAGAAAGATGTGATGCCTTCCGGGGCATCCCCAAGCTTAGACGCTTGAGTCTCCTTAAATATTTACTTGGGGTGCCTTGGGAATCCCCAAACTTGAACTCTTGCCTCTCCTTATTCTTCTCATATCGATACCTCCTCGATCTTCAAACACTTCATCCACACAAAACTTAACGGAACTTTCATTAGAAAGGTTAGTACATATAACACCAAATCCCATCATGTCTTGCCATAACATTATTGTATAATTATAATCAAACATTACCTACTGTATTCTATCACAATTCTATGGCTCCCAAGTCAATGGGGCTCAACAAGAACCCAAACATAAGCAGTCAAAGCAACTATAACACAATCTGTGAAAAAACAGGACAGTCTGTAAAGATGCAGATGAAACCTATACTTCCCTAACTCAAAAAATTCTTAAAAATTAGGAAGTGATAAAAAAATTACATAAATGTACTGTGTAAAAATTTCAGAATTTTTTCATGCTCCAGTAAAATATGAAAATTCAAGCACTACAACAAGAGTTTCTGTTTTTACACAGCACATATCAAACAAGCAATTTAAACATCCTAAAGGTAAATCTTGGCACATTATTTTTATAATACAATGGATTTGTAAAAGGGTATAATTATTTTTGTTGAAAAGTTGATGTAATCAAGATTCACAAAGTTTCCATGGGCATGAACAAAAGTTCAAGGACGTCCCCCACTTCAACGATGCTCGCCTTTCTCACTTTCACTTTTCTTTTTGAAAAGGTTTTAGGTTCCCCATTTTTTTGTTTTTAATTATTTTAAAAGTACACAACAGAAATAAATGACTCTCTAAAACTTCTGGGTTGTCTCCCTGGCAGCGCTTTCTTTAAAGCCATTAAGCTAGGCATATAGTGCTCAAGTAATTGATCCACCTGGATCCCAAGGTATATAAAAGTCAATTTTAATTAACAATGATTTGTAATTTAGTAGTGAGCACAAAGCAACATATATCATGTAACAACGAAGTCTAACTCTCTTCCTATGCATTGGCATTTCATAAAAGAAAAATTCATGCACATCAAGTAAAGGCCAATACATAGCATAAGTAGTTTCTTGCAATTTTATCGTATTGGAAACATAAAGAGGTGAAGATTTAGTTCCTCTCTCATAATAATTGCAAGTAGGAGCAGCAAGCACATGCACATTATATTCATGAAAATCATCATGTGTGATAGTAAAACACAACCCAACAATATAATCCTTAATAAGTGCAAACTTCTCCGATATAGTGTAGTTGGGAGAATTCAAAAGGATAATAGGACTATCGTGTGTGGGTGCAATAGCAACAATTTCATGCTTAACATAAGGAACTATAGCAAGTTCATCTCCATGAGCATAATTCATATTGGCATCATGGCCACAAGCATAGCAAGCATCAAGTTCATCAAAAATGGATATTTCAAACGAATCGAAGGGATCATAGCATTCACGATAGCATTCATCCTTTGGTAAGCACTAAGGGAAATTAAACAATGTATGAGTTGAAGAGTTACTCTCATTAGACGGTGGGCACGGGTGATCAATCCGCTCTTCCTCCTTTTGTTCTTCGCTCTCCTCCCTCATCTTTTTCATCTAATGAGCTCACAGTTTCATCAATTTCTTCTTCCATAGATTCCTATAAAATATTAGTCTCTTCCAAGGCAGCAAATATTCTCTCAATAAATTCATTAATATTGGCATTGTATTCATAATTCTCATAGCAATATTTAAGTATGGCAAAATTTTCAAATCTGTAAACAACATCATCATAGTTATCATACTTTTCAAAGAACGATTCAATTTCATAAGCACCCTTAAAAGCAACAAATTCTTCTATTTGTTCCACATCATAGTAATCATATATAGCCTTAGCATAATAAGCCAAGGTTTTATTATCATTAAATTCACATTGAAAGGGAAGGTGTAGACCCTTACTCTTAGAGCAATAAGTATAAGGGTTTTTTACATTTGTGCCCCTGGTTCCTTAGTTGTACTCATTCATCCCCACGCTCTTAACTTTTGCTCACTTTTCCCCACTCCCTTGTCCAAAACCCTCAGAAATGGTCACATCGGAGGATGCCGTCGGGTCAATGGTTTGACCGTTAACTCTGACGAGTGGGGCCATGTCGGAACGGCTCCTCCTTTCACCATTCTGACATGTGGGGCCGCATTGAGACACGTCGGATCGGCTTGTCTAAACCTCGAGTTCGAGCCCCACAGCACCGTGCCGCTCCGCCCCCTCCACCACTGTGCTTCGCCCCCTTCGTCGCTGTCGTGCCCTCCAACCTCTAACCCCATTCCGCCTCCGCCGCCGTCGTGCCCTTTGCCAGATATACCCCACATCCCCATCTGGATTAAGCAACGATGTCGAGGGAGCAGACTCTCAAGACCGTCGACCGTGGAGAGGATTGGGTGCAATCGGCAGCGGATAATTCATGGATTACACCTGGGTAAGAATTGTTTTCCCCTCTAAATGATTTGCTGATTCGTAAATTTAGCCCTTTTTTACCTCTAGACACTTGAATCGTTCAATTTTTGCTGAATTGTTCCCGGTCTAACAGCAACCCTTATTTGAATCGAATAGGATTGATCATGCGCTTGCTTTTCGGCTGTCGGTTAGGATGGAAGTTAGTGTGCCGCGCGGTAGAAAACCGCATATGCTTACTGGATTTTTTTATCTGAAGGTGGTAGAAACCAGTATGTCGTTCAAAGATTTGCTCGCGGCGCTCCGAAATTCTCCATATGGATGGAGCCTTGGCGATGTTGTTGAACTAAAAAATTTCAGCAGTACCGAGCAAAAAATTTATACCACTAACTTGCGATGAGCATGTGGGATTGCTCTTTTCTTTGAATGCTGAAAGCCGCTTCGGTAAAATCCATATCGAGGTGCTTCAGCCACGCAATGAACGTGAGAAGGGGATGGGTGTTCAGGAATCTTCCGCCTCTGCTAACGGAGAGCGCCTAGGCACTCCTTGTAGGTCGAAACCAAGCAGAGCTAGTGGTTCTAAAAGTCACAATATATTTGCTGCCGTTTCTTGTGCCGCTTCTCCTGTCGCTGCCACAACCGATGTAGTACAGGATGGAGAGCCAGATGAAGAGGTGCCTCGACATGATGACGAGGATGAGAATATGTTCCCTGACCTTATAGATATTGCCAGTAAACAAGCAATGGAAGATGAATTTCAGGAGCAACCTATCAGTCGTGCTAGATTTGATGACACTGACGATGAAGAGAGGGAGGAGAACATCGACAGCTTAGTTTTAGATGAATATGATGGTGAGGACATGCCAACAATTGAGTGGAACAGGGAAGATCCTCAGCTTGGTGTCGGCACCATATTCCAGTCGATGGTGGACTGTCGTAATGCAGTGACTACATACTGCATTCTCACACAAAATACATATGTGATTGAAAGGAGTGATCCATCAAGGTTCACTGTTCGTTGCCCATATGATAGGTGTAGATGGAGGTTGCATGCATCACATATGTTGAGGAGCAAGTTCATTCAGGTTTGTGTATTTCAATATATACTGATTCTATTTTCAGATCATTGTGTAATGTTTTCAGATCATATTTTTTCAGATAAAAAGGAACCCACACCAGCACACTTGTCCACCTGGAGGGGGAGGGGGGAAGGCTAAAACAAATCTAGCAAAGAGTAGATGGGTGGCAGATGCAATTTTGGATTGGTTGAGAGAAAAATCAACACTTGATCCAACAGAACTCCAAGGGAAGCTATTTGATAAGTACAAGATTGTTGTACCTTACATGAAGATTTTTTATGGTAAGGAAATAGCTCTTGACAGGATTAATGGCCCTTGGAATGAGAACTTTCAGTTGCTCTACACATTTAAAGCTGAAGTGGAAGCTGCTAGTCCAGGGAGTGTTGTAGAGATTGAGAAGCATACAGTTCCATACAAAATAAAAAAGGAAGTCATTTGAGAAGGAGTGCTTCAGGAGGGCTTTTGTTTGTTTCAAGGCTTGTTGGCAGGGGTTTCTGGATGGTTACAGGCCCTATTTGGCTGTTGATGCAACTGCTTTGAATGGAAGGTGGAGAGGACAACTGGTGGCAGCTTCTGTAATTGATGGACACAACTGGCTATTCCCAGTTGCATTTGGTGTGGTGGAGACAGAGTCCGAGGAAAGTTGGGTCTGGTTATTGCAACAGTTGCGCAACCTTATAGGTACACCCCCAGGTTTAGCTATACACACAGATGCTTGCAAGGGTTTGGAGAGTGCAGTGGAAATTGTATTCCCTGGAGTGGAGCATAGGGAATGTATGCGACACCTAGCGCAAAATTTCAGAAACAAGTTCAAAGGTAAAGTTTATGATGAGAACTTATGGCCAGCATCATACACATGCAGTGAGAGGAAGCATGAGCATCATTTGAGAGCGTTGTATGCTCACAATCCTCTGGTGAAGGAGTACCTAGATGCACATCATGGAAAGTTGTGGTCAAGAAGCAAATTCAATGCAATATGCAAGGTAGACTATGTGACCAGTAACCTGGTAGAGTGTTTCAATGCAAAGATCAACTCATTGAAAGGGCTTCTGATATGGCAAATATTTGATAAGATTCGGCAGATGATCATGATAAAGATGGCTCTTCGCAAAAGAATTGCAGAAACAGAATATGTTGGCCATCTGATGCTCCCATCTCTCATTAAGGCATTGCATGTCAAGGCAAGAGGACTGAACAGAATGAAATGCATTCGAGCAGCGACACACGAGGCTGAGGTAACATATACTGACAGTAAAAAATAGGGAATGGAGATATCCAGTTAACCTAGCAACTAGGGAATGCAGTTGTAGACAATGGCAGCTCCGTGGGAAGCCATGCATAAATGCTCTACATCTGATGACTGTTATCGGTGGTGAAGATGGTGAAGTTGATCAATACATCTCTGAATATTTTTCTGTTGCCAAATTCAGGGCTGCTTATGCTTCCAATGTGCCTGCACTCTTGGGAAAAGACGAATGGAACATACTAGATCCAGGGTTCAAACTACATTCTCCTGTACTGACTAGACCACCAGGAAGACCAAGGAAGAACTGATACAGAAGAGTTGAAGAGGGTCGTTTAAAAAGACAGTGTAAGTGCAAAAAATGTGGAACCCTAGGGCACATTGCTAGGAAATGTACCAATCCAGTGGATGTTTCATTTGGAGAAGAGGAACAATGGGCGGCAACAAATGCAGAGGACAATGCAGGATTAGAGCAGATTGCAGCTATTGCAACGGAGAATGAAGTATTAGAGCAGATTGCAGTTAATGCAGAGGAGGATGAAGCATTAGAGCAGACTGCAGCTAATGCAGAGGAGAATGAAGCAACTGAATTAGCACTGCCAGCAGCTTGGTATGTGTGCAACAACCTTCCCTTTTTGTGCATTTCTTCTGTTTTTTATCGATGGCTTATACTCTTTTTTCTGTTTGATCTAGCTCTAGGGAAATTAAAGGAAAAGGAGAGAAAAGGCCAAGAGAGAATGAAACTTCGATTCAGTCATCATCCGATGCAGAATTTGAAGCCATGGCTTATGAAGGTTTTGAAGCTATTGAACTCTGTCAACTGGCTAGTGGAAGTTCTCCGCCAGCACCTCGACAGCCACCAACCGAAGTGAAGATCAAAAGGAAGAAGAAAAAGGTGGATATCCCAGCTAGGGAAACCAGGAGCAAGTCTGTTAAACATTGAATGCAAGTTGTAAACTTTGAACTTTAAGGATTTAAAATAATCCAAAATTGGAGGCGAGATTTGAATTTGAACTAACCTTTGAATTTTAAGGATTTGTAATAATTCGAAATTGGAGGCAACATTTGAAGTCCATTGCTCTGTGATGTGATGTTTGCAAAATTTGAATTATTGTTTGGGACTAAAGGCTTTGTTGTTGTTGATGATGATGTTGGCAAAATTTGAATTATTACACGTGGAAAAATTTGAATAATGAAAAAATAAGTTCAGATCCTTCCTACTGACACTAAAACGAAGCTTTGGTGATTTTCTTGATTTTTTTAAAAAAATCGTAAACCTATACCCACTATCACTCTCTTCTCGAACTCTATACAACCTCGTACGTGATAGCTCAATTTTGTGAAGGAATTTTCATGAAAATGTCCATAAACCAAGATTATTATTTTTGTCAGAACCATGTCACATACAACGGCATTGTGCGCGGGCCTTCCATTTTTTTGATTTTTTTGAATTAGTTCTACTCATTTGAACTTGGAAATGGTAGCTCACATCAAAAAGAATCATAAAAATGTCCCTAAACAAAGTTTATAATTTTTTATGGTGACTATGTCTTATAAAACGATGAACCACGAAGGTTTCATATTTTTTTGATTTTTTTGAATTGGTTAAGGTCATTTGAAAGTTGGTCAAACCTAAGATAACCCCGCTGACCGGCTCAAAACCTCGCAGCATCTCTCCAAACCCTAGCGTCGAACTGTAGTTGTCCGATCATACCCTAGCGCCAAGTGACAGCCCTCAGATATGGTCTTCTAGAAGGAATTCCGAGGGCAGGCTGTGCGCCGTTGGATCACATGGACTGCTCCGCATCGTTGGATCGTTGGGCGATTCGCGAGACGGCGAGAGGTTGGTTCTGCTCGCCCAACACTGCGGCATTGCATCCCCTTTCCTCTGCTTCTTCTTCTGCGGCGACGACAGGAGCCCCTCGCCTGCTTCGTGTTCCCCGGCGATGAGATATGTCGAGCTACACCTCAGCCTCCTGCCCCGCGTGGACCCAGTATGGTCAACTGCCCATGCAGCCATGTCTTGACTGCCCACGCACCGTGCCAATGAAACGGTTGACTTCGAAGGAGGACAGGAACGACAACTTTGGGTGCGAGTTCGTGGAATGCAAGATTAAGCCAGAGGGGCAGGTTAGATCACATGATTTTCCGATTTGCTTTTAATTCTTTTTCGTTGGATCTGGGATTTAGGGCTCATGATTTCGTTTCAGATCGTGAAGAAGTGCACACATTTTGAATGGCTGGATAACAATGTTCTAAGGCTTCAAGGGGAGGGCTTGATTCAATTCAATGGGGCCGCAACCCAGGAGCTCAATCTATCGTCAGCCGTGCGGAATTTGGTCTCTGAAAGTGCTGCTCCAACAGTT
The DNA here is from genome assembly GCA_039707655.1 of Elymus sibiricus. Taxonomy (NCBI): domain Eukaryota; kingdom Viridiplantae; phylum Streptophyta; class Magnoliopsida; order Poales; family Poaceae; genus Elymus; species Elymus sibiricus. The sequence continues at coordinate 106,640,235 of CM077663.1, read as the reverse complement.
GGGGATGCGGATCTGAAGGGAGAATTAAAGAAGATGAACAAGAACTTGAGACACATGATTCAATTGAACAAGCAGGCGAATCTGATAGATCTAGGATTTTATTTTTGTATAGTTTCCCTAGGATTTGCTTACTTGCTGGTCATCACTCGTTAGAGATGTTATTACTGCGGTGTAAGCTTAATTTGTGGATCATGTGCTCTCTGGGTTGCTTAAACTATGTCCCTATTGGTTCTCCAGCTCTGGTTGGGCCTTCGCATGGCGTTTACTGTCGAAGGCCCAAAGATAAAAGAGGCCTACGAAATGGTGCACGCGCTGGTTCTGCTTTTTTTCTTATTGATTTGATTGCACCTACAAAGAATGAGTGCACGTTGACTCTATTTTCTTTTTTGCTGATTGATTTGAAATATGGCCACCAATCGAGCGGACGTGCACACGCTTTCTCCTCGTCCGCCTCGGGGACGCGTGGCGGCCTTCCAACTACCCCCACAACCCGAAGTAAATGCGCACGCGTGGCGGGCCCCGGTAGTCAGTCACCCATGTTCGGGTCGTCGTCCTTCTTTAAGTGGAAACCTGTGGACAATGCAGGTGCATAGGGCGTCTAAGAAGCTGCATCAAGACCTAGGCATGTATGGATTGGACTAAAAACATTAATTAGCATGTGTATTTATGCGCACTTAATGAACTATTTGGGACAATGCACTTAGGCAGCTAATCACCAAGCGTTGTTGTTTGCATACACATGCGTTAATTAAGCGTTGCCATTCGCATGCACAGGTTGTATGCAACGACTCGACAGAGGGAGTAGCTTCCACCCTTCCAAAGCCAAGCCTGCAGTTGTCCCCTCCACCCCCGGCAGGATCTACAAACCCTAGCCCGCTGGCGACAAACCCTGGCCCGCCGGCGACAATTCAAAAAATTTAGCTTCTTTTTCTTCTTCTTTTCAACATCGACATGCCTCATTTTTCTCCTTTTTGACACTTCAACTAGCCCACTAGCCGCGCGTGCCAAAAGGCCCAAAACTTTCGAACCCATAAAATATAGGGCCAAAATACAAATATCACCGTATGGGCTACAAAATAACAAAGAAAAAGTAGCAAGCATAACATACATATATAAATAGGGTAGCAAGCATAACATAGTTCTTTCATAAAACACTATATAAAACGACATACATAATGATAGTTCACGTTACAACCGACGACATATAACATGGAAATATATAAAAAAAGCCCTAAGGTCTAACACCATAGGGCAAGACAAGCTTCTCCGCGCCTCCTCTTCACTCCTCTGCCTCCCTGTCGTTCTCACCGAGGAGGTAGGGGAGGCTGTGGATGACGTTGCGGTTGGAGAAGATTCTATCCACATCCATGAAGATGTTGTAGGTTGTGAATGCGATGATCTCGCACCCACACCAAAACACCATCCCGAGCAGGTGGAACGCATCAAACCTGTTGCTGAAGGTGGCGATAAGCCCTGACGGCGGAGAGCTGGAGTTTGGACGCAGTTCCTCCAGTCAGAACATGACCGGCGAGCCCACCGGGAGGTGGGAGAAGCCCACACGGAGGAACCACTCGGCCAAATCCCAGCCAGTCCTCCTGCGTGAGATCGTCCACACGCGGAGCGTTTTCTCCACGACGACGCCGGCGGGGTACCGCCTCTCCGGCCTAACTGGTGGCATCTGGAAGGTGGGGCTGTAGTAATCCATCTTCACCTAGCCTGGAGAGTGCTCTGGATTTGGGTGAAGAAGAGAAGGGGAGCGGCGCAAATGGAAGTGTGGAGAATAGGTGGAGGGGTGGGTGGTTTAAATAAGGGTGGGCATCGGCCACATGTTGCTACGTTCAAACGCCGTGCGTCGATCGGTATGCCCCGGACTTTAATTGCCACGCTGAATTGATGTTAAGGAGGTCAAAGGCTGAAACGATGTGAACTGTGAATCGATCGAGGATACGCGTGCGAGAAGAGACGAACCAGCGGCAGCGACCGTCGCTGCGTCCGTGGCAGCTCACAGGAAGGCTGCGTCAGTGGGGCATCGTGGCGGCACGCATCAGCGCATGCAGGAAGGCTAGCTGGATCATGTCGCGCATGCATAGCAGGCTTATCATGGCGGCGTGCGTCAGTGCATGCACGCGAGTGTTTCATGCAACGGCCCAATAGTCCAATGAAACCACGGCCCAACGGTCCAACCAACGCCACCATCCAACGCGGCCCCACTCGTCAGAGTTAACGGTCAAACCATTGACCCGACGGCATCCTCCGCTGTGACGATTTCTGAGGGTTTCGGACTAAGGAGTGGGAAAAATGAGCAAACGTTAAGAGCGTGGGGATGAATGAGTACAACTAAGGAACCAGGGGCACAAGAATAGAAAACCCTAAGTATAATCACATCTCAAGCATAAATTCCAAGCATACCAATGCAACATTTTAATTTGATCCCATAAGTGTTTCCCTTTTTGAGACAAGAGATAATACCTAAAGTACTCACGTTGATCCAACGTGTCTCCCATTATCAAGTTGAATGAGGATTTCTCAGGATTATCAAAGTAGTATTTAATATTTTTCACATAACCAACATCGAGGGTTTTAGGAGGTTCCCCATCTCCATGAGTAGCAAGTACAACTAATTTTGTTGGTGTTTCGTGTTCCATATCCATAACTAAAGATATAAAACAACTTAGAATAGAAAATAAAATTACTTAGTGATAAAGCAAACAAGAACACACGAGAATACCAACCACTACACTATTGCTCCCCGGCAACGGCGCTAGAAAAAAGGTCTTGATAACCCACAAGTGTAGGGGATTGTTTGTAGCCTTTTTCGATGAGTAAGAGTGTCGAACCCAACGAGGAGCTAAAGGTACAATTAATATTCTCTCAAGTTATATCGACCACCGATACAACTCTACACACGCTAACGCTTACTTTACGTAGAACAAGTGTGAAACTACTTTGCGGGAATAAAACTAGAAGTACTTTGTAGATGTAATAGATAGTTTTGCAAGGTAATAAAGAACGTGGAAATAAAAGTTAGGTGTTGTTTTAATAAAAGAACAATAAAATAAATATAGCGAGTGTGGAAAAGTGGTGATAGGATTTGCGAGATTGTCCTAGGCAATCGATAACAAGACCGGTAATCATTATTGAAGTTTTATATGAGGGAGAGGCATACGCTAACATACTTTCCATACTTGAATCATATGCACTTATGATTGGATCTATAGCAAGCATCCGCAACCACTAGAAATCATTAAGGTAAACCCAACCATAGCATTAAACATCAAGTCCTCTTTACTCCCATACACAACAATCCCCTTACTCGGTGTAAGCTTCTGTCACTCTAGCCACCCACTATAAGCGAATCATGAACGTATTGCAACACCCTCCAGCGTGAATCCTTCACGTGTGCGCCTCACGGAAGGCACCTTAGGACATCACCAAAATAAACCACGCAACTCAAATCAATCAAGATCATCAATCAACCCATAGGACAAAAAGGAACTACTCAAACATCATAGGATAGCCACACATCATTGGATAATAATATATAGCATTGAGCGCCATGTTCAAGTAGGGGGTATAGCGGGATGCGGGAGAGTGGACCGCTGTATATAGATGAGGGAAGGTGATGGTGGTGGTGATGACGGCGATGGAGTTGTTGATGTAGATCGCCGTCACGATGGTTGCCCCGACGGCGCTCCGGCGTCACCGGGAGAGAGGGGGAGAGAGCCCCCCCTCCTTCTTCTTCCTCCTTGGCCTCATCCCTAGGTGGGAGGACGGTTTCCCCTCTGGTCCATGGCCTCCATGGCTCCCGGAGGGCAGGAGCCCCTCCGAGATTGGATCTATCTCTCTGTCTCTCTTCTATTTTCGTGACTGTTTTCTAACCCCTTCGCCGTTTCTTAAATATCGAGAGATCCGTAACTCCGATTGGGCTGAAATTTTGAGAGGATTTTTATCGCTAAAATATATTTCTTGTGGCGAAAGTAGGGCCCCAACCGAATTAAGGGAGAGGCACAAGTCATCAGGGCACGGCCACCCCCCTGGTCGCGCCCTGTTGGCTTGTGCCTCCCTCGGGCACCGTGTTGCGTTAATTCCGACTCTCAAAAATCACATATATTCCAAAATAAATCTCCGTGTATTTTTATCGCGGTTGGACTTTGTTTGATATGGAATTTCTGCGAAACAAAAAACACACAAAAACAGGAACTAGCACAGGGCACTGGATAAGTAAGTTAGTCCCAAAAATAATACAAAATGTTGCCAAAAGTATATGAAAGTTGTAAAACATTGGCATGAAACAATAAAAAATTATAGTTCATCATGAAGCCCTTGTGGCTAGGTGGCAGTGACTGGAGAACTTTGTCAGTGATCGTCTCACGCGGAAGCTCAAGTCCCAAGTCATTCAAGCGGTTGTAGTACCCAGACATTCTGAGTATGTGCTCACTGACATAACTATTCTCCTCCATCTTCGAGGCGAAGAACTTATCGGAGGTCTCATACCTCTCAATCCAGGCATTTGCTTGAAATACTAACTTCAACTCCTGGAACATCTCATATGCTCCATGGTGTTCAAAATGCTTTTGAAGTCCCGATTCTAAGCCGTACAACATGGCGCACCGAACTATTGAGTAGTCATCAGCATGCATCTTCCAGACGTTCACAACATCTGCAGACAACAGTGGAGGGGCTGGCGCACCGAGTGGTGCATCAAGGACATAAGCCTTTTGCGAAGCCGTGAGGATAATCCTCATATTACGCATAGTTGCTTCCATCATCTTTCAACTTAGCTTTCTCTAGGAACTTATTAAAATTCAGGGGAGCTATTACGCGGGCCATTGATCTACAACATAATTTGCAAAGACAACTTTAGACTGTGTTCATGATAATTAGTTCAATTAATCAAATTACTAATGAACTCCCACTCAAATCAACATCCCTCAGGTTGTCTAAGTGTGACATGATCCAAATCCACCAACCCAAGTCTGATCATCACGTGAGATGAGTTGGTTTCAATGGTGAACATCTCCATGTTGATCATATCTACTATATGACTCATGTTCGACCTTTCGGTCTCCTGTGTTCTGAGGCCATGTCTGTACATGCTAGGCTCGTCAAGTTTAACCCAAGTATTCCGCACGTGTAAAACTGGCTTACACCCGTTGTATGTGAACAAAGAGTCGATCACACCCGATCATCATGAGGTGCTTTGAAACGACGAACTTTCATGACAGTGCATACTTGGGGAGAACACAATCTTATATTGAAATTTAGTGAGGGATCATCTTATAATGCTACCGTCGTCCTAAACAAAATAAGATGCATAAAAGGATAAACATCACATGCAAATCATATAAGTGACATGATATGGCCATCATCATCTTGTGCTTTTGATCTCCATCTCCGAAGCACCGGCATGATCTCCATCGTCACCGACATGACACCATGATCTCCATCATCGTGTCGTCATGTGGTTGTCGTGCCAACTATTGCTTCTACAATTATTGCTAACTCATAGCGATAAAGTAAAGCAAATGGCAGAAAATAAATTAAAGACAACCCTATGGCTCATGCCGGTTGCTGTACTCATCGACATGCAAGTCGTGATAGCTATTACAAAACATGATCATCTCATACATATCAAATCATGTCTTGGCCATATCACATAACAACATGCCCTGCAAAAACAAGTTAGACATCCTCTACTTTTTTGTTGCAAGTTTTACGTGGCTGCTATGGGCAACTAGCAAGAACCGTTCTTACCTATGCAAAGCCACAACGGTGATAATCAAGTTGCCTTTTAACCTTCTACAAGGACCGCCTCTGCCAAATCCGATTCAACTAAAGTGGGAGTGACAGACATCCGCCAGCCACCTTTATGTAAACAAGTTGCATGTCAGTCGATGGAACCGGTATCTTGTGCGAGGACAAGTAAGGTTGGTCTGAGCCACTGCATCCCACAATACCGTCGAATCAAAATAAGACTAAGGAGGTAAGCAATCTGAATATCAATGCCCGCAAACACTTTGTGTTCTACTCATGCATATCATCTACGCATAGTGTTGGGGATGTAACCCCGTGGTGAGACCCGCCCAGGTGGGGCCGGGTCATGAGGTTGGCGGCTTAGCAATGAGGTTTGGAATAAGTTTGATGGGCTTGGAGGCCCAGAGCCATAAGACAATGTGTAACCCGGTGGTGGCTTGTTAGACAAGGCAAGTATAGTTAGAGGTGAGGTCGGTTATCAAGTATGACCCGGCCCGGACTCTTGTAAGCCTAGGGCCTCGACCCGTGTATATAAAGGCGGGTTACCTGGGCGGCTTAGGCCACAAAACCTTTGATCAAGTACTAGGTCAAGCGAATCCGCTCCCTTGTAATCGATATCCAATCAATACAACTCAAAGCAGGACGTAGGCTATTACCTCTTTCGAGAGGGGCCGAACCTGGGTAACCCTGTGTCTTTCGTCCCGACCAACCCCTTCGAGTTAACCGCCGTAGCGATGGCTTCACACCTAAGTCCTGACACTAGGACATCTGCCGTGACAAAACCACGACAGTTGGCGCCAGAAGGAGGGCAGATGCTCGATGGTTTGGAGTACTCGAAGGGCTCTCTCCCAGGGATCGAGGGATACGCCGTCGGTAGGATGACCAAGAGTCGCCGCGGCAAGCTCTACATCGACGACGCCGGCTGGGGCCCCGAGGCCGACTCAATTGAGTACGGGTACCGGGTCCCCTTCGGCGGAATTCACGTCTTCATCGGCAAGATCGGCGGATCTAAACCCGGGCCGGACATCTGCACCGACCTCGTCGAGCCGGCCCGGCACGCGCAACCCGCCCGGCTTAACCCGGCCCGGAAGCACGTCTTCGTCGGCTTCACCCAAGGCGCGGAACTTGAAGGTTCTATGTCGCGGGAGGAAACCCTCATCTGCTCAGAGAATGGATCCTCGAGCGGAGAGGGGGAATCAATCTACCAGCTTCACAACGACGGGCTTGGGGGCTACTTCGAGGGCTACCCTGAGCCGGAATATCATGAGCCGGAATACTATGAGCCGCCGAGCCGCGTCGTTGTTTTCATGGCAGGATCGGCACCAGCTCCTGGTAGCACGGCTGCTGGTGCAACCGGATCTGGATCAGGCAGGCCGCTGGCTCAGGTTTTGCTGGATCTGATGAATGAACTTACAACTCTGATGGGAACCGAGGTCACGGCCGAAAACCAAGCAGCCCGTAACACGGAAATCAAGAGGTTGAAGGACCAGATGGCCGGTGGCCAAGAGGAAATCAATGCACTGAAAACTCAGATGGATGCTGAGTCAGAGCGCCTCAGGGCGGAAGCTTTTCGCCTTGACTTGGAGCAATAGACTGCAGATGGAGTCCATCGGATGAGGCATCAGACCCGATTGCTGGATCAGTATGAGCCTAGGAATCTTTTCAACATGCCAGGGACGGAACAGAATGCGCCTTTAACCATAACCCGGACGGCGGAAGTACCTAGGAGTAGGGCGGCGGTTCAGCGTCAGCAGCCAGACCCACCCCGCAAGAATCAGACCCCGCCGCAACACTTCCTGCTACTTCTTGAGCATGCGTTGGTTTTCCCTTGAAGAGGAAAGGGTGATGCAGCAAAGTAGATAAGTATTTCCCTCAGTTGTTGAGAACCAAGGTATCAATCCAGTAGGAGATACAAGCAAGTCCCCAATAGATGTACCTACACAAATAATCAAATACTTGCACCCAACGCTATAAAGGGGTTGTCAATCCCTTCACGGTTACTTGCAAGGATGAGATCTGATAGAGATAGATAGATAGGATTGCTAAAACAAAAAGTAAAACAAAAGTGAAGTATTTTTGGTATTTTTGGTTTATAGATCTGAAAATATAATATGGAAAATAGACCCGGGGGCCATAGGTTTCACTAGAGGCTTCTCTCATGAAGGAAAATAATACGGTGGGTGAACAAATTACTGTCGAGCAATTGATAGAAAAGCGAATAATTATGACGATATCCAAGGCAATGATTATGCATATAGGCATCAAGTCCGTGTCAAGTAGACCGAAACGATTCTGCATCTACTACTATTACTCCACACATCGACCGACTCCTGCCTGCATCTAGAGTATTAAGTTCATGAAGAACAGAGTAACGCATTAGGTAAGATGACATGATGTAGAGGGATAAACTCAAGCAATATGATGAAAACCCCATCTTTTTATCCTCGATGACAACAATACAAATACGTGCCTCACTACCCCTACTTTGTCACTGGGTGAGGACACCGCAAGATTGAACCCAAAACTAAGCACTTCTCCCATTGCAAGAATTACCAATCTAGTTGGCCAAACCAAACCAATAACTCGAGGAGACTTGCAAAGATATGAAATCATGCATATAAGAATTCAGAGAAGATTCAAATAATATTCATAGATAAGCTGATCATAAACCCACAATTCATCGGATCTCGACAAACACACCGCAAAAGAGTATTACATCGGATAGATCTCCATGAAGATCATGAAGAACATGGTATTGAAGAACAAAGAGAGAGAAGAAGCCATCTAGCTACTAGCTATGGACCCGAAGATCTGAGGTGAACTACTCACGCATCATCGGAGGGGCAATGGAGTTGATGTAGATGCCCTCCGTGATCGAATCCCCCTCTGGCAGATTACTAGAAAAGGTTCCAAGATTGGATCTCACGGGAACAGAGGCTTCCGGCGGCGGAAAAGTATTTTCGTGACTCTTTTTGGTATCCAGGGAATATTTGGGAATTTATAGGCCGAAGAATAGGGTTAGGAGGGCTGCCAGGGGGCCACAGGCCAGGGGGCGCCCCCCCCCCAGGGCACGCCCTGGTGGCTTGTGACTCCACGGCAGGTCTCCTGCCTTCATCTCCAAGTCTTCTGGGTTTCTTCTGGTCCAAGAAAAATCATTCCGAAGATTTTATTCCGTTTGGACTCCGTTTAATATTCCTTATCTGCAATACTCAAAAACAAGGAAAAAACAGAAACTGGCACTAGGCTCTAGATTAATAGGTTAGTCCCAAAAATAATATAAAATAGCATATTAATGCATATAAAACATCCAAAACAGATAATATAATAGCATGGAACAATCAAAAATTATAGATCCGTTGGAGACGTATCAAGCATCCCCAAGCTTAATTCCTGCTCGTCCTCGAGTAGGTAAATGATAAAAACAGAATTTTTGATGTGGAATGCTACCTAACATATTTATCCATGTAATATTCTTTATTGTGGCATGAATATTCAGATCCATAAGATTCAAAACAAAAGTCTAATATTGACATAAAAACAGTAATACTTCAAGCATACCAACAAGGCAATTGTGTCCTTTCGAAATAACATGGCCTTAGAAAGTTATCCCTACAAAATCATATGGTCTGGCTATGCTCCATCTTCCCCACACAAAGTATCTAAATCATGCACAACCCCGATGACAAGTCAAGCAATTGTTTCACACCTTTTATGTTCTCAAACCTTTTCAACTCTCATGCAATACATGAGCGTGAGCCATGGATATAACACTATAGGTGGAATAGAATATGGTGGAGGTTGTGAGGAAAAAGGAGAAGATAGTCTCACATCAACTAGGCGTATCAACGGGCTATGGAGATGCCCATCAATAGATATCAATGTGAGTGAGTAGGGATTGCCATGCAACGGATGCACTAGAGCTATAAGTGTATGAAATCTCAAAAAGAAAACTAAGTGGTTGTGCATATGATGGAAAATTCAACTAGTTATATGAAAGTGACAAAATAGGAGACTCTCTATCATGAAGATCATGGTGCTACTTTGAAGCACAAGTGTGGAAAAAGATAGTAGCATTGTCCCTTGTCTTTTTCTCTCATTTTCATTTTTTTTCTTTTAATTATTATTATTATTTTTATTTTCGTGGGCATCTTTGGCCTTTTTTTTATTTGGGCTTCATTTGCCACTTTTATTATTTGTAAAGTCCGGAGACTCATCCCAACTTGTGAGGGATTCATAGCTTCCATCATCCTTTTCTCTCACGGGACAATGCTCTAATAATGAAGATCATCACACTTTTATTTACTTACAACTCGATACCTAGAACAAAATATGACTCTATATGAATGCTTACGAATGCAAGGCAATATGAAAATGATGGTGCGTGTCATGAAAAACGGAACGGTGGAAGTTGCATGGCAATATATCTCGGAATGGCTATGGAAATGCCATAATAGGTAGGTATGGTGGCTGTTTTGAGAAAAGTATATGGTGGCTGTTTTGAGGAAGGTGGGTTTAATGCACCGGCGAAAGTTGCGCGGTAATAGAGAGGCTAGCAAAGGTGGAAGGGTGAGAATGCGTATAATCCATGGACTCAACATTAGTCATAAAGAACTCACATACTTATTGCAAAAGTCTATTAGTTATCGAAGCAAAGTATTAGACGCATGCTCCTAGGGGAGAGGTTGGTAGGAGTTAACCATCGCGCGCTCCCAACCCTCACACAAAGGTTGACAATCATTAAACAAATCATGCTCCGACTTCGTTACATAACGGTTCACCATACGTGCATGCTACGGGAATCACAAACTTTAACACAAGTATTTCTTCCAATTCACAACTACTCACTAGCATGACTCTCATATTACCATCTTTATATCTCAAAACTATATGCAAAGAATCAAACTTCTCATAGTATTCAATGCACTTTATATGAAAGTTTTTATTATATCCCTCTTGGATGCCCATTATATTAGGACTAAATTCATAACCTAAACCAATTACCATGCTGTTTAAAGACTCTGAAAATAATATAAGTGAGGTACGAGAGTTCAATAATTTCTATAAAATAAAACACCACCGTGCTCTAAAAAGATATAAGTGAAGCACTAGAGCAACATTGCCTAGCTCAAAAGATATAAGTGAAGCACATAGAGTATTCTAATAAATTCACGATTAATGCATGTCCCCCTCAAAGGATGTGTGCACCAAGGATGATTGTGGCAAACTAAAAAGCAAAGACTCAAATCATACAAGACGCTCCAAGCAAAACACATATCATGTGGTGAATAAAAATATAGCCTCAATTAAATTTATAGATGGATTGAAGACGAAAGAGGGGATGCCTTCCGGGGCATCCCCAAGCTTAGGCTTTTTGGTATCCTTGAATATGGCTTGGGGTGCCTTGGGAATCCCCAAGTTTGGCTCTTGCCACTCCTTATTCCATAGTCCATCAAATCTTTACCCAAAACTTGAAAACTTCACAACACAAAACTCAACAGAAAACTCGTGAGATCCGTTAGTATAAGAAAAATAAATCACCACTTTAGGTACTGTTGTGAACTCATTCTTTATTTATATTGGTGTAATATATACTGTATTCCAACTTCTCCATGGTTCATACCCCCCGATACAACCCATAGATACATCAAAATAAGCAAACAACACAAAGAAAACAGAATCTGTCTAAAACAGAACAGTCTGTCGCAATCTATAGACTTCGAATACTTCTGTAACTCCACAAATTCTGAAAAATTAGGACAATCAGGAAAATTTGTATATAAATCTTGTGTAAAAAATTCATATCAAAAGCACGTTCCAGTGAATTTACAAAATTCCTGGACTGAGAGAAAAAGTTTCTGTTTGTCAGCAAAATCAAATCACAAACACCGTAGACCATCCCAAAGGTCTTACTTGGCTCAAACACTAAATTAAACAAGAAAACACAATTACTACAGAGGTAATAATGTGTAAAACACTCAAAAACAGAAGCAAAAACAAAAGCATAAAAATAAAATTGGGTTGCCTCCCAACAAGCGCTATTGTTTAACGCCCCTAGCTAGGCATAATGATTTCAATGATGCACACATAAAAAGTAGTAATTGAAGTATGCAAGAAAGCATCATGAATCTCATGACAAGCACATTTAAGTCTAACCCAGTTCCTATGCATAGGGATTTTGTGAGCAAACAATTTACGGGAACAAGAATCAACTAGCATAGGAAGGCAAAACAAGCATAACTTCAAAACTTTAAACACATAGAGAGGAAACTTGATATTATTGAAATTCCTACAAGCATATGTTCCTCCCTCATAATAAATTTCAGTAGAATCATGAAGGAATTCAACAATATAACTATCGCATAAATCATTCTTTTCATGATACACGAGCATGCAATCATCATAATGAATTTGCTCATCAAAACTTGGGGGACAAAAAATATCATCTTCATCAAACATAGCATCCAGAAGCTTGTGGCTTTGCATATCATTAGCATAATTGACATTAATAGAATTTATAGTAACATCATTGCAATCATGCTTTTCATTCAAGGGACTATCATGAATCACCTTATAAATTTCTTCTTTCAACACTTCATCAAAATTTTCATGATTTTCAAGCAAAACTTCATAGAGATAATCAAGTGCACTCAACTCACTAGCAACTGGTTCATCATAATTTGGTCTTTTGAAAAGATTAGAAAGTGGATGAGGATCCATATCAATAGATTTTTAGCAAGCGAAGATGCAAGCAAATAGAAGGCACATGGCAACACAAGAAAACAAAAAGAGATCCAGCGAGGAAAAGGCAAATAAAACGGAAAATTGGTGAAGTGGGGGAGAGGAAAACGAGAGGCAAAAGGCAAATAATGTAAATGCAAGAGATGAGTTTGTGATGGGTACTTGGTAGGCTTGATGTAGATCCCCCCGGCAACGGCGCCAGTAATCCTTCTTGCTACTTCTTGAGCATGCGTTGGTTTTCCCTTGAAGAGGAAAGGGTGATGCAACAAAGTAGATAAGTATTTCCCTCGGTTGTTGAGAACCAAGGTATCAATCCAGTAGGAGATACAAGCAAGTCCCCAATAGATGTACCTACACAAATAATCAAACACTTGCACCCAACGCTATAAAGGGGTTGTCAATCCCTTCACGGTTACTTGCAAGGATGAGATCTGATAGAGATAGATAGATAGGATTGCTAAAACAAAAAGTAAAACAAAAGTAAAAAGAATGCAGCGAAGTATTTTTGGTATTTTTGGTTTATAGATCTGAAAATATAATATGGAAAATAGACCCGGGGGCCATAGGTTTCACTAGAGGCTTCTCTCATGAAGGAAAATAATACGGTGGGTGAACAAATTACTGTCAAGCAATTGATAGAAAAGCGAATAATTATGACGATATCCAAGGCAATGATTATGCATATAGGCATCACGTCCGTGTCAAGTAGACCGAAACGATTTTGCATCTACTACTATTAGTCCACACATCGACCGACTCCTTCCTGCAACTAGAGTATTAAGTTCATGAAGAACAGAGTAACGCATTAGGTAAGATGACATGATGTAGAGGGATAAACTCAAGCAATATGATCTAAACCCCATCTTTTTATCCTCGGTGGCAACAATACAAATATGTGCCTCGCTACCCCTACTTTGTCACTGGGTGAGGACACCGCAAGATTGAACCCAAAACTAAGCACTTCTCCCATTGCAAGAATTACCAATCTAGTTGGCCAAACCAAACCAATAACTCGAAGAGACTTGCAAAGATATGAAATCATGCATATAATAAATCAGAGAAGATTCAAATAATATTCATAGATAAGCTGATCATAAACCCACAATTCATCGGATCTCGACAAACACACCGCAAAAGAGTATTACATCGGATAGATCTCTATGAAGATCATGAAGAACATGGTATTGAAGAACAAAGAGAGAGAAGAAGCCATCTAGCTACTAGCTATGGACCCGAAGGTCTATGGTAAACTACTCACGCATTATCGGAGGGGCAATGGAGTTGATGTAGATGCCCTCCGTGATCGAATCCCCCTCCGGCAGAATACCGGAAAAGGCTCAAAGATTGGATCTCACGGGAACAGAGGCTTCCGACGGCGGAAAAGTATTTTCGTGGCCCTTTTTGGTATCCAGGGAATATTTGGGAATTTATAGGCCGAAGAAAAGGGTTAGGAGGGCTGCCAGGGGGCCACAAGCCAGGGGCGCCCCCCCTAGGGCGCGCCCTGGTGGCTTGTGACTCCACGGCAGGTCTCCTGCCTTCATCTCCAAGTCTCCTGGGTTTCTTCTGGTCCAAGAAAAATCATTCCGAAGATTTTATTCCGTTTGGACTCCGTTTAATATTCCTTATCTGCAATACTCAAAAACAAGGAAAAAACAGAAACTTGCACTAGGCTCTAGATTAATAGGTTAGTCCCAAAAATAATATAAAATAGCATATTAATGCATATAAAACATCCAAAACAGATAATATAATAGCATGGAACAATAAAAAATTATAGATACATTGGAGACGTATCACTTCCCAACACCACCCGGTCATTATTCTAACCCGGTGGAGAACATGGTGGCAGCGACAGTCCGGCTCGGCGCGCTCCCTATCCCTGATGGAACGCCTTTTGCAAAGGAAGCCCGGAATGCCATTGGATATTTGCAGACGGCTATGGCACAACAGCAGAAGTATACCTACAGCCGGAGCCGCGTGCACTCGACCCCTATCCCGAGCCGCAGTTACAGCCGGCGCATAGAGTCGCCTGCGATATCTAGCAGCGAGCGACGTCGGAACCCGGCGCGAGATGACCCGCCTGCTCTTGATGCCCAGGCGCTGGTAGACCGTGCGAGAGCACAGCGAGAGGCGGCAGCGGCGGCAGCAGCGGCGGCTTACCAAGAACCCATAGTAGCACCTTCTGTTTCAGTAGGAGCCAGAGTAACCTCCAGGGCTGTGGGGGTGCCGTGCTTAGTGCCGGCTTTACGGAACGAACGCCTGCCAACGGATTTCAAGAGTCCCCGCAAGGTGTCAAATTGTACTACCGATCTACCTCCAGAAGCTTGGATCGAGAGTTATGAACGAGCCATGGAGATGTTAAACGTCAGTGATGCAGTCTGCGCCAAATATTTCATCATGATGTTGGAGGGGCCGGCTCGCACGTGGTTGAAGGGTTTGCCACCCAATACCATTAATTTCTGGGCCGAATTAAAGCCAAAATTCATTAAAAAAATCAAGAAACGTGCAAGCAGCCCATGACAATCGTGGATTTGGACCATTGTGTGCAGCGGGAGGATGAGTGAGCCCATCATTGGGTCCGGCGGGTCTCAACCATTATCCACTCTTCTGATAATATCACGGCGGCTTAGGCGGTTCTAATTCTGGAGAGGAATTGCCACTTTGTGCTCCTCAAGCAGAAGCTTGGACGGCTCAAGCGTTCATGCCAGGATATGGGGGAGCTCATGGCGGCTCTCACCAAGTATGCGGACTCTGACAGCACGAAGGACATTGGTTCTGATGATGAGAAATTGGCTAAGGGTAAGAAGAATAGCAATGGCAAGAGTCAGCAGCAGAGTGGGGCAGGAAATAATAATAACGGTAATGGCGGTAAGCGGAAGCACCCAGACGGCGGGTCAGATCTGGTGGCCAACACTAGTGCTGGAGGCAACCGTGGCAAGGGCAGTGGTAAACCGCCTTTTGGCAAGTCCAAGCCTTTTAATATGGAAGCAATGTTGAATGCCCCTGTCCAAAACATAGTGTTCCCAATAAGCCATCCACTCATGCCTGGAAGGATTGTTGGGTCATGCGGGAGTTCCGGAATTACAGCATTAACCAGCATCAGGGCGGCGGCAGCGGACTGTTGGGGAACGTCGCATGGGAAACAAAAAAATTCCTACGCACACGCAAGATCTATCCATGGTGATGAGCATCTACGAGAGGGAGAGTGAATCTACATACCCTTGTAGATCGCTAAGCGGAAGCGTTAAGAAACGCGGTTGATGTAGTCGAACGTCTTCGCGATCCAAATTGCAAGTCGTCCCTCGATCCAAACACGATCTAGCGCCGAACGGACGGCACCTCCGCGTTCAACACATGTACGGCTTGATGACGCCTTCACCTCCTCGATCCAGCGAGCGATGGTGAAGTAGTGGATGAGTTCCGGCAGCACGACGGCGTGGTGATGGTGGTGAGGAACAATCTCTGCAGGGCTTCGCCAAGCACTACGGAGATTGTGACGGGAGGAACTAGAGGGTTAGGGTTGCCGGCACACGGCTTGGGAAATCTTGATGTGTCCCGTGTGCTAGCCCTGCCCCTCTATTTATATGTTGAGCCCTGGGGTCTAAACTTGGAGAGAAAGCCTCCACAAGGTCGGTTTTGCCCGCACAAGGTCGGTTTGGCCCGCACGGAAAGAGTCCAACTCGGATTCCAGCAGTATCGCGTACAAGCGGTAGTACCACTCACGAGCGGTAGTACCGCTTGAGCGGTAGTACCGCTTCACACAAGCGGTAGTACCGCTTACGCGGTAGCACTGCCTTACCAGCGGTAGTACCGCTTAAGGCAGCAGCAAAACTTCCTTTTGCACTTTCCAATACCTCGTGGGCTTTACCCCTTTGGCCCATATAAAGTGTTGCTGCACCCGAACACTTCGGTAAACATCCGGAACCCCTTCCGGTGAATTCCGGAACCCTTCCGGAGATCAAAACACTATTATCACATATATCAATCTTTACCTCCGGACTCTTCCGGAGATCCTCGTCATGTCCGGGATCTTATCCGGGACTCCGAACAACCTTCGGTCACCAACACAATAAGTCAACTATACTAATCGTCACCAAACGTTAAGTGTGTAGACCCTGCGGGTTCGAGAACTATGTAGACATGACCGAGACACCTCTACGGTCAATAACCAATAGCGGGACCTGGATGCCCATATTAGTTCCTACATATTCTACGAAGATCTATATCGGTCAAACCTCTATGTCAAGGATTCAGTTAATCCCGTATGTTGTTCCCTTTGTTCTTCGGTATGTTACTTGCCCGAGATTCGATCGTCGGTATCTCTATACCTAGTTCAATCTCGTTATCGGCAAGTCTCTTTACTCGTTCCGTAATACAAGATCTCGTGGCTAACACTTTAGTCACATTGCTTGCAAGGCTCATTGTGATGTTGTATTACCGAGTGGGCCCTGAGATACCTCTCCGTCACACGGAGTAACAAATCCCAGTCTTGATCCATGCCAACCCAACAGACACCCTCGGAGATACCTGTAGAGCATCTTTATAGTCACCCAGTTACGTTGCGACGTTTGATACACACAAGGTATTCCTCCGGTGTCAGTGAGTTGCATGATCTCATGGTCATAGGAACAGATACTTGACATGCAGAAAACAATAGCAATAAACTGACACGATCATATGCTACGTTTATAGTTTGGGTCTTGTCCATCACATCATTCGCCTAATGATGTGATTCCGTTATCAAATGACATCTCATGTCCATGGCTAGGAAACCTTCACCATCTTTTGATCAACGAGCTAGTTAACTAGAGGCTTACTAGGGACACAGTGTTGTCTATGTACCCACACATGTATTTTAGTTTCCAATCAATACAATTATAGCATGGATAATAAACGATTATCATGAACAAGGAAATATAATAATAACCAATTTATTATTGCCTCTAGGGCATATTTCCAACACGGACCGTCTGGCGGGTCAGGATCTGGCTCTCCTGGGTCCAGCTTTGGTGGAGGTGGCTCGGGTTCTGGCTATATGGGCCAGGGAAACCATGGAGGTCATAATCAACAGGCTGGCAATGGAGGTCAGCAACAAAACAACCAGTCCAGGAATCAGAGTAACCCAAAACAGCTTAATGGAGGGCAATATCATGTTTTTATGACAAGCCTTGACAAGCGGGATCAGAAGGTGCGCAAGCGGGCAGTTAATGTGGCCATGACGGCTCTCCTGCAGTACTTGAAGTGGTCTGAGTATGACATAACTTGGAGCAGGGAGGATCACCTGCCGCGTGTGGATAACCCGGGGCAGTTGGCCTTGGTAGTGGCCCCCCAAGTAGGAGGCTACGTGTTCACTAAGGTACTCATGGATGGTGGCAGCAGCATCAACATCCTGTACTATGACACGTTCCGCCGGATGAACTTGCTTGACAAGGATCTCAAGCCATCTTCAACGGTTTTTCACGGTGTGGTGCCCGGAAAATCGGCCTATCCAGTTGGGAAGATTTCCCTGGAAGTAGCTTTTGGCGATGAGTTCAACTACAGGGTGGAGACCTTATGGTTTGAGGTGGTCAAGATCAAGAGCACATACCACTCTTTGTTTGGGCGGCCGGCTTACGCCAAGTTCATGGCTAGGCCTTGTTATGTTTACTTGCAGCTCAAGATGCCCGGATTAAATGGCACGATTACAGTGCATGGTGATCAGAAGATTGCTCTTGAGTGCGAGGAAGGCGATGCTGCATATGCAGAGTCAAGTTGTGCTGAGGCGGAGCTCAAGTTTTATAAGGAGAATGTTGACCCGACAAATATGACCCCGTTAAAGAAGCCCAGTACAGAATCTGAGCCGCCCCTGAAGTTTGTGGCAGAAGATACCAAGCTGGTAGAATTTAATCCTGGCGACTCATCACAACAGTTCACTATTGGGGCCAATATGGATCCCAAATAGGAAAGCGCGCTCATCGAATTCATCCATGAGAATCGGGACATCTTTGCATGGAAACCTTCTAACATGCCGGGTGTACCGAGAGAATTCACTGAGCACCGCCTTAATGTGGATCCTAAGTTTAAGCCAGTCAAACAGTTCCTCCGTCATTTCAATAAGGAGAGGAGTAAGGCTATTGGAGAAGAGGTAGCCCGGCTCTTAGCAGCAGGGTTTATCATCGAAGTTTTCACCCAGAGTGGTTAGCTAACCCGGTGCTGGTACTCAAGAAGAACGGCATGTGGCGCATGTGTGTGGACTACACCGATCTCAACAAGACGTGTCCGGTTGATCCATTTGCTCTCCCCCGTATCGACCAGATCATTGATGCAACGGCGGGTTGTGAGAGTTTATGTTTCCTGGATGCTTATTCGGGTTATCATCAGATCAAGATGGCAGTCAAGGACCAAGAGAAGACGTCTTTCATTACGCCTTTTGGAGCCTTTTGTTATGTGTCTATGCCTTTTGGGCTCAAGAGTGCTCATGCGACTTATCAGCGCTGTGTGCAGAACTGTCTTCATGGTCAAATTGGGCGCAATGTTCATGATTATGTAGATGATATTGTGGTCAAGTCAAGGAAGAAGGAGACTCTGTTGGCTGATTTGAAGGAAACTTTTGATAATTTGCGGGTTTACAAGATGATGCTTAACCCGGCAAAGTGTGTATTTGTTGTACCTGCAGGCAAGCTCTTGGGATTCCTGGTCTCCGAACGCGACATTGAGGCTAACCCGGACAAGATAAAGGCCATCACTTCTTTTTCTAAGCCGGCGTGTATTAATGATGTTCAGCGCCTGGCGGGTCGCATTGCTGCTTTGAGCCGGTTCATAAGCCGCCTAGGTGAGAAAGCTATTCCTTTATATCAGATGATGAAGAAGATAGATGACTTTGTCTGGAGCGATGCGGCTAATGAGGCGTTTGAGGCGCTCAAGAAGCAGTTAGCTGAGCCGCCCATCTTGGCTGCTCCGGTGGAGAAAGAGCCTTTGCTTCTGTACGTGGCGGCTAACAACACAGCTGCCAGTGCTGCCGTTGTGGTGGAGCACAAGGAGGCGGGTAAAGAATACCCAGTCCAGCGGCCGGTTTACTATGTCAGTGAGGTCCTGACGGAGTCCAAGCAAAGATATCCACATTGGCAAAAGCTGCTGTTTGGTGTATTCATGGCCAATCGCAAGCTGAAGCACTATTTCCTTGGGCATCCAATCATAGTGGTCAGCTCTGCTCCGTTAGGTGATATTATTCAAAATAGAGAAGCTACTGGCAGGATTGCTAAGTGGGCAATTGAGCTTGGACCTCTTAATCTGAAGTATGTGCCCCGGACGGCTGTAAAATCTCAAGCCCTGGTGGACTTCATTAATGACTGGACGGAGTATCAAGCACCTGAGGAGAAGCCGGACAATACATATTGCACGATTCATTTTGATGGTTCCAGGCAATTGGAAGGCTCGGGGGCTGGAGTTGTTCTAACTTCCCCGCGAGGTGACAAGTTCTGTTATGTTTTGAGGTTAATGTTTCCTTGTACTAACAATGCAGCTGAGTATGAGGCTTTGCTTCATGGGCTCCGTGTGGCCAAGGAGATGAATTTGAGCCGGGCCAGATGTCTTGGCGACTCAGACCTGGTAGCTCAGCAAGTCTCTGGCACGTGGGACTCTAAGGACCCTTGCATGGCGGCTTATCGCCAGGCTGTTGATGTTATCGCTGGCCACTTCAAGGGCTATCAGGTGGATCATATTGATCGGCGGAAGAATGAGGCGGCTGACGCGTTGTCAAGACTGGGGTCTCAGCGTAAGCCGGTGCCGCCTAATGTGTTCCTGGACGTATTGCATCACCCGTCGGTCAAGTTACCGTCGGAGGAGGATTTGGCTATACCTGACCCGGAAGGGCAATTGGTGGCGGCTCTCCGTGCAATTCCTGATTGGACGTTACCTTACCTGGCGTATCTGACCCACTGCGAGTTACCTCAAGATGAGACTCTGGCACGGCAGATTATAAGGCGGTCTAAATCTATGACTATTGTCAATGGTGAGTTACACAGGCGCAGCGTGACTGGCGTCTTTCAGCGATGTGTTTCTCCTGATGAGGGCCGTGAAATCTTGCACGAGATACACGCCGGCGATTGTGGTCATCACATCGGGGCAAAGTCTTTGGTGGCTAAGGCTTTTCGACATAGTTTCTACTGGTTAACAACTCATAAAGATGCAGGGTACTTGGTCAGTAAATGTGACGAGTGCCAGAAACTTGGGCGACGTGCCCATGTGCCGGTTCAAGAGTTACGGATGATTCCAATCACCTGGCCGTTTGCAGTCTGGGGGCTTGATATGGTGGGACCTTTTAAGAGGTCTAAGGACAAGAAGACCCACCTTTTGGTGGCGGTTGACAAGTTTACTAAGTGGGTTGAAGCTGAGCCGGTCAATAAGTGTGATGCAGCAACAACAGTTCAGTTCATCAAAAAGCTGATCTTTCGGTTTGGTTATCCTCATAGTATCATTACCGACAATGGCACAAACCTGTCCAAGGGGGCTATGAAGGAGTTTTGCGATAGTGAGCACATCCACCTCGATGTATCTTCTGTGGCTCACCCACAGTCTAATGGTCAAGCAGAGCGTGCTAACCAGGAGATTTTGAAAGGGATAAAACCCCGGCTTATGGTTCCTTTGGAGCGCACGCCGGGCTGTTGGGTGGAGGAGTTACCTTCAGTTCTTCGGAGCATAAGAACCACCCCCAACAGGTCAACAGGCTATACGCCTTTCTTCATGGTTTATGGTGCAGAAGCTGTTCTCCCTAGTGATATTCATCATGACTCGCCTAGAGTGGAGGCTTACGTGGAAGCTGATAATGAGGCGGCGCGTCAGGATGCTTTGGATGCCTTAGACGAAGAACGGGATCTTGCAGCAGCTCGGTCCGCGATTTACCAACAAGACCTGCGTCGCTATCATAGCCGCAGGGTCAAGACCCGGACGTTCCAAGAAGGCGACTTAGTACTCCAGTTAATTCAAGACAAGTCAGATATGCATAAGTTGTCACCTCCTTGGGAAGGGCCGTTTGTGATCAGTAGAAATCTCAACAATGGTTCCTATTATCTCATTGATATATGGGAGAGCGACAAGTCACGAACCTCTGGTGAAGAGACTGCAAGGCCTTGGCATATAGCTCACCTTCGGCCATTCTATACTTAAGCCGCCGGTCCGGCTCTCATCAATGTACATATTCCTGTCATTGTATATACCATCTTTTATGATATAATAAAGTTGGCATCCCCATGATTAGGGGCTTCTGCCATTTTTTTTGCACTAAGTCTCGTGCAAACGAGTTGATCCTTCATCCGGTCACTTGGGGGCTTCCAACCCACTAGGTTTAGCTTTCATACCCTCTTGAACAGGCTTTATATGCCATGTTCGAGTTAAACCTGCCTGTTTGCAACTTGCTACTCTGCCATGTGACCCGCCGAACTCTTGACAGTCAATCTTGCTCAGAGACCCTGAACTTTCATAAGTCAATCTCGCACAAAGACCCTGAACTTGTCAAGGTTTAAACGACGGCTTTGTCACGAGAGAGCCGGCTTATAGTGAGCTAGGATAAACGCCTTGTCTGCTGTAGTCTTTCCGCTATGTGGCCCGTTCATACTCTTAGCAATGTCAATCTTTTCAAGACCCTGAACTTGCTAAGGTTTAAGCGACGGATTTGTGTCACGTGAGAGCCGGCTTACGAGGTTTTAGGCTTTTATGCCTAGCTTCTTCGGAAGCAATATAAAAAAAATCTGGAAAAAATAAAGTTCTCTTGTCTTGTTGTGCCTTTAAAGCTGGTTTCTAAGACAGGGGATATGCAAATGCATATTCTGTTGCTTGTTTTTGCAGGCATTTTTTCATGATAAGAGTCTAAGTTTTCGGGTAACCCCGGCTTAGCATTGTTCATGGCATACAACCCGCCGGGCGAGTCAAGGCAGTCAGACGATTATATATCAAGACAATTATGCTAAGTCGCCGGTGTATGGTCTGAAAGAAGCATAACAAGTGCACGAAGGCACAAGAGCAGGCGATTAAGTGTTTTTCTACTGCTATTACAAGGCTGTCAAGGAGCCCAAAATCTCCGAACTTAAGTTTTTTGCAGCAAAATATAACCCGGCATATCAACAGGGCCAGGTTACCCTCATCTGAAGAGAACTCTTTATTTAACTCTGTGTCGGGTCATCCTGCGCCGGGTCTTCGGTCTCCAGGATCTGAAGGTTGTCCACATCCCAGTTGCAGCTTGTTAAGGCCTCAAATTTGGCTTCATCATGCATGATTGGAGATGGGTCAACGTCAGGGGCAAAGAGGTGCTTACGGCGTTGAGGAATCAGGCTCTTTGCTTCGAAGGTGGGCCCCCGAACTCACTTGTTATCCTCAGAATAAGCCGCCTGATACGATGACATATCAGTTTCTCCGGCCAGCCGGCTTGCCAAAATTCGGGACGCCTTCATGCAGCGGGCATAGTCATCTTGAGTGAACTGTGAGCCATCGTCTTTCAGCTGAGGAAAGCCATCCATCATCTCGGCCGGGTTAAGCTCGGGAGCATAAGCCAGTGACCGGCTCAAAGCAGCTATTGCGCCCTTACGGGCGGCTGATCTCTTTAGCTCTTCTATCTGCTTTGGGATGGTGGAGAGGACTTCTAGCATACCCTTCATAAACTTTGGGATGCCCTTCTCAGTCATAACAGCCTTAATAGTGAAAAGGGATCCGGCATACAGCTGTTCAGTAAGAGAATATAAAGCCTTCAACTTCACCAGGCTGTCATCCGGAAGTTGACGAGTTCGGTGACCTACAAAAGAGATTGGGATTGTAAGTCGCCGGGCGAGTCTCCGTAGGTCATGTCAAGCGTAATTACAAGTCAACAAATACTTACCAAAGACGGCTTCGGTCATCCGGCTTATGTACCGTTTCAAGCCGGTCAGCTCTTCAGTCACCGTCTTAAGACGGCCTTCTGCGTCTTCTACGCGCTTGGTCAGGGTGGCTTGGCTCGTTTCAGCAGATTTCTTGAGTGTTTTGAGCTCAGCCTTGATCACATCCAGCTCAGTCAAGGCGATCTGATACTTGGCGTCGGCTTCCGCTCGGCTTTCTTGTTGTAGTGCCAGACTCTTCTTAAGGTCCGACACGCTTGACTCAGCGGCATTTAAAGATTCCTGCATAAGACAAGTCATAACAAGGCAAGATTGTTAGTTCTAAGCCGCCTGTCCGGCTCATACCAATTTTTGGAAGTTTGGCAGAATCATTACAAGTCCCAAGCAGATTGCAAGCAATATACTTGACACTTGGGGGCTAATGTGTCTCAGTTCTTTCTTATATTTACAAGGAACATAAGACCCGAATCATCTTCATGAAGATAATCCGGCCCTTGGGGGCTACAAATGGCTCTTATTCTATGATTAAGTGCCAGCTCATTATTTACATAATGACCCAGCCCTTGGGGGCTACAAATGGCTCTTATTCTATGATTGAGTGCCGGCTCATTATTTACATAATGATCCGGCCCTTGGGGGCTATATGGCGATTTATCGAAAGATTGCAAATGATGGAAGACCCGGCTGACCTTTTGAGAGGTAAACCGGCTCTTTGGGGCTACATAAGTATGTATATGGAAAGGCAAGGGAAATGGAGTACCTCGTATTTTTTCTTCATCATGCCAACCAAGTTGGCCTCCATGTCCCGGCTTGCAGAGAGACGGCTCAGATAGCCAGAGTGCAACTCATCAGCAGTAAGTTTTTCTAAGTTAGGAAGATTAGATTGAGTCTTTTCTTCCTTAGAAGGAGCTGCCTCGTCTTCGTTGGTATGTTTTGATAGCACATTGGAGGGAGCTGGAGATTTATAAGCCATGTCTTCAGCTGTTGGCTGGGGGCTGGGCGGCTTAGGATCCATTTCTAGATGGGCCTTAGGAGCCTCAGTATCCATATCAGCCGGCTCATTATACTCAGGAGCTTTTTCATGGGCGTCTTTGTCAGCCTCAGACGGCTCAATGTGAGCTTCAGGGGTGTTAGTCTTTGGGTTTGCCGATTCTGGAACTTCAGGAGTAGCGGTTGACCCGCCTACCTTCCTTCGTTTGGCTTGAGCCCTATGAGCAAAGGTGAAGTTACACGTCAATGAGCAAGGATAGACTATTAACGCATGGAGTGGTATATAAAAATACTCACCCCGGGTTGATAATAAGAGGAGGTAACTTTGAGGCGGTTGAATCGCCGGAAGAAGGAGGCGAGTCCTGAAAAGTTAGCATTGTTAAATACAAGTTACACAACAAGATTATCATACAGAAGAAATAAATTCAAGGCAAGGAAGTACTTCAGTGTGCCGTTTCCGAGGAGCTGGCTCATTTGGTAAGCCGGCTAAAAGATCTTCAGAGCCGGTGCTCCGGGTCTGACGTCTGTTGTCACCTTGCTGCTTCTTCAAAAGAAAGTTGGGATCCAAGTGAGTAAAAGGGAGATAACATTGTACTTTCCGTACGGCCCGCCGTATTCTTTTTACTGGTAAAAGTTCCGAGTCAGAAGAGATAATGGTTACCTCTGCAACATCAGCATGACTTGTTTCTGCTTCCTCCTGTGAGTAATCATTGTCAATGAGTAGCATAAAGAAAAGACCAAGGGAGTCAAGTTCTACCTCTGAGTCATCCTGGTCGAATAGTTCTTCGGTTGATTGCTTCTTCCTACTAGCCGGCGCCTTAGCTTTGGTCGCCTTATGGACTTTGCTCTTCTTCTTGAGGGAAGGGGGTAACATCTTGTTCCAGAAGGAAGAGCCGGCCTACATTATGATATGTACGATGACAGAAAGGTCAAAATACAATATACGAAGTACAACATTTAAAGAATGAGGGAAGATAGGGTGAAAGGGGTCACCTTTGGAGCCGGGTTAAGTGGATAAAAAGGACTTAACCCCGTCTTGCTACAGGCGGCTTGAGGTTCTCCCAGTAAAGACTTGACAATGGTATTGAGGTCCTGGTCTGTTAAGGGGGTCTGGTTGAAGCGTTGAGGGTCGTTCACTTCACCAGTGTATTGGCACATTAAGGGGCCGCGGCGGCTCAATGGCAGAATCCTCCAAGAGACCCAGCTGCGGATCAGATCAACACATGTTAACCCGTTGGCTAACAGGGCCCTTATTTTCGAGAAGGTTGGGCCATATTGAGCACGCTCTGCGGCAGACATCCGGTCTGGGAGCTCCGTATCAGTGCTGAGCCGGTAAGGACGATAACCCGGCAGTGGGTTCTCCCCTTCTGGTGAAGTGTCTTTGTAGTAAAACCAAGTCTTATTCCATTCTTTGGGATGACTCGGCAGAGTTGCTGCTAGAAAGAGTACATCTCTCCGTCTTTGAAGAGTGACACCTCCAAGCTCGAGGCTCAATCCATCCGCCATTTCTGTTTGGCGGTTGATGTAGAAATACTCCTTGAAGAGGTCAACAGACGGCTTTTCTTGCAGATAAGCTTCGCAAAGGGTCTGGAACTGGCACAGATTGGTGACAGAGTTGGGGCCAATGTCTTGAGGGTGCAGGTTGAATGAGTGTAAGACATCTCGGAAAAATTTAGACCCGGGCGGAGAGAAACCGCGGAGAAGATGGTCCGTGAAAACGATAACTTCCCCATCCTCGGGCTTAGGGGTGGTTTCATTGCCCGAAACCCGCCAGTGGATAGCATTCTGAGCCGGCAAGACTCCCATGGTGACAAACTCTTTGAGTGATTCTTCAGTTACCCCAGACCTTACCCAGTTGCAGGTAGATGGGACTTTAGACATGGTGGCGGCTTAAGAGACTGCGGAAAGGCATGAGTATTTGGCGGGTTAAAAACATATTATGACCGAGACAGTTATGATTCTAAAAATGGTGACGGCATTTGGCGGGTCAATATAAAGTTATGAGCCGCCAAAGCAGGTTGTGATATGACGACATGAGCCGGCAGCCTTACGGCGGGTCAAGTTTATCAGTGAGTATTGAAAAAATTACTAAGTATGGAGAAACAGATTCCAACAGTTACAGCTATTGCTTGAAGATCTATGGGCGAGGTAAAAAAGAAAAATATTCCTAAACCTAAAGCCAGTGGAAGAACAGGCAATCTCTATGCGGATTAAAGTGAGCCAGCAATCTGCAATGAGCATGGCATGCTGATTGAGCGGATGACCGCATGATTTGGGCGACATTATAAAGCCTAAAGGAGCGTTTTTTCTCTGATCTACGAAGAGTGCTCCGATGAGCCGTGACGAACATGAAGAAACCAGATGAACTCGGGGGAAATCTGAAAAGGCTAGTGCAAATCTAAACAAGGGGCAAAGATGGAACCTTGAGGACGCGGACGAACGCGGAAATGCTCTGGACGTAATCAGGGTGATGCAGCGGCCAAGGTTGGAGATGACGGCGAGGCCCGGACGGCGCGGGCGTCTAGAGGAAGAAGAAGAAGAAGACCGCGGCGGGGAAAGTGAAGATAATGGGGCCCCCCGTGCCTATTTATGAGGATGTGATGGAACAACAACAGTCGGCGCGGGAATCGAGGAGGCACGATGATGATTGACTAAGAAAGTGCCTTCATTCTCGGGCTGGTCATATTAATGGAGAAAGATCCATTGTAACGTCAGGGGAATCTTTTTGATTTTCCTGAGCTGACGTCACGGCGGGTCATGAACATTTGTCAGAGACGACGCCGCCCATTTTTGGCGGGTCATGAAGATTTATCAGAGAATGCAAGATTCGCCAACTAGAAGACTTGAAGATTGACATGAACCGGTTCAAATCAATCTGGGGCCTAATGTTGGGGATGTAACCCCGTGGTGAGACCAGCCCAGGTTGGGCCGGGTCATGAGGTTGGCGGCTTAGCAATGAGGTTTGGAATAAGTTTGATGGGCTTGGAGGCCCAGAGCCAGAAGACAATGTGTAACCCGGTGGCGTCAGCCACCGGTGGCGGCTTGTTAGACAAGGCAAGTATAGTTAGAGGTGAGGTCGGTTATCAAGTATGACCCGGCCCAGACTCTTGTAAGCCCAGGGCCTTGACCTGTGTATATAAAGGCGGGTTACCTGGGCGGCTTAGGCCACAAAACCTTTGATCGGGTACTAGGTCAAGTGAATCCGCTCCCTTGTAATCGATATCCAATCAATACAACTCAAAGCAGGACGTAGGCTATTACCTCTTTCGAGAGGGGCCAAACCTGGGTAACCCTGTGTCTTTCGTCCCGACCAACCCCTTCAAGTTAACCGCCGTAGCGATGGCTTCACACCTAAGTCCTGACACTAGGACATCTGCCGTGACAAAACCACGACACATAGACCTACCTCTGATACCACTGTTGGTGAACGTTGCATGGGAAACAAAAAAATTCCTACGCACACGCAAGATCTATCCATGGAGATGCATAGCTACAAGAAAGGAATTGGGTCTACATACCCTTGTAGATCGCTAAGCAGAAGCGTTAAAAACACGGTTGATGTAGTCGTGCATCTTCACGATCCAATCGCAATCCGTCTCGATCTAGCACCAAACGGACGGCACCTCCGCGTTCAGCACACGTGCAGCTCGATGACGTCTCCACCTCCTCGATCCAGCGAGCGAGGGTGGAGTAGTAGATGAGTTCTCCGACAACACAACGGCGTGGTGGTGGTGGTGGTGGAGCAATCTCAGCCGGGCTTCGCCAAGCACTGTCGCAGATGTGGTCGGAGGAAGAAACGGGGTTGGGAGAGAGGGAGGGCTCCGCCTAGGGTTGAGGCCCGGCTGCCCTCCCTCTCCCCACATATATATAGGGGCAAGGGGGAGGGGGTGCACCGGCCCTAGGGCTGCCTCCAAGGGAGGGGCGGTGGCCTAGGGGGTGGCTTGGCCCCCCAAGGTAGTGTGGCGCCCCCCTAGGGTTTGCCCTCCACCTGCCCTAGCCGCATGGGCCTAGGTGGGGAAGGGCGTTGTAACACCCTGGTTTCAGTGCTACAGTGATGTCTGTAATTAAGCTACAGTAATGACCTTGATCAAGCTTAATCGTTTTGTTAATCTAGTTATGATCATTGTTGGAATCAACCTGGATTCAAATTTCCTTTGCAATTCAAATTCATTTCGAAGGTGAATTTAAAAGTTTTGCAAACTTCAAATTAAAAATCATGCTTAGGTTGCAATTATTCCCTAATCTATCCTAAAATTGGAACCAACATTTTATCATGTGGTTATGTGCCTCAAAACTATTTTAACAGACGCCAAAACAATTATTAAATGCCTTTTGGGATTATATTATTTTTCAAATGTTTTCAAAGGGCCTTCAAAATTATTGGGACTATGCCAAATATTGCATTGCAAATATTGGGCATGCTCTCTTCTTTTTGTGAAGGTATTTTGTAAGTAAAACAAATAAAAGCAGAAAAGTGTATAAAAAGAAAAAGGTTAAAAGAAATAAAACTAACAAAATATAAAAAGAAAAAAATGAAAAAAACAAAGCCCCCCCCCCCGGGCCCAACTGGGCCACCGGCCCAGCAGGCCGGCCCAACCGGCCACCCCTGGGGCTACAACCACCCCGCACCCCCCTCCCCCGAAACCCTAGCCCCATCGCCCACTCCACCCCACTCGCTCTCCCCCACTCCCTCCCGATTCGATCTGGATCGGGCGCCGATGCCGCCGCCCCGCGCCATCCCCGGCGGCCCTCCCCACCGTCGCCGGTGAACCGCCTCCTGACAGCACCCCTCCTTCCTCCTCTCCTCCCCGCCGGCGCCTTCCCGCCAACGCCCGGTGCCACCCCGCCGTCGCACCTCGCCACCAAGACCGCTGCCTGACCCCTACGCACCTCTGTGAGCCGCCCCCCCCCCTCTGACCGTTCGTTGCGCCGCCCGCCGCTCCCCTGACCGCGCCCCGTCCCCGCTCGACCCCGAACCCCCCTTGCTCGCCGCTGCTCCCCACGCCGGCCCCGTGTGAGCCCCGCCGCGCCCTGGCTACCGGCGAGCCCCTGTGGCCGGTGAGGGCCTCCGGCCGTCGCCCCCCCCCCCCCGGTGTATTTTGGTTAGTGAGGATTGACCCCCCACTAACCCCACTGACAGTGGGGGACCACCCCCCCACCACCGGATGACAGAGGGGGCCCATGCCCCCTAAACGTTTTAAAATAAATAATAATAATAATGTTAAAATTAATAATAAATAAAATAATTAATTAGTAAATTAATTAATTAATGTAATTAAGATTAATTAGATTAGATAATCTCTCTGCTAGATTAATCAGTCAATGACATGTGGGCCCAGGTTGATTAAAACTAATTAAATTGTTAAGTTAATCAAAATATTTAGCTTAGGTTTAATGTACCAATGACAAGTGGGACCCCCCACCCTTAATTAATCTGATTAGTGTTAATTAAACAACAATTAAAACTGTGTCACTGACCTATGGGGCCCACTGGTCAGTTTGACCAGTCAACCCCCACTGTTGACTTAAATTTAATATACTGATGTCATATTTGAATTATTGAATTAAATTTAATTCTGTTTATTTCAGAATATTAATAAAACTTTAAAAATTAATATAAAATAAATCGTAAGTCAGATGAAAATAATTTATACATGAAAGTTGTTCAGAAAAATCCCACGAATCCGAATACGTTGTTTGTTAGTTTGTCACGCGCTCCTATCATAACGAACGTGGAACTTTTCCATCATTTTCGTTTGTCCGGTAGTAGCCCAAGACCCGGGAAATATCGTCAGGTATTCTTCCGACCCGTCTGCGACGTGTAGTACTGCGTTAGTGCATGCCTAGCTCTGCTTATTGCCATGCCATGCATCGTGTTGCATCTGTGCTTTATATTTATTGTTTCTTCCCCCCCCCCCCCCTCTTCTTACCGGTAGAGCCCGAGACTGACGGTGCTGTCGGGTACGACTACGCGACTGATGACCAGGCCTTTGTAGCAGAGCAGCAAGGCAAGCAACCCCCCTTGAGCATTCCGATATCGCCCAATTCTTTCCCTCTTATTCTTGCATTAGATTTTGCTACTGTATTAGTTAGCTCCTATTCTGATGCATAGCCTGTTTTTGATAAACTGTTATTGTAACTGCTGTCATATCAACTGCTTAGTATAGGTTGTTCACTGAATCCCCTGTGACCCCTAGTGTCAGTTGCCCCGCTTTAAATATCAGTTACTCGATCTTCGTGATCGACGAGCCAGGCCCTTCACATCACCGCACACCCCCTTAGTTGTACGGCTCTGTGGAACTACCATCGGGTACCGAGGGTGACACCTCGTAAAGTACTCATGATGCTAGCTCTGTAGTGTAGCTAGTCGGTCGTGGTAATCAGAGGGTGATACCTCTCTACCACTCCCGATATCGACTCTGTCGTGCAACCCCCTCAAGTGTGGGACCCTCGAGGGTGATTCCTCTAAGTCCACCTTGACGGTTTCATCGAGCGGGACCCTTTGAGGGTGATTCCTCATGTTTCGTCTTGATGTTTTATACACACGATTACTATGACCTGGTTACAGAAACAGGTTGATGATGGGTCGGCCCTGAGGGGTACCCACGGTTTGATGATGACGAGGCGTGGCCGGGCAGGTGAGGCCCTTGCCACACATCCTCGAGACGGGGCGACGGGACCGCACATCATGGGTCGCGCTCGTCCCGCATTAATAAAATGCTAATGGCTTGGGTATTTGATATGAGTTGGTCGTTTGACCTTTTACGCACCAAACCTTCACGTGGGACAAGTTATGGGTACTCAGTGTCGTTGTATCAGCCGAAGCTCTTCGGACGTCAGCAATGGAGCGGCGCGCGCCCGAGTGGTCAGCAACGGCATTGATCTTGTATTAAGTGATGCTAGGACTGACCTCGGTCGCCCATGCATCGTGCAGGAGTGCAAAGGGAGAGTGGGCCCATGACCCCTGCGCGCTTAGGATTTAGACCGGCGGGCTGGCCTCTCTGTTGAGCCTAGGTGGGGCGACGACGTTTTGATATCCGGAGGCCAAGCATGACCCAGGAAAGTGTGTCCGGCCGGAGGTGATCAAGCGTGTTGGAAATGTGGTGCACCCCTGCAGGGATGAATTCAACTATTCGAATAGCCATGTCCACGGTAACTGGACGACTTGGAGTTGTACCATGATCTACTACAACTAAAATTGTGACTTAAAATTGAAATGGATGTTGGCTCTGAGATTGCTTCCTCGCAGGGAGTCGAGGAAGAATCTCTGGGCGTGGTTACTTAATAAAATTTGCTACAATAATATGACTATATATGAGATACCAGTCTACTCTCTTCTAATGATGCAAGATGCTGAAGATGCTAGTCTTCGATAGGACTAGGCCTTCCCCCTATTCTTGCTTTCTGCAGTCAGTCCAGATATACCCCATTCCTTGATACTGATGCATACTTAGTTTAGTTCTGATGTCAGTCTTGCGAGTACTTTGGATGAGTACACACTGCTGCTTTGCTTTCTTTTCCCCCTCGATTCGATTTATGTGTTCTGACGATGGAGCCCAGGAGATGGAGTATGCCGGAGACGACTACTACACCTCCGCTGGAGCTTACTACTACGTGGAGGCTGCCCCCGACCAGCAGTAGGATAGGAGGTTCCCAGGCAGGAGGCCTTGCCTCGTTCGATCCGTTGTTATGTTTGTGCTAGCCTTCTTAAGGCAAAACTTGTTTAACTTATGTCTGTACTCAGATATTTATTTGCTTCTGCTGACTCGTGCTTGTCGAGCTTTGTATTCGAGCCCTCGAGGCCCCTGGCTTGTAATATGAAGCTGTATGACTTTAATTTGTGTCTAGTGTTGTGTTGTGATATCAATCAGTGAGTCCCTAATCTTGGTCGTACGCCTTGCGTGTATGATTAGCGAACGGTCAAATTGGGGGCGTCACAAGTTGGTATCAGAGTCAACTGCCTGTAGGTAGCCCCCTTTCCAACTCCTTGGCCGAAGTTGAGTCTAGTCATTGAAAAACATTTACTAATATAGGTGTGTGGCTTACGGCCCCACATCTCAATCGGGTGATATTAGGATCTTTCATTCCTCGTCTATACACTGGGTTCTGATCTCTCTTCTCTTTCGGGTTAAAGATTTTGCTAACTCTAACATTAGGCTCTCGTGATCACATCCACCGGCGATTTGTTTCATCGACAATTGTTTTCCTTTGAAGTTATGATGCACACACTGTCATTTGACATCTTTCAATCTTCTTGTTACAGATGTGTCCCGCTAGGCAGGTCGTTCGTCTGACTTTGGCTCATGATACGACTGGTTTCCCGGCCATTCTGGTCAACCTCTTGATCAGGCTGGGATATCGCTGGTACCCTGAGTACACTGTTTATGAGGACTACCGCGAGTTCAACCAGGAATAGTATGAAGCTAAGATGGTTATCTGGGATCGGCGGGACCTCTCCATCACTGAGCTGCACACCTTTCATGGCATTGGAGTGACCGTTGAGATGGCATTACAGGATGCTGCCTATGCTGCTATTGTTCGTCTCCGTGCAGCGAACCCCTGTCTGGAGGAGACGGCATTCAGGTACATCCCGTATGTTCCTGCTGGAGTTGATACTGCAGCCGACGCTGAGGTCTGCACCCCTTTCGCGCGGCAGCGCAACGACCAATCCTACACTGCTGTCTGCACCCCCTACGTGAGTCGTCGCAACGACCCACAGGCTCTGGTTCAGTACACTGAGGCACTGGATCGCACTGTCCGAGCTCTTAACATTGAGCTGTACGCCACCCATGCTTGTCTTTATCAGGCTATGGACCAGTTGTTGCCAGCAGTCAGTGCGGGGATACATCTGGAGTACATTCTTCACCCGCGTCGAACAGAGTTTCCACCAGGTCTTGAGTGGCCTGCTGTTGGAGGTCATACTTCGGCACGTGGACCCGCGCTCCCCGTTGGGCACCAGATTCTACATCAGGGTGTGCACGGGATGCAGAACCCTGCCCCCAGGTTTCACATTCAGGGCCACGTGCAGTTCTGTGGGTTCTTTCGTTGTCCCCGGCAAATGGCAAATAATGTAAATGCAAGAGATGAGTTTGTGATGGGTACTTGGTAGGCTTGATGTAGATCTCCCCGGCAACGGCGCCAGAAATCCTTCTTGCTACTTCTTGAGCTTGCGTTGGTTTTCCCTTGAAGAGGAACGGGTGATGCAGCAAAGTAGATAAATATTTCCCTCAGTTGTTGAGAACCAAGGTATCAATCCAGTAGGAGATAAAAGCAAGTCCCCAATCTTCGCACCTACACAAACAATCAAACACTTACACCCAACGCTATAAAGGGGTTGTCAATCCCTTCACGGTTACTTGCAAGGATGAGATCTGATAGAGATAGATATAAAAGATTGCTTAAATGAAAAGTAAAACAAAAGTAAAAAGATTGCAGCAAAGTATTTTTTGGTATTTTTGGTTTATAGATCTGAAAATATAATATGGAAAATAGACCCGGGGGCCATAGGTTTCACTAGAGGGTTCTCTCTTGAAGGAAAATAATACGGTGGGTGAACAAATTACTGTCGAGCAATTGATAGAAAAGCGCATAGTTATGACGATATCCAAGGCAATGATTATGCATATAGGCATCACATCCGTGTCAAGTAGACCGAAATGATTCTGCATCTACTACTATTACTCCACACATCGACCGACTCCTGCCTGCATCTAGAGTATTAAGTTCATGAAGAACAGAGTAACGCATTAAGTAAGATGACATGATGTAGAGGGATAAACTCAAGCAATATGATGAAAACCCCATCTTTTTATCCTCGATGGCAACAATACAAATACGTGCCTCGCTACCCCTACTTTGTCACTGGGTGAGGACACCGCAAGATTGAACCCAAAACCAAGCACTTCTCCCATTGCAAGAATTACCAATCTAGTTGGCCAAACCAAACCAATAACTCGAAGAGACTTGCAAAGATATGAAATCATGCATATAAGAATTCAGAGAAGATTCAAATAATATTCATAGATAATCTGATCATAAACCCACAATTCATCGCATCTCGACAAATACACCGCAAAAGAGTATTACATCGGATAGATCTCCATGAAGATCATGAAGAACATGGTATTGAAGAACATAGAGAGAGAAGAAGCCATCTAGCTACTAGCTATGGACCCGAAGGTCTGAGGTGAACTACTCACGCATCATCGGAGGGGCAATGGAGTTGATGTAGATGCCCTCCGTGATCGAATCCCCCTTCGGCAGATTACCGGAAAAGGCTCCAAGATGGGATCTCATGGGAACAGAGGCTTCCGGCGGCGGAAAAGTATTTTCGTGGCTCTTTTTGGTATTGGGGAATATTTGGGAATTTATAGGACAAAGATTAGGGTTAGGAGGCCTGCAGGGTGGCCACAAGCCAGGGGGCCACCCCCCCCTAGGGCGCGCCCTGCAGGCTTGTCGTCTCCCGGCAGGTCTCTTGCCCCCCTCTCCAAGTCTGGAAAGTTTCTTCTGGTCCAAGAAAAATCATCGCGAAGATTTTATTCCGTTTGGACTCCGTTTGATATTCCTTATCTGCAATACTCGAAAACAAGGAAAAAACAGAAACTGGCACTAGGCACTAGGTTAATAGGTTAGTCCCAAAAATAATATAAAATAGCATATTAATGCATATAAAACATCCAAAACAGATAATATAATAGCATGGAATAATCAAAAATTATAGATATGTTGGAGACGTATCAAGCATCCCCAAGCTTAATTCCTGCTTGTCCTCGATTAGGTAAATGATAAAAACAGAATTTTTGATGTGGAATGCTACCTAACATATTTATCCATGTAATATTCTTTATTGTGGCATGAATATTCAGATCCATAAGATTCAAAACAAAAGCTCAATATTGACATAAAAACAATAATATGGCCTTAGAAAGTTACCCCTACAAAATCATACTAACAAGCAATTGTGTCCTTTCAAGCATACTAACAAGCAATTGTGTCCTTTCAAAATAACATGGCCTTAGAAAGTTATCCCTACAAAATCATATGGTCTGGCTATGCTCCATCTTCCCCACACAAAGTATCTAAATCATGCACACCCCCGATGACAAGTCAAGAAATTGTTTCACACCTTTTATGTTCTCAAACCTTTTCAACTTTATACATGAGCGTGAGCCATGGATATAGCACTATAGGTGGAATAGAATATGGTGGAGGTTGTGTGAAAAAGGAGAAGATAGTCTCACATCAACTAGGCGTATCAACGGGCTATGGAGATGCCCATCAATAGATATCAATGTGAGTGAGTAGGGATTGCCATGCAATGGATGCACTAGAGCTATAAGTGTATGAAAGCTCAAAAAGAAACTAAGTGGGTGTGCATCCAACTTGCTTGCTCATGAAGACCTAGGGCAATTTGAGGAAGCCCATCATTGGAATATACAAGCCAAGTTATATAATGAAAAATTCCCACTAGTATATGAAAGTGACAAAAATAGGAAACTCTCTATCATGAAGATCAAGGTGCTACTTTGAAGCACAAGTGTGGAAAAAAGGTAGTAACATTGTCCCTTCTCTCTTTTCTCTCATTTTTTTTATTTTGGTGGGCATCTTTGGCCTCTTTTTTTTGGGGGCTTCATTGGCCTCTTTTATTATTTGTAAAGTCCGGAGACTCATCCCTACTTGTGAGGGACTCATAGCTTCCATCATCCTTTCCTCTCATGGGACAATGCTCTAATAATGATGATCATCACACTTTTATTTACTTACAACTCGATACCTACAACAAGATATGAGTCTATATGAATGCTTCCGGTGGTATACCGGGACGTGCAACGATCTAGCATAGCAAATGACATCAAAAAACGGACAAGCCATGAAAACATCATGCTAGCTGTCTTACGATCATGCAAAGCAATATGACAATGATGGTGTGTGTCATAAAAAATGGAACGGTGGAAGTTGCATGGCAATATATCTCGGAATGGCTATGGAAATGCCATAATAGGTAGGTATGGTGGCTGTTTTGAGGAAGGGAATATGGTGGGTTTAATGCACCGGCGAAAGTTGCGCGGTACTAGAGAGGCTAGCAATGGTGGAAGGGTGAGAGTGCGTATAATCCATGGACTCACATTAGTCATAAAGAACTCACATACTTATTGCAAAAATCTATTAGTAATCAAAGCAAAGTATTAGACGAATGCTCCTAGGGGAGAGGTTGGTAGGAGTTAACCATCGCGCGATCCCGACCCTCACACAAAGGATGACAATCATTAAACAAATCATGCTCCGACTTCGTTACATAATGGTTCACCATACGTGCATGCTATGGGAATCACAAACTTTAACACAAGTATTTTTACCATTCCACAATTACTCACTAGCATGACTCTAAGATCACCATCTTTATACCTCAAAACTATATGCAAGGAATCCAACTTCTCATAGTATTCAATGCACTTTATATGAAAGTTTTTATTATATCCCTCTTGGATGCCCATTATATTAGGACTAAATTCATAACCTAAACCAATTACCATGCTGTTTCAAGACTCTCAAAATAATATAAGTGAGGTACGGGAGTTCAATTATTTATATAAAATAAAAACACTACCGTGCTCTAAAAAGATATAAGTGAAGCACTAGAGCAACATTGCCTGACTCAAAAGATATAAGTGAAGCACATAGAGTATTCTAATAAATTCACGATTAATGTGTGTCCCTATCAAAATATGTGTGCAGCAAGGATGATTCTGGCAAACTAAAAATCAAAGACTCATATCATACAAGACGCTCCAAGCAAAACACATATCATGTGGTGAATAAAAATATAGCCTCAAGTAAATTTACCGATGGATTGAAGACGAAAGAGGGGATGCCTTCCGGGGCATCCCCAAGATTAGGCTCTTTGGTATACTTTAATATGGCTTGGGGTGCCTTGGGCATCCCCAAGCTTAGGCTCTTGCCACTCCTTATTCCATAGTCCATCAAATCTTTACCCAAAACTTGAAAACTTCACAACACAAAACTCAACAGAAAACTCGTGAGATCCGTTAGTATAAGAAAAATAAATCACCACTTTAGGTACTGTTGTGAACTCATTCTTTATTTATATTGGTGTAATATATACTGTATTCTAACTTCTCCATGGTTCATACCCCCCGATACAAGCCATAGATACATCAAAATAAGCAAACAACACAAAGAAAACAGAATCTGTCAAAAACAGAACAGTCTGTAGCAATCTGTAAACTTAGAATACTTCTGTAACTCTAAAAATTCTGAAAAATTAGGAAAATCATGGAAATTTTTATATAAATCTTTTGTAAAAAATTCAGATCCAATTGACGCTCTGGTGAATTTATAAAATTCCTGGACTGAGCGCAAAAGTTTCTGTTTTTCAGCAAAACCAAATCAACAATCACCGTAAACCATCCCAAAGGTCTTACTTGGCACAAACACTAATCAAAACAATAAAACACAATTACTACAGAGGTAATAATGTGCAAAACACTCAAGAACATAAGCAAAAAACAAAAACATAAAATAAAATTGGGTTGCCTCCCAACAAGCGCTATTGTTTAACGCCCTTAGCTAGGCATGACGCAATAGATCTAGGTATTGTCATCTTTGGTATGCAATCCATAAGTAGCTCTCATAATAGATTCATAAGGTAATTTTATTTTATTTCTAGGAAAGTGTTCCATGCCTTTCCTTAACGGAAATTGGAATCTAATGTTTCCTTCTTTCATATCAATAATTGCACCGATCGTTCTAAGGAAAGGTCTACCAAGAATAATAGGGCATGTAGGATTGCAATCTATATCGAGAACAATGAAATCTACGGGCACATAATTCCTATTTGCAACAATAAGAACATCATTAATCCTTCCCATAGGTTTCTTAATAGTGGAATCTGCTAGATGCAAATTTAAAGAGCAATCATCTAGATCATGGAAACCTAACACATCAGATAAAGTTTTCGGAATCGTGGAAACACTAGCACCCAAATCACACAAAGCATGGCACTCATAATCTTTAATTTTAATCTTAATAGTAGGTTCCCACTCATCATAAAGCTTTCTAGGTATGGAAACTTCCAACTCAAGTTTTTCTTCAAAAGATTTCATCATAGCATCAACGATATGTTTAGTAAAAGCTTTATTTTGATTATAAACATGCGGAGAAGTCAACATGGAAATACAATCAATCAAAGAACAACTATAATAATTAAAGTCCTTGAAATCCAAAAGAGTGGGTTCATTGCTATTTAAAGTTTTGACCTCTTCAATCCCACTTTTATCAATCTTTGCATTAAGATCTATAAACTCCGAATCATTGGGACGCCTTTTAACTAAAGTTGACTTATCTCCAGTCCCATCTTTATCAAGATTTGTATTAGAAAACAAAGATTCAATAGGAGTCACATCAATCACTTTAAGATCTTCATCATTATTATCACGAGAACACGCCTTTTCAAGCCATTCACGCTTAGCACGCATTCTGGCGGTTCTTTCCTTACACTCATCAATAGAAGTTCTCATAGATTTTAAAGACTCATTAATATCACGCTTAGGTGGAGTAGATCTAATTTTCAAAGAATCAATCTCAAGAGAAATTCTATCAACGTTTCTAGCCAAATCATCAATCTTAAGCAATTTTTCTTCAATCGTAGCATTGAAAACCTTTTGCGAACTAATATTATTATCTAGATCAGAGGGCATCTTATTATAATTTCCATAAGAATTGTTGTAGGAATTACCATAATTATTAGAGCAATTACTAGGAAACGGCCTAGGGTTGAAATTACCTCTATACGCGTTATTACCAAAATTGTTCCTACCAAAAAAATTCACATCCATGGATTCATTATTATTTACAATCAAAGAAGACAAAGGCATGTCATTAGGATCAATAGGAGCACTCTTACTAGCAAACAATTTCATTAATTCATCCATCTTTTCACTCAAAGTGTTTATTTCTTTCGGTATGCCATTGAGAGTAATTTGCCATAATATTATCTAGGAGTTTAGTAGCTTCTCCTAATGTGATTTCCATAAAAGTACCACCCGCGGCAGAATCTAAAAGATTTCTAGAAGCAAAATTCAATCCCGCATAAAAAATTGGTATAATCATCCATAAACTCAAACCATGTGCGGGGCTATTTCTAATCATTAGTTTCATCCTCTCCCAGGATTGTGCAACATGCTCATGATCAAGTTGCTTAAAATTCATTATATCGTTCCTAAGGGAGATGATCTTAGCGAGCGGAAAGTACTTGGAAACAAAAGCATCTTTACACTTATTCCATGAATCAATACTATTTTTAGGCAAAGATGAAAACCAAGTTTTAGCACGATCTCGTAGTGAGAAAGGAAATAGCTTCAATTTAACAATATCATTATCCACATCTTTCTTCTTTTGCATATCACACAACTCAACAAAAGTATTTAGATGGGATGCGGCATCTTCATTAGGAAGGCCGGAAAATTGTTCTTTCATAACAAGATTAAGCAAAGCGGCATTAATTTCATAAGATTCTGCACTAGTGGCGGGAGCAATCGGAGTACTAATAAAATCATTATTATTAGTATTGGAAAAGTCACACAACTTGGTATTCTCTTGAGTCATCGTGACAAAGCAAGCAATCTAGCACACAAGCAAGCAAAAGGCAAACGAAAAGACGAACGGAAGATGGGCGAATAAAAAGGCAAATCTTTTTGGTATTTTTCTGAAAATCGTTTTAGAAGTGGGGGAGAGGAAAACGAGAGGCAAATGGCAAATAATGTAAATGCAAGAGATGAGTTTGTGATGGGTACTTGGTAGGCTTGATGTAGATCTCCCCGGCAACGGCGCCAGAAATCCTTCTTGCTACTTCTTGAGCTTGCGTTGGTTTTCCCTTGAAGAGGAAAGGGTGATGCAGCAAAGTAGATAAGTATTTCCCTCAGTTGTTGAGAACCAAGGTATCAATCCAGTAGGAGATACAAGCAAGTCCCCAATCTTCGCACCTACACAAACTATCAAACACTTGCACCCAACGCTATAAAGGGGTTGTCAATCCCTTCACGGTTACTTGCAAGGATGAGATCTGATAGAGATAGATATAAAAGATTGCTTAAACAAAAAGTAAAAAGATTGCAGCAAAGTATTTTTGGTATTTTTGGTTTATAGATCTGAAAATATAATATGGAAAATAGACCCGAGGGCCATAGGTTTCACTCGAGGCTTCTCTCTTGAAGGAAAATAATACGGTGGGTGAACAAATTACTGTCGAGCAATTGATACAAAAGCGCATAGTTATGACGATATCCAAGGCAATGATTATGCATATAGGCATCACGTCCGTGTCAAGTAGATCGAAACGATTCTGCATCTACTACTATTACTCCACACATCGACCGACTCCTGCCTGCATCTAGAGTATTAAGTTCATGAAGAACAGAGTAACGCATTAAGTAAGATGACATGATGTAGAGGGATAAACTCAAGCAATATGATGAAAACCCCATCTTTTTATCCTCAATGGCAACAATATAAATACGTGCCTCGCTACCCCTACTTTGTCACTGGGTGAGGA
The DNA here is from genome assembly GCA_039707655.1 of Elymus sibiricus. Classification (NCBI taxonomy): domain Eukaryota; kingdom Viridiplantae; phylum Streptophyta; class Magnoliopsida; order Poales; family Poaceae; genus Elymus; species Elymus sibiricus. The sequence continues at coordinate 106,599,342 of CM077663.1, read as the reverse complement.
CACCGCAAGATTGAACCCAAAACCAAGCACTTCTCCCATTGCAAGAATTACCAATCTAGTTGGCCAAACCAAACCAATAACTCGAAGAGACTTGCAAAGATATGAAATCATGCATATAAGAATTCAGAGAAGATTTAAATAATATTCATAGATAATCTGATCATAAACCCAGAATTCATCGGATCTTGACAAACACACCGCAAAAGAGTATTACATCGGATAGATCTCCATGAAGATCATGAAGAACATGGTATTGAAGAACATAGAGAGAGAAGAAGCCATCTAGCTACTAGCTATGGACCCGAAGATCTGAGGTGAACTACTCACGCATCATCAGAGGGGCAATGGAGTTGATGTAGATGCCCTCCGTGATCGAATCCCCCTCCGGCAGATTACCGGAAAAGGCTCCAAGATGGGATCTCACGGGAACAGAGGCTTCTGGCGGCGGAAAAGTATTTTCGTGGCTCTTTTTGGTATTTGGGTAATATTTGGGAATTTATAGGACGAAGATTAGGGTTAGGAGGCCTGCAGGGGGGCCACAAGCCAGGGGGGCGCCCCCCCCCCTAGGGCGCGCCCTGCAGGCTTGTCGTCTCCCAGCAGGTCTCCTGCCCCCCTCTCCAAGTCTGGCAGGTTTCTTCAGGTCCAAGAAAAATCATCGCGAAGATTTTATTCCGTTTGGACTCCGTTTGATATTCCTTATCTGCAATACTCAAAAACAAGGAAAAAATAGAAACTGGCACTAGGCACTAGGTTAATAGGTTAGTCCCAAAAATAATATAAAATAGCATATTAATGCATATAAAACATCCAAAACAGATAATATAATAGCATGGAACAATCAAAAATTATAGATACGTTGGAGACGTATCACCAGTTTATGCAAGGGATTATCGACCAGTTCCCGAGGCCGAATATGAATCAGCAGCCAGCCCCAATGACGCTGCAGGACTTTATGCATCTCAACCCTGCGATCTACCGCGGCTCAACTCAGCCGCTTGACGCAGATGACTGGCTCCGTGACATCACTTATGAGCTGGAGTCTTAAGGCGCCCCAGTGGCTAGCTATGTCACCTTTGCCTCATACTTTCTGAAGGGTCCCGCTGCTCAATGGTGGGATAGTCACAGGTGCTCACAACCTGTTGGGACAATCATCACCTGGCCGGAATTCCAAACTGCATTCCGTGCTCGTCATATTCCTCAAGGACTGATGGACAAGAAGAAGCGTGAGTTCCGCAATCTAGTCCAGGGCAACAAGACTGTGGATGCTTATCAACAGGAATTTCTGGACTTATCTCGCTATGCTAAAGAAGACGTTGCAACCGATGCTCGTAGGTAGGAGAAGTTCCGTGAAGGCCTTCACCCCGATATCAAACTGGCGCTCCTTGTTCAGGACTTTGATAACTTCGCCATCTTGGTGAACAAGTCCATTCAAGTGGAAACAGGTCTGTAGGACTACAAGGACAGCAGCAAGCGCAACCGTGACATGGGCTCATCTTCGGGGCCATCTGCTCAGAAGCGCAAGATCTGGATCCCCCACAACATGTACCATGCACCGCCTCCTACTCCGAGTCCGTCCTATGCTACACCTCGTCTGCCTCCACCCCCACCTAGGCAGCCGAGGCTCCCAGCTCCACCACCACGAGCTCCTGTTCCCCCTTCTCGTCCTGAGGATGGGTTGTGCTTCAAGTGTGGTCGTCCAGGACACCGTGCCAGAGACTGCAGGAAGAATCAGAATCAACTTGCACTGCCTTCCAACCAGCTCCACAACAACAATGCCAGGCCTGCTAATGGTCATGGTTAGGCTAACAACATTGAGATGACTGAAGCTTAAGACCAGCCTGCTACTGTGATGGGTACACTTCTTATTAACTCAGTACCAGCTTCTGTATTGTTTGATACAGGAGCATCGCATTCTTTCATGTCGGAAATTTTTGCATACATGCATGACATTAAGAGTGATGAAATGGACGCTCCAATAGTGGTAAACACCCCCGCGGGCCAATGCCGAACCTCAGTGATTAGCCACAATGTCCCCATTGAAATTGAAGGGTTGGAATTCTTTGCCTCCCCCATAATGCTGAAGTCTTCCAATATCGATCTCATTCTCGGAATGGATTGGTTGAAGGCTCATACCGCGTCAGTCATTTGTGCCACCAAAATCGTCCACCTCCTGCACCCTTCAAATGAGATAGTAAGCTATCATGCTCATCTTGTTCGAAATGCTGAAGCTCGGCTATATGCCTTGAATGCATTAAATGAGTCACCTCTTGAAGGGATTGAAAACATTCCAATTGTTCGGGACTTCCAAGATGTTTTTCCGGAAGAACTTCCAGGGATTCCCCCTGCCAGAGTTGTCGAATTTGTCATCGACTTGGTACTCGGTACCACTCCAATAGCCAAGCGTCCTTATAAGATGCCTCCGCATGAGCTCCTTGAAGTCAAGAAAGAAATAGACAATTCGCTTCGTCTGGGTTTTATCCGTCGAAGTTCCTCTGCTTGGGGAGCACCTTCTCTCTTTGTTAATAAGAACGATGGGACAAATCGTATAGTTCAAGATTACCGTCCAATCAACCAGGCAACAATTCAGAACAAATATCCGTTTCCTCGGATCAATGATTTATATGATCAACTTGCTGGTTCCTCGATATTCTCTAAACTCAACTTGAGGTTGGGTTACCATCAGATCCGTGTTCGAGAAGAAGACATCCCCAAGACCGCATTTGTTACTCGTTATGGTTCATACAAGTACACCGTCATGTCTTTCGGTTTAACCAATGCTCCAGCAACCTTCTCTCGGTTGATGAATTATATCTTCATGGACTACCTCGACAAATTTGTCGTGGTTTATCTGGATGATATTCTGGTATTCTCCAAGAATAAAGAAGAGCATGCTGAACATCTTCGTCTTGTGCTGGAAAGACTTCGGGAACATCAACTTTATGCCAAGTATTCCAAGTGTGAGTTCTGGATGGATGAAGTAACCTACCTTGGTCATGTGATCTCCAAGGATGGTATTGCGGTCAACCCTGAACGAGTTCAGGTTATTCTTGACTAGACTCCCCTGAAGAATGTCAAGCAAGTCAAAAGTTTTCTCGGACTCGCCAGCTATTACCGTCGATTCGTTGAGAACTTCTCCAAGATTGCAAAGCCCTTAACCAATCTGCTTCACAAAGGCGTTAAATATGAGTGGACAGAAAAATGTCAAGAGAGCTTTCAGGCACTTAAAGACAAGCTGACATCTGCTCCAGTGCTTGCTCCTCCGGATACTCGTAAAGACTTCATCATTTATTGTGACGCTTCGCGTCAGGGAATAGGTTGTGTCCTAATGCAAGAACGCAAAGTGGTTGCTTATGCTTCTCGTCAATTGCGTCCTCATGAAGAGAACTACCCAGTTCATGATCTCGAGCTTGCTGCGGTAATACATGCACTGAAAGAGTGGCGGCAGTACCTTATTGGTAATCGTTGCGAGATCTATACCGATCACCAAAGTCTGAAGTACATGTTTACTCAGCCGGATTTGAACCTCCGTCAACAGAGATGGATGGAGTGCATAGCAGATTACAACGTGGGTATTTCTCATACACCTGGCAAGGCTAATGTAATGGCTAATGCTTTGAGCCGCAAGTCGTACTGCAACCACCTCCAGGTTCATAAGGTTCACCCCCTTCTTCAAAAGGGATTCCGTAAGCTGAACCTCCATATTGTTCCTCAAGGTTATCTCGCTCCCCCTATACCAGAGTTCTGCAAGATGAACCTCGAGGTTGTTAAATAGGGTTCCCTTAATAACCTGGTTGCTGTGCCAGATCTCGTGGGAAGTATCAAAACCATGCAACACTATGACAATGTAGTCGAAAAGATTAGACGCTATGTTGCGGAAGGTAGACCCTCATGCTTCACTGTTGTTGATGATGGCGCTGTGTACTACAAGGGTCATTTATTCGTTCCAACGAGGGAGGAAAACCTGAATATGACTGATAGAATACTGAAAGAAGCTCATGATACACCTCTGTCTATCCATCCGGGTAGTACCAAGATGTACCAAGACATCCGTCAAAGATTCTGGTGGTCGAATATGAAACAAGACATTGCAAGTTATGTTTCAGAATGTGACATTTGCCGTCGGATCAAAGCAGAACATCAAAAGCCTGCTGGAACTCTGCAACCTATTTCTATTCCTGAATGGAAATGGGATCATGTTGAGATGGACTTCGTCACTGGTTTTCCCAGATCGCAGAAAGGTAATGATCCTATTCTTGTCATCATTGACCGGCTGTCCAAAGTTGCACATTTTCTGGCTGTCAAGGAAATTATTACTGCTAGTCAGCTAGCAGATCTATACATGTCCAGAGTTGTTTCACTCCACGGTATTCCATTGGTGATTAGTTCAGACCGTGGCAGTTTATTCACTTCAAGATTCTGGGCAAGTTTCCAGGAAGCTATGGGAACTCATTTGTCCTTTAGCACCGCTTTTCACCCTCAATCCCAGGGACAAGTTGAAAGAGTCAACCAGATTCTCGAAGACATGCTTCGAGCTTGTGTCATTTCTTTTGGCAAGAAATGGGAGGAATCTCTCCCGTATGCTGAGTTCTCCTACAACAATAGCTATCAAGCTAGTCTGAAGATGGCTCCCTTTCAAGTGTTATATGGACGTAAGTGTCGGACTCCTCTGAATTGGTCAGAAACTGGGGAACGTACACTTATCGGTCCGAATATTATTCAACATGTCGAAGATCAAGTCCGCATTATTGATGCAAATCTGAAGGCTGCTCAGTCTCGTCAGAAGAGTCAGTATGATCGTCATCACAAAGATATGGTCTATCAACCTGGCGAAAAGGCTTATCTTCGAGTCACACCAATGAAAGGTGCACACCGTTTTGGGATCAAGGGCAAGCTAGCTCCTCGATATATTGGTCCTTTCACTATTCTCGAAAGGCGTGGTAAAGTGGCATATCAATTGGAATTACCGTCAAACCTTTCTCAGGTTCACGATGTGTTCCATGTGTCACAGCTTCGCCGTTGCTTCAAGGATCCTATCCGAGCAGTGGATCATGATATGCTTGAGCTGCAACAGGACCTTTCATATAAAGAGCAACAGGTCCGCATTCTTGATGAAACTGAACGTCGGACTCGTCAGAAGGTTACCAAGTTCTTCAAGGTGCAGTGGGCAAATCATTCTGAAGATGAAACCACTTGGGAACGCGAAGATCATCTTCGTGCAGAATACCCCGGGCTCTTTCCTTCTAGTTCTCAATTCTCGGGACGAGAATTCTTTTTAGTAGGGGAGAGTTGTAACACCCTGGTTTCAGTGCTACAGTGATGTCTGTAATTAAGCTACAGTAATGACCTTGATCAAGCTTAATCATTTTGTTAATCCAGTTATGATCACTGTTGGAATCAACCCGGATTCAAATTTCCTTTGCAATTCAAATTCATTTCGAAGGTGAATTTAAAATTTTTGCAAACTTCAAATTAAAAATCATGCTTAGGTTGCAATTATTCCCTAACCTATTCTAAAATTGGAACCAACACTTTATCATGTGGTTATGTGCCTCAAAACTATTTTAACAGATTCCAAAACAATTATTAAATGCCTTTTGGGATTATATTATTTTTCAAATGTTTTCAAAGGGTCTTCAAAATTATTGTGACTATGCCAAATATTGCATTGCAAATATTGGGCATGCTCTCTTCTTTTTGTGAAGGTATTTTGTAAGTAAAACAAATAAAAGCAGAAAAGTGTATAAAAAGAAAAAGGTTAAAAGAAATAAAACTACCAAAATATAAAAAGAAAAAAAGAAAAAAACAAAGCCCCCCCCCCCCGGCCCAAGTGGGCCACCGGCCCAGCAGGCCGGCCCAACCGGCCACCCCTGGGGCTACAACCACCCCGTACCCCCCCCCCCGAAACCCTAGCCCCATCGCCCACTCCACCCCAATCGCTCTCCCCCACTCCCTCCCGATCCGATCTGGATCGGGCGCCGACGCCGCCGCCCCGCACCGTCCCCGGCGGCCCTCCCCACCGTCGCCGGCGAACCCCGCCGGACCGCGCCCCTCCTTCCTCATCTCCTCCCCGCCGGCGCCTCCCCGCCAACGCCCGGTGCCACCCCGCCGTCGCACCTCGCCACCGAGACCGCTGCCTGAACCCTACGCGGCACTGTGAGCCGCCGTCCCCCCCCCCTCTGACCGTTCGTTGCGCCGCCCGCAACTCCCCTGGCCGCGCCCCGTCCCCGCTCGACCCCGAACCCCCTTGCTCGCCGCTCCCCCCTGCGCGCGCCCCACCGCGCCGGCGCTCGCCTCGCCTGCGCATGCACGCATGCCACCGCCGCGCCCTCGGCCCCCAGCCGCGCGCTCGCTCACCGCCAGCGCGCGCCGCGCCCCCGCTTGCGCCGCTCGCCGCGGCCCCTGCTCCCCGCGCCGGCCCCGTGCGAGCCCCGCCGCGCCCTGGCCGCCGGCAAGCCCCTGTGGCCGGCCAGGGCCTCCGGCCGTCGCCCCCCTCCCCTCCCCGGTGTATTTTGGTTAGGGGGGATTGACCCCCCACTAACCCCACTGACAGTGGGGGCCCACCCCCCCCCCCACCTGATGACAGAGGGGGCCCGTGCCCCCTAAATGTTTTAAAATAAATAATAATAATAATGTTGAAATTAATAATAAATAAAACAATTAGTTAGTAAATTAATTAATTAATGTAATTAAGATTAATTAGATTAGATAATCTCTCTGTTAGATTAACCAGTCAATGACATGTGGGCCCAGGTTGATTAAAACTAATTAAACTGTTAAGTTAATCAAAATATTTAAGTTAGGTTTAATGTACCAATGACAGGTGGGACCCCCCCCCACCCTTAATTAATCTGATTAGTGTTAATTAAACAACAATTAAAACTGTGTCACTGACCTGTGGGGCCCACTGGTCAGTTTGACCAGTCAACCCCCACTGTTGACTAAATTTAATATGCTGATGTCATATTTGAATTATTGAATTAAATTTAATTCTGTTTATTTCAGAATATTAATAAACTTTAAAAATTAATATAAAATAAACCGTAAGTCACATGAAAATAATTTATACATGAAAGTTGTTCAGAAAAATCCCACGAATCCGAATACGATGTCTGTTAGTCTGTCACACGCTCCTATCATAACGAATGTGGAACTTTTTCATTGTTTTCGTCTGTTCGGTAGTAGCCCGAGACCCGGGAAATATCGTCAGGTATTCTTCCGACCCGTTTGCGACATGTAGTACTGCGTTAGTGCATGCCTAACTCTGCTTATTGCCATGCCATGCATCGTGTTGCATCAGTGCTTTATATTTATTGTTTCTTCCCCCCCCCCTCTTCTTACCGGTAGAGCCCGAGACTGACGGTGCTGCCGGGTACGACTACGCGACTGACGACCAGGCCTTTGCAGCAGAGCAGTAAGGCAAGCAACCCCCCTTGAGCATTCTGATATCGCCCAATCCTTTCCCTCTCATTCTTGCATTAGATTTTGCTACTGTATTAGTTAGCTCCTATTCTGATGCATAGCCTGTTTTTGATAAACCGGTATTATACCTGTTGTCATATCAACTGCTTAGTATAGGTTGTTCAATGAATCCCCTGTGACCCCTAGTCTCAGTTGCCCCGCTTTAACTATCAGTTACTCGATCTTCGTGATCGACGAGCCAGGCCCTTCACATCACCGCACACCCCCTTAGTTGTACGGCTGTGTGGAACTACCATCGAGTATTGAGGGTGACACCTCGTAAAGTATTCATGATGCTAGCTCTGTAGTGTAGCTAGTCGGTCATGGTAATCAGAGGGTAATACCTCTCTGCCACTCCCGATATCGACTCTGTCGTGCAACCCCCTCAAGTGTGGGACCCTCGAGGGTGATTCCTCTAAGTCCACCTTGACGGTTTCATCGAGCGGGACCCATTGAGGGTGATTCCTCAGGTTCCGTCTTGATGTTTTATACACACGGTTACTATGACCTGGTTACAGAAACAGGTTAGTGATGGATCGGCCCTGATCGGTACCCATGGTTTGATGATGACGAGGCATGGCCGGGCAGGTGAGGCCCTTGCCACACATCCTCGAGACGGGGCGACGGGACCGCACATCATGGGTCGCGCTCGTCCCGTATTAATAAAATGCTAATGGGTTGGGTATTTGATCTGAGTTGGTCGTTTGACCTTTTACGCACCAAACCTTCACGTGGGACAAGTTATGGGTACTCAGCGTCGTTGTATCAGCCGAAGCTCTTCGGACGTCAGCAATGGAGCGGCGCACGCCCGAGTGGTCCGCAATGGCATTGATCTTGTATTAAGTGATGCTAGGACTGACCTCGGCCGCACGCACATCGTGCAGGAGTGCAAAGGGCGAGTGGGCCCATGACCCCTACGTGCTTAGGATTTAGACCGGCGGGTTGGCCTCTCTGTTGAGCCTAGGTGGGGCGACGATGTGTTGATATCCCGAGGCCGGGCATGACCTAGGAAAGTGTGTCCAGCCGGAGGTGATCAAGCATGTTGGAAATGCGGTGCACCCCTGCAGGGATGAATTCAACTATTCGAATAGCCGTGTCCACGGTAACAGGACGACTTGGAGTTGTACCATGCTCTACTACAACTAAAATTGTGACTTAAAATTGAAATGGATGTTGGCTCCGAGATTGCTTCCTCACAGGGAGTCGAGGAAGAATCTCTGGGCGTTGTTACTTAATAAAATTTGCTACAATAATATGACTATATATGAGATACCAATCTACTCTCTTCTAATGCTGCAAGATGCTGAAGATGCTAGTCTTCGATAGGACTAGGCCTTCCCCCTATTCTTGCTTTCTGCAGTCAGTCTCAGATATACCCCATTCCTTGATACTGATGCATACTTAGTTTAGTTCTGATGTCAGTCTTGCGAGTACTTTGGATGAGTACTCACTGCTGCTTTGCTTTCTTTTCCCCCTCGATTCGATTTCTGCGTTCAGACGATGGAGCCCAGGAGATGGAGTATGCCGGAGACGACTACTACACCACCGCTGGAGCTTACTACTACGTGGAGGTTGCCCCCGACCAGCAGTAGGATAGGAGGTTCCCAGGCAGGAGGCCTCGCCTCGTTCGATCCGTTGTTATGTTTGTGCTAGCCTTCTTAAGGCAAAACTTGTTTAACTTATGTCTGTACTTAGATATTTATTTGCTTCCACTGACTCGTGCTTGTAGAGCTTTGTATTCGAGCCCTCGAGGCCCCTGGCTTGTAATATGAAGTTGTATGACTTTAATTTGTGTCTAGTGTTGTGTTGTGATATCAATCAGTGAGTCCCTAATCTTGGTCGTACGCCTTGCGTGTATGATTAGCGTACGGTCAAATTGGGGGTGTCACAGGCGCCCATGCCACCAGGGCCTGGTGCACACCCTTCTCAACCCATGTGGCCCCACGGGGCGGGTGGGCCCCTTCCGGTGGACCCCCGAAACCCTTCCGACACTCCCGTTACACTGTCAGTGATGCCCGAAATCTTTCCGGTGACCAAAACGGAACTTCCCATATATAATTCTTTACCTCTGGACCATTCCGGAGCTCCTCGTCATGTCCGGATCTCATCCGGGACTCCGAACAACATTCGGTCACCAACACATACAATTCAACAATACTATATCGTCATCGAACGTTAAGCGTACGGACCCTGCGGGTTCGAGAATCATGTAGACATGACCGAGACAACTCTCCGGTCAATAACCAATAGAGGGACTTGGATGCCCATATTGGTGCCTACATGTTCTACGAAGATATTTATCGGTCGAACCACGATGTCAAGGATTCAGTCAATCCCATATGCAGTTCCCTTTGTTCATCGGTATGTTACTTGCCCGAGACTCTATCATCGGTATCTCCATACCTAGTTCAATCTCGTTACCGGCAAGTCTCTTTACTCGTTCTGTAATACAAGATCCCGTGACTAAATCCTTAGTCACATTGCTTGCAAGCCTCTTGTGATGTTGTATTACTGAGAGGACCCAGAGATACCTCTCCGTCATACGAAGTGACAAATCTCAGTCTCGATCCATGCCAACCCAACAGACACCCTTGGAGATACCTGTAGAGCACCTTTATGATCACCCAGTTACGAAGTGACATTTGATGCACACAAGGCATTCCTCCGGTGTCAGGGAGTTGCATGATCTCATGGTCTTAGGAACAGATAGTTGACATGAAGAAAGCAGTAGCAATAAACTTAGTGATACGATCAAATGCTATGCTTATGGTTGGGTCTTGTCCATCACATCATTCTCCTAATGATGTGATCCCGTTATCAAATGACAACTCATGTATATGGTTAGGAAACCTCAACCATCTTTGATGAACGAGCTAGTCTAGTAGAGGCTCACTAGGGACACAGTGTTGTTTATATATCCACACATGTATTTTAGTTTCCGGTCAATACAATTCTAGCATGGATAATAAACGATTATCATGAACAAGGAAATATAATAATAACCACTTTATTATTGCCTCTAGGGCATTTTTTCAACAGTTCTTCCATTGCCAATGCATGCAATCAATTGATCCGAGCATTCGTAGAAACCCTCTGGCCTCTCCAATAGCCAACAATTTTTCTGTGTCCTGCACATTTGGTTCTCTCAGATACTCTGCTCCAAACACCTGCACCATGGCGCGGGCAAACCGAACAATAGTCTTCAGGCACGTGCTCTCCCCCATCTGGACCATCTCACCAATGGCATCTGCGGCAGTACCAAGTGCAAGCATCCTCAGAGCAGTCATGCATTTCTGATACGTCTTCGTCATATCTATAAATTTTTATTGTTGCATGCCATTAGTTTACAACTTTCACATACTTTTGGCAACAATTTATATGATTTTCTTGGACTAACATATTAGTCCAGTGCCTAGTGCTAGTTCCTGTTTGTTGCATATTTTTTTATTTCGCAGAAAATCCATATCAAACAAAGTCCAAACGCGATAAAAAAATTATGGAGATTTATTTTGGAATATATGTGATTTCTGAGAAAAAAGAATCAATGCTAAACGATGTCCGAGAGAGTAACGAGCTCACAGGGCGCGCCCCAGGGGGTAGGCGAGCCCCTTGAGCTTGTGACTCCCTCGTAAGTCGGTTGGGACTCTCCTACGACCGCAAGGAAGCTAATATCCGGATAAAAATCCCTCTAAATTTCAGCCCAATCGGAGTTACGGATCTTCGGATATTTAAGAAACGGTGAAGAGCTAGAAAACAGGAACACGAAACAGAAGAGAAACAGAGAGAGAGAGAGAGAGAGAGAGAGAGAGAGAGAGAGAGAGAGAGAGATCCAATCTCAGAGGGGATCCTGCTCTCCGGGATCCATGGTGGCCAAAGACCAGAGGTGAAACCCTCCTCCCATCTAGGGGGGCAAGGAAGAAGAAGAAGAAGGAGGGGGGCTCTCTCCCCCTCTCTCCCGGTGGCGCTGGAGCGCCGCCGGGGAAACCATCGTGACGGCGATCTTCACCAACAACTTCGCCGCCGTCATCACCAACTCTCTCCCCCTCTATGCAATGGTGTAACACCTCTTTTCTCCAATGTAATATCTAATTAAACATAGTGCTTCATCCCACATATTATTATCCAATGATGTGTTGCCATCCTATGATGCTTGAGTAGATCCTTTTTTGTCCTACGGGTTAATTGTGGTATGGTGTGATTGATATGAGTTGTATGTTGATATGATGTTTTCCTATGGTACCCTCCGTGTCGCGTAAGTGTGTGGGATTACCGTTGTAGGGTGTTTCAATACGTTCATAATTCGCTTATAGTAGGTTGCGAGAGTGACAGAAGCTTAAACCCGAGTAAGGGGGTTGTTGCGTATGGCAGTAAAGAGGACTTGTTACCTTAATGATCTTTAGTAGTCGCGGATGCTTTCTAGAGTTCCAATCATAAATGCATGTGATCCAAGTACGGAAAGTATGTTAGTGTATGCCTCTCCCTCATTGCATATGATAAGTATCTATCGTGTTATATTCAATTGCCTATGGACAATCTTTTTCATCATTCTGCAAAAAGCTCTCTACTAAAACAAACTAACTTTTATTATCTAGCTAAGTACTTCTAGTTTTATTCTTGCAAACTTATCCTATTACACCTACAATGTAGTTTTATTCTTGTTCTAGAAAGCAAACGTTAAGTGTGCGTAAAGTCGTATCGGTGGTTGATAGAACTTGAAGGGAATATTAATCCTACCCTTAGCTTCTCATTGGGTTCGACACTCTTACTTATCGAAGAGGCTACAATTGATCCCCTATACTTGTGGGTTATCAATTTCTGCTTAGCAGAGAAAGAAAGTTGGACGCAACAATCCCTTGTGATCTTGAAATAGTCAACAAGTGCCTCCACTCCCTCCATAATGCGCAAAACAATGATTTGCGCATACTGTGGTATCGAGAAGTGGTGTTAAGAGGGGGTGAATAGACACTTAACAAGACAAATGTGCAGTTTTTAGTTTGCTTGAGTTTTAGGCAGATTTTAGCACAAGTTAAGGTACATCCAAAACTTCCTACACATGCATATCTAGAGATTGAGCGGCGGAAAGTAAATATCATGCAAGTGCAAGAAAGTAAAGGATGGTAGATTTAGGAAGATCAAACACAATGAAGACGCGGTGGTTTTTTGTGTGGTTTCAATAGGTGGTGCTATCGTATGTCCACATTGATGGAGACTTCAACCCTCGGAGGGTAATGGTTGCGCGAGCCCATGAAGGGTCCACAAAGAAGCAACCTTGTCTACTCCATCATGGCTTATGTCCACGAAGAACTAGCCTCACTCGGGGGTAGATCTTCACAAAGTAGGTGATCTCCTTGCCCTTACAAACTTCTTGGTTCAACTCCACACGATTTGGAGGTTCCCAAGAGACACCTAACCAATCTAGGAGACGCCACTCTCAAAGAGGTAATAGATGTTGTGTTGATGATAAACTCCTTGCTCTTGTGCTTCAAAATGTAGTCTCCTCAACACTCAATCACTCCCTCACGGAAATTTGCTTGGTAGAAGAGGATGATTGGGTGGAAAGTAACTTGGTGAGGCTATAAATCAAGGATCTATTGGTTGGAGTGCAATCCCTTGATCTCAACACATGAGTAGGTGGTTCTCTCTCAGAAAATGAATGGTGAAAGTGTAGTTTCGTTCCAATGGCTCTCTTAGATAGAAAGAGGGGGTGGAGGGGTATATATATATCCTTCACCAAAAATCCAACCGTTACAACATTATTGCCCAACTCAGTGACACTGAAGATAAATCTCGGTGGTACCGACTAGTGCAAAAGGTTCCAACTTTTGGCTTTTTGGTGAGACCGAAAGAAACAACTCGGTGAGACCGATTCGGCTTAACCTAGGCAGATCCAACACTTTGGAGGTTCTGAATACTTCATCTCGGAGATTCCGAAAAGAAATATCTTGACCACACAAAGTTGGTCACTGCTTTTCGGTTGCACCGAACGCAGTCTTGGTTGCACCGGGAGGTTGGGATTTGGCTTAGGGTTCTGTCTAGGGTTGACTTGGTGGCACCAAAATGGGAAACTCGGTGGGACCGAATTGGCTTTTAGGGTTTTGGATAAAAGTGGTTGTGAGGAAGTGTTTGAGGGTTTTGGTGGCAAATCTCTAAGCACTTGAGCAACCAGATCATCATCAGTACCTCATCCCCTCTTAATAGTATTGGCTTTCCTATGGACTCAATGTGATCAAATCACCTAAAGCAAAATGTAGAGTCTTGAAGCTTTTGCCAATATGATTCCTTTGCATCCTAGGGGTTCCTCATCACATATCCTAGCCATTCCAAACCTTTGAACATTCCTGAAATATACTTGATAAAACTATTAGTCCAAAACAAAATGTATGTTATCATTAATCAACAAAACCTCCAAGGGGGCATTTGTGCTCTCAACATCCCCATATATGGCTTGGATATGGGATTTGTGAATTTCCCGATCACACCCGGAAAAAGTAAGGATTAAGGTCGGGTGGCTTTTGTTATTCTCCTTCATGTCCAGACAGTGACCGAGTTATCTGATGGGAGTGATGCGGTTGTAGGTGCTCTTAACACCATGTTGCCAAGACCCAAAAATGTGAGACATGCTATGAGGAGTGATAGTATTAAACACATAATCAACAACACACCAAGTCACAAATGTGAATCGTTTCTTGTTCATAACAAAAAGTGCATCTCATCTCCTCGTGCTAATTTCATTTAATTAAATTATCTTTGGCGAGGATAACCTCTCGACAAACAAACTGTACAATACATCTATTTTGAGTGGTACTTTCAACCTTCCAGTCTCTTGAATAGGAACCAGACTCTTCAATCAAACATTGTTGAGTACATTGAATGGACTGGAAAAAAGTCTTTTAATATGTAAATCCCACCTAAAAGCATCATGTTATTGAGAGAGTGCAATACCAGCTACCTTAAGCACCATGTGATGGCAATCATAAAACCATTGCCACATGAGTATTTGCTAAAACTCAACATTAAAAGGTACCAAACCAAGGGCAGAGAACACGGTAGCATGTTCTTTCGAACAATATTAAAAATACAAGAACAAGACACATTCAATGGTCTCTTCCTTAGCCACTTATCCTCCAAAAAGCCAACACTTATATCATTATGAACTTCAACAAACCAACACTTGAGAAAGTCTTTTTGACGAACAATAGACCCTTCCCAAAATGAGAATCTCTTGGTTTGATACTAACCAGAGTGAGAAGTTTTTGTGGAAAGTACATATTACGTAGTAAAGATTACCAGACTCTATTCTTGGAAACTAACTTCAACAAATGTTGAGTAGCAATTTATTCTAAGGCAATGTTCTTAATGTTATACCCTCCTGTCCTTAAGGGTTCCAAGAATTCCCGATTTTGCATAGCGATAGTCTCTTTCGTGTTGGTCTTCCCACCAAAAAAATTGACGAAAAAAAGCATGTCTCCATCAGACTCACCATATTTCTAGACCATAAATGAGGTAGGCTTCTTAACAGTGAATTAATAAACACTAACCGACACCATAAGAAATATTTTGCACTCACCAAGCACATTAATTTTCTTCAAAGTGGACTTTTATATTCTTCCAATCTCGTCTTCACAACTCACAGTGGTGTTTAGGGATGTCGAGATACTTTAGGGGAAAGGTGGAGCTCACAACTCCCAAGCCTTCCGAATAGGAGAAGACCCTTTCCAAAATCAATTTTAGAAATTAACCCATCATGCCTTCTTTCGTGTATAACATGGTGGAGCTCACAAAGTCAATATTTTTGGGTGGCTATTCATGTGCGGCTATTCATGTGTGATTGACTAAAAATCTAAGCCAATTTGGTCAAGAATATGAACCCCTAGTGATGCCCCATGCCTCACTATTCCAATCGTAGAGAAGATATTTATCACATATATCCCATTGCGTCATGTGTTGGCATCTGCTTGGTCTGGCCTCGTCCATTACTCTTGGATATGTGCTCTCCCATTATTCTTCTGCTTTCCATCTGGCGACTTGCATCATCCGTGAAGAGCTTGGGATGCTTTAAAAGCCAAAGTATTCTACTTCGCGTGCTAGACCAATTTGTAGGCGGCACATTTCACATCATTGTGAATGATTTCATGATGCATGTGATCCTTCATGTATGAGGAACCTGATCGAAAACTAGCCATCCATCCTTAACACGATTGTTTCCTCTCACGATTACACGAGCCTACATAAATGGTGCCCTTTTAAGTGTGTGAATTCATAGGTGGGGATCCTCCCATCCACCCACCATTCTAGATTTTATAGTGCACTTTTCATTAGGATATTAGTCCAAAATGGGCACCCATATACTTTTTTACTTTGAAAAGGAGCTTAAAACCCCGGGCCTCTGCATTATTGTGATGCACACAACCATTTTTATTGAAGTTGATGCAAGGGAACAAGGTCAAAGTCATTGACAAGTGAAGTACCAACCATAAACAACTACGATAGATCCGTTACAAGATATGAATATTAGACCTATGACTATGTTGACTTCCTCCGTAGCAACACTGTCAAAAAGTTACAAAAACCCTCGCGCCTCAGAGACCAAGACAAGGGTTTTGGACAACACCCGAGCCTGTCGCCCGAGCCGCTCCCGCGAGCGGCAGGGCGAACCCTAGCCGCCGCCGGCCCGGTCTCCTCCCTCACCTTCTCTCACCCTCGCTGCCGCTGGAGGGCGCCGCCGGGCGAAGCCCGGTTGGCGTCGGCGGCGGGGGGGGGGGTCTCCTGCCTTCCCTCCATTGCTACTCGCGGCGGCGGCGTGACGGCGACCCCAGCGGCCGTGCCAACGGCGCGGCTTGCTGGTGGAGCGGTGGCGGCTGCGCGTTCACCTGCGGTGGCTGCGTGGTGGCGTGATGCGTGTGCTGTGGATCTGGCGCTGGCGACCCTATCTGGCCGGCGGGGATCCTCGGTCGACGCGGGGAGGTGGTGGCAGCCCATGGTGGGTCGCTGCAGTGGGTTCGTGGCTCGGCCTTCAGGCTAGCTGCATGGTGGGCGGCGGTCTCGTGTCGGCTGTGCAGATCCGGCGTGGATCTGGCAGGGCGGCGCGGGCCCGGCATGGTGGGGCTGCTTGGGGTCCTCCGAGCGGCTGAGGGGCGGTCCGCTGCGTCGTGGCAGTGGTGGTCCATGGCTCCGGCCGGTGGCACTGATCTGGCGTGATCTTGTCAGTTGGTCGGGGTGGCACGGATCCGGCTCTGCGGTGGTGGATGTCGTTCGACGGCGCACATGTGCAGGGGGGCCGACCTAGTCCGCACGGGTGCAAGCCTTTGCGTTAGTGCCCTTCTTCCTTGTTGCTTCGTGTGGCGTCGATCCGAGTTTGCGCCCTGGTTGCTGTTGTACCTTCGTTCGGATCGACGTCGATGCCTTCGGGTGTGGCGGCGTGCGAGCTCGATTTGGCCTAGGTCAGGGGACTTGGGTTGAGACTTGCTCCACGGTGGCCGTCGGCAGCCTCTAGGTTGTGTCCCCCCGCTCCACCGGGAGTGCCTGGGGACACAGGTGTTGATGCCTCCTACGGTGGAGGTGTCGACCCAAACCCGAGGGCTGATGCCGGGCTAGGAGTGGAAGGAACTGTCTTCCGCTCCTCCTACCGAAGGTGGTGCGTTGAGAAGAGGATGGTTGGTGGTGGCTCGGGACATGGACGCCGGGGTGGCGGCCCCGGAAGGTGGGCTACACGGTTGGCTTTCCGGCAGGCTCCGTGGTGGCGGTGGTGACTTCATTCCTTGGTTGTGTGGGCAGCAAGGGGTGTAGTGACGGGAGGTGCTGGCCTGTCCCTCCCCTTCGAGTGTGACAGTGCCCGGATCTGGTCTGACTAGGTTGACCTTCCTCGTGGTGCTGGTCGGGGTGCCTCATGGTGGTGCAGGCGAGTTTCCGGGCGAAAGCTTCGCGCTTTGGCGCCGACGACGGTGACGCCCGTGGGTGCCGCGTTCTTCCTGAAGACGTCGTCGTGGATTGTGCCTTTGTACCAAGGCTACGGGTGAAAACTCTTGTCTGTGTGTGCAGACTCAACAACGGCGACGCTTTGCGCCGTCACCTTCTTGAAGGCGTTGTCGTGCAGCTCAGGCGTCTTCGGTCCGGCATCGATGAAGTGTTAAGCTAGTTGTATGCTTCTTGTTGTATTTGTCGATCTGCTTTGTAAGAGGACCTCCTCACCACAATGTATCGTTCGGCTGTGTACTCTGTGTTGGTGCTTTATATATAAAGCGGGGCGAAAGCCTATTTCGAGACCAAGACAAGGGTTTTCATCCTGGTTGTTGAGCCCAACCAATGAAGGACAATACAGTCAACATGGAGACAATGCCTTCAACAAGATAATGACGAAAGTTTGTCGTTGTTGGGCCCAACTAGTAAAGGCCAGAACAAGGCATCACATATAATACGGATATAAATAATATCCAAAATGAACCGGGCGGATTTAGATGGAATTTGCACCATAATGGAAAAATTTCCGTCAATTCTATATATCCGGCGTTTTGCCAGATGATGTCCCTATGAATAATTAAAAAAATGAAAACTTAAAATATACCTCTTACAGTTAAGATCTTCCTCTTGATCTTAAACCGGTGAGTGGTCTTGACAAAAGACAACCTCGTGCCTTGAAACTGGCAGTGTAGTAAGTATTGTGTTTTTTGTCACCACGACGAGTGAGTTGAATGCCTCATTTAATGTAAGTTTGCTCGAGCTAGCGGTTTGGTCATTGTTCACTTCCGTATGCACCTAACATTTTTGGAAACTGGTTGAGGGGTATTGAAAAAAGAAATCTCCTCATATCCTCATGGAACGACAGCCTTACCTCGGCCTTTGTGACTTTTCAGATGTGATGTGGATTTTAACAGAAAAAAAGAACATGTTTCATCACACTATTCAGTCCATGCGGTGGTATTAGTCTGATATAATGATCGAATGAAATTCTGTTTATCGAAAAATTTACAATACATACATTCACTAGAAAATGATTACAGTGCATATGTGTACTTATATGGGCCGAAGTCCTTACATGGGCGAGCCAGGACGGTCGCCCCATTCACCCGCCCTGTCCTTCACTAGAGTGAACGAATCATACATATAAGACATAAGTCATAAAAAATAATGTCCTTCAGTTCTCAAGCAAAATTCTTATATCTAGGCCAGATACGTCGCATGCATCATGTAACACGTACGTTCCTCCGGCAATCGAACTCCTTAATGAAACCATGCTCGAGCAAACTGCGGTGGTGGCGCCCGCCAAATCATCTGCAAATTTATATATCAGCGCCTGCATGAGGTATATATGTATGGAAATGCTAAAAATCTGACGTTAGATTTTCAAACATGGCAAATCGAACATTTTTCATGGAGAATTTTATATTGGCTCGGGAATGGCAAATTTAATTTGCAAGCACGGTAAATTTTCTAGAAAAAATAAACTGGGACAGATTTGGCATGTTCGACAACAAAACTTGTCATTCTTGACGAACATAATTTGTCTTGAAAAATGCTTATTTTTTCATGTCTAAAAATTTATCGTTCACTGGATATTCGGCCTTATATATACAGGCAGAACGCGCGTACCCGCCCCATAGGCCTTTCATGAAGTCGAAAGACCAGCCCCCGCCGCCGCCGCCACCCCTCCGTTGTTGCGGCTTGTAGCCGTCCATCAAGTCCATCCGGACATGCGCCGTCGCCGTCGCGGCGAGCAGCAGGACAACCGCCGCGACCATGGCGATGCGCAAGCTCGTCCTCATCGTGGTCGCCGGCGTACGTACGTGTCGTTCCTCCCCTAGCTCTGGCCCTCTCCGTCTTTATCTTGTACTGACTATATATATATATATGAGCCTCCGGATGCTGCGCATGGAGACGAGGTGAGGCGCTACGTGCGCGCGAACGTTTGCCTATATTTGCTTTTACCAACGCGGCTCGCGATCCATTCATGCATGACTCTGCCCAAATCAGGACGCCCTGGGGGCAATACAGAAACATTCAAATTTATGACCAAAGATAACCCCTTGAATGTCCATTTTGTACTGAACTTGAGAGTGCATCACTTGTTTTCTGAACGTACTAGTGCAGATCGGTCCTGTTAAGCCCCTATCACACACCTATCTGTTAAACTACACGATTTAAAATTTTAACCGTGTGCAAATAAAATGACCGTGTGTGATCCCTGACCCATCGCGCACGATTGGCTTAGCTGAACTGTGGGTGATACTTGACATAAGTGCATATACGCATGACGATCTTACATCCATAGACTGTTATCCAATTGCATTTATTGCTAATACTCCATCATAACACTGCTATCCAGAATGCATCTCGAAGGTATGAAAAAATAGAGTATTGCATTAAGCATGATGACATGATGCTGACAATATATTGTCTTTACCCCTAGCCCATCAGTGGGACGGATACTCAACTATCATTTCATCATTAGTGGTAACAATATAGTACCAAACTTTTTCACTTTCTGTTACTACGATAGATTACTTGCAAGATTAAACTCATCTAGCATACATGACTTTCTCTTGGAGATCATTCATCTAAACATAGCCAGTGCAAGACTAATAGGTCAGAGAGCATATATGTCCATAAATTGTGCAACAAAAAACTCATATGAATCTACGAATAAAACATGTATAGATCTAATCATCTGTGACAATTCATCGCGCCGGAACAAACACATCACAAATTACATCGGATGCATCACAATCACATAGGGAAGCTCATGTGATCGTTGTATTGAAAAATAAGGGAGAGAGATTTCCATCTAACTACCATTATGAAGTCATGGTCTAAGGAGGACTACTCAGAAATAGGCATGGTGGCCACAAGGATGGTGAAGATGGTCCCGGTTATGAATTCCTCTTTCGGCAGAGTAGCAGAACATACGTCCAGATTGGATCTTCCTCGGAGCAAAGAGGTGGCACGGCGAAAAAATTCTTGATAAATAAAATTGGGGTTTCGGGAATATATAAAGTCCGCCAAAGAAAGAGACGGGAGAGAGGCGGTGCATGGCCACCATTCGGTCCCAACATGCGCCCTGATCACGTCTCAGGAGCATGTGCTTCCTGTGGGGGGGGAGGGAGGCTTTGGTGGGCCAGATGGCTTTGGCTCTATCATTGCTTGAAATTCATGGAGTATTATTTTCCAAAATATTTTTCTCCTCAAAAAATTGGCTTTCTTGAAAAAGACCAAAAATAACAGAAAACAACAATTGGTACTTGACACTAAATTAATATGTTAGTCTAGAAAAGAGATAAAATATGATGCAAAAACTATGCAATTATTACTTTGAGTGAAACATTTTCGTATAAAATGTGCAATTCAAGGCATATTATGTTGTCAAGTTGTGAACGGATGTAGCTCAAAGCTCTAGGCAGAAATTCAATTTAACAATGTCTGTTGAAACACTAGTATATTAAACAAGTAGCAAAGTCAGACAAATGTCTAAATGGACATTTGAGATCTGGTGGGGGATTGTTACAATATTTGGATTAGGCCCGATAGCTAAATCCTAGAGGTAGTGCAAATCTTTAGTTTCATACTGCTAGTGGAGGAGGTGTGAGACCACTTTATATGGTAGATTCTCCCCACTACACCATGTGATAAGTATGAGGAGAGAAAGAGAACACCACACTCGTGCTTGCTCGCCTTGCCTAGTTTGGCCTAGCCGCCGCGGGCTGGGGCGAAGGGCACGGGCGTGCGACATACGCCTGAATGGTCTACCGAAAACCGGTCAATGGCCTTGGATGAGTGAAACTTATCCTTCTATTTTATTTTATTTTTGTTTCTTGGTAGATAAGTTGATTGTTTTCTTGTCCGGTAACTTTACGACTTTGAAATCAAGTCAGTTTGAGATCGTGATCATCGAATGATACCGTGTGGGTTCTTCTATATATATGACTTACCGTCCGGGGCCAAAGATACGCTGGGATAAGCTAGGGTTTTGCCTCCTCTCGTTACTTGCGCCGCCATCGTAGTCTACTCCATCCCAAACGCCGGCTAGAGGGAGAGCGGGTCTCCGAGGCCTCTCATCCTTGTGATCCCGCTGCGGAGGAGGGTGAATTAGGTTTTTGGGAAGTGCTTTGTGCGACTGCTCGCCTTCTTCAACATGGAACGTCTTCCATCCAAGTTAGGTGGCGCAGAGTATCAATGTCTGCAACGTTGTTTACTTCAACCGGTAACGTCATCGTCAACAACATTGCATCTCCAGTAGCCACAACTACAAACGAACAGTACGTGTGTCGTGATCTCATGTCCCTAATTATGGCTGATGTTGCATGAGTGATGATGTTGTTTTGTTCATCTGATATGTTGGAGCTATGCATGTTAATTACTGTTCTAATCATAAATTATTTGCTGAAATTAATCACAAATTTTCCCGATATTCCAATAGTCCTTATGATATACTCCCTCCGTAATGTCTATGAACATTAGAGAGGGGGTATCTTGCATACCTACGTCTATGAACATTGAATAAAGTCCCCCCCCCCTTCCTCCCTAAAAAGAGGAATCTTGACGCAACATCCAATTGAACAGTCATGGGTGTGGATGAGACAACTAAATCTTAGCTAGCTGAGTTTTAGGAAAAACCGTTCAATATAAATCAAGATTGAGCTTAATGTTCTTTTTTGTGAAAGATTGGGATGAATGTTGACATGCACAAATATATATGACTCTACATTTTCTCGTGTATTCATTCTTGTGTAGCGATTTTTTTTAGTACACTTGCATGTATGGATAGCTCTCCCTCTAGATTACTGTTAGAATAGACGAGAGACAATAATCAGAGAGATGTAAAGTGAATCAGTAGTTCTCATTGATGATGGGGTTACACATATATATATAGCCCACGAAGGGATGTGTCCGAAGGGACACGAGGCAACCGCCTCGGTTAGAAAAGTAGGGATTAATAGGATTAATTAAATCCTAACACTCCCCTAATCCATGCTTGTTAGTGTAAGTATCATCATCTTGAAAAAGCTCCTCCAAAAACCCTGTGGGAAAAATATGAGGAGATAGGTGTTTGATATGTTGCTAAAACTCCTTCAAACCCAGTAGGAAAAATAAGGAGAAAATGATGCAACATATAATGGTTATTGTCTCTTTTAACTCAATATGAGAAAACCCATAGAGTTTAGAGGACAATAAATATGTCGTATATACTTTCCTAAAAACCCTGGTAGGGAAAACAGAAAGTATGACATATGATCTCATGTTGATATTACCTCATTAAAAACCTTTATGAGAACCTGTAAAGTAAACTCATGAAGGGAAAAAGAGTATAATATGATGCATTGAACAGGAACAATTCAGGAAGATACTCCCCTTGATTCTTGCAAAATTCAAAGCCGTCACATACCAATTCCATGAACATATTTCTGAAATGTAAAAGTTGGTAGAGACTTCATGAATAAATCAGTCACATGATTTAACTTGCAAGATATGCAATATAGCGATATTGCTTATTACGTAACCTGTTTGCATCCGGGCAACACAAGAGACATTATCGTTGAGATAATGGTTGGTGGATGTAGCCATGAGGTCTGTTTCGAAGACTCTTCATGAGAGGGCTACCACACCTAGTATGAACACTAAGCTTGTCTACGATCTGACATACTGGGGATCTGATCGATGTATCCAATGATATCGGTGTTCACATTTCTGTGAAACTGAAAAACCAGGACAAGATGTTTGATGCCTTTGGAGATATCGATAGATATTCTTGAGTCCCAACCAATTGTGCTTGGTGGATCCAATGGCATTATGGAACGTTGAGTCCCAATATCTCATTTCCATCATCTCTTGGTCTAAATAGATCTTTCTCTACGTCTAGAGAATGAACTACCATGAGAGTTATGGATGGATAAGATTTGTCCACAATGAATTTCTCCAATATATTATGGATATAGACAACATAGTATACCATAATGTATCAATGAAGGCGCTCAAGTTGTAGTATTGAGCGTTATTTTGGTTTACCCAAATCCTTCATTTTAAACTGCATCATTTAGATGATTACATGTGTCGTCGTTGCAGACACACAAACATGGATAATCATCATTGTAGGAGTAATCCTTGTGTATAAGGAACTCACTACGTCGGTTGTACCAAATGTACCGACGATAATAATAAGTCATATGGTGACTTATTGATTTTACACAATTGTGTGTTGCATTTTGTACTTCGATTCAGAATTGAAATTCCATCTGGAATTAATCATATGTGTCTGAATCTAGTGATCCACATGGATATGTGATCACTACATCTATCAACTGCAGAGATAGATGATTTTATACCGCCAATGATATAAGTTATCGGACAAAGATTCCACCTCTGGAGAATAGTTGGGTATCTGCGTGAACCCTTGTGCTACAATACTTGCTCTTTGTTTCACCACCTCGTTGTTCTCAATTCTGTTTCCAGAAGAAAACTGGTGTAGGTATTGCTTATGAATACCTTTCCATTATTGAGCAAGATCATTTCTACCTAGATTATACCCTTTGCTTGAGTTCAGTCCGAGTGTTGTTCACACTTTGCCATGGCCATGGTCTTTGGACCTGAATCATGTGAAAGGTTTTGCAATCTAGTTGAGAAATGTATGTCGACAATTGTAGACTTCCGGCTATATGATTCTCCAGAATCTATATATCAATATATAGTTGATGGAAATATCGTTACCCATGGTGACTGCTCGCGATTTCCCAATGCGGTTGAGTCGGGTATTCCGATGTCCCGGTCATTGTGTGCACTATGACCTGAGTTGGTGGAGGTTTCCCATCCACTAGGTGTATACTACCCATTAGGTGTCTGTCAACGTGAAGTTGACTTGCATTTACTCATTCACAGGCCTTGATATCCTTGCTTGCGAGATGCTGAATCCTGATGTACTTTTGCCATACATCTCCCCCTGTTGCTTTGAACGGGGAGTGGAGTGGATTTTGTTGGTACCTCCACCCTTTCAGGCGTACTTATGTAGGATTGTGTGATACCTTTATAGTCAGTAAATGAATCTGGCAGGTTATTTGCAATGTGTTGCAAATCTTCTGAACGCATGGTTCAGATCTTTGAGTACGTGGATTTGAGGCAGAAATGTGTTTAACATTCCACTAATTTCCTGGCATTCTTTATGGTACTTGAAATCTCCCCCTAATGCCTGGAATTATTCCTCATGAATCAGCATATTGGCCTTGAATAACTCCCCATGCAAGGGGCTTGAGGTATTGACGGAAATACGGTTATTCCTCACATAGATCCCAACTATATGTTGAGGGGCCAATGATGTATGCCAGGTGGTGATATCGGTATGTAACCGAATTACCGCAGATGGGAAATACTTGGTAGATTTCCACGTATCAAAGATAGAGGGGAATAATAGTATGCAGTTTGGTCATGAGCGTGTAAAACTGCATGACTCCAATGTAAAGTTGGTAAGTTGCAATTCCAAAAAGATAATGTAATGAGCTTAACTCTTTGGATAAAGGATTCTACCAAACCATTTTGAGTCTAGACATTAGGACAAATTGCTAAACATCAATCCAAGGGCCATAGAGAAGGCACTCAAGGAGAATTCTGCAATGTTATCCAGTCGATTTGCTTGAAATCGGTGTCAGGATAATGAGCCAATGGTTTCTTGTGGATAAACCACACTTGAGACCATCGTATAGATGTGTCTTTTAGAACCATGGAACACCTGAATAGTCTAGTCAATGGATGGGAAGAGCCACTTACCTCAACTTGATGCATTCAAGGAGTCTGAGTGGTTCAGCGTAGACTTTAAGGTGCGCAAGCCTTAAAATTAGCTTCCCTGTGTCACATGTAGTGCACACAAAATCCAAATATTGTTAGAATTTAGCATCATAATAATCATAAACTATTGGAATTGCTGATAGTTTCGGTTTCAACCCAATGTCTCGATGACCAAGGCGAGTATGCCAAGTTTGTCATGTACAAGACATTTTGGAAAACTATCTTGGGCACAAAATGTGCTACGGGCTTTTTAGTATGTGTAGTACAATCCATATGATACATAGAGAATGTGCTTGCCATATCCATTGCATATGGTAAAGAGAAGTTAGTCCTCTTTGCTGTCATCACAAGTTCCGCTATGGAAACTATTTTGACGGATACCTCTATAGTTTAGTAGGGTACGAGTTAAACCTGGGAAGCAATAAAGCATCCCGACGTTACTCGAGTACCCACAGGGATAGTAAATATGACTCGAGTTGAGCTAACAAATACCTCATCGCGTCTAGCGATTTTAAAATATCTCCTTTCTCTCAATGAGAGTGGAAACATTGGACTTCCCTGAGTATAGAGTTTGTGGTGCATATGTCCACAAGGCACATATCATCTTTCATCGGATTGACTCCCGTAGAAATCTATATATAGACATGAAGATTCTCTATATGAAAATCACTGTCAGATATATAGAATACATACAAATGTATTTGTACCAAAGTGTTGATACAATATATTGTGATATACAATATATGATGACAACAATATTTATGTTATTGATACAACATCATGAATGAACATAAATTATATTGACCACTTAGGAGACTGAGAGACTATTCATAGTCTCCAAACATGTCGGTTGAGGCATATTCAACCACACGTTCTCCGTGCCCATAGGATCCCGTCATCACTGGTGATGTTGGGTTGAAGGTTGAAGTGAGATTCAAACCTTTGCCCTTGAGTTCATTGTATCCCAGGAATTGCTGATACAGAATAACCAGATGCTGAGATCTGAATCTAATGCCTTATAATGTATAAGACAACATTTTTCTGTTAGCGGTGTGACCCTGACCAGAAGTGAATCCTGGATTGCACACATTATCCCACGAGACACAAGAGCGATCATGATGTCCATGGCCCAGATAGCACTACTAGGAAAAAGCCTAGTAGTAGCGCTGGTTAAACGGCTAGTAGTAGCGCGGGTGCCCGCTCTACTACTATCGCGCTACAGCTAACTGGTAGTAGTAGCGCTGGTTCATCCCGCGCTACTAGTACATGTGTTAGTAGTAGCGCTGGTGCCACACGCGCTACTACTAACTATCTGTAGCGCGTGCCCGTGACCTGCGCTACTACTATTAATTTCAAAAACCAAAAAAAAATCATGACCGCCGGCCGGAGATGGGCCCCTTCGAGGAGTAGGTCCTGTGCACCGCCGGCCGGAGATGGGGAGGAGCTAAGCCCATGGCGGATCTGCAGGCGGGCGCCATGGCCGCCGCCTGACCTTCTCGCAGCTCGAGGGGAGGGAAGGGTACAGGATGGGATGGGATGGGATGGGAGGAGGAGAGGGTGGGGCAGCAACGGCGGTGAAGGAGAGAGCGGGGGGCATTGCCTCCGGCGGCGAGGTCAAGAGGAGATGGGAAGGTGTTGGGTGGCGGCGCCAATGCATGAGGAGAGGGGAGGGGAGGAATGAATCTGAGAGAGGGGGGGAGTGACAGGAGAGAGAGAGAGAGAGAGAGAAAGGAGGGCAGGGGAGAGGCTTACGGCGGCGGTGGTCTCGGGGAGGGGAGCGGCGGCGGCAGGGGAGAGGGCTGCGGCGGCGGCGGTGGTCTCGGGGAGGGGAGCGGCGGCGACAGGGGAGAGGGTGGCGGCGGCGGTGAGGTCGAGGGCGGCCTCGGGCGGCGGCGGTGAGGTCGACGGCGACGGTGGCGACAGAGAGGAGTGGGGGAGAGGGGGGAGAGGGGGGAGTAGTGGGGGACTTACGAAATTTTGAGCCGGCCCGCGCGGGGTTAGCTCAAAATAGCACTAGCGCTGGGTTCGGCCCAGCGCTATAGCTAAGATTTTAGCAGTAGCGCTTTTTTGCGGCGAGCGCTGCTACTACAAATAGTGTCGGTGGGCTCGTCGGGTCCAGCTTAGCAGTAGCGCTCTTTCTGTTTCCAGCGCTACTGCTAAGTCTTCACTTGTAGCGCTGACAGAAGCCAGCGCTACTGCTAATTATCAGCAGCGCTTGTTATTTTCCAGCGCTACTAATAGTGTCCTACCTATAAGGTTTTTCCTAGTAGTGGGGCAGTGGTGGCATCGCCGGAGGGTGTGGCCGGCGGCTGGTTTCCGCGTTGCCGTGGGAAAAACTCAATCGATGGGATTGCTCCGCGAGAGAGCGTGCTGATAACGTGTTAGAATAGACGAGAGACAACAATCAGAGAGATGTAAAGTGAATCAGTAGTTATCATTGATGATGGGGTTACACATATATATAGCCCACGAAGGGATGTGTCCGAAGGGACACGAGGCAACCGCCTCGGTTAGAAAAAGTAGGGATTAATAGGATTAATTAAATCCTAACAATTACATATATAACATGTTTCAATGTGTTAATCATTCTTATGTCATCAGTATTTCTACAAATCGTCACAAATTTGATTGTGTCATAAGTGAACATGTTATCTTCTTTATAAAAATGGTTGAAGAACCAAATTGTTAACAAAATATGTGGTTGTTTGGTCCATATATAATTTAATTCATTTAAGATTTAAATTATTCCTGAATTACCCATTTACTATATGTTTCAAAGGAAACATATAGAACTAAAGTTCTGCACCAGTCACTATCAGAAATTTAGAATAGTTAATAGTTCTCAAAAAATGCAGAATAATTAGTTGTAGTACACTGATTGATTGCTTTAACTAACTTAGCTTTCTTGAATTAGCTGTATCAAGCAGACCGTTCCCCAACTGAACTATTATTCCGGTCCTGGGATATCTCCTAATATCGTAGCCATAAACTATTTGCACACGTGAATCACAACCCAAATGTCAACTCTAGGGAGAATATTACATATTTGCACCAAAAATTGACAAAGAAATACACCCGCGGGACCACCGCCCTCCGCAAGGATACATTTGCAGACTTCAACAATCAAATTTGTTTACATGAGTATCCTATAGTAAAAAGTGGAACTATTATACATGAGAGTATTATCCATGGCCAGTGCAACGGTATCATTTGTATCTAGCCATTTCAAACAATTAGTTTTTTGTCAATTGTCAAAGCTAGAGAAATCTGATGGCCCAACCTTTTCTTTTCTGAGTAAATATTGAGTTAGTTTATTTGGTTGAAATTTTCTCGAAATAGGCTTTCGCCCCGCTTTATAGATAAAACAATGGTCACATACAAAAACAGTCATCGATAGCAGCCGGGCCTCGGCACATTCCAGCCCAAAGAAAATAAGAGAAATCAGAAAAAAGCCACCTAGTGGCGGGGTAGCATCGCTCCTACTGGGAGGCAAGGTGACGCGTTGTAGCCTGAAGCAAATCCAGCATGCCATCCAGACGATCCTGGTCTCGCCTCCTAGAGAGGGGGTGCCAGTGCTGCATAAAAACGTGAAATTTTCCATGTTGATCTGATGTTCCAACAGAATTGGAGTTGCACAATCACACGAGTTGCATCTGATATATTGCAGTAGTATTTGAAAGATAAGATAGCACAAAATATATCACAAACTTTAGAAAAAGTTCTACTATATGTTAGCTAGCTAGCTGGTCTAGCTAGGTCAACTATATGGGATCCCCACAAATTAACTCCGACGCGCAAAAATAAACAAGTTATTATCTCATGCAATGGTCCCAAAGAATCAGCAGTATCCATTAATTTACCAAATAAAATGCATAAATAAATCAAAGTACACTCTTTGATCTCAGAAATAATTTTATGCATTAATAAATCTCGTAAAAAATCGTGCAATCCAGAGTCAAAACAGGGTCGCATCCATGCAGACGCAACGGAGTCCAGACAGGCCTAAAGAAGAGCAGCACGCGCAGGCGCGCACGTCGTCGGAGCTAGCTTGGCAACGACCGACCATGGTGATGGCTCAGGCGGAGGAGACCCCGAGATCCCAGCAGAGGCCGTCGGCGGGCGGTGGCGCCGTCGCCGTCTCCGGCGAGCCGTCCCAGCACGCGGCGGCGACGCCTCGGCGGCTGACGGTGTGGTGCAAGTCGCTGGTGTTCCGCGGCGACGGGTACGCCGTGTTCGACGACGCGGACGGCCAGATGGTGTTCCGCGTGGACAACTACGGCGTCGGCCCGGGAAGCATGGCGCTGATGGACCACGCCGGCCGCGTCCTCCTCACCGTCCGCCGCCGCCAACGCAAGGTGATCGCCGATCGATCGAGTAGATTTATTCTACCTACTTCTTTTTGGCTATTACTACTACATTACACGCACTGATTTGTTAGCTTCGTGCATGCATGACCTGAACCCGTTCGACAAATTTACCGGATGCAGATGCTGAGCTTGATGCCGGAGCCATGGGAGGTGTACAATGGCGACGTCGACGACGACTCGAACTCGAACGACGGCCACCGCCACCGTGAGCAGCATCTCATGATGAGAGCCACCAAGGACCTGGGCAGCTCCAGCTGCACCGCCTCCGTATTTGCTGTGGACGAGACAGAACTCTACCGCCTGAACTGGTCCCGGCGGGAGGAGTGGTCGAGGATCTACCGATGCAGCTCGACCAGCGACAACACGCTCATCGCCGAGGTGCGACGGAAACGAGGGGGGGCAGAGAAGGCGACGTTGCTGGGCAAGGACGTGCTGTCGCTCGTGGTGCAGCCGGGGATGGACCTTGCCATCACCATGGCCATGCTCATGATCTCCAACTGGTACCGATGACTGTGCCCCGTCTAAATCGCCAGGCCAACAAATGTTCATGCGTATAGAAGCTTCTAGAATATTCCGGAGGTTGTCGACGAAGAAGCACGCCGGTATATACCTATTGTAAATCCCCATATTCTTTGGCATTCATTTCATTGTTGCATTCATCCTTCCAGAACAGTTGCAACGTAAGCCTTGCAGTGTTGCTGAAGTACACTGAGCTGGTCTGCTACCATTTCATAAAGCCACACACCATGTTCCCAATAGAGATACCAATATCATTGGAAAAGTAGGCAAGCAAGGCAAAGGCGTGCACATCACAACACCAGCCAAACAAACATCACCAAGCGTTTACTTCCCAGGGCAAAACAACTCACATGCTACAGCTAATTTACAGATCCTACAGATTCTTCCTCCTCTTCTTGTGTGACGGTTTTGCGCCATTGTCAGTAAGTAGCAGCATTTTCGTGCAAATCGCGGCGAGAACAGAGGCTGTGGCTAGATAGGCTTACAGCTGGGTACTCGCTGTGCCTGGCCGCAGCCTGCCCGAATTCATCACACCCCTCGCAGTTGTCTAACATAGGGAGAAAAATGTATTAAATACAAGGGCAATATCTATGGATAGTTAACCGATCCCTAATTGGAAGAGCTTACCTCAAAGAAAGAGTTAAAGTTCAGTCTCATCAGAAACTGCCTCAGGAAAGGTGCTCTCTGACTTCCCGCAAGTCGACTACTCCTTAGTATAGTGTACAACGAATTTGATTTCTTGTTGAACTCCTGAATAACACCAAATGTATGTAAGTTTATGCTACATATACTAGGAAACTAAGCAAAGAGCTGGCTAGCTTAGACATCCATGAGTGATGTGCCAAGCACTCGCATGTCCCTATTTGTTCACAGAAGGCCGATAGTGTTAGGTGGGACAATACCTCAGTTATGTGATCAATCTCAAACATGTTTGCGCCTGTTTCGTATTGCTCGATACTCCAGCAAAACTGCAAGCATAGCTTCATTATACTGTCCAGTATTCTAGACACTGATCCTATATCCAAGAAGGACTGTGATATCAACGCTGACAAATAGCTGCAATGCAAGAGGTTATAGTCAGCCAAGATACCATAACAGATTAAATATGTTGCATCCGTGGAAATTCAAAGGTAACACTAGGTGTGGTAGTATTTCCATGTAACTAGGCAAGGAAATCATAGTATATAATTAAGTGACCAGGGTCGACTACACAAAAGTACACGGGAAAGTATTGTAACCTGTAGAAAGGGCTACGCAAACCCAAAACATCCATCTATGTAAGCTTCAGATAATAGACAACACCAATATGTAATAAAATCAACACCATTGGTGGTGGAGCAAAAGAACAAGTTGGTATGAACACAGATCCATAATGTTTCCTTATCTTCTAGGATCGGATCTTATGAAAATATTCTACTCAAAAGAAGATGAACATGTCGTAGCATGGATTCAGTAAACAGTAGACTGTCAAATAAAAAGCTTAACCTTCCTATCGGTAAAAACAAATATAAAAAGTTAGATAGCATAAAGTGAAAAACGGTTGCTTACTCTTGATGAAAGGTCACTAGTTCTGTAAAATCATGTGAATCTTGGACGTGACTTTGTAAGACATTCCACTGTGACTCAATTACATCAACCTGAAAAAGGAAGCCCAATAAGAAAGGAGAAGCAGAAATTATCAAACTAAACAAATTTCTATTAACGTCTAGAAAAAATTGGAAACCAGCACATTCCTAGCAGCTATCTGGTCAAATGCCGTCATGTTGGAGCTTCTCGTTATTAAGAAAACGCCGCACATGCTCCGAATTATGACTAAAGGTAAGTGGCGGTTTATCTGGTTATTACCTGAATGTAGAACTGTAGGTTTCTGATCAAGAAAGCCATATGCTCCCTTACTCTCCAAAAAGGCTTCGTGCGTAACCGACGCAGTTGTGTTGCAGAGGAATTCTTCCGATCCTTGCAATAATCAGAAAAATCAACATGATCTTGATGCATTACAGCTGTCCAGGATTTCTCCAACTCCATTTGTGTCCTCTTCAATCGAATGAGATACTGAAAAACTGTGCGGTACCTGGATACAATTTGTGCATCTTAAAATGGGAATGTAAACAGATAAGACTTTTCTGATTATTAATTACACTCAAAGATCTACGTAATTCAAAATATAATAATTTTGTTGAGTAACATATGCGGTACAACACTTACTTAGAAAGAACATCAGGAGTAAAGAAGAGTTGTAGTGGCCAATCGACAGAATATTCCAGAGCAATACTATGCCAACCATCAAGTGCCAACTCTGAGCTAGCCTTTCCTTGCAAGGAAAGATCTGATGTGTTGGACTTTTGAAGATCTTTCTGTGAGGTACTCGATTTCATACCAAACAGTGGCATCCTACGAAAGAGAAACAAAATCAGTGGCCAATGTACAGGACTGAAATTCACAAAGCATGGCTTGACATCAGTTACTCTATGTGCCAAACAGAAATGCCAACCTTAGGGATACTCTGGTGAAGTATTTGTCTTCATCGCCTATAGTTTTCAGCGCAGCCTGCAGAATTAAGAACAGGAAATAAATCAAAACTATTTGCTAACATGAGGTAACACAGCAGACAACAGAACTAAGCTGGATTCTGGTAAATTGGTGACAATTAAACCACATAATAAACTGAAATAATAAAATTGTGTATCAGTAAGACCCGGCAAAGAAAAACGGTTTGTGTCACTTACCAACTGAAATGGGACAATGAGATCTGCTTCAGCTGTAGATTGACGAGGTGGTAAGCGCATTAATTGACGGCTTTCCTCTAGAAAACACTGGTTCAAAATCATGATTTTGAGTTTCCGAAAACAACCAAAGAGGGCATTATAGCACGATTTGCACTGTACTAATGCAACCACGGAGATACATAAATGCAAAAGAAGGAATACGGAAGATATATTACCTGGAAAAAATCACCTTTCGCCAAAAGAAAATAATCTTTAAGTGCCTTCAAGTGCCCATTGAGATCAGCGCGTACAACCACTAACTTTTACCAAAGAAAACAATCAGTGATGCTCATGTGTAATAAAACATTGATAGAATATAATATTTTAAGCCATTTGGTACCTGCCAAAGATGATTAGCTGCAATTGTACGTATTGAGCTAACAGCAGACTCAAACAACCTTTTATGAAACTCGGAAGCATGCTGCAGAAACAATGTGGACATATGTCAGCAATGCTCCCATAAAGGATAAGGATAAATGAAAACTTTGACACACAAAACAGGGAAAGATGCATACAGCAATATAAGATGATGATTTTAAATATCGCCAGCAGAAAGCTAACAACTAACCTTTAGCTGCTTAAGCATGGCATCAACTTTATCTGCTTCAGCCTGTGGCAATAATTCTTCTGCACTAATGTTAGAGAAGTTTGGCAGCTCTTTCAGAGCACCGGAGCCCCCAGTGAAACTTTGCATTCTATGAGATCCTTTTAGTGCCTGACTTTGGTTAGTTGGTTCCAGCAATGTAGCACCAGGACTAGGATTTCTAAGAACCCTTATTGCTTTGCCAGCGAATAGAATTGATTCTGCTACTCGCATGTGGATATACTCCGGCAACATGTCCTGTCAAGTGAGAGAAAAACGGATATAATTAGCTAGGGGAACATTTATTGGCCACACAGACATTTCACAATAAGAGCATAAGCATACCAATGATACATGAAATCCTGAGTGCCAACTAGTAAGGGATGTGTCTCTAGCTAATTTCTGCGCAAATTTGTCGGCAACATCAGACTGAGCTGATTCATTCTCCTCATCCCTGTCAACCTGTCTGAAAAGAAAGGTAAGAAGTTTTATATTCCTCTGGTTCAGGGGCTCAATTAGCTTATTTTTTCCTCTTTTGATACTTTCTTGATGCCCTTAGTTCAAGCTCCTCTGGGCTTTGGCCAAAGGCCTGCCCTTGTAAATATTTTAACATGTAAGTTGTCTTCTCTCGTTTATTAATTTAAGATTGTAGGAAAATCTCCTACAGTCATTTCATGTTCAAAAAGAAAACTAGTAGTTTTCATGCAAAAGGCAACTGATACAATTCCTGCTATAGAATATTGGATATAGAGATACTCAAAATCATTAGACAAAGCTCCAAGCAAGCAAATTCTCGTGTCCATCAGTGGACAATATTAGACTTTTTGTGAATCATATTTAGAATTGTCACAGAACTGTTTGCTGATTAAGGGGCGAAATTATGAAATAAAGTAAATATGCACAACAAAATATAGAATTATTCATATTATAACCAAAACTTCAAAAGCACTCGGGATTTTTGCTCCTATAGTTGAAATTTCACATGCCATTTAGCAGGCCAAAATGCCTAACTGGATATGCTGCCATAAGATCAGAAGCAGCAACTGGATAGGAGAATAGCAATGACAAAATTACAAGATAGTTTAATGGAAGCTCTGTAAGTCATGCTGACCTTCTGATGAAAAATTCATGGTACTGATCTTGAAGAATACCATAAACCATCCAAGAAGTCAGCTGGTTAAACATGACCTGGTGTCCATGCCAAAACAGCCTATTTTTATTTTTACCATCAATAAAAAGGAAATGAATAAGCAAACAACTGATCATAAGGGCATAAGAAATATGCAGTGAAGTAGCGACAATGAAAATATAAGTACAATGTCTTCCATGCAGACACGAAAGGAATGGAAATGGCAGTTATATTTCTTCAAACGCCGCATATATATATATATAAGGAATAATTGAGGCAATACCTCTGAATGCAGCTTTGCAATTCTGGAACCCCACAATGGCATCTTTTATGTAACAGATTAAGAAGCTGTCCTCCCTTGATGTCCTTCTGCTCGATTTCCATAACAAGCTCATAAAGTGGAGGCAGAAGAACCTCAAACTACAAATTCACACAACAGTGAATATGGTCAGTGCCAAAAACCAGACAAATCGCATCAGATAATGAACGCCAAAGGAATATAATATTGATCTCTATGCAGAAGCTCATAAAAACAGTAGAGTCGGTGCTTAACAAATATTGTAAATGCAATACTTAAGTACATGATTGTGCAGAAATTAAAAAATGGCACATTGGAGACAGAAACTGTAAGTGCAAGATGTTGAAGAACCGACCTTATTTAGCCCATGGGTTACAGTCGCCAGGATAGGCAATGGATCTGACAACAGGTTTTGCTCAACCTGCAGAACAGCTGACCTATAAACTGATAAAATTTCAGCAATACCATTGGCAATTGCCCTCCGGTATGCACTCCCTTTTCTCCCTTTACCCTTCAAATTAATATCAGCATTAGGTGATGAAACATCAACAGAAGACTGAATCCAACTCAGATCACGAGACTCGGTCGCAAAACGATTCAGTTCTCTGTAATAAAAGCCCAGAGATATGAGCCTTTCAATAGCACTCCTGCACAAATAGGACACGCCATTTAGTATTTGGTGAACCATGATCTAAAGAGAAAACATACTGTCTTCAATCTATAGCTTGCTTGCCAGGCCATGTCCTACAACATCGATGACGATTCCAAGAACTAAATGCACCAAAATGATTGCTAATACTTCTGGGCACTGAAAACTTTTACACATTGAAATCTAATGTAATATTCCTTCCTATTAGATACGATCTCTTGTATCCAGTAGAGTACTTCACAGCTCACGCACAAAATGAACAATTGCATGTAGAGCAAAAGCACTGTGCGTGTATTAAATATGGATACTTTCAGGCAGTTGTTAAGCAGTAGTTTTTTGTGTATTTATCATGTAAAAGAGCAGATTAAGTAGAGCAGGGAAAGCAGTGAATGTGCAATGGATGAACCTGTAAATGTATGTGCTTGCTTCTGAGGTGCATGCATCTCTATCTGCCTAACTATTTTAAAATAATCTACCAGACCTTGTTGTCTACAGAGGTCGATGGGAACTAAAGTGTGCAACATTTGAAGCTCTTAAGTCTAGACTTCGACTAGTGAGGCTACATTTCTATGAAATATCCCATTTCAGAATTTGTTAGTCTGTCCCTTAGTTGAGACCATATTTCTCGTAAATTCATCACGTACCAGTGTCTTACTCCACCCCAATGTTCGTACAGCACGGCCAATCATGGCATTATGCAATTATGTATCAACTGATACACTCGCCGACCCGACTGGTAGGCATACAAGCTAAATGATGAAAACGAAAGCAAATTGGTCCAATCCTCAATCCACCGATTGCAGTTTACTCTGGTTTAGGCAGCCATAAGACCTTGTACAATGCAAGACGCTTAGGGGGTGCTTAGTAAAATAAACCGAGTTTTTCTTTAGCACCCGTGCTTATCTGTACAGGAGGGATGTCTAATTAAGCGTCACAAATAAGCACCGGTGCTTAAGAAAGGTCTGGTTTATTTCTCGAAGCACCTCCGCTAAGCACCTTGCATTGTACAAGGCCTAAAGCACTTAACACCGCAGAAACTATGCCTACTCAAGCAATACAACCAGGAAAACAAGTCCCCTGGCTTTTCATGTTTGCTTGCTGGTGCCGCATCGCGTCGAATTCGACCACCTAACTACACCACAGATCACAGACACCACAGCGCGTGGGTACGGATTCGCGGCGGAGGACAGGTCTCGGGTCCCCCATACCTCTCGGACGGCTGGAGGAAGGTGAGGTCGGGCGCCAGGCGGAAGGCGGGGCCCGCGTCGCCGTCTCCGGCGCCACCGGCCTCGGCGGGCTCGGGGCGGCGGTG
Source organism: Elymus sibiricus (assembly GCA_039707655.1). NCBI lineage: Eukaryota > Viridiplantae > Streptophyta > Magnoliopsida > Poales > Poaceae > Elymus > Elymus sibiricus. The sequence continues at coordinate 106,562,502 of CM077663.1, read as the reverse complement.
GCGGGCGGAGGAGTTGTCGAGCACGAAGTCGCCGGTGAAGCCGAGGAGGGCGAGGAGGAGCTCGTGCAGCATCCCGGCCTCCCCGGGGTTCTCCTAGGTTTCGGCCGAGATCGCGAGGAGAGAGGGGGGAAGGGCGGGGACGGCGGAATTCAGGTGGGGTTTTTTTTTTGTGTGTGTGTGTGTGTGTGTGTGTGCGCGTGTGTGGTTTTTACAATTATTCGACGCTGCTCGCGGTTTTTCGATTCGAAAAACCAGGAATAGGACTGAGCTTTAGTTTTATTCTTTTTTTCGCAAAGAACACTGCCTTTAATTAAACGGAGTTATTACAATCAAGTTGACAAATAGCATCAACTTCCTATGGTGCGCAGTGCAACCAGAATGCCGTTTTAGAAAGAGATCTTTCCATTCGGCCTAGGGCATGGCTTGCTCTATTCTGATCACGCCCTACATAGGGGCGGACCTACGTTGGGTAAGTGGGGGCCTAGGCCCCCATTCAAAATTTGAAACTCCGGTAATATTTGCTTGTGTTTTTTGAAAAATATGCTTAAATTCTTTGACTTCTTAAAGAATATGCCCCCACTCAAATAGTTTGCCCCCGCTCAAAATACTCTCTAGGTCCGCCACTGGCCCTACAGTCACTATTTCATGTGATCTATTGTTAAGCAGGTGCTTAATGTCATTCACCATAGCAGCCACCGGTGATCTATCTGGCACTTGGGCAGAAATCATGCGTGCGGCCATCATGCAATCCGTCTCAATCACCAGCCGGTCAGTACTTCTATCCAACGCTATGGATACTCCCTCCATAATAGCTGTCATTTTAGCTTCAAGTGCACTTGCACACCGCTTAATGAAACGATAGGATGAGAAAGCAATGGCCCCTGTGTGGTCTCTAAGAATCATACCGTCTCCTTCAGTACCATCCTCTTCCAGCCACGATCCATCGATGTTCAGCTTCACCGATCCCATCGGTGGTGGGATCCATCGTACAGGTGCCTTCGGGTCCATCGTTCCCTTTGATTTCTGTTTTACACCATGTGAACAATATGAGACCACATTCTTCCCCTTCTCCAGGTCAACAGCTGGATGTTGCTGGATGCTCAAAAGTGTATCAATGTACCCACACAGGAACCGACATGACACTTCTACTGGCGGTGCTGGTTTGCCATGGTATACCTCATTCCGTACATGCCAATTCCTCCAAAGGGTCGTGATGACTGGGAGCCGAGCATCAGTTGTACATGTTGGGGAACGTTGCATGGGAAACAAAAAAATTCCTACGCACACGCAAGATCTATCCATGGTGATGAGCATCTATGAGAGGGAGAGTGGATCTACGTACCCTTGTAGATCACTAAGCGGGAAGCGTTAAGAAACGCGGTTGATATAGTCGAACGTCTTCGCGATCCAAATCGCAAGTCGTCCCGCGATCCAATCACGATATGTCCCGATCTAGCGCCGAACGAACGGCACCTCCACGTTCAGCACACGTACAGCTCGATGACGATCTCCGCCTTCTTGATCCAACAAGAGGGAGCGGAGAGGTAGATGAGTTCCCCGACAGCACGACGGCGTGGTGACGGTGGTGGTGGAGCTAATCCGACAGGGCTTCGCCAAGCACCGCCGAACTAATCTAGAGGAAAAACGGTATAGACAGGGGGGAGACAGGGCTGCACCGTGGCTTGGGGTGCGGCTGCCCTCTCTCCCCTCCAATATATATAGGAGGGAGGGAGAGGGGCTGGCGCCCTAGGGTTTCCCCCTAGGGTCGGCCGAACCAGGGAGGTGGAGGACTCCACCTCCAACTAGGAGGTGGGCGTGGGAGGAGTCCTCCTCCGATTAGGACTCCTCCCCCTCTCCTCTTTCTCCTGCGCATAGGCCCATAGGGCTGGCCGCACCAGCCCACTAGGGGCTGGTGCGCCACCATTAAGGCCCATGTGGCCCCTTGGGGTGTGTGGGCCTCACTTGGTGGACCCCCGGAACCCATTCGTCACTCCCGATACACTGCCGGAAATGCCCGAAACTTTTCCGGAGTTCAAACACCACTTTTCTATATATCAATCTTTACCTCCGGACCATTCCGAAGCTCCTCGTGACATCCGGGATCTCATCCGGGACTCCGAACAACCTTCGGTCACCAACATACATAACTCAATACTACCGAAACGTCACCGAACGTTAAGTGTGCAGACTCTGCGGGTTCGAGAACTATGTAGACATGACCGAGACACCTCTACGGTCAATAACCAATAGCGGGACCTGGATGCCCATATTGGTTCCTACATATTCTACGAAGATCTTTATCGGTTGAACCTCTATGTCAAGGATTCAGTTAATCCCGTATGTTGTTCCCTTTGTTCTACGGTATGTTACTTGCCCGAGATTCGATCGTCGGTATCTCTATACCTAGTTCAATCTCGTTACCGGCAAGTCTCTTTACTCGTTCCGTAATACAAGATCCCGTGGCTAACTCTTTAGTCACTTTGCTTGCAAGGCTTATTGTGATGTTGTATTACCGAGTGGGCCCTGAGACACCTCTCCGTCACACGGAGTAACAAAACCCAGTCTCGATCCATGCCAACTCAACAGACACCCTCAGAGATACCTGTAGAGCATCTTTATAGTCACCCAGTTACGTTGCGATGTTTGATACACACAAGGTATTCCTCCAGTGTTAGTGAGTTGCATGATCTCATGGTCATAGGAATAGATACTTGATATGTAGAAAACAATAGCAATAAACTGACACGATCATATGCTACGTTCATAGTTTGGGTCTTGTCCATCACATCATTCTCCTAATGATGTGATCCCGTTATCAAATGACATCTCATGTCTATGGGTAGGAAACCTCGACCATCTTTGATCAACGAGCTAGTCTACTAGAGGCATACTAGGGACACATTGTTGTCTATGTACCCACACATGTATTTGTGTTTCCAATCAGTACAATTATAGCATGGATAATAAACGATTATCATGAACAAGGAAATATAATAATAATCACTTTATTATTGCCTCTAGGGCATATTTCCAACAGTCTCCCACTTGCACTAGAGTCAATAATCTAGCTCACATCACTATGTGATTTACATTGTAATGAATCTAACACCCATACAGTTCTGGTGTTGATCATGTTTAGCCCTTGGAAGAGGTTTAGTCAACGGGTCTGCGACATTCAGATCCGTGTGTACTTTGCAAATATTTATGTCCTCCTCCTTGATGTAATCGCGGATGGAATTGAAGCGTCGCTTTATGTGTCTGGTCCTCTTGTGAAACCTTGGTTCCTTGGCCAGAGGAATGGCACCAGTGTTGTCACAGAACAGAGTCATTGGGTTCAGTGCACTGGGCACTACTCCAAAATCTGTCATGAACTCCTTCATCCAGACACCTTCCTTCATCGCTTCCGAGGCAGCGATGTACTCCGCTTTGCATGTAGAATCAGCTACCACGCTCTGCTTGGAACTGCACCAGCTTACCGCTCCCCCATTGAGAATAAATACGTATCCGGTTTGAGACTTAGAGTCATCCAGATCAGTGTCAAAGCTTGCATCGACGTAACCCTTTACGACGAGCTCTTGATCACCTCCATAAACGAGAAACATGTCCTTAGTCCTTTTCAGGTACTTTAGGATATTCTTGACCGCTGTCCAGTGTTCCACTCCTGGATCACTTTGAAACCTTCCGGCCATACTTATGGCAAGGCTGACATCGGGTCTTGTGCATAGCATTGCATACATGATAGAGCCTATGGCTGAAGCATGGGGGACGACACTCATCTTTTCTCTATCTTCTGCAGTCACTGGGCATTGAGTCTTACTCAACTTCACACATTGCAATACAGGCAAGAACCCCTTCTTGGACTGATCCATTTTGAACTTCTTCAAAACTTTGTCAAGGTATGTGCTCTGTGAAAGTCCTATCAAGCGTCTCGATCTATCTCTATAGATCTTGATGCCTAATATGAAAGCAGCTTCTCCTAGGTCCTTCATTGAAAAACTCTTGTTCAAATATTCCTTCACGCTTTCCAACATTTTTATATTGTTTCCAATCAGCAATATGTCATCCACATAGAATATTAGAAACGCTATAGAGCTCCCACTCACTTTCTTGTAAATACAAGCTTCTCCGTAAACTTGTATAAACCCGAATGCTTTGATCACCTCGTCAAAGCGAAGATTCCAACTCCGAGATGCTTGCACCAGTCCATAAATGGATCGCTGGACTTTGCAAACTTTGTCAACATTCTCTGGATCGACAAAACCTTCCGGTTGTATCATATACAACTCTTCCTTAAGGAAACCGTTAAGGAACGTTGTTTTGACATCCATCTGCCAAATTTCATAATAAAAAAATGCAGCTATTGCTAACATGATTCTGACGGACTTAAGCATCGCTACAGGTGAGAAGGTCTCATCGTAGTCAACTCCTTGAACTTGTGAAAATCCCTTTGCCACAAGTCGAGCTTTATAGACGGTGACATTACCGTCCGCGTCCGTCTTCTTCTTAAAGATCCATTTGTTCTGAATGGCCTTTCGCCCTTCAGGTAATACTTCCAAAGTCCATACTTTGTTTTCATACATGGATCCCATCTCGGATTTCATGGCCTCTAACCATTTCTCGGAATCCGGGCCCATCATCGCTTCTCCATAGCTCGTAGGTTCATCGTTGTCCAACAACATGACCTCTAAGACAGGGTTGCCATACCACTCGAGAGCAGTACGCGTCCTTGTCGACCTACGAGGTTCGATAGTAACTTGATCCGAAGCTTCATGATCAGTGATACGTCTCCAACGTATCCATAATTTTTGCTTGTTCCATGCTGTTATATTATCATTCTTGGATGTTTTACAATCATTTTACTACAACTTTATATTATTTTTGGGACTAACCTATTAACCTAGAGCCCAGTGCCAGTTTCTGTTTTTTCCGTGTTTTTGAGTTTTACAGAAAAGGAATATCAAACGGAGCCCAAACGGAATAAAAATCTATGGTGATTTTTTATGGACTGGAAGAAGCCCAGGGAGCATTGGAGTTGGGCCAGAAGAGCCACGAGGCCACCACAAGCCTGGGGGGCGCGCCCACCCCCTAGGGCGCGCCCGCCTAGCTTGTCGTCGCCTCGTGGCCCCCCTGGACTTGTTTCCGCCGCCAAAAATTCCTATAAATAGAGAAACCCCCAGAAACAAACCTAGATCGGGAGTTCCGCCGCCGCAAGCCTCCAGAGCCATGAAAAACCAATCGGGAGCCCGTTCCGGCACCCTGCCGGAGGAGGAAACCATCACCGGAGGCCATCTTCATCATCCCGACGGTCTCCATAACAAGGAGGGAGTAGTTCACCCTCGGGGCTGAGGGTATGTACTAGTAGCTATGTGTTTGATCTCTCTCTCGTGTTCTTGAGATGACACGATCTTGATGTACCGCGAGCTTTATTGATATAGATGAATCATATGGAGTTTTCCCCTCTCTATCTTCTTGTGATGAATTGAGTTTTCCATTTGAAGTTTACTTATCGGATTGAATCTTTAAGGATTTGAGAACACTTGATGTATGTCTTGCGATGGGATATCTGTGGTGACAATGTGATGTTCTATTGATCCACTTGATGTATGTTTTGGTGATCAACTTGCGGGTTCCGTGACCTTGGGAATCTATGCATAGGGGTTGGCACATGTTTTCGTCTTAACTCTCCGGTAGAAACTTTGGGGCACTCTTTGAAGTTCTTTGTGTTGTATTGAACATGATGAATCTGAAATTATGTGATGCATATCGTATAATCAAGCCCATGGGTACTTGTGGTGACATTGGAGTATCTAGGTGACATTAGGGTTTTGGTTGATGTGTATCTTAAGGTGTTATTTTAGTACGAACTCTAGGGATGTTCGTGACACTTATAGGGATAGCTCATAAGATTGATCGGAAAAGATAACTTTGAGGTGGTTTCGTACCCTACAATAATTTCTTCATTTGTTCTCCGCTATTTGTGACTTTGGAGTGAACTCTTTGTCGCACGTGAGGGATTTACATATGATTCAACTAAGTCAGTATTTTTGAGAGAACTTGCACTAGTGAAAGTATGAACCCTAGGCCTTGTTTTCAAGCATTGCAATACCATTTTTGCTCACTTTTGTTACTTGCTACCTTGCTGTTTTTATATTTTCAGATTACAAAAACCTATATCTACCATCTATATTGCACTTGTATCACCATCTCTTCGCCGAACTAGTGCACCTATACAATTTGCCATTGTATTGGATGTGTTGGGGACACAAGAGACTCTTTGTTATTTGGTTGCAGGGTTGTTTGAGAGAGACCATCTTCATCCTACGCCTCCCACGGATTGATAAACCTTAGGTCATCCACTTGAGGGAAATTTGCTACTGTCCTACAAAACTCTGCGCTTGGAGGCCCAACACGAGTCTACAAGAAGAAGGTTGTGTAGTAGACATCAAGCTCTTTTCTGGCGCCGTTGCCGGGGAGGTGAGTGCTTGAAGGTATATCTTTAGATCTTGCAATTGAATCTTTTAGTTTCTTGTTTTTCACTAGTTTGGTTTTATAAAAGAAAACTACAAAAAAATGGAATTGAGGTTGCCTCATATGCTTCATCTTTTTAATGTCTTTCGTGAAAATGATGGAAAGGAAAATTGTGCTCGAGTGTTAGAAGAAGAAGTTATTAAAATGTTTGGCACTAAATCTTTGAGTGATGAGCATGATTGCAATATTGTTAGTATGAATTCTCTGAATATCCATGATGCTAATGCTATGCAAAGCTACAAGCTTGGGGATGCTATGTTTGATGAAGATGATATTTTTAGTTCCCCAAGTTGTGATGAGCAAATTTATTATGATGAAAGCATGCCTCCTATTTATGATGATTATTGTGATGACACGTATGCTATAAAGAGTGATAGTAATCATGAAATTTGTCATCATGATTTTAATTTTCAATTGGATTATGCTTCACATGATAGTTATTTTGTTGAGTTTGCTCCCACTACTATTGATGAGAAGAAAATTGCTTATGTGGAGAGTGACAAAATTTCTATGCTTGTAGATCATGAAAAGAATGCTTTATGTGCTGGTTATATTGTGAAATTCCTTCATGATGCTACTGAAAATTATTATGAGGGAGGAACATATGCTTGTGGGAATTGCAATAATATCAAGTTTCCTCTCTATGTGTTCAAAGTTTTGAAGTTATGCTTGTTTTGCCTTCCTATGCTAGTTGATTCTTGCTCCCATAAATTGTTTGCTCACAAAATCCCTATGCATAGGAAGTGGGTTAGGCTTAAATGTGCTAGTCATATGCTTCATGATGCTCTCTTTGTGTTTCAATTCTTATCTTTTATGTGAGCATCATTGAAATCATCATGCCTAGCTAAAAAGGCATTAAAGAAAAGCGCTTGTTGGGAGACAACCCAACACTTTTCCTTTCTGTTTTTGTGTGTCCACATGATTAAGCTACTGTATAATCATGTTTTATAGCTTTTGTTTCAATAAAGTGCCAAGTAAAGCCTTTGGGATAGTGTGGATGATAGTTGACTTGATTCTGTGCAAAAACAGAAATTTTTCTATCAGTCCAGGAATTTTGTAAATTCACTGGAACGTGCTTTTGATCTGAATTTTTTATACATGATTGATATACAAATTGCCTAGATTTTCCTAATTTGTCAGAATTTTTAGAGACAGGAAAGTATGGTTACGCTACAGTTCTTCACAGACTGTTCTGTTTTTGACAGATTCTGTTTTGCATGCATAGTTTGCTTGTTTTAGTGTTCCCATAGCTTATATTGAGTGATATAAATTATGGGAATGATAGAATACAGTAGGTATCATGCGGAAATAATTATGAATCTTGTCTTGACAGTACCTAAGTGAATGATTTATCTTTATTACACTAACCCATCTCACGAAGTTCCGTTAAGTTTTGTGTGATTGAAGTTTTCAAGTTTTGGGTGAGAGACCGATATGAGGAGAATAAGGAGTGACAAGAACCTAAGCTTGGGGATGCCCAAGGCACCCCCAAGGCAATATCCAAGGAAGACTCAAGTGCCTAAGCTTGGGGATGCCCCGGAAGGCATCCCCTCTTTCGTCTTCAACATTATCGGTATATCTTACTTGGAGCTATATTTTTATTTGCCACACAATATGTGCTTTGCTTGGATCGTCATTATATTTTGTTACTTTCTGTTAGGTGTTATTTATAATCTTGTTTTTCAATAAAAAGTTCCAAGAATTGCCTTAGGATGCTTGTATTGCATGTTTGATGTGTGCTGTGTAAAAAACAGAAACTTTTGCTGTAGTGTTTGAATTTTCATATTTTACTGGAACGTGAAATGTTTCTGAAATTTTTACAAAGTGTTATCATATAAATTATTTAGCATGTCCTAAATTTTCATAATTTTTTGAGTTACAGAAGTACACTATTTTCATAAATTGCTACAGACTGTTCTGTTTAGACAGATTGCTGTCATAGTTTCGTTATCTACTTATCCTATAGTTTCCATAGCCTATATTGGTAGATATAAATTGTGGAAATGATAGTATACAGTACCTAATGTTTTAAAATTATTGTGCAACTTGTCTTGGCAATACATGAAGTGTTGATTTATTCTTATGTGTACTAACCTATCTCACGAGTTCTTTTCGAGTTTTGTGTGGATGAAGTTTTTGAGAATAGGTGAAACCATGATATGAGAGGATTGAATGAGATACAAAAGCTCAAGCTTGGGGATGCCCAAGGCACCCCAAGTAAATATTTCAAGAAGTCTCAAGCATCTTGTTGACACACGAACACGTCACCGTGTACCCTCGACGCCGGGGGTGATGCACCGCAGCTCACATCGAAGGAGGTCCGTCCGGCAGCGCGATACGCAAGACAGCCGGCGGACGCTTTTGAAGACCCGAAACCCCACACGCCCGGGAGGGACCCCGTCAGGGAGTGCGGCGGCAATGGGCTGCCCTAGGTCGATTCGCTCGCCCCTAGAGCCTCTGTACTCACAGCTCTCCAACACGAAGAACGACGAAGAATGAGAGATAAAAACGATGGAGAGATAAAACGTAGATGAAAAGTAGTATATTGATTGTTCGATTGTGTGTTGTTCAATCGGCCGTCACCCCCAACATATATAAGAGGCGGCTGGACTTCCCGTACAAGCAAAGGATTCATCTAGGGTTTCCTTACAAGAAAATCACATCAATTCACGTCCTAGAGTCCTAGTTCTGGTCCCACTAGGATTCAGCCCGAATCTGGTCCAATCTTCTGTCTTGCTCCTTGCGTGGGCCGTGGAATCTGCATATGACTTCCGATGGAGATGGTTCAAATACCAATTTTGTGTGCTTTGACGAGGCCGACAATCCGTATGTTGATCACTTTTCCAAATAAGGTCATCTTGAATACTCCACGGGGTCATCTTTAATTTCGAGTCGGACTCGGTCATGTAGCTGACTGTACCGTCCGACTCTTGTAGCGTCTCTGCAGGTCGTATAATACGTCGGATGATGATGACTCCAAAAGCAAAGTTGACCGTTTCGACGTTACGAACAACTTTCATGTTGAACACTTTTTCATCCGAAGCCATCTAGATAATCTTTTGAGCCCGTCTTTAGCTTCTGGTCAGATCGCCCAAAATTGACATTCTTCACTCGGTCGTCAAGCTTTCACCCGGCAAGGTTTCCATCCCGGCAAGATTTCCCCGGAAAGGTTTCTATCCCGGCAAGGTTTCCATCCTGGCAAGATTTCCCCGGCAAGGTTTCCATCCCGGCAAGATTTCCCCGGCAAGGTTTCCATCCCGGCAAGGTTTCTGGCTGTACCTTGCGGGTCCTTTTTGTGGCAGAAAACGACCTCGGATGAAAATGTGCCCAAAAGCAAAGTTGACCGTTTCGACGTTACGAACAACTTTCATGTTGAACGTTTTTCGATTCGAGGCCATCTTGAATGGCTAATTGCTCACGCATTGCATCAGACACTCGCCAAGACGTGTCTGGTCTCCCGCGTCTTATTTCGCCTCTTGACATGGCTGCATTCAGATAGCTCTAACTTTTGCATACGATCTCGGTTTGAGATGATTTTTATATCAAAATCAACCGATTCGACGAGACGAAGACAATCCGTGTAGATCATTTTCTCATATGAAGTCGTCTTGGGGGCTTAATCAGCCGAATAGTATTCTGGATACAAAATCTCAGTGCTTCGAACACAACTTCGGCCTTAGAGATGAGATCGGATGGCTATGGCCCAAATATCAAAGTTTCTCCTTTCGACGATACGGAACTTCCTCACTTTGAGCACTTTTCCATTTTGAGGCCTTCTTAATTATGTTTTTGACCATGCCAAAATCTGGTGTCAACACATGCCCTCCTGTTTTTCGGCAAAGCTTGTGTGCCGAAAAATAATTTGCATTAGGCTTGCTCTAAGTACGATGTCAACACTCCATCGGCCATTTATATGTGCTTAGGGCGATAATCATATATCGGCCATGTTTGTGTTTAAGATGATAAGTATATATCTTGAAGTCGATTGCCACCATCCCGAACCGGCGTAGATTCAAAATCCTCCATCTCATCTTCATCTCCCAATGTGTATATTGGGCTTAAAATTTCCTCAATAAAAGGGGATGTTTCAGGTGGCGTGGACGATGTAATAAGGGCTGCATCATCCTTTTTTGGTGGCGTAGGTGCTGTTGTAGCTAGTGTAGAGACATCTGCGTTTCCTTTTTGTTTAGGCCTCCACACTTGTTTTGTGGGCGCCATGGGCCGAATTTTATTGAACAATTTGTCCTTTTGCTCTTCTACTTCATGTGCCGCCTTCTCGCGGCTCCTCATACGTTGTAATCTCCTTTTTTGTGTCTTGGACAGACCGGGAGGACACCACTTAGGTTGAATATACTTGGGATCCCTAGATTCTGCTTCGCTTGGAGAATTTTTTGTTGGCCGATTAGCACCATGGCTTGAACGGCCTTGTGTAGGATAATAAAGCTTTTTGTGAGCAGGCCTTCTAGGTGTTGTCCACCCCATATGAAAAGCATAAGGAGCCATTGGGGGCTGCCCCCATCCTCCATTGAAGTCTCTCATGTAATATGGCGCATAGGGGGTGGCAACATCCATGGTACCGGTGCCCATGACCCATATGACCTTGCATAGTGTCGAAACTCTTGCTTCGGAGGTGATCTTGAACGTTTTGAATATGATGGCCGATTGGAGCTAGAACCGGCCGCTTGACTTGCATATTTAGATAGCAACATATCAAAAGTTGGCTTGATTCGCTTGTGCTTAGCTTCACTCCTTTCACACTTGCCAACTTCTGAATTCTTGGGCTTGATAAATTCAACATGAGTATCCTCTTGTACTTGCGGTTGCCCCCCGAGTGCAGGATTTTTTATGGTGATCTTGATTACCTCTCCACCACCGGATTGCTTCTCAAGCACGACTTGCCTCCCCAAGATCTTGTCACCATCTTTGTTCTTCCTGGGCTCACCAATGACAATATTGTCTTTATTAGCTGATTCGGCTATGTTAGGCCGAATTAACATTTTCTTCCCCTCCAAAGTCATGGTATTCATTGGGAAGGGCTGTCTATCAACTTGCATCTCAGAAAAACTCAATCGTCCGTCATTAATGGCCGATTGTATCTGTCTCCGAAAAACATTGCAATCATTAGTAGCATGAGAAAATGAATTATGATATTTGCAATAAGCACGCCGTTTCAGCTCCTCAAACGGCGGTATGGTGTGTGATATTCTAATCATCTTTTCTTGCAAGAGAGCATCAAATATTCTATCACACTTGGATATATCAAAAGTAAATTTCATCTCCTCATCACGATTCTTACGAATCGGCTTAAGAGCATTGCATGCATAGGGTTTGGCCTTTGAGGACCAAACAAATTCAGTGGTACAGACATCAACCTCATCGTCCGAATATTCATCATTATAATCAAGCATATGCATTCTAGGACGATCGGTTGTTGACCTATGAATCTCTTTACTTCGGCTTTCTTGAGCCAAAGCTTTCTGCAAGACTTGGTTAATATTTAAAAATTCATAAATTTCTAGCCTCTCCTTAATGTGAGTTTTCAAACCATTAAGGACAAGATCCGCCAAGTCTCTTTCGGTTATCACTAAGCTATAGCATCGGTTTTTTATATCTCTAAATCTTTTGACATAATCGGTGACCGATTCATCATGCTTTTGCCTAACCGATGTAAGATGCGATAACTTAAGCTCATTGTCGCCACTATAAAAATGATCATGAAACTTTTGCTCTAGTTGCGACCATAAGAGAATTGAGCCAGGTGGCAAAGCAGCAAACCATGAAAATGCGGTGCCAGTTAAAGATAAGGGAAATAACCGCACTTTCAATTCTTCTATGGAACTTGCTTCACCCAACTGTGCTAGATACTGACTCACATGCTCCCAAGTTGTTTTTGTGCCCTCTCCACTAAATTTGACAAAATCAGGAACCTTATAACCTGGAGGGTACAAAACTGCGTCGAAGTGTTCAGGATAAGGCTTTTGATACACACGACTCTTTACTTTTGGCTCGTTTCCGAAAGTTTCTTGAAACATCTTATGCAAATCCTCCCTTAATTTGGCTAAAATTGGATCCGAGGTAGATGAAGATGCTTGTGGCAATGACATAGGAACAACTTGGGAACTAGCTAGTGATGCAACTTGTGGAGTAGGCGCCGAAACATAATTCGGCGGAAGACCAAACATGCTTGTATTCATAGGTGATGTGACAAAGTAATTCGGCGTAGACGCCGAATTGGGCACACTCATAATAGGATTAGGGTATGCAGGTGCGGCCACAAGTTGATTGGTTTGGCTAGGATAAAAATTCATCGGCAAATTGTAATGTTGTTGAATGGGAGGTGCCGATGAAATAGGTAAAGTTGGATTAGGTTTTTCTGGGCTAATGGATACACCAACATTACCACTAGATGACGGCGGCATATTTTTCTGAGCATTGGTATTTGCCACGAAAGAATTGTACGCCATCACATTACCCTTACTAACAAGACTTTCAATCACAGCCAGTTGCTCAGGAGAAAAAACTTTGCTCACAGTGATTTCATCTTGTTCATCAATGGGAGGAGGTAACCTGATTTCTCCAATCGGAGTGATGTTGCCTTGGCGGTCCTTCTTGAAACTTGAAAGAAACGCCTCCAAATCCTCCTCCTCGCGCTTCTTCTTGAGCGCCTCAAAAGCCTCTTCACGCTGTTTCTTGAGCGCTTCGTAGGCCTGGCGATGTTCCTTCGATAGCTCATCAAGACCGGGCTTAATGATGTTATCGGCGTTAACTTCTGAGGGTTTGGGGAGATTGGACATGGTTGATGATGATTCTTGATCTTTCTTCCCCAGCGGAGTCGCCAAAAAGTGTGTTGACACACGAACACGTCACCGTGTACCCTCGACGCCGGGGGTGATGCACCGCAGCTCACGTCGAAGGAGGTCCGTCCGGCAGCGCGATACGCAAGACAGCCGGCGGACGCTTTTGAAGACCCGAAACCCCACACGCCCGGGAGGGACCCCGTCAGGGAGTGCGGCGGCAATGGGCTTCCCTAGGTCGATTCGCTCGCCCCTAGAGCCTTTGTACTCGCAGCTCTCCAACACGAAGAACGACGAAGAACGAGAGATAAAAACGATGGAGAGATAAAACGTAGATGAAAAGTAGTATATTGATTGTTCGATTGTGTGTTGTTCAATCGGTCGTCACCCCCAACATATATAAGAGGCGGCTGGACTTCCCGTACAAGCAAATGATTCATCTAGGCTTTCCTTACAAGAAAATCACATCAATTCACGTCCTAGAGTCCTAGTTCTGGTCCCACTCGGATTCAGCCCGAATCTGATCCAATCTTCTGTCTTGCTCCTTGCGTGGGCCGTGGAATCTGCATATGACTTCCGATGGAGATGGTTCAAATACCAATTTTGTGCGCTTCGACGAGGCCGACAATCCGTATGTTGATCACTTTTCCAAATAAGGCCATCTTGAATACTCCACGGGGTCATCTTTAATTTCGAGTCGGACTCGGTCATGTAGCTGACTGTACCGTCCGACTCTTGTAGCGTCTCTGCAGGTCGTATACTATGTCGGATGATGATGACTCCAAAAGCAAAGTTGACCGTTTCGACGTTACGAACAACTTTCATGTTGAACACTTTTTTATCCGAAGCCATCTAGATAATCTTTTGAGCCCGTCTTTAGCTTCTGGTCAGATCGCCCAAAATTGACATTCTTCACTCGGCCGGCAAGCTTTCACCCGGCAAGGTTTCCATCCCGGCAAGATTTCCCCAGCAAGGTTTCTATCCCGGCAAGGTTTCCATCCCGGCAAGATTTCCCCGGCAAGGTTTCCATCCCAGCAAGATTTCCCCGGCAAGGTTTCCATCCCGGCAAGGTTTCCATCCCGGCAAGATTTCCCCGGCAAGGTTTCCATCCCGGCAAGGTTTCTGGCTGTACCTTGCGGGTCCTTTTTGTGGCAGAAAACGACCTCGGATGAAAATGTGCCCAAAAGCAATGTTGACCGTTTCGACGTTACGAACAACCTTCATGTTGAACGTTTTTCGATTCGAGGCCATCTTGAATGGCTAATTGCTCACGCATTGCATCAGACACTCGCCAAGACGTGTCTGGTCTCCCGCGTCTTATTTCGCCTCTTGACATGGCTGCATTCAGATAGCTCTAACTTTTGCATACGATCTCGGTTTGAGACGATTTTTATATCAAAATCGACCGATTCGACGAGACGAAGACAATCCGTGTAGATCATTTTCTCATATGAAGTCGTCTTGGGGGCTTAATCAGACGAATAGTATTCTGGATACAAAATCTCAGTACTTCGAACCCAACTTCGGCCTTAGAGATGAGATCGGATGGCTATGGCCCAAATATCAAAGTTTCTCCTTTCGACGATACGGAACTTCCTCACTTTGAGCACTTTTCCATTTTGAGGCCTTCTTAATTATGTTTTTGACCATGCCAAAATCTGGTGTCAACACATCTAAGCTTGGGGATGCTACGCATCCCACCTCTCTTCATCAACAATTATCGGTTAGCCTATGTTGAGCCTAAATTTTTATTCGTTCACATGATGCGTGCTATTCTTGGAGTGCTATTATTTTTCTTTTGCTTGCTGCTTAATAAAATGCTTAAGATCTGAAAATATTTATTGAGAGAGAGAGAGTCCTCACATAGCTCCTTAATTGTTTGACTACTCATTGATCTTCACTTATACCTTTTGTGAGTAGCTTGTCATTTCCTCTCATGCTTCACTTATACCTTTTTGAGGGACGAAATCTTTATGCTCATCTGCTTCATTTAAATTTGTTGGAGCTTGTCGAAAAAGCAGTGACAATATATGAAACTAGTCCCAAAGTGATAGATATCCAAGGAAGATATAATAAAAACTTTCATGAAGATCATGGGACAAATTAAACTTGATTCTTTGTAATAGTTTTGAAACATGATGATAGTAATATGTGAGTCATGTTAGTGAGTAATTATGCTTAGTAGGAATATTGGTGTTAAGGTTTGTGATTCCCTATGCATGCACGAAAGTCAACAGTTATGCAATGAAGTTACATCCTACTTGTGGTGCATTATTCGGTGTTAGTTATGACTCAATGCTCACTTATGTGAATTTTCGTTTCTTGGTCTGGTTGCTTCCCATTCTATTTGCTAGCCTTCGTTTGTACTAAGTAGAAATACTACTTGTGCATCCAAAATCCTTAAACCAAGTTTTGCCTTATGAGTCCACCATACCTACCTATATGCGGTATTTCCATGCCGTTCCAAGCAAATTTGTATGTGCCATCTCTAAATTTTCAAAATAAATTTTCTCTTTTGTGTGCCCGTACCGCTCATGAAACGGTGGGGAGTATCCAATATTTTTCCATGCTAGGTGTGTTATTCTCATGATATGTGTTGATTAAGTATCATTCACGAGAAAGTGGCTGGTATTCGGGATGCCCAGTCCCATGCTCAAAATTCAAATCAAAAAATAATGAAACAAAACTCCCCCAGGATTGTTGTTTGTATGGACGGTACCCGTGGATTCGGCTCGCCGTGGAGTGTGATTGATCGGTGGAGGGGGAGTAAAAACTTAACTATTCTGTTTGGGAACCGCCGATAATGTATCTAGCATGGAAAGTATTGTGAACTACTTTGTCGTTTTCGTTGACAGGAAAAGCATGCCACTCAAAATATTTTTCTCTCTCAATTTAAACCTTGAGCTCTGGCACCTCTACAAATCCCTACTTCCCTCTGCGAAGGGCCTATCTATTTACTTTATGCATTTTTTATTTTGAGTCTCCATCTTCTCTTATCAGCACCAACTAGGGGGCACTATGATCGTACTTGAGCATTGGGCATAGCTAATATTTGAGTGTGTTTCATGAATGGATCAATGATTGAGCATGATGGGCTAGGGATAACTTTCTTTAGTGTTGATATTTTGAAAGACATGGTTGCTTGTTGACATGCTTGAGTATTGAAGTCATTATGTTAAAACTAGACTATTGCTTTGAATCATTTACAAGTCCAAATGTCCATGCTATACAAAGAACAAAAGAATATGATGAACATGTTAGGCAGCATTCCACATCAAAAATTCTGTTTTTATCATTTACCTACTCGAGGACGAGCAGGAATTAAGCTTGGGGATGCTGATACGTCTCCAACGTATCCATAATTTTTGCTTGTTCCATGCTGTTATATTATCATTCTTGGATGTTTTACAATCATTTTACTACAACTTTATATTATTTTTGGGACTAACCTATTAACCTAGAGCCCAGTGTCACTTTCTGTTTTTTCCGTGTTTTTGAGTTTTACAGAAAAGGAATATCAAATAGAGCCCAAACGGAATAAAAATCTACGGTGATTTTTTATGGACCAGAAGAAGCCCAGGGAGCGTTGGAGTTGGGCCAGAAGAGCCACGAGGCCACCACAAGCCTGGGGGGTGCGCCCACCCCCCTAGGGCGCACCCCCCTAGCTTGTCGTCGCCTCGTGGCCCCCTGGACTTGTTTCCGCCGCCAAAAATTCCTATAAATAGAGAAACCCCCAGAAACAAACCTAGATCGGGAGTTCCGCTACCGCAAGCCTCCAGAGCCACAAAAAACCAATCGGGAGCCCGTTCCGGCACCCTGCCGGCGGGGGAAACCATCACCGGAGGCCATCTTCATCATCCCGGCAGTCTCCATGACGAGGAGGGAGTAGTTCACCCTCGGGGCTGAGGGTATGTACCAGTAGCTATGTGTTTGATCTCTCTCTCGTGTTCTTGAGATGACACGATCTTGATGTACCGCGGGCTTTATTGATATAGATGAATCATATGGAGTTTTCCCCTCTCTATCTTCTTGTGATGAATTGAGTTTTCCCTTTGAAGTTTACTTATCGGATTGAATCTTTAAGGATTTGAGAACACTTGATGTATGTCTTGCGATGGGATATCCGTGGTGACAATGGGATATTCTATTGATCCACTTGATGTATGTTTTGGTGATCAACTTGCGGGTTCCGTGACCTTGGGAATCTATGCATAGGGGTTGGCACATGTTTTCGTCTTGACTCTCCGGTAGAAACTTTGGGGCACTCTTTGAAGTTCTTTGTGTTGGATTGAACATGATGAATCTGAAATTATGTGATGCATATCGTATAATCTAGCCCATGGGTACTTGTGGTGACATTGGAGTATCTAGGTGACATTAGGGTTTTGGTTGATGTGTATCTTAAGGTGTTATTTTAGTACGAACTCTAGGGCTGTTCGTGACACTTATAGGGATAGCTCATAAGATTGATCGGAAAAGATAACTTTGAGGTGGTTTCGTACCCTACAATAATTTCTTCATTTGTTCTCCGCTATTTGTGACTTTGGAGTGAACTCTTTGTCGCACGTGAGGGATTTACATATGATTCAACTATGTTAGTATTGTTGAGAGAACTTGCACTAGTGAAAGTATGAACCCTAGGCCTTGCTTTCAAGCATTGCAATACCGTTTTTGCTCACTTTTGTTACTTGCTACCTTGCTGTTTTTATATTTTCAGATTACAAAAACCTATATCTACCATCCATATTGCACTTGTATCACCATCTCTTCGCCGAACTAGTGCACCTATACAATTTGCCATTGTATTGGGTGTGTTGGGGACACAAGAGACTCTTTGTTATTTGGTTGCAGGTTTGTTTGAGAGAGACCATCTTCATCCTACCCCTCCCACGGATTGATAAACCTTAGGTCATCCACTTGAGGGAAATTTGCTACTGTCCTACAAAACTCTGCGCTTGGAGGCCCAACACGAGTCTACAAGAAGAAGGTTGCGTAGTAGACATCAATCAGCATCATCAACTTCCTCTTCAACTGATGTAGGCTCTACAGAAACATCTTTCTGCGCTGCGCTACTCTCTGGTTGAAGTAAAGGTTCAACCTCCTCATCAAGTTTTATTTTCCTCCCACTCAATTCTTTCGAGAGAAACTCTTTCTCAAGAAATGTTCCGTTTTTAGCGACAAACACTTTGCCTTCGGATCTGAGATAGAAGGTATACCCAACCGTCTCTTTTGGGTATCCTATGAAGACGCATTTCTCTGCTTTGGGTTCTAGCTTTTCAAGCGGAAGCTTCTTGACATAAGCATCACATCCCCAAACTTTAAGAAACGACAACTTTGGTTTCTTGCCAAACCACAGTTCATATGGCGTCGTCTCAACGGATTTAGATGGTGCCCTATTTAAAGTGAATGCAGCTGTCTCTAACGCATAACCCCAAAATGATAGTGGCAAATCGGCAAGAGACATCATAGACCGCACCATATCCAATAAGGTTCGATTACGACGTTCGGACACACCATTACGATGTGGTGTTCCAGGCGGTGTCAATTGTGAAACAATTCCACATTGTCTTAAGTGACTGCCAAACTCATAACTCAGATATTCTCCTCCTCGATTAGATCGCAGGAATTTAATCTTCTTGTTACGATGATTCTCAACTTCACTCTGAAATTGCTTGAACTTTTCAAATATTTCAGACTTGTGCTTCATTAAGTAAATATACCCATATCTACTTAAGTCATCAGTGAAGGTGAGAAAATAACGATATCCACCGCGCGCCTCAATCCTCATCGGACCGCACACATCAGTATGTATGATTTACAAGAAGTCACTTGCCCATTCCATTGTTCCAGAGAACGAGGTCTTAGTCATCTTGCCCATGAGGCATGGTTCACATGTGTCAAGTGATTCAAAATCAAGTGACTCCAAAAGTCCATCAGCATGGAGCTTCTTCATGCGTTTTACACCAATATGACCTAAGCGGCAGTGCTACAAGAAAGTGGTGCTATCATTATCAACTCTACATCTTTTGGCATCAATGTTATGAACATGTGTATCACCACTATCGAGATTCAATAAGAATAAACCCCTCATAATGGGTGCATGACCATAAAAGATATTACTCATATAAATAGAACAACCATTATTCTCTGATTTAAATGAGTAATCGTCTCGCAATAAACAAGATCCAGATATAATGTTCGTGCTTAACGCAGGCACTAAATAAGAATTATTCAGGTTTATCACTAATCCCGATGGTAATCGAAGAGCGAGCGTGCCGACGGCGATCACATCAACCTTGGAACCATTTCCCACGCGCATCGTCACTTCGTCCTTTGCCGGCCTCCGTCTATTCCGTAGTTCCTGCTTTGAGTTGCAAATGTGAGCAACTGAACCGGTATCAAATACCCAGGCACTACAACGAGAGTTGGTAAGGTACACATCAATAACATGTATATCATATATACCTTGTTTGATGTTGGCCGCCTTCTTGTCGGCCGGATACTTAGGGCAGTTCCGCTTCCAATGACCAGTTCCCTTGCAATTAAAGCACTCAGTTTCTGGCTTGGGTCCAGCCTTGGGTTTCTTCACGTGAGGGGCAACTGCTTTGCCACTCTTCTTGGAGTTACCCTTCTTGCCCTTGCCATTCTTCTTGAAACTAGTGGTTTTATTGACCATCAACACTTGATGCTCTCAGACTCAGCGACTTTCAACATCGCAAACAGCTCGGCGACTGACTTATTCATCCCTTGCATGTTATAGTTCAACACGAAGCTTTTGTAGCTAGGTGGCAGTGATTGAAGAACTCTGTCAGTGATCGCCTCTGGCGGGAGAACAATTCCCAATTCCGCCAGATGGTTGGAATACCCAGACATTCTGAGCACATGTTCACTGACAGACCCGTTCTCCTCCATCTTGCAAGCATAGAACTTATCGGAGGTCTCATACCTCTCGATCCGGGCATTCTTCTCAAAGATAAACTTCAATTCCTGGAACATCTCATATGCTCCATGACGTTCAAAACGTCTTTGAAGTCCCGGTTCTAAGCCATACAACATTGCACATTGAACTATTGAGTAATCATCAGAACGTGCCTGCCAGGCGTTCGCAACGTCTGCAGCCTCTACTGGAGCAGGGGGTTCACCGAGCGGTGCATCAAGGACATAAGCCTTTTGGGAAGCCGTGAGGATAATCCTCAGATTACGGGCCCAGTCTACAAAGTTACTTCTGTAAGAGCACATTTATCCATGTGTGGTTTTGGTAATTGATGACAATCACTATGAACTAATGGTTGCCTTGAGTTATATTCGAAGGATTTGTCCATAGGCACTTTTGAAGTCCATCTGTTAGTTTCAAGGAGTTTATATGGTGACCAAGGTGGTATTCAAGGTTTTATCCAAAGATTGGTCATGTGAGAGATGAGCTTATTGCAAGCATGTATTGAAGAAGAAGATTGTGTTAGCATTCATGTTTACCTTCAAGACATCATCTTTATGAAGAGAGAAGATAAGATACAAGGTTGATCAAGACTAAGTCAAAGAGTAAACCAAGTTGATCAACACACAAAGCGTACAAGATATACCGAGAGGGATCAAGTGACCCCATGGTATGGTAAGCATTGTCCATTACGCTTTGTGTACTAACCCATGGTCTACGTAAGTGTTCTTTGTAGGGTTAGGTATATTTCCATGGGATTGCATCAAGAGGAAGATCCCATACAACCCATGGAAGATGACATCAAGTGGTGATCGTCATCAAGGTTGCGGTGTGCAAGTTCAAGTGAAGCATCACGGAGAGATCATGCTTGAAGCTTGCCGTTCATTGTGGTGACAATGGACTTGTGAAGATGTGCCGAAGAGTGGCTCACCCATAGTGGAGTATGGGGGAGCAATCTACTAGTCTTCATCGAGTCGGCGCAATCAAGAAAGGTGGTCCATCTTGAGAAGGACAAGATCGTCATCATCTAGCTCAAGTGGACTATGAATAAGGCAAAGGTTTGACCTTGATAGGATTTTCTATTTTACCGGTCTCATGGTGGTAGTTGGGAGACCGGGTTATAGGATCGATAGCCATACTATCAAGGGGGGCTCTCAAGTGAGTAGCTTGATCGTATCGTTCGTTGAGAGCTCAAACCATTGCATTCTTGGCATCATCATCTTTCTTGGTTCTTGGTTGGCTTTTCTCTATGTGGGTTCTTGAGCTGATGGTCAGCCTCATGACAAGCTCAAGTTCATCGAAAACGGAGTCCATATGCATCTTCTATGATGTTTTCAATGTTGGAGTTTTTGCCAGTTCTTCATTCATAGAGGTTTCACATCTCTATATCATTGGCATCTTCATACTGCCTCTTCTTAAGATGTTGGATAGCTCTTGTCGTCCTGAATCCAACAAGCTTGAGTTTGCTCAATTCAGAGCTCATATGCGAAGGTTATGGCAGTTCTGGTTTTACTATTTCCATCTGGTTGCTTTGGTTCTTTGTTACTCTCACGAGGGCGCTAGTACCGCTGGCAACAGCGGTAGTACCGCTGGGGGGTTCCGACTCCGTACGTGGTAGTACCGCTGGCCACAGCGGTAGTACCGCTGGGGGGTTCCGATTCCTTACGCGGGGCACCAGACACTGCCTTGTCTGGTGTCTTGTGACCCGCGCCACCAGAGCGGTAGTAGGGCGGTAGTAACAAGCGGACTACTGCTGCCCCCTACTACTGCTGAAATCTGCGTACGGGCGATAGTACCGCTCCCAAGGGCAGTACTACCGCTTGTGTGCGGGCTGTGGGGGTAACGGTTGGATTTTCCCCCACCTATTTAAGGGGGTCTTCTTCCCCAATGGATCTTATCTCTTTAGCTCGAGTTTGTCCCCCATTGTTGACCTTCTTCGAGCTTGCTAACTCTCAATCCCTCCAATGATTCTTGCTATTTCTTGAGGGAAAAGAGAGAGGAGATCTAGATCCACATTTCCACCAATCACTTTCTCCTCTAAGTGAGGGGAACCCCTTGGATCTAGATCTTGGAGTTCTCCGTGTTCTTCTTCGTTCTTCCTCTCATTTCCTCCATAACATTTGTTGTTGTGGTGGGATTTGGGAGAGAAGGACTTGGGCACTCCGTGTGCCCTTGCCATTGCATTTGGTGCATAGGTTTGAGTTCTCCACGGTGATACGTGGAAGTGAGAAGTTGAGAAGCTTATTACTCTTGGGTGTTTGAGCACCCTAGAGCTTGTTCCTCTTGGGTGCTTTGGCGCCCTAGACGGTTGGTGGTGGCTCGAAGCTCAATCATTGTGGTGCAAAGCTCCGGGCAAGCGTCGGGGTCTCCAATTAGGTTGTGGAGATTGCCCCGAGCAATTTGTACGGGTACCGGTGACCGCCCCCAAGGGTTGCCAAAGTGTACGGGTACCGGTGACCGCCCCCAAGGGTTGCCATTTGTATGGGTTCGGTGACCGCCCTCAAGGGTCCCTTAGTGGAATCACGGCATCTTGCATTGTGCGAGGGTGTGAGGAGATTACGGTGGCCTTAGTGGCATCTTGGGGAGCATTGTGCCTCCACACCGCTCCGAACGGAGATTAGCATCCGCAAGGGTGTGAACTTCGGGATACATCGTCGTCTCCGCGTGCCTCGGTTATCTCTTACCCGAGCCCTTTACTTATGCACTTCACTTGTGATAGCCATATTGTTTCATGTTTTATATCTTGCTATCACTTAGTTGTTTATCTTGCTTAGCATAAGTTGTTGGTGCACATAGGTGAGCCTAGTTGTTTTAGGTTTTGTGCTTGACATATTAAACGTTAGTTTTATTCCACATTTGTTCAAGCCTAAACCGTAATTATTTTAAAGCGCCTATTCACCCCCCCCCTCTAGGCGACATCCACGTCCTTTCAACTTCCATCATCTTTCAACTTAGCTTTCTCTAGGAACGCATTGAAATTCAGGGGTGCTACTGCGCGAGCCATTGATCTACAACATAAATTTTGCAAAGACAACTTAGACTATTGTTCAAGATAATGAGTTTAGTTAATCATATTACTTAAAAACTCCCACTCAAATTGACATCCCTCAGGTCATTCGAGTGTCACATGATCCAAATTCACCAACCCAAGTCCGATCATCAGGTGAGATGAGGTGGTTTCAATGGTGAACATCTCCATGTTGATCATATCTACTATATGACTCATGCTCGACCTTTCGGTCTCTTGTGTTCTGAGGCCATGTCTGTACATGCTAGGCTCGTCAAGTTTAACCTGAGTGTTCCGCATGTGCAACACTGGCTTGCACCCGTTGTATGTGAACGTAGAGTCTATCACACCCGATCATCACGTGGTGTCTCGAAACGACGAACTTTCGCAACGGTGCACACTCGGGGAGAACACAATTTTATCTTGAAATTTTAGTGAGGGGTCACCTTATAATGCTACCGTCGTCCTAAGCATAATAAGATGCATAAAAGGATTAACATCACATGCAAATCATAAGTGACATGATATGGCCATGATCTTGTGCTTTTGATCTCCATCTCCAAAGCACCGGCATGATCTCCATCGTCACCGGCATGACATCATGATCTCCATCATCTTGATCTCCATCAACGTGTTGCCATGAGGTTGTCGCGCCAACTATTGCTTCTACAACTATTGCTAACTCATAGCGATAAAGTAAAGCAAAAAAGGCAAAAATAAATTAAAGACAACCCTATGGCTCCTGCCGGTTGCCGTACTCATCGACATGCAAGTCGTGATAATCTATACAAAACATGATCATCTCATACATCACATATATATCATCATGTTTCTGGCCATATCATATCACATCATACCCTGCAAAAACAAGTTAGACGTCCTCTAATTTGTTGTTGCATGTTTTACGTGGCTGCTATGGGTATCTAGCAAGAACGATTCTTACCTACGCAAAACCACAACGGTGATATACAAGTTGCTATTTCACCTTCTACAAGGACCGCCTCTGTCGAATCCGATTCAACTAAAGTGGGAGAGACAGACACCCGCTAGCCATCTTATGCGACAAAGTTACATGTCAGTCGATGGAACCGGTCTCTCGTACATGGACGAGTAAGGTTGGTCCGAGCCGCTTCATCCCACAATACCGTTGAATCAAGAAAAGACAAAGGAGGGAAGCAATCTGAATATCAACGCCCACAAACTCCTTTGTGTTCTACTCGAGATCTCATCTACGCATAGACCTAGGTCATGATGCCACTGTTGGGGAACGTTGCATGGGAAACAAAAAAATTCCTACGCACACGCAAGATCTATCCATGGTGATGAGCATCTACGAGAGGGAGAGTGGATCTACGTACCCTTGTAGATCGCTAAGCGGGAAGCGTTAAGAAACGCGGTTGATGTAGTCGAACGTCTTCGCGATCCAAATCGCAAGCCGTCCCGCGATCCAATCACGATTCGTCCCGATCTAGCGCCGAACGGACGACACCTCCGCGTTCAGCACACGTACAGCTCGATGATGATCTCTGCCTTCTTGATCCAGCAAGAGGGAGCGGAGAGGTAGATGGGTTCCCCGGCAGCACAACGGCGTGGTGACGGTGGTGGTGGAGCTAATCCGACAGGGCTTCGCCAAGCACCGCCGAACTTATCTAGAGGAAAAACGGTATAGACAGGGGGAGAGAGGGCTGCACCGTGGCTTGGGGTGCGGCTGCCCTCTCTCCCCTCCAATATATATAGGAGGGAGGGGGAGGGGCTGGCGCCCTAGGGTTTCCCCCTAGGGTCGGCCGAACCAGGGAGGTGGAGGACTCCACCTCCAACTAGGAGGTGGGCGTGGGAGGAGTCCTCCTCCGATTAGGACTCCTCCCCCTCTCCTCTTTCTCCTGTGCATAGGCCCATAGGGCTGGCCGCACCAGCCCACTAGGGGCTGGTGCGCCACCACTAAGGCCCATGTGGCACCTTGGGGTGTGTGGGCCCCACTTGGTGGACCCCCGGAACCCATTCGTAACTCCCGGTACACTGCCGGAAATGCCCGAAACTTTTGCGGAGTTCAAACACCACTTTCCTATATATCAATCTTTACCTCCGGACCATTCCGGAGCTCCTCGTGGCGTCCGGGATCTCATCCGGGACTCCGAACAACCTTCGTTCACCAACATACATAACTCAATACTACCGAAATGTCATCGAACGTTAAGTGTGCAGACCTTGCGGGTTCGAGAACTATGTAGACATGACCGAGACACCTCTACGGTCAATAACCAATAGCGGGACCTGGATGCCCATATTGGTTCCTACATATTCTACGAAGATCTTTATCGGTTGAACCTCTATGTCAAGGATTCAGTTAATCCCGTATGTTGTTCCCTTTGTTCTTCGGTATGCTACTTGCCCGAGATTCGATCGTCGGTATCTCTATACCTAGTTCAATCTCGTTACCGGCAAGTCTCTTTACTCATTTCGTAATACAAGATCCCATGGCTAACTCTTTAGTCACTTTGCTTGCAAGGCTTATTGTGATGTTGTATTACCGAGTGGGCCCTGAGACACCTCCCCGTCACACGGAGTAACAAAACCCAGTCTCGATCCATGCCAACTCAACAGACACCCTCGGAGATACCTGTAGAGCATCTTTATAGTCACCCAGTTACGTTGCGACATTTGATACACACAAGGTATTCCTCCGGTGTCAGTGAGTTGCATGATCTCATGGTCATAGGAACAGATACTTGACATGCAGAAAACAATAGCAATAAACTGACACGATCATATGCTACGTTCATAATTTGGGTCTTGTCCATCACATCATTCTTCTAATGATGTGATCCCGTTATCAAATGACATCTCATGTCTATGGCTAGGAAACCTCGACCATCTTTGATCAACGAGCTAGTCTACTAGAGGCATACTAGGGACACAATGTTGTCTATGTACCCACACATGTATTTGTGTTTCCAATCAATACAATTATAGCATGGATAATAAACGATTATCATGAACAAGGAAATATAATAATAATCACTTTATTATTGCCTCTAGGGCATATTTCCAACAGTACAACCATCAAGCAATTGCATGATCCATTCTGCACCAGTGTTGGTGATAGTATCCACCTTGGGCATTCTCCAAATATCCGCCATTGTCGTCCAGAGTCGCTTCGCCAACGGGCATCTGCATAGAGCGTGGAACGAGTCCTCGCATTCCAGACTACGAAGAGCACACATGTCAGAGACCTCAAGTTTTCTTTTTTTTATTGTCAAGGGTGGCCAAAGAATTCGTCGCGACCCGCCAAGAGAAAACTCGTACCTTTGGGGGGGCAGGGCACCCCCATACTGCCTTCCAGACGGCGCGTATGCCGTCCGGTGCCCTGCTCGTGGCGCACGTGGTGGTGCGAGTACGTTCCTCCAAAGCTAGCTTGTAGGCATTGCGGACACTGAAGACCCCTCGCGTGTCGGGCGCCCAAGAAAGGACGTCGTCCAGCCGTCGTGGGCTTGCTTTAATCGATAAGATGCATTGGACCTCAGGGGTCGAGAAGTGCTGCTGGAGAAGATCGACATGCCACCGGCCATTTTCATCAAGGAGCTCGGCCACCCGCCTAAGTCGACAAGTGCCCCGTGGCGTGATCGGTCGGTACGATGCGGGTCGTGGCAACCATGGATCTCGCCAGATGCGAATATGCTCACCATTGCCCACCCTCCAGATGAGCCCCTTTTTAAGTAGCTCAAGTCCGTGCTGGATAGCATGCCACGTTGGTGATGCATTCCCTGCAAAAATAGTATCCTCAGGGGACCCGTTAGGATAATATTTTGCCTTTAGAACTTGAGAGCATAGTGAGTTTGGATTTGTCAAGAGGCGCCAAGCTTGTCTCGCTAGGAGTGCTTGGTTGAATAAGCGGAAGTCACGGAAGCCTAGTCCACCTTTTCCTTTTGGCTCCATAATTTTATCCCATGCCAACCAATGTGTTTTCCTCTGTCCGCGTTTAGAACCCCACCAGAAATTCCTCACAAGTTGCGTGAGGTCATCACAAACAGAATAAGGTAGCTAAAATACCCCCATAATATATGTGGGTATAGCTTGCAGTACAGATTTTACCAATGTTTCCTTCCCTGTGTTGGATAGCATGTCTCCCCATGCCATGATCCTTTTAGTCAGACTTGCTTGTAGCATCTGGAATTTTCCTTTATGCATGCGACCATCAGGTGTGGGTAGGCCAAGGTATTTCCCTTCAAAATCAGAATTTTGCACCTGTAACACTTGTTTGACCCCAT
The DNA here is from genome assembly GCA_039707655.1 of Elymus sibiricus. Classification (NCBI taxonomy): domain Eukaryota; kingdom Viridiplantae; phylum Streptophyta; class Magnoliopsida; order Poales; family Poaceae; genus Elymus; species Elymus sibiricus. Next base: position 106,534,974 of record CM077663.1, on the reverse strand, counting down.
TCTGTACCACCAAGGGACAATTATCCCCAAACTGAATAGAGCATTTTTGTGGGTTAATAAGTTGCCCTCTTGCCCGTGCATATTTCTCAATAGTATTCTTGACATAAGTGGCCTGTTCTACACGAGCTTTGAAGAAAAGGAGAGTGTCGTCAGCAAACAACAAGTGTGATATTCCTGGTGCTCTGCTACAAATGTTGACAGGTTGGATAGCCTTCGTCTCCACTCCCTCTCTTAGTAGCGCGGATAAACCATCAGCCACAAATAAAAATAAGAACGGAGAAAGGGGGTCACCTTGCCGAAGCCCACGCGACGGTGCAAACGAATCCAAGATGGCTCCATTAAATTTTACGGAATATCTCACCGAGGTAACACATGACATTATCCATTGTACCCACTGATGAGAGAAGCCCAACTTGATCATCGCTTGCTCCAAGAACCCCCAATCCATCCTGTCATAAGCCTTTGAAAGGTCCAGTTTGTATGCATAGAAACTATTATCAGCATTTTTCTCATGTTGGATGAAATGCAGACACTCAAATGCTAGGAGTGCATTATCAGTAATCAAGTGCCCTGGCACGAACGCACTCTGATACGATGAGATAATCTCATCAAGCACTGGACGTAATCTGTTCACCAAACATTTAGCGACAATTTTATAGATAACATTGCATAGACTTATGAGTCTGAAGTCAGTAAGGCGACTGGGTCATCCACTTTTGGGATGAGGACAATTACCGTATCATTTACCCCTTCATGCATGTGGCCAGTCCTGAAAAATTCTCTGACTGCCATAATAATTTCGTCCTTCACTACCGCCCAATTTTTCTGAAAAAAACTTGTTTGGAATCCATCCTTTCCTGGCGCTTTCATCGGTCCCATTTGAAATAAGCTATCTGATATTTCTTTTTCCGTGAACTCAGCACACAAGCGAGTATTCATCTCTTGTGACACTTTCTTCTCAAATAAGGACAGGAGTGGTTGCGGATCAAGATTGACATCACGGGTGAATAAGTTCTGGAAACAAGAAGTGGCCTAATAAAAGTGGATTTTCAAGTGGTTCGAGTCGCGAAATTCTTAGTGTCAAATGGCGCAAGTGAATTTTTAGAAGCGAAACGGCGAGTCGCAGTTCTACAAATTAAATGGCTATGGGACGAAATTCTCTAAGGATTAGAGCATCCACGAAAATGCGGGCACAAATTTTTGCATGTGTTCGTTGAATGTGCATCTTCTTTTTGTGGTCAAAGCGAAAAGGGTGTTCTTGTGTTATATTTGAATAAGCAATAGAAAACCAGTGGCACATGTGTGCATTCATCAATTCCTTATACCTTACAAAAGTACGAGCGAATATGGTCAAAAATGGAGATGTGTGAACCAGTGATGAGGGGAAAAAAAGTCTTTAGCATTGTTGGCCATATAGTAGAGATTAGCATTTAACTGGATTGAAAAGTTAATTTTTATTTGAAGATGGCAAACTATGTGATCTTTTTAGAACGCCTCATTATTGATGCCCTTGCAAGTCTCTATATTTTCTTAAAAATTATTTTAAATCAAAGAACCCTCCATTGCGTAGTTGTTTAAAATATTGTTGACTTTATTTGCAACATAAGAACAATCAGCTGAATAGTTTTATTTCAATCTATGCACATTGAATTGATTGCTTCAGTCGAAGCATCCATGATCGAACGTCAGCAACAAAACACTCGCCAGCAGGACAAATAAGGCCGTGTATAATGCAAGATGATTGAAGAGAGGTTTACAAAATAAATTGATGTTTGCTTAAGCACCTACGATTATTGTGGAGGGTGAATACTTGATTAGGCCTCCTACTAGGGAAATAAGCGTTGGTGCTTAAAGACCAACTTCTTTTAAGCGTTTGTATTGTACATGATCTAAGAAGCTTGTGGGTTTCGATGTTTTTGGTCATCTGGTTGAACAATGATGATGATGAGTGCAAATTTGTTTTGTTCGACAATTGTGCAGGATGTCTTGATTTTCCTTTCCCACATGCCTAGGTGGTTAAGGTAAAGTTTTCATCCGCTCCTAGCTCCACCAGTCAGCCCCGTAGTTTTCACCTCCCAACTGCTTGCCGCTTCAGCGACTGGTGGAGGGGGGAGAATCCCGGCGCCTGGGTTCAAGGTACTATTTTAGATTAGGATTTTCTACTCATCGCAAGCACGACGCTCGGGTGGATGGCGACACTTCATCTTCGAGTGATCTTTCAGGCTCTGATCCTTATTAAATTCGTCCATCGAGGCGGAATCAACAGAGCTCTGGCGTGGATTCATGTCCTCTCCTTGGGGCGATGAGGCTTGGGTTTCTCGTCGCACGTGCACGACGGCAAGATATGGTGTCTAACACTTCATATCAATCCAAGGGTTCAACGAGGATAACTGCGACTCCAGAGTGGTAGTCACGATTTCTGGCTATCTTCAACAAAGGTCAAGACGACTCATGTGTGGGAGTGGCGACATGGGGTCTTGATGGTTCATTCTGAAGGCGGCAATGGTTATTTGGTGACCTAGAGAACTTGATGTAATTTTTATTATGTTTGGGGTGCTTTATACTTTCAACAAACTTTTATAATAGAAGGTGTCTTTTCACAAGAAATAAAATTTTGTCCACCATTGCGTGCCCTAAATAGGACATAGAGTGCAATACTTCTATACGATTTCTAAAGAAAAACCCATGTGTGTGATCAATAAGTCGTGCTCAAGTGGCCATCCTTGAGGCTTGGGCTATGCAGGAGTTAATATTTCCTACCGCCCACTTACCGCTTGCAGATCTTTTATACTAGTAATCATTTTAGCATGTGCAGTAAACAGTCGTAAAACCACAGTGAATTACGGACGACCAAGAATGAAGCATTCATCTGTATTCTTATTTTAGCAATATACTAAAACTAAACGGAACAAAAACCATCCAGACCGATGGGCAATCAACAATCAACGAAAAGCAAGATACGGAAATCATGCCACAGGGCGAAGCTTCGAATATCCCAATTTGATTTTCAAATATGTACGAGACGGAATTCACATAAACCAAACCAAAACGTTTTCCCTCCAGGTTATTTCATGTTTCTCCCTCGCAGAATTCTCCAGAAGTTCAGCGCGCAACCCAGTTTAAATTCCATACAGATGGGTTTTTCCCCATCTTTTCTTACAAGCAACTCATGTTCCAAATGTCAAGTTTTAACTTAAGGTTGCCTCTGCAGGGGGCTACATCCGAGGAGAGTGCATTTGTCGATACGATGAGCCCTCGGGCGATCTATTCTCGGGTGACGACCTGCCGAGGCCGATCCACTGCCCAAAGAGTCTCCTTGGCGCGGGTGCGGGTGTGGATTCTGATGCGCTGTGAGACTGCTGTGAGCTCCACCAGCTTGTCTCGCAGTCGACTGGCATCAATGGGTAGGGCGCGAAGCGATCGCGCTCCCACGCATAGAATCGGCTTCCTCCAGCCTCATCAGTATCCATTGAACTATGGCCGGATGAACCCGGTGGGAACAGGCAAAATGTTGGGTTCTCCGGTTGAGGTGGCGGAGGGGCAGGTCGCATGCCTCCTGATCTATGAGCTCCAGCAAAAAGGCTGGATGATGAACTCTGCGGGTATTGTTCGTTGATGTTGCCATGTGCCCTCATGAACTGAGGTACCAGAGGAGGAACATTAGGGGCTCTAGATCTAGAGCCAGATCTGAAAACAAAAAAGAAACCGTCAAGCATTGATATTCATGCATCACAAGCTGCATCATACTGCAATAACTTCTGCTATAACAAAATAGTTTGATTCTCAAGGGGTACTTAGGAAAATGTTATTGTTTATAAACGGTTGTATCCTTACACTAGTCTAGTTTCAGACTTCAGACTACCCAACTCATATTACTCATAGCATGCACAACCAAAATAGCATAACTCCGAAAACCTCAGGAGATTTGGATAAGCTGGCATGGTAGAGGGAACAATGCGACAGCATCAAATGTAGATCACAGTAAACGCACAGGTCACAGCATCCCTGTGGGTAGTACTTAGCATAAGGCCTGTGCGTTGCTACAAAACTATAAAAATAATTCAAGTTTTATTTGATTAGCAGTATACAACAACCAATGGACTTACAATGCAAAGAAAAACTCAAACAAGCACGCAACATTGCAGCTGCGTAACTGCAGACATTGCAGCACTGACATGTACTTATAAAATACCTTCGCTTATAAAAAACAGAGGGGTCTTGTGGATTCTATATGGATGAGGAAGATTGGGATGGGGTGGGGAGTGAACTCTTCCAATCCGGAGGGGTCTGGTGGGTTCTAATGGATGGACGATTGGTTTGCTACCAATATTTCGCTAGCCAAATGTTCACAATACCAAATACTGGCAACTTTATGTGAGATTGGCGAGACAACTTGGTAACCAAGCAATTAGAAGCCGATATTTAGCACAATGCCAATTATTGGCATGCCAATTTTTCGCACCAAACCAATTATGCTCTGAACTCACCGCCACCACCAACTCCAATTTATAAGATAGTAGAGATAAGCTTCCGACCAACATCTTTTCATTGTTAAGCTTAGATGATATTACAATAATGATACTATCTCTGTTCCTAAATGGATGGCGCTTTAGAAAGCATGCAGTCAAACCTCTTAATCTTTGACATCTAATTAACAAAAAACTAGTTCTATCGGTTAGGTGCAAATGGTACCATTAGATTCGCCATGAAAAACGGTTTTGCAATGTAAAAGACTTGATCCCCTATTTGCATAATTATACAGAAGTAATGGTCAAAGTAATGTTTGAAACTATTCAAGTTCATAAACATCACCTGTCATAGGGAGTAAATATTTTGATAAACGCAAGAATGCAATATTTTTATTATCTTTTCAGTTATCAAAGCAAGGCCATACGGGCATCAACAGTACTGTTGTCATCTTGTGTCTTATGTTACCCCTAATAAAACACCAAATCTCAATAGAACATGATGGTCTTCGCAATGCATATCACATCTCAAGACAATAATTCCCCAGGTGCATATCAATCACATGATGTTCTTATGTTTGTCCAAAAGGCGACTAGAGTGTATGATGCCAAGGACTTTCATAGGAATTTTGGAGGATTAGAATCCTTAAGAAATTTTTTTCCTATGTTGGTTGTTTGATTCATAGGATTGAATCCTATAGGAAATTTTCCTAAGGATTTTATTTTACTACTTCCCATAGGGTTTCTAGCATCCACTCAAACCACTTTGAAAAAATACATTGTTCTTCCTACGATGCAATCAAACAACCCAAAATCATGTAGGATTAAGATGACCATGACATTCCAATCCTATGTTTTTCCTATTCCCGTGTTTTTAGAATCCTGCGAATCAAAGAGGCCCTAGATGGCAACGCTAGAGACTTGACAACATCACACTATGGACATGCCCTAATAGTATGTCATGAGAGCGGAAATAGACAAGAGTTTACCCATTACTGAAGTATGATGGAGAAACAACAGATCCTCGACGTTGGCTATCACCATCCATCCTTGCAGCCCTCATTGTTCCAAAAGGGACCCCTGGCTGCTCCGTCACCCCGTTATTGCCGTTGGATTGCGCATAGGAATGGGGAAGGTGCGCCCAATGGTTATGATGGAAATCAGTGGGTTGCACTGTTTGCAAGGGCCTACCATCTGATGGGCCAGCCAAGTGATTCCAGGGATCATGATAAGCGGAACCATCCATAGTTCTCTCGGGGACATGGGAGCTTGATGATGATGCCAGTGATGGAAGAGGATGCAAGTATGCCACGTATGGGCAAGGATGTGCCCCTGGTGCAGCAGATACAGATAGATGCTCCGGAAACACATGCTGTCCCATAAAGTCATGAACTGCACGAAACATATCCAGACATGTTCAGACCACAACATAACTTAAACTTACAAATAGATGCAATTTGAAATTTTGAATAAAAACTTACAAGTAACTGGGGGTGATGATTCTCCTTCCCTGGCAGAAGAGGGTAAAACATTTAGCAACATAAGAAAATAATAGCATCACTTTCCCATATGCTGAAAACTCTTAATATAAGTATGGCATAACCATGATCTTTGGAACTAGATTGTACAGAAAGTGTGATAGAGCAACAGATATCAATTCGATGCGGTATATGTTGACTAACTGATATTGGCAATATGAGATGACAGGAATGAATGTGTTCCCAATTTTTTCAACCATTAGAGTGGCCGGAGCTTGGCTAAACTTATGTCTGCTGCAGATAGACTCTATCATTATGTCAGTATGGCTTGTAAACTATTACATGCACTATGCATGTCAGAAGATCCATGTATACTCTATGACAAGAAAGCCGCTATGAAAGTTGTCAATAACCTCATGCAGAATGACAGGGTTAAGCCTATCCAGAATTGCAGATTGATAGACCTTTCATTGCAAAAGGATAAACTGAAAAGATGTTCATCTGATTTTATTGGATCACTTCAATAGATTGTAGACAAAACAGAGTTCTAAGTTACCATTTTCATCTTTGGTCTCCAAACAGTAAACGGACAAGTGACATATGCCAGTATAAATACAACATCTAGTGAAAACAAATAACAGGAACTAGCAATGGCCCCACATTTTCTATATGAGCAAGATACGATAGGTGAAATATTTGAGCTACTAGACCTGCACTACAAATTTACAGGATAAAAGTAGAACCTTTATATGAAAGCTATCTGCCCATCCGTGGATGCACGGAAACTAACTCTGGAGAGTTATTATATGAACAAAAATGATAATTTGGAGTATAGAACATACTCAAAGAATGATGGAAGCTGCGCTAAGCGACCAAATGGACACCAATGAAAACGAAATGGCTGCAGATTCAAGATATATATTTGTCAGAATGGGCATGCAGGAATAAATTCTAAGATATAGTAATTATCAATATATGGAGAAGTAACTGCCTTCTCATAAGACAAAAAAAAGTAAGGAAGTTAAAATAAGACAGCAAACAAACAATCAAGAAACAAAAAAAACTCAGATTTACAAATAGGCTGCACAACTGTTCCGGAAAAATACAATAATGACGCATAGACAATTAGACATGCAGGGAAGTTGAATAAACAGAAAAACATAGATCACAGGACTACTCATGCATTTGGCAGAATGTGGAATATAACGGTAGGGACAAACAGCTAGATTATTTGGGAAAACTCCAGGCTGAAGTACTCAGCATGTCTACACTGATTTACACATAACAAAATTAGCATGACCTCTAGAGTAGTAGTGTGTCACTTATTTCAAAAGTAATCCATAGTATAGCCTTTACTTGAATGAACAATATTTACAGAAACAAAATCTGGACACAAGATGAATCACCTTGAAATAAGAGACAAAAGAATATTTTTCTACGATGTTAAACTAATGCAGGGTCGAATTTGAGGCATAATATTGCTCTGTAAGTGCACAACCAAGGCATGGTCTCGGCAATATTGTATCAAATTCATAACAGCATCATGACTCTGGTTACGGAATTCACATAAGCAACCAGCAATCTATCATATCAGTGTTAAAAGACTTTGGCAGTGAAGAAAGCCACATGGCAATCAAATGTTTCCAGCAAAAATATGTACAAACTAAAGCTTGTGTTATTAGAGGAATAGAAGGCATAGAAAATTTTGCATAAAAAAGGCAAATATCTACAAAATAAATGGTCAAGTGTCAACCATGAACCATTTGAGTGCAGATAAACTGAATATCACTAGGTAAACATATCAAAACTAAAATTTCAAACACAAGAAAATTATGTTGCAAACAATGCATGTGCCAACAAGAAAAAAAATACAGATAACTACTTAAAAACGATTTTCATAATATTCAAGAATGAAGTTCACATGGTCACGTACCATCTCAGAGTAACTAACATCATAAAGGTCCTCTTCATGAGCCCACTCATCCATGTTAATATCCTGTGAGGGACGGGAGCCATTTGCATAGAGCCAATTCCCTTTCTCAATTTTGCGGCAGTTCGGGCATTGCATAACTCCTTTGGCATTGAATGCCGATCCAATGCAATCTGAAAACGTTGACACTCAGGGGTTAAACTATTTGCACTCCAAACAAATGGCATCCATAACATGCCCCTCCATGGCTAACTGGCATGTGGGTCTAGGGCCACAATGCCAATGAGACATGGAAATGATTATTTATTCCTTTGAATAAAACAAAGAACAACAAACAGTATAATTAAGGAGCACCGCTTTAAGGTTGGTTAAAGCATATTACAGTATCATGAAGAAAACAGAATAAGCAGTATTGCACTAAACCATGTAATTACACTTCTGCACCCCCAAAGGGCCACCACAACCATATCACTTGCACAAAACTGCTTCTCAGAGTCTAATCTTACCTACATACTTCACCCTGTTGGAGTTAACCCTGTTGTCTAGGTGTTTTGTTCATGTTTCGTTGTGATGCATGGCACTGTTAACATATAGAGGCAGGGTGGTAGTCAACTAAGTTCTTATTGGTTGCATGTGTGGTGTCATGGCCCAGAATCATCAGATCAGTAAAGAGCAAAGTGTGTGCACTACTGGCGAATCAGCAGCCATTAGTCGAGTGCATATATACACATGTTGCTAGAATTAGTCATGACTCATGTTTCAAGTAACCCAGTAATTGGTGCATGGAGTGGAGATGTGGCCTGATTGTATGAATTAGTGTCAGGCTACATCCTACATGCATGCAATGTGTTCGAGTCATATGTCCTTTGCGTGAGAAGAGGCTGGCTAGTGCTGAAACTATGCTGGGGTGAAGTAAGTGAAGAGGAATGCACAGATCAAGTAGTTGTGGACTCAATTGTGTGCTGTTTCCTTATTAGAAAAAGGACTTGCAACCAATTGTAATTGTCGTGTGAGATGATAGAGAAAGGATGAAAATGCTTTGGCTAAAAGGTGACAACTATGAGCACCAAACTCTTGTGTGTGTGTGTGTGTGTGTGTGTGTGTGTAGCCTGTCCTTCCTGTGTATATGTGTACTTCCCCAGTTAAGTGAACATTCAAAATAAATTCATTACAGTATCATGCTGAGATCAAGACTGCTTGATGAAACCATCAAGTTCACAACTCCTGAAGTTTTGAGTATTATCTTGAAGGCCATCTAGGTTTTAACTTCAATTTTAGCAATTTCGTGGTAATGTATAAATCTCATCAATCCAACACAGATCAGCCTCCAAAATCCAAACTTTAAACAAAATTTAATGATAACTGGGCAACTGGCTCAAAAGCCCGGAAAATTTCCCAGAAAAGGGAGCACATTCTACATCAAATTCTTGTTGACTCTAGGCAAACCAACCTTATTCCGCCGAAATAACAAAGATGCTAGGTCAATCGAGGCACAATTATGTCATGTACCATCCCAATAGTCCTCCAGACACCAAATCCAGGCCCCAAACTGCAACCTCCTATCGAGCCCGAGTAAGATAACGCAAAATACGCTCACAAAACCTACCCTAGTGGGATACTGGAACTTCGTCAGAAATCAGAACAGCGTGAAACGATCGCAATTCAGCCAATTACCCACAGATAAGCATCATTCCGCAGCTTTCACAACAGAATCGCTGGCCCAGCCATAATCCCAAAAACAGCGTCACGTAATTCGGTGCAATAACGCATCAACAGATCGGACCGTAGCCGCCCCTTACCGAGGTGGAACTCGTGGCCGCACTGCAGCCTCGCCGTGGACCTCTCCGCGCTGGCGGCAACGACCGCGTCGAGGCAGATCGAGCAGGACACCGCCGCCTTCTCCTCCTTCCCGCCAGCCCCCTCCTCCGCCTCGACGGGGTCCTCCTCCCTCGGCTCCGCCCCGGCCCCCATCCCCCCCGTGCTCCTCCCCTCCCCTCCACCAACCAGCTCTTGGCCGGATCCCACCAAATCCTCGGCGATAGAGGGCTCGAAACGGCCGGCCCGGAGAGGGCGAGACTGTCCCGGCGCCGGAATCGACTCCCCGCGCCTCGGGGATCGCACGCGCACTCTCCTCGGGTTCCTCGCGCCCTGTCCAATCGCGAGGGACGCCTCCTCCTCCTCCGTCCCCTTCCTCTCTCTTCTCTATCTCCTCGCCTCCACGAGAAATTGGAAAGAAAGAAAACTCTGGGGGAAAACAGAAGAGAGGAGGGGAATAAAAATGGCTGTTTTGGGACGAAAGCCCTCCCGGAGTATGGTATTTGCACTTGTCCGCTTAGTAGGTGGTTCACGCTTCACTATGGCCCTTTAGAAGGATTTTTCTAAAGAATATTAATTCTATAAAATTTCAGCAATGACATAAGTACCCGTAATTTTCGCAACAATCGCCATGCCGTCCACAACACGAACGATTAGGAGATGGGCAGTGCTAGCCACCGGTCGACCCACAGAGCGAGAAAAAAGAACCATGTGTGCCTCCACTCTCTATGCATGGCTCGTGCGTTGAAAATAGCTGGCCGCCGTCATGCTCCTTCATCAACAGCCATAGTTGCCGCACCCTGGCTCAGTAGCACCACTTCCTCGCTTCTAGCACGGCTGGCAGCGGAGCGCCCCCACCGTCGGCATTGCTTCTTCATCCACGGTCAAGATTATCCATCGTCTCACGGCCCATGGTTGTTTACCGTCTCAGCAGCACCCCCACAGCCTCACAGCATCTGTTGTCGCAGCTCCGGCGTTCCCGATTCCAGCTCCCCGCATGATGGGTCGCAACATTTTGTAGGCACTGATGTAGCTCCATACGTCACCGGTCCCAGCTCTCAACGTGCATGGTTGTAGCACTACCGATGATGGGTGGCAACATCCTGTAGGCACAGATGTGACTTCATGTGTCACCGGTTCCCGTTCCCAACGTGCACGGTTGTAGCACCGCCGACGACGGGGCGCAACATCCTGTTGACGCCGATGCAAGTCCGTGCGTGACCTGTTCTAGCTCTCGGCATACACTGTTCCATCTCCTAACGTATATAATTGTGGCACCACCAACGCACACGGTTCCAGCACATCGCTATAACGACACCGCCGTCGGCTGGTTCCAGCATGCGGTGACCATAGTCGCAGCATTGCCGGCAGCCTGTTCCAGCATGTGGTTATAACGTCTCGGCCAAACCCATCGGTTCACCCACTGATTCATGGTTGTTGCGTCTGAGATCTAGACTGACCCCACATATCAACACTAGTCTTTCAGACGCACTTTGTTCCTCAAGCATGCAGACTCAAAATCAACTTCTCAGTTGATCGTCCATCCTCAAATTGCTCAAGGTCAAGCACGTTCAACGTTGAGGTTCCTTTGGGATGGGCTCCTGAAAAAAAAAGGTGCGTCTTGTTTACATGAGTAATCTAGCATTCCTATTAAGTCAGGATGTCACATACACCCCCTCAAAGGAACCGAAATCCTCGTCGGGCCAGCAAGAAGGTTCCTTCTTGGCACACGTTTGTGCACACTAGTGCTAGTATCCACATGTGCCATGTGTATGCATCACTGACCCGCCTACATCCGTGTAACCGCGAGGGTCGGGTTTGATACCAATTATAACGTCCCGACAAAACCCATTGGTTTCTAGTCATTGTGCCTAGGATCTAGACTGACCCCACGTAGTAACACTAGTCTTTCCAACGCACTATGTGCTCACTAGTGCGCACCAGGGATTAACTTTACAATCGGTGACCCATCCTCAAATCGCCCCAAGCCAAGCACACTTAACTATGAGGTTCCTTTCGGATAGGCTTCTGGAAAATAAGGCGCACCTTGTTTATATGAATAGTCTATCATTCCTATTAAGTCGGGATGTCACAGTGGTCCCCTACCATGATGCACAGCCGCAGTCATAGCATGGCAATCTCATTGCATTTGGTTCCCTCCTAGAAGTGGTCGTGTCCAGTGGCAGTGGCGTGTGCTTGGGCAGCTGCTCTATAGCCACGTCCACAACAAGAGGAGGAGGATGATACGTCTTCAACGTATCTATAATTTTTTATTGTTCCATGCTGATATATTATTATTCTAGGATACTTTTTTGGGTCTTAATTTACCAATTTATAATATTTTTTAGCACTAACCTATTGACCCAGTGCCCAATGCCAGTTGCTGTTTTCTGCATGTGTTTTTTCTTTTCAGGTTTACAGTACCAAACGAAGTCCAGTTGCCACGAAACTTTTTGATGATTTTTTATGGACCAAAAGAATACCTGGAAGCTTCGGGAGGAGTCAGGAGGCCGCACGAGGGCACTAGCACGCAACAGGGCGCGCCCTGATGTGTGTTGGCCCCCTCGGGTGCATCCCGACGCCCCTCTCTGGCCTATAAATTCTCTAATATTCCAAAACCCCTAGAAGCAGTCCCGAAACTCTTTTTACGCCGCCGCAAGTCTCTGTTCCATCACGAGGCCATCTGGAGCTCCGTTCCGGCACCCTGCCGGAGGGGGGATCGATCACGGAGGGCCTCTAATCAATCTTGTTTCCCTCATGATTATGGGTGAGTAGTTCACCACAAACATATGGGTCCATAGCTAGTACTTATATGGCAATCTCTCTATCTCTTGATCTTCAATACAATGATCATCGCATCTTCGCTTTAATCTATCCGATGTAATCCTATTGTGCGGTGTGTTTGTTGGGATCCGATGAATTGTGGGTTTATGTTCAGATTATTCATGAAAAATCTTTGAGATATTTTGATATATATTATGTCTCTTAATTGCATGATCATTCTAGCTTCGTAATTCTCTCCAATCTATTGAAATAATTTGGCCAACTAGATTGATATTTCATCGGTGAGAGAGGTGCGTTGTGGTAGGTTCAACCTGACGAGTTTCTATATCCCAGTGACAAAGTAGGGGACAAGATGCGTCTTTGTGTTGTTGCTACTAAGGATAACACGATGGGGTTTATTCATATTGCTTGAGTTTACTTTGTCTACATCATGTCATCGTTCTCCATGCATTACTCTGTTTGTCATGAACTTAATACGTAGAGAGGCAAGCATAGAAGCGCTCTTGAAGTGGAGTAATAGTAATAGGTGCAGGCAGGAGTCGACCTATTTGTTTATGGACGTGATGCCTGACGTGGCTTGAGACTGCGTCGGTATTTCCCCAAAGAGGAAGGGATGATGCAGCACAACGACAGTAAGTATTTCCCTCAGTTATGAAACCAAGGTTATCGAACCAGTAGGAGGATCACCACGACCCAGTAAGCAGCACCTGCACACAAATAAAAAATACCTGCAACCCGATGCGAAAGAGAGATTGTCAATCTCTCTACGGTAAAAAGATAGATTAGGTAATGATAGATAGGAGAGATAGATATCTCAAGAACACAAAATAGAAAGGGCAAATAAAAAAGTGCAGCAATATATTTTTGGGTTTTTGGTTTTGTAGATCTGAAAACAAAGAGGCAAAAAGATAGATCGGAAAGCAATATGTTGGAAAAATAGACCCGGGGGCCGTAGGATTCACTAGTGGCTTGTCTCATAAGTATAGCGCACGGTGGGTGAACAAATTACTGTTGGGCAATTGATAGAAAATCGAATAGTCATGACGATATCCAAGGCGATGATCATTATATAGGCATCACGTCCAAGATAAGTAGGCCGACTCCTGCCTGCATCTACCACTATTACTCGACACATCGACCGCTATCCAGCATGCATCTAGTGCATTAAGTTCATGGAAAACGGAGTAATGCAATAAGAACGATGACATGATGTAGACAAGATCTATTCATGTAGGAATAGACCCCATCTTGTTATCCTTAATGGCAACGATACATGCGTGCCTTGCTGCCCCTTCTGTCACTGGGAAAGGACACCGCAAGATCGAACCCATCACAAAGCACCTCTTCCCATGGCAAGAAAAATCGATCTAGTCGGCCTAACTAAACCAAAGATTCGAAGAAGAAATACGAGGCTATAAGTAATCATGCATATAAGAGATCAAAGAAGACTCAAATAATATTCATGGATAGAAACTGATCATGAACTCAAAATTCATCGGATCCCAACAAACACACCGCAAAAGTTTACATCAAATAGATCTCCAAGAGACCATTGTATTGAGAATCATAAGAGAGAGAGAGAGAGAGAGAGAGAGGAAGCCATCTAGCTACTGCCTACGGACCCGTAGGTCTATGGTGGACTACTCACGCATCATCGGAGAGGCACCTATGAAGAAGATGACCCCCTCCGTGATGGTGTTTAGATTGGATCTCGAGGTTCTGGAACTTGCGGCGGCTGGAATTGTGTTTCGTCGACTCCCCTAGGGTTTTCGGAATATTTGGAAATTTATAGGCATCAGAGGCGGTGGAGAGGGGCCCCGTGGAGGGCACAACCCATCAGGGCGCGCCGGGGGCCCCCTGGCGCGCCCTGGTGGGTTGTGCTCTCCATAGCCCACCTTCCTGGCTCTTCTTTGGCCCACTGGGTGTCTTCTGGTCCAGAAAAAATCTCCAAAAAGTTTCGTCGCGATTGGACTCCGTTTGGTACTGATATTCTGCGAAGTAAAAAACAAGCAAAAACAGCAACTGACACTTTGGCACTATGTCAATAGGTTAGTCCCAAAAAATGATATAAAGTTGTAATAAAATGATTGTAAAACATCCAAGAATGATAATATAACAGCATGGAACAAGCAAAAATTATAGATACGTTGGAGACGTATCAGCATCCCCAAGCTTAATTCCTACTCGTCCTCGAGTAGGTAAATGATAAAAACAGAATTTTTGATGTGGAATGCTGCCTAACATGTTCATCATATTCTTTTCTTCTTTGTATAGCATGGACATTTGGACTTGTAAATGATTCAAAGCAATAGTCTAGTTTTAACATAATGACTTCAATACTCAAGCATGTCAACAAGCAACCATGTCTTTCAAAATATCAACACTAAAGAAAGTTATCCCTAGCCCATCATGCTCAATCATTGATCCATTCATGAAACACTCTCAAATAGTAGCTATGCCCAATGCTCAAGTACGATCATAGTGCCCCCTAGTTGGTTCTTATAAGAGAAGATGGAGACTCAAAGCAAAAATAAAAATTGCATAAAGTAAATAGATAGGCCCTTCGCAGAGGGAAGTAGGGATTTGTAGAGGTGCCAGAGCTCAACGTTTTAAATTGAGAGAGAAAAAATATTTTGGGTGGCATGCTTTTCTTGTCAACGAAAACGACAAAGTAGCTCACAATACTTTCCATGCTAGATATATCATAGGCGGTTTCCAAACAGAAAATAAAGTTTATTCCTTTTTCCACCAAACTTTCACTTTCCATGGCGGGCCGTATCCACGGTTGCCTTCCATACCAACACTTTCCAAGGAAATTATTATTTGACAACATAAAGTAAATATTTTTTCTTTTTCATTTCGGGAATGGGCATCCCTATTACCGCCGCACTCTCGTGCAATGACAAGTGAATAAACACTCATCTTGAGAATAACACATCTAGCATGGAAAAATATTGGACACTCCCCACCATTTCATGAGCGGTACGAGGACACAAAAGAGAAAATTTATTTTGAAAATTTAGAGATGGCACATACAATTTTGCTTGGAACGGCATGGAAATACCGCATATAGGTAGGTATGGTGGACTCATAAGGCAAAACTTGGTTTAAGGATTTTGGATGCACAAGTAGTATTTCTACTTAGTACAAATGGAGGCTAGCAAATAGATTGAGAAGCAACCAAACCAAGAAACGAAAATTTACATAAGCGAGCATTGAGCATAACTAACACCGAATAATGCACCATAAGTAGGATGTAACTTCATTGCATAACTATTGACTTTCGTGCATGCATAGGGAATCACAAACCTTAACACCAATATTCCTACTAAAGCATAATTACTCACTAACATGACTCACATATTTCTATCATCATATTTCAAAACTATTACAAGGAATCAAGTTTAATTTGTCCAATGATCTTCATGAAAGTTTTTATTATATCCTCCTTGGATATCTATCACTTTGGGACTAGTTTCATATATTATCATTGCTTTTTTGACAAGCTCAAACAAATTTAAGTGAAGCACATGAGCATAAAGATTTCATCTCTCAAAAAGGTATAAGTGAAGCATGAGAGGATTTCTTCAAAATTTACTAACTCTAAAATTAATCTAAGTGAAGCATGAGAGTATTTATACAAAAATTTCCAAGCACACCGTGCTCAAAAAGATATAAGTGAAGCACTAGAGCAATTCTATAACTCAAAAAGTTTAAGTGAAGCATAGAGAGCAATTCTAAGAAATCATAGCATAATTTTGGCTCTCTCAAGTAGGTGTGTCCAGCAAGGATACAAGTGAAAAGCAAACAAGCAAAGCAAGCAAAGATACAAGACGCTCCAAGCAAAACTCATGATATGTGACGAATAAAAATATAGCTCCAAGTAAAATACCGATGGTCATTAGAAGAAAGAGGGGATGCCACTCGGGGGCATCCCCAAGCTTAGTTGCTTGTTTCTCTTTGGATATATCTTGGGGGTGCTGTAGCATCCCCAAGCTTAGGCTCTTTTCACTCCTTATTCCTTCATCCATCATGATCTTACCCAAAACTTGAAAACTTCAATCACACAAAACTCAACAAAATCTTCGTGAGATCCGTTAGTATAATAAAGCAAATCACTACTTTAGATACTGTTGCAAACCCATTCATATTTTATTATTGCATTATACCTACTGTATTTTAACTTTGCCATGGCTCATACCCTTCAATATAACTCATAGATTCATCAAAACAAGCGCACAATGCAACGAAAACAGAATCTGTCTTAAACAGAACAGTCTGTAGTAATCTGTACTCTAACCATACTTCTGTAACTCTAAAAATTCTGAAAAATTAGGACAACCTAAGGAATTTGTATAGAAACACTGTGTTAAAATTTCAGCTCAAGATCACATTCCAGTATAAAAATGAAAATTCATATACTGGACGTAAAGTTTCTGTTTCAGATTCAGCATCGCTTCTACTCATCCTATGAATCATCCTAAAGTCTCTACTTGGCACAAACACTAAATAAATCATAAAAACACAATCATAACAGAAGAATAATTGTGTCAACACTCAAAAACAGAAAGGAAAAAGCAAAAAATTATTTATTCATTGGGTTACCTCCCAACAAGCGCTATCGTTTTACGCCCCTAGCTAGGCATATTGATTTCAATGATGCTCACATAAAAAGTAGTAATTGAAATATGCAAAAGAGCATCATAAATCTCATGAAAAACACATTTAAGTCTAACCCACTTCCTATGCATTGGGATTTTGTGAGCAAACAATTTATGGGAACAAGAATCAACTAGCATAGGAAGGCAAAACAAGCATCTAGTACCCCTATAAAAGGAAGAGAGGGCAAATCCAACTTAAAATCTGGAGCGTCTAATCACGTAATCAATGGTTAAAAAACTTCGTTAACGAAATTAGCCTCACTAACGAAACATTAACCCCGCTTCGTCTCAGCCCGTGGCCCCCTTTCGTGTGAGCATAACCACCCACGCCAGGTTAAAAAAAAGCATAACCACCCACGTCGCTCAGGCCCTCCGCCCACGCCGCTCAGCCCCTTGCTAGAAGACCCGCCGCTGATCCTCCTCCACCTCCTGTGCCGTCCGCTGCCCGTCCTCCGCCGCCTCCGCGCTGTCCGCCGCCCTCCTCCGCCACCGGTCCTCCTTTGCTGCCCCAAAATCAAGGGAGGAGCCCCCCCGTCGGTCCTGCTCTGCTACCCCCAAAACGAGGGAGAGCCCTCGCCGCCGCTGCCCGTCTGCCCGGCTTGAGACTGCGTCGGTATTTCCCCAAAGAGGAAGGGATGATGCAGCACAACGACGGTAAGTATTTCCCTCAGTTATGAAACCAAGGTTATCGAACCAGTAGGAGGATCACCACCACCCAATAAGCATCACCTGCACACAAATAACAAATACTTGCAATCCGACGCGAAAGAGAGGTTGTCAATCTCTCTACGGTAAAAGGATAGATTAGGTAATGATAGATAGGAGGGATAGATCTCTCAAGAACACAAAATAGAAAGGGCAAATAAAAAAGTGCAGCAATATATTTTTGGGTTTTTGGTTTTGTAGATCTGAAAACAAAGAGGCGAAAAGATAGATCGGAAAGCAATATGTTGGAAAAGTAGACCCGGGGGGTGTAGGATTCACTAGTGGCTTCTCTCGTGAGTATAACACACGGTGGATGAACAAATTACTGTTGGGCAATTGATAGAAAATCGAATAGTCATGACGATATCCAAGGCGATGATCATTACATATGCATCACGTCCAAGATAAGTAGACCGACTCCTGCCTGCATCTACCACTATTACTCCACACATCGACCGCTATCCAGCATGCATCTAGTGTATTAAGTTCATGGAAAAACGGAGTAATGCAATAAGAATGATGACATGATGTAGATAAGATCTATTCATGTAGGAATAGACCCCATCTTGTTATCCTTAATGGCAACGATACGTGCGTGCCTTGCTGCCCCTTGTGTCACTGGAAAAGGACACCGCAAGATCGAACCCATCACAAAGCACCTCTTCCCATGGCAAGAAAAATCGGTCTAGTCGGCCTAACTAAACCAAAGATTCGAAGAAGAAATACGAGGCTATAAGTAATCATGCATATAAGAGATCAAAGAAGACTCAAATAATGTTCATGGATAGAAACTGATCATGAACTCAAAATTCATCGGATCCCAACAAACACACCGCAAAAGTTTACATCAAATAGATCTCCAAGAGACCATTGTATTGAGAATCATAAGAGAGAGAGAGAGGAAGCCATCTAGCTACTACCTATGGACCCGTAGGTCTATGGTGGACTACTCACACATCATCGGAGAGGCACCTATGAAGAAGATGAACCCCTCCGTGATGGTGTTTAGATTGGATCTCGAGGTTCTGGAACTTGCGGCGACTGGAATTGTGTTTCGTCGGCTCCCCTAGGGTTTTCGGAATATTTGGGAATTTATAGGCATCAGAGGCGGTGGAGAGGGGACCCGTGGAGGGCACAACCATCAGGGCGCCGGGGCCCCCTGGCGCGCCCTGGTGGGTTGTGCTCTCCACAGCCCACCTTCCTGGCTCTTCTTTGGCCCACTGGGTGTCTTCTGGTCCAGAAAAAATCTCCAAAAAGTTTCATCGCGATTGGACTCCGTTTGGTACTGATATTTTGCGAAGTAAAAAACAAGCAAAAACAACAACTGGCACTTTGGCACTATGTCAATAGGTTAGTCCCAAAAAATGATATAAAGTTGTTATAAAATGATTGTAAAACATCCAAGAATGATAATATAACATCATGGAACAAGCAAAAATTATAGATACGTTGGAGACGTATCAATGCCTATATACACATGATCATTGTCGTGAAAATCACATAACTATCCGCTTTTCTATCAATTGCCCAATAGTAATTTGTTACCCACCGTATGCTGCCTACATGAGAGAAGCCGCTAGGGAAAACTATGGGCCCCGGGTCTATTCACTTATAAATTTACAAACGCTACTATTACCTTGCTGCCTTTATTTACTTTTTATTTTATTTTGCAATTTACAATTATCTACATAACTCATTTGCTTGCAAATAACGAGATCAAGGGGATTGACAACCCTCTTACCCGTGTTGGGTGCAAGTTGTTTGTTCTTTTGTGTGCAACTGCTAAAGACAGTTGAGGACTGATATTCCTATTGGTTCGATAAACCTTGGTTTCATAACTGAGGGAAATACTTACCCACTTTGTGCTGCAATAACCCGTTCATCTTCATGGAAAACCCAACGCAGATCACAAGTATCAGGAAGGATTTGTGGCGCCGTTGCCGGGGAAAATATCATCATCAACTATCAAGTAACTTCACACAAATTTTCATTCACTTGTTTATCTTTTTATTTTCTGTTATATTTATTTTGTCTCGTAAAAATCAAAAATACAAAAATATTTATCTTTGCTTGTTACTAGTTTACTTCTTCGCTTGCTAGTTTACTTGTCTTGCTTGTTACGTTGCTTGTTCGGTCACCATGTCTCAAGATACTACTAAGTTGTGTGACTTATCAAATACTAATAAAAATGATTTTATTAGTACACCTATACCACCTGCCACTAGTGCGGAGGCTTTTCATATTAATGCCGCATTGCTAAATCTTGTCATGCAGGATCAATTTTCGGGAAGTCCTAATGAGGATCCCGCATCACATCTTAATACCTTTGTTGAATTATGTGATATGCAAAAGAAAAAGGATATGGGTAATGATATTGTGAAATTAAAATTATTTCCTTTTTCACCAAGAGATAAAGCTAAGGCTTGGTTTTCATCTTTACCTCGTAATAGTATTGGAACATGGGATAAGTGTAAAGATGCTTTTATTGCCAAGTATTTCCCTCCTGCTAAGATCATCTCCCTTGGAAATCAAATAATGAATTTTAAACAGAAAGATCAAGAGCATGTTGCACAAGCTTGTGAGAGAATGAAATTGATGATAAGAAATTGTCCTACTCATGGCTTAAATTTGTGGATGATTATCCAAAACTTCTATGCTGGAATAAACTTCGTGTCTAAAAATCTTCTAGATTCAGCTGCAGGTGGTACCTTTATGGATGTGACCTTGGGAGAGGCCACAAAACTTCTGGACAATATTATGAAAAATTATTCTCAATGGCATACCAAAAGAGCTCCAACCGGTAAGAAGGTAAATTCTGTTGAAGAAATCACTACTTTGAGTGAAAAAGTGGATGCTCTTATGAATATGGTTGCTAGTAAAAATGCTCATGCTGATCCCAATGATAGGCCCTTGTCTACTTTGATTGAGTAAAATAATGATGCTATTGATGTGAACTTTGTCTCGCGAAATAATTTCAACAATAATGCTTATAGAGGAAACTTCAATTCTAGACCATATCCCGGTAATTCGTCTAACAACTATGGAAATTCTTATGGTAATTCTTCTACAAATTCTAATAGGATACCCTCTGATCTTGAGAACACAATTAAATAATTCATTAATTCTCAAAAGGTTTCCAACACTATGGTAGAAGAAAAATTGCATGTAGTTGATGCTTTGGCTAAAAACATGGATATAATTGCTTTTGATGTAGAAATTCTTAAAAGTAAAGCTTTGCCACCCAAGCATAATTTTAATGAGGCTATTAAATCTATCCAAATACCTATTAATGAAAGTAAGGAGAGGACCGCTAATTTGAAAGCTAAGCGGGAATTCTTAGAAAAAACCCTTCCACCCGGTTTTTACCGGAATCATGATGAAGATCTTGAAATGATTGGTATTTATCCTATTGAATCTTTATTTACCTCTATGAATATAAATGATAAGGGGACTAGAGATGAGTCAACTCTAGTTGAGAAGCACCCCGTTTGCTTGGAGGGTGATGGTTTTGATACTAAAACTGAAAAACATGGGTTTGGAGAGGTCAAAACGTTAACTAGTGATGTGCCCACTATTTTGGATTACAAGGACTTTAATTATGATAATTTATCTTTAATAGAATGTATTTCCTTATTTCAAACCATTATTAGCTCACCCAATTCTTATGAACAAAAGAAAGCTTTTACTGAACATATAGTAGAAGCTATGATAAAAGCTTATGATGAGAAACTTGAGCTTGAAGTTTCTATTCCTAGGAAACTGCATGATGAGTGGGAACCTACTATCAAAATAAAGATAAATAAATATGAATGCAATGCCTTGTGTGACCTTGGTGGTAGTGTTTCAGCTATTCCTAAATCTCTTTGTGATGTGCTTGGTCTCACTAATATTGAAGATTGTTCCCTTAATTTGCATCTTGTGTATTCTACCATTAAGAAACCTCTAGGTAGAATTAATGATGTGCTTATTATTGCAAATAAAAATTCTGTGCTTGATATTCATTGCAATCCTACTTGTCCCATAATACTTGGAAGACCTTTCCTACGAACTATAGGTGCAATTATTGACATGAAAGAGAGAAACATAAGGTTCCAATTCCCATTAAAGAAAGCGATGGAACATTTCCCTGGAAAGAGAATTAAACTACCTTACGAATCAATCATGAGAGCTACTTATGGGTGGAATGTCAAAGATGACAATTCTTGAAACTATGCATTATGCCTAGCTAGGGGCATAAAACAATAGCGTTTGTTGGGAGGCAACCCAATAGTTATCTTTAAATTTTTGCTTTTAACTTTCTGTTTGTTTTTGATAACATGATTATTGCCTCTGTAATGATTATGTTTTTGTGTTTAAATTAGTGTTTGTGCCAAGTAAAGCCTTTGGGATGACTCACAAGATGAGTGGAATCGATGCTGAAACAAAACAGAAACTTTTGACTCCGGTACAGAAATTTTCATTTTTTACCGGAGCGTGATAATGATCTGAATTTCTTACACAGTATTGCTATACAAATTTTAGAGGTTTTAATAATTGTTCAGAATTTTTAGAGTTACATAAGTATAGGTTCTCTATAGATTGCTACAGACTGTTCTACTTTAGAAAGATTCTATTTTTGCTTGCATAGTTGCTTGTTTTGATTATGCTATGGATTGTATCGGGGGGTATAAGCCATGGAGAAGTTGGAATACATAACCTATTATGAAATTATGAAATAATAATAAATTTATAACAGTACATAAAGTATTCAATATGTTGCTTATATCAACGGATCTCACGAAGTTTTGTTGAGTTTTGTGTGATTGAAGTTTTCAAGTTTTGGGTGTTATCACGATGGACAAAGGAATAAGGAGTGGCAATATCCTAAGCTTGGGGATTCCCAAGGCACCCCAAGGTAATATTTTAAGGAATACTCAAGCATCTAAGCTTGGGGATGCCCCGGAAGGCATCCCCTCTTTCGTCTCAATCCATCGGTATGTCACTTGAAGCTATATTTTTATTCGTCACATGATATGAGTTTTTCTTGGAGCGTCGTTTGTTTTTGTTTGCTTTTAATTTAAGTTTGCCACAATCATTGTTTGCTGGACACACCTATTTAAGAGAGAGACACCTTCATCATAATTTGTTAGAATACTCCATGTGCTTCACTTATATCTTTTGAGCTTAGTAGTTGCTCTAGTACTTCACTTATATCTTTTTGAGCACGGTGGCTGATACGTCTCCAACGTATATATAATTTTTGCTTGTTCCATGCTGTTATATTATCATTCTTGGATGTTTTACAATCATTTTACTACAATTTTATACTATTTTTGGGACTAACCTATTAACCTAGAGCCTAGTGCCAGTTTTTGTTTTTTCCTTGTTTTTGAGTTTTACAGAAAAGGAATATCAAACGGAGTCCAAACGGAATAAAAATCTACGGTGAATTTTTATGGACCAGAAGAAGCCCAGGGAGCTTGGGAGTTGGGCCAGAAGAGCCACGAGGCCACCACAAGCCTGGGGGGGCGCCCCCCTGGCTTGTCGTCACCTCGTGGCCCCCCTGGACTTGTTTCCGCCGCCAAAAATTCCTATAAATATAGAAACCCCCAGAAACAAACCTAGATCGGGAGTTCCGCCGCCGCAAGCCTCCAGAGCCATGAAAAAACAATCGGAAGCCCGTTCCGGCACCCTGCCGGAGGGGGAAACCATCATCGGAGGCCATCTTCATCATCCCGGCGGTCTCCATGACGAGGAGGGAGTAGTTCATCCTCGGGGCTGAGGGTATGTACTAGTATCTATGTGTTTGATCTCTCTCTCTCGTGTTCTTGAGATGACACGATCCTGATGTACCGCGAGTTTTATTGATATAGATGAATCATATGGAGTTTTCCCCTCTCTATCTTCTTGTGATGAATTGAGTTTTCCCTTTGAAGTTTTCTTATCGGATTGAGTCTTTAAAGGATTTGAGAACACTTGATGTATGTCTTGCGATGGGATATCCGTGGTGACAATGGGATGTTCTATTGATCCACTTGATGTATGTTTTGGTGATCAACTTGCGGGTTCCGTGACCATGGGAATCTATGCATAGGGGTTGGCACACGTTTTCGTCTTGACTCTCCGGTAGAAACTTTGGGGCACTCTTTGAAGTTCTTTGTGTTGGATTGAACATGATGAATCTGAAATTGTGTGATGCATATCGTATAATCAAGCCCATGGGTACTTGTGGTGACATTGGAGTATCTAGGTGACATTAGGGTTTTGGTTGATGTGTATCTTAAGGTGTTATTTTAGTACGAACTCTAGGGCTGTTCGTGACACTTATAGGGATAGCTCATAAGATTGATCAGAAAAGATAACTTTGAGGTGGTTTCGTACCCTACAATAATTTCTTCGTTTCTTCTCCGCTATTTGTGACTTTGGAGTGAACTCTTTGTCGCACGTGAGGGATTTACATATGATTCAACTATGTTAGTATTGTTGAGAGAACTTGCACTAGTGAAAGTATGAACCCTAGGCCTTGTTTCTAAGCATTGCAATACCGTTTGTGCTCACTTTTATCATTAGTTACCTTGCTATTTTTATATTTTCAGATTATAAAAACCTATATCTACCATCCATATTGCACTTGTATCACCATCTCTTCGCCGAACTAGTGCACTTATACAATTTGCCATTGTATTGGGTGTGTTGGGGACACAAGAGACTCTTTGTTATTTGGTTGCAGGGTTGTTTGAGAGAGACCATCTTCATCCTACGCCTCCCACGGATTGATAAACCTTAGGTCATCCACTTGAGGGAAATTTGCTACTGTCCTACAAAACTCTGCGCTTGGAGGCCCAACACGAGTCTACAAGAAGAAGGTTGCGTAGTAGACATCAAGCTCTTTTTTGGCGCCATTGCCGGGGAGGTGAGTGCTTGAAGGTATATCTTTAGATATTGCAATTGAATCTTTTAGTTTCTTGTTTTATCACTAGTTTGGTTTTATAAAAGAAAACTACAAAAAAATGGAGTTGAGGTTGCCTCATGTGCTTCATCTTTTTAATGTCTTTCGTGAAAATGATGGAAAGGAAAATTGTGCTCAAGTGTTAGAAGAAGAAGTTATTAAAATGTTTGGCACTAAATCTTTGAATGATGAGCATGATTGCAATGTTTTTAGTATGAATTCCTTGAATATTCATGATGCTAATGATATGCAAAGCTACAAGCTTGGGGATGCTATGTTTGATGAAGATGATATGTTTAGTCCCCCAAGTTTTGATGAGCAAATTTATTATGATGAAAGCATGCCTCCTATTAATGATGATTATTGTGATGACATGTATGCTATAAATAATAATGATAACCATGAAACTTGTCATCATGATTTTAATTTTCAATTGGATTATGCTTCACATGATAGTTATTTTGTTGAGTTTGCTCCCACTATTATGAATGAGAAGAAATATGCTTATGTGGAGAGTGACACATTTTCTATGCTTGTAGATCATGAAAAGAATGCTTTATGTTCTGGTTATATTGTGAAATTCCTTCATGATGCTACTGAAAATTATTATGAGGGAGGAGTATATGCTTGTAGGAATTGCAATAATATCAAGTTTCCTCTCTATGTGTTCAAAGTTTTGAAGTTATGCTTGTTTTGCCTTCCTATGCTAGTTGATTCTTGCTCCCATAAATTGTTTGCTCACAAAATCCCTATGCATAGGAAGTGGGTTAGGCTTAAATGTGCTAGTCATATGCTTCATGATGCTCTCTTTGTGTTTCAATTCTTATCTTTTATGTGAGCATCATTGAAATCATCATGCCTAGCTAAAAGGCATTAAAAAAAGCGCTTGTTGGGAGACAACCCAATATTTATCCTTTCTGTTTTAGTGTGTTAACATGATTAAGCTACTGTATAATCATGTTTTATAGCTTTTGTTTCAATAAAGTGCCAAGTAAAGCCTTTCGGATAGTGTGGATGATAGTTGACTTGATTCTGTGCAAAAACAGAAACTTTTGCTCTCAGTCCAGGAATTTTGTAAATTCACTGGAACATGCTTTTGATATGAATTTTTTACAAAGTCTTGATATACAAATTTCCTAGATTGTCCTAAGTTTTCAGAGTTTTTAGAGACAGGGAAGTATGGTTACACCATAGATCTTCACAGACTGTTCTGTTTTTGACAGATTCTGTTTTGCATGCATAGTTTGCTTGTTTTAGTGTTTCCATAGCTTATATTTAGCGGTATAAATTATGGGAATGGTAGAATACAGTAGGTGTCATGTGGGAACAATTATGAATCTTGTCTTGACAGTACCTAAGTGAATTATCTTTATTTATTATACTAACCCATCTCACGAAGTTCCGTTAAGTTTTGTGTGATTGAAGTTTTCAAGTTTTGGGTGAGACACCGATATGAGGAGAATAAGGAGTGACAAGAACCTAAGCTTGGGGATTCCCAAGGCACCCCCAAGGCAATATCCAAGGAAGACTCAAGTGCCTAAGCTTGGGGATGCCCCGGAAGGCACCCCCTCTTTCGTCTTCAACAGTATCGATATATCTTACTTGGAGCTATATTTTTATTCGTCACATAATATGAGTTTTGCTTGGAGTGTCATATTATTTTGTTGTTCTCTGTTAGGAGTTATTTATAATCTTGTTTTTCAATAAAAATTTCCAAGAATTGTCTTAGGATGCTTGCATTGCATGTTTTGATGAGTGCTGTGTACAAACAGAAACTTTTGCTGTAGTGTTTGAATTTTCATATTTTACTAGAAAGTGGAAACTTCCTGAAATTTTTACACAGTATTGTAATATAAATTATTTAGCATGTCCTAAATTTTCATAATTTTTTGAGTTACAGAAGTACACTATTTTCATAAATTGCTACAGACTGTTCTGTTTGGACAGATTGCTGTCATAGTTTCGTTATCTACTTATCCTATAGTTTCCATAGCCTATATTGGTAGATATAAATTGTGGAAATGATAGTATACAGTACCTAATGTTTGAAAATTATTATGCAACTTGTCTTGGCAGTACATAAAGAGTTGATTTATTATTATGTGTACTAACCTATCTCACGAGTTCTTTTCAAGTTTTGTGTGGAAGATGTTTTTGAGAATAGGTGAAACCATGATATGAGAGGATTGAACGAGATACAAAGCTCAAGCTTGGGGATGCCCAAGGCACCCCAAGTAAATATTTCAAGAAGTCTCAAGCATCTAAGCTTGGGGATGCTACGCATCCCACCTCTCTTCATCAACAATTATCGGTTAGCCTATGTTGAGCCTAAATTTTTATTCGTTCACATGATGCGTGCTATTCTTGGAGTGCTATTATTTTTCTTTTGCTTGCTTCTTAATAAAATGCTTAAGATCTGAAAATATTTATTGAGAGAGAGAGAGTCCTCACATAGCTACTTAATTGTTTGACTACTCATTGATCTTCACTTATATCTTTTGAGAGTAGCTTGTCATTTCCTCTCATGCTTTACTTACAACTTTTTGAGGGATGAAATCTTTATGCTCATGTGATTCATTTAAAATTGTTTGAGCTTGTCAAAAAGCAATGGCAATATATGAAACTAGTCCCAAAGTGATAGATATCCAAGGAGGATATAATAAAAACTTTCATGAAGATCATGGGACAAATTAAACTTGATTCTTTGTAATAGTTTTGAAAGATGATGATAGTAATTTGTGAGTCATGTTAGTGAGTAATTATGCTTAGTAGGAATATTGGTGTTAAGGTTTGTGATTCCCTATGCATGCACGAAAGTCAATAGTTATGCAATGAAGTTATATCCTACTTGTGGTGCATTATTCGGTGTTAGTTATGACTCAATGCTCGCTTATGTGATTTTTCGTTCCTTGGTTTGGTTGCTTCCCAATCTATTTGCTAGCCTTCATTTGTACTAAGTAGAAATACTACTTGTGCATCCAAAATCCTTAAACCAAGTTTTGCCTTATGAGTCCACCATACCTACCTATTTGCGGTATTTCCATGCCGTTCCAAGCAAATTTGTATGTGCCATCTCTAAATTTTCAAAATAAATTTTCTCTTTTGTGTGCCCGAACCGCTCATGAAACGGTGGGGAGTATCCAATATTTTTCCATGCTAGGTGTGTTATTCTCATGATATGTGTTGATTCACTATCATTCACGAGAAAGTGGCTGGTATTCGGAATGCCCAGTTCCATGCTCAAAAATCAAATCAAAATATAATGAAACAAAACTCCCCCAGGATTGTTGTTTGTATGGACGGTACCCGTGGATTCGGCTCGCCGTGGAGTGTGATTGATTGGTGGAGGGGGAGTAAAAACTTTACCATTCTGTTTGAGAACCGCCTATAATGTATCTAGCATGGAAAGTATTGTGAGCTACTTTGTCGTTTTCGTTGACAGGAAAAGCATGCCACTCAAAATATTTTTCTCTCTCAATTTAAACCTTGAGCTCTGGCACCTCTACA
Organism: Elymus sibiricus; assembly: GCA_039707655.1. Lineage (NCBI taxonomy): Eukaryota > Viridiplantae > Streptophyta > Magnoliopsida > Poales > Poaceae > Elymus > Elymus sibiricus. Next base: position 106,506,700 of record CM077663.1, on the reverse strand, counting down.
AATCCCTACTTCCCTCTGCGAAGGGCCTATCTATTTACTTTATTCAATTTTTTTATTTTTGCTTTGAGTCTCCATCTTCTCTTATAAGCACCAACTAGGGGGCACTATGATCGTACTTGAGCATTGGGCATAGCTAATATTTGAGTGTGTTTCATGAATGGATCAATGGTTGAGAATGATGGGCTAGGGATAACTTTCTTTAGTGTTGATATTTTGAAAGACATGGTTGCTTGTTGACATGCTTGAGTATTGAAGTCATTATGTTAAAACTAGACTATTGCTTTGAATCATTTACTAGTCCAAATGTCCATGCTATACAAAGAAGAAAAGAATATGATGAACATGTTAGGCAGCATTCCACATCAAAAATTCTGTTTTTATCATTTACCTACTCGAGGACGAGTAGGAATTAAGCTTGGGGATGCTGATACGTCTCCAACGTATCTATAATTTTTGTTTGTTCCATGCTGTTATATTATCATTCTTGGATGTTTTACAATCATTTTACTACAATTTTATACTATTTTTGGGACTAACCTATTAACCTAGAGCCAAGTGCCACTTTCTGTTTTTTCCTTGTTTTTGAGTTTTACAGAAAAGGAATATCAAACGGAGTCCAAACGGAATAAAAATCTACGGTGAATTTTTATGGACCAGAAGAAGCCCAGGGAGCTTGGGAGTTGGGCTAGAAGAGCCACGAGGCCACCACAAGCCTGGGGGGCGCCCCCCCCTAGGGCGCGCCCCCCTGGCTTGTCGTCACCTCGTGGCCCCCCTAGACTTGTTTCCGCCGCCAAAAATTCTTATAAATATAGAAACCCCAGAAACAAACCTAGATCGGGAGTTCCACCGCCACAAGCCTCCAGAGCCATGAAAAAACAATCGGAAGCCCGTTCCGGCACCCTGCCGGAGGGGGAAACCATCATCGGAGGCCATCTTCATCATCCCGGCAGTCTCCATGACGAGGAGGGAGTAGTTCACCCTCGGGGCTGAGGGTATGTACTAGTAGCTATGTGTTTGATCTCTCTCTCTCGTGTTCTTGAGATGACACGATCTTGATGTACCGCGAGCTTTATTGATATAGATGAATCATATGGAGTTTTCCCCTCTCTATCTTCTTGTGATGAATTGAGTTTTCCCTTTGAAGTTTTCTTATCGGATTGAGTCTTTAAAGGATTTGAGAACACTTGATGTATGTCTTGCGATGCGATATCCGTGGTGACAATGGGATGTTCTATTGATCCACTTGATGTATGTTTTGGTGATCAACTTGCGGGTTCCGTGACCATGGGAATCTATGCATAGGGGTTGGCACACGTTTCCGTCTTGACTCTCTGGTAGAAACTTTGGGGCACTCTTTGAAGTTCTTTGTGTTGGATTGAACATGATGAATCTGAAATTGTGTGATGCATATCGTATAATCAAGCCCATGGGTACTTGTGGTGACATTGGAGTATCTATGTGACATTAGGGTTTTGGTTGATGTGTATCATAAGGTGTTATTTTAGTACGAACTCTAGGGCTGTTCGTGACACTTATAGGGATAGCTCATAAGATTGATTAGAAAAGATAACTTTGAGGTGGTTTCGTACCCTACAATAATTTCTTCGTTTCTTCTCCGCTATTTGTGACTTTGGAGTGAACTCTTTGTCGCACGTGAGGGATTTACATATGATTCAACTATGTTAGTATTGTTGAGAGAACTTGCACTAGTGAAAGTATGAACCCTAGGCCTTGTTTCTAAGCATTGCAATACCGTTTGTGCTCACTTTTATCATTAGTTACCTTGCTGTTTTTATATTTTCAGATTATAAAAACCTATATCTACCATCCATATTGCACTTGTATCACCATCTCTTCGCCGAACTAGTGCACTTATACAATTTGCCATTGTATTGGGTGTGTTGGGGACACAAGAGACTCTTTGTTATTTGGTTGCAGGGTTGTTTGAGAGAGACCATCTTCATCCTACGCCTCCCACGGATTGATAAACCTTAGGTCATCCACTTGAGGGAAATTTGCTACTGTCCTACAAAACTCTGCGCTTGGAGGCCCAACACGAGTCTACAAGAAGAAGGTTGCGTAGTAGACATCAGTGGCGTGCAGATTTTATAGAAATAATTTCACTGTCGTTCTTCACTTATATTTGTTTGAGAGTTAATAAATAATGACGGTAATTTGCATGGGTCATAAGACTAGTCCAAAAATATTAGGTATTCAATGAGTAATAATCAAAACCATCATGTAGCACATATATAGAAATTGCGGGTTAATGATATTGATGTGTTAATATGAAAAAGGTGTGAGTTCATAATTGTTGATCCGTAGAAGTGTAGATATTAAGAGAGGTTAAATTTTTGTTCATCTAAAAATTAAAGAGTCATGGTGATGATGTGTGAGCATTTCTATTCCTCGTTGAAATCCTAGTGTTGTTTCGGGTCGGAAGCGCGCGATGGTTAACTCCTACCAACCTCTTCCCTCGGGGCATGCGACTAGTACTTTGATTTATGATAAAAGTAATAAAACTTTGCAATAAGTATATGAGTTCTTTATGACTAATGTGAAACCATGGACATACGCAATCTCACCTTCTCATATTTGCTAGCCTCTTCGGTACCATGCATAACCCATTCTCACCTCGTGGATCGGTGCAAATTTCGCCGGTGCATCCAAACCCCGTGACATGATACGCTTTGTTGCACATAAGCCTCATTATATCTTCCTCAAAACAGCCACCATACCTACCTATCATGGCATTTCCATAGCCATTTCGAGACATACTGCCATGCAAATTCCATCGTCACTTCACACGACTAGTTCGTTTATCATGATATTGCTTTGCATGATCATATAGAGCTGACATAGTATTTGTGGCAAAGCCACCGTTCATCATATTTTTGATGCATGTCACGCTGGATCATTGCACATCCTGGTACACTGACATAGTATTTGAAAGATTGATGATTTGTTTCTTATACTTATAAGTATTGCTATGTTAATATTTGTTGATTCATTGTTTCTCAATGAGCATACATGCATAAGATTACATAATGGATAGCATGTCACATCAAAAAATTTGTTTTTAACATTTTCCTACCCGAGGACGAGCAGGAATTAAGCTTGGGGATGCTTGATACGTCTCCAACGTATCTATATTTTTTATTGTTCCATGCTGATATATTATCATTCTAGGATACTTTTTGGGTCTTTATTTACTAATTTATAATATTTTTAGCACTAACCTATTGACCCAGTGCCCAGTGCCAGCTGCTGTTTTTCTGCATGTTTTTTTACTTTTCAGGTTTACAGTACCAAACGAAGTCCAATTGCCACGAAACTTTTTGATGATTTTTTGTGGACCAGAAGAATACTTGGAAGCTTCGGGAGGAGTCAGGAGGCCGCACGAGGGCACCAGCATGCAACAGGGCGCACCCTGGGGGGGTGGCGCCCTGATGTGTGCTGGCCCCCTCGGGTGCCTCCCGACGCCCCTCTATGGCCTATAAATTCTCTAATATTCCAAAAACCCTAGAGGCAGTCCCGAAACTCTTTTTATGCCGCCGCAAGTCTTTGTTCCGTCGCGAGGCCATCTGGAGCTCCGTTCCGACACCCTGCCAGAGGAGGGATCGATCACGGAGGGCCTCTCTACATCAATCTTGCTGCCCTCATGATGATGGGTGAGTAGTTCACCACAGACCTATGGGTCCATAGCTAGTACTTAGATGGCAATCTCTCTATCTCTTGATCTTCAATACAATGAGCATCGCATCTTCGCTTTGATCTATCCAATGTAATCCTATTGCGCGGTGTGTTTGTTGGGATCCGATGAATTGTGGGTTTATGTTCAGATTATTCATGAAAAGTCTTTAAGATATCTCTGATATATATTATGTCTCTTAATTGCATGATCATTATAGCTTCGTAATTCTCTCCGATCTATTGAAATAGTTTGGCCAACTAGATTGATATTTCATCGGTGAGAGAGGTGTGTTGTGGTAGGTTCAACCTGACGAGTTTCTATATCCCAATGACAAAGTAGGGGACAAGATGCGTCTTTGTGTTGTTTCTACTAAGGATAACACGATGGGGTTTATTCATATTACTTGAGTTTACTTTGTCTACATCATGTCATCGTTCTCCATGCATTACTCTGTTTGTCATGAATTTAATACGTAGAGAGGCAGGAGTCGGCCTATTTGTTTATGGACGTGACGCCTATATGCACATGATCATTGCCGTGAAATCGCATAACTATCCACTTTTCTATCAATTGCCCAACAGTAATTTGTTACCCACCGTATGCTGCCTACATGAGAGATGCCGCTAGGGAGAACTATGCCCCCGGGTCTATTCACTTATAAATTTACAAACGCTACTATTACCTTGTTGTCTTTATTTACTTTTTATTTTATTTTTCAATTTATAATTATCTACACAACTCATTTGCTTGCAAATAACGAGATCAAGGGGATTGGCAACCCTCTTGCCCGCGTTGGGTGCAAATTGTTTGTCCTTTTGTGTGCAGCCGCTGAAGACGGTTGAGGATTGATATTCCTATTGGTTCGATAAACCTTGGTTTCATAACTGAGGGAAATACTTACCCACTTTGTGCTGCAATAACCCGTTCCTATTCACGGAAAACCCAATGCAGATCACAAGTATCAGAGGAGGATGAGGAAGTAGGCGTCGGCCATGGTCCTTGCCAATTTAGCAGGCGTGGTGAAAAGGGCGAGAGAAGTCTCTCTTCCTAGCTATCCACCGTTGTTAAAAACTACATGCACTATGAAGGAGGATGAGTAGGAAGACAGTGACGCGCGGACATGGCGTCTACAGTGACGACTGGCTTGTTGGAGTCAATCGATTTGGTTACCGGATAGAAGATAAATTTAGAGATAAAGAGGGTAACAGAAGGGAAAGATACCAGTGAATGAGGGGAAATTTATGGAGATGACACCTTACGTGTGTGGGCCGAAATTATGTGTGGCGTTCCTGGGAGACCAGCAAAGACGGGATCATTCACACGATCATGATCGATTACCTTAGGAGATTGACATCCAAAGCGGAATTATATGTCATCTTTTTCATCAAATACGGGAGTGTCATTGTTGTAGCTAGTCTTTTTTCATACTTGTCGTCCACCTAAGATGATAGCGGCATGTCGCTTCCACTTAGTACGATTGAAATATCTCATTCGCGGCATAGACAACATGAAACTAGCTTTTCCTCTCCTTGGAAGACAAGTTTATTTTGCACCTCCACCCCAGTCACTCTTTTGCTTAGTCTTTTTTTACCCCATTTTCATCAATGTTTGTGTCATTTCTGCTTTTCAACCCCTAAATGTGATGTGTGGTCATGGAGGACATCCTCCCCTCTATCCATCGATTCACCGTGGTAAGAAGGTTTGTCAACAGACTGCACCCCAGCAGACTTTCAAGTCACTGCCTCAGTACGTAGTTAGTCCACTAGCCCCCAACTAGTCAGATAACTTGTCATGGAAGCGACAACAACAACCATTCGGGATGGCGTATAATGATGTAGCTCTCTATGATCTGATTATCCAAGTGTCACCATAAACGCTACACGAGTTCACCCGCATTCCCTAGTTTTGCTGGGTCGGGCGGTTTACCTTGCACCATCAACCACGACGACTACATCTACACCTATGGTGGTTGAATGATGTACTACCATGAACCGATACTTCAGACTCCACCACAATCGCTCATGTAGGTAGGTTTTTGTCGTCCATAGAGGGACGACAATGCCTCAGTTGTCTTGTCTGAAAATTACATGGTGGTGTCATCCTTACGGGATACAACAGCTGTGTAAAAAGGCTAACTAAAACGGCCATGGCCGTACTTTCATCCTTGTTTTGAGAAATATGGCCTCAAGATGTCATTATTCTAAGGTTTTACTTTAGAATAAATTGTTGGTGCTTCTTAAAATATTTTTTGGTGCAACCGGCATTGCATCGTGTCGTCTAACAGTGTAAGGGTGTGTAGTTTTTATCCCTCAAGTTTATGTGTTTTATTGCTTATGAGTGAACTAAATAATTGTCCGTATGTTGCAACAATATATACATATTTTCGTACATCACTATGTGATTTAACTGTCCATATTAATGTGATTGTGTGAATATGTGTTTATCAATTTTTTCCATGACTTACCCACCAAAAAAATTCTAGAATCGTATTGGGCAATCATTTATTTGTTAAGAATTTATTGGTTTACTAAAGAAACATAACTTCATTTGATAAGTCAATAAAAGATGGGACAATCAGGGTGGTTTTCAAGAAAAAATGGTGAGAAGAGAGAGAGGGAGAACGCACATAAAGGATGGATGATGTGTTCTGTTCGGCAGGAAAAAGGACCTTACGTCTTCTTTAAGTAGTAGACATAGACGGGCATGAATAATATTGATGCATGTGTTTTGTCTACTTTTTGTGTCTGTTGTGAATATATAAGTTATAATTATTATTTTTGCGAAAAGTTGTCATCATCTTCTAATCGTATATAACTAAAGACAAATGTGTTCACAGTTGAACAAAACAAACAATTAATTTGACTATAAATGGTTATGACAATGAATATGAAATTTGACCTTGAATCGCTGCATGTTCTTGCCTATCTTGTATGTGCTTATAAGACAATTCACGTAGGAGGGGTTTCTTCTTCTCCTTTCATCACCAATTTGATTGATAGTTACTCCATCCGTCTCATAATATAATAGCGTTTTTGACACCACACTAGAATAAAAAACGCTCTTATATTATGGAACGGAGAGAGTATATCTTGCATGTCACGAAAGTGACTCAAAGAAAGATGGTCATTCACTTGTTTGAAGTTCTTGATAGTACTGAAGCTAGAGGAATTTACACTATTATAAAGACAGGCCGATGTGGAGTATCGGTTTCCGAGCTCAAATGCACCCACTTGAACGGTAAAATAAAAATGAATCGTATTTTTTTAAATGTTTCTTTTCGACAAACATTGTTGAATGTTCTAGTACGTGCAAATTTCCGTGAGAAAAAAAATCCTAATGCTCCGGTAAAAAAAAACAATGCTTCAAAAAGACTATTTTTGAAAGTATTTTGTAGTGTTGATTTTGTTATTTATTTTAGATCTTCACGAATGTGATTTTATCACGAAAATTTACACGCAGGATGAAAACTAAGCAAGGTTTGCTGTGAAAAGACATATTTTTTTGAATTATTTTTCCTTTCTTTGATTTTACCGTTTATAGAGGAGCACTTGCCCCCGCAAAAAAAATAAAAAAAATAGAGGAGCACTTGAACTCGGTATTAGAAAGGCACTTTCGAAGGCAGTACCACTTCTTGCCTATAACAGGTTGCAGACCCTAACCCGAATTTGTTAGCAATGCACAACGGTTTGACCTCGCTTCTCTCGGTTAGAAGAGAGGAATGCAACACTTGTGGAGCAGGAGTAGCATCTAAGTAAGGACCATGTCGTGATTGCAGAAGATACGGAGCGTTTGGATGCAAAAGCTAAAGCTGCCGCTTGTTGCGTTGCGTGGTCCGAGAGCGCACTCGGCCGCCCATGACCTGAACATACAGCCACCCCTGGCCGTCTGATCCGAATCCGACGCGTCACAAAACAGCCTACCATCGGAGTGCCAGACAACAGCTATCCGTGGGCGAAGGGAAACGGCGGGCGTTGGCTTGCCCGCACCGAACACGCCGGGTCGTCGGCCCGCTTTTGGTGGACCAGTTGCGTCAGCGGCAGTTCCTGGTGGCTCGCACCGACGTGAACCTTTGCCCAGATTTGACTGGCATGACGGTGGGTCAGGAACCAGGAGCGGTACTTGGGCCCTGTTTGGTTACAGACACTAGACTAGAAAAAGTCCCTTTTAGTCCCTATGTAACTAAACAGGAGGGATTTTTTCTTAAGGGACTAGAAAAAGACTCTACTGGAGGGTTTTTTTTTTAGTCCCTAGGACTTAAAAAAGTGTAGTCCCTTGCAACCAAACACCCCCTTGGTCAAACGAGCCTCAAAGGAAATAAAAAGACCCGGCGACGTTCTACACCATGATTTCTTTACAAGTTCTACGAAACACGTACATTTTTTATGGGCATGCTTATAAATTACTATTCCTTCCATCCCATTATATAAGAGCATGTTTTTTTACACTAATGTGTCAAAAAAACCGTTATTATATTATGAAACGAAGGGAGTATGATACTTGCTATAATTTCTTTCTTGTTTCCAGAAGGAGGATAACCCCTGTCACTGCATTTAATCATGGAAAACACTTCCTATCATATGTCTGATAGGAAACGGTCGCCAGACCACTCAACTTCCGTTGATATTCTTTTAATCCCACGGCTAAGAAAACACAGCGTAATTAACCATTCAATTTTACGGCCCCCGCCATGGTCGATCCAGTTTTTACGTTGAACATGTTTCCCTTAATCACTCCCATTTCACCTCTCTCCAATCCCTCGCTCATCTCTTCTGCCCCCCTTCCTCGATGCATCTCACCCGATGCACCTCACATCCGAGTTCGTCATCCACCGCGCTGCCGTGGTCCTCTCCGACGACGCCGCCCTGATTCGCAGGCTCGGCGTGCTTCCAACCCATCACTCCAACAAGAACACCATCGAAGGCACCGCCCAGATCTGATCTCCTGCACCGTCGCACTCCTCAATGCGATCCTCGGATGATCTGGCTGGCGCGCCATCACGGCTTCACGCAGCCGTGCCCGTCATCTAGACCACATTTCTTGCATCACCAGCGTTCCTGGAAGATCAAACGGGTGTGTGAGTACCTACGTTTTAGGTCCTCTCATCTTGGTAACTTTTAATTTCTGCAATCCTAGTTTTCTTTTGAGGAATCAAAATCTTCTTTTTGACGAATCAAGGACTGATAATTTTTAACATCGTGGTTTATTCCGTGTGGATGGTGTGAATTTGTTTCATCCATTGTGTATTGGATTTGGTGTTTAGATCACCCAGACTTACATAGCAAGATGTGTGCTTCCAGTTCAGATGAATAACGACGAGATAGCAAAAGTTTGATGCTTCTATTATGAATTAGGGTAGTAGATGGCAGAAACGTGCATCTCCATGTTTTTGGGTATCTAGTTAACTTCATTTTTAATTTTTTATGCTTCCAATTAAGATGAATTGTACTGACATGGACCTCCATACCATCCTCATCCAACCGATCCTGACTCTACTCATCATATAGGATATATGTTGAGATTGCATCCATGTAATGCTTTCAACTTTTCATGCTTCATACAAATACTACTTATGTATACACTTTGCTTCATATTTATCATGTCAACGCTTCTACACCAAGTCCAGTTTGCTTCATACATATCCAACTTGTGCGTCTACATTGTGTTTAGTTTTGCTTTGTCTCCATGCTTGGTAAGTGCTTGTAGGCATCATGTATCTACTTAATCGATGATTAAATCATGCTTCCTAAATTTGACATGTCATGGACAAGATGCATGTCACTCCTTCCTTGTATTAATTTGCACGACTGTGCGGAAATCTTTTGTATCCCCATGTAATAAAAATGTGCTTCCGCTATGTAGAAATTATGTTGAGATTACATGAATATGATGCATCCAACTTTCATGATTCATTTGTATCATACATGTGATTCCTCACGGTGCACAATTTGCTTCTTACGCACCATAGTTATGCTTATCCACTGCGTAAGATTTGTTTCATTTGCTTCACACTTGTGCTTTCTACATCGTGTTCAGTTTGCTTCAATTCCATTTTTTATTGTTTCTTAGGCGCCATGTTTGCATCCAAATCAAACCACTCATGCTTCCTAAATCTTTGCAGGGCCAACGAGAGTGGAAGATCATTCTTTGCTGATGGTGAGCATGTCAAGTTTAGCGTTCGTGACCATGGCAGGCAAAGTTGGATCGAGGATTTTGGTTGCCCAATGTTTTGTCATCGTTTTGGAAGCAAGCTAGCAAGACACACACTCGGTTGTCAAAGATCAAGAGCATCATTTCCTCGATGGTGCCAGCCTCGCTGCTCCTCACCGGACTCTTGTGGCTCGTTATGTCGACACCGACAGATTTATGGGGCAAAATTAAGTCATCAACGCTAGGTCAGAAACGATGGATGGATCAGAGTAGGGGGGTCGTAGCGACGGTGTGACATAGTAGGCATGTAGTGTACATACTATGTATACAAAGCAATTAAATTGCTAGTTAACCCAAAACCTACAACCATAACACAAGGAATGATACCTGATAAATAAAGGAAGCACGCCACATAACACTTATTTGAGAGAAAAATGGCTATGGATTATGGAGCATGGTTTGCGGTGTTGGAAACATGATTGTTGAAAGCAAATTTAGCACATATGTATTTCGTGGAATCCCGTCCCTAATATGCTTGAAGCATGTGTTACTTGTACTCATGATAATGGTTATTTTGTATAGAATGGTATTATTAGGTTGTATCAGTCTTCTAGTCGATTGAATTGTTTTTTTTCGTTAGGTAGAAAAAATTCTATTGATCGCAGGAAGTTTAGCTCACAATGGAAGCAAATTCACTGACAAACGAAAGCAGGTTCAATTCTGCAGTACACTGGAAGAAAATCTCGTTGATGTTGAAGGAAAGTCACGTGCAACTCAGCGAAGCAAATTCAAATAATTTTGCATTCAACATCTGTTTCCTAATCTTAAGGAAGCAACTAGTCTGATGTGATGAAAACCAAGAACCGAGAGTCTCGTGATCTCCAGAAGTCGTAGTTGTGGAGTGATATCCTTTTTTGACCTGGAGAGAACCATGCCAACGAAGAGGGACGAGAGTTACGGACGGAGTTAGGAAGCAACAATAAATCAGCGATGGAAAGTGGCTACTGTCTTGTGTGCCTTAATTACCAGATCGGACGTATGTCGTGCTTCTAGCCCGACGACATCCAACTGGTCTGATAGATGCAAATTACGAGTAGTCTGATGCCTAGCGGTGTCCACAAAACACTTCCTATCATATGTCTGATAGGAAATGATCGCCAGACCACTGAGCCTCCGTTGATATTCTTTAACAATACACACTTTCATCTTTATTAAATTATTAAATAGAGTCTGATCAAAGTAAATGCATATATTAATTTAAAACCACTTTTCTCTTGATCTACGTCGCTACACCTACTTTCTTGATTTAAGAATACACGCATTAATCTTGTTACGCCTAACTGTCGTCGACGCCATTACAACGCCTAACATCGTCACCATCATGCGTGCGTACATCAACACACATCCATCACCGAGACCCCGTTGCGCCACGTCGCCGAGACCCGCCGTCGCCGACTTGGTAGATGCCACACCGCACAACTACCGACACCAGAACCATCTTCGCTCGCCGCGCACAACCTCCATCTCAATGCCCAAGATGACGCCTCCAATAAGGTGACGACGCAATGACGTATATCTTTAGTGCATACATATGACGATGATTTATTTACCAGACACATAGTTATGTATCTGAGTTTAATAGTTCATGTGGAAAACTTGTCCGGAAAGGATAGTAGACACCCATGCATGTGAACTTTGGTAAGAAATACAACAATTTGCAAGCGACTGAAATTCTAAAACAAAAGTAAAGTTAGAGCATCTATAGCGGGGCGTCTCAGACCGGGCTCAACGCCCCGGGCAGACGATCCGGACATTGACCGGTCAAACAAATTTGACACAGACGGGCTTCTCATATTGGCCCTACACGTCCGGGCTGACCGGCACCCTGCACCCCTCATGTCTAGCCTAAATCTGGAGCAGATATGGGGAGCCGGAGGCGCGTCCGCCACGTCGAACCAGACAGCTCAACCTTGCCACAAATCGCACCAAATCTTCCCCTCGGACCTAGCCGATTTCACTAGTTCCTCTCCTCTCTTCTCCCTTCTACCGGTTGGCCCTCTCCTTGCTTGGCGCCATTCCGCGTCCTTAGCAGCCAACACCGCCACGATAGTCCTCCCATCCGTTCTCGCCGCCACATATATCGATGGTCGCCCGGATGCCACCGTGGTACGCTCGACAACTCTCAGAGTGCAGCTTGCCCTCTATGTGTTCGACAAATTGTCCGACCAGTTTTTTGTGATTTATTTGTAGGCAAACTATGGAATCAGATGGTTTGTGAGGCGAGCAGTAGTATGGACCCATGGAGCTTGATGACATGATTCAAAATGAGTTATTCGATTCGTGGGATTCGGACAAAGAAGACGAGATGATGACGATCATGAGCATCCAACAAGAAATGGACCAAGAGGTGGAGCACATTCTCAACTTCAAGGGCTTGATCAAAGGGAGAAGACTTCTGAACCTGGTTAGGTTCTCTATAGTGCGGTGATACGTCTCCAACGTATCTATAATTTTTGATTGTTCCATGCTATTATGTTAACATTCTAGGATACTTTTTGGGTGTTTATTTATCAATTAATATTATTTTTGAGCACTAACCTATTAACCCAGTGCCCAGTGCTAGTTGTTGTTTTCTGCATGTTTTGGGTTTTTCAGGTTTACAGTACCAAACGAAGTCCAATTGCCCCGAAACTTTAATATGATCTTTTTCTGGATCAAAAGAAGACCTGAAAGCTTCGGGAGGAGGTCGGAGGCTCCATGCGGGAGGCACAAGCCAACAGGGCGCGCCCTGGGGGTGGGTCGCGCCCTGTTGCCTCATGCCCCCCTCGGGCGTCCCCCGGTGCCACTCTTCACTCTATAAATCATTTAAAATCCCCAAAACCCTAGGGAGCCTCCCGAAACACTTTTTCCACCGACACAAGTCTCTGTTCCGCCATGTGCCCATCTGGAGCCCTGTTTCGATGCCCTGTCGGAGGGGGGATCTATCACGGAGGGCCACTACATCATCCTTGCTGCTCCCATGGTGATGTGTGAGTACTTCACCACAGACCTACGGGTCTGTAGTTAGTACCTAGATAGCTACCTCTCTCTCTCTTGATCTTCAATACAATGATCATCGCATCTTCGCTTTGATCTATCCGATGTAATTCTGTTGTGCGGTGTGTTTGTTGGGATCCGATGAATTGTGGGTTTATGTTCAGATTATTCATGAAAAATATTTGAGTCTTCTCTGAAATTTATTATGATTCTTATTTGCATGATCATTATAGCTTCTTAAATCTCTTCGATCTATTGAAATAGTTTGGCCAACTAGATTAATATTTCTTTAGTGAGAGGGGTGCGTTGTAGTGGGTTCAATCTGGTGACGTGGCTTGAGACTGCGTCGGTATTTCCCCAAAGAGGAAGGGATGATGCATCACATCGACGGTAGGTATTTCCCTCAGTTATGAAACCAAGGTATCGAACCAGTAGGAGGATCACCACCACCTAATAAGCAGCACCTACACACAAATAACAAATACTTGCAACCCGACGTGAAAGAGAGGTTGTCAATCTCTCTACGGTAAAAAGATAGATTAGGTAATGATAGATTGGAGAGATAGATCTCTCAAGAACACAAAATAAAAAAGTGCAAATAAAAAGTGCATCAATATATTTTTTGGGTTTTTGGTATAGTAGATCTGAAAACAAAGAGGCAAAAAAAGATAGATCGGAAAGCAATATGTTGGAAAAGTAGACCCGGGGGCCGTAGGTTTCACTAGTGGCTTCTCTCATGAGTATAGCACACGGTGGGTGAACAAATTACTGTTGGGCAATTGATAGAAGATTAAATAATCATGACGATATCTAAGGCGATGATCATTATATAGGCATCACGTCCAAGATAAGTAGACCGACTCCTGCCTGCATCTACCACTATTACTCCACACATCGACCGCTATCCAGCATGCATCTAGTGTATTAAGTTCATGAAAAAACGGAGTAATGCAATAAGAACGATGGCATGATGTAGACAAGATCTATTCATGTAGGAATAGACCCCATCTTGTTATCCTTAATGGCAACGATACATGCGTGCCTTGCTGCCCCTTCTGTCACTGGGAAAGGACACCGCAAGATCGAACCCATCACAAAGCACCTCTTCCCATGGCAAGAAAAATCGATCTAGTCGGCCTAACTAAACCAAAGATTCGAAGAAGAAATATGAGGATATAAGTAATCATGCATATAAGAGATCAAAGAAGACTCAAATAATATTCATGGATAGAAACTGATCATGAACTCAAAATTCATCGGATAGCAACGAACACACCGCAAAAGTTTACATCAAATAGATCTCCAAGAGACCATTGTATTGAGAATAAAAAGAGATAGAGGAAGCCATCTAGCTACTGCCTACGGACCCGTAGGTCTATGGTGGACTACTCACGCATCATCGAAGAGGCACCTATGAAGACGATGAACCCCTCTGTGATGGTGTTAGATTGGATCTCGAGGTTTTGGAACTTGCGGCGGTTGGATGTGTTTTTCGTCGACTCCCCTAGGGTTTTCTGAATATTTGGGTATTTATAGGTGTCAGAGGCAGTGGAGAGGGTCCCCGAGGAGGGCACAACCCATCAGGGCGCGCCGGGGGCTCCCTGGCGCGCCCTGGTGGGTTGTGCTCTCCACAACCCACCACTCTGGCACTTCTTTTTCCCACTGGGTGTCTTCTGGTCCAGAAAAAATCTTCAAAAAGTTTCGTCGCGATTGGACTCCGTTTGGTACTGATATTCTGCGAAGTAAAAAAAACAAGCAAAAACAACAAGTGGCACTTTGGCACTATGTCAATAGGTTAGTCCCAAAAAATGATATAAAGTTGCTATAAAGTGATTGTAAAACATCCAAGAATGATAATATAACAGCATGGAACAAGCAAAAATTATTGATACGTTGGAGACGTATCATCTGGCAGTGCTTTATATCCCAGTTACAGAAAGGGACAAGACACGTCTTTGTATTGTTGCCACTAAGGATGAAACGATGGGGTTAGTTCATATTAATTGAATTCTCTTCGTCTACATCATGTCATCGTTCTCCAAGCATTACTCCATTTTACTTAATACTCTAGATGCATGATGGATAGCGGTCGATGGGTGGAGTAATAGTAATAGGTGCAGGCAGGAGTCGGCCTCTTTGCTTATGGACGTGATGCCTATATATACATGATCATTGCCGTGAATAAAGATTGCATAACCATGCGCTTTTCTATCAATTGCCCAACAGTAATTTGTCTACCCACCGTATGCTTACTATATAAGAGATGCCACTAGGGAAAACTATAGCCGCCAGGTCTATTCACTTATAGATTTACAAAAGCTTTCAATACCTTGCTGCCATTTATTATATTTTATTATATTTTGCAATTTACAATTATCTACTATCATATACACACTTCATTTGCTTGCAAATAACGAGACCAAGGGGATTGACAACCCTCTTGCCGCGTTGGGTGCAAGTGTTTGCTCTTTTGTGTGCAGTCACTGAAGACGGTGGTTGACCGTTATTCTTATTGGTTCGATAAACCTTGGTTCTCTACTGAGGGAAATACTTATCCGTATTGTGCTGCATTACCCGTTCCTATTCACGGAAACCCAACGCAAATCACAAGTATCACACGGTTACTCTTCAATGACTACTTTGCTTGCGACCACACTTTCCGTGATGAACCATGGTTTCGTCGCCGTTTTTGTATGTGCAAACCATTGTTCTTGTGCATTGTGGAGGGGGTGGAGTCACACAATGACTAATTCAAGCTCACCAGGGATTGTTGTTGACAACTATCATTCTCTGCTAAGTGGAAATGCACAGCTGCTCTGAGGATGCTTGCACTCGGTGCTGTCATTCTCTGCTAAGTAGAAATGCACCATTGGTGAGATTATCCGGATGGAGGAGAGCACTTTCCTAAAGAGCACTATGAGGTTTGCCCGCGCCGTGATGTAGGTGTTTGGAGCAGAGTATCTGAGAGAATCAAATGTGCAGGACACATAAAAGTTGATGGCTATTGGAGAGCCAAGAGGTTTTCTAGGTATGCTTGGTTCAATTGATTGCATGCATTACCAATGGAAGAACAACCCCAAAGGTTTGCGGGGTGACGATGTCACGCATTACGGGGTGCTAACCTTGTCAACCCAATCATGGGCTGGGCAGATGACCCCCAAATAATTGATATGTGGGCCACATTTGCCATGCGTCACGACGTACTTAAGATGGAACCATCTGATGACTTGGCGCACACTTCAAGATACATTTGAGTCATCGACATGTTTATCCCTAGATGGAACCATCTGATGACTTGGCGCACACTTCAAGATACATTTGAGTCATCGACATGTTTATCCCTAGATGGAACCGACCTACATGTAACCCTAGGTACCCTTAGTGTCTATATAAGCCGGGGGGTTTAGTTTGTATGGTTAGATTCATTCATATCGATCTTGAGGTAGATCATCATGTACTTTGTACCACATCCACAATCAATACACTAGAAGCAAGGCATAGGGTTTTACCTCTTCGAGAGGGCATCAAACCTGGGTAAAACACCGCGTCCTGTCATGTTACCATCTAGCCAAGATTGCCACCTCGGGACCCCCTACATGAGATCCGTCGGATTCAACTCTGACATTGATGGCCCATAGAGGTCCCGCTGCGTGATCAAAGCGACTCGATGGCATCATCGTTCGACGATCAGATTAGTTCCAGTGTAGTTTCTATGCCGGAGCACCTAAAACTCGGGTCAACCGAGACGATGGAGAAAATTGAAGCTCTAACCCTTCGTTGGGACATTGATCTTGACAATATAAACCATGTGGATACACCCTCTTCCATGACGTTAGATGTGGCCAAGGAGCCACAAAAGATCATCGCTCAAGCGCCGGTTTCACACCAGACATGAGGTGAAGATTACACGTCACTGGACCAAGCCTGGAGCTCGGATCCGACAACTTACAACGATGACCAGGCTAGCCAGGACACACAGAGAATCCCAATGTCACACTGGATCAACCTCGGATAAACTCACTAGGGAGGCCGATGACATCTCGGGTTGGAATAAAATTTTCTCTCCCACACAACCCCATGTCGGGTACTGATACGTCTCCAATGTATCTATAATTTTTTATTGTTTCATGCTATTATATTATCAATTTTGTATGATTTATATGCAATTTTATACCATTTTTGTGAACTAACCTATTAACCTAGTGCCAAGTGCCAGTTCCTGTTTTGCCTGTTATTTTGTTTCGCAGAAAAACAATACCAAAAGAAGTCCAAACACAATGAAACTTTACGGCGACTTTTCTGGACCTGAAGGGACCCACGAAGCTTCGGGAGGAGGCAAGAAGATCTATGAGGGAGCCACAAGTTCACACAACACGCCCCCCAGGGGGGGCGCCACCTGATCTTGTGGGGCCCTCGCACCTCCCTACGCTCTAATTCCACTTCTATAAATTCCTAAAAATCTCAAAACCACTAGAGCGAGACCCAAAACAATTGTTCCGCCACCGCAATCCTCTGTTCTTTCATGATCCGATCTGGAGGCCTCCGCTGGAGGGGGACTCGATCACGGAGGGCTTCTACTTCAACCTTGCTGCACCCCCGATGATGTGTGACCATGTGAGTAGTTCCCTACGGGTCTATAATGATTAGCTAGATGGATTTCTCTCTCTCTCTCTCTCTCTCTCTCTCTCTCTCTCTCTCTCTCTCTCTGATCTTCAATACAATGCTCTCTTCGGAGATCCATACGATGTAATCTTCTTTTGCGGTATGTTTGTTGGGATCCGATGAATTTTGGGTTTATGACCAGATTATTCATTGAAAGTAACCGAGTCTTTTTTGAACTTTATTTTGTATGATTGTTATAGCTATGTGTTCTTTTCGATCTATGAGTTTGCTTTGGCCAAGTAGATGAGTAGATCATCGGAGGGAGTGGTGCATAGTAGTAGGTTCAATATTGCGGTGTCCTCGCCCAGTGAAGAAGGTGTAGCGGGGCACCTATTTGTATTGTTGCTACTAAGGATAAAAAGACGGGGCTAGACATATTAATTGTTTTTTACTTTGTCTGCATTATGTCATCTTGCTTAAAGCGTTACTCTCTTTGTTATGAACTTAATACCATAGATGCATGCTGGATAGCGGTCGATTGGTGGAGTAATAGTAGTAGATGCATGCAGGAGTCAGTCTACTTGTCATAGATGTAATGCCTATATACATGATCATGCCATGAATAACGTCATAACTATGCGCTTCTCTATCAATTTCCCAACAGTAAATTTTTACCCACCGTATGCTATGTTCTTGAGAGAGATGCCTGTAGTGAAAACTATGGCCTCAGGTCTATTCAACATACTTACTAAAACCCTAAATACCTTGATGCAATTTATTTACTTTTATTTTACTTTATAATTTATCTATCTATCACCACTAGATTTGATCCTTGCAATTAACGAGTACAAGGGGATTGACAACCCTCTTGCCCGTGTTGGGTGCAAGTATTTATTCTTGTGTCTGTAGGCACTGTCGACGGTTGTTTGCGTGAATCTCCTATTGGTTAGATAAACCTTGGTTCTCAAGTGAGCGAAATACTTGTTGCTACTTTACTACTTCACCCCTTCCTCTTCGGGGAACAACCCAACACATCTACAAAGTAGCAGAAGGATTTCTGGTGCCGCTGCTGGGGAGGTATCATAAAAAACTCAAGGTCCCTACACACACATTAGCATTTACTTGTTCTACTTTTTACTTGCTTTTATTTTTAGTTATATAAAAATCAAAAATACCAAAATATCTTGTGTGCTCATAACCCACAAGTATAGGGGATCGTAACAGTCTTCGAGGGAAGTATTTTACCCAAATTTGTTGATTCGACACAAGGGGAGCCAAAGAATATTTATTGGTCTTAGTAGTTGTGTTGTCAATTCAACCACACCCGGTGTATCCTTCTGTTGCAAAAGTTTAATAGCAAAGCAGCATAGTAGTAGTAATAGTAACAACAACAGTAGTAGTTTTGTAGTAGTTGAAACAGTAGTAGCAGCAATAGTAACTTAACAAGATTCAGTATATGAAAAGCGTAGGCCATGGATCACCGATGGATAGATATGGATGACATTCATCATGTAACAGTTACACACTAGAGCGACTCATTACTAGCTCCAATTCATCAATATAATGTAGGCATGTATTTCGTATATAGTCATACGTGCTTGCAATAAGAACTTGCATGACATCTTTTTGTCATACCCTCCCATGGCAGCGGGGTCCATAAGGAAACTAAGGGATATTAAGGCCTCCTTTTAATAGAGAATCGGAACAAAGCATTGATAACCCACAAGTGTAGGGGATCGCAACAGTCTTCACGGGTAGTATTTCACCCTAATTTATTGATTCGACACAAGGGGAGCCAAATAATATTTATTGGCCTTGACAGTTGAGTTGTCAATTCAACTGCAACGAGGATATCTCTCTGCAGCAAAGATTTAGTAGCACGGCAAATAGTAGTAGCAAAGTAACAGTAATAGTGAGTAGCAGTTTTGTAGCAAGTGTGACAGTAACAATAGCAATAGTAACTTGGCAAGATTCAGTATATGTAACGCATAGGCACGTGGATCGGTGATGGATAATGATTTAGATGACATTGATCATATAACAGTTACACACTAGGGCGACACAGAACCAGCTCCAATTCATCAATGTAATGTAGGCATGTATTCCGTATATATTCATACGTGCTTGCGATAAGAACTTGCATGACATCTTTTGTCCTACCCTCCCGTGGCAGAGGGGTCCTATTGGAAACTAAGGGATATTAAGGCCTCCTTTTAATAGGGAATCGGAACAAAGCATTAACACATGGTGAATACATGAACTCCTCAAACTATGGCAATCACCGGAAAGAATCCCAATTATTGTCACCTTGGGGTATGCGGATCATGACACATAATAGGTACATATAACTTGCAAGATAGGATCCAAATCACTCTTATATTCATGTAAACATAATAGGTTCAGATCTGAAATCATGGCACTCGGGCCCTAGTGACAAGCATTAAGCATAGCAAAGTCATAGTAACATCAATCTCAGAACATAGTGGATACTAGGGATCAAGCCCTATCAAACTTAACTCGATTACATGATCAATTCTATCCAATCCCACCACCGTCCAGCAAGCCTACAAAGGAATTACCCACTCCCGGTGGTGAGCATCATGGCGGTGTTGGTGGAGAAGGGTTGGTGATGACGACGGCAATGATTTCCCCTCTCCGGAGCCCAAAACAGGCTCCAGATCAGCCCTCCGAAGGAAGAACAAGAGGCGGTGGCGGCTCCGTCTCATGAAACGTGATGAAATCTTCTCTCTGATTTTTTTCTCCGCGGAGGTGAATTTATGGAGTTGGAATTAGGGTCAGAGGGGCCTCGAGGGCCCCACATGCCATCTCGCCGCGCCCCTAGGGGGGCGCGGCCGGTTGTGTGGTGGCCTTCTGGTCCACCCCCTCCGGCAGTTCTTCGCTCCAAAATTCCTTATATATTCCAGAAAAAATCCACAAAAAGTTTTGTCCAATTCAGAGAACTTTTATTTCTGCACAAAAATAACACCAAGGTAGTTCTGCTGAAAACAGCGTCAGTCCGGGTTAATTTCATTCAAATCATGCAAATTAGAGGACAAAACCAGAGGAAAAGTGTTTGGAAAAGTAGATACATTTGAGACGTATCGACTCCCCCAAGCTTAACTCATTGATTGTCCTCAAGCAATTCAGTTGATAAACTGAAAGTGATAAAGAAAACTTTTACAAACTCTTTTGTTCTCGTTATTATACACATGCTTAGCTAGTGCTCAAGTTTTCAGTATAAATCATAGATAGACACGTCCATGACAACAAATAGATATTATGTTAACTCATGGCAAAACATAACCAGCTAGAAAGCAATAATAAAACATCTCCTATGACAACAATTTGTCAAAACACTCATAATACAATATGGTGACATGGTATTTCGCTAGTCCTTTCTGAGACCGCAAAACATAAATGCAGAGCACCTATGAGATCCATGCAGAGACTAAACATTATAATTCAGGGTAGAAAAGATCCAATCATGCTCATATCCAACATTAACTAAACTAAATGCATAAGAATGACAATAGTGCTCACATGTCTGGTGCTTTTAGTAAGAGGGTGATGACTCAACATAAAAGTAAATAGATAGGCCCTTCGAAGAGGGAAGCATTGATTTGCAGAGGTGCCAGAGCTCGAAGCTTAAAACAAGGGTGAAAGTATAATTTTTGAGCGGTGCACTTTTCTTGTTAACGTTACGACAAAGGTTTTCAACATTTTCCATGCTAAACTCATTATTGGCGGTTCCCAAATAGAATAGTAAAGTTTACTCCTATCCACCATCCAAACACGTTCCATGGCTGGCCGAATCCATGGTTGCCCTCCAAACAATCAACTGTCCCAAGGAGCTGGTGTAATTTATTTTGATTGTGTGGGACTGGGCATCCCTCTTACCAGCCTCTCTCCTGCAATGAGGGCGAATAAATGACCGTCCTGAGAATAACTTGCTTAGCATGGAAACTATTGACCGCCCCGTTGCTCCATGAGCGAGACGAGTGCACAAAAATGGATGTTTATTTGAATATTTAGAGATGGCACGTGCAAATTTACTTGGAACGGCAGGGTAATACGGCATATAGGTAGGTATGGTGCACTCATGTGGAATAACTTGGTTTAAGGATTTGGATGCACAAGCAGCATTTCCGCTTAGTACAGGTGAAGGCTAGCAATACGTTGAGAAGCGACCAACTAGAGAGCAACAACTGTCATGAACATGCATTTTGAATAATTAACATTGGATGTAGCATGAGTAGGATACGAACACTCTGAATTTAAACATCATGAAGGCTATATTGGTTTTGATTCAATTACATGTTTGCACATGGGCCAAGTCAAACCGTTTGAATTTCTTAGAGGGAGATACCATACTACCATACCATATTATAACCATTTTAATGCACGTTGACACACAAGATAAGTCATTATTTACTCCTAGCTATTCAGGCATGGCATGAGAAGCTATAATCTATAATTGTCATCACGAACATGTTTACTCATGATATACTGAATCAGGATCAAACTGGCTAAACATATTTACAAAAACAGAAAACAAGAAGAGTTCATACCAACTTCCTTTGCCACAATCACTTCATCAAATATCGTCATTATTGCCTTTCACTTTCACGATCGAACGGTGTGATAATAATAATAGTGCAAGAATGCCGTGGACTAAGCTGGAATCTGCAGGGCAGTTTAAGACAAAGGAGAAGACAAGGTAAAATTGGCTCTCTGTTAGATCATCAATAAAGCATATGAGAGCCACTCAACATTTTCATCGTGGTCTTCTCCTTTCGACAACTCAACAAAAGAAAAGAAATTCAGAGAAACACACTGAAATATTTTTGGAGTTTTTGTTTTTTCTTAAGCAAGCAAAGGAACTAAGGGAAAAACAAGAACGAGAAAAATTATTTACACGGGAAAGCTCCCAACAAGCAAAGGAAATCTTTTTGGGTTTTCTTTTTAGTACTGCAGCTAAAGAAACGAGGAAAAGAAAACAACCGAAAAGATGCGAGAAATATTTTTGGATTTTCAAAGTTTTTCAAACAGACAAGAAGAAAAGCAGAAAATAAAGCTAACATGGATATACAAAGAAAGAGGATGAACACCGACAATTTGTATGAAGTGTGAGAACATGAATGTAATGTCGGTGAGAAATACGTACTCCCCCAAGCTTAGGCTTTTGCCTAGCTTGGTAATCACCACTGGCGATCTGAGTAATAGTTGAAGTGGTAACTCGTGGAGGCATTCCTGGCCTCCTCCTCTGCCAGAAGAGAAGCCTCCGCTGCCAAGCGAGCAGCCTCCACCGTAGCATTGTGCTCTCGCACCTCGTCCTCAAGAACATAATATCTTTGTCGAGCCTGAAAATCAAAAAGGGCAGGTGCAGGCAAAAAGACAGGCATGTGCGTGTATTTTCTAAATATTAAGTTGTACTCATAGCATCTAGGACGTTTCACAAGAAATACGTGAGAACGCATAGCTTCATAATCTAAATATCGTTCACGCAAAATGGGATCATTAGGTTGAGGTGCCACTCTCAAATGTGTAGCTGCGCGGGATGCATAAATGCCTCCATATAGTTCTCCATTACTAGAGTTGGAGTGCAACCTTCGGGCAACAATTGCACCGAGGTTAAAATGTTGCTCACCCGTCACAGCAATATGTATAAGGCTTAGATCATGGGCACACAGTGCACTGCTCCTGTTTTCCTACTACGCATTTCCCATTGAACAATGCAAAGTAACGGATGGAGGGAAATTGTATACTCTTAATTCTAGCCTGCGATACTTCCTTGTCTCCCCCCACAAAGACTTTTGAGATACGTATTATAAGCAGTTGTTGATGGTTTCTTAATTGAACCCCAAAGTGGAAGTTTGCAAGCAATCGAGAACTCTTCTAGGTCCATGCTAAAAGATTCATCATATAATTTAAATAACACCCTAGAGTTACTCTCTTGAAAGTGAAATCCATCTATGAAAGTTCGGGTAAGGTTATAATGTTGGACACACTTATCTGCAAGGAAGTCGGTGAGGCCGGTATTTTCAATGAAATGATCAAATTCCTCTTTGATTCCCGCATTTATCATGAACTCATCGCTTGTCCACTGATACGTCTCCAACGTATCTATAATTTTTGATTGTTCCATGCTGTTATACTATCATTCTTGGATGTTTTATAATCAATTTATAGCAACTTTATATCATTTTTTTGGGACTAACCTATTGACATAGTGCCCAGTGCCAGTTGCTATTTTTGCTTTTTTTTACTTCGCAGAATATCAGTACCAAACGGAGTCCAAATGCCATGAAATTTTTTGGAGATTTTTTTTGGACCAGAAGACAACTTGGGAGCAAAGGAAGCACCAGGGGGGAGGCCCGTGGGGCCCATGATACACCAGGGCGTGCCCGAGGCCCCTGACGCGCCCTGATGTATCGTGGGGCCCACAGAGGTCTTTTCCACCGCCTCTCAGCTCTATAAATCAACAGAAATTCCAGAAACCCACGAGGAGGAGACGAAACACAATTCTATTTGCCGCAAGTTCCAGAACCACGAGATCCAATCTAACACCATCACGGAGGGGTTCATCATCCTCATGGGTGCCTCTTCGATGATGCGTGAGTAGTCCACCATAGACCTACAGGTCCGTAGGTAGTAGCTAGATGGCTTCCTCTCCCACTTTTGATTCTCAATACAATGGTCTCTTGGAGATCTATTCGATGTAATGACTTTTTGCGGTGTGTTTGTTGGGATCCAATGAAGTTTGAGTTCATGACCAGTTTATATCCATGAATATTATTTGAGTCTTCTTTGATCTCTTATATGCATGATTATTTATAGCCTCGTATTTCTGCTCCGAATCTTTGGTTTAGTTAGGCCAACTAGATCAATTTTTCTTGCGATGGGAAGATGTGCTTTGTGATGGGTTCGATCTTCGGTGTCCTCTCCCTGTGACAGAAGGGGCAGCGAGGCACGCATGTATCGTTGCTATTAAGGATAACAAGATGGGGTCTATTCCTACATGAATAGATCTTGTCTACATCATGTCATCGTTCTTATTGCATTACTCCGTTTCACCATGAACTTAAACACTAGATGCATGCTGGATAGCGGTCGATGTGTGGAGTAATAGTAGTAGATGCAGAATCATTTCGGTCTACTAATCTTGGACATGATGCCTATATATTGATCATTGCCTTGGATATCGTCATGATTATTTGATCTTCTATCAATTGCCCAACAGTAATTTGTTTACCCACCATGTGCTATTTTCTTGAGAGAAGCCACTAGTGAAATCTACGACCCCCGGGTTTATTCTTTTAATATATTGCTTTCCGATCTATCTTTTTCCACATTTGTTTTCAGATCTATTATTCCAAAAACCCAAAAATACCTTGCTGCACTTTTTATTCGCATCTTTTATTTTGTGTTCTTGTGCGATCTATTTATCCAATCTAATACAAACCAATCTATCTTTTTACCGTGGAGAGATTGACAACCTCTCTTACGCGTCGGGTTGCAAGTATTTGTTCTTTGTGTGCAGGTACCGTTTACATAGTGTTGCTTGGTTCTCCTACTGGTTCGATAATCTTTGTTTCATAACTGAGGGAAATACTTACCGTAGTTGTGCTGCATCATCCCTTCCTCTTTGGGGAAATACCGACGTAGTCTCAAGCCACGTCAAAGGAATTTCGGGCGCCGTTGCCGGGGAGACATCATCAACATCTATCAGGTTCCTAATCACAAGTCTCATCTCCTTGCAATTTACATTATTTGCCATTTGCCTCTCGTTTTCATCTCCCCCACTTCACAAAATTTTACTGTTTTATTCGCCCTCTTTTTCGTTTGCCTTTTTCTCGTCAGATCTCTTGTCTGCTTATGTTGTTGCTATGACTAGCATCACTACCCCCCTTTGTCACCATATTTTGAAGTTCTATACTTCAAACGAAAACAAGGGGAAAATCTGAGAGATGCTTGGTATAGGTTAATGGAATCATATCGCATTTGCAATCTAAAGGGGGATGCAAAGATTTTGCTTCGAAATTTTTACATAGGATTTGCTTTGCATCATAGACAATTCTTGGATTTTGCCGCTAAAGGGAACTTTATTGAGCTTGATGCCAATACATCTTACGAAATTTTGGAGGGGATATTGGGGGTTCCTCCACCAAAAAAGGGGTTTTCTTTTACACAAGAAGGGGTTCAAATTTTAGAAAAATTGGGTGATTTACATAAACATTTGGTCGAGTTGCAAAAATATAATGAACCTGTTAAACATATTAGTGGAAACCTCAATCACATGAATACTTTGATTACTCTTTGCAATAAGCGTTTGGATATTTTAGATCTCAAGATGGTCTCTTTTCCTGAAAATTTGGAGAAGCGTAAAGAGCTTCCTGGGTTTGAGAAAGCCCTCACAAAGGTGGCAAAAACAAAAGATGACAATACTTGAATCTATGCATTATGCCTAGCAAGGAGCGTAAAACGATAGCGCTTGTTGGGAGGCAACCCAATGAATAAAATTTATTTTTGCCTTTTTCTTTATGTTCTTGAGTGTTGACACAATTATTCTACTGTTATGATTGTGTTTTTTATGTTTTAATTAGGGTTTGTGCCAAGTAAAGCCTTTGGGATCATGTTGGGTGATAGTTGATTTGATCTTGTTGAAAAACAGAAACTTTTGCGTCCAGTAGCAGAATTTTCAAAATTCACAGAAGCGACAAAAAATTCTGATTTTTTTACACAAGATTGATATACAAATTGCATACGCTGTCCTAAGTTTCCAGAATTTTAGGAGTTACAGAAGTATGGTTAGAGTACAGATTACTACAGACTGTTCTGTTTTTGACAGATTCTGTTTTTGTTGCATTGTGTGCTTATTTTGATGAATCTATGGTTTGTATTGGAGGGTATAAGCCATGGTAAAGTTAGAATACAGTAGATATAATGCAATAATAAAATATGAATGGCTTTGCAACAGTTCTTAGAGTGGTGATTTGCTTTATTATACTAACGGATCTCACGAAGGTTTTGTTAAGTTTTGTGTGATTGAAGTTTTCAAGTTTTGGGTGAGATCACGATGGATGAAGGAATAAGGAGTGAAAAGAGCCTAAGCTTGGGGATGCTATGGTACCCCAATATAATATCCAAGGAGAAACAAGCAACTAAGCTTGGGGATGCCCCGAGTGGCATCCCCTCTTTCTTCTAACGACCATCGGTATTTTACTTGGAGCTATATTTTTATTCGTCACATATCACGAGTCTTGCTTGGAGCGTCTTGTATTATATGAGACTTTGCTTGATTTGCTTTTTAGTTTGTCACAAGTATCCTTGCTGGACACACCTATTTGAGAGATCCAGAATTATGCTATGATTTGTTAGAATTGCTCTATATGCTTCACTTAAATTTTTGAGCTATTGAATTGCTCTAGTGCTTCATTTATATCTTTTTGAGCACGGTGTGCTTTAATTTTTTGGAGAAATACTCTCATGCTTCACTTAGATTAATTTGAGAGTTAGTAAATTTTGAAGAAATTCTCTCATGCTTCCCTTATATTATTTTGTGAGATGAAAATTTTATGCTCATGTTCTTCACTTAAATTTATTTGAGCTTGTCAAAAGCAATGGCAATATATGAAACTAGTCCCAAAGTGATAGATATTCAAGAGGTATATTATAGAAACTTTCATGAAGATCATTGGACAAATTAAACTTGATTCCTTGTAATAGTTTTGAGACAAGATGATAGTAATATGTGAGTCATGTTGGTGAGTAATTATGCTTTAGTAAGAATATTGGAGTTAAGGTTTGTGATTCCCTATGCAAGCACGAAAGTCAATAGTTATGCAATGAAATTACATCCTACTTGTGGTGCATTATTTGGTGTTAGTTATGCTTAATGCCCGTTTATGTGAATTTTTGTTTCTTGGTTGGTTGCTTCTCAATCTATTTGCTAGCCTCCACTTGTACTAAGTAGAAGTACTACTTGTGCATCCAAAATCCTTAAACCCAGTTTTGCCATATGATTCCACCATACCTACCTATATGCGGTATTTCCATGCCGTTCCAAGCAAATTTGTGTGTGCCATCTCTAATATTCGAAATGAATTTCCTTTTTGTGTGCTCGTACCGCTCATGAAGCGGCAGGGGGTGGCCAATATTTTTCCATTCTAGATGTGTTATTCTCAAGAGGAGTGTTTATTCACTTGTCATTGCATGAGAGTATGGCGGTAATAGGGATGCCCAGTCCCGAAATGAAAAAGAAATTTACTTTATGTTGTGAAATAATAAATTCCTTGGAAAGTGTTGGTATGGAAGGCATCCGTGGATACGGCTAGCCATGGATTGTGAAAGAATGGTGGAAAAAGGAATAAACTTTATTTTCTATTTGGGAACCGCCTATGATATATCTAGCATGGAAAGTATTGAGAACTACTCGGTCGTTTTCGTTGATAGGAAAAGCATGCCTCCCAAAATATTTTTCTCTCTCAATTTAAGCTTTGAGCTCTGGCGCCTCTACAAATCTCTACTTCCCTCTGCGAAGGGCCTATCTATTTACTTTATGCAATTTTCATTTTTATTTGAGTCTCCATCTTCTCTTATGAAGCACCAACTAGGGGGCACTATGATCATACTTGTGCATTGGGTGTAGCTAATATTAGAGTGTGTTTCACGAATGGATCAATGATTGAGCATGATGGGCTAAGGGATAACTTTCTTTAATGTTGATATTTTGAAAGACATGGTTGCTTGTTGGTATGCTTGAGTATTAAAGTCTTCATGTCAAAACTAGACTATTGCTTTGAACCATCTAAACGTCCGAATGTCCATGCTACAAAAGAAAATAATATGTGATGAACATGTTAGGCAGCATTCCACATCAAAAAAATTTGTTTTTACCATTTACCTACTCGAGGACGAGCATGAATTAAGCTTGGGGATGCTGATACGTCTCCAACGTATCTATAATTTTTGATTGTTCCATGCCGTTATACTATCATTCTTGGATGTTTTATAATCAATTTATAGCAACTTTATATCATATTTTTTGGGACTAACCTATTGACATAGTGTCCAGTGCCAGTTGCTGTTTTTTGCTTGTTTTTTACTTTGTAGAATATCAGTACCAAACGGAGTCCAAATGGAACGAAACTTTTTGGAGATTTTTTTGGACCAGAAGACAACATGGGAGCCAATGAAGCACCTCGGGGGAGGCCCTTGGGGCCCATGATACACCAGGGCGCGCTAGAGGCCCGTGGCGCGCCCTTATATATCGCGGGGCCCACAGAGGTATTTTCCATCGCCACTCAGCTCTCTAAATCCTAAGAAATTCCAGAAACCCTAGAGGTGGAGATGAAACACAATTCTAGCCGCTGCAAGTTTCAGAACCACGAGATCCAATCTAACACCATCACGGAGGGGTTCATCATCCTCATGGGTGCCTCTCCGATGATGCGTGAGTAGTCCAACATAGACCTACAGGTCTGTAGGCAGTAGCTAGACGGCTTCCTCTCTCTCTTTTGATTCTCAATACAATGGTCTCTTGAAGATCTATTTGATGTAATGACTTTTTGCGGTGTGTTTGTTGGGATCCAATGAAGTTTGAGTTCATGATCAGTTTATATCCATGAATATTATTTGAGTCTTCTTTGATCTCTTATATGCATGATTATCTATAGCCTCGTATTTATTCTTTGATTCTTTGGTTTAGTTAGGCCAACTAGATCGATTTTTCTTGCCATGGGAAGAGGTGCTTTGTGATGGGTTCGATCTTGCGGTGTCCTCTCCCAGTGACAGAAGGGGCAGCGAGGCACGCATGTATCGTTGCTATTAAGGATAACAAGATGGGGTCTATATGAATAGATCTTGTCTACATCATGTCATCGTTCTTATTGTATTACTCCATTTCTCCATGAACTTATTACACTAGATGCATGCTGGATAGCTGTCGATGTGTGGAGTAATAGTAGTAAATGCAGAATCATTTTGATCTACTAATCTTGGACGTGATGCCTATATATTGATCATTGCCTTGGATATCGTCATGATTATTTGATCTTCTATCAATTGCCCAACAGTAATTTGTTTACCCACCGTGTGCTATTTTCTTGAGAGTAGCCACTAGTGAAATCTACGGCCCCGAGGTCTATTCTTTTAATATATTGCTTTCCGATCTATCTTTTTCCGCATTTGTTTCCAGATCTATTATTCCAAAAACCCAAAAATACCCTGCTGCACTTTTTATTTGCATATTTTATTTTGTGTTCTTGTGTGATCTATTTATCCAGTCTAATACAAACCAATCTATCTTTTTACCATGGAGAGATTGACAACCTCTCTTACGCGTCGAGTTGCAAGTATTTGTTCTTTGTGTGCAGGTACCGTTTACATAGTGTTGCTTGGTTCTTCTACTGGTTCGATAACCTTGGTTTCATAACTGAGGGAAATACTTACCGTAGTTGTGCTGCATCATCCCTTCCTCTTTGGGGAAATACCGACGCAGTCTCAAGCCACGTCAGCCACCGACAGGATTTTGCATCGGCCATGACTATTTGATTAGCTCTGGGCTGTATGTAGGCTTGTCGAACCGAGCTTCCGCTCAATGACTCTCCTGAAGAACGCCTCCCTGAAGCGCTCCTCCTAGAGAAACTCATCTTTCCCGAACAAAAATTTCTGAAATTTTTGAGTCAAAAAATAATGTTAAGAAAACTCTATAGGAATGGTAGCTACTACTCATAGTGATGCCTAGGGGCCATATCAAGCATTCATATTACTTGGAACCCAATGAATTAAACATGCAAGCTTATTTTCTATAGCACCAAGTGCAACAACTTATGCAAAATATAAACCACTAAAACAGAAACTAATTGGAGGAATGGGAGAGTCACATACCAAGGAACAATTCCTCAAAACAGTTTCGGAAATGGAGTTCCGAGCGAAGAGATCGAAAATTTCACTTTCTGGGTGTAGAACACTGGAGAGAGATGGCTAGAGAATTTTTTTCTAGAGGTAGGAGAAGGAGTGGGAGGAAGAGAAAAGGCAGGGGGCCCCTGTGGGCCCCACAAGCCAACCGGCCGCGCCCCTAGGGGTGGGTCACGTCCTGTTGCGTGGTGGCCCATTGGCATGCCCCCCTACAGTAATTTTTACACCATTTTTTTATTTATTCCAGAAAAATTCATGTTAAAATTTTGTGGAAATCTGAGACTTTTTATTTTTGAGATATTTTTCATGGACGGGAAAAACAGAAAACATGAATTTCATGGAATTTTATTTTTATTTTTACTAAGAAAACATAATATAAACTTGTGATATAGAGAGTTGTGAATATTGAATTCATCAATCTCATGTCTTTCGAAAAGAATTCATTAATAAAGTTGATCAAGTCTTATTAATAAACGTTTCCGATTAATATGAAACCGAAGAATCTTCATATGTCACTAGGTTACCTCAACTGGGATTTGTATCTCCCCAACAATAAGATTATAATATTTCTTCTTCTTGGCAGTAGGGAGAGGAATTGTAATATCTCCAATGATAATCGTGGGAAAAGGATCAATGACATTAATATTATTAACCAAAGTTTGCTTCCTCGGAAAATGCACGGTATGTTGCTTGCCATTGATATGAAAGGTGACCTTGCTTTTATTGCAATCTATAACAGCCCCTGCAGTATTTAGAAAAGGCCTACCAAGGATGATCGACATATTGTCGTCCTCCGGCATATCAAGAATAACAAAGTCTGTTAAGATAGTAACATTTGCAACCACGACGGGAACATCCTCGCAAATTCCAATAGGTAAAGCAGTGGATTTATCGGCCATTTGCAAAGATATCTCAGTAGGTGTGAGTTTACTCAATTCAAGTCTTTTATAAAGGGAGAAAGGCATAACACTAACACCGGCCCCTAAATCACATGAAGAAGTTTTAGCATAATTCCTTTTAATAGAGCAAGGTATTGTGGGTATACCCGGATCCCCCAACTTCTTAGGTACTCCACCATCAAAAGAATAATTTGCAAGCATGGTGGCAATTTTAGTTTCAGGTATCTTTCTTTTATTAGTGATAATATCTTCCATATACTTAGCATATGGAGGTATTTTCAATATATCAGTCAAGTGAGTGCATAAATGGACAGGTCTAATCATTTTAGCAAAGCGCTCAAAATCTTCCTCATCTTTACTTTTAGTGGCTTTACGAGGGAATGGCATAGGTTTTTGAACCCATGGCTCTCTTTCCCTTCCAAGTTTCCTAGCAACAAAGTCTTTGTCGGTGTCAAAACCGGGCGGATCTCGGGTAGGGGTCCCGAACTGTGAATCTAGGAACGATGGTAACAATGGACGAAGGAGACGATGTTTACCCAGGTTCGGGCCCTCGTGAGGAGGTAAAACCCTACGTCCTACTTGATTATATTGCTGAGTATGAAGGTTTACGGAGTAGATCTACCTCGAGATCACACGAGATAAACCCTAATGAATTGAGTTGTCCCTCTACGAACTAAGACCCCTGGTTTATATAGACACCAGGGGTCCCAAGGGTTACAAATGGCCAGTTTCCATCTGGGCATAGATACGCCCATCCTTTCTTGGAGGACACACCAAGTCTTCGGAATATTCCCCATAAGCCTAGGGTCATTTCGCAGTCCGGCCTTCCCGAAGATGCCATAAGGCGGCCCATCGGGCCGGACTATAAGAGATAAGTCAGCGGCCCGAGGACCCCTTAATCCCGGACTCCCTCAGTAGCCCCCGAACTAGCCTCCAATGCCGGTCTTTAGAACATCAGCTGTTCCACACGTCCAGAATGTTCGGCTTGCGGGGCGAGTTCTTTTCTTCCTTTCATGCTTCGGCAATCCTTAGCTCGGCCACCGATGACACCTCTCTGTTCGAACATACCTTGCTTAGCCTTGAAGGCCAAACGCCCGAGTGTGAATAGTACCCTTCCTGACAACTTTCCTGACAAAAGGCTCAGACGGGTCGTGGCCATTTCAACCAGTTACAAAAACTTGATTCGCAGTTTGAAGCCGCCTTTTTATTGACACGTTCAATCGATGTGAAGATCGTGCTCCATTTTTTACGGGATATGATCAATGATTTGGGCTATCCCACGCGCGCATAACAGGGCGGTCGCTTCGGGAACTGGCGTAGCTCACGGCGCAGTAAGGGGATGCTTGGTGTTACGGCCTTCCATAAAAGGGGAAAAACACATTCACAGTCCTTCCACGCTCCCCAGATTTGCTTTCTCCAACCTTCCTCGCTCCGAGCGCGCAGATCTAATCTTTCTCCAGCCCTTCCTCCAACTCCCCTTCTTCTTCCCCAAGCACGGCCATGGCTGGTTCGGGCTCGCAAGGCAAGTGGGAGGCGTCGTGCTTCACCGAGGACGACATCCAAGAGTTGAAGCGCACCGGCTACCTCTCGGTCGACGTCGCCCACCGAGCCCCCGAAGAGAGCCAAGTGATCCCCACGCCACAGCTCGGAGAGTGGGTAGTGTTCATCCCCGATTTCATCTGGGGGCTGGGCTTCCCGCTGCACCCCTTTGTAAGGGGCCTGATGTTCTTCTACGGGCTGGACTTCCACGACCTTCCCCCAAACTCCATTATGCAAATATCGGCCTTCATCATCGTCTGCGAGGCCTTTCTTCGGGTCCAGCCGCACTTAGGCTTGTGGCTGAAGGTCTTCAACGTCAAGCCAAAGATTGTGAGCAGCCAGCACGCGGACTGTGGGGGAGCGGTGATCAGCAAGCTCCCTCGGGTGCAGTGGCCGGATGGCACCTTCATCGACACCATCAAGACCTGGTAGAAGGAGTGGTTCTATATTATCAAACCGCGCACCGCAGATTGGGCGGCCCCTCCCGAATTCAGATCTGGTCCTCCCACAAGGCTGACCTCGTGGATCAAGAAAGGGCTGGATTGGGGGTCGGCCACTGAGGTAAAAGCGCTGCAGGAACGCATCGGAAAGATGCTAGAAGCAAACATTGGCCTGACCAACGTGGTCCAGGTCATGCTTCGCCGCCGCCTCCTCCCCTGCCAACTCCGGGCCACACCGATGGGGGCCCATAAGTCTGATGACTCCCCCACCGTACGCAAGCTCTACCGCACTATGATACGTCTCCAACGTATCTATAATTTTTGCTTGTTCCATGCTATTATATTATCATTCTTGGATGTTTTACAATCACTTTATAGCAACTTTATATCATTTTTTGGGACTAACCTATTGACATAGTGCCAAAGTGCCAGTTACTGTTTTTGCTTGTTTTTTTTACTTCACAGAATATCAGTACCAAACGGAGTCCAATTGCGACGAAACTTTTTGGAGATTTTTTTGGACCAGAAGACACCCAGTGGGCCAAAGAAGTGCCAGAGAGGTGGGCTGTGGAGGCCACAACCCACCAGGGCGCGCCAGGGGGCCCCCGGCGCGCCCTGATGGGTTGTGCCATCCACGGGGCCCCCTTCCATCGCCTCTGAAGCCTATAAATACCCAAATATCCAGAAAACCCTAGGGGAGTCAACGAAAAACACATCCAGCCGCCGCAAGTTCCAGAGCCTCAAGATCCAATCTAACACCATCACGAAGGGGTTCATCTTCTTCATAGGTGCCTCTCCGATGATGCGTGAGTAGTCCACCATAGACGTATGGGTCCGTAGGCAGTAGCTAGATGGATTTCTCTCTCTCTTTTGATTCTCAATACAATGGTCTCTTGGAGATCTATTTGATGTAAACTTTTGTGGTGTGTTTGTTGGGATCCGATGAATTTTGAGTTCATGACCAGTTTCTATCCATGAATATTATTGGAGTCTTCTTTGATTTATTATATGCATGATTACTTATAGCCTCGTACTTCTTGTTCGAATCTTTGGTTTAGTTAGGCCAACTAGATCGATTTTTCTTGCCATGGGAAGAGGTGCTTTGTGATGGGTTCGATCTTGCGGTGTCCTTTCCTAGTGACAGAAGGGGCAGCAAGGCACGCATGTATCGTTGCTATTAAGGATAACAAGATGGGGTCTATTCCTACATGAATAGATCTTGTCTACATGATGTCATCGTTCTTATTGCATTACTACGTTTTTCCATGAACTTAATACATTAGATGCATGCTGGATAGCGGTCGATGTGTGGAGTAATAGTGGTAGATGTAGGCAGGAGTCGGTCTACTTATCTTGGACGTGATGCCTATATAATGATCATCGCCTTGGATATCGTCATGATTATTTGATCTTCTATCAATTTCCCAACAGTAATTTGTTCACCCACCATGTGCTATACTCATGAGAGAAGCCACTAGTGAAACTATGCCCCCCGGGTCTACTTTTCCAACATATTGCTTTCCGATCTATCTTTTTGCCACTTTGTTTTCAGATCTACTATACCAAAACCCAAAAATATATTGCTGCACTTTTTATTTGCCCTTTTTATTTTGTGTTCCTGAGAGATCTATCTCTCCTACCTATCACTACCTAATCTATCTTTTTACCGTAGAGAGATTGACAACCTCTCTTACGCGTCGGGTTGCAAGTATTTGTTATTTGTGTGCAGGTGCTGCTTATTAGGTGTGGTGATCCTCCTACTGGTTTGATACCTTGGTTTCATAACTGAGGGAAATACTTACCGTCGTTGTGCTGCATCATCCCTTCCTCTTTAGGGAAATACCGATGCAGTCTCAAGCCACGTCACACTACTCGGGAGAAGTTATGGAAGGCACTGTTCAAGCCCTAGAAGGAGTGGCCGGCCAAAGAGGAGGACACCGGCCTGGACGCCGAACACCCTCCGCTTAAGGTAAAGCTTCAATCTTCAATCTTTTATCTCCAGGTTAGATCTTTTTAGCAAGGATTCTTACCTCTCCCTTCCTGGTTTTTCTAGGGCTGGCTAGCTAAGGCCATGCGGATCAACGGCCCTGCCCCGCTGCCCGAGGCCCCCAGGTCGACCTTCTTGATGGCGATGCTGGTCGAGGCGCCGTATTCGGCGCTAGAGAAAAAGGACAAGCAGAAGAAGGGCGAGAAGAAGGAAAACCCAAGTTGGTCTCCGCCCAAGAGGCCCCCTGGACGCTAAGTCCGGGGAGACCCAAGCCTCCTCTACTCACGAGGAGGTGCATACTGAGGAAGGGGGGGGAATCGATTCCCCCCAGCCAAGGAAAAGGGCGACATCAGTGGATGCCGAGGAGGACTCAGACCCCCCTTCTCCGAAGAGGCCCTGCCGGGTCAAGGTGACCCTGCCCGATGTCAGCCCGGATTCCGACGAGGAATCCGAGGCGTTCGAAAGGGTCTCGCGGAGGGTCCCCAGGGCCAAGCCCGCAACCCAGAGGTACGGATTCCGAATATATTGCTTATACATGATTTTTGTTGCTGACCGAACTAATGCCTCCCATGTTGCAGCCCGGCCCGCGATCTCCCGACCGAACAGGTCTCCGAGGAAGATCCCCTGCCAGCCGAGCTGGCGGAAAGCGGGACTGTGTCCCGCACATCCCCTCGAGCCACCGACGAGGCCATGGAGCTGATATCCCGGCGGACGCCTCCTCGGCCGAATACCGAGGATGAGGAAGTCATGACCGAGGCTCTGACCTCGGCGGCCGAGGACCAGGAGACCGCCCCCCTCCTGGTAAACAAAGAGGGAGGTTGTGAGTCATCGAGGCTTCCTCCGAAGACGGCTCCGGAGACCGACGAGGCTCCGATATCGACTACTCTCCCTTCACAAGAAGGAGGAGGCGTGGTGCCGCCACCGGTGCCGCCCGTGACGGGGCAGGCCACAACCGGGTGGCCAGTAGCGATGGAGGAGGCCTTGCGCAGCTCCGTTATCACCGAAGACCACCGCATCCTTATGGGTGCGGTCCTGAAGGGCATTCAGTCCGTTGATAGCGGACTGAAGGAGGCCTTCGGCGGTCTCTTGACGGGCTTCAAGGTAAGTCATGTAATGCACCTCTCTCTGAGTGGAATTTGTTCGTGAGGTATATATATTCCGGATAGGTATAGTAGCCCCCGAGCCCTGGGTAAGTTTAGGAAATTTACCCGGGGATCAGAGGATCTCAGGTTCCAAGTAAAATCGATATTTTGACTGTCGCCGGAGATGGTCTAGAAAGGAGGGTCTAGGACCAACAGTTCTGATGTGTGTCTCACATAATCTTTGATGTGCAGGCCTCGTCATCGGCAACAGCTGTCCACGATGTGGAGCTGGCTAAGCTCAACCGGATGCTCAAGAGCTCCGACGAGGAGCTGGACCGTCTGAACAAGCGGTTTGATGAAATGCAAGGTGAGTTCGAGGTTTGGATACCTTATCCAATCCTCATTGATTGCGGTTCTTGAGTTTTTGAATCCTGGATGTTGGTCTTCCCTTGCATTTGCAGCCGTTTCATCCGAGGTCGAAAACCTCAAGGCCGAGCTGGAGAAGGCCAAGTGGGAGGCTGCCGATCATAAGGTGGCGGCCGACCAGGCGGCGGCCAAACTGAGCTCCTTGAAGGCTGTCAGCGAAAGCTCTGGTGGCCGAAGTGTAGCAAGAGCTCCAAGATGCCAGCACTAAGTGCGAGGCTCTTGAGCAGAAGACCAAGGATCAGGCGGCCGAACTATCCACATTGTCTTCCGATCTTAATCGAAGCATGTGGATAGGCGGTCTTATGAGGAAGAACTCCGCCAAGTCAGGATGATCGCATATGGTAAGCTGTACTTACTTTAATGCGCCTTTGGTGGTAACAGGTTTGCTCATCTTACACGACTATGGCGTTCCTCAGGAGCCTTCACGGACCTTCCGAGGAGTGCGGCGGACGCAGCCAAGCACTTTGCGGCTCGGGACGGGGATGAAGAACAGAGGCTGTTCTGGGTGCAATTTCAGAACCCCGAGCCCCGTCCCGTCCTTAGCCAGTAGATGAAGCAGCTGATGGAGCTGCATCAAATGGCGGAGCCAGCCTTAAAGGACCTCTTCATTTGGTTGTGGCCTTCCGAGCCCCTGCCAAGTAGTTACTTTGGCCTGGTGCAGAAGCTCTGCGACGCCTCCTCCCGTATTGAGGCCGTGAAGCATTCTGTGTGTATTGAGGGAGCGCGGATGGCTTTTGCGAGGATGATGATGCACTGGACAGGGGTGAAGCCACTCGAGATGGATACAATGCCCCCACCGCCCGGGAGCAGCATAGGCACCCCGAGCTGTATTTCGCTGCTGCAATGGAGGGTGCTCGGTCGGTAGAGACCCAGTGCCCTAAAGATGTAATTTTCGAGTGGACATGTTATTGTATGCCCGATGAATATTGTATTTTGATAATACGTATGCATGGTTTATCATGCTTTGGCGTTCTGATTATTTTGACTCCTATGTGGCCGTTTTTGGAACTGAAAGTTGCCAGTCATCGGCTTTAGCCACCATGTAATTATTACAAGAGGTGTTCCGTCATCCGCAGTATTATCCTTAGCCGAATTATCGGAACGCAGAGGCGGTAGTGCGAGAGGTGGGAACGAGGCAATCAGATTATGCGGCTTTACTGCTTTCACTTAGCCGGAGGGGCTTGACTGCGGGGGCTAATTACTAGCCCCAAGTGTTGTGTGGTGTTCGGGTGAACCGAGTTAGAAACCATTACCATGTGGCTTGCAATAATGCAAACCCCTCGTATGACACAGAATAATCTCTATCAATTTTTAGTTTGACACTTGTGTTCGGATTGCAGACCGGTTCGCGCTTATTATGACGGTCGATTTTTGGCTTTCTCCACTGAGGTACTTGACCAGGCTAGCTGGAAATACAACCAGAGTGGTTCTCCCTTTACCCTTTTAGCCGAACGAGCGGAACGTAAGAGGGTAAGCATAGGAGCTGGGCAACCCAACCTTTGACCTAAGACACAATTCGGAATCGATGCTTATAACACAAAAAATCCGACACGCCGGACATATAAAGGATAATGCCGGGACGATGCTTGGGACGAGCTTTATATCTAAGCCCCCCGGTTTATTAACCGGGTGCATCGAAATTGTACCGAACAGTTTCGCTTCCAGAGGCGGGGAGTTGGAAAGCATTATAAAATGCCATAATCGGACCGTAAAAGATGATCTCTATTTATTATGAATTTTTACAATTCATACTGCGGTCGTAACTGTTACATGTATGTTTAGAAACAAATGTATACAAAGGGGAGGATCGATCGGGGCTCTTGGTCTGCGGCTTGATGTCCCTGACGTGTCCCTGTGCGCCTCCATTCCTTTGCTCTGGACGAGTGGTATGCTCCTTAAAAGATGGTTATAATCGGCGAAGATACCTTTGGGGGAGGTACATGTTTAAATCGCCGGGACATGCATGAGTTTGACGCCTGCTGTGCTGAGAGTAATTCGGTCGAACCGACCACTCTGTTGTGATGAGGTGTCCCCCCACAGCTGCCCATGGTATTGTGCCTTCCTGGTACATACCTGATGGGTAGCGGGGCCGTGCTGTGGGGGGCGCATCCCTATTTGTGCTGAACGGGAGGCTGCTCCGGGAGATCGGGTCATGCTCGGATCCGCTTGTTTGCGTGTCGCAGCTTGTCGCCTGGTTGGGGTCCTGGTGCCTCGATGCCAGACTGGAATTCAGCCGCTAGAGCCGTTGTGTGTTGTTCCGTCCGGAGTGAGCGCTGACGTGGCTTGAGACTGCGTCGGTATTTCCCCAAAGAGGAAGGGATTATGCAGCACAGCAACGGTAAGTATTTCCCTCAGTTACGAAACCAAGGTATCGAACCAGTAGGACGATCACCCCCACCTAATAAGTAGCACCTGCACGCAAATAACAAATACTTGCAACCCGACACGTAAGAGAGGTTGTCAATCTCTTAACGGGAAAAAGATAGATTAGGTAGTGATAGATAAGAGAGATAGATCTCTCAAGAACATAAAATAAAAAGGGCAAATAAAAAGTGCAGCAATATATTTTTGGGTTTTTGGTATAGTAGATCTGAAAACAAAGAGGCAAAAAGATAGATCGGAAAGCAATATGTTGGAAAAGTAGAACCGGGGGCCGTAGGTTTCACTAGTGGCTTCTCTCATGAGTATAGCACACGGTGGGGAACAAATTACTGTTCGGCAATTGATAGAAGATCAAATAATCAAGACGATATCCAACGCGATGATCATTATATAGGCATCACGTCCAAGATAAGTAGACGGACTCCTGCCTGCATCTACCACTATTACTCCACACATCGACCGCTATCCAGCATGCATCTAGTGTATTAAGTTCATGGAAAAACGGAGTAATGCAATAAGAACGATGACATGATGTAGACAAGATCTATTCATGTAGGAATAGACCCCATCTTGTTATCCTTAATAGCAACGATACATGCGTGCATTGCTGCCCCTTCTGTCACTGGGAAAGGACACCGCAAGATCAAACCCATCACAAAGCACCTCTTCCCATGGCAAGAAAAATCGATCTAATTGGCCTAACTAAACCAAAGATTTGAAGAAGAAATGCGAGGCTATAAGTAATCATGCATATAAGAGATCAAAGAAGACTCAAATAATATTCATGGATAGAAACTGATCATGAACTCAAAATTCATCGGATCCCAACAAACACAGCGCAAAAGTTTACATCAAATAGATCTCCAAGAGACCATTGTATTGAGAATCAAAAGAGAGAGAGAGGAAGCCATCTAGATACTGCCTACGGACCCGTAGGTCTATGGTTGACTACTCACGCATCATTGGAGAGGCACCCCTGAAGAAGATGAACCCCTCCGTGATGGCGTTAGATTGGATCTTGAGGCTCTGGAACTTGCGGTGGCTGGATGTGTTTTTCGTCGACTCCCCTAGGGTGTTCTAAATATTTGGGTATTAAAGGCGTCAGAGGTGGTGGAGGGGGGCCCTGTGGAGGGCACAACCCATCAGGGCGCGCCGGGGCCCCCCCTGGCGCGCCCTGGTGGGTTCTGGCCTCCACAGCCCGCCTCTCTGGCCCTTCTTTGGCCCACTGGGTGTCTTCTGGTCCAAAAAAAATCTCCAAAAAGTTTCGTCACGATTGGACTCCGTTTGGTACTGATATTTTGCGAAGTAAAAAACAAGCAAAAACATCAACTGGCACTTTGGCACTATGTCAATAGGTTAGTCCCAAAAAATGATATAAAGTTGCTATAAAGTGATTGTAAAACATCCAAGAATGATAATATAACAGCATGGAACAAGCAAAAATTATAGATATGTTCGATACGTATTAGCATCCCCAAGCTTAATTCCTACTCGTCGTCGAGTAGGTAAATGATAAAAACAGAACTTTTGATGTGGAATGCTTCCTATGATGTTCATCTCATATTCTTTTCTTTTGTAGCATGGACATTTGGACTTTTAGATGATTCAAAGCAATAGTCTAGTTTTAACATAATGACCTCAATACTCAAGCATGCCAACAAGCAACCATGTCTTTCAAAATATCAACACTATAGAAAATTATCCCTCGCCCATCATGCTCAATCATTGATCCATTCATGAAACATGCTCAAATATTAGCTACACCCAATGGTCAAGCACGATCATAGTGCCCCCTAGTTAGTGCTTTATAAGAGAAGATGGAGACTCAAAGTAAAAATAAAAATTGCATAAAGTAAATAGATAGGCCCTTCGCAGAGGGAAGTAGGGATTTGTAGAGGTGCCAGAGCTCAAAGTTTTAAATTGAGAGAGAAAACATATTTTGGGTGGCATGCCTTTCCTGTCAACGAAAACAACAAAGTAGTTCACAATACTTTCCATGCTAGATATATCATAGGCAGTTCCCAAACAGAAAATAAAGTTTATTCCTTTTTCGACCATTCTTTCACATTCCATGGCGGGCCGTATCCACGGTTGCCTTCCATACCAACACTTTCCAAGGAATTTATTATTTGACAACATAAAGTAATTTTTTTTCTTTTTCATTTTGGGAATGGGCATCCCTATTACCGCCGCACTCTCGTGCAATGACAAGTGAATAAACACCCATCTTGAGAATAACACATCTAGCATGGAAAAATATTGGACACTCCCCACCGTTTCATGAGCGATACAAGCACACAAAAGAGAAGTTTATTTTGAAAATTAGAGATGGCACATACAAATTTGCTTTGAACGGCATGGAAATACCGCACATAGGTAGGTATGGTGGACTCATAAGGCAAAACTTGGTTTAAGGATTTTGGATGCACAAGTAGTATTTCTACTTAGTACAAGTGGATGCTAGCAAATAGATTGAGAAGCAACCAACCAAGAAACAAAAATTCACATAAGCGAGCATTGAGAATAACTAACACCGAATAATGCACCATAAGTAGGATGTAACTTCATTGCATAACTATTGACTTTCGTGCATGCATAGGGAATCACAAACCTTAACACAAATATTCCTACTAAAGCATAATTACTCACTAACATGACTCACATATTACTATCATCATGTCTCAAAACTATTACAAGGAATCAAGTTTAATTTGTCCTATGATCTTCATGAAAGTTTTTATTATATCCTCCTTGGATATTTATCACTTTGGGACTAGTTTCATATATTGCCATTGCTTTTTGACTAGCTCAAACAAATTTAAGTGAAGCACATGAGCATAAAGATTTCATCTCTCAAAATATTATAAGTGAAGCATGTGAGGATTTCTTCAAAATTTACTAACTCTCAAATTAATCTAAGTGAAGCATGAGAGTATTTCTTCAAAAATTTCCAAGCACACCGTGCTCAAAAAGATATAAGTGAAGCACTAGAGGAATTCTATAGCTCAAAAAGTTTGAGTGAAGCATAGAGAGCAATTCTAACAAATCATAGCATAATTTTGGCTCTCCCAAACAGGTGTGTCCAACAAGGATACAAGTGACAAACTAACAAGCAAAGCAAGCAACGACTCAAATGATACAAGACTCCAAGCAAAACTCATGATATGTGACGAATAAAAATATAGCTCCAAGTAAAATACCGATGGTCGTTGGAAGAAAGAGGGGATGTGATGACCCACAAGTATAGGGGATCAATCGTAGTCCTTTCGATAAGTAAGAGTATCGAACCCAACGAGGAGCAGAAGGAAATGACAAGCGGTTTCCAGCAAGGTAATTTCTGCAAGCACTAAAATTGTAGGTAACAGATAGTTTGATAGCACGATAATTGGTAACGAGCAAATAACGGTAACGGTAAATAGGGTGCAGCAAGGTAGCCCAATCCTTTTGTGGCAAAGGACAGGCCAAAACAATCTCTAGTAATAGGGAAAGTGTTCTTGAGGGTACACGGGAATTTCATCTAGTCACTTTTATCATGTTGGTTTGATTCATGTTCGCTACTTTGATAATTTGATATGTGGGTGGACCAGTGCTTGGGTGCTGTTCTTACTTGAACAACCTCCCACTTGTGATTAACCCCTCGCAAGCATCCGCAACTATGAGAAAAGTATTAAGGTAAAATCTAACCATAGCATTAAACGTTTGGATCCAAATCAGCCCCTTACGAAGTAGCGCATAAACTAGGGTTTAACCTTCTGTCACTCTAGCAACCCATCATCTCATAACTACTCCACAATGCATTCCCTTAGGCCCATGAATGGTGAAGTGTCATGTAGTCAACGTTCACATGACACCATTAAGGGAATCACAACATACATATCATCAAAATATCGAACACATATCAAATTCACATGATTACTTGCAACATGACTTCTCCCGTGACCTCAAGAACAAAAGTAACTACTCACAAATAATAATCATGCTCAATATCAGAGGGGTATTGAATAGCATAATGGATCTGAACATATAATCTTCCACCAAATAAACCATATAGTAATCAACTAC
Source organism: Elymus sibiricus (assembly GCA_039707655.1). Taxonomy (NCBI): domain Eukaryota; kingdom Viridiplantae; phylum Streptophyta; class Magnoliopsida; order Poales; family Poaceae; genus Elymus; species Elymus sibiricus. The sequence goes on along the minus strand of CM077663.1, from coordinate 106,463,486 downwards.
GCAAGGTAATCAACACTACTAGTCACCCACAGGTACCAATCTGAGGTTCCGGTACAAAGATTGAACACAAGAGATGAACTAGGGTTTGAGAGGAGATGGTGCTATTGAAGATGTTGATGAAGATTGGCCTCCCAAAGATGAGAGGGGTGTTGGTGATGACGATGGCATCGATTTCCCCCTTCGGGAGGGAAGTTCCCTCGGCAGAATCGCTCCGCCGGAGGGCAAAAGTGCGCCTGCCCAAGTTCCGCCTCGAGGCGGCGGTGCTTCATCCCGAAAGTCCTCCTTTGATTTTTTTCTAGGTCAAATGTGACCTTATACCAGAAGATGGGCACCAGAGGTGGGCCGAGGTGGCCACAACCCATCAGGGCGCGCCCAGGGGGGTCTGGCGCACCCTGGTGGGTTGTGCCCACCAGGCTTGCCCCCTCCGATAGGTTTCTGCTCCAGTATTTTTTATTTATTCGAAAAATAATCTCCGTTAAATTTCAGCTTCATTGGAGTTGCGCAGAATAGGTATCTCTGATGTGCTTTTCTTGGGTCCAGAATTCCAGCTGCCGGTATTCTCCCTCTTTGTGTAAACCTTGCATATATGAGAGAAAAGGCATTAGAATCACTCCTTAAAGCATTATTATTTGACAAAACATAATAAATAACAGTAGGAAATCATGATGCAAAATGGACGTATCAACTCCCCCAAGCTTAAACCTCGCTTGTCCTCAAGCGAAAGCCGATATTGAAAAGCATGTCCACATGGTTTGAGAGAGAGAGGTGTCTATAAAAACAAAATACGGACATAGAAGCATCATGCTTATTATCATAACAGCAACAAACTTTAACATAAAACTTATTCATATACTTTTATCATATAACTTCTCATGCACAAGTAACAATTCATCACAACATAGAAGTATGAAGCATAAACCTTATTGAAAACCAACAAACTATGTTCTCAGTCAACTTTGCAACTACAATTCATCATATTTTCAGGGAGGGTCTGATGTCGGAGCCTTTTGGCAAGTCCACATACTCAACCATCATTTAGTCTTCGATGATTGCTAACACTCACGGCATACCCATGAACAAAAAGTTTCAACCAGACACATAGGAAGATAGGGGCTTATAGTTTCGCCTTCCAACGTATTCGCCTCAAGGTTGATGTCAACAATAATAACTCATGCCCACCCATATCCAACTGGATATATGTGCCTAGATCTTTCCTCAACACATGATGCTTGCAAAAGGAAAAAGTAAAAAGGAATAGGGAAGAATACTTTGACTCTTGCATAAAAGTAAATACATAAAAGTAAAAGATAGTCCCTTCGCAGAGGGAAGCAGAGGTTGTCATGCGCTTATTGGTTTGTATGCCCAATCCCTTAATGTAAAAGAACGTCACGCTATATTGCCCCCTATGATCGCAACCTTTATTATGCAGTCCGTCGCTTTTATCTCTTTGCCATCATAAGTTCGTATAGCGCTCAATTTTCTCTTACACTAATTGATCAAAACACTTTTAGAAGCAATTTTTATTGCCTTATTGCACCGACGACAACTTACTTGAAGGATCTTACTCGATCCATAGGTAGGTATGGTGGACTCTCAAAGGATGAGTTTGGTTTTGGGTTTTTGGATGCACAAGTAGCATCTCTACTTAGTGCGGAATTTTTGGCTAGCAAAGATATTGAGCAAGCACCACATGTTGAAGGATCTATGACAATATAACTTCTATGTGGATATAAACAAGCATAAATCATTATGTTGTCTTACTTGTCCAACATCAACAATTTTGACATATAATATTTGATGGGGGCTCACAATCATAAAAGATGTCCAAGATAGTGTATTTGCATGTGAATCTTCTCTTCCCTTATTAATTCTTTCATGAATTGCATCATTGACCAATGCTATGTTTGCCAATCTCCAATAACTTTTACTACTTATACTTTTCCTTATGTGATGTCATTACTCACCATAAGATTAGCATATGATTCTTTTCATTTATTTCTCTTTCCTTTATTTTGATTGCCACAAGAAAGTAGAGAGGCAAAAACTCAAACTACACTTTATTATATAACTTTCACTCGATTACATAGATAGATAGGCCACGAAACTAACACACGAAAATAGATCATGCTAAACTTTTATTCAACTAAAGCAAAGGAAAACTAAAGATCGAACTAAAATAGGTAAAGGTGAATAAAAGTGGTGGTGATACGATACCGGGGTGCCTCCCCCAAGCTTGGCTCAAGCCAAGGGGAGTGCCCATACCCGTGTGATCAAGTCTCCTTTGGTGGTGGTGATGAAGAAGGTGGTGGTGATGAAGAAGGTGGTAGTGATGATGCAGCCTTCTTCTTCAACTTATATTTAAGCATAAAATTTTCCTCCCTTAGATCATCATTCTCCAACTCAAGCTTTAATATCTTTTTTGCATAATGCCGCCTTGCTCTCCTGCAGAAAACGAGATGGGATAAATTGGACCTCAGGTTTATCTTCTAGGAAGGCTTGACTTCTTGAATTACACATGCATATCTCCGGGTTGAGGTAATGGATCATCCTCTTCCTCAGAGCTATCATCTTTTGATTCCTTCATGGTAGCGTCTTCCTCCTCCTGTGAGGTCCAGAAATAGGGGTAAATTTCCCCAAAGATCTTTGGGTCTGCAACATAGTGATCAACGTGGCTCTCCCCCTCTGAATCTTGAGACGACATATTTCCAGATCTGTCAGGAAAACAACACGAAACAAGAACAGAGGGTTTTTCTATGATGCGGTCGTCAAAACAGTCGGGGGTATATATAGAGAATTTTTATTCTTGGAAAACAAGCATATGGAAGGAAAACGGAGTCGGGAAGGTGTCCGAGGTGGGCACAGCCCACCAGGGCACGCCCAGGGGTGCCTGGCGCGCCCTGGTGTATCGTGCTCACCTCGATCACCTTCCGATTTATTTCTTTATTTCCAAAATTTTCTAATATTCCAAAACTGACAAAAAAATATTTTTGCGGATTTTTCGGAGTCCGTTTACTTACCGTATCACGTGCCTCCTATTTTTTAGAATTCTGGAGTGTTCCGGAAGGTTTCTTTTATGTGTTCCTCCGGTGTCATGGTTTGGATAACATTGCTTTCAACGTTAATAGGCGTACCTGAGATATAATGCTTAATTCATTGTCCATTGACCACCTTCGGGTTAGTACCTTCGGCGTTATTAATCTTGATAGCTCCAGAACGATAAACCTCTTCGATAATATAAGGACCTTCCCATTTGGAGAGAAGCTTACCTGCAAAAAATCTTAAACGAGAGTTGAACAAAAGAACATAGTCTCCTATTTTGAATTCCCTCTTTTGGATTCTTTTGTCATGCCATTTTTTTTTACTTTTTCTTTGAATAATTTGGCATTTTCATAGGCTTGGGTTCTCCATTCATCTAGTGAGCTAATATCAAATAGCCTCTTCTCACCGGCAAGTTTGAAATCATAGTTAAGTTCTTTTATTGCCCAAAATGCTTTGTGTTCTAATTCTAGAGGCAAATGACAAGCTTTTCCATACACCATTTTATATGGAGACATACCCATAGGATTTTTATAAGCTGTTTTATAGGCCCAAAGTGCATCATCTAATTTCTTAGACCAATTCTTACGAGTCCTATTGACAGTTTTTTGTAATATTAATTTTATTTCTCTATTGCTAAGTTCAACTTGACCACTAGATTGAGGATGATAGGGTGACGCAATTATATGGTTAACATCATATTTAGCAAGCATCTTACGGAGAGCACCATGAATAAAGTGTGAACCACCATCAGTCATTAAATATCTAGGGAATCCAAACCTCGGGAAGAAAACCTATTTAAGCATTTTAATGGAGGTGTGGTGATCAGCACTACTAGTTGGAATAGCTTCTACCCACTTAGTGACATAATCAACAGCAACCAAAATATGAGTGTACCCGTTAGAGGAAGGAAAAGGCCCCATATAATCAAAACCCCAAACGTCAAATGGCTCAACAACAAGCGAATAATTCATAAGAATTTCTTGACGCTTACCGATATTACCAATTCTTTGACATTCATCGCAAGACAAGACAAATGTACGGGCATCCTTGAAGAGAGTAGGCCAATAAAAACTAGATTGCAATACCTTATGAGATGTTCTATCTCCCGCATGATGTCCTCCATAAGCTTCGGAATGACATTTCCGTAGGATTTGTTCTTGTTCATGCTCAGGTACACAACGTCTAATAATACCATCTACTCCTTCTTTATAAAGATGTGGGTCATCCCAAAAGTAATGTCTCAAGTCATAGAATTTTTTTCTCTTTTGTTGGTATGTGAAGCTAGGTGGTATATATTTAGCGACAATGTAGTTAGCATAATCAGCATACCAAGGTGTGTTTTGTGAAACACTTACTGCAGCTAACTGTTCGCCAGGGAAACTATCATCAATAGGTAGTGGGTCATCAAGAATATTTTCTAACCTAGACAAGTTATCAGCTACGGGGTTCTCAGCTCCTTTCCTATCAATGATGTGTAAGTCAAATTCTTGAAGCAAGAGAACCCATCTAATGAGTCTAGGTTTAGCATCTTTCTTTTCCATAAGGTATTTTATAGCAGCATGATCGGTGTGAACAATAACTTTGGAATCAACAATATAGGATCTAAATTTATCACAGGCAAACACAACTGGTAAAAATTCCTTCTCAGTAGTAGCATAATTTCGTTGGGCACTGTCTAGAGTTTTACAAGCATAATGGATAACATTCAATTTCTTATCAACTCTTTGCCCTAGAACAGCACCAACAGCATAATCACTAGCATCACACATAATCTCAAAAGGCAAGTTCCAATCAGGCGGTTGAACGATAGGTGCAGAGGTTAAGGCTTTCTTGAGTGTTTCAAAGGCTTCTACACAATCATCATCAAAAACAAAAGGAATATCCTTTTGCAAAAGATTAGTAAGAGGCCTAGAAATTTTGGAGAAGTCTTTAATGAACCTCCTATAAAAACCAGCATGACCAAGGAAACTTCGAATACCTTTAATATCTTTAGGACATGTCATTTTCTCAATTGCATCAACTTTATCTTTACCCACCTCAATACCTCGTTCAGATATTTTATGCCCCAGGGCAATGCCTTCATTAACCATAAAGTGGCACTTCTCCCAATTCAAGACGAGATTAGTTTGTTCACATCTCTGGAAACTCGATCAAGGTTGCTTAAGCAATCATCAAAAGAAGTTCTGTAAACGGAAAAATCATCCATGAAAATCTCCACAATCTTTTCACAAAAAATCAGAGAATATAGCAGTCATACATCTTTGAAAGGCAGCAGGTGCATTGCATAAACCAAAAGGCATACGTCTATAAGCATAGGTTCCAAAAGGGCAAGTAAAGGTGGTTTTCTCTTGATCAGATTGTGACACAAGTATTTGAGAGAAACCAGAATATCCATCTAGGAAGCAAAAGTGTGTGTCTGCTTAGATAATCTTTCTAGCATTTGATCAATGAAAGACAGAGGGTAATGATCTTTTCTAGTAGCTTTATTTAATTTTCTAAAATCAATTACCATTCTATAGCCAGTAACAATTCTTTGTCGAATGAGTGTATTTTTATCATTGGGAACAACGGTAATACCTCCTTTCTTAGGGACACAATGAACGTGACTTACCCACCTACTATCAACAATGGGATAGATTATACATGCTTCCAGAAGCTTTCATATTACAATTCTTACCACTTCTTTCATCTTGGGATTCAATCGCCGTTGATGATCGACAACGGGTTTAGCGTCAGGTTCCATATTAATCTTGTGCTGACATAGTGTGTGACTAATGCCCTTAAGATCATCAAGAGTATATCCAATAGCAGCCCGGTGCTTCCTTAGAACTTTTAATAATGTTTCTTCTTCATGTTCTGAAAGGTTAGCACTAATATAATAGGATATATCCTTTTCTCGTCAAGATAAGCATACTTCAAAGTGTCAGGCAATTGCTTTAATTCAAACACAGGATCACCTTTAGGTGGAGGAGGACCTCCAAGAGTTTCAATAGGCAAATTGTGTTTCAGGAGAGGTTGTTGTTCAAAGAAAATTTGATCTATTTCATTTCTTTCACGCAAGTGCATATCATTTTCATGGTAAAGCAAATATTGTTCTAATGGATCGGTGGGAGGCACGACAATAGAAGCAAGACCAATTATTTCATCCTTACTAGATAACGCTTTATCACGGGGTTGTCTACTAAACTTGGAAAAAATAAACTCATGGGACACACTACCAAAACTGACACCGACAGTTTGTTTTTCACAATCTATCTTAGCATTGACGGTGCTCAAGAAAGGTCTACCAAAGATAATGGGACAAAATTCGTCTTGTGGGGAACCAAGGACTAGAAAATCAGTAGGGTATTTCAGTTTCCCACACAAGACTTCAACATCTCTAACAATCCCAAGTGGTGTGATAGTGTCTCTATTAGCAAGTTTAATAGTAACATCAATGTCTTCTATTTCAGCAGGTGCTATTTCATCCATAATTTCTTGGTATAATGTAAAAGGGATAGCACTCACACTAGCACCCAAATCACATAAACCATGATAGCAATGATCTCCTATTTTGACTGAGACAACAGGCATGCCTTCTATGGGTCTATGTTTATCTTTTTCACCGGGTTTAGCAATTCTAGCAGCTTCATCACATAAGTAGATAACATGCCCATCAATATTTTCTACCAAGAGATCTTTAACCATAGCAACACTAGGTTCTACTTTAATTTGTTAAGGGGGCTTAGATGCTCTTATTTTACTCTTACGAACCACAGTTGATACCTTGGCATGTTCCTTTATCCTAATAGGGAAAGGTAGTTTTTCAATATAAGCTGTAGGCACAATTGGATCAACATTGTAAAAGATGGTTTCTTCTTTAGCTATGACTGGTTCTTTCATTTCTTCTTTAATAGGGGGATGATATTTAAACCACTTCTCCTTAGGGAGGTCAACGTGAGTAGCAAATGCTTCGCAGAAAGAGGCTACTATCTCAGAGTCAAGTCCATATTTAGTGCTAAACTTGTGAAAAGTATCGGTATTCATAAAAGATTTAACACAATCAAGCTGAAGCTTTATACCTGTATCATTACCTTCGTTGAGTTCCCAATCTTCAGAGTTCCGTTTAATTCTTTCTAAAAGATCCCACTTGAATTCAATAGTCTTCTTCATATAAGAACCAGCACAAGAAGTATCGAGCATGGATTGATCATTATGAGAAAGCCGAGCATAAAAATTCTGAATGATAACTTCTCTCGGAATGTCATGATTGGGCATGAATATAACATTGACTTAAGCCTCCCCCAAGCTAGAGCGATGCTTTCTCCTTCACGAGGCCAAAAATTATATATATAATTCCGATCACGATGAACTAGATGCATGGGATAAAACTTTTGATGGAATTCCAATTGCAAACGATTCCAGTTCCACGATCCAAGATCATCACATAGCCTATACCATGTCAATGCTTTTCCCTTCAAAGATAAAGGGAAAACCTTCTTCTTAACTTCATCTCCGGGTAAACCTGCAAGCTTAAATAATCCACAAATTTTGTTCCCATATAATAGGTGCATATCATGATGTTCAGTTCCTTCTCCTGCATAAGGTTTAGCAAGCAGCTATTCTACCATACCCGAAGGAATTTCATAACCAATATTTTCAGTAGGTGCAGTAGGTTGAGGGGCAACTAATTGTGGCTCCGGTCGAGGTGAAGATACCTCGAACAAACCCCTCGAAGGACTGTTTTCCATAGTAGCAAGTAGTAATAAATTTCAGCACGTAGTATAAGTTTTTCCTTACCGATTTCCACTTACCAAGAGCGCTTCACTCCCCGGCAACGGCGCCAGAAAAGAGTCTTGATGACCCACAAGTATAGGGGATCAATCGTAGTCCTTTCGATAAGTAAGAGTGTCGAATCCAACGAGGAGCAGAAGGAAATGACAAGCGGTTTTCAGCAAGGTAATTTCTGCAAGCACTGAAATTGTAGGGAACAAATAGTTTGATAGCAAGATAATTGCTAACGAGCAAATAACGGTAACGGTAAATAGGGTGCAGCAAGGTAGCCCAATACTTTTGTGGCAAAGGACAGGCCAAAACAATCTCTAGTAATAGGCAAAGTGTTCTTGAGGGTACACGGGAATTTCATCTAGTCACTTTTATCATGTTGGTTTGATTCGTGTTCGCTACTTTGATAATTTGATATGTGGGTGGACCGGTGCTTGGGTGCTGTTCTTACTTGAACAACCTCCCACTTATGATTAACCCCCTCGCAAGCATCCGCAGCTATGAGAAAAGTATTAAGATAAAATCTAACCATAGCATTAAACGTTTGGATCCAAATCAGCCCCTTACGAAGTAGCGCATAAACTAGGGTTTAAGCTTCTCTCACTCTAGCAACCCATCATCTAATAACTACTCCACAATGCATTCCCTTAGAACCATGAATGGTGAAGTGTCATGTAACAGCCCGGAACCGACGCTCCAGAAGATTCCCGTTTTATTCCGTTCTCGTCGTGTGATTCGATTGGTTGTTGCATTCATCATCGCATCATTCGCATCATCTGCATAGCATCGTCACTCGTTTTCGAAAACTTGCATCTGTTTTTAGCTGCCGGTTCTTCCCGTTCTCGTCGCTGACCGTTTCGTTCAACCACACACGCACGCGCCCGCGGCATCGATGAAATATTGTTTTCAAAAGTGCGTGAAAAATATTCTCGGATTGGGACGAAACTTGGCGTGCGGTCTTGTTATATTGTAGGTAGACCGCCTGCCAAATTTTGTTGCAATCAGAGGTCGTTTGATCCCCCAACGTTCAACTGTAGCGTCGCCGTCATCTGTTAATTATCGGACGTTTCGGTGTTTTAAAACTCAATGCCGGGCCGCAAACCTGCCTCTCTTCTTGGCCCAACCACCTCTCCACATCCCACTAGCCCTCCTAACCGACCCAACCACTTTGGACCGTCCGATCGAGATCGAACGGTCCGAAACCGGACTAAAACCCCCTAACCTAGCCTCCCTTGCTATATAAAGCAACCCTACCCTGCCTAATTGGGCAAACCCTAGCCTCCCCTCGAAATCCGTGCCCCCAAGCCGCCACTTGTCCCTCACCCAGCCGCCTTCTCCCACCTCCAGCCAGGGCCCGCCGAAGCCCGGATCTGGCCCGCCCCAGGCCCGGATCGGACCGAACCCCGCCGCCTGCGCCCGAGGCCCCGACCTCCTCCTGGAGCCCGATCTCCCTTCGCCCGCCGCCGCCATCCACCGCTGCACCACCACCGGAGGACCGCAGGCCGGCGAGCCCAGCCGCCGGAGTCGCCCTGCCCGCGCACGTCGCGCTCCTCAGTCGCCAAGCCAGCCCCATCGCCCGCGGCCGGAGCTCCCACCCTTGCCGCCGGAGCCCAAGCCATGGTCGCCATGGACCTCCCCCGTTGCGCCGTCCGACCTTCGCTGCGCCCGATCCGGCCGAGATCCGCCCCTCCTCGCCAGATCCATCTGTCCCCGTCGCGGATCTGGTCTTCCTCCTCCTCCTCGCGTCGCCGGAGTGCCCGACCTCCCCTGTTGCGCCGCCGCCATGGCCTCCTGCCCGTGAGGAGCACGGGAGGAGACGAGCGCCCCGCTCGCCCGATCCAGCGCCTCGCCCGCTCGCTCCTCGCTGGTGGGCCGCGCCATCCACCAAGGCCCAGCCAGGCCACCCAGTGCCCCACGCCGCGGCCCAGCTTCGCCCCCAGGCCAACAAGTGACTGCACCGACCGGCCCATAGGCCCAAGGTGAGCGCCGATGCCCTATCCAGCGCCCCGCGCACGTTTTAGATATATTGCGCACATGTGCTGCTGTTGGACCTCTATTCCAGATCCGGCCCTTTAGCGTTTGTTTTTATTACAGAAATGCATGTTTTTAAAATGTCTATAAATAATTAACCGTGTGCCAGATTAAATTGTTTTATATATGAAAACTGTTTAGAAAAAATGAGTAGATTATTAATATGTCATTTTCATCCATGTTTGAAGTACTTACACTCGCTGTTTTGCACCATTTTGCATAATTGCCATTATTTTGCATTGTCATATTTATTTACCCGTGCATTGGAATTAACCCAACAATATATTAAAATGTTCATGTTATCGGCATTGCATTTTCATGCATGACAAACTTGTTCATTCTAATATTTGCATTTAACTTGCATTTATAGTTGCTAAAAGGGGTTATTCCATTAATTTGCATAATTAATTGTGACATATTTTCCCACATGAACCTATGCATATTATATATGTTTTCGGGGTAGAAAAATCCATAGAATTTAACTGTGCATTTAGTTTTGTCATTGGAGGAAGTTCGTGTGCATGTCATTTTTGCCATGATGCCCGTTTGTCTATTTTGTGGGATTTAATCCGTGCATCTTATGAAATAATTTTGAACATGAGATATGCCCTTGGACATGTGTGCCAGGCCCTGGTATTTTTAGTTGCTATAGAAATGCATGTTTAGGTGTTATTTTCTTGTTGCCAACTTGCTATAAAAATAGTGCTGTTTTGAGGGGTCCAAATAATTCTAAGTCTGAAACTGAGTTATTATGTTGCCATGTTGCCATGGGATTTGCTAGTGTTCTAGGGGTCTTTTGGTGATGCCACCATGGAGTCTTTTGTTAAGCATGTTATGCTCTATCATGTTGTGCCAATAGTTTGCATGAATAGATTTTGCATCATAATTAATTCTGATGCTTAATATGTCAATCTGTTAAAAACTGCTGCTCATGACTAGCCTATTTTTCACTAAGTCTGAGAATCTGTTTTCTTCATGATGCCATGTTGTGTTGATGTTTGCCATGAATCTGAGCATAATTTGATGTTGCCACCATGGTATGATTTGTAGTGCATCATGTCTACTACCATGATGTTAATTTTCATGCCAATATATGACCTGTAGCATATATTTTTACTGCTGCCAATATGCCTCCGTAAAAATCTGCAATGCTAAACCCTGATATTTTCACAAAGTCCTAATCTGCTATATTTTGTTGCCATGCTGTGAGCTTCCCACCATGTGTTCGATGACTCTTTTGAGTATGATATGTGAAGATGAAATGATGTGTGTGTCATATGCTACTGCCCCATGCTTAGTTGTGCATTTTAGAATCTTGTAGCTTGTTGTTTTCATGCGTGCAAAATGCTATGTTGCTGTTTTGGACAGATTTGAAATAAAACTTGTGTTGGTTGTTGTGGTTGAACCGTAGCTCCGTTTTGTACATGTTGCACATGAAACTTGCTTAGAATCTCATGTAGTTTCATAATATCTTGCTGCATCTATGATTTAACATGTTTGTGGTGGGTGTTTGCATGCATTTTGCATTCATGTCATATGCATCTTGCGAATGTCATATCTTTTAGACCGAAGCTCCGTTTGAGATGTTCCATATATGTAAATCGACTAGAATGACGTGTAGAATTGCATGGTTCACTTTATTTTGCTGCTTAACAAATATAAAACCTGATTAGTTCAGATCTGGACCAATTTCGAAATTAACATATGGGGTCGTTTCGGAAATGCTATATGTGGTTTCCGGCCTCATTTAAACTTGCCTAGATGTGTAGTTTACTTATGCTTCACCTCTTGCCATGTTTAACAACATTCAATATTGTTGTGTACCTAAACGGGAGTGAACTAAATAATTTGAATGTGGAGTTTCGTCAATATGCAACCCGTTGCATATTGAGCTTCACTTAATGTGTAGTATCTGTTTGTTGTGATTGCCATGCCTTGCATAATTAAACCGGACATGCATCATATTGGTTTGCGCATTATGTCATGCATATGTTGTGGTGTTCTCGTGTGTTGATTGTTGTTTCCGGTTTGCTTCTTCTCGATAGAGTTCCGAAAGCGTTCGGAGTGTGAGGATTCGTTCGACTACGTTGGTTCGTCTTCTTCATGGACTCGATCTTCTTCCAAGCGGGATCTCAGGCAAGATGATCATTTCCCTGGATACCATTACTATCATTGCCATGCTAGATGTCTCGTTTCTATCGCTGTCTCGCTACCTACCACTTGTATGTTAAGCCTCCCAAATTGCCATGAAAAGCCTCAAACCCTCCACATCCCAGCAAACATTGTTTGGCCATGTTACTGCTTGCTCAGCCTTTCTTATAGCGTTGCTAGTTGCAGGTGCAATTGTTTCCATGTGCCAACATGGATATCTTTTGATATCTCACAATATTATTGCTATTTAATTTAATGCACATATATACTTGGTAAAGGGTGGAAGGCTTGGCCTTTTGCTCGGTGTTTTGTTCCACTCTTGCCGCCCCTAGGTACTTGTGTACCGGTGTTATGTTCCATAATTGAGCGCTCCTAACATGCTCGGGGTTGTTATGGGGACCCCCTTGATTTTCGTTTTAGGATAAAACTTGTCTGGCAAGGCCCAACATTGGTACTACATTTGTTGGAAATATGCCCTAGAGGCAATAATAAATTAGTTATTATTATATTTCCTTGTTCACGATAATCGTTTATTATCCATGCTATAATTGTATTGATTGGAAACTCAAATACATGTGTGGGTACATAGACAACACTGTGTCCCTAGTAAGCCTCTAGTTGACTAGCTCGTTGATCAAAAGATGGTGAAGGTTTCCTAGCCATAGACATGAGATGTCATTTGATAACGGGATCACATCATTAGGAGAATGACGTGATGGACAAGACCCAAACTACGAACGTAGCATATGATCGTGTCAGTTTATTGCTATTGTTTTCTGCATGTCAAGTATCTGTTCCTTTGACCATGAGATCATGCAACTCCCTGACATCGGAGGAGTACCTTGTGTGTATCAAACGTCACAACGTAACTGGGTGACTATAAAGGTGCTCTACAGGTATCTCCGAGGGTGTCTGTTGGGTTGGCATGGATCAAGACTGGGATTTGTTACTCCGTATGACGGAGAGGTATCTCAGGGCCCACTCGGTAATACAACATCACAATGAGCCTTGCAAGCAATGTGACTAAAAGTGTTAGCCACGAGATCTTGTATTACGGAACGAGTAAAGAGACTTGCCGGTAACGAGATTGAACTAGGTATAGAGATACCGACGATCGAATCTCGGGCAAGTAACATACCGAAGAACAAAGGGAACAGCATACGGGATTAACTGAATCCTTGACATAGAGGTTCGACCGATAAAGATCTTCGTAGAATATGTAGGAGCCAATATGGGCATCCAGGTCCCGCTATTGGTTATTGATCGTAGAGGTGTCTCGGTCATGTCTACATAGTTCTCGAACCCGCAGGGTCTACACACTTAACGTTTGGTGACGATTAGTATAGTTGAGTTATTTTGTTGGTGACCGAAGGTTGTTCGGAGTCCCGGATAAGATCCCGGACATGACGAGGATCTCCGGAATAGTCCGGAGGTAAAGATTGATATATGTGATAATAGTGTTTTGATCTCCGGAAGGGTTCCGGAATTCACCGGAAGGGGTTCCGGATGTTTACCGAAGTGTTCGGGTGAAGCAACACTTTATATGAGCCAAAGGGGTAAAGCCCACGAGGTATTGGAAAGTGCAAAAGGAAGTTTTGTTGCTGCCTTAAGCGGTACTACCGCTGGTAAGGCAGTACTACCGCGTAAGCGGTACTACCGCTTGTGTGAAGCGGTACTACCGCATAAGCGGTACTACCGCTTGTGTGAAGCGGTACTACCGCTTGTGCGCGGTACTGCAGGGATCCGAGTTGGACTCTTTCCCTGCGGGCCAAACCGACCTTGTGCGGGCAAAACCGACCTGGAGGAGGCTTTTAATCCAAGTTTAGACCCCAAGGCTCAACATATAAATAGAGGGGCAGGGCTAGCACACGGGATACATCAAGATTTCCCAAGCCGTGTGTCGGCAACCCTAACCCTCTAGTTCTCCCGTCATAATCTCCGTAGTGCTTGGCGAAGCCCTGCAGAGATTGTTCCTCACCACCATCACCACGCCGTCGTGCTGCCGGAACTCATCTACTACTTCATCATCGCTCGCTGGATTGAGGAGGTGAAGGCGTCATCAAGCCGTACGTGTGTTGAACGCGGAGGTGCCGTCCGTTCGGCACTAGTTCGTGATCGGATCGAGGGACGACTTGCGATTTGGATCGCGGAGACGTTCGACTACATCAACCGCGTTTCTTAACGCTTCCGCTTAGCGATCTACAAGGGTATGTAGATTCACTCTCCCTCTCGTAGATGCTCATCACCATGGATAGATCTTGTGTGTGCGTAGGAAATTTTTTGTTTCCCATGCAACGTTCCCCAACAACATTTGCCTAATAAGAACTAAAATTGCATAGGGACCCGCCGGCACCCGCGGATAATTTAATCAACAACCCGGGCCAGTGCTCCTCATGAGTGTTGGTCCAAACCGGGCGATGTACGGCGCCCCCTGGTCACCCGGGGTTTCAGCCAACCCGACGTCTTGCCCATCTGGTAGTGCCCTGAGAAAGAGATACGCGCGGCTCCTATTGGGATCTGGCCTGCCGGGCGGTCTTGCTGGACTTGTTTTACCTTTCTCGAACGTCTTGTGCGAGGAATTCCGAGAATACTTCGGGCTATCTCGAGGTTGTGGTTTTCCATTGGAATTGCCTAGGAAGATCATGAGATTCGTGGTCGAGGTTATTCCCGCTGCGTGTGGTTAGTTTGTGGTGGATGAGTTGGAGCACCCCTGCAGGGTTAAATCTTTCGGAAAGCCGTGCCCGCGGTTACGTGGCAACTTGGAAACTTTGTTTAACACCCGGTCATAGCAAACTTGAAGTAAACTCAAATAAAATACACCAACCGTGTGCGTAACCGTGACTGTCTCTTCTCGTGAGTTCTTATCCGAGAGAGAACACGGTGGGGTTATGATTGACGTAAGTAGGTGCTCAGGATCTCTTAGAGATCATTACTAGTTCACGTCCGTTTATTCGACAATCATCCCCCTTTATTCTTGTACTCGTAAGTTAGCCACTCAAATAAATGCTTAGTCGCTTGCTGCAGCCTCACCACTTAACCATACCTCACCCATTAAGCTTTAATAGTCTTGATACCCTTGGAAATGAGATTGCTGAGTCCCCATGGCTCACAGATTACTACAACAACAGTTGCAGGTACAGGTAATGCGATGATATGACGTGAGCGCGATGCCTTGTTTGATTTGGAGTTCTTCTTCTTCTTCTTCATCGATCAAGGATGGGTTCCAGGCGGCAGCCTGGGATAGCAAGGATGGATGTCATTTTATCGTTTGATTTCGTCCGTAGTCGGACCCTGCTCTTCTGTATGATGTTTGTATATGTTGTTGTATTGATGTGATATTGATGTAGCTTGTGGCGAGTGTAAGCCAATTCCATATACTCATCTCTTCTTTACATGTACTTGTAATGATATCCATTCTTGCGAAACGACGAGATGCGCTTCTATCCCTGTCGAGGCCCTCGTGCCAAAATAAGGATATGATCGCATCTTGGGCGTGACATGTCATGTAGTCAACGTTCACATGACACCAAGGGAATCACAACATACATATCATCAAAATATCGAACACATATCAAATTCACATGATTACTTGCAACATGACTTCTCCCGTGACCTCAAGAACAAAAGTAACTACTCACAAATAATAATCATGCTCAAGATCAGAGGGGTATTGAATAGCATAATGGATCTGAACATATAATATTCCACCAAATAAACCATATAGTAATCAACTACGCAAGGTAATCAACACTACTAGTCACCCACAGGTACCAATCTGAGGTTCCGGTACAAAGATTGAACACAAGAGATGAACTAGGGTTTGAGAGGAGATGGTGCTGTTGAAGATGTTGATGAAGATTGGCCTCCCAAAGATGAGAGGGGTGTTGGTGATGACGATGGCTTCGATTTCCTCCTCCGGGAGGGAAGTTCCCCTGACGGAATCGCTCCGTCGGAGGGCAAAAGTGCTCCTGCCCAAGTTCCGCCTCGAGGCGGCGGCGCTTCGTCCCGAAAGTCCTCCTCTGATTTTTTTCTTGGTCAAATGTGACCTTATACCAGAAGATGGGCACCAGAGGTTGGCCGAGGTGGCTACAACCCATCAGGGCGCGCCCAGGGGGGTCTAGCGCGCCCTGGTGGGTTGTGCCCACCAGGCTTGCCCCCTCCGGTAGTTTACTGCTCCAGTATTTTTTATTTATTCCAAAAATAATCTCTGTAAAATTTCAGCTTCATTGGAGTTGTGCAGAATAGGTATCTGTGATGTACTTTTCTTGGGTCCAGAATTCCAGCTGCCGGTATTCTCCCTCTTTGTGCAAACCTTGAATATTATGAGAGAAAAGGCATTAGAATCACTCCTTAAAGCATTATTATTTGACAAAACATAATAAATAACAGTAGGAAATCATGATGCAAAATGGACGTATCAGGATGCCACTCGGGGGCATCCCCAAGATTAGTTGCTTGTTTCTCTTTGGATATATCTTGGGGGTGCTGTAGCATCCCCATGCTTAGGCTCTTTTCACTCCTTATTCCTTCATCCAGCGTGATCTGACCCAAAACTTGAAAACTTCAATCACACAAAACTCAATAAAATCTTCGTGAGATCCATTAGTATAATAAAGCAAATCACTACTTTAGGTGCTGTTGCAAACCCATTCATATTTTATTATTGCATTATACCTACTGTATTATAACTTTACCATGGCTCATACCCTTCAATACAACCCATAGATTCATCAAAACAAGCACACAATGCAACAAAAACAGAATCTGTCTTAAACAGAACTGTCTGTAGTAATCTGTACTCTAACCATACTTCTGTAACTCTAAAATTTCTGAAAAATTAGGACAACGTAAAAAATTTGTATAGAAACACTGTTTGAAAATTTCAGCTCAAGATCGCGTTCCAGTAAAAAATTAAAATTCGAACACTGTAGGCAAAGTTTTTGTTTCAGATTCAGCATTGTTTCTACCCATCTTATGAATCATCCTAAAGGCTTTACTTGGCACAAACACTAAATAAAACATAAAAACACAATCATAATAGAGGCATAATTGTGTCAACACTCAAAAACAGAAAGGAAAAGACGAAAGTAAATTTATTCATTGGGTTGCCTCCCAACAAGCGCTATCGTTTTACGCCCCTAGCTAGGCATAACGATTTCAATAATGCTCACATAAAAAGTAGTAAAAAATATGCAAAAGAGCATCATGAATCTCATGACAAACACGTTTAAGTCTAACCCACTTCCTATGCATAGGGATTTTGTGAGCAAACAATTTATAGGAACAAGAATCAACTAGCATAGGAAGGCAAAACAAGCATAACTTCAAAACTTTGAACACATAGAGAGGAAACTTGGTATTATTGCAATTCCTACAAGCATATGTTCCTCCCTCATAATAAATTTCAGTATCATCATGAAGGAATTCAACAATATAACTATCACATAAATCATTCTTTTCATGATGCACAAGTATAGAATTTTCATTACTCTCCTCATAAGAAAATTCCTTATCATCCATGGTAGTGAAAGCAAACTCAACAACATAATAAATTTGCTCATCAAAACTTGGGGGACTAGAAATATCATCTTCATCAAACACAGCATCCCCAAGCTTGTGGCTTTGCATATCATTAGCATCATGGATATTTAGAGAATTCATACTAGCAACACTGCAATCATGCTCATCATTCAAGGAACTATCATGAATCACCTTATAAATTTCTTCTTTCAACACTTCATCAAAATTTTCAGATTCTTGATTTTCAAACAAAACTTCATAGAGATAATCAAGTCCACTTAACTCACTAGCAATTGGTTCATCATAATTTGGCTTTTTGAAAAGATTAGCAAGTGGATGAGGATCCATATCAATAGATTTTTAGCAAGCGAAGATGCAAGCAAATAGAAGGCACATGGCAACACAAGCAAAGATAGCAAACAGGAGATCTGACGAGAAAAAGGCAAACGAAAAAAGAGGGCGAATAAAACGGCAAATTGGTGAAGTGGGGGAGAGGAAAACGAGAGGCAAATGGCAAATAATGTAATTGCAAGGAGATGAGATTTGTGATTAGGAACCTGGTAGATGATGATGGTGTCTCCTCGGCACCAGAGATTGGCACGTAGAAGAGACCACTTCCTTCCCGGCAACGGCGCCAGAAATTTCTTTGACGTGGCTTGAGACTGCGTCGGTATTTCCCCAAAGAGGAAGGGATGATGCAGCACAGCGACAGTAAGTATTTCCCTCAGTTATGAAACCAAGGTATCGAACCAGTAGGAGGATCACCACCACCTAATAAGCAGCACCTGCACACAAATAACAAATACTTGCAACCCGACGCGTAAGAGAGGTTGTCAATCTCTCTACAGTAAAAAGATAGATTAGGTAGTGATAGATAGGAGAGATAGATCTCTCAAGAACACAAATAAAAAGGGCAAATAAAAAGTGCAGCAATATATTTTTGGGTTTTTTGTATAGTTGATTTGAAAACAAAGAGGCAAAAAGATAGATCGGAAAGCAATATGTTGGAAAAGTAGACCCGGGGGCCGTAGGTTTCACCAGTGGCTTCGCTCATGAGTATAGCACACGGTGGGTGAACAAATTACTGTTGGGCAATTGATAGAAGATCAAATAATCATGACGATATCCAAGGCGATGATCATTATATAGGCATCATGTCCAAGATAAGTAGACCGACTCCTGCCTGCATGTATCACTATTACTCCCCACATCGTCCGCTATCCAGCATGCATCTAGTGTATTAAGTTCATGGAAAAACGGAGTAATGCAATAAGAACGATGACATGATGTAGACAAGATCTATTCATGTAGGAATAGACACCATCTTGTTATCCTTAATAGCAACGATACATACGTGCCTTGCTGCCCCTTCTGTCACTCGGAAAGGACACCGCAAGATCGAACCCATCACAAAGCACCTCTTCCCATGGCAAGAAAAATCAATCTAGTTGGCCTAACTAAACCAAAGATTCAAAGAAAAAATACGAGGCTATAAGTAATAATGCATATAAGAGATCAAAGAAGACTCAAATAATATTCATGGATAGAAACTAATCATGAACTCAAAATTCATCGGATCCCAACAAACACACCGCAAAAGTTTACATCAAATAGATCTCCAAAAGACCATTGTATTGAGAATCAAAAGAGAGAGAGGAAGCCATCTAGCTACTGCCTACGGACTCGTAGGTCTATGGTGGACTACTCACGCATCATCGGAGAGGCACCTATGAAGAAGATGAACCCCTCCGTGATGGTGTTAGATTGGATTTGAGGCTCTGGAACTTGCGGCGGCTGGATGTGTTTTTCATCGACTCCCCTAGGGTTTTCTGAATATTTGGGTATTTATAGGCGTCAGAGGCGGTGGAGGGGGGACCCCATTGAGGGCACAACCCATCAGGGCGCACCGGGGGCCCCCTAGCGCGCCCTGGTGGGTTGTGGCCTCCACAGCCCACCTCTCTGGCACTTCTTTGGCCCACTGGGTGTATTTTGATCCAAAAAAAACTCCAAAAAGTTTCGTCGCGATTGGACTCCGTTTGGTACTGATATTCTGCGAAGTAAAAAAACAAGCAAAAACAACAACTGGCATTTTGGCACTATGTCAATTGGTTAGTCCAACAAAATGATATAAAGTTGCTATAAAGTGATTGTAAAACATCCAAGAATGATAATATAACAACATGGAACAAGCAAAAATTATAGATACGTTGGAGACGTATCAGCGCTCTGTATTGCTGTTGACGGCGATGACCCCCTTTGGCCTGGGCATCTTGAGCTTCAGGTATGTGTAGTGGGGAACGGCGTTAAAGCGAGCGAACGCTGTACGGCCGAGCAGTGCATGATAGCCACTACGGAAAGGCACTATATCGAAGATCAAGTCTTCGCTACGGAAGTTATCGGGCGAGCCGAACACTACTTCCAGCGTCACGATACCCGAGCACCGTGCTTCTACACCAGGGATGACTCCCTTGAAGGTAGTGTTGCTAGGTTTAATTCTTGACGGGTCGATACCCATCTTTTTTGCTGTATCTGAGTAAATCAGATTAAGGTTGCTTCCTCCGTCCATAAGGACTCTAGTGAGGTGGAACCCATCGGTAATGGGGTCCAGGACAAGGGCGGCCGAGCCTCCATGACGGATGCTGGTAGGGTGATCCCTACGATCAAAGGTGATCGGGCAAGCCGACCACGGGTTGAACTTCGGAGCTATGGGTTCTACGGCGTAGACCTCCCGAAGTGCGCGTTTCCTCTCCTTTTTGGGTATATGTGTGACATATATCATGTTCACAGTTTTGACCTCGGGAGGGAATTGCTTTTGCCCGCCATTGTTCGGCCCGCGAGGTTCTTCATAATCCTCGCTTCGTGGGCTCTTGCTCTGTTCCTCAGCTGCGAGCTTGCCTGCTTGCTTGAACACCCAACAGTTTCTGTTGGTGTGGGTGGCCAGCTTCTCTTGCGTGCCGAGGATTTGATAGGGCCTATCCATGATTCTATCCAAAGCAGTAGGTCCATCCCTGTTCCCTTTAGGGGGCTTCTTCCGCTGTCCGGGTTTTGAGTTGCGGAAGCCGGCATTGGCGACCGTGTCTTCCGAGTCGCCATTGCTATGGCGGCATTTATTTTTGTTCCGCCTTGGCTTCCCGTTACCGTCCCGCACTTCAGAGGTGCCGGGGTCTTCGGGATTGTGGCTTCGGCGAGCTAGCCAATTGTCTTCGCCCGCGCAAAAGCGGGTCATAAGGGAGGTGAGGGCAGACATAGTTCTCGGCTTATCCTGGCCGAGCTGGCGAGCTAGCCATTCGTCCCGGATGTTGTGTCTGAATGAGGCTAGCGCCTCGGCGTCCGAACAGTCGACGATCTGGTTCTTCTTAGTCAAGAACCGATTCCAGAATTGCCTAGCCGATTCACCGATCTTCTGGACAACGTTGCTTAGGTCGGAAGAGTTCGGGGGCCGGACGTAAGTGCCTTGGAAGTTAGACCGGAAGGCGTCTTCGAGCTCCTCCCAGCTCCCAATGCAGTTCTCGGGGAGACTGTTTAGCGAGTGCCGAGCTGGTCCCTTCAATTTGAGTGGTAGGTATTTGATGGCATGGAGATCATCTCCTCTGGCCATATGGATGTGGAGGAGGAAGTCCTCGATCGAGACGGCCGGGTCCGTCGTTCCGTCGTATGATTCTATGTTGACGGGTTTAAATCCTTCAGGGAACTAGTGCTGCATGACCTCGTCTGTAAAACACAGCGGGTGTGCGGCGCCTCTGATCCGGGCTACGTCACGCCGGAAATCAGCTGTTGGGTGAGCCCGGTATTATTCCCGGTTTCTGTGGTTGCGGTCGAGCCACGATCAGTAGCCATCCCGTCTAACGGGGGAGCGTCCCCTAGATCCATAAATGGATCTGGCGTGACCTGACCTATAGTCCAGGTCCTGCCAAAGATCGTATCGATCCTCAGGCTGTGCTGGTCCCTTTCCTCTCCTACGGGGTGACGTGGGCTAGTACTCGGCGTCTTGAGCCACCCCGTCCCGTCCTCGAGGGGGGCGGTCCGGCTGGTCATACTGAGTGCGCCTGGGATATTCGGGCTCAAGGGCCTCGTCGTCCAATTGTGGCAGCAGGCGCCGGCGAGGGTAACTCCTCTTTTGGCCTGGCCGCTCAGTGCCGAACCCTTCTTCGGCCGCCAGAACTTTTGTCCATCTGTTGTTGATGGTGTCTTGTTCGGCTTTGAGGTGCTGTTGCTTTGCCTTTAAGGTCCGAGCTATAGCTATGAGCTATTGCCTGAATCGTTCTTGGTCCTCGGGGTTTTCGGGGACAGTGAAGTTTTCGGCTTCGAGGTTTTCTTCCTCTGCAGCATGTGGGAAGTAGTCATCATCCCCGGAATCATTGAGGTCCTCGGCGTCTTGCTGATTCGTGAGGTTTTTCGGGTCCTCCAACGGCTCCGCGGGGGCTTCTGGGTCGCCGAGGTCCTCCGGGGTATCTATTTCCCCGGTGCCTGTAACGGCTTCTCTTCCCTTGTTGGTCTTGGATCGCTTGCGTTATTTCTGGCGTTTTGATGCTTCGCCGGATTTTTCGCCGTTCTTCCTGGGGGTGTGGTTCTCCCTATCGTTAGGGGTGTCCACCATATAGACATCATAGGTCGAGGTGGCCGTCCACAGCCCAGTGGTTACGGGGGCGGGGTCGCCGATCTCTTCCTCCATGCGTTCTGCCTCTTCGGAGGCATAGTCCAACATGTCGGTTAAGTCTTCGACAGTGGCTACCAGATGGGCGGTGGGTGGGCCGTAGAATTCCCCGTAACCGGCCTCTAGGTCGACCGAAACGTGGGTCGAGGTAAGATCGTCCTCGATCGCCATCGACTGGATGCGGTCTAGAGCCTCGTTCAACCATGAGAGGGCGACTAGATCCGTTTCTTGAGGGCCCTTGGAGTTGAGCTCCAGGGCGTCTTCGAGATGGGCATGTTCGGTGAAGGCCGAACCTTGATATTCAGGCAATATCACCGAGTCCGGGCTCGAGGCCGGACCTTCGGCGGAGATAGATCTGAGGGTCGAGCCGGAGATACCCGGGCCCGTCGGACGAAACCGAGTGTTCAGCGAGGAACAGATCGCCACGGGAGTCGGCGGTGAACTCTAGGTTCCTGAACCTGATCTCCTGACCGTGGGAGAAATTTTTGATCCGGCCTAGATCGCCGGTCGAGTCAGCATGCAGCACGACACTGCCAAACACAAAGACCTGTCTGGGGACAAAAATGTCCTCGTTCCAGGCCTGTTCTCTAATGATAAGGCGAGCCATCAATCCACAAGTGATCTCACAGCGGAACTCTCAACGAAAGCACCAATGTCGGTGTCGAAACCGGCGGATCTCGGGTAGGGGGTCCCGAACTGTGAATCTAGGAACGATGGTAATAGTGGACGAAGGAGACGATGTTTACCCAGGTTCGGGACCTCATGAGGAGGTAAAACCCTACGTCCTGCTTGATTATATTGCTGAGTATGAAGGTTTACAGAGTAGATCTACCTCGAGATCACACGAGTTAAACCCTAATGAATTGAGTTGTCCCTCTACGAACTAAGACCCCTGGTTTATATAGACACCAGGGGTCCCTAGGGTTACAAATGGCCAGTTTCCATCCGGGCATAGATACGCCCATCCTTTCTTGGAGGACACACCAAGTCTTCGGAATATTTCCCATAAGCCTAGGGTCATTTCGCAGTCCAGCCTTCCTGAAGATGCCATAAGGCGGCCCATCGGGCCGGACTATAAGAGATAAGTCAGCGGCCCGAGGACCCCTTAATCCCGGACTCCCCCAGTCTCTCTTACCATAACGTTTATTTTTAGAAGGTGGGTTATCAAGATCCTCAGCAGGTTTAATTTCTACACCATTATCATTTTCTTTGTTATTATCTGGTTGAGCATCTATATGAACATCATCATCATTATTATCATTTTCATTATCACTAGGTGTATGCTCACTACCAGACCGAGTCTCAGCATCAGAAACAGAAACTTCATTGTTTTTCTCAACAGGTTTTTCTATAACAGGTTCACTAGAGGAATGCAAGTTCCTATCATTTTTCTTTTTCTTCTTCTTCTTAGATGAACTAGGTGTATCTTCATTAATTTTTTGAGAATCCTGTTCAATTCTTTTAGGGTGACCTTCAGGATAAAGAGGTTCTTGGGTCATTCTACCTCCTCTAGTCACTACACTAATAGCATGATCATTTATATTATTCATTTCAGCAAGCAAATCATTTTGTGATTTAGTGACTTGGTCTAGTTGAGTGTGAACCATAGAAGCATGTTTGCCTAAACCTTTCACATCATTTGCAATTCTAAACATCAAGTCACTTAAGCGATCTATCATCATAGCATTACATTGCAATTGATTCTTAACATATTTGTTGAAATGTTCTTGCTTAACAACGTAATTATCAAATTCATCCAAGCATCGTTTGGGAGTCCTAGTATAATGTATATCACTTTTATTAAAGGAACGGAGAGAGTTTTCCTTTACTACCTGTGTCGGGGTATCAAGTCCATGTATTTCTTTAATAGGTGGTAACTTTGACATCCTCAGTTTTAATACCTTTTTCTTTCATAGACCTTTTTTGCTTCTTGCATATCTTCGGGACTGAGAAATAAAATACCTCTCTTCTTTTGAATAGGTTCTGAAGGTGGTTCAGGAAGTGTCCAATCATCGGCATTTTGCATTATGTTGTTCAATAATTCTTCACCTTGTCCAACAGTTCTTTCCCTGAAAACACAACCAGCACAACTATCTAGAAAATCCATAGAAGCATCAGTTAGTCCATTATAAAAATATCAAGTATTTCATTCCTCTCAAGTGGACAATCAGGCAAAGCTCGTAGTAACTGGAGAAGCCTCCCCCAAGCTTGAGGGAGATTCTCTTCTTCAATTTGAGCAAAGTTAAATATTTCCTGTAAGGCAGCTTGTTTCTTATGAGCAGGAAAATATTTTGCATAAAAGTGTTGAAGCATATCCTGGGGACTACGTATGCAACCAAGAGTAAATGATAAGGACCATTCCTTGGCCTCGCCTTTTAGCGAGAATGGGAAAAGCTTAAGGATATAATAGTAGCGAATCTTTTCTTCATTGGTAAACATAGCAGCAATATCATTCAGTTTCATAAGGTGTTCGACAACAGTTTGATTTTCATAACCATGGAAAGGATCAGACTCTACTATAGGTATTAACTCAAGGTCTACAGAGAACTCATAATCCCTATCAGTAACAAATATAGGAGAAGTAGCAAATTTAGGATCACGTTTCATTTTCTCCATCATTGATTTTTCTTTTAGTTTGCATAATAGTTTCTTCACATCATCTCTATTTTCACAAGCAAGAATGTCCCTAGCTACCTCATCATCTATAACATAACCTTCAGGTAGAAAAGGCAATTCATATCTATTAGGTGAGCCAGGGGTAATAGGTGATTCAAAGTTTTCCTCAATTTCAGCATTCTCAAGTTCTCTAGCTTTAGCAATATGAGCATCAAGTAATTCATTCAGTGGCACAAGTTTAGTTTCAACATGTGTAGCAATAGTTTCCTCATTAATTTCAGAAGTAGCATCATCAAGTTCATGTGACATATCAGGACGATCAATAAGTGGTGGTGTAACAAGCTGATTCAAAATAGAAGGTGAACCAAAAGCAGAGCTAGATGACAGTTCCTTACCTCCTCTCGTGCGAGAGGGGACGATCTTAATTCGATTGTCTTTCAGATTTCTCATAGTAGCAATTGGATATAATTCAGTTAACACAATAAATAGAGCTATGCTCCTCGGCAACGGCTCCAGAAAAAGGTCTTGATAACCCACAAGTGTAGGGGATCGCAACAGTCTTCACGGGTAGTATTTCACCCTAATTTATTGATTCGACACAAGGGGAGCCAAAGAATATTTATTGGCCTTGACAGTTGAGTTGTCAATTCAACCGCACCGAGGATATCTCTCTGCAACAAAGATTTAGTAGCACGGCAAATAGTAGTAGCAAAAGTAACAGTAATAGTGACAGTAGCAGTTTTGTAGCAAGTGTGACAGTAACAATAGCAATAGTAACTTGGCAAGATTCAGTATATGTAACGCGTAGGCACGTGGATCGGTGATGGATAATGATATAGATGACATTGATCATATAATAGTTACACACTAGGGCGACACAGAGCTAGCTCCAATTCATCAATGTAATGTAGGCATGTATTTCTTATATATTCATACGTGCTTGCGATAAGAACTTGCATGACATCTTTTGTCCTACCCTCCCATGGCAGCGGGGTCCTATTGGAAACTAATGGATATTAAGGCCTCCTTTTAATAGAGAACCGGAACAAAGCATTAACACATGGTGAATACATGAACTCCTCAAACTACGGCAATCACCGGAAAGAATCCCAATTATTGTCACCTTGGGGTATGCAGACCATGACACGTAATAGGTACATATAACTTGCAATATAAGATCCGAATCACTCTTATATTCATGAAAACATAGTAGGTTCAGATCTGAAATCATGGCACTCGGGCCCTAGTGACAAGCATTAAGCATAGCAAAGTCATAGTAACATCAATCTCAGAACATAGTGGATACTAGGGATCAAGCCCTATCAAACTTAACTCGATTACATGATCAATTCCATCCAATCCCACCACCGTCCAGCATGCCTACAAAGGAATTACTCACTCCCGGTGGTGAGCATCATGGCGGTGTTGATGAAGAAGGGTTGGTGATGACGACGACGATGATTTCCCCTCTCCGGAGCCCAAAACAGGCTCCAGATCAGCCCTCCGGGGGAAGAACAGGAGGTGGTGGTGGCTCCGTCTCGTGAAACGTGATGAAATCTTCTCTTTGATTTTTTTCTCCGCGAATGTGAATTAATGGAGTTGGAATTAGGGTCGGTGGGGCAACGAGGGCCCCACAAGCCATCTAGCTGCGCCCTTAGGGGGGCGGGGCGGCCGGTTGCGTAGTGGCCTTTTGGTCCACCCCCTCCGGCAACTCTTCGCTCCAAAATTCGTTATATATTCCAGAAAAAATCCACAAAAAGTTTTGTCCAATTCCGAGAACTTTTATTTCTGCACAAAAATAACACCAAGGTAGTTTTGCTGGAAACAACGTCAGTCCGGGTTAGTTTCATTCAAATCATGCAAATTAGGGGACAAAACCAGAGCAAAAGTGTTTGGAAAAGTAGATACGTTTGAGACGTATCAAGTATTAACACATGGTGAATACATGAACCCCTCAAACTACGGCAATCACCGGAAAGAAACCCAATTATTGTCACCTTGGGTTATGTGGATAGTGACACGTAGTAGGTTTATACAAATTGCAAGATAGGATCTAAAACTGTAACAGCCCAAGTGCATTCATTCCAACCTTTGTTATATTCTATGTATGAACCTTCATGTTGTGCTTTCGACTTGAGTAATATATTTTGCTTCATGTCAATTCTTGCATCATGGCATCATAGCATCATTCATGTTGTGCATATTGCTTTCCTCTTGTGGTGATGTTATGTGAGTGTGTGTTTTTGTGGTGTGGTGTATGAGAGGTTCATGTGTTGCCTTGGTTAGGAAACCCCCTCCTCAACTTTCTATAAAACTATCCCCACCTCTCTCATTTCAAGATAAATACTACATGTGTCATTCCACTTGCTTATTAAATTCTTTAAAAATGTTGCCTCTCTCCAAAATATTCTGTTTCTCATTGTTAACCAACTCTCAACCTTGCTTAGATATATCCTGTTTTATGAAGCCTT
The DNA here is from genome assembly GCA_039707655.1 of Elymus sibiricus. NCBI lineage: Eukaryota > Viridiplantae > Streptophyta > Magnoliopsida > Poales > Poaceae > Elymus > Elymus sibiricus. The sequence continues at coordinate 106,436,240 of CM077663.1, read as the reverse complement.
ACAAAACAGAGTCCTATTGGAATTTTTTAGTGAATTATTTTAATTGCTCTAAAATGTCAAGCCCATTTTTATTAAATATGACTCATTTTTGTGAGTGCAGGTATATTTTGTTTTTCCTAAAACTCTTTTCCTTCTCTCTGGATCTTTAATTCTTTTGTCTGTTTTTTTATTAAATAAAACGTATAGAGTTTTTCCAGAGAGAGAGAGAAGGATCCAGCCCACCTGGGCTTGCCTCCATGCGGCCCAGCCGGCATGCACAGTGCCCCGCAAGCCCAGCTAGCGCGCAGCAGCCCAACCAAAGCCCCTCCAGCGACGCGTTCGTCGTTCAGCTGTACGGCAACCATGGAGGTCCACGTCGACCAACCGGTTGATTTGACGGCCGTTGTCAGTGTACAAAGAACCATGGTATCTATTACCCAGACTTGTGCGCGGGCAAACCCCCTGGAATTAAATACAACAGCATCAAGGAGACAGAAAGCCAAAGGCTGGGGCCCCGGCAAGACCTTGCCGGGAAGGCTCAGAGCCCCGGCAAGCCCTGCACCCGGCAAGACTTCGCCACTGTTCAAGCGCGCTGCCCCAGGGCAACTACTAGCTTGTCCTTTAGCTGTTGTCCTCCTGGGGCATGTCAGACGCTGACGGTGTGAGGCCATAAGCGGTGCGATGGGATGGCTCCTTTTTCCATCCCCAAGAAAGGCAGGGACACCTCAACGGAGCATTAAATGCCCTTGTCCTAAGCCGTCAGTGTTAGGTATGATAAGCACTGTAGATACTTTACACCTCATGTAGTTACTGTGTACCACCTTTGTACTTTGCCACTGTTGGTGACCCCTTCGAGAGTATAAAAGGAGGCCCAAGGCATAGCTACAGGGAGGATAGATCTTTTAGAGCTCATTCTGTATGTGTAGCTGCTACTGTAGCGCTCCTAGAACTGAGCCAGAACACATCTAATACAACCAAGCAGGAGTAGGGTTTTACGCATCTTTGCGGCCCGAACCTGGGTAAAATCCCCGCGTGTTGATCATCAGTTCTGCTCTCTGTACAACCCTTCCCCTTGCCGAATCGTAAAGGGATCCTCGCGATCCCATAGGTGTCGTTTCTCCGACATCTTTGGCGCGCCAGGTAGGGGAAGAAGGTTGTGCGGACCTGATCTGGTGACTAGCGCGCCAGTTCTTCATCGTCTTCGTCGCCATGCCCCCCAAGAGGAAGGGGTTCACGGCGGTTGGTCCATCCACGTCCGCTGCGCCTGTGCCTACACGCACGGGCGACGGTGTCGACGCGGGTGGAGGAGGAAGTAGAGATCCGGAGCTTCCACGACGCTCTGGTGATCTTAGCCAGGCAAGCGGCGTCGTTCACGCCGCTGGATCCAGGGATGGAGCTGTGCTGCCGGCAGGCGGTGCAGCGAACTCCAGGGACGGAAGGGCGCCTTCCAAGACACCCACGCCGGCGCACGTGGCGCGACCTTCCCAGGGCGCGCGCGACGAGAATCGCCGCGACGTTGGTGGTCCCGGACGTCCCCATGGAAAGTCTCCTGAGCATCAACCTCGGGATGCGCGAGACCAGCATGCACGTCCGCATGCTGGCAGGAGCGGCGTACGGTCACAGGATCGTGTCGTTGCTCCTTCTAACACGGTTAGGAGTCAGAGCACCTCACGTTCCTCGCACCTGTCGCCGCCACCTACGCGAGCAGAAGCGCTGGCACGTGCGCAACTGCTTCTAAACTTTCCTCCTGCTGCGGACAAGCTCGAGGAATGGAGAGCCGCCATTCAGAGCCTCGTTGGCCTCGCCAACGAAGAAAAGCCGGAGCAGGCGGAGCCTTCGCGGCGGCAGTCCGTCGAGCCGGCACGCATCGGCGGAGAGAAGACTGTAGGCGGTACAACTACGGTGTACTCTCCTCCACAGCGGCAGCAGCAGACGCAGACTCGGTGGGTCAACGCCCGTGATGACGATTCCACGGCGTCGTCCGACCCGCGAACTCGCCGCGATCGACGTCAAGTTCTTCGGGAGCGAGGCAAGGAAGACGCTCGAACCACCATCGAGCGGCGTCGGGAAGCGCGCCATCAATCTGACAAGCGCGCGGGGCCCACTGTAGACAAGTCAGCGCCGGGGTATCCTATCGATCTGCCTTACGAGGTGGCTTGTCCAGCGTTTACCCGTGAGCTGCGGCCAGTCCAGTGGCCCAACTCCCGCACATTCAAGCCGGAGGTCCCAGAGAAATACGACGGCAAGACTCACCCGTCGGAGTTCCTGAGCATCTACACCATTGCGGTACAGGCTGCCGGGGGCCTCGACGACAAGATACTTGCCAACTACTTCCCGTTGGTGCTCAAGCCCAATGTCAGGTCATGGTTGATGCATCTGCCGGAGAATTCCATCTCTTCTTGGGCAGATCTATGCCATGAGTTTGTTGGCGCCTTTACTGGTGGTCATCAAGCTCCTTGCCAGGAGAGTGATTTGCATCTCATCCCCCAAAAGGAAGGCGAAACCCTGCGCAAGTACATTCAGAGATTCAGCCGCATACATCATAACATTCCGGACGTTCATCCTACCGCTGTCATCAGCGCGTTCCATCAGAACGTGCGCAACCGCAGGATGCGGGAAGAGCTGGCAATGAACAGGGTCAAGGATGTTGCCGAGCTTTACGGTCTGGCAGATAAGTGTGCGCGCGCTGAAGAAGGGAGGAGGCTCCCCGGCGAAGACGTTGGCGCAAGGGCCGATTCTGATGACGAAGACGCTGCCGCCTCGACAAAGAAGGGTCGGCGGCGCAACAGGAAGCGCAAGGGCAAGGCCGTGCTTGCTGTCGAAGGGTCCGGCACCCCCGGCACCGCCAAGAAGGCCAAGGTTGACGACACCGGCAAGGATGTTGCCGGTTGCGCCTCCTGCCAGGCCTTGGCGGCTGCCGACAAGCCAGACGGCTCCGGCAAGCAGTATTGCAAGATTCAGCGCACCAAGGGCCATGATCTCCAGGACTGCCGGCAAGTTGAGCAGCTTGTCGAGAGGCAGAAGGCCGAATACGAGAGGCGAGATAAGGAGAAGGCTCAAGATGGCGCGGAGGGGTCCGGCAAGAAGCGCGGTGGCCGAGGAGGTCGCCGCGGCAAGGCCAAGCAATAGAAGGACCGGCCCGCTCGAGGCCGCGACAAGCAAGAGGGGGGTGATGATGACATGGAAGAGGACTATGAATGCAGTGAGCAAGAGTTCCAGAAAGCTACGGACGCCATGTGCGTTGACGGAGGTGCCTCATTGCATTCTTCCCACCGCCAACTTAAACAGTGGGCGCGTGAGGTTAATGCGACTGAGCCATCTATCGGCGCCCGAAAGCCTTTGAAGTGGTCCAGCACGCCTATCATTTTTGACATTGAGGACCACCCCGATCGCACAACTGCGGTCGGGTGTTTGCTGTTGTTGGTTTCGCCAACAATTCGCAACCTCAAGGTGACAAAAATGCTAGTTGACGGCGGGGCCGGGTTGAATCTGATATCACCTGAAGTGATTAAGAGGCTCCAAATTCCCGATGGAGATCTCGAAGAAACGGGTTCGTTTCAAGGGGTCAATCCAGGAAGGAGTCAGCCAAAGGGAAAGATTACGTTACCAGTAACATTTGGTAGCGACTTAAACTTTAGGACGGAAAAGATTGTGTTTGACGTCGCCAAGATTCCATTGCCATATAATGGGATCCTTGGCCGCCCAGCGCTGGCCAAGTTTATGGCGGCATCACACTATGCCTACAACACATTGAAGATGCCCGGGCCGATAAGTGTCATCACTGTCAACTCCGACAAGAAGGATGCACTCGTCTGCACCGACAAGCTCTACCGGGAGGCAGTTGCAGCATCTGCCGACAAGGCACTTGCTCCTGCCGCTGAAGCTCCCGGGGGGAAGAAGACCGGCAAGGCCTCTCGCACACACTCCGGCAAGCGCACCCCTTCGGAGTGCTGCGCTCCCGTTGAGGATGTGCCTGAGAGCTCCACCGGCAAGAGCAAGAAATCCAAGGCTGCTCCGCCAGAGACCAAGAAGGTGCCCGCCAAGGAGGATGGTACGGGAGGAACTTTCACTATAAGTTCCACCCTCGACAGCAAATAGGAAAGCGCGCTTGTTGCCTTCCTGCGGGCGAATGTCGATGTGTTTGCATGGCAACCATCTGACATACCCGGTGTTCCCAGGGAGGTAATTGAGCACCACCTTGCCGTCTGTCCACACGCGTGGCCCGTCAAGCAGAAGGTCAGGAAGCAAGCTTTGGAGCGGCAACAATTTATTGCCGAAGAAATCAAGAAATTAGAAGCAGCAGGCTTGGTCAGAGGAGTACTCCACCCAACATGGTTGACCAATCCAGTTGTAGTGCGCAAGGCGAATGGCAAATGGAGGCTGTGTATTGATTATACAGATATCAATAAAGCCTGTCCAAAAGATCCTTTTCCCTTGCCGCGCATCGATCAGATTGTGGACTCCACTGCCGGCTGCGACTTACTGTCATTCCTTGATGCCTATTCAGGCTATCATCAGATTTTCATGTCCAAGGAAGACGAAGAAAAGACCGCATTTATCACCCCATGTGGTACGTATTGCTTTTTGCGTATGCCTTTCGGGTTGAAAAGTGCTGGTTCTACATTTGCAAGAGCAGTCCAGATTCGTTTTGAGCCCCAGCTACATAGAAATATGGAAGCTTACATGGATGACATAGTGGTCAAAACCAAGGACAAGGAGACACTCATATCAGATTTAGAAGAAACATTTGCAAATCTGCGCAAGATCAACTTGAAGCTCAATCCTGAGAAGTGTGTGTTTGGTGTCCCATCCGGCAAGCTTCTCGGGTTCTTTGTATCTCAACGAGGAATCGAAGCAAATCCCGACAAGATCAAAGCAATTGAGCAAATTGAAGCGCCAAAACGTGTCAAAGATGTGCGCCGTCTTGCCGGTTGCGTTGCTGCTATGAGTAGGTTCATCTCAAAATCTGCTGAGCGCACCCTGCCCTTTTTCAAAATTTTGAAGAAGGCAGGTCCAATGAAATGGATTCCGGAAGCGGAGGCAGCGCTGCAGGATTTGAAGAAGTACCTCTCCTCTTCGCCGGTACTAGTTGCGCCAAAACCACAAGAGCCGCTGCTGCTATATCTAGCGGCAACGAATTAAGTGGTGAGTGCTGCGTTAGTGGCGGGGAGAGAAATTGATGAAGAAGCAGCACCAACAGCAGGACCGCCAGGTGACGAGCCAAGGTCTTCCCTGGCAGAGTCTGGCGCCGACAAGGATGAGTCTGCGCAGCCAAGTCAAGCAATACAGAAGAAGAAGATGGTGCAGCGGCCAGTCTATTTTGTCAGTTCCCTTCTGCAGGGGGCTAGGTCGAGATATTCTGGTGTGCAGAAGCTGCTCTTCGGCCTTCTTATGGCCTCGAGGAAGCTGCGCCATTACTTCCAAGCACACGAGATCACCGTTGTCACTCGCTTTCCTTTGCAACGGATTTTGCGAAATCCAGAAGCTACCGGCAGAATTGTGGAATGGGCTTTGGAATTATCAAGCTTTGGTCTCAAGTTTGAGAGTACTTCAACTATTAAGAGCAGAGCCTTGGCGGAGTTCATTGCAGAATGGACCCCAATGCCAGATGAAGAAGTTCCAGAGTCAACTCTCCCCGGCAAGGAAGCAAATCAAGAGTGAGTTATGTACTTTGATGGGGCTTTCTCGCTGCAAGGCACCGGTGCTGGCGTGCTGCTTGTCGCACCCATCGGAGAGCACCTCAAGTATGTGATTCAAATGCACTTTCCCCGGGAGAAATCAACGAACAATACTGCCGAGTATGAAGGGCTGCTTGCCGGTCTTAGGATCGCGGCAGACCTCGGAATCAAGAAGCTCATTGTCAGAGGTGATTCTCAGCTTGTCGTTAGACAAGTCAACAAAGATTATCAGATCCCGTTGATGGAAGCTTATGTAGATGAAGTAAGGAAGTTGGAAGAGCGTTTTGACGGTCTGCAAATGGAGCACGTCCCTCGTGCAGAGAATTGCATTGCTGATGACCTGTCGAAGCGCGCTGCCCTTAAGCTGCCTGTGGAACCAGGTACCTTTGTGCTCCGACTTGCTCAGCCATCCATGACACCATCAATAGGACAAGAGAAAAGAAGAAAGTTGAGTTCCGGCAAGTACTTCCCGATAGAGCTCCCAGAAGCCGCCGGCAAGGAAGTTGTCGGGAACAACGCCAAGATTGCCGGTGAGCGACAGGCTCCAGCAGGGCCTCAGGCTCTCGCCGTCGAGACAAACGCTCCCGCCAAGCTTGCCGGGGAACAGCAAGATCCGGCAGGGTCTCAGGCCCTTGCTGTCGAGACAACTGCTCCCGCGGCAGAAGATTTGCCTTTAGTCCTTGCCGTCGAGCCTCAGGCTCCAGCATGGGCGCAGCACATCGTCCATTTCCTTCAGACAGGAGAACTCCCCGAGGAGCAGGAAGAAGCAGAGAAAGTAGCCCGTCAGTCTAAAATGTACCAGTTTGTGGACAGCGTCCTGTACAGAAAGAGACCGAACGGTGTGAAATTGAAGTGCATTCCTCGGGAGGATGGACTAGAGCTGTTGGCAGAGATACATGGAGGCATATGTGGTTCCCACATAGGATCAAGAGCACTTGCCGGCAAGGTGTTCCGGCAAGGTTTCTTTTGGCCCACTGCCCTCCAGGATGCAACTGCGCTAGTAACTAGGTGTGAAGCATGCCAGTTTCATTCAAAGAAGTTACATCAACCAGCTCAAGCCCTTCAGACGATCCCTTTATCCTGGCCATTTTTGGTCTGGGGGCTCGATATCTTGGGCCCCTTCCCCCGTGCTACCGGGGGCTTTGAGTACTTGTACGTTGCAATCGACAAGTTCACAAAGTGGCCGAAGGTGGAAGCAGTGAGGAAGGTGACATCACAGTCAACCGTCAAGTTCTTCAAAGGAATAGTTTGCCGCTTTGGTGTACCCAACAGGATCATCACCGATAATGGCACACAGTTCACGAGCCACACCTTTATGCAATATGTCCAAGACCTTGGTGACAAGATTTGTTTTGCTTCTGTTGCTCACCCAAGGAGTAACGGCAAAGTGGAAAGGGCGAATGCTGAGGTGCTGCGTGGTCTCAGGACAAGAACTTTCGACAAGCTGCACAAGTGCGGAAGGTGCTGGATTGATGAGTTGCCAGTGGTTCTTTGGTCAATCAGGACGACACCGAATCGAGCCACCGGCCAGACACCCTTCTCCCTAGTATATGGGGCGGAAGCAGTTCTCCCCACGGAACTCATATATGGGTCACCTCGAGTGCTCGCTTATGATGAGCTCGAGCAAGAGCAGCTGCGGCAAGATGACGCGTTGCTCCTTGAGGAAGATCGTCTCCAGGCTGCTGTGCGAGCTGCACGCTACCAGCAAGCTTTGCGTCGCTATCATAGCCGCAAGGTTCGTGCCCGGAGTCTTGAGGAAGGCGACCTTGTTCTTCGGCGCGTTCAGTCGGCCAAGAATTCCAACAAGTTGACGCCGAAGTGGGAAGGCCCTTATCGGGTAGTACGAGTCACCAGGCCTGGCGCAGTCTGCCTGGAGACCGAAGACGGTATTCCGGTGAGTAACTCCTAGAATATCGAACATCTTCGTAAGTTCTACCCATGAGGCGCGGTTGCCGGGTCTCCCGGCAACCCCTTTTGTACAAGTCTTGCCGCTGTAGCATGTGATCCTTTGTACAAAGCCAGGCGCAGACCCTGTGCATAGTTGAATAAAGCCTAAGTGTTTCGCAATCCTTGTTGATTTACATGTTTACTTACGTGCATGTTTATCTGAGATATTGTGTTACACGTATTCCCGGCAAGTGCTAACGGACCGCCAAGGTTCCATACCTCTATTTTCTCTTCTTTCTTTTTCTCAAAGGGACAGAAGGTTACCTCGCATGCAGCTTTGCCGGGGGGGAGAATGGTGGTATGGATACCAACAGGCGACGTTCAAGGAAATCACTTTGCCGGAAGGAATGCAACAACAAAAAGCTAAGCTAAGTTGCAGAATTTTCAAACAATTATCTTTGTTTTGTTATTCCCCTTGAACGATTTCAACTTTTGTATGGAAAACCTGCACGTGAAGGAACCTTGTTGTGATTGGTTGCTTCCTTATCCTGTTTCGAGTCCGCTCAACAGTTTAGGTGGCTGCACTGAAAGCTCCAAGGCTTCTTGCCGGCAGCGGCCCCGCTAGCAGGCTGCTAAAGTCCCGCACCTAGCGCTCGCGGCAAGGGTGTGCGCACCGGCAAGTTTCCAGTCAAGCGTAGGGCGAATACATACAGAAAGAAATTAAGCGAGGGAAATAACATAGCATTTGTCCAGAACATAGCAAGTTATATTACAATAAAAGCTGCCGCGATTCTAACATAAGGCAATGTTGTCTTTGGCATGAAATGGCGGCGGCAAAGAAGTAAAGCAGCTAATCCCGGCGATCGCCTTCGACCCTCTTGACCCGGCTTACCCTGTCGATGATGGGTGCGACAAGCTCTTCTGTTGCCTTGAGGTCCGCATTCTTCGACAGGTTGTCGAAGACGTTGGCGAGGTTGATGCTGGGATTCCTGAACACCACCTTGACGAGCACTTTGCGAAGGACATCCTGGCAGAGCTTGCGCGACTCGCTGGCCAGATAGGCTGTTCGGTTTGAGTGGAGCTGCTCCAGAGCTTCAAGCACGTGGTCGAAGAACATGGTCAGCTTGGCGCTCTGGGACACCTTGTCATCAAAAGGCTCCCTGTAATCTTCCAAGCCCATAGTGGACAGCTGCGCGGCAAGCTTCCTCGCGACGTCGACAAGCTTTTCGGTCCAGATCTCCATGCCTCGCACATAGTCATTGTGCTCGAAGGCGGCGCTCTTGAACAGCTCCCGTTCGTTCTGGAGGTCTTTCGTCAGGGCCTTCTCGTGAGCTTCCGCGGTTTCAAGGGACTCCGTCAGCTTGGTCAGCTTCAGCTTCAGATCAGTGATGGACTCGTTGGCTGTGGAGTGCTCCTTGGACTTGTCAGAGACGGCGACATGTGCCTCCGCCAGACTGCGAAGAGTTTTGTCTCTTTCGGTCTCGAGCGTTGAGACCTTCTTACCGTGCTCCTCAAGCTCTGTGTCCAGCTTCTTCACCTTCTCGGCAAGCTCGTCCTTGGCGGCCTCTGCAGCCCTGGCGGCATCGATGGCCTCCTTCAGCTTGTCGGCATGATCTACAGCTAGAGCTTTCAGTGCTTCCTCGTGCCTCTGCTCTAGCTCCTGGGTCCGCCGCGCGACAAGGTTCTCAACTTCCTTGTCCTTGGCACGGAGCTTGTCGGTGAGCGCCTTCTCGCGCGCGGCAAGGTCATCTTCATGAGATTCAAGCCCAACGCGAAGCTCCCTCAGACGTGCTTCTTCTGCAGCAACCCGTTGCTTGGCCTCCTCCTGTGCCTTCTCGATATCAGATTGTTTCAGGAGGAGCTCTTCCCAGCTCTAGTTCAACTGGACTTGGCCTGCCTTCAGCTCCTGAACGGCCTCAGCATACCACACTTAGGTCTCCTTGACGCGCTCTTGGAAGTTCACCTCGGTTGCTTCAGCAATGGCGGCCCGGGAGTCTAACTTCTCCTTGCGGGCGATGGAGGGCCTGGAGCTTCTGATAGTTGCTGTTTATTGCCAGGAGGAGTTTCTCTTCCTCGGATCGCTGCTGCCGGTGCTAGGTGACGACTTCCTCAAAAGTCTCTCCTTCGATTGGCGCCCTGATGCTGGCTGCCCCTGGAAGGCTAACGAACAGGTTATCGCCGACCTTGAGGTATTTGCTGGAAGAGTGAGCTTCGGATGTTGGCGGTTGCTCGTTGGCGGCCGCCTCATCGGCAGCCGGGGGCTCCGGGGCCGGCTCAGCGCTATGCGCTCCTGCGGCAGGAATGCCGTCAGTGCGGCCGCCGGACTCCTTGTCGGCCCTCTCAGCAGACTCTTCGGTGGCCTTTCCTTGTGCGGCCCCGGCGGCCTCAGCAGCAGCGGCCTTGGCCGCTTCGGCGGCCTCGGCGGCAGCGCTCTCGGCGGCCTCCTCAGCAGCAAGCATGTCGGCTTCGGCGGCAGCGTCCCTGGCGGTGTTCTCGATGACAGCATCGATATCCATGTCTTCCGCCGAGGGGATGCCTGAAAGCCAAAAGAATAAAACAAAATGGGGATAAGGAGGAAGTTCAAGAAGACAAAAAAGGAAGATAAAGCAACAAATACTCCGAAGCGGATGGTTTACCTGTGTCAGCCTGCCGGGGAGTGGGTTCTCCCCTCCCGCCAACATCAGTTGCCGGCGTATGGCTGTCGGTGCCTTCGCTTGCCGGCTCCCCCTCGTCGCGATAAAGCGCGCTGGAGGAGGTCCTAGCCGGAGACGCATCTCTGGGCGGCGTGGTTGACGGAGGTGGCATGTCAGGGATGAACTCTGACGATTCTCCTTGTCGCCGCTCTCCTCCTGCACGTCCGGTGATGTCAGCAGCATAAATGCACACCTCGACACTTGCCAGCGGAAAGTGAGTAATGGACTCACGCTGGGGGCTGCGCCGGGGGCTGAGTCGAGAACTGCGTCGTGGGCTGGGTCTCGAGTTGATGGTGGCCGTCTCTGGTGCACCTGAGGTGCTTGCCGGTGGCTCCTCATCCGTTGAGGTCCTTGCCCTCTTCGCTATCCTCTACGCCAAGGTTTCTGCATCTCTGCGGAAACAGGCCAAAGCAAATGATGAGTTGGAGCGAAATCAGAAATTCAGAAGATAAAGGGTGCGACAAGCTTCTTACTCTTCTTCTTCTCCCGAGCTAAGGGCAGAGAGGTCAAAGGCAACTTCCACCATCTTGGCCGGAGGAGGAGGTGGAGGGGGGATCCTTGGCCGCTTGGCCGCGGCAGGTGCGGGTTGCCGATGAGCTTCTTGCCACTGCGTCGCCTTGCCGGCCGCCCCCTTGCCGGGGGCTGCACTACTTGAGGAGGTTTGCTGGGCCGGGGCCCCAGAGGCAGCGCCTCGAAGGACGTGTCTGCTCCTTGGCCTGAGAGTCGGGGCCTCCTCAAGTGGTTCCTCCTTGGCCGCGTTTGCGACAGGCTGACCCCCGGCAGATGTGCCGCCCTGTTCTTCAATAGTCTCATCTTGCCTGGCAAGATCTTCATCCGGCAGCGTCTCCTCTTCGCTGGATTCTTCTTCCGCGAAGGCGATGCCGCTAGCCTCCGCGTCAAGGCCCGCCTCCTGCACTCTGCTGGCGATGTACTCCAGTTCCCTTTCAGTGGTGTCGCGGATGAGGTTTTCTTCCTTAAGGATAGACTTCTCTGACAAGTCATCGAATAATTGTTGGACCTGGTCATCGCGAGGCACGATCCAGGACCCGTCAATGCTGTGGGCGTCCAGTACTGGCATCATAGCGATGATCCGGCCCAGGGAAGCATTGTTGCACAAGGGGACTATGCTTGCCGGAAGATCACGCACCACTGCGCTCCTGAACAATTTTTGGCAGACGGATGCGTGCTGCATAAGTGTCAGGTTGTAGTCCAATCCAGGGCGTAGCCTCATGATATCAGCCGCATTCTTGAACTCCCATGCTGGCCTCCCTTTGTTCTGCAAAGGGGCGATCCGGCGGCGAAGGAAGTCAGCGCCTATCATATCTACAGAGAGCCCGGCAGCTTTGAGGCGGAGCATTCTTGTCGTCACGATTGTGAGCTTTGCATCTTCGGGATCAAAAGCGCTCCAATCGTTGTTGCGGGCTATCCTCGTATGCCGCGGCAAGCAGAAAGGCTGAACTTCTTTTTCTTCTGTCTCCCGAACCCAGCACCATCTGCCTGGCCATTCTTCCCACTTCCGGCAGTAGGCCCCCTCTGGGTAGACCTCCTTGGTTCCTGTCCGCGGGATCCAGGCGACGGAACCAGAAAGGGCCTCGCCGCTCTCGATTCGAGGAATGAAATAATGGCGGAAGAGGGCAGTGCTAGGATTTACTCCGACAAAGTTTTCGCAAAGATGAGCGAAAACAGACATGCACGTCACGGCGTTCGGCGTGAAATCTAAGAGCTGAAAGCCGTAGGTGTGCATGATATCTTTGAAGAAATCAGAGAAAGGGGGACAAAGTCCGCAGTAGAAGTAATCGGCGAAAAAGTGGTATTTCATTGGATGAGCCTCAGCAGAACCTGGACTCACGCGGGTGGCGGGATGAGCCGCCGTCTCCGACACCCACATGAACTGATACTGCTCCTTCAAGGCCTCCGCGCCGAGCAACGGTGCGAAGACGACGTGCTCTTTCCGCATCTCCACCATCTTGTTCTCCGCCGCCTTCTTGCCCTTGCCCTTGCCTGCCTTGGGCGGCATGATGGCTATAGAGGCTGGAAGATGAGGACGGCGAAGGCGTGGGAGCGGCGAGAGGGGTGGAAGGAAGCTCTGGTTTGGAGGAAGACGGCGGCGGTTCCTAGATCGGAAGAGGCAAGAGGTAAATGAGCCGCGGCCCTGCAGATTCCTTTTTATGGGGAAGGTGCGGGGCTGCCTCTTTACTAAAATAATGATGGAATACCTCGCGAGCGTGCTGCTGCAACGGTCGCGTCGCGCACGTCTCCCACGTCCCGCATTTAATGGGCATCGTGGGTAGCGCAGTAAAGGAATAATTACAGACAGTAACTTCTGCCACGCGTGCCCGCACACTGTTTGGGCCTGGCCCAACGACGCCGCACGCTCGTGTGTGGCCCAGGCCAGGGGGCTCCCGTGTCCCGTGTCAATGCACTTGTGCACGGGCCCGTCGGGGCTATATCTGCGACAATACTTGTCGGGGTGCTTGTGGCAAGGCCTGTCGGGGTGCTTTTGGCAAAGCTTGCCGGGGACGCTCGGGCAGTTGAAGATACATCTGCGGCAAGCGCAAGATCACGAGGTCAAGAACCCCAAATTAGAGATCAACAAGATAGCAGTGGGACGTCTGCAATGGATGGAAGTAAGGACAAGAATGAGTGCATGAATCGAGCATCGTCCTCACGGCACCCTTTATGGGAAAGTCTTGGGGGCTGGCTCTTCATCGCGCGGCGCGGTGCTTTCTCCTTAGACCCGCGGCTCTTTTCGATATCCCGTTTCGTTCGTCCGCATCATCGACAAGCTCAAAATTCGGCAAGACCTCCGGCAAGCGCACCTCTTCGGAGTGCTGCGCTCCCGTCGAGGACATGCCAGAAAACTTCCCGGCAGGATACTTGTTGGGGGGACAGCAAGAGACAGAGATACGTGCAAGGGCAAAAGATTCTCAAACAAGAATTTTTTAACAAGATAGGTACCCAGTGCAATTCTTCTTGAGATATCCAAGGACTACATTGGGTACAGTTTGATACATCAAAAGGAAATTTTACTACTGCGACACGGCGACCGATCCGAGAACAAGGTCTCGCGGATGGAACGTCAGGACCTAACTACGGTGCCGAACGTGCCTAGTCTGAATCCTCGTTCTTCATGCCGATGACGCTATCCTCGTCGTCGCTGTCGCTGGAGGAGTCGAAGTCGCTGTCGCTTGAGCTCTCAGCGCAGCACTCCAGGCGAACGCCGGTCGCCCCGAAGAACCTCACGGCGAAGGTGTCGGAGTCGATGAGCTTGAAGTGGAGCAGCTGCCCGGGGGTGAGGCCCCGGGAGCGGCGAACGACTTCCATCCCCGCGTCAGGAACATGGCGCTTCCGAGGGTGAGGTTGACCGCCACCCACCAGGGGCCATTGCTGCAGCTGTCCGCCCGGAGCCACAGGCCGCACGGCCGGCTGCTCTCTATGGCTCTTGCGAAGGGGTCGGGGAGGCGCAGCCAGCTCCGGAGCCGACGTGGAAGGACCACGACGAATTCCCACACCTCCTCCCCCGCGTGGATCCCCGCGTGGGGCTGCGGAAGAGGCGCGCTGCTGCGGCCACCGCGCCCCGCCGGAGCCGTTCTCACGCGGCCTCGGGATGCAGACCTGATGCGGGAGCTTGGACCCGCCATCGTCACCACCACACGCGCTGGGGTCCGAGGGCTGCTCCTCGTAGCGCTAAGGGAACCCCGAGTGCGGCCGCGTCCTCTCGCCATCTTGGGGCGGCACAGCGAAGGAGGTGGCGAAAGACAGAAGGAGAAAGAATCAAGCAGCAGGAGGGTGGAAGATTGCGGATGGGCGGAGCCCTCTTTCCCTCACCTCCCTTTTATAAGGCTGGATGCTGGAGGAGGAGGGAGGCCGACTCTTCGTAGTCCTAGACGACACGCGTCACTCAAGGCGCGTCACCCAAGACGTTGATATGGAAGCGAGCGGGCGCCGTCCTGTTCATCATTTCTCCTCCCGGGGAAGAAGGCGGACCGCCTCGCTCCGATGCACTCAAGACCTGCAATTACTGTGCGTCGTGGGAAAAGTCATCAACCGCCATCATTACTATGGCCACGTGTGCCCGCGCACTATTTTGGGCCAAGCCCAACAGCGCCGCGCGCGCATGTATGGCCCAGGCCCGGGGGCTCCTGTCAGTGTACAAAGAACCAGGGTATCTATTACCCAGACTTGTGCGCGGGCAAACCCCCTAGAATTAAATACAGCAGCATCAAGGAGACAGAAAGCCAAAGGCTGGGGCCCCGGCAAGACCTTGCCGGGAAGGCTCAGAGCCCCGGCAAGCCCTGCACCCGGCAAGACTTCGCCACTGTTCAAGCGCGCTGCCCCAGGGCAACTACCAGCTTGTCCTTTAGCTGTTGTCCTCCTGGGGCGTGTCAGACGCTGACGGTGTGAGGCCTTAAGCGGTGCGATGGGATGGCTCCTTTTTCCATCCCCAAGAAAGGCAGGGACACCTCAACGGAGCATTAAATGCCCTTGTCCTAAGCCGTCAGTGTTAGGTATGATAAGCACTGTAGATACTTTACACCTCATGTAGTTACTGTGTACCACCTTTGTACTTTGCCACTGTTGGTGACCCCTTCGAGAGTATAAAAGGAGGCCCAAGGCATAGCTACAGGGAGGACAGATCTTTTAGAGCTCATTCTGTATGTGTAGCTGCTACTGTAGCGCTCCTAGAACTGAGCCAGAACACATCTAATACAACCAAGCAGGAGTAGGGTTTTACGCATCTTTGCGGCCCGAACCTGGGTAAAATCCCCGCATGTTGATCATCAGTTCTGCTCTCTGTACAACCCTTCCCCTTGCCGAATCGTAAAGGGATCCTCGCGATCCCATAGGTGTCGTTTCTCCGACAACCGTCGAAGCCCCTAGCCCTCTATAAAACTTGTCCCCGGCCAAGACCTAGCCCCCCTCGCTCCATTCCCTCCTTCTCCTCGCCTCGCTGCCGTCGGTAAGTTCGCCCACGCCAGAGCCGTCGCCATGCCCTCCATGCTTCGAGGCTGCTCGAGCTCGCGCTCGGGATAGCATTCCCGTCGCGCCTCCGCTCCCTTGGCGCCGCGGGAAGGAGCCCCCGCAGCTTCTCCTTCATCCCTGTCGATCGAGGGAGCGCCAAGGCCCAGATCGGTGCTGCCCCGAGCCTCTTCTTCCCCTTCTTCTCAGACCAGAGACGTGCTGGAGTTCGTCTGCTTGTCGGTGTCGCCTTGTCGAGCCCCGCGTAGCCTGTGCATGTCCTAGGTATACTAGGTATACCCCTCCCCTTCTCTGTCAATTCCCTCGTGCTCTAGTTCCCCGTGCGCGTAGCTATCTTCATGCCAACAGCGTGATCTCGGTGCTCTGTCCAACTTCGTTTTTTTCTGCCTGTTGGTGTCAGTGGTGTGCCGCGTTGTAGCCGAGCCCCTCCTCCATTTTAGTTCATTCCGTGTGCATGCCTTGCGCGGGTAGCAGCTCGCCAGCAAGCCCCGCGTGCTCGCCTTGCGTCGCCTCACCCCGCCATTGCCCGAGCCGAGCCAAGCTCGAGCTCGAGCGCCTCCCAACGCTTGAACCGCAGCCACATGTACCCCGGAAATGGCTTCTGTAGTGGATCCCTCAGCCCCACCACTGGTCTCTATCTCTGGTGATGACCGGAGTGCTCGCCGGCGCCACCGTTTCTTCTCCTCTGCAAGGTAGAAGAAACCCGCGTTTGTTGCATGTTAGCTCAAAAGGAAATGCACCCCCACCTTTAGCACACACCCGAGCCATAGCCTAGTGGTAGCCACCCCTCTATTCTATAGGTGGCCAAATGGGCCGTGCTAATTGGGCCGGCCCAGAAGCACGCAGGCCAGGCACGCTACGGGCCCGGCCCGACACGAGCTAATCGGGTCGTGCCAGGCAGGCAGCCCGCCTTGGGCCGTGCCTGGGCCTAGAGGCTGGGCACGCGGGCTGGCACGGCACGACCCGTTTATTTTATTTTAATGTATTTTCCTATTTTTTTTAATATATATATCTTCAATACGGCCCAATAGGCCTAAAAATAAGCCCATTAGGCCAAAAATGTAAAGCCCAGCATGCTAAACGGGCCAACGTGCCGGCCCGTTTAGTAAACAGGCCGTGCTTGGGACTGGAGGCGCAGCACACAGGCCGGCACGGCACGGCCCGATTGCTAAACGTGCCCTGACGGGCCGTGCCGTGCCAGGCCCGTTTAGCACGGGCCGTGCCCCGTGCCGGGCGGGGCCGCCCGTTTGGCCAGGTATGCTCTGTTCTACCGGGGAGACCCGGGTTCGAGTCACCCCCGCGGCAGTTTAATCCCCCCTTTTTTCCCATTTGTCTGAGCCACTGACAGTTGGCCCAGGGCCCACATGTCATACCCACAGGGGCCCCTCGCTCACTGCGAGGTAGGCCCCCTTTTTTTGCAATTTTTTTATGATTTCCTATGAAATTTCCTTTTAATGAAATATGCTATTTTTGTTTGTTTCCTAATCTGGCAACATCCTAGGACATGCCTTATTAGGCATATAAGTGGCTATATGTGGTTTTGTGTTTTTGTGATTGCTTTGATGTGAGACTTACCAACAGTAATATAGGCATGTGGCATATGGTTTTGGGGTAGAAAAATGCAGTGGATCCAATGGTGGTGTTGGTTTTATCATTTGAGCATATTTGCAAAAATGTTAATTTTGGATATTGTGCCATTTTGCCTTTTTCACATGAATTAATTCTCGCACTATTTGGGGAACTTGTCAACATGAAATATGCTCATTTTTGTATGTGCTAGCCCCTGGTATTTTGCTTGCCATTGTAGATCATCATATGGGTGGCATTCTTGCTGTCAACATGCCACCAAAAACTATGTTTTCACATGTCCAAAAATATTCTAAGTGTTCGAAATCTGTTATTTTGTTGCATGTTATCTAGATGATTCCCATGCATATATTGTTCCTTTGGAGTTGGCACCATGGCATGAATTGTTGTGCTTGTCATCCTCTGTAGATGTGTGCCAAGGTCTTGTGGATTAGGCCATGGCATCCTATATAAAACCTGCTATCAACATGCTATTCTGTTAACAAGTGCCATGTTTGCCTCTTGTAAATTCTACCAAGTCTGTGAATCTGCTGTTTTCAATATGTCATATTGTGAGGATGGTAGCCAGTGATACATGCATATTTTGATGATGCCATGAAGTAATGAATTGAAGTACATGTTGCCCTCTATGACCCTGTTAATTTTCATGCCATGAAAGTTCCTGTAGCATATATAAAAGTTGCTATCAGGATGCTGTCATGATAACTCAGATTCTATAAAACTGGAATTTTCACCAAGTCCCTGGAAACTGATTCAACATGCCATCTTGTGAGCTTCATTGCCATTGATTTATGCTCCCTTTGATGTTGCTGTAGATAGATGAATTTTTGTGCATGCTGTATACTTCCTGTACATGCCTTGGTTGTGACTTGAAACTTTTTGTAGCTCTGGGTTTGTGTGTTGCAAGATGACATGTTGCTGTTTGTGGACAGATTGTGTGTTTGAATGTTTTGTGACTTGTGGGAGCTATACTCCATTGTTTTGCTTGATCTTTAGCTCTATTCTTGCTAGATTTTTATTTCCTATCCAGTGGCATACTTGGAATACCAAGGAATTGCCCATGGCCTCCCTCTTCTTGTGTTTTGTCTCTGTTAACGTTCGTACCTTGCCGTGAGTGTACCGTGAGCTACGTTACTCCGTTTGCAACGTTCTACATATGCATTTGCATCGATTTTGCATGAAGCATTCATATTTTCCATGATCATGCATGTTCAAATAACTAAACTTGAGGTTCTGTCCAGAATGCTAAAGAACTTAATAATTGCATGAGAAACATGACTAGCATAGGGTTGCCATGTTAAATACATCAACTTGGTCATGCATCATCTTGTTTTTGCATTGCACCTTGTTTGTATGTTTATTTGGTGCTGTTTCTCTTTGGGTAGACGTGAGTGTCGAACCTGAGTACGAGGATCCAGGAGAGTACAACTACGAGGACCCAACTCTTTGTCCCTCTGAAGATCCAACAGGCAAGATGATCATACCCGGATCCCGACAATATTTTTGCTTTGCTAGATGTCTTGCTTTTACCGTTATGTTTCGTTACCTACCACTTAAACTGTCAGCCTCCTAAATTGCCATGAAAGCCTCTAACCCCTCCACTACCTAGCAAAACATTGATTGGCTTCGTTACCGCTGCTCAGCCCTTATCTTATAGCGTTGCTAGTTGCATGTGCAAGCTTTCCATGGTCAACATGGATTTTGGTTATATCACTCTATTTATTGTTATTTAAATTAATGCACATATATATCTGGCAACGGTGGAAGGCTTGGCCTTTTGCTCAGTGTTTTATTCCGCTTTTGCCGCACTAGTTCCGAGTACCGGTGTTATATTCCATATTTTGCGCTCCTAACATGCTCGGGGTTGTTATGGGGACCCCCTTGACCATTCGTTTTAGATTAAAACTTGTCTGGCAAGACCCAACTTTGGTACTACATTTGCTAAACAACTTAATAAAATTGCATAAGGCATAGCTACCCCGTGGATAATTAATCAACAACCCAGGCCAGTGCTCCTCATGAGTGTTGGTCCAAACTAGAGTCGTGTGCGGGGCCAACCCTGGGCAACTCGGGAGATGTCTATCATGCCACCGTATGCTGCGCTCATCCGGTCGTGTCCTGAGAACGAGATATGCGGCTCCTATCGGGTTCGTCGACACGTCGGGCGGTCTTGCTGGACTTGTTTTACCTTTCTTGAAGGTCTTGCGCGAGGAATTCCGATAATACTTCAGGCTATCTCGAGGTTGCGGTTTTCTAGTGGAATTGCCTAGGAAATCATGGGATTCGTGGTCGAGGTTATTCTCGCGGCGTGTGGTTAGTTTGTGATGGATGAGTTGGACCCCTGCAGGGTTAAATCTTTCGGAAAGCCGTGCCCGCGGTTATGTGGCAACTTGGAAATTTGTTTAACACCCGGTTATAGTAAACTTGAAGTAAACTCAAATAAAATACACCAACTGTGTGCATAACCGTGACTGTCTCTGCTCGTGAACATGAACCGAGAGAGAACACGGTGGGGTTATGATTGACGTAAGTAGGTGTTCAGAATCACTTAGTGTTCATGCTAGTTCACGTCCGTCTTACGTAGGCCACCATATTTACATTCATGTTCTCTTAAGTTAGCCACCAAATACATGCCTAGCACTTGCTTCAGCCTCACCACTTAACCATTTCCTCACCTATTGGCTTACATAGTTTTGGTACCCGGGTTATGAGATTGCTAAGTCCCTGTGGCTCACAGATTACAACAATACAGGTACATGTGTTGACGAGTACGTGCCAGATGACTTGTCGCAGCTCCAGTGGGAGTATGATGAAGAACGTAGGCATATGTATGTTACGTATCCTGATGAGTAGGGAGCTTCGTGGTGGTGTTCCTGGGATAGCAAGACAGTTTATCATTGCTTCTTTTATCGTTTGTTTTCGTTCGTAGCCGGACCCTGTCTTTTGAATGATGTATGAATAATTTGTGTGGATTTGTAAGATAGCTTGTGGCGAGTGTAAGCCAACTCATATACTCATCTCTTCCTACATGTATGCAATGTTTACTGTACTTGCGAAACGGCTAGATGCGCTTCTATCCCCGTCGAGGCCCTCGTGCCTTAATAGGGATAGGACCGCATCTTGGGCATTACAAAAACACTCTTATATTCATGAAAACATAATAGGTTCAGATCTGAGATCATGGCACTCAGGCCCTAGTGACAAGCATTAAGCATAGCAAAGTCATATCAACATCAATCTCAGAACATAGTGGATACTAGGGATCAAGTCCTATCAAAATAACTCGATTACATGATCAATCTCATCCACACCCATCATCGTCCAACAAGCATACAAAGGAATTGCTCACTCCCGATGGTGAGCATCATGGAATTGTTGATGGAGAAGGGTTGGTGATGACGACGGTGATGATCTCCACTCTCCGGTGCCCCAAACAGACTCCCGATCAGCCCTCCCGAGGAAGAACAGGAGGTGGCGGCGGCTACGTCTCATGAAACGCGATGAAGTTTTCTCTCTGATTTTTTCCTCCGTAGATGTGAATTTATAGGAGTGGAATTAGTGTTGGGGGAGCCATGTGGGCCCCACAAGCTAACAGGGGGGTGGGTGCTACTTCTCGAGCATGTGTTGGTTTTCGTGAAGAGGAACGGGTGATGCAACAAAGTAGATAAGTATTTCCCTCAGTTGTTGAGAACCAAGGTATCAATCCAGTAGGAGATACAAGCAAGTCCCCAATAGATGTACCTACACAAAGAATCAAACACTTGCACCCAATGCTATAAAGGGGTTGGCAATCCCTTCACGGTTACTTGCAAGGATGAGATCTGATAGAGATAGATAGAATAGATTGCTTGAACAGAAAGTAAAACAAAAGTAAAAATAATGCAGCAAGGTATTTTTGGTTTTAGATCTGAAAGTATAAGATGGAAAATAGACCCGGGGGCCATAGGTTTCACTAGAGGCTTCTCTCATGATGGCAAGTATTACGGTGGGTGAACAAATTATTGTCGAGCAATTGATAGAAAAGCGAATAATTATGAAGATATCCAAGGCAATGCTTATGCATATAGGCATCACGTCCGTGTCAAGTAGACCGAAACGATTCTGCATCTACTACTATTACTCCACACATCGACCGACTCCTGCCTGCATCTAGAGTATTAAGTTCATGAAGAACAGAGTAACGCATTAGGTAAGATGACATGATGTAGAGGGATAAACTCAAGCAATATGATGAAAACCCCATCTTTTTATCCTCGATGGCAACAATACAATACGTGCCTCGCTACCCCTACTTTGTCACTGGGTGAGGACACCGCAAGATTGAACCCAAAATTAAGCACTTCTCCCATTGCAAGAATTACCAATCTAGTTGGCCAAACCAAACCAATAACTCGAAGAGACTTGCAAAGATATGAAATCATGCATATAAGAATTCAGAAAAGACTCAAATAATATTCATAGATAATCTGAACATAAACCCACAATTCATCGGATCTCGACAAACACACCGCAAAAGAGTATTACATCGGATAGATCTCCATGAAGATCATGAAGAACATGGTATTGAAGAGCAAAGAGAGAGAAGAAGCCATCTAGCTACTAGCTATGGACCCGAAGGTCTGTGGTGGACTACTCACGCATCATCGGAGGGGCAATGGAGTTGATGTAGATGCCCTCCGTGATCGAATCCCCCTCCGGCAGATTACCGGAAAAGGCTCCAAGATTGGATCTCACGGGAACCGAGGCTCCTGGCGGCGGAAAAGTGTTTTCGTGGCTCTTTTTGGTATCCAGGGAATATTTGTGAATTTATAGGCCGAAGAATAGGGTTGGAGGAGCTGCCGTGGGGCCACAAGCCAGGGGGGCGCCCCCCCTAGGGCGCGCCCCTGTGGCTTGTCGCCACACGGTGGCTCCCCTGCCTTGGTCTCCAAGTCCTCTGGGTTGCTTCTGGTCCAAGAAAAATTATTCCGAAGATTTTATTCCTTTTGGACTCCGTTTAATATTCCTTATCTGCAATACTCAAAAACAAGGAAAAAACAAAAACTGGCACTAGGCTCTAGATTAATAGGTTAGTCCCAAAAATAATATAAAATAGCATATTAATGCATATAAAACATCCAAAACAGATAATATAATAGCATGGAACAATCAAAAATTATAGATACGTTGGAGACGTATCAGTGGGCGCGCCCTGTTGGCTTGTGGCGCACAGGCAACCCCCCTCCAGAAGTTCTTCGCTCCATAATTCTTCATATATTTGAGAAATAATTCACAAAAAGTTTCGTACGATTCCGAGAACTTTTATTTTTGAACAAAAATAACACCACGGTAGTTCTGCTGAAAACAACGTCAGTCCGGTTAGTTTCATTCAAATCATGCAAATTAGAGTCCAACACAAGAGCAAAAGTGTTTGGAAAAGTAGATACGTTTGAGAGGTATCAATTCCCCCAAGCTTAACTCATTGCTTGTCCTCAAGCAATTCAATTGATAAACTAAATGTGACAAAGAAATTTTTTACAAACTCTTTTGTTCTCGTTGTTATACATATGCTTAGGTAGTGTTCAGGTTTTCAGCATAAATCATAAATAACCATATCGATGATAAAACTTAGCTATTATATTCACTCATGACAATACATAACCAACTAGCGAGCAATAATAAAATATCTTACATGCCAACAATTTATCAAAACAGTCATGATATAATATGATGACATGGTATCTCGCTAGCCCTTTCTGAGACCGCAATACATAAATGCAGAGCACCTCTCAGGTTCAAGCAACGACTAAACATTATAATTCAGGTTAGAAAAGATCCAGTCATGCTCACATCCAACATTAACTAGACTCAAAGCATAAAAATGACAATAGTGCTCTTCGGTCTTGTGCTTTTAGTAAGAAGATGATGACTCAGAAATAACATAAAAGTAAATAGACAGGCCCTTCACAGAGGGAAGCATTGATTTACAGAGGTACCAGAGCTCAAGGTTTAAAAACAGAGTTGAGATTGTAATTTTGGGTGGTGTTCTTTTCCTGTCAACATCATGACAAAGGATTTCAATATCTTCCATGCTAAACACATTATTGGCGGTTCCCAAGCGGAATTGTAAAGCTTACTCCCATCCACCATACATACACAAGCCATGGCTGACCGAATCCACGGATGCCCTCCAACATTTCAACTGTCCCGAGAGTTTTGTTTAATTATTTCTGATTTTGCAGGACTGTGCATCCTTTTTACCAGCCTCTCTCGTGCAATGACATGCGAATAAACACCCACCTCGAGAATAACCCACTTAGCATGGAAGATACTGACCGCCCCGTCGCTCCATGAGTGGTACGAGCACACAAAACAGATGTTTATTTGAATATTTAGAGGTGGCACATGCAAATTTACTTGGAACGGTAGGGTAATACCGTATATAGGTAGATATGGTGGATTCATGTGGAATAACTTGGGTTTAAGGATTTTGGACGCACAAGCGGCATTCCCGCTTAGTACGGGTGAAGGATAGTATAGACTGAGAAGCGATCAGCTAGAGAGCGAAAACAGTCATAATTATGCATTGAAAATAATTAACATTGAACACTAGCATGAGTAGGATATAAACACTCTAAATTTAAACATCATGAAGGCTGCATTGGTTTTGAATCAACTACATGTTTGCACATGGGCCAAGTCAAACCGCTCAAATTACTCAGAGGAGGATACCATTCTATCATACCACATCACAACCATTTTAATGCATGTTGACATATAAGATAAGTCATTATCCACTCCTAGCTATTTAATCATGGCATGAGCAACTATAATATCTAATTGTCATCACAAACATGTTTACTCATGATACACTTAATCAAGATCGAACGAGCTAAACATATTTACCAAAACGGAAAACAAGAAGAGTTCATACCATCTTCCTTTACCACGATCACTTCATCAAATATCGTCATTATTGCCTTTCACTTGCACGACCGAATGATGTGATAATAATAATAGTGCAAGTATGCCGTGGACTAAGCTAGAATCTATGAAACAATCTATACAAAGGAGAAGATAAGGTAATATGGGCTCTTCGTTAGATCAACATTAATTCATATGAGAGACACTCAACATTTTCATCGTGGTCTTCTCCTTTCACTGACTCAACAAAAAGAAAAGAAATTCAGAGAAACACAATGAAATATTTTTGGAGTTTTTGGTTTTCTCGAAGAGAGCAAACAAGCAAAGGAAAAACAAAAACGAGAAAAACTATTTACACGGGAGAGCTCCCAACATGCAACAAAAATATTTTTGGGTTTTCTTTTAACACTACAGACTAATTAAACGACAAAGAACAACCAAAAAGAAACGAGAAATATTTTTGGATTTTTCAAAGTTTTTCAAACACACAAGAAGAAAGCGGAAAATAAAACTAACATGGATATACAATGAAAAAGGATGAACACCGACAATTGATATAAATTGTGAACATGAATATAAGGTTGGTGAGAAATATGTATTCCCCCAAGCTTAGGCTTTAGGCCTAGCATGGGGGTCACCATCCAAAGTAGCCATTTGGTCCAGGAAAGTAATTAGGCTGAGGTACGTGGGCGTCCCATGCATGGGCGACAGCCTCCGCTTCAGCTAACTCATTTCGGTAGTTGATTATATATGATGGCATGATGACATATCCGTGCCTGGCATGATAGTCAAACAAAGAAGGTGCAGGCAACTTAATAACATCACTAGTATCCTCACTGTATACTAGGTTATAACGAATGTGGTGCGGAGGCTCAGGCTCATCAATGAACTGGTGATTTATCAAAGACTGATGATCGAGGTAAACCTTAGGCAGCAAGAAATCAGTGGGGCGTATATTGACATTAAAACGTTTTTATAAGGGAGTGGTGATACGTCTCCAACGTATCTATAATTTATGAAGTATTCATGCCATGTTTACAATAATTCTATATGATTTTGGTATGATTTTATTAGAACTAACCCGGACTGACGCTGTTTTCAGCAGAACTACCATGGTGTCGTTTTTTGTGCAGAAATAAAAGTTCTCGGAATGGGCTGAAAATTTACGGAGAATATTTTTGGAAAATATAAAAAAAACTGGAGCAAAAAGATACCGGAGAGGAGTCCCGAGGCAGCCACAAGCCTAGGGGGCGCCCCCTGGCTTGTGGGCCCCTCGGGAGTCCCCCTGACTTGATTCCAACGCCAAGTACTCCTATAAATCCCGTAACCCCCAGAAAGAAACCTAGATCGGGAGTTCCGCCACCGCAAGCCTCTATAGCCACGAAAAACCAATCGGGAGCCCATTCCGGCACCCTGCCGGAGGGGGAAACCATCACCGGAGGCCATCTTCATCATCCCGGCGGTCTCCATGACAAGGAGGGAGTAGTTCACCCTCGGGGCTGAGGGTATGTACCAGTAGCTATGTGTTTGATCTCTCTCTCTCTCGTGTTCTTGAGATGACACGATCTTGATGTACCGCGAGTTTTATTAATATAGATGAATCATATGGAGTTTTCCCCTCTCTATCTTCTTGTGATGAATTGAGTTTTCCCTTTGAAGTTTTCTTATCGGATTGAGTCTTTAAAGGATTTGAGAACACTTGATGTATGTCTTGCGATGGGATATCCGTGGTGACAATGGGATGTTCTATTGATCCACTTGATGTATGTTTTGGTGATCAACTTGCGGGTTCCGTGACCATGGGAATCTATGCCTAGGGGTTGGGACATGTTTTCGTCTTGACTCTCCGGTAGAAACTTTGGGGCACTCTTTGAAGTTCTTTGTGTTGGATTGAACATGATGAATCTGAAATTATGTGATGCATATCGTATAATCAACCCATGGGTACTCGTGGTGACATTGGAGTATCTAGGTGACATTAGGGTTTTGGTTGATGTGTATCTTAAGGTGTTATTTTAGTACGAACTCTAGGGCTGTTCGTGACACTTATAGGGGTAGCTCATACGATTGATCGGAAAAGATAACTTTGAGGTGGTTTCGTACCCTACAATAATTTCTTCGTTTGTTCTCCACTATTTGTGACTTTAGAGTGAACTCTTTGTCGCACGAGAGGGACTTACATATGATTCAACTATGTCAGTATTGTTGAGAGAACTTGCACTAGTGAAAGTATGAACCCGAGGCCTTGTTTCTAAGCATTGCAATACCGTTTGTGCTCACTTTTATCATTAGTTACCTTGCTGTTTTTATATTTTCAGATTACAAAAACATATATCTACCATCCATATTGCACTTGTATCACCATCTCTTTGCCGAACTAGTGCACCTATACAATTTGCCATTGTATTCGGTGTGTTGGGGACACAAGAGACTCTTTGTTATTTGGTTGCAGGATTGTTTGAGAGAGACAATCTTCATCCTACACCTCCCACGGATTGATAAACCTTAGGTCATCCACTTGAGGGAAATTTGCTACTGTCCTACAAAACTCTGCGTTTGGAGGCCCAACACGAGTCTACAAGAAGAAGGTTGCGTAGTAGACATCAAGCTCTTTTCTGGCGCCGTTGCCGGGGAGGTGAGTGCTTGAAGGTATATCTTTAGATCTTGCAATTGAATCTTTTAGTTTCTTGTTTTATCACTAGTTTAGTCTATAAAAGAAAACTACAAAAAAATGGAATTGAGGTTGCCTCATATACTTCATCTTTATAATGTCTTTCGTGAAAATGATGGAAAGGAAAATTGTGCCAAAGTGTTAGAAGAAGAAGTCAATAAAATGTTTGGCACTAAATATTTGTATGATGAGCATGATTGCAATGTTGTTAGTATGAATTCCTTGAATATTCATGATGCTAATGGTATGCAAAGCTACAAGCTTGGGGATGCTATGTTTGATGAAGATGATATTTTTAGTCCCCCAAGTTTTGATGAGCAAATTTGTTATGATAATGACATGCCTACTATCTATGATGATTATGATGATGACATGTATGCTATAAAGAGTGATAGTAACTATGAAACTTGTCATCATTATTTTAATATTCAAAGTGGTTATGTCAATCAAGTATCTCATGATAGTTATTTTGTTGAGTTTGCTCCCACTATTATGAATGAGAAGAAAATTGCTTGTGTGGAGAGTAGTAAAATTTCTATGCTTGTAGATCATGAAAAGAATGCTTTATGTGCTGGTTATATTGTGAAATTCCTTCATGATGCTACTTAAAATTATTATGAGGGAGGAACATATGCTTGTAGGAATTGCAATAATATCAAGTTTCCTCTCTATGTGTTCAAAGTTTTGAAGTTATGCTTGTTTTGCCTTCCTATGCTAGTTGATTCTTGCTCCCATAAATTGTTTTCTCACAAAATCCCTATGCATAGGAAGTGGGTTAGACTTAAATGTGCTTGTCATGAGATTCATGATGCTCTTTTGCATGTTTCAATTATTATTTCTATACGAGCATCATTGAAATCACCATGCCTAGCTAAAAGGCATTAAAGAAAAGCGCTTGTTGGGAGACAACCCAACACTTTTACTTCCTGTTTTTGTGTGTTCACATGATTAAGCTACTGTAGTAATCATGTTTCGTATCTTTTATTTCAATAAAGTGCCAAGTAAAGCCTTTGGGATGACTCACAAGATGAGTAGAATTGATGCTGAACCAAAACAGAAACTTTTGACTTCAGTACAGGAATTTTCATTTTTTACTGGAGCGTGATAATTCTCTGAAATGTTTACACAGTCTTTATATACAAATTCTTCAGGTTGTCCCAATTTTTCAGAATTTTTAGAGACAGGGAAGTATGGTTACACTACAGATCTTCACAGACTGTTCTGTTTTTGAAAGATTCTGTTTTGCATGCATAATTTTCTTGTTTTAGTGTTTCTATAGCTTATATTGAGTGATATAAATTATGGGAATGATATAATACAGTAGGTATCATGTGGGAACAATTATGAATCTTGTCTTGACAGTACCTAAGTGAATGATTTATCTTACACTAACCCTTCTCACGAAGTTCCGTTAAGTTTTGTGTGATTGAAGTTTTCAAGTTTTGGGTGAGATACCGATATGAGGAGAAAAAAGAGTGACAAGAACCTAAGATTGGGGATGCCCAAGACACCCCCAAGGTAATATCCAAGTAATACTCAAGCGCCTAAGCTTGGGGATGCCCCGGAAGGCATTCCCTCTTTCGTCTTCAATATTATCGGTATATCTTACTTAGAGCTATATTTTTATTCGTCACATAATATGAGTTTTGCTTGGAGAGTCATTTTATTTTCTTGTTCTCTGTTAGGTGTCATTTATAATCTTGTTTTTCAATAAAAGGTTCCAAGAATTGCCCTTTAGGATGCTTGAATTGCATGTTTGATGTGTGCTGTGTATAAACAGAAACTTTTGCTGTAGTATTTGAATTTTCATATTTTACCGGAACATGTAAAGTTTCTGAAATTTTTACACAGTGTTATAATATAAATTATTTAGCATGTCCTAAATTTTCATAATTTTTTGAGTTACAGAAGTACACTGTTTTCATAAATTGCTACAGACTGTTCTGTTTGGACAGATTGCTATCATAGTTTCGTTATCTACTTATCCTATAGTTTCCATAGCCTATATTGGTAGATATAAATTGTGGAGATGATAGTAAACAGTATATGATGTTTGAAAATTATTATGCAACTTGTCTTGGCAATACATGAAGTGTTGATTTATTCTTATGTGTACTAACCTATTTCACGAGTTCTTTTCGAGTTTTGTGTGGATGAAGTTTTGTGAATAGGTGAAACTATGATATGAGAGGATTGAACGAGATACAAAAGCTCAAGCTTGGGGATGCCCAAGGCACCCCAAGTAAATATTTCAAGAAGTCTCAAGCATCTAAGCTTGGGGATGCTACGCATCGCACCTCTCTTAATCAACAATTATCGGTTAGCCTATGTTGAGCCTAAATTTTTATTCGTTCACATGATGCGTGCTATTCTTGGAATATCATTTTTCTTTTGCTTGATGTTTAATAAAAGCATTGGATCTGAAATTTTGAATAAGGGAGAGAGAGAGAGTCCTCACATGGCTATTTAACTAATTGACTATGCATTGATCTTCACTTATATCTTTTTGGAGTAGTTTGTCATTCACTCTCGTGCTTCACTTATATCCTATGAGTAAATGGTTGAATGAATTGAATATCATAAATCTGAAATTAAATATGCTTCATATACTTATCCCATGGGGAGTAATGACTTCACACATAATAAGTATAGGTGGTAAAATTTATTGAAAGTTAGCAAACACCGCATTGGTCACTTGAACAATTCATGAAAGAATATTGAAGGAAGAGAGATTCCACATATAAATATACTATCTTGGACATCTTCTATGATTGTGAGCTCATTAATTATTTTCAAACTCGAGCAAATTAGTTAAAATTTGACAAGGAAGACAACTTAATGAGTTATGTTTGGGTATATTTGTATAGAAGTTATATTGTTATGGATCCTCCAACATGTGGTGCTTGCTTCCACCTCATACTAGCCAAAACTTCCGCACCAAGTAGAAATACTATTTGTGCATCCAAACACCCTTAAACCAGTTTTGCCATGAGAGTCCACTATACCTACCTATGGATTGAGTAAGATCCTTCAAGTAAGTTGTCATCGGTGCAAAAAGCAATAAAAATTGCTCCTAAAAATGTATGATCTTTTATTGTGAGGGAAAATAAGCGTTGTACGAACTTGTGATGGTAAAGAAATAAAAGCGACGGAATGCATAATAAAGGTTGCTATCACAAAGGGCAATACAACGTGATGTTCCTTTGCATTAAGGGTTTGCACATCCAAAAACAAAAAGCGCATGACAACCTCTGCTTCCCTCTGCGAAGGGCCTATCTTTTACTTTCTTGTACTTACCTTTATGCAAGAGTCATGGTGATCTTCACCACTTCCTATATTTTGCCTTTTTATCTTGGCAAGCGTCATGTGTTGGGGAATGATCTAGACATATATATCCACACAAATATATTTGATCATGAATTATTATTGTTGACAATTATCTATATGATAAATAAGTTGGGAGGCAAAACATTAAGCCCCTATCTTTCTCTGTGTTCGATGGATGCTATTTGTTCTAAAAATATGCTTTGAGTGTCAATAATCATGGAAGACTATATGATAGTTGAGTATGTGGAATTTGCTAAATCAAAGGTCTTACATAGACCCTTCCTGAAAATAAGATGAATTGCAATTGTTCGATGACTAGGAATATGGTTTGTTAGTTTTCAAGAAACTTTCTGGTCTATACTTTAACATGTGAATAGCTTGTTACTTGATCATGAGAAGTGTTATGAGATGAGCTACTGTTTATGGTTTATATTGATGCTAGAAAAAGTGATTGGAATTATCATTGATCAAACTTGTGCACTTGCTAGCATTCACACTTCATAAATTATTTCTTTTATCATTTACCTACTCGAGGACGAGCAGGAATTAAGCTTGGGGATGCTGATACGTCTCCAACGTATCTATAATTTATGAAGTATTCATGCCATGTTTACAATAATTCTATATGATTTTGGTATGATTTTATTAGAACTAACCCGGACTGACGAAGTTTTGAGCAGAACTACCATGGTGTCGTTTTTTGTGCAGAAATACAAGTTCTCGGAATGGGCTGAAAATTTACGGAGAATATTTTTGGAAAATATAAAAAATACTGGAGCAAAAAGATACCGGAGAGGAGTCCCGAGGCAGCCACAAGCCTAGGGGGCGCGCCCCGCTAGGGCGTGCCCCCTGGCTTGTGGGCCCCTCGGGAGTCCCCCTGACTTGATTCCAACGCCAACTACTCCTATAAATCCCGTAACCCCTAGAAAGAAACCTAGATCGGGAGTTCCGCCACCGCAAGCCTCTGTAGCCACGAAAAACCAATCGGGAGCCCGTTCCGGCACCCTGCCGGAGGAGGAAACCATCACCGGAGGCCATCTTCATCATCCCGGCGGTCTCCATGATGAGGAGGGAGTAGTTCACCCTCGGGGCTGAGGGTATGTACCAGTAGCTATGTGTTTGACCTCTCTCTCTCTCGTGTTCTTGAGATGACACGATCTTGATGTACCGCGAGCTTTATTAATATAGATGAATCATATGGAGTTTTCCCCTCTCTATCTTCTTGTGATGAATTGAGTTTTCCCTTTGAAGTTTTCTTATCGGATTGAGTCTTTAAAGGATTTGAGAACACTTGATGTATGTCTTGCGATGGGATATCCGTGGTGACAATGGGATGTTCTATTGATCCACTTGATGTATGTTTTGGTGATCAACTTGCGGGTTCCGTGACCTTGGGAATCTATGCATAGGGGTTGGCACATGTTTTCGTCTTGACTCTCCGGTAGAAACTTTGGGGCACTCTTTGAAGTTCTTTGTGTTGGATTGAACATGATGAATCTGAAATTATGTGATGCATATCGTATAATCAAGCCGATGGGTACTCGTGGTGACATTGGAGTATCTAGGTGACATTAGGGTTTTGGTTGATGTGTATCTTAAGGTGTTATTTTAGTACAAACTCTAGGGCTGTTCGTGACACTTATAGGGATAGCTCATACGATTGATCGGAAAAGATAACTTTGAGGTGGTTTCGTACCCTACAATAATTTCTTCGTTTGTTCTCCACTATTTGTGACTTTGGAGTGAACTCTTTGTTGCACGTGAGAGACTTACATATGATTCAACTATGTCAGTATTGTTGAGAGAACTTGCACTAGTGAAAGTATGAACCCTAGGCCTTGTTTCTAAGCATTGCAATACCGTTTGTGCTCACTTTTATCATTAGTTAAATTGCTGTTTTTATATTTTCAGATTACAAAAACCTATATCTACCATCCATATTGCACTTGTATCACCATCTCTTCGCCGAACTAGTGCACCTATACAATTTTCCATTGAATTGGGTGTGTTGGGGACACAAGAGACTCTTTGTTATTTGGTTGCAGGGTTGTTTGAGAGAGACGATCTTCATCCTACGCCTCCCACGGATTGATAAACCTTAGGTCATCCACTTGAGGGAAATTTGCTACTGTCCTACAAAACTCTGCGCTTGGAGGCCCAACAGGAGTCTACAAGAAGAAGGTTGCATAGTAGACATCAAGTGGCATAAATGCCACCATGAATCTTTCCCTTGGTTCGGTTACCATGCAAGCGACATGCGACAATAGCTCCTAAGCAGTAAGTGTTATCGCCATATAGCGCGCGGTGCAAAATAGCAAGGGTAGGGGCACTGAGACCGCCACCCTGACCCATAGCAGTTAAACATTTCCCTACGAATAAAGCAAAGTAATGCACAACAGGAAAATGTAAACTGGTGGCCCTGGCGTTTGATACGCCCCTAGTTTCTCCCACAGTTAAGGTAAGGAGGAAATCCCTGAACTCCTCCGGTTTAGGCTCACGCGTTCCCCCGTCAGAAGGAATCAAGCATATTTCGCAGAATTCAGACAATGGTAATTCATAATGTTCTCCATATAAATCGAAGCGCACTATGGGATCATTGGGCCTATTTATGAAACATAAATTTTGCACAAAGGAATTTGTAAGGGGATAGTTTTGATCACACTCATCTGCGAGGAAGTTGGTCAGCCCGACATTTGCAATGAATTGCATAAACTCTTGGTGGAAACCTGCTTCGCTCATGAAAGGTCTATGTGGCCATTCACACGGCCTAACCTCCGCATTGCGAAAAATGTTGATGTCTTGGTCCTGGGTTCTCCTAAAAAGTCCTTTGGGACTCCGGCTTGAAGAACCCCTCCTAAGGAAATTCATTTTCCTATGACAAATTTCTGAAATTTTTGGGCCACAAAATTATGTTAATAAAACTTTACAAGATTGGTAGCAACTACTCGTATAGGCCTAGATGCCATATCAAGCATTCATACTGCTTGGAACTCAAAGAATTCAACATGCAAAAATATAATAAATTGGTAAATAAAGACCCAAAAAGTATCCTAGAATGATAATATATCAGCATGGAACAATCAAAAATTATTGATACGTTTGAGACGTATCATGGTTCCACTTGCGTGGAACATTGTCCTTGTCCTTCGGCCACAAGGGGTTCCTCAGCGGGTAGGAAGAGTCCCACACCCATTCTTCTTATGGTTTGGGGAGGAATTTCATCACCTACATCACAAAGACCACTTTGCTCCACTTGGGAGCCGTTATTTTCATCAAACTCGATTTTACACGTCTCCTCAATGAGTCCAGTGGACTTGTTGAGAACACGTTAAGCATGAAAGTTTGTAGCATAACCAACAATTATGCCCTCTTGAGCTCTAGGGTTCAAATTTAGACAAACGAACACCTTTCTTGAGAATGAAACACTTACAACCGAACACCCGAAAGTACTTGAGGTTGGGCTTGTTGCTGGCAAGTATTTCGTATGGAGTCTTGTTCAAGACTTTGTGGAGGTAGAGCCGATTAGATGCATGACACACGATGTTGATGGCTTCGGCCCAAAAGTTGTACGGAGATTTGAATTCCGCCATCATGGTCCTTGCTGCATCCATCAATGTCCGGTTCTTCCTCTCCACAACACTGTTTTGTTGAGGGGTATAAGGTGCAGAGTATTGATGCTTGATCCCCTCATCACTGAGAAACTCGTCCAAGGTGTAGTTCTTGAACTCAGTGCCGTTGTCACTTCTAATCAGCAATATCTTTGCATCATGTTGGTGTTGAGCTTTATTTCCAAAGTCAATGACGGTTTGTTGGGTCTCACTCTTCCTCTTGAAGAAATATACCCAGGTGTATCTTGAGTAATCATCCACAATCACCAAGCAATACTTTCTTCCCCCAATACTATCAAATGATGGAGGACCAAAGAGATCCATGCGAAGGAGCTCTAGGGGCCTCTTGGAGTAAATAGTAGTCGTGGGGTGGTGAGACGACTCATGTAGCTTTCCCTCGACACAAGCACTACAAGCACGATCTTTGGCAAAACTCACATTTATTAGTCCACGAACATGATCCCCTTTCAGGAGACTTTGCAAAGATCTCATATTGACATGGGCTAACCGGCGATGCCAAAGCCATCCCACATCAACTTTAGCCATTAGGCACGTCGCGGTCTTAGTGGGTCGCTCCGAGAAGTTGACCACATAGAGACCGTTTTCGACATGCTCAACAAAGGCTACTTTAAGAGTCTTGCTCCACAAAAGGGCCACCGAGTCAATACCAAAGAAAGTACTAAAACCCATGAGTTCAAGTTGACGAACGGAAAGTAAATTCTATGCAAGGGTCTCAACAAGCATGACTCTCTCAATGGTGAAGTCCGGAGAGATAACCACCTTGCCAAGACCCAATACCTTTGAAATTGTGTCATCACCAAAGGAGACTTGAGTGGCCAAGGATGTGTCGGTTCGAACGTCTACCACCAAGTCCTTGCTTCCGGTCATATGATTTGTTGCTCCACTATCAAGCAACCATTACACCCCTCCGGAAGCAAACTCCTACAATAGATCAATGCTTGGATTTAGGTACCCATTCTTTAATGGGTCCTTTCATGTTAGTAACAAGGTTCTTAGGAACCAAAATAGACCATTCAATGCACTCATAAGAAGAACCAACATATTTGGCATAAACATGCCCATCACTAGCATGACATAAAACGTAAGAGGGGTTAAAATCGCCGGCCTTGTTGGAGGAGGTGGTCTTGCCCTTCTTGGCATTACCACCCACAAGATTGTCCTTCTTATTCTCATGAGTGAGCTTCCCCGCTTTGACAAAGGTTTCCTTGAGCGGGGGAGCTTGCTTGGTCTTCAACTTCTTCTTCTTCTTAGACTTGGGTGCAAACCCAATCCCTTCCTTTCCTACAACTTCCTTTTGATTGCTCAAAAGGTCATTGAGATTCTTCTCACTTTGGATACATGTCACAAGGCCTTTCTCAAGTTGCTCTTTCAACTTAGAATTTTCCTCCACAAGGTCTGCATGCTCACAACAAGGGTTAGTACCAATGGCATTATCAATTAGCACGAAAGGAGGACACGTGGCTATTTCCTTGAGAGAGGCATGAGCACTCTTCAATGCCTTGTGAGCATTGTCAAGTGCGTCAAACTCTTCCTTGAGTCTATCATGGCCAATCCCAAGTGCAACCTTATCAGATTTGAGCACACGATTACGAACAATAGCATGATCATGATCTTTACATAATTTAGCAAGGTCAACATTTGTGACTCCTCAAGAGCCAAACGAAGACATCACTTTTCCTCAAGAGCAATGGAAAGATCTGCTATCTCATTGCCGTAATCATGACTATGCCCCTTCAACTCATCTAGGGATTCCTCTTGAGACTCAATGATATCATTGGCCTCACCAAGTTGTTCCAAAAGAGCAACAAGGTGCTTCTTGGATTCGCCTTTGAGTTTACACAAGAATTTGTCAAACTCATTCTCATCCTCCTTCTCCTCCTCATGTTCATCCACACAATCCAACAAAGAAGGAGTGGTAGAAATGGAACTTTTAATGTTTGAGGGTTTGACATTGGGGGTTACCTTGGTGATTCCTTTGGCCATAAGGCACATAGCAGTGTGGTTCTCGTTGGAGGCGTCGAAGAGAGACACCTTGGTTGGGGTAGAGGATGCAATTGCCACTGTAGCCATTGCCATCCCTTCACCATGTGTATCTTCGTCATCAACATCATCATCGGAGGGATACTCTTCTTGAGCCACCAACACCTTGTGAGGCGCCTTCTTGGTGAAGTCGTTCTTGTTGGGGAAGGACTTGGCCTTATCTTTGCGGATGAGTTTGCCACCATTGTTTTCCCGCTTCTCATATGGGCAATCCACCACGAAGTGACTCACATTACCACAGTTGTAGCAAGTCCTCACACGTTGCATGCCTTTTGACCCACTTGAGTTGTTCTTGGAGAAGTTGGGCCTTGTGTTTCTCTTGTTGCCCCAAAATTGCCTAGATGCAAGAGCCATGTGCTCATGGTAAGCATATTTGGTGTCTCCGGGTCAACTCTCCTCTTCCTCCTCTTCTTCTTCTTCTTGAATGGCCTTGGCCTTCAAGGCAAGGTTGGGTGATGATTTCTTTGACCGTTGTACACGAGCTAGAGCATTGTCGGCTGTCCTTTTCAAGATGTTCATTGCAATAAACCCGTCCAACATGTTGCTTGACGACAGGGAATGAAAGTCCAGTCTTTGACGGATAACGGAAGACATGGACTTGTTGAATGGCATGATGGCCTTGAGAAACTTAAGCTTGATCAAATTGTAAATCCGTATCCTTGCTCCCATGATCTTGAAGAGTGACGGAAGGACTTGTTACTCTCCGGTAAAGCTCACGTGGGTCCTCATCTTCAATCATCACAAACTCATCGGCCTCATCAAGCACTACCTCAAAGTTGGACCGTTGAATGCTTGAGCTGCCCTTGTATCAAGATACAATGTGTTCCAAACAATCCTTAGTAGGAGTGAAAGGATGCAAGTGAGCTAGATCTTCGGGAGGCACTACAGCTTGAAGAATGAACAAGGCAGAGTGATTGAGTTGATTGTCGGTCTCTTCTCTTGGGGTGAGGTTGTTTGGATCATGCGGGTAGTATCCTTGCTCAATGATTCTCCAAAGTTGAGTTGAGCTGTGATTCAAATGATACTTGATGCGAAAAACCCAATTAGCAAAATCATTCTTAACAAGTTTAGGAGGAGGACCAAGATTAACTATATGAGGTGGGTGCACCGGTCCTCCATAGACCACGGGAGGGGGTAATGAGGCAAAGGTACCCGTCCCACTATTTCCTTAAGGTAGCTTGTTCTTATCAGTGCTAGCCCCATCCTTATCGGAGTGGACATCTGATACTTGTGATCTGCGTTAGGTTTTCCGTGAAGAGGAACGGGTAATTGCAGCACAAAGTGGGTAAGTATTTCCCTCAATTATGAAACCAAGGTTTATCGAACCAATAGGAATATCGATCCTCAACCGTCTTCAGCGGCTGCACACAAATGAACAAACAAATTGCACCCAACGCGGACAAGAGGGTTGTCAATCCCCTTGATCTCGTTATTTGCAAGCAAATGAGTTGTGTAGATAATTGTTGATAAATATAAATTGCAAAATAAATAAAAAGTAAATAGAGGTAGTGAGGTAATAGTAGCGTTTGTAAATATATAAGTGAATAGACCCGGGGCCATAGTTTTTAATACGTCTCCGTCGTATCTACTTTTCCAAATGCTTTTGCTCTTGTTTTGGACTCTAATTTGCATAATTTGAATGAAACTAACCTGGACTGACGCTGTTTTCATCAGAACTACCATGGTGTTGTTTTTGTGCAGAAATAAAAGTTCTCGGAATTGGATGAAACTTTTTGGAGATTTATTTTAGAATAAAAAGAAAAATACTGGAACCAAGAGCCACCAGAGGGGGTGCCTTGGCTGGGCACGATACACCAGGGCGCCACCCCCTCCAGGCGCGCCCTGGTGGGTTGTGGTCACCTCGTGCCCCCCTGACCCTAATTCCAATTCCATAAATACCTATTTTTCAGAGAAAAAATGAGAGAGGGAGTTTTATCGCGTTTGACGAGACGGAGCCGCCGCCACCTCCTGTTCTTCATCGGGAGTCCAGATCTGGAGTCCGTTCGGGGCTCCGGAGAGGGGAATCTTCGGTCTTCGTCATCACCAACCCTCCTTCATCACCAATTCCATGATGCTCCCCATCGGGAGTGAGTAATTCCTTCGTAGGCTCGTTGGTCTGTGAGGAGTTGGATGAGATTCGTCATGTAATCGAGTATAGTTTTTTCAGGGCTTGATCCCTAGTATCCACTATTTTCTGAGATTGATGTTGCTATGACTTTGCCATGCTTAATGCTTGTCACTAGGGTCCGATTGCCATGATTTCAGATCTGAACCGTTTATGTTATCACCATTATATCTATGTTCTTGATCCGATATTGCTAGTCATATGCACCTGCTACGTGTTATGATCCGGAAACTCCGGGGTGACAATAAGTGGGATACTTTCCGGTGATGACCGTAGTTTGAGGAGTTCATGTATTCACTATGCGTTAATGCTTTGTTCTGGTTCTCTATTAAAAGGAGGCCTTAATATCCCTTAATTTCCTTATGGACCCTGCTGCCACGGGAGGGTAGGACAAAAGATGTCATGCAAGTTCTTTTCCATAAGCACGTATGACTATTTACGGAATACATGCCTACATTATATTTATGAACTGGATCTAGTTCTGTGTCGCCCTAGGTTATGATTGTTATATGATGAATATCATGCAACGAATTCACCGATCCAATGCCTACAATTTTTCCACATATTGTTCTTGCTAAGTTACTATTGCTATTGCTACTGTTCCAACTGCTACAAAATCATTGCTATCACCGTTACCGTTACTGTTACTATTACTACTGCTATCAAAACTACCATATTACTCTGCTACTGATCACTCTGCTGCAGATATTTAATCTCCAGGTGTGGTTGAATTGACAACTCAACTGCTAATACTTGCAAATATTCTTTGGCTCCCCTTGTGTCGAATCTATAAATTTGGGTTGAATACTCTACCCTCTAAAACCGTTGCGATCCCCTATACTTGTGGGTTATCAAGACCTTTTTCTGGCGCCGTTGCCGGGGAGCATAACTATATTTGTTGAGTCACTTGGGATTTATATCTATTGATCACTATGAAGAATCTGAAGGATACTAAAACCAAGATCGTTCCCTCTAAGATGAGGAGAGGTAAGGATTTGCCATCACACTCTGCACTTGATTCACCTTCTGTTTTGAGTAGACTTGCAACACTACCACATGCTATTAATCCTGATATGTCGCAAGTTATTGATGATGCTACTTCTGCTATGAATGATGCTTATGATGATGCTAGTACCATGCCTGATAATGTGCCACTAGGTGAATTTCTTGATGAACAAATTGCTAGAGCTATGAAACACCTATTAGACCTAGCTCTCCTAGATTTCAATTGCCTAAGATACCTGAGCGTTATGTTATGTATGAGGAGACAGCTAGAGACTTTCTTGCATGCAATTATAGGGATGATCTTAAGAAATTACTATGCAACCTAAAAGAAAAATCTTTGAATGCTAGAATGAAATGTGATCCTAAGTTTGCTACTTCACTTATCTTTGTTACCGATAAGGATTATGAATTCTCTGTCGACCCAGAGTTAATTACTTTGGTTTAATATGATCCTTTCCATGCTATGAAACTGATACGGTAGTGACACATCTCACTAAGCTAAATTACATAGCCACCCTTTTTGCTCATGATGAGAAAATTCGCTATTACTATATCCTCAAATTATTTCCGTTCTCATTAAAGGGTGATGCTAAGATATGGTACAATACTCTTGCCCCTGGTTGTGTGCGTAGTCCCCAGGATATGATTTATTACTTCTCTGAAAAATATTTTCCTGCTCATAAGAAACAAGCTGCCTTACAAGAAATATTTAACTTTGTGCAAATTGAAGAAGAGAGTCTCCCACAAGCTTGGGGGAGGCTTCTCCAATTGCTTAATGCTTTGCCTGATCACCCTCTTAAGAAAAATGAAATACTTGATATCTTCTATAATGGACTAACTGATGCTTCTAGGGACTTCCTAGATAGTTGTGCTGGTTGTGTTTTCAGGGAACAAACTGTTGAACAAGCCGAGGAACTATTGAATAATATATTGAAGAATTATGATGATTGGACTCTCCCTGAACCACCACCTAAACCCACTTCGAAGAAGAGGGGTATCTTATTTCTCAGTCTTGAAGATATGCAGGAGGCGAAGAAATGTATGAAGGAAAAGGGTATTAAAGCTGAGGATGTTAAGAATTTACCACCTATTGAAGAAATACATGGCCTTGACACACCACCACATCAACACGTGGTAGAGGTAAATTCTTTATTAAAGTTTGATGAAGGTGATATCCCTTACAATAAACATCCTAGTCAGTGCTTATATGAATTTTATAGCTACATTAGAAAACAAGATCACTTCAATGCAAATGTTATGAAACAATTGAAATATAATTCTGATATGATTGCTCGCTTGAGTGACTTGTTATTTAGAATCAGTAATGATGTTAGAGGTGTAGAAAAACATGCCTCTATGGTTCAAACCCAGTTAGAACAAGTTGCTAAATCTCAAAGAGAATTGCTTAACGAAATGAATAATAATATGAATGATTTTGCTGTTAGAGTAGCAACTAGAGGAGGTAAAATGAATCAGGAACCACTTTATCCTAAAGGACACCCAAAAAGAATTGAACAAGACTCTCAGAGAATTAACACTGATGCACCTAGTCCTTCTAAAAAGAAAAAGAAAAATGATAGGACTTTGCATACCTCTAGTGAACCTGAGAAAGAAAAACCTCCTGAAGATAATAATGATGTCTCTATTTCGGATGCTGAAACTCAATGTGGTAATGAACATTCACCCAGTGATAATGAATTTTTTAATGATGATGTTCATGAAGATACTCAACTGAACAATGATAAAGAACCAGATAATGATGTTGAAATAGAACCTGCTGTTGATCTTGATAACCCACAACCTAAAAATAAATGATATGATAAAAGAGACTTTGTGGCTAGAAAACATGGTAAAGAAAGAGAGCCATGGGTTCAGAAACCCTTGCCTTTTCCACCTAAACCATCTAAGAAGAAGGATGATGATGAATTTGAACGCTTTGCTGAAATGATTAGGCCAGTCTTTTTGCGTACCCGCTTAACTGATATCTTAAAGATGGCCCCTTATGCAAAATACATGAAAGACATCATCACTAATAAAAGAAAGATACCTGAAGCTAAAATCTCCACCATGCTTGCTAATTATTCTTTTAAGGATGGAGTATCTAAAAAACTTGGAGATCCTGGAATACCAACTATACCTTGCTCCATTAAAATAAATTATGTCAAAACTGCTTTGTGTGATTTGGGAGTTGGTGTTAGTGTTATGCCTTTCTCTTTATATAAAAGACTTGATTTGAATAAACTCACACCTACTGAAATATCTTTGCAAATGGCTGACAAATCAACTGCCATACCTATCGGTATTTGTGAGGATGTTCTCGTTGTTGTTGCAAATGTTACTATCTTAACAAACTTTGTTATTCTTGAGATGCCCGAGGACGACAACATGTCGTTTATCCTTGGTTGACCCTTTTTGAATACTGCAGGGGCTATTATTGATTGCAATAAAAGCAAAGTCACTTTTCATATCAATGGTAATGAGCATATGGTGCACTTTCCGAAGAAACAATACCAAGTGATTGGTATAAATGTTATTGAAAAATCTCCGACACTCACTATTGGAAGTTTTCAACTACCTCTACCTACTGCCAAAAAGAAATACAACATACTTATTGTTGGGGATATGCATATCCCCATTGAGGTAACTTAGTGATTTACGAAAATTCTTCGGTTTCATGCTAATCGAAAGTGGTTGTTAATAAGACTTGATCAACCTTATTAATGGATCATTTTTGAGAGGTATGAAGTTGATGAATCTAGTAGGCACAACCTTGTGCCCCCACATTTTGTTTTCTATTCTTCTTAGTCATATAAAATAAAATGCCCTGTTTATCCTGTTTTCTGATTTCTCCGTGCAATAAAAATGACCCAAAAATAAAAGTTCTCAGAATGTCTTGCAAATTTAACACAATTTTTTTCTGAATATTTCTGAATCTCTGGTGCAAATAACATCAGAGGGGGTGCACCCGGTGTCCACGAGACACCAGGCATGCCCTGGTGGGTTGTGGTCCCCACGTGGGTCCCCTCACTTACCTCTTTAGCCCATTCCATCTCCTACCTCCAAAAAAAATCACCTTAGCTCTCTCTCTTGTGTTCTTGCTCTCAAACCCGTGGATTTTGATTTCTTTGCTCGAAGCTCCGTTTCCGAAACTATTTTGGGGGATTGCTACTTGGTATGCGACCCCTTCATTGCTCCAATTAGTTTTTGATTTAGTGGTTTATTTTTAGAATAATTAGCTACTCTTGGTGCTGCTGTAGATGGGCTTGCATGTTGAATTCTTAGAGTTCTAAGTAGTTTGAATGCTTAATATGGCCTCTAAGCATCCTTAGTTGTAGTAGCTATCAATCTTACGAAGTTTTGTTGACAAAAAATTTAGGACCCAAATTTTTTCAGAAATTTGTACGCGAATAAAATGAATTTCTTTGGAAGGAGTTCTCCGAGGAGGAAGTCCTCGGAAGCTTCATTGAGTAGAGGCTCAATACGACGGTCTTATGTTGAGCCAAGTGCAAGCTCGATGCGGGATGCCGCTACCAAATCATGCTTATGGCCATGTAACGAATTCATGGTAGGTGCGGGTACCAAGGAGGAATTCGAGCAATTTATCCACAACTCAGAACTTGCCCCCTTCATCGCAGATGAGTGCATTCAACATCTCGACCTCACAAAAACATTCACAAAGAAATTTAAATATTTTGCTCGCGAGTCTAGAGTTTCATTTAACCTTTATGACCATCCCTTTACCATGCCTTTAGATGTGTTCTGTGAAGCATGCAAAATTCCATGTTGGGGTTCGTTAGACGAACCACAAAAATCTAAGTATGAGTCATTTTTGGTTAATCTTTGCTATGGTGAAGATAGAGGAGTGACACAAGGTAGAATAAAAAGTATCCATTTTCCATCTATACACTACTTTGCACTCTTTAATGGAAAATGCATCGTAGGCAAGCAAGATTGCAGCACACTGTGTGCCCCTGATTTGAGTCTTATACTCACTGCTATAACAGGAATTAAAAGTTATAATCTTGGAGAAATAGTTGCACGGAGATTGCAACACAACGCTACTAGTGGTCACTTTTATGGTGGGATCTATGCCTCCCGTGTAGCTACGGAGCTACGTGTATCACCTTGGCCTAACGATCCCATTTTACCTACTCAGTACTTAGACTTTGAGGCCATGAAACGTCATAAGTTCCTTAAGGGCTCAGTCACTAATTATACTTACAACTTGAGGTTCAATAAAGATCCCATTCTACCTGTTGTCTTGCCTGCTCCTGCTCTCTTTGATTATCACAGTAAGTGAAGATACTACGTTCTTGAGAGCGAGGCCCGCGCGTACAATGCGGAGGTCGAAGCTGCCAGACGGGCCGAGGAGCCTGCACCAAGAGCCTCGGTGGGCTATCATTCAGACTATTATCCAGGCTGTGGATGGTGGTTACCAAGCTAGGCCAAAAGCCTAAGCTTGGGGGAGCATGTATTTCCACCGACATTATCTTCATGTTTACACATTTCATTCCAGTTGTCGGTGTCTACACTTTTTCATTGTATTATCCTTGATAGATTTATTTTCTCGCTTTCTTCTTGCGTGTTTGAAAAACTTTGAGAAAATCCAAAAATATTTCTTGCTTCTTTTCGGTTTTTCTTTCTAGTTTAAATTAATTGTAGTAGCAAAAGAAAACCCAAAAAGATTTCTCGTTTCTTCTTTTACTTGTTGGGAGTTTTCCCGTGTAAAATTGTTTTTCTCGTCTTTGTTTTTCCTTCTTTGATTTGTTTTCTTTAAGAAAAACCAAAAACTCTAAAAAAATATTTCAGTGTGTTTCTTTGAAATTCTTTTCCTTTTATTTGAGTTGTACCAAGGAGAAGACCACGATGAAAATGTTGAGTGGCTCTCATATGCATTATTGTTAATCTAACAAAGAGCCCAAATTACTTTGTCTTCTCCTTTTGAATAAAATGTTTGCAGATTCCAGCTTAGTCCATGGCACTCTTGCACTGTTATTATTTTTTATATCATTCGGTCGTGCAAGTGAAAGGCAATAATGACGATATTTGATGAAGTGACTGTGGTAGAGAGAAGCGGGTATGAACTCAACCTGTTTTTGTTTTTGTAAATATGTTTAACCTAGTATCCGTGATTCAGTGTATTATGATCAAACATGTTTGCAATGACAATTAGAGATTATAGTTGCTCATGCCATGCTTAAGTAGCTAGGAGTGGATAATGATTTATCTTGGACGTCAACATGCATTAAAATGGTTGTGATGTAGTATGTTGATATGGTATCCTCCTCGGAATGTTTCAAGTGGCTTGACTTGGTACATGTTCATGCATGTAGTTGAATCAAAACCAACATAGCCTCTACGATATTT
This sequence comes from Elymus sibiricus, assembly GCA_039707655.1. NCBI lineage: Eukaryota > Viridiplantae > Streptophyta > Magnoliopsida > Poales > Poaceae > Elymus > Elymus sibiricus. The sequence continues at coordinate 106,392,372 of CM077663.1, read as the reverse complement.
ATGTTCATGGTGTTTATATCCTACTCATGCTAGTATTCAATGTTGATTATGCATAACGCATGTTCATGACCGTTTTCGCTCTCTAGCTGGTCGCTTCTCAACCTAGTTGCTAGCCTTCACCTGTACTAAACGGGAATACTGCTTGTGCATCAAAATCCTTACACCAAAGTTATTCTAGATGAGTCCAATATATCTACCTATATGCAGTATTACCTAGCCGTTCTAAGAAAATTTGCATGTTCCACCTCTAAAATTTCAAATGAACATCTGTTTTGTGTGCCTGGACCGCTCATGGAGCGACAGGGGGCGGTCAGTATCTTCCATGTTATGCGGGTTATTCTCATGATGAGTGTTTATTCACTCGTCCTTGCACGAGAGGGGCGGTAATAGGGATTCCCAGTCTCGAAATCAAAAATTGCATATAATTAAACAAAACTCCCCCAGGAATGTTGTTGGTATGGATGGTACCCGTGGATTTGGCTAGCCGTGGAATGTGTTTGTTGGTGGAGGGGGAGTAAACCTTTACTTTTACAGCTTGGGAACCACGCTAATGTGTTTAGCATGGAAGATATTGATAACTCTTGGTCGTAACGTTGACACGAAGGGTGCACCTCCCAAAATTATATTTATCTCTTATTTAAGCTTTGAGCTCTAGTACCTCTCCAAATCCCTGCTTCCCTCTGCGAAGGGACTATATATTTACTTGTATGTTGAGTCATCACCTTCTCAAATAAGCGCCAGATCTGAGAGCACTATTGTCATCCTCATGCATCGTGTATAGTTAATGTTGGATGCATCATGACTGGATCTTTTCTACCATGAATTACAATGTTTAGTCGCTGCTTGAACTTTGGAGGTGCTTTGCATTTATGTTTTGCAGTCTCAGAAAGGGCTAGCGAGATACCACTATTGTCATAATATGTCATGGCCGTTTTGACAAAGTGTTGGCGCTTGAGATATTTTATTATTACTCTCTAGTTGATTATGCCATTTATATGAGTTAATATAATTTCTAAGAGTTATTATTGACATGGTTAGTCATGATCTTTGCTGAAAACATGGGTGCTACTTAAGCATATTTATGTAAACAAGAACAAAAGAGTTTGTAAAAGTTTTTCTTTTTTTTTCCTTTTCAGTTTGTCAACTGAATTGCTTGAGGACAAACAATGGGTTAAGCTTGGGGGAGTTGATACGTCTTCGTCGTATCTACTTTTCCTAACGCTTTTGCTCTTGTTTTGAACTCTAATTTGCATGATTTGAATGAAACTAACCCGAACTGACGTTGTTTTCAGCAGAACTACCATGGTGTTGTTTTTGTGTAGAAATAAAAGTTCTCGGAATTGGACGAACCTTTTTTCAATTTATTTCAGAATAAAAGAAAATTACTGGAACCAGGAGCCACAGGAGGGGGTGCCCTGGCTGGCACGATACACCAGGGCGCGCCCTGGTGGGTTCTGGTCACCTCGTGGCCCCCCTGACCCGAATTCCAACTCCATAAATACCTATTTTCGGAGAGAAAAATAAGATAGGAAGTTTTATCATGTTTTACGAGACGGAGCCGCCGCCACCTCCTGTTCTTCATCGGGAGGCCAGATCTGGAGTCCGTTCGGGGCTCCGGAGAGGGGAATCTTCGGTCTTCATCATCACCAACCCTCCTTCATCGCCAATTCCATGATGCTCCCCACCGGGAGTGAGTAATTCCTTCGTAGGCTAGCTGGTCATTGAGGAGTTGGATGATATTCATCATGTAATTGAATTAGTTTTGTTAGGGCTTGATCCCTAGTATCTACTATGTTCTGAGATTGATGTTGCTATGACTTTGCCATGCTTAATGCTTGTCACTAGGGCCCGAGTGCCATGAATTCAGATCTGAACCGTTTATGTTATCACCATTATATCTATGTTCTTGATCCGATCTTGCTATTCATATGCACCTACTATGTGTTATGATCCGTCAACCCCGGGGTGACAATAATTGGGATACTTTCCGGTGATGACCGTAGTTTGAGGAGTTCATGTATTCACTATGCGTTAATGCTTTGTTCCAGTTCTCTATTAAAAGTAGGCCTTAATATCCCTTTGTTTCCTTATGGACCCCGCTGCCATGGGAGGGTAGGACAAAAGATGTCATGCAAGTTCTTTTCCATAAGCACGTATGACTATTTACGGAATACATGCCTACATTATATTTATGAACTGGAGCTAGTTCTGTGTCGCCCTAGGTTATGACTGTTATATGATGAATATCATCCAACGAATTTGCCATTCCAATGCCTACGAGTTTTCCACATATTGTTCTTGCTAAGTTACTATTGCTATTACTACTGTTCCAACTGCTGCAAAATCATTGGTATCACTGTTACCGTTACTGTTACTGTTACTACTGCTATCAAAACTATCATATTACTGTGCTACTGATCACTCTGCTGTAGATATTTAATCTCTAGGTGTGGTTGAATTGACAACTCAACTGCTAATACTTGCAAATATTCTTTGGCTCCCCTTGTGTCGAGTCTATAAATTTGGGTTGAATACTCTACCCTCGAAAACTGTTGTGATCCCCTATACTTGTGGGTTATCAGTTTTCCCTAGCGGCATCTCTCATGTAGGCAGCTTACGGTGGGTAACAAATTATGTTGGGCAATTGATAGAAAAGCGGATAGTTATGCGATTTTCACGGCAATAATCATGTGTATATAGGCATCACGTCCATAAACAAATAGGCTGACTACTGCCTGCACCTATTACTATTACTCCACTCATTGACCGCTATCCAGCATGCATCTAGAGTATTAAGTAAAATAGAGTAATGCATGGAGAACGATGACATGATGTAGACAAAGTAAACTCAAGCAATATGAATGAACCCCGTCATGTTATCCTTAGTAGCAACAACACAAAGATGCATCTTGTCCCCTACTTTGTCACTAGGATATAGAAACTCGCCAGGTTGAACCTACCATAACGCACCACTCCCACCGATGAAATATCAATCTACTTGGCCAAAGCACATCAATAGATCGGAGAGCATTATGAAGCTATAATGATCATGCAATTAAGAGACAATATATATCAAAGGCATCTCAAATACTTTTCATGAATAATCTGAACTTAAACCCACAATTCATCGGATCCCAACAAACCCACCACACAATAGGATTACATCGGATAGATCAAAGCGAAGATGACCATTGTATTGAAGATCAAGAGATAGAGAGATTGCCATCTAGGTACTAGCTATGGACCCGTAGGTCTATGGTGAACTACTCACACATCATCATGAGGGCAGTAAGGTTGATATAGAGGCCCTCCATGATTGATCCCCCTCTGGTAGGGTGCCGGAACGGAGCTCCAGATGGCCTCGCGATGGAACAGAGACTTGCGGCAGCGGAAAAAGGGTTTCGGGACTGCTTCTGTTTTTTTTTGCAATATTAGAGAATTTATAGGCCAAAGAGGGGCGTCGGGAGGCAGCCGAGGGGGCCACCACATATCAGGGTGCGCCCCCCCTAGATCGCGCCCTGATGTGTGGTGGGGCCCTCGTGCACCTCCCGGCCTCCTTCCGAAGCTTCCAGGTCTTCTTATGGTCCAAAAAAATCATCAAAAAGTTTCGTGGCAATTGGACTTCGTTTGGTATTGTAAACCTGAAAAGTAAAAAAACATAAAGAAAACATCAACTGGCACTGGGCACTGGGTCAATAGGTTAGTGCTCAAAAATATTATAAATTGGTAAATAATGACCCACAAAGTATCCTAGAATGATAATATATCAGCATGGAACAATAAAAAATTATAGATACGTTGGAGATGTATCAAGCATCCCCAAGCTTAATTCCTGCTCGTCCTCGAGTAGGTAAATGATAAAATCAGAATTTTTGATGTGACATGCTATCCATTATGTAATCGTATTCAGGTATGCTCATTGAGAAAAGATGAATCAACAATATAACACAACAATATTCAAAGTGTAAGAAACAAAATCATTAATCCTTAAAAGTATACGATCCTTAAGAAATGTTTGCCCCCTCACTCATCTTATTATATTAGCAAGGCATGGCTCCATCTTCACCACATTAGTACAAATGTTAAGCACCACGGTGTCCAAGTCAGCCTGTTGGATCGTACTTTTTCAATATGCATCAACTTTTTATTTTTCACGCAATACAGGAGCGTGAGCCATTGGACATAGCATTTAGGTAGAATAGAGTGTGGTGATAGATATCAAAGGGGTGAAAAGTGGAGAAGATAGTCTCACATCAACTAGGCGTACCAACGGGCTATGGATATGCCCATCGATAGATATCAATGCGAGGAGTAGGGATTGCCATGCAAATGATGCACTAGAGCTATAAGTGTATTAAAGCTCAAATGAAGCTAAGTGGGGTGTGCATCCAACTTGCTTGCTCATGAAGACCTCGGGCATTTGAGGAAGCCCGTCATAGGAATATACAAGCCAAGTTTGTAATAATAATAGGTAATTCTCACTAGCATGTGGAAGTGACATATCTTGAGACTCTCTACATGAAGAGCATGGTGCCACTTTGAGGCACAAGTGTGGTAAAAGATAGTAGCAAAGTCCCTTCTCTCATTTTCTCTCATTTTTTATAATGGTGGGCTCATTTGGCCTCCCCCATCTTTATTTTTCATCTGGAGTCTCATCTTGACTTATGGGAGAATCATAGTCTCCATCATTCTTTCCTCACCTGGACAATGCTCTAATAATGATGATCATCACACTTTTTATTTACTTACAAGTCAATATGGAGAACTAATATGAAGATATGACTCGGTATGAATGCCTCTGGCAGTGTACCAGGATGTGCAATGATCTAGCGTAACATGTATCAAAATATGAGGAACGATGGCTTTGCCACAAATACTATGTCAGCTCTATATGATCATGCAAAGCAATATGACGATGAACAAACTAGTCATGTGAAGTGACGATGGAATTTGCATGGCAATATATCTCAGAATGGCTATGAAAATGACATGATAGGTAGGTATAGTGGCTGTTTTGAGGAAGATATAATAAGGCTGATGTGCTACAGAGCGTATCATGTCATAGGGTTTGGATGCACCGACAAACATTGCACCGATCCTCAAGGTGAGAATGGGCAATGCACGGTACCGAAGAGGCTAGCAAATATGAGAAGGTGAGGTTGCGTATGTCCATGGTTTCTCATTAGTCATGAAGAACTCATATACTCATTGCAAAGTTTTATTAGTTTTATCACAAATCAAGGTACTACTCGCATGTCCCGAGGGAAGAGGTTGGAGGGAGTGAACCATCACGCGCTTCCGACCCGAAACAACACTAGGATTTCAACGAGGAATAGAAATGCTCACACATCATCACCATGCCTCTTTAATTTTTAGATGAACAAAAAGGTCAACCTTTCTTAATATCGACACTTCTACGGGTCATCAATTATGAACTCACACCTATTTCATATTACCACATCAATATCATTTCTCTATATGTGCTACATGATGGTTTTGATTATCACTCATTGAATACCTAATATTTTTGGACTAGTCTTATGACCCATGAAAATTACCATCACTATTTATTAACTCTCAAACAAATATAAGTGAAGAACGAGAGTCAAATCATTTCTATAAGATATACACGCCAACGTGCTCAAAAAGATATAAGTGAAGTACTAGAGCAACTGTTAAGCTCAAAAGATATAAGTGAAGCACATAGAGTATTCTAACAAATTATGATGAAGGTGTGTCTCTCTTAAATAGGTGTGTCCAGCAAACAATGACTGTGGCAAACTGAAAGTAAAAGCAAACAAAAGCAAACGACGCTCCAAGCAAAACTCATATCATGTGACGAATAAAAAATAGCTTCAAGTGACATACCGATGGATTAAGACGAAAGAGGGGATGCCTTCTGGGGCATCCCCAAGATTAGACACTTGAGTCTCCTTTAAAATATTATCTTGGGGTGCCTTGGGCATCCCCAAGTTAGGCTCTTCCTACTCCTTATTCCGTGGTCCATCATAATAACACCCAAAACTTGAAAACTTCAATCACACAAAACTGAACAAAACTTCGTGAGATCCGTTAGTATAAGAAACATATTGCATACTTTAGGTACTGTTATAAATTGATTATTATTTCATAATTGCATAATAGGTACTGTATTCTAACTTCTCCATGGCTTATACCCCCCGATACAATCCATAGCATAATCAAAATAAGCAACTATGCAAGCAAAAATAGAATATGTCTAAAACAGAATAGTCTGTAGAAATCTGTAGAGAGCCTATACTTATGTAACCCTAAAAATTCTGAAAAATTATGAAAGCCTCGAAAATTTGTACATAAACACTGTGTAAAAATTTCAGATCATTATCACGCTCCAATAAAAACTTAAAATTCCTGTACTGGAGTCAGAAGTTTCTATTTTGTTTCAGCATCGATTCTACTTATCTTGAGAGTCATCCCAAAGGCTTTACTTGGAACAAACACTAATTTAAACACAAAAACATAATCATTACAGAAGCAATAATCATTTTATCAAAAATAAACAGAAAGTTTAAAGCAAACATTTAGAGATAACTATTGGGTTGCCTCCCAACAAGCGCTATTGTTTTATGCCCCTTGCTAGGCATAATGCATAGTTTCAAGTATTGTCGTCTTTGACATCAAGCTCCTCAATGGCACAACCACAGATAATAGGTGCAATAGGAGGCTTGGCAATAGGATCCTTTATCAAGTTTATAAAGTTGGGATGAACACTAATCATCTTTAGATCCTCGTTTCTTTTGGTAGGAGGTGTACTAATGCTCTTAGGAATATATATGAACTTTGGGTTTTTGTTTTGAGAGGTACTAGCATTAGTTTAGAAGGTGTGAAAGCGGAACCTACTTTGTCAATGACCTCTTCCATTCTATCAATTCTATTAAAGTCTTGTTCTATCCTCTCATCAATTGTAGTGTCTTTCTCCTTTAAAGCTTTCAAAGTCATTCCTACCTGTGACCCAAGTTGAGTGATATGATTATGGAGTCTTTTATCCAACTCCTCAATTGGTTTATTTGTGATCATTTTCTTTTCAATAGCATCAAGACTTTGCATAACATGTTCCAAGGTCAACATGATCTCATTGACAATAATGGGTGGCGTCCCTACAAGATTTTCAATTGCTGTATACGCCAGGAGCCCCCTGAGGACGCGGAGGGGTTCCCACCCACGTCCAAGTGGAAGCCCCATGCTCCGCGCTGGCGGATGACACTGTCCTCCAATGACTATGCCCACGCCTAGTGGAAGCCCTATGTTCTGCGCTGGGGGAAGACAAAGACGAAGACTAGCCTAGGTGCCGGATGCGGCAGCTCTTTGCCCCTTTTTGTATTCGAATTTGCCACCTTTTGGAATGAAATTTGGAGTTCTTGCGGTTTTCTTCAGGAAAGGGGGAGGGGCATTCTCTTCTGGTAACATTTTTCCGTTTTGCGTCTTGCTTTCTTTAAGAGGTTCGGCAGCTGCCGCCGCTCTTTCTCTCTCGCGCGTCCCGCGAGTGGGGGCTGGACACGGTGGGCGCGTTCCCGTGCACACCTCGCCAAGGCATTGGTGCTCGAACCCTTGCGCGACACGCTCGACCGAATCGGCAGGGACTCTTGGCACAAAGGAGTACAATGCTACCTATTACGTCATGAGGGAGCATCATGAAAAAGTCTTTCCAAAATACATTCAAATCTCCACGAGGCCACGTTTATAACCCTCACAGGTAAACACGAAGACTACCTATGGAGACATGCTGCCGCTGTCGCCCTCATCGTCACGACCGTCGCCGGACTCGTGCTCCTCGACCTCAAGCTGGTCCTCCCAGTCAGCAGAAGAAAACCCCGTGATCAAGTCCTCCACATGGTCCTCCACCCACTCGGCAAGGGCACCTTGGACCACTTCGGGCACGGGGGTGAGCACAGCCTCGAAGTCGAAGTGTGGGTCGAGGCGACGGAGATGGCTAAAGATGCGTGAAGCCGCCCACGCGAGGAGGTCGCTGTGTTTCTCCTCCACGAGTTCACGGATCTTCTCCGCACCCCCTCAAGACGCTCCACGACCCTAGTGAAGAAGCCCAGGTACCCGGCATCATCAGGGACGAGTGGGCTCGAGACGCTCTCGCCGCAGATGCTGCTCAAGGCCCGGGAGGCCCTTTTCTCAAGGGACTGGAACATCTTGGACCGCGTGTGCTGCAGCCCGCGAGCACGGTCCGCCTCATCCGAAGCCTTCTCCGTAAGGGAAGTAACGCCCTTCACCTGCTTGTAGAGGAAAGACAGCTCGGCCTCGGCAGCAGCCTGGGCATCCATCGCGGCCTTCTCGCATCGCTCCGCCAGGACTAACCTTTTCCTGAGGTCGTCGGCCTCGCTTTTCAGGTCGTCGCGTCGCTTGCAGAAACGGGACTCCTGGAGCTTCAACTTCGCGCGGTAATCCTTGGTGAGGGCGCACCGGACCTCCACCACTTTGTCGCTGATCTCCCCCTGGACCTTCGCCTCCCGGATGGCTAGGGAGTCCTCGGCGGTGGACACCTGGCGCTCCCTCACCTCCAGCCTCTCGCGCTCCAGACTCTGCTCCATCGCTTCCAGCGTCAGCGTGTCTTCAGGTATGCGGGGCCCCGCACCGCCTGTGGGTGGCTCGACCGCCAGGGCGTCAAGCGCGGCCCTGCGCACCTGGACTTGCCTTTCAAGGGCAGCATTGGAGGCTCGAAGCTCCTCCAAGCGCTTCTCCGCGGCCTTGCGTTGGCTGTCTGCGGCTTGGGCCTCCGCGAGGGCACGATCGCAGGCCTCCCTCGCCGCAGCAAGGGACCCCTCGGCATCCGCATGAGCACGCTCATGCTGCAGACGGCCGAGGTTAACAGCGACCCCAAGCCGGTGCCATTCTCGCGCTAGGCACTAGCGCTCCGCTTCGAGGCAGGTGTCGGTGTCGACAAGCTCAACTACCAAAAGCCCCAGCGCGTTCGCTGCGGTTTGGAGGAGACCACGCCGCGTGGTGCTGCGACCACGCGCGAGCTCGAGCGCCCGGCCGGGGCCTTCGTCTTCCCCTGGGCCAGCAGGGAAGGCATGCGAAGGGCCGCACGCCCCCGGCGCGAACCCGGGGGCTTGGGGCTCCTCGCCCTCCCCTCCGGATGGAAGCAGCGCCCCTTGGAAACCCGTGTCTTCGCTCGAGAAGGGCCTCAACGCACGGGGCGCCTGGCTCTCTGAAAAGATCGTCAGCGGAGGACACGGCCCCGCCCCTGCAAGCTGAGGGCCGTGCAAGGAGAAGAACGTAGGAAACTCACGCTCAAGACCTCCCAAGGGCCCCTCGAGCTCAGGCACAAACGCCACTCCGCACGGGGTCACGTGACCCGCGGGGTGCAAGGCCACCAGACCTCGGGAGGTGGGGTTGGCGGTGCATCTCTCTCTTCGTCGGGAGGAGACCTGCGGAGTAGAGACTCAGAAGGTGCACATCAGGAGAAGACTGAGGGGACTCGGACACTTAAACATCCACGGCGATCCACTTCCTCTTCATCGGCACCCACAGTGCTGAGCTGCTACTGCCCCCGGGTCCCCTCCTCTTCTGACGAGCACGGGGGTCTGAGGACGATTCGTCGGCATCTGGCGCGAGGCGCTCTGTAGCGGAGGCGACGGCCGTCGTCGCCAACGCAATGTTGCCCTCACCCCCAGGCAGGGCCGTGATAGGTGCCCGGGGGACGGGCGACGCAGGGCACCCCTCCGCGGTCGACCAGAGGGCCTCGGCCTTAGGACCCTCAGGACCGGAGGGCCTCAGGATAGGATTGGCCTGGGGACCCGCTCCCTCCTGAGGAAGTAATCCCCACTCGTCGAAGCGTGGCATCTGCTGGGCGAAGGCTTCCCCGTCCCGGTGGTTGTACAGAGGGAGCCCATCTCGGGGAAGCTCGCCCAGTTCCCCGCCAGCCAGATGGCGAAGTAGTTCGCGCATCGTGCTGGAAGGAAGAGGGGGAACCTGGAGCCTTATGGCGTCGCGAGGGCCCGCGAAGGTCCACATCGGGCGAGAATGGCACTGGAGAGGAGCAATTCGTCGGCGGGTGAACTCCCGCACCACCATCGCCATCGTCACCGCCTCCTTCTTCAAGTCGGCCAGCCTGGCCGAAACCCGCGTGAGCCGCGGGTCGTCAAGCTAATTGTGCCCCCACCCGGGGCTCGGCTCGGCAGGGACCATCGGGATTTGTAGCAGGGGGCTGGGAGCAGTAGCATCGACGTACATCCACTGCTTCTGGAAGCCCTCTACGTTTGGGGAAAGCCGGGCATCGAGGGCCCCGCTGGCTGTCGCGGCGGTGGCTTGCAAGGACACGCATCTCGAGCAATGCCTTCCAGGGTTCATCTGGAGGGAGAAGAAGTGGCGAAGCAGAGCCACAGAAGGGGAAATGCCAACAAAGGCCTCGCACAAGAACGCGAAAGCGGAAAGGAGGACGATGGAACCAGGGTCAAGATGCAGCGCATGGACTTGATAATGCGCGAGCACGGTGGAGAAGAAGTCTGAAAACGGCGGCAGCAAGCCTGAAAAGAGAGCATGGAGATGGAGGGGAATGTTGGTGGCCTCCAGGTCAGTCTGAGGCCACGAGCCCGGCCAAATCTTGGTAGCCCCCCACTCGTTGGAGCCGGCGGCGACTGCCACACGGACATTCTCCAACCCTTCAAGATTGACCACCAAGGATCGGCCCAACGCGGGCTCCGGCTCCAACGGAGGCCCGGACGCCTTCGGGGCCTCGCCCCCCTTCTTCTTGGAGACCATGGCGGACGGCCAGATCGGGGCGGGCGCAAGATTCGACAGACAAGGCGCGAGCCGTGGGAGAAGGGGGAATGGACAACAGGTTCGAAGAGGAACAATGACGGCTTGGTGGCGTGCGCTAGGCTGTTTGTCAGCAAGGGCAGTTGCCGAGGCAGTGCGGAGAAGTGGAGGCGTCCACGTCTCAGAGGGCGCCACGTGTTAAGCCTGGCCCGCAGGCGAATAGGGCCCGCGGCGCTCGGGCCTGCCTCCTTTGGCTTCGCCCCGAAGCCAACCCAAGTGCGCCTTGGGCCCGGGGGCTACTGTCGGCGTTCTGGGAACGGGGGTACCCAGACCTGCCTGCCTACGGCCCAGGGCATGGCCCACTTCGACCGCCAGTACGGACCGGCGCAACATCACTCAAGGCAAGGCCCTAATTGAGAGCCCCACCCTCGCGAGGAGGACGACGGCAAGAGCCCCAGAAGAAGGAAGCCTCCCCAGGTTGCCTCCCAAGGGGCGGAGATCTCTATGCAGCGCTCGGCCTCGGGAGGCTGAGGTGACGCAAGCCGGGCCAGGCGGGCGCCAGCGGGCACAGAAGAAGCAGTTTCCTCTTCGGTGCAAAGGAGGCAAGGACGTACGCGGGTTCCCAAGACAACCCCCAAAGGTTTCCATTCCGGCGCAACAAGACCAAGACCGCGAGCCCCGCAGGACGAACGTCATCGCCGAGCCCACCTCTGCATCACCACCAGCTACATTGCAGGCGAAGACCACCTTTCGTCAAGATAAGGTGTACTCCTTGTCCCCCTTCGAAAATGGCCGTTGTGGGATCCCTTCCCGCCAATGCGATAAGGGAAGAGGACCCGGGCCATTATAAATAGAGGCTAGGCTGCGCCGTAGAAGAAGAGAGATCCGGAACCACCCGAGCGCCCTCGCGAGGTTGCTCACCACTGTACCAGTTCATCCACAAACCTCCTCGTGAGGCAATCCACCCAAAGCAGGAGTAGGGTTTTACGCTTCGCAGCGGCCCGAACCTGGGTAAATCTGTGTGTCAGTCCTCTTCCCTGTGATTGACTGAGTTCGATTCGGCTGGGCTGTGGAGCTGTGAGCTTGAAGCCGAAGCTGTTGGGACCTTCGCACACGCCCCTGAGTTCGAACCTCTTTGGGTTTTGTGGAGCCCAAAATCCAACAGACTTAACTTGGGGAATAAATGTAGACAAGAGTAGTCGTTTGGCAAGATAAGAAGAACTATTCTTTCGAAGATCGTCATTGATAGCTTTAAGAAACTCATGCTCGTGCTCTAAATTTAGCCTCTCGAAGCATAGCTTCTCATGAGTTCTTAAGAGCTCTCTATGATCTTCTTGAGTAGATTCATGGACTAACTTAAGAGTGTTTAGTTCTTTAGTTATAAGCTCAATCTCCTTCTTATCATCATCACACGATTTATCTTGACTACCATGATTATTATCAAGTTCATTTTGACTAACGTCACTAGTTTTATCAAAGAGCAAGTCATCATCTCCTAATATATCATCCTGATCGCTGTTGAACTCAATGTATTCGGGGTGTGATACCTTGGGCCTTTAGCCATGAAGCAACTTCCACTTCCTTCATTTGGTGAATCAAATATGTCATAGGAGTTGGAGGTTACGAGAGCTAATCCGGCAACACCTTCATCTTGACTGTAGTCGGAGTCGGAGTGGTAGCTTCTCTCGGATTGACTGTCGGAATCGGATTCGGAAACCCATTCAACAACATGAGCTTGATGTCTTCTTCTTGTGTAGCTCTTGGTGTACTTGTCCTTCTTCTCCGAGTCCTTGCTTCTCCGGGAGGGTCTTCGTTCATAGCGATCTTCTCTACTCCTTCTCTCTCTACGAGGTGATTCATCTCTTGAGCTTCATCTTCTAGGTAACTCTTCTCTTCTTTTGTGGTGGGCGTGCACTCATTGGAGTAGTGTCCGGGCCTTCCAGAATTGTAACAATTCTGGTCATGACTAGAGGAACGCTTCTCTTCATATCTTGAGTTGGAGCTTCTCTCTTTGCCTCTATTCTTGTAGAACTTGTTGAGTTTCTTGACCATGAGGCTTATCTCTTCATTGGTAATAGGATTGTCACTTGAGGTAGCGGGAGTGTCACTTGAAGCTTTGTATGCACCGCTTGACTTGTTGTGGAGATCTTCTTTGTCTTTGAGTGACATTTCATGAGCAACAATCCTTCCAATGACTTTGGTAGGCTTGAGATCTTTTTAGTTTGGCATCATTTGGATGAATGTGCACACGGTGTCGTACTTTCCATCCAAGGCTCTAAGGATCTTCTTGATGATGAATTTGTCGGTTGTCTCTTCACTTCCTAAACCAGCAATCTCATTTGTGATGAGAGCAATCCTAGAATACATTTCCGTGACTCCTTCACCATCCTTCATCTTGAACTTGTCAAGTTGACTTTGTAGCACATCCAACTAAGATTTCCTGACGGATTCGGTACCTTCGTGCATATCAACCAAAGTATCCCAAATTTCCTTTGCATTCTCAAGACGGCTTATCTTGTTGAACTCTTCGGGGCATAAGCAGTTTAATAGAGTGTCGCATGCTCGAGCGTTGTATTGCAACATGTTCAATTCTTCCACGGTCGCTTCACGATCTGGTTCCTTTCCATCACCAAAGAATTCACCTTGCAATCCAACACGAATAATAGCCCATACGACAGGGTTATGACTAAGAATATACATTTTCATTTTGTGCTTCCAACTAGCAAAGTTTGTACCATCAAAATATGGAACTCTATGATGATAATTTCCCTCACTAGACGCCATACTCACCTAGGTTTTGAAACCAATGCAATGGAGACCAATGCTTTGATACCACTTGTAGGGTCCGAAGTATGTCTAGAGGGGGGGATGATTAGACTACTTAACCAAATTAAAAATCTAGCCTCTTTCCAATTTTAGTGTTGGCAAGTTTTAGCAATTGTAGCAAGTCATGTACACCCTACACATGCAAGTCTAAGAGTATAGCAGTGGAAAGTAAAGACATGCACATGAAAGTAAAGGTAGGGATAGGAGGATCAAACACAATTGATGACACGAAGATTTTTCCCGTGCTTCCGATAGGTGGTGCGATCTTACGTCCACGCTGATGAAGACTTCAACCCATAGAGGGTAGCGGTCGCGAGAGTCCACGGAGGGCTCCACCCTTTAGGGTCCACAAAGTAGCAACCTCGTCTATTCCATCACGGCTTCCGTCCATGAAGTACTAGCCTCACTATGGGTAGATCTTCATGAAGTAGGCGATCTCCTTGCCCGTTGATACGTCTCCAACGTATCTATAATTTTTTCTTGTTCCATGCTGTTATATTATCATTCTTGGATGTTTTACAATCATTTTATAACAACTTTATATCATTTTTTGGGACTAACCTATTGACATAGTGCCAAAGTGCTAGTTGCTGTTTTTGCTTGTTTTTTACTTCGCAGAATATCAATATAAAACGGAGTCCAATCGCGATGAAACTTTTTGGAGATTTTTTCTGGACCAGAAGACACCCAGTGGGCCAAAGAAGTGTCGAAGAGGTGGGCCGTGGAGACCACAACCCACCAGGGCGCGCCAGGGGGGGCCCGGCGCACCCTGATGGGTTGCGCCCTCCTCGGGGCCCCTCTCCACCGCCTCTGATGCCTATAAATTCCCAAATATTCCAAAAATCCTAGGGGAGTCGACGAAACACAATTCCAGCCGCCGCAAGTTCCAAAACCTCGAGATCCAATCTAAACACCATCACGGAGGGGTTCATCTTCCTCATAGGTGCCTCTCTGATGATGCGTGAGTAGTCCACCATAGACCTACGGGTCCGTAGGCAATAGCTAGACGGCTTCCTCTCTCTCTCTCTTATGATTCTCAATACAATGGTATCTTGGAGATCTATTTGATGTAAACTTTTGCGGTGTGTTTGTTGGGATCCGATGAATTTTGAGTTCATGATCAGTTTCTATCCATGAATATTATTTGAGTCTTCTTTGATCTCTTATATGCATGAGTACTTATAGCCTCATATTTCTTCTTCGAATCTTTGGTTTAGTTAGTCCGACTAGATCGACTTTTCTTGCCATGGGAAGAGGTGCTTTGTGATGGGTTCGATCTTGCGGTGTTCTTTCCCAGTGACAGAAGGGGCAGCAAAACACGCATGTATCGTTGCCATTAAGGATAACAAGATGGGGTCTATTCCTACATGAATAGATCTTGTCTACATCATGTCATTGTTCTTATTGCATTACTCCGTTTTTCCATGAACTTAATACACTAGATGCATGCTGGATAGCGGTCGATGTGTGGAGTAATAGAGGTAGATGCAGGCAGGAGTCGGTCTACCTATCTTGGACATGATGCCTATATAATGATCATCGCCTTGGATATCGTCATGACTATTCGATTTTCTATCAATTGCCCAACAGTAATTTGTTCACCCACCGTGCGATATACTCATGAGAGAAGCCACTAGTGAACCCTACGGCCCCCGGGTCTACTTTTCCAACATATTGCTTTTCGATCTATCTTTTTGCCTCTTTGTTTTCAGATCTACAAAACCAAAAACCCTTAAACATATTGCTGCATATTTTATTTGCTCTTTTTATTTTGTGTTCTTGAGAGATCTATCTCTCCTATCTATCACTACCTAATCTATCTTTTTATCGTAGAGAGATTGACAACCTCTCTTTCGCGTCGGGTTGCAAGTATTTGTTGTTTGTGTGCAGGTGCTGCTTATTGGGTGGTGGTGATCCTCCTACTGGTTCGATAACCTTGGTTTCATAACTGAGGGAAATACTTACCGTCGTTGTGCTGCATCATCCCTTCCTCTTTGGGGAAATACCAACGTAGTCTCAAGCCATGTCACCCGTACTAACTTCTTGGTTCAATTCCACAACACAAAGAAGGAGGCTCCGAAGTGACACCTAACCAATCTAGGAGACACCACTCTCCAAAAGGTAATAGATGTGGTAACAATGATGAACTCCTTGCTCTTGTGCTTCAAAAGATAGTCTACTCAACACGCAATCACTCCTCACAGATTTGGCTTGGTAGAAGAGGTTGATTGGGTGGAAAGCATCTTGGGGAGGCTAGAAATCAAGATTCATATGGTTGGAGTGGAGGATCTTGATCTCAAGACATGAGTAGGTGGCTCTCTCTCAGAAAAATGAATAGGGCAAGTGTAGGTATGTTCTGAGTGTTTCCTCTACGAGTGAGAGGAGGTGGTGGTGTATATATAGGTATCTCCAAAAATCCAACCATTACAACATTATTTGCCTAGCTCAATGAAACCGGAGTAAAAACTCGGTTGCGCCGACTAGTGCAAAATGTGGCAACTTTTGGTTTTTCGGTGAGACCAATATATAAATCTTGGTGGTACTCCCTCCGTTTCTTTTTACTCCGCGTATAAGATTTGGTCAAAGTCAAACAACACAAAGTTTGACCAAATTTATATCAAAAAATATGAACATGTACTATTGTAAAACTATATAGTATGAAAATACATTTTGCAAAGCTTGACTTTGACCAAACCTTATATGTAGACTAAAAAGAAACAGAGGGAGTACCTATATGGGTGACCTAGGGAGATTCCAAATCTTGGTGAGACCGATTCTCAAAACTCGGAAATTACGATTCTTGAAAATACGATACCAGAGAGTTGGTCACTGGTTTCGGTTGCACCGAAGTGGAATATTGGTGGCACCGAGACTTAGGGGTTTTGGCTAGGATCTGTCTAGGGTAAAACTCGGTGGGGCCGATTCTGAAAAGTTAGTGACACCGTTTTTAGTGGTAGGGTTTAGACAAAGATTTGTGGGAGAATTTCATGTGTATTTTTGGTGGCTAATCTCTAAGCACTTGAGCAACCAGATCATCATAGGAACCTCATCCCCTTTTAATAGTATTGGCTTTCCTATGGACTCAAAAGTGATTTCTCACAAAATGTAAAATGTAGAGTCTTCAAGCTTGTTGCCAATAGATATTCCTTGCATCTAGGGGATCTCCTCACAATCCTTTTGCCAATCCATTCATTGAACTTTCCTGAAATATACTTGGTGGAAACATTAGTCCAATGAAATATATGTTGTTATTAATTACCAAAACCACCTAGGGAGAAGTTGTGCTTTCACTCTTCTCGTACGAGAGGGGGCGATCTTGGTTTTAGCTAGGATAACCTTGGTGAACATAATAAATAGAGCTATGCTCCCGGCAACGACGCCATAAAACAATCTTGATAACCCACAAGTATAGGGGATCGTAATAGTCTTCGAGGGAAGTATTTTACCCAAATTTGTTGATTCGACACAAGGGGAGCCAAAGAATATTTATTGGTCTTAGAAGTTGAGTTGTCAGTTCAACCACACCCGGTGTATCCTTTTGTAGCAAAAGTTTATTAGCAAAGAAGAATAGTAGTAGTAACAGTAGCAGTAGCAGTAGCAGTTTTGTTGTAGTTGAAACAGTAGTAGCAGCAATAGTAACTTAGCAAGATTCAGTATATGAAAAGTGTAGGCCATGGATCAGCGATGGATAGATATGGATGACATTCGTCATGTAACAGTTACATACTAGAGCGACACAGAACTAGCTCCAATTCATCAATATAATGTAGGCATGTATTCCGTATAGTCATACGTGCTTGCAATAAGAACTTGCATGACATATTTCGTCCTACCCTCCCGTGGTAGCGGGGTCCATAAGGAAACTAAGGGATATTAAGGCCTCCTTGAATAAAGCATTAACACATGGTGAATACATGAACTCCTCAAACTACGACAATCACCGAAAAGAATCCCAATTATTGTCACCTTGGGGTATGCGGATCATGACACGTAGTAGGTGCATACAACTTGCAAGATAGGGTCTAAAACACTCTCATATTCATGAAAACATAATAGGTTCAGATATGCAATCATGGCACTTAGGCCCTAGTGACAAGCATTAAGCATTGCAAAGTCATAGCAACATCAATCTCAGAACATAGTGAATACTAGGGATCAAACCCTATCAAAATAACTTGATTACATGATCAATATCATCCACACCCATCACCGTCTAGCAAGCCTACAAAGGAAATACTCACTCCCAGTAGTGAGCATCATGGAATTGTTGATGGAGAAGGGTTGGTGATGACGATGGCGATGATCTTCACTCTCCGGAGCCCCAAACGGACTCCATATCAGCCCTCCCGAGGAAGAACAGGAGGTGGCGGTGGCTCTGTCTCGTGAAACGTGATGAAATCTTATCTATGATTTTTTCTCCGTAGATGTGAATTTATAGGACTGGAATTAGGGTCGGGGGAGCCACATGGTCATCACAATCTAATAGGGTGCGCCAAGGGGGGTGTGTCGGTGTCAAAACCGGCGGATCTCGGGTAGGGGGTCCCGAGCTGTGAGACTAGGATCGATGGTAACAAAGGGACGAAGGAGACGATGTTTACCCAGGTTCGGGCCCTCCTATGGAGGTAAAACCCTATGTCCTGCTTGATTATATTGACGGTATGAAGGTTACAGAGTTGATCTACCTCGAGATCGACTAGATAAAACCCTAGATGAGTTCCTCTATCCTACATACTAAAACCCTCCCGGTTTATATAGACACCTGGGGGTACCTAGGGTTTACACCTGATAGGCCTCCTGCCGAGGACGGAGATGTCGACTTCCTCATCTTGACTTGGAGTGCACGACGCGCCTTTGGGGCTCCCTTCGGGAACGTGGAGTCTTGACGTGTCCGGCAATTCTTCAGAGAACGGCCCATCAAGCCGGCCTATTAAGAGATGAGCCGGCGGCCCGAGGACCCCTTAGTCCGGGACTCCCTCAGTAGCCCCCGAACTAGCCCCGAACGCCAAGGGTCTCAGCTCCAGCTGCTTCATATGATCAGAGTCTTCGGCTTGTGGGGTGAGTTCTTCTTCCCTTTCCATGATCGGCTAAGACTAGTTCGGTTTCCGATATCATGTATTTCTTCCAATCATATGATTGACCGAACACCATGAATTGCTTAGCCCCGAAGGCCAATCGCCAAAGTGTAAACAGTGTTTTCTGACACCCCCCTCTGATGAAGGGTCGTGGCATACCACGACCACTGAACCAGTTACGAAGACTCATCACTGCACAAATCGCGCTCCCTTTCACACGGGATATGATTAATCTCCATGCGCGTATAACGGCATGCAAGTCTTGGGAAGCGGAGGGATTCGCGGCGCAGTAAGGGAGGCTAATCGGTGGCACGTCTCATAAAAAGGGAAAAAACCCAAGGCCTATTCACGCTTCTCATTCACATCCTCCGCCTCCTCAATCTCCCCAAGCTTCGAGAGCCCAGATCCAGTTCTTCCTCGTCCCCTCCTCCGAGCTTAACCATGGCGGCTTCGGGCTCCAATGGCAAGTGGGAGGCCTCCACGGTCATTGACCAGGATATCCGGGACCTAAAGCAGGCCGGCTACCTCCCCGCCAATGTCTTCCACCGCGCCCCGGAGAAGAACCAGGTGATTCCCACCCCCAAGGCAGGCGAGAGGGTGGTGTTCGTCCCCCACTTCATCCGGGGACTGAGCTTTCCGCTCCACCCCTTTGTCAGGGGTCTAATGTTTTTCTTTGGGCTGGACTTCCACGACCTCCCGCCGAACTCCTTTATGCATATATCGACATTCATCATCATCTGCGAAGCCTTTCTGCGGGTCGAACCGCACTTCGGCTTGTGGCTCAAGGTCTTCAACATCTAGCCGAAGACCGTGGCCAGCGAGCACGCAGACTGCGGAGGGGCGGTAATCAGCAAGCCCCCCCGAGTCGAGTGGCCTACCGGTACCTTCATCGACACCATCAAGATCTGGCAGAAGGAGTGGTTTTACATCACAGAACCAAGGGATGAGAACTGGGGGGCGCCCGCCGAATTCAGATCCGGACCCCCAACGAGATTGACCTCGTGGCTCAAGAAGGGCCTTGACTGGGGGTCGGATGCTGAGGTGAAGCTACTGCAGAAGCGCATTACCTCGGTAATCAAGGCCAAGGTGGAGCTGGTCAACGTGGTCCAGGTCATGCTCCACCGCCGTATCCTTCCCTGCCAGCGCCGGGCTTCCTGATACGTCTCCAACGTATCTATAATTTTTGATTGTTCCATGCTATTATATTATCTGTTTTGGATGTTTTATATGCAGTAATATGCTATTTTATATTATTTTTGGGACTAACCTATTAATCTAGAGCCTAGTGCCAGTTTCTGTTTTTTCCTTGTTTTTGAGTATTGCAGATAAGGAATATTAAACGGAGTCCAAACGGAATAAAATCTTCGGAATAATTTTTCTTGGACCAGAAGCAACCCAGAGGACTTGGAGACCAAGGCAGGAGAGCCGCCGCGTGGCCACAAGCCACAGGGGCGCGCCCAGGAGGGTAGGGCGCGCCCCCCTGGCTTGTGGGCCCACGGCAGCCCTCCTAACCCTACTATTCGGCCTATGAATTCCCAAATATTCCCTGGATACCAAAGAGAGCCACGAAAACACTTTTCCGCCGCCAGGAGCCTCGGTTCCCGTGAGATCCAATCTTGGAGCCTTTTTCGGTAATCTGCCGGAGGGGGATTCGATCACGGAGGGCTTCTACATCAACTCCATTGCCCCTCCGATGATGCGTGAGTAGTCCACCACAGAGCTTCGGGTCCATAGCTAGTAGCTAGTTGGCTTCTTCTCTCTCTTTGCTCTTCAATACCATGTTCTTCATGATCTTCATGGAGATCTATCCGATGTAATACTCTTTTGCAATGTGTTTGTCGAGATCCGAGGAATTGTGGGTTTATGTTCAGATTATCTATGAATATTATTTGAGTCTTTTCTGAATTCTTATATGCATGATTTCATATCTTTGCAAGTCTCTTCGAGTTATTGGTTTGGTTTGGCCAACTAGATTGGTAATTCTTGCAATGGGAGAAGTGCTTAGTTTTGGGTTCAATCTTGCGGTGCCCTCACCCAGTGACAAAGTAGGGGTAGCGAGGCACGTATTGTATTATTTCCATCGAGGATAAAAAGATGGGGTTTTCATCATATTGCTTGAGTTTATCCCTCTACATCATGTCATCTTACCTAATGCGTTACTCTATTCTTCATGAACTTAATACTCTAGATGCAGGCAGGAGTCGGTCGATGTGTGGAGTAATAGTAGTAGATGCAGAATCGTTTCGGTCTACTTGACACGGACGTGATGCCTATATGCATAATCATTGCCTTGGATATCTTCATAATTATTCACTTTTCTATCAATTGCTCGACAGTAATTTGTTCACCCACCGTAATACTTGCCATCATGAGAGAAGCCTCTAGTGAAACCTATGGCCCCCGGGTCTATTTTCTATCTTATACTTTCAAATCTAAAACCAAAAATACCAAAAATACCTTGCTGCATTATTTTTACTTTTGTTTTACTTTCCGTTCAAGCAATCTATTCTATCTATCTCTATCAGATCTCATCCTTGCAGGTATCCGTGAAGGGATTGACAACCCCTTTATAGCGTTGGGTCCAAGTGTTTGATTCTTTGTGTAGGTACATCTATTGGGGACTTGCTTGCATCTCCTACTGGATTGATACCTTGGTTCTCAACAACTGAGGGAAATACTTATCTACTTTGCTGCATCACCCGTTCCTCTTCACGGAAACCAACGCATGCTCGAGAAGTAGCAAGAAGGATTTCTGGCGCCGTTGCCGGGGAGATCTACATCAAGCCTACCAAGTACCCATCACAAACTCATCTCTTGCATTTACTTTAGTTGCCATTTGCCTCTCGTTTTCCTCTCCCCCACTTCTAAAATGATTTTCCAAAAAGATTTGCCTTTTTATTCGCCCTTCTTCCGTTCGTCTTTTCGTTTGCTTGTGTGCTTGATTGCTTGCTTTGTCACGATAACTCAAGAGAATACCAAGTTGTGTGACTTTTCCAATACTAATAATAATGATTTTATTAGTACTCCGATTGCTCCCGCCACTAGTGCGGAATCTTATGAAATTAATGCTGCTTTGCTAAATCTTGTTATGAAAGAACAATTTTCCGGCCTTGCTAATGAAGATGCCGCATCTCATCTAAATACTTTCGTTGAGTTGTGTGATATGCAAAAGAAGAAAGATGTGGATAATGATATTGTTAAATTGAGGCTATTCCCGTTCTCACTACGAGATCGTGCTAAAACTTGGTTTTCAGCTTTGCCTAAAAATAGTATTGATTCATGGAATAAGTGTAAAGATGCTTTTATTTCCAAGTACTTTCCGCCCGCTAAGATCATCTCCCTTAGGAACGATATAATGAATTTTAAGCAACTTGATCATGAGCATGTTGCACAATCTTGGGAGAGGATGAAATTAATGATTAGAAATTGCCCCGCGCGTGGTTTGAGTTTATGGATGATTATACAAATTTTCTATGCTGGATTGAATTTTGCTTCTAGGAATCTCTTAGATTCCACCGTGGGTGGCACTTTTATGGAAATCACATTAGGAGAAGCTACTAAACTCCTAGATAATATTATGGCAAATTACTCTCAATGGCATACCGAAAGATCTCCTACTAGTAAAAAGGTGCATGCTATTGAAGAGATTAATACTTTGAGTGAAAAGATGGATGAATTGATGAAATTGTTTGCTAGTAAGAGTGCTCCTATTGATCCTAATGATATGCCTTTGTCTTCTTTGATTGGAAATAATAATGAATCTATGGATGTGAATTTTGTTGGTAGGAACAATTTTGGTAATAACGCGTATAGAGGTAATTTCAATGCTAGGCTGTTTCCTAGTAATTCCTCTAATAATTATGGTAATTCCTACAGCAATTCTTATGGAAATTATAATAATATGCCCTCTGATCTTGATAATAATATTAAAGATTTTATTAGTTCGCAAAAGGGTTTCAATGCTATGATTGAAGAAAAATTGCTCAAGGTTGATGATTTGGCTAGGAACGTTGATAGAATTTCTCTTGAGATTGATTCTTTGAAAATTAGATCTATTCCACCCAAGCATGATATTAATGAGTCTTTAAACGCTATGAGAATTTCAATTGATGAGTGTAAGGAAAGAACTGCTAGAATACGTGCTAAGCGTGAATGGCTTGAAAAAGTGTGTTCTCGTGATAATATTGATGAAGATCTTAAAGTGATTGATGTGACTCCTATTGAATCTTTGTTTTCTAATGTAAATCTTGATAAAGATGGGACTGGAGACGAGTCAACTTTAGTTAAAAGGTGTCCCAATGATTCGGAGTTTATAGATCTTAATGCTAAGATTGGTAAAAGTGGGATTGAAGAGGTCAAAACTTTAACTAGCAATGAACCCACTCTTTTGTATTTCAAGGACTTTAATTATGATTGCTGCTCTTTGATTGATTGTGTTTCCTTGTTGCAATCCATGTTGAATTCTCCTCATGCTTATAATCAAAACAAAGCTTTTACTAAACATATTGCTGATGCTATGATGAAATCTTTTGAAGAAAAACTTGAGTTGGAAGTTTCTATACCTAGAAAGCTTTATGATGAGTAGGAACCTACTATTAAGATTAAAATAAAAGATTATGAGTGCCATGCTTTGTGTGATTTGGGTGCTAGCGTTTCCACGATTCCAAAAACTTTATGTGATGTGCTAGGTTTTCGTGAATTTGATGATTGTTCCTTAAATTTGCATCTTGCGGATTCCACTATAAAGAAACCTATGGGAAGGATTAATGATGTTCTTATTGTTGCAAATAGGAATTATGTTCCCGTAGATTTCATTGTTCTTGATATAGATTGCAATCCTACATGTCCTATTATTCTTGGTAGACCTTTCCTTAGAACGATTGGTGCAATTATTGATATGAAGGAAGGAAATATTAGATTCCAATTTACATTAAGGAAAGGCATGGAGCACTTTCCTAGAAATAAAATAAAATAACCTTATGAATCTATTATTAGAGCTACTTATGGATTGCATAGCAAAGATGACAATACCTAGATCTTTTGCGTTTTGCCTAGCTAGGGGCGTTAAACAATAGCGCTTGTTGGGAGGCAACCCAATTTTATTTTTGCTTTCTATTTTTTTGTTTCTGTTTTGGTGTGTTTTGCACATTATTACTTCTATAATAATTGTGTTTTCTTGTTTAAATTATTGTTTTAGCCAAGTAAGACCTTTGGGATGGTCTACGGTGTTTGCAATTTGATTTTGCTGAAAAACAGAAACTTTTGCTCTCAGTCCAGGAATTTTTTAAATTCAATGGAACGTGATTTTGATCTGAAATTTTTACACAATATTTATATACAAATTTCCCTGATTTTCCTAATTTTTCAGAATTTTTAGAGTTACATAAGTATTCGAAGTCTATAGATTTCTACAGACTGTTCTGTTTTAGACAGATTCTGTTTTCTTTGTGTTGTTTGCTTATTTTGATGTATCTATGGGTTGTATCGGGGGGTATGAACCATGGAGAAGTTATAATACAGTAGGTATTACAAAAATATAAATAAATAATGAGTTCACAACAGTACCTAAAGTGGTGATTTATTTTTCTTATACTAACGGATCTCATGAGTTTTCTGTTGAGTTTTGTGTTGTGAAGTTTTCAAGTTTTGGGTAAAGATTTGATGGACTATGGAATAAAGAGTGGCAAGAGCCTAAGCTTGGGGATGCCCAAGGCACCCCAAGCCATATTCAAGGATACCAAAAAGCCTAAGCTTGGGGATGCCCCGGAAGGCATCCCCTCTTTCGTCTTCAATCCATCGGTAAATTTACTTGAGGCTATATTTTTATTCACCACATGATATGTGTTTTGCTTGGAGCGTCTTGTATGATATGAGTCTTTGCTTTTTAGTTTCCCACAATCATCCTTTCTGCACACATCTTTTGAGAGAGACACGCTGAATCGTGAATTTATTAGAATACTCTATATGCTTCACTTATATCTTTTGAGTTAGGCAATGTTGCTCTAGTGGTTCACTTATATCTTTTTAGAGCACGGTGGTGTTATATTTTATAGAAATTATTGAACTCTCGTACCTCACTTATATTATTTTGAGAGTTTCTTAAAACAGCATGGTAATTTGTTTAGATTATGATTTTAGTCCTAATATAATGGGCATCCAAGAGGGATATAATAAAAACTTTCATATTAAGTCCATTGAATACTATGAGAAGTTTGATTCCTTGCATATAGTTTTGAGATAATAGAGATGGTAATATGAGAGTCATGCTAGTGAGTAGTTGTGAATTGGAAGAGATACTTGTGTTGAAGTTTGTGATTCCCGTAGCATGCACGTATGGTGAACCGTTATGTAACGAAGTCGGAGCATGATTTGTTTAATGATTGTCAACCTTTGTGTGAGGGTCGGGAGCGCGCGATGGTTAACTCCTACCAACCTCTCCCCTAGGAGCATGCGTCTAATGCTTTGTTTGATAACTAATAGACTTTTGCAATAAGTATGTGAGTTCTTTATGACTAATGTTGAGTCCATGGATTATACGCACTCTCACCCTTCCACCTTTGCTAGCCTCTCTAGTACCGCGCAACTTTCGCCGGTACATCAAACCAACCTTCCTCAAAACAGCCACCATGTATTTCCTCAAAACAGCCACCATACCTACCTATTATGGCATTTCCATAGCCATTCCAAGATATATTGCCATGCAACTTCCACCGTTCCGTTTTTCATGACACGCACCATCACTTTTATCTTGCATATAGAGTCATATTTTGTTCTAGGTATCGAGTTGTAATTTTCTTCTTGAGTTGTAAGTAAATAAAAGTGTGATGATTTTCATTAATAGAGCATTGTCCCGTGTGAGAAAAGGATGATGGAAGCTATGACTCCCTCACAAGTTGGGATGAGTATCCGGACTTTACAAAAAAATAAAAGAGGCCAGCGAAGCCCAAAAAAAAAGAGGCCAAAGATGCCCACCAAAATAAAAAAAATGAAAAAAAAATGAGAGAAAGAGAGAAGGGACAATTGCTACTATCTTTTTCCACACTTGTGCTTCAAAGTAGCACCATGATCTTCATGATAGAGAGTCTCCTATTTTGTCACTTTCATATAACTAGTGTAATTTCATCTTGCACGACCACTTAGTTTTCTTTTTGAGCTTTCATACACTTATAGCTCTAAGTGCATTTGTTGCATGGCAATCCCTACTCACTCACATTGATATCTATCGATGGGCATCTCCATAGCCCGTTGATACGCCTAGTTGATGTGAGACTATCTTCTCCCTTTTTCCTTGCAACCTCCACCATATTCTATTCCACCTATAGTGCTATATCCATGGCTCACGCTCATGTATTGCGTGAGAGTTGAAAAGGTTTGAGAACACCAAAAGTGTGAAACAATTGCTTGACTTGTTCATCGGGGTTGTGCATGATTTAGATACTTTGTGTGGGGAAGATGGAGCATAGCCAGACCATATGATTTTGTAGGGATAACTTTCTAAGGCCATGTTATTTCGAAAGGACACAATTGCCTTGTTGGTGTGCTCGAAGTATTACTGTTTTTATGTCAATATTAGACTATTGTTTTGAATCTTACGGATCTGAATATTCATGCCACAATAAAGAATATTACATGGATAAATATGTTAGGTAGCATTCCACATCAAAAATTCTGTTTTTATCATTTACCTACTCGAGGACGAGCAGGAATTAAGCTTGGGGATGCTTGATACGTCTCCAACGTATCTATAATTTTTGATTGTTCCATGCTATTATATTATCTGTTTTGGATGTTTTATATGCATTAATATGCTATTTTATATTATTTTTGGGACTAACCTATTAATCTAGAGCCTAGTGCCAGTTTCTGTTTTTTCCTTGTTTTTGAGTATTGCAGATAAGGAATATTAAATGGAGTCCAAACGGAATAAAATCTTCGAAATAATTTTTCTTGGACCAGAAGCAACCCAGAGGACTTAGAGACCAAGGCAGGAGAGCCGCCGTGTGGCCACAAGCCACAGGGGCGCGCCCAGGGGTGTAGGGGGCGCCCCCCTGGCTTGTGGGCCCACGACAGCCCTCCTAACCCTACTCTTCGGCCTATAAATTCCCAAATATTCCCTGGATACCAAAGAGAGCCACGAAAACACTTTTCCGCCCCCAGGAGCCTCGGTTCCCGTGAGATCCAATCTTGGAGCCTTTTCCGGTAATCTGCCGGAGGGGGATTCAATCACGGAGGGCATCTACATCAACTCCATTGCCCTCCGATGATGCGTGAGTAGTCCACCACAGACCTTCGGGTCCATAGCTAGTAGCTAGATGGCTTCTTCTCTCTCTTTGCTCTTCAATACCATGTTCTTCATGATCTTCATGGAGATCTATCCGATGTAATACTCTTTTGCGGTGTGTTTGTCGAGATCCGATGAATTGTGGGTTTATGTTCAGATTATCTATGAATATTATTTGAGTCTTTTCTGAATTCTTATATGCATGATTTCATATCTTTGCAAGTCTCTTCGAGTTATTGGTTTGGTTTGGCCAACTAGATTGGTAATTCTTGCAATGGGAGAAGTGCTTAGTTTTGGGTTCAATCTTGCGGTGTCCTCACCCAGTGACAAAGTAGGGGTAGCGAGGCACGTATTGTATTGTTGCCATCGAGGATAAAAAGATGGGGTTTTCATCATATTACTTGAGTTTATCCCTCTACATCATGTCATCTTACCTAATGCGTTACTCTGTTCTTCATGAACTTAATACTCTAGATGCAGGCAGGAGTCGGTCGATGTGTGGAGTAATAGTAGTAGATGCAGAATCGTTTCGGTCTACTTGACACGGATGTGATGCCTATATGCATAATCATTGCCTTGGATATCTTCATAGTTATTCGCTTTTCTATCAATTGCTCGACAGTAATTTGTTCACCCACCGCAATACTTAACATCATGAGAGAAGCCTCTAGTGAAACCTATGGCCCTCGGGTCTATTTTCCATCTTATACTTTCAGATCTAAAACCAAAAATACCAAAAATACCTTGCTGCATTATTTTTACTTTTGTTTTACTTTCCGTTCAAGCAATCAATTCTATCTATCTCTATCAGATCTCATCCTTGCAAGTAACCGTGAAGGGATTGACAACCCCTTTATAGCGTTGGGTCCAAGTGTTTGATTCTTTGTGTAGGTACATCTATTGGGGACTTGCTTGTATCTCCTACTGGATTGATACCTTGGTTCTCAACAACTGAGGGAAATACTTATCTACTTTGCTGCATCACCCGTTCCTCTTCACGAAAACCAACGCATGCTCGAGAAGTAGCACTTCCCCAATGTGGGCTTATCAGTCTGGGGATGAGCCTACCGTGCGCCAACTTTTCCGTACCACTCCTGAGAAGTTGTGGAAGGCATTATTCAAGCCTCGAAAAAGCTGGCCGGCCAAGGAAGAGGATACGGGCCTAAGCGCCGATAACCCACCGACCAAGGTATGGTATAATTTCAATTCCTTGACTCTGTTTCTTCGGCAAAAAGTCTGAACGCCTTCTCCCTTACTTTCGTAGAAGTGGCTGAGCAAAACCGTGAGGGTTAACTGCCCGGCTCCACAACCCGAAGACCCCAGGTCGGAATTGTTGGCGGCGATGCTCGTCGTGGCGGCGTACTCGGCGCCCGAGAAGAAGGATAAGAAAAAGAAGGCCAGAAAGGGCCTCTGCATCAAGGACCAGCCGGACGTCGCGTCCGAGGAAACCCATGCCTCCTCCAGTCAAGAGGAGGAGCATGAAGACGGGGGGAAGCCGTTTCCTCCCTCACGAGGAAGAGGGCGGCATCGCCGGACGCCGCGGAGGCTGCTGCCCCTCCTGCCCTGAAGAGGGCGCACCGGGCGAGATTGATCTTGCCCAACGACAGTTCGGACTCTGAGAAAGAGTCCGAGGGCTTCGAGAGGGTTCCCCGAAGGAACCCAAGGGTCAAGCCCCCCGCTCAAAGGTATGAATTCGAAGACTCCCGGGTTAGTTACGCAAAGCCTTCAATGTTTTAAGTACAAGAATGTCTCGCAGCCCACCGCGCGTCCTCCCTACCAACCAAATATCGGATGGGGAGTCTCCACACGCCGAGCTGGCAGAGAGCGGGACCGCATCGCACCCTACACCTCCAGGGGCCGCGAAGGATACCGCGGAGGTGTCATCCAGCCAGGCTCCGTTGGAGCCGAACACGGGCGGAGGGGGCGACCATACCATGGCCGAGGCTGATGCCTCGGCCGCCGAAGGCCAGGGAGTGAAAACTCCCCAGGCTGCTGAGGACCAGGGGGAGAATGCTCCCCTGGTCGCCGAAGAGGAAGGGCGAAGAAATGCCCAGTCCCCTCCGAGGACGTCTCCAGAGCACTCTATGTCTCCGGAGTTACCGGCTCAGTCCCCGATCAGAGATCGGACTGCACGGTCACCACCGATGCCACCAACGGCTGGCTGGCCGGTTATGGAGGAGGCGCTAGCAAGCGCCCCCATCTCCAAGGATCACCGCACTCTTATGGGTGCGGTTTTACAAGGAATTCAGTCCGTCGATAACAGACTGAAAGAGGCCTTCAATGGTCTCTTGGCGGGCTTCCAGGTGAGTCATGTAATACCTTTTTCCCGAACAACTATAATTTTAAGTTTGTGCTATCTTTATATATGTAGTAACCCCTGAGCCCAGATGTGTATGCAAAAACGCATCCGGGGGTCAGATAATAAGGAATGAATAATGATGCACAAGGCGCCATTTAGACCTGCAATGTTTGAAAAGCCCTTAAGAGGACCGAACATAGAATCATATCCTTGACAGTTCGGGGGTTGGAATGCACATAACCGAATGCAGTTTCTTGTAGGCCTCGTCATCGGTGGCGGCCGGTAATGCCGCTAATCTGACCGAGCTAAATCGGAAGCTCAAAATCTCCGAAGAGGAGCTTGATAGCCTGAACAAGTGGTTCGACGAGGCGCAAGGTAAGCCGAATTCTAATATCCGAGCTATATATTGGTGATGATCCGCACTGGTGACCCAGTGTGACTTGTTTATGATTGCTTCCACAGATTCAGCTGCGGCGGTTGAGAAACTCAAGGCCGAGCTCCAGAAAATGAAGCAAGAGGCCGAGGATAAGAAGACGGCCGCCGAACAAGCGGCAGCCGCGCTTTCCACTTTGAAGGCTGCAAGCGCCAAGCACGAGGCCCGGGTGAAGGAGGTGCAGCAAGAGCTCAAGGTTGCCGGTGCGAAGTGCGAGGCCCTTGAGCAGAAAGGCAAAGAGCAAGCCGCTGAGTTGGCCGCGCTAAAATCCGAGCTCCAAAAGGAGCAGGTGGATAGGCGGTCCTTTGAAGAGGAACTTCGCCAAATCAAGGTTGTCATCGATGGTAAGCCGTATTCACTACAATGCGCCTTTGGTGGTAGCAAATTTGCTTTGCTCACCCAGGTGTGGCGTTCCTTAGGCGTCTGTGCGGATCTCTAGAAGAGCGCAGCGGACGCGAACAAGCTTTATGCTTCGCGGGCGGAGGATGATGAGGCCCGGCTATTCTGGGCGCAGTTTGAGTCCCCCGAACGCTCTCCTCTCCTCATTGGTCACATGAAGCAACTGATGGAGATGCACAGAATGGCGGAGCCGGCCATGAAGGACCTCTGCATCCGTCTGTGGCCCGATGAGCCATTGCCGGGCAGCTATTTCGGCCTGGTGCAGAAGCTATGTGAAGCTGCGCCTCGGGTTGACGTGCTGAAGCGCTCTACATGCATCGAGGGCGCGCAGATGGCCTTTGCAAGGACCATGGTGCACTGGCCGAAGCTGCAGCCGACCAAGATGGCGACCGCACCTCCGCCTCCTGACAAGAGTCATAGGTGCCCCGAGCTGTACTTCCCCCATGTAATGGAGGGTGCTCGGGCAATAGAGGCCCAATGCTCCAATGATGTTTTGTATGAATGAGCGCGATGTAATATGTCCGAAGACTTTAACGCTTTTATAATTAGTGTTGCATGGTTTATCATGTCTTATAAGTAGTTTATGTTTATTTAGACTCCTATGTGGCCGGTTCATATGAAAGCAGCGAGTCGTCGGCTTCAGCCCCCACGTAGATACTACGCGGGGTGTCTCTGTATCCGCACTTTTACCCTTAGCCGAGGTATCGGTGCCCTAAGGCGGTAGTGCGAGCGGAACAAGGCAATCGGACTATGGTGCTTTATCGCTTTCACTTAGCCGCGGGAGTGTAGAAAAATGCGGGGGCCGATGACAAGCCCCCAGTGTTTTGTGATGTTCCGATGTATCGGGACCGAAGCCATCATCACATGGTTTGTACTAGTAAAAAACCCATCGTATAACACGGAATAACCGCAATCGGTTTTTTTAGTATGACACTTATGCTCGGATTCGCAGACTGGTTCTCGCTTACTATGACGGTCAGTTTTCGGCTTTCTCCCCTGAGGTGCTTGACCAGACGAGCTGGAAGCACAATCGCAGTGGTTCTCCCTTTGCCCTTTTAGCCGAACGGGCGAAACGTAAGAGGGCAAGCAAAGGAGCCGGGCAATCCAACTATTGACCCAAGACATAGTTCGGATCCTATGCATATAAAGCAAAACCCAAGACGCCGAACACACAACCAGTTGTACTGGGGTGATGTTCAAGGCGATTTTAAATTCGAGCCCCCGGTCTATTAGCCGGTTGCATCATAATATGTACCGAACAGTTTTCGCAAGAAGCGTTACCAAGGGAAGAATAGAGGATGTATAAAAGACAACAAAGTGGCCATATATAATGGTTTTGTACTTGCTCAATAATTCTTATAACTTGGATTGCCGAAGCAACTGTTTACAGGTAGATGAAATATAAAATTTACAGAGGGGAGGCTGTACCAGGAGTCTTCGATTATTAACATGACGTCCTCGATGTGCCTTGTCGCCTGTCCGTTCATATTCCTCTGGGGGGTTGCATCCTTTTAAGAGTGATGCTGTCGCCGAGCGGACCTTGGGAAGAATGTCTTGATAAGTCGCCGAAGTGTGGATGAGCTTTACGCTTTTAGCAGGTCCTTGATGGAACCTGTGTTTGGTCCGAGGACATGTATTGGTATTGGTCGGTCCAGCCGAACACTTACCATTCGATGGTTGTTCCCCATTGCTGCCCATGGAATCTTGAGCACGAAGTTGTGCTTTCTTGGCACGTGTTTGGCGGTCGTTAGGGCTGTGCAATGGGGGGCGTGTCCCTATTTCTGGGGAGGGGGAGAATCTGGGAGTTCGGATTGAAACCGAACTCGTTTGTCGACCTTGTGAGCCTTTATGGCAGATTTAGGTGTTTACCGACCGTCCTCGTTATGGAATTCGGCCGCTAGGGCCAACACATGTTCCTCAGTTCGGAGGGAACGCTCTGTGTTGTCGTTGATGGTGATGACCCCCATAGGCCCCGGCATCTTGAGCTTGAGGTATGCGTAGTGTGGGACGGCGTTAAAGCGAGCGAACGCTGTACGGCCCAGCAGGGCATGGTAGCCGCTGCGGAAAGGTACGGTGTCGAAGATGAAGTCCTCGCTGCGGAAGTTATCGGGCGAGCCGAACACTACTTCCAGGCTAACAGAGCATGTGCACCGGGCTTCGACTCCTGGGATCACTCCTTTAAAGGTAGTGTTGCTAGGCTTTATCCTTGACGGATCTATGCCCATCTTTTTCACCGTATCTGAGTAAATCAGATTTAGGCTACTTCCTCCGTCCATTAGGACTTTAGTGAGGTGATACCCATCGATAATGGGGTCTAGGACGAGGGCCGCCGAACCTCCATGACGGATACTGGTCGGGTGATCTCGCCGATCAAAGGTGATCGGGTAGGCCGACCATGGGTTAAACTTCGAGGCAACAGGCTCTACGGCATAGACCTCTCGAAGGGCGCGCTTCCTCTCCTTTTTAGGTATATGAGTGGCGTATATCATGTTCACAGTTTTCACCTCTGGAGGGAACTGCTTCTGACCTCCATTGCTCGGACCGCGGGGCATCTCGTCGTCCTCGCTGCGTGGGCCTTTGCCCTGGTCCTCGGCTGCGAGTTTGCCGGCCTGTTTAAACACCCAACAGTTACAGTTGGTGTGGTTGGCGGGCTTGTCAGGAGTGCCATGGATCTGGCAAGGCCTCTCCATGATCTTGTCCAGTGGGGTGGGTCTGTCGCGGTTGCCTTTAGGAGGCTTCTTCCGCTGCCCGGATCTTGGGTTGCAGAAACCGGCGTTAACAGTCGTGTCATCGGCGTCGCTAGTGTTGTGCCGGCGTTTGTTTTTGTTGCGTCGCGGTTTCCCGTTTCCGTCCCGGACTTCGAAAGTGCTGGGGTCTTCGGGGTTGTGTCTTCGCCTCGCTAGCCGGTTGTCCTCGCCCGCGCAAAAGCGGGTCATGAGTGATGTAAGGGCGGACATGGTCCTAGGTTTATCCTGACCGAGCTGGCGAGCCAGCCATTCGTCCCGAATATTGTGCCTGAAAGAGGCTATAGCCTCGGCATCCGGGCAGTCGACGATCTGGTTTTTCTTGGTCAAAAACCGGTTCCAGAATTGTCGAGCGGACTCTCCAGCCTTTTGGACGACATTGCTTAGGTCGGAGGAGTTCGGGGGGTGCACATAGGTGCCCGGGAAGTTAGATCGGAATGCATCCTCGAGATCCTCCCAGCTCCCGATAGAATTTTTGGGGAGACTGTTTAACCAGTGCTGAGCTGGTCCCTTAAGCTTAAGGGGGAGGTACTTGATGGCGTGGAGATCATCTCCTCGTGCCATGTGAATGTGGAGGAGAAAATCCAAGATCCACACAGCTGGGTCAGTTGTGCTGTCGTATTGCTCGATGTTCACGGGTTTGAATCATTCCGGGAACTGATGCTGCATCACCTCGTTGGTGAAGCACAATGGGTGGGCAGCGCCTCTGACCCGGGCTATATCGCGCCGGTAATCGGCGTATGTTCTGGCCCGGTTATGGTCCTGAACTCTATTGTTTCGGTCGAGCCAGGGTCGGTACTCATCCCGTCTATCGGGGGAGTACCCTCTGGATCCGTGGATAGATCTCGTGCGGCCTGTTCTATAATCCAGGTCGCGTCGCAGGTCGTACCTGTCATCAGGCTCCATTGGCTCCTTGCCCCTTCTACGGGGTATTGCCGGTCTATAACCGGCCTCATCAGCCGTCCTATCTCGTCCTCGGGGAGGGCGGTCCAGCTGGTCGTATGGAGTGTGCTTGGGGGACGGCGTATTGTGGAGCTCGTCGTCGAATTGTGGCAGCAACTGCCAGCGTGGGTAACTCTTGGGTTGGTCCCATAGACCGGCACCGTGTTCTTCCTCGGCTGATAGAGCCCTTGTCCATCTATCGTTGAGGGTCTCTTGTTCAGCCTTGAGCTACCGCGCTTTTGCCTTTAGGCTCCGGGCAGTGGCCAAAAGTTGTTGCCTGAACCGTTCCTGATCCTCGATGGTTTCGGGGACGATGAGGTCCTCGTCTTCCGGGCTGTCCTCCTCCTCCACAGGGGGCAGGTAGTTGTCATCCTCGGAGTCATTCGGATCTTCGGGGTCGCGCTGGTCCTCCGGCCTATCCTGGTCCTCTAACGGATACTCGGGTATATCGGGATCACCGAATTCTTCCGGGGTATCATTTGCCCCAGTGCCAGCAATAGCTTCCCTCCCCTTTTTTGTCTTTGACCGCTTACGCGGTTTCAGGCGCCTTGACGACGCCTCACCTGAGTCATCGCCATTGTTAGCTGGTGTGCGCTCGCCGTTACCGGCTGGCGTATCCACCATGTAGATGTCGTAGGTGGAGGTGGCGGTCCATCGCCCGGTGTTAACGGGGGTGGGAGCGCGATCCTCTTCCTCCATGTCTTCTGCCTCCTCGGAGGAGTAGTCCAACATATCAGTTAAGTCTTCGATAGTGGCTACTAAGTGGGTGGTGGGTGGGACGAAAAATTCCTCTTGACCCGCCTCAAGACCGATCTGAGTGTGGATCGGGATTGGGTCATCAGTAGTTTTCATCAAGGAGATCCGATCTAGAGCTTCACCGAGTGTCGAGAGCTCGATCGGGTCAATCTGCCCGGCGCGTCTGGAGTTAACCTCTGACGCGTCCGCACATGAAGTGTATTCGGCAGGGGTTGATGCCCGGACATCTGGCGCTATAGCCGGATCCGGATTGAAGTCCAGGTCATCATCGGGATTGGCCCCGTAAGCGGGATTGAAAACGACATCCAAGGTTAAGGCCTCGGAGTCCTCGGGTGCGTCAGATGAGACTGCGAGCCCGGTGAGCAAGAGGTCGCCCCGAGGGTCTATGGAGAACTCCAAGTTCCCGAATCTGACTTCTTGATCAGGGGCAAAACTTCCGACCCGGCCAAGGCGGCCGGTCGGGTCAGCGTGCAGCACGATGCTGCCGAAAGCGAAGATCTGTCCAGGGACAAAGGAGTCCATGCTACGGACCTCTTCGTTGATGAAGACGCGAGCCATTGACTCCTTGGGCGATCACAGTGGAACTCTCAATGAAAGCACCATTGTCGGTGTCAAAACCGGCGGATCTCGGGTAGGGGGTCCCGAGCTGTGAGACTAGGATCGATGGTAACAAAGGGACGAAGGAGACGATGTTTACCCAGGTTCGAGCCCTCCTATGGAAGTAAAACCATACGTCCTGCTTGATTATATTGACGGTATGAAGGTTACAGAGTTGATCTACCTCGAGATCGACTAGATAAAACCCTAGATGAGTTCCTCTGTCCTACATTCTAAAACCCTCCCGGTTTATATAGACATCGGGGGGTACCTAGGGTTTACACCTGATAGGCCTCCTGCCGAGACGTAGATGTCCACTTCCTCATCTTGACTTGGACTGCACGACGCGCCTTCGAGGCTCCCTTCTGGAACGTGGAGTCTTGACGTGTCCGGCCCTTCTTCAGAGAACGGCCCATCAAGCCGGCCTATTAAGAGATGAGCCGGCGGCCCGATGACCCCTTAGTCCGGGACTCCCTCAGGGTGGGCGCGCCCTGTTGGCTTGTGGCCCACAGGCAACCCCCTCCAGAAGGTCTTCGCTCCATAATTCTTCGTATACTTCAGAAATAATTCACAAAATGTTTCGTCTTATTCTGAGAACTTTTATTTCTGCACAAAAATAACACCACAGGAATTTTGCTAAAAACAGTGTCAGTCCAGGTTAGTTTCATTCAAATCATGCAAATTTGAGCCCAAAACAAGAGCAAAAGTGTTTGGAAAAGTAGATACATTTGAGATGTATCATGTGCTTATTATTATGGCTTGTTCTCCTGAAATGCCTTTTCCTCCGTACTACGGGGATCGTTTTGAAATCCTTAGTTTCAAACAATTAAGTGATGAATCTTTAAAACAAGCTTGGGATAGATTGCTAGAAATGCTACCAAGGGCTACCCCTAAATGCCATAGTAAAACATTGCTTAAAAGCTTTTATGTTGGTTTATATTTTCAACATAGGCACGCTCTTGATTTAATATTTGAAGGGGATTTGTCGAAAACAGTGTTTTTGATTCCTATGAAAGAATGACAAAAGTATTTGGTCAACCAAAGATAGAAGTCATTGAACCCCACCATTCTAGTTAGCCATTGACAAACGGAATTGATAAAAGAAACTAAAGCTAGCATGGATGCACATTTAAAAGGATCATGCAATATTTTCACCAAATTAAATGGAAATATAGCGAGTCAAAATAGGAAGTATTATGCCTTAGAACAAATATTTGAGAATTTTCACTTGCTTAAGATTGAAGTGGAAATTGTTAAAGGAAAAATAGATCACTTAATCCAACTAATTAATAGGTGCAAGGAAATTAAATTGGGTATGACTAAAATAGGAAATATCACTAACCCTAGTGGATTACTTAAAAGGTTGAGGGATGACAACACGTGAAACTATGCATTATGCCTAGTTAGGGCATAAAACAATAGCGCTTGTCGGGAGGCAACCCAATATTTATCTTATTTGCAATTTTATTTTATGTTTTTGTGTGATGACATGATTATTTCTACTATAATGCTTGTGTTTTTATCTTTTAATTAGTGTTTGTATCGGGTATGGCCTTTGGGATGATTCCGATGATTATTGAATTGATACGGTGCAGAAATGGAAACTTTTACGCCCAGTATTGAAACTATGTTGTTTTGCTGGAAGGTGATAAATTGCTGAGATTTTTACACAGTATTGAGATTAAAAAATCCCATGTTATTCTGATTTTTCAGAATTTGCGGAGTTACAAAAGTATGTTTCTTGTACAGATCATTACAGATTGTTCTGTTTTAGACAAATTTTGTTTATGTTGCATAGTGTGCTTGTTTTAATGATTCTATGGATTATATCCGAGGGTATAAGTCATGGAGGAGTTAGAATACAATAGGTATTATGAAAGTACAATTATGAACCTATTTATAATAGTACTTAAAGTGTTTGATCTCTTTATTATACTAACGGATCTCACGAGTTTTTTGTTGAGTTTTGTGTGTTAAAGTTTTCAAGTTTTGGGTGAGATCACGATGGATGAAGGAATAAGGAGTGGCAAGATCCTAAGCTTGGGGATGCCCAAGACACCCGAAGTTAATATTCAAGAAAGACTCCATCTAAGCTTGGGGATTCCCCGGATGGCATCCCCTCTTTCGTCCACAATTCATCGGTATGTTACTTGGAGCGATATTTGTATTCATCACATGATATGAGTTCTACTTGGAGCATCGTGTATTATAGTTTTTTTTGCTTGTTAGTTTGACACAATAATTGTTTGTTGGACACACCTTTTGGGAGATACACACATTCATCATGATTTTTTACAATACTCTATGAGCTTCACTTATATCTTTTGAGCTATGCAATTGCTCAAGTGCTTCACTTATATCTTTAGACCATGTTGGTGGTTATATTTTATAGAAATCATTGTACTCTCATGCTTCACTTAAATACTTTTGAGAGTCTATTAAATAGGAAGTGGTAATGTGCACGGGTCACAATACTATTCCAAAAATGATAGGTATACAAGAGGGATATAATAAAAACTTTTATATAGATCACTGAATATGAAACATGTGATTTCATTATATTGATGTAGTAATATGAAAGAATAGTAGTTTATTGTCATTAGTTACTAAATATATTGGTATTAAAAGCTTGTTATATATTATGTCTATCATGGCATGGCGGGGATGTTCGAGCATTTTTATTATTTATTGAAATCCTTTGTTTTGTGTGTGCACGGGCTTTGGGTGCGCATGGCGTGGATGTCTATCATGGATTATACGCACTCTTACCTCTCCGCAATTTGCTAGCCTCTCCGGTACCGTGCATTGCCCTATCTCACCTCGAGAGTCGGTGCAAAATTCGCCGGTGCATCCAAACCCCGTGATATGATACACTGTATCACACATAAGCCTCATATATATCCTTCCTCAAAACAGCCACCATACCTACCTATCATGGCGATTCCATAGCCATTCCGAGATATATTGCCATGCAACTTCCACGGTTACTATCCACATGACATGTGTGTTCATCATCATATTGCTTTGCATGATCATATAAAGCTGACATGATATTTATGGCAAAGCCACCATTCATCATTGTAATACATGTTACGCTAGATCAATGCACATCCCGGTACACTGCTAGAGGCATTCATATAGAGTCATATTGTTTCAGTTCATCGAGTTGTAAGTAAATGAAAGTGTGATGATCATCATTATTAGAGCATTGTCACGGTGAGGTAAATGATGATGCAGACTAATGAGTCCTCCAAAAAATAGGGAATAAGGTTCATGATATTGTTGTAAAAAAGAAAAGAGGCCAAAATAGCCCACAAAAAATGAGACAAAAAGAGAGAAGGGGCAATGCTACTATCCTTTTATCACACTTGTGCTTCAAAGTAGCGACATGTTCTTTATAAAGAGAGTCTCCATGATTTGTCACTTTCATATACTAGTGGGAATTTTTTACATTATAGAACTTGCCTTGTGTATTCCAATGACGGGCTTCCTCAGATGTTCGAGGTATTGATGAGCAAGCAAGTTGGATGCACACCCACTTAGTTTTAGTAGCGAGCTTTCATACACTTATAGCTCTGGTGCATCCGTTGCATGGCAATCCCCACTCCTCTCATCGATATCGATTGATAGGCCTCTCCATTACCTATCGATCCACCGAGTTGATGCGAGACTTTCTTCACCTTTTGTCTTCCCTTTATCTCTACCAACCTATTCTATTCCACCCGCAGTGCTAAGTCCATGACGCACACTCATATTTTGAGTGGAGTTAAAAATGCAGAAGCGAGAAAAAGTATGATAGAATTTTTTGGTTTGACACCAGGGTGCTCTTGATTTATACTTAGGTGAAGAAGATGGAGCCATGACATGCATACATAATCCAATGAGTAGAGATAACATTCGTTTAGAATCGTATATTTATACTTATGTTCTAGTATTCATGAATATTATTATGTTGATATCAATTGGTTCATCATTTCTCGATATTCGTAATGTAAAAAAGATTACATGATAGACATTCTAGGTAACATTCGACATTTTTTTTGTTTTTATCATTTACCTACTCAAGGACGAGCAGGAATTAAGCTTGGGGACTCTAATACGTTTCCAACATATCTATAATTTTTTATTGTTTCATGCTATTATATTATAAATTTTGTATGATTTATATGCAATTTTATATCATTTTTTGGAACTAACCTATTAACCTAGTGCCAAGTGCCAGTTCCTGTTTTTTTCCTATTATTTTGTTTTGCCGAAAAACAATACCAAACAAAGTCTAGAAGCATGAAGGGACCCATGAAGCTTCGGGGGAGGCCAGAAGATCTTCGAGGGAGCCACAAGCTCACATGGCGTGCCCCTAGGGGGGCGCGCCACCTGAGCTTGTGGGCCCTTCACACCGCCTTTTTCCCTAATTCCACTTATATAAATTCTCTACAATCCCGAAACCACGAGAGCGAGACCCAAAACAATTATTCCGCCGCCGCAAGCCTCTGTTCTTCCGTGATCCCATCTGGAGGCCTCCACCAGTACTCTGCCGGAGGGGGAATATATCACACAGGGCTTCTACATCAACCTTGCCGCACCTCTGATGATGTGTGAACAGTTCCCTGCAGACCAACAGGTCCATAGTGATTAGCTAGATGGCTATATGTCTCTTTTTGATCTTCAATACAATGTTCTCTTCGGAGATCCATATGATGTAATCTTCCTTTGAAGTGTGTTTGTTGCGATCCGATGAATTCTAGGTTTATGATCAGATTATTCATTGAAAGTAATTGAGTCTTTTCTCAACTTTATTATGTATGATTGTTATAGCTATGTATGCTTTCCGATCTATGAGTTTGCTTTGGCCAAACAGATGAGCAGATCATCAGATGGACTGGTGCATAGTAGTAGGTTAAATCTTGCGGTGTCCTTGATGGCTCCATATTTTACTCATCTTTAGAGCTCATTTGTTGCACATTATCTCTGTATATCAAGGCATATCATGTTTCACTAATCCAATTACATGTTCATATACATGATTTCCACTTTTTATCCTTTTCACTGCTAGCATTGCATAATCTTTATTCTTTTTAGTTTTTATTAGTTTTACTTGTCATTGTGTGTCTTGTAGGTGTGATGGACTTGCCAAGCATTTAGCACAATGAAATGGGTTCAATACAGAGTCACCCATGGCCAGACTTAGCCTTTCGGAGGTCAGAAAAAGTGTTTTTTAAGTGCTCCAAATCAATATCTAATAGCAGGAATGGATTTGCGTCGTTCATATGAATCCGACGACCCCAAGAACGTCAAATTTCGAGTTCGTATGAATAAATTGTAACCGATTTACCAGAGAGGGGTGGATTGAAAGACAACCTTTCATGCGGCCATGACACATCATTTGGGCGGTTGTTTGACGCGTAGACAACTCCGAAAGTTGCCCTTCCTGACATGATTTGATACGTCCCAACGTATCTGCTTTTCGAAACACTTCTACTCTTGTTTTGGACTCTAATTTGCATGATTTGAATGAAACTAACCCAGACTGGCGTTGTTTTCAGCAGAAGTACCATGGTGTTATTTTTGTGCAAAAAGAAAAGTTCTCGGGTTGGGCCAGAAATTTACGAAGAATACTTGTAATAATATATAAGAATTATTGGCGAAGAGACCTGCCGGAGGGGGGCCACCAAGGAGCCACGAGCTCAGGGGCATGCCCCCTAGGGGGTGCCCTATGAGCTCGTCGGTCCCACTAGCCTCCGTTTGCCCTAATTCCAACTCCATAAATACCGTCTCGTGGAGAAAAAAATTAGAGAGAAACTTTCATCGCGTTTTACAAGATGAAGTCGTCGCCACCTCCTGTTCTTCATTGGGAGGGCTGGTCTGGAGTCCGTTTGGGGATCTGGAGAGGGGGATTCGTCGCCGTTGTCATCATCAACCCTTGTTCATCAACAATTCCATGAAGCTCACCACGGGGAGTGAGTAAGTCCTTTGTAGGCTTGCTGGATGGTGATGGAGTTGGGCGAGATTTTTCATGTAATCGAGTCAACTTGTTAGGGCTTGATCCCTAGTATCCACTATGTCCTGAGATTGATGTTGCTATGCTTAATGCTTGTCAGTAGGGCCCAAGTGCCATGATTTCAGATCTAAAACTATTATGTTTTCATGAATATGAGAGTGTTTTAGATCCTATCTTGCAACTTATATGCACCTATTATGTGTTATGATCCGTAGGCCCCAAAGTGTCAAAAGTTGGGATCATCGCCGGTGATGATTGTAGTATGAGGAGTTCATGTATTCACCATGTGTTAATGCTTTGTTCCGGTTCTCTATTTAAAGGAGGCCTTAATATCCCTTAGTTTCCCTTTGGACCCTGTTGCCATGGGAGTCTAGGACAAAAGATGTCATGCAAGTTCTTATTATAAGCAATAAAGCACGTATGACTATATACGAAATACATGCCTACATTACATTGATGAATTGAAGCTATTGTGTATCGCTCTAGGTTGTGACTGCTACATCATGAATGTCATACAACATAAATATACATCACTGATTAAATGCCTACGCTTTTCTCATATTGATCTCTGCTAAGTTACTACTACTGATGTTGTTACCATCATCACAAACTGCTACTGTTATTGTTCCTGCTACTATTGCTACTATTAGTAAAAATATCAAAACTATCAAACTACTGTGCTACTAAATATTTTGCTGCAGAGATATTATTTCTAGGTGTGGTCGAATTGACAACTCAACTTATAAGACTCATAAATATTCTTTGGCTCCCCTTTTGTCGAATCAACAAATTTGGGTGAAATACTACCCTCGAAGACTGTAGCGTCCCCTATACTTGTGGGTTATCAAGACCTTTTTTGTGGCGCCGTTGCCGGGGAGCGTAGCTCCATTTATTGAGTTCACTTGGGATATCTATTGATCACCATGAATAAACTTAAGTACTTCAGAACTAAGATCGTGTCCTCTAAGACAAGGGAAGGTAAGGAACTGCCATCTAGCTCAACACTTGATTCACCTTCTGTTTAAAGTAGGCTTGCGACACCTCCACCATCACTCTGATATGTCGCAACTAATTGATGATACTACTTATGTTATAGATGAAACTCGTGATGATGCTAGTACTCTACTTGATAAAACTGTGCCACTAGGTGAATTTCTTGATGAACAAATTGCTAAAGCTAAAGAAATTGAGAATACTAAAATTGATGAACACCTATTATGCCTAG
The DNA here is from genome assembly GCA_039707655.1 of Elymus sibiricus. Taxonomy (NCBI): domain Eukaryota; kingdom Viridiplantae; phylum Streptophyta; class Magnoliopsida; order Poales; family Poaceae; genus Elymus; species Elymus sibiricus. The sequence goes on along the minus strand of CM077663.1, from coordinate 106,350,051 downwards.
CTCTCCTACTAGAATTGAAATACCTAAGATACCCGATGGTTATGTTATGGATGGGGAGACAACTAGAGAATTTCTTGCTTCTAACAATAGAGATGATCTTAAGAAATTACTGAGTAAGATGAAAGAAAAAATCTATGATAGAAAGAATGAAATATGATCCTAAGTTTGCTACTTCTCCTATATTTGTTACTGACAAGGATTAAATTCTCTGTTGATCCTGAGTTAATTACCTTGGCAGAATATGATCCTGTTCATTGCTAGAAAACATGGCAAGGAAAGGGAGGCATGGGTTCAAAAACCCATGCCATTTCCTAGTAAACCTTCAAAAAATAAAGATGTGGAGGATTTTGAGCGCTTTGTTGAAATGCTTAGACCCATCTTTTTGCGAACACGTTTGATGGATATTTTGAAAATGCCCCCTTATATTAAATACATGAAAGATGTTATCACTAATAAAAGAAAGATACAGGAAGCTCAAATTTCCACCTTGCTTGCAAATTATTATTTTAACGGGGGTACCTAAGAAGTTAGGAGATCCAGGAATACCCACTATACCTTCCTCCATTAAAAGAAGTTATGTCAAAACTGCTTTATGTGATATAGGAACCAGTGTCAGTGTTATGCCGTTCTCTTTATATAGAAGACTTGATTTGAATAAGCTGACACCTAATGAAATATCTTTGCAAATGGCCGATAAATCATCTGTTATACCTATCAGAATTTGTGAGGATGTCCCTGATGTAGTTGCAAACGTTACTATCTTAATAGACTTTGTTATTCTTGATATGCCTGAGGATGCCAAAGTTTAAAAATTGTAATTCTATGTAGATAAAAATTGTAATTCTGTGTAGATAACTTTCCCTTGAATTCAAGAAAGAATACACCAAAAAATCCACGAAAAAGTCACTTATCAATATGATTATTTACTCCATTAACAAACATGACTGCATCTACTACACCTATAGAAGCACGAGAGGGCAGATCCAACTAAGTGTATTAGCCGTTTGTGTTGGGGAACGTTGCATGGGAAACAAAAGTTTTCCTACGCACACACACAAGATCTATTCATGGTGATGAGCATCTACGAGAGGGAGAGTGAATCTACATACCCTTGTAGATCGCTAAGCGGAAGCGTTAAGAAACGCGGTTGATGTAGTCGAACGTCTCCGCGATCCAAATCGCAAGTCGTCCCTCAATCCGATCACGAACTAGTGCCGAACGGACGGCACCTCCGCGTTCAACACACGTACGGCTTGATGACGCCTTCACCTCCTCGATCCAGCGAGCGATGATGAAGTAGTAGATGAGTTCCGGCAGCACGACGGCGTGGTGATGGTGGTGAGGAACAATCTCTGCAGGGCTTCGCCAAGCACTACGGAGATTATGACGGGAGAACTAGAGGGTTAGGGTTGCCGACACACGGCTTGGGAAATCTTGATGTATCCCGTGTGCTAGCCCTGCCCCTCTATTTATATGTTGAGCCTTGGGGTCTAAACTTGGAGTAAAAGCCTCCTCCAGGTCGGTTTTGCCCGCACAAGGTCGGTTTGGCCCGCAGGGAAAGAGTCCAACTCGGATCCCTGCAGTACCGCGCACAAGCGGTAGTACCGCTTCACACAAGCGGTAGTACCGCTTATGCGGTAGTACCGCTTCACACAAGCGGTAGTACCGCTTACGCGGTAGTACTGCCTTACCAGCGGTAGTACCGCTTAAGGAAGCAGCAAAACTTCCTTTTGCACTTTCCAATACCTCGTGGGCTTTACCCCTTTGGCTCATATAAAGTGTTGCTGCACCCGAACACTTCGGTAAACATCCGGAACCCCTTCCGGTGAATTCCGGAACCCTTCCGGAGATCAAAACACTATTATCACATATATCAATCTTTACCTCCGGACTATTCCGGAGATCCTCGTCATGTCCGGGATCTTATCCGGGACTCCGAACAACCTTCGGTCACCAACAAAATAACTCAACTATAGTAATCGTCACCAAACGTTAAGTGTGTAGACCCTGCGGGTTCGAGAACTATGTAGACATGACCGAGACACCTCTACGATCAATAACCAATAGCGGGACCTGGATGCCCATATTGGCTCCTACATATTCTACGAAGATCTTTATCGGTCGAACCTCTATGTCAAGGATTCAGTTAATCCCGTATGCTGTTCCCTTTGTTCTTCGGTATGTTACTTGCCCGAGATTCGATCATCGGTATCTCTATACCTAGTTCAATCTCGTTACCGGCAAGTCTCTTTACTCGTTCCTTAATACAAGATCTCATGGCTAACACTTTTAGTCACATTGCTTGCAAGGCTCATTGTGATGTTGTATTATCGAGTGGGCCCTGAGATACCTCTCCGTCATACGGAGTAACAAATCCCAGTCTTGATCCATGCCAACCCAACAGACACCCTCGGAGATACCTGTAGAGCACCTTTATAGTCACCCAGTTACGTTGTGACGTTTGATACACACAAGGTACTCCTCCGATGTCAGGGAGTTGCATGATCTCATGGTCAAAGGAACAGATACTTGACATGCAGAAAACAATAGCAATAAACTGACACGATCATATGCTACGTTCTTAGTTTGGGTCTTGTCCATCACGTCATTCTCCTAATGATGTGATCCCGTTATCAAATGACATCTCATGTCTATGGCTAGGAAACCTTCACCATCTTTTGATCAACGAGCTAGTCAACTAGAGGCTTACTAGGGACACAGTGTTGTCTATGTACCCACACATGTATTTGAGTTTCCAATCAATACAATTATAGCATGGATAATAAACGATTATCATGAACAAGGAAATATAATAATAACTAATTTATTATTGCCTCTAGGGCATATTTCCAACAGTCTCCCACTTGCACTAGAGTCAATAATCTAGTTCACATCACTATGTGATTTACATTGTAATGAATCGAACACCCATGCAGTTCTGGTGTTGTTCATGTTTAGCCCTTGGAAGAGGTTTAGTCATCGGATCTGCAACATTTAGATCCGTGTGTACTTTGCAAATATTTATGTCGTCCTCCTTGATGTAATCGCGGATGGAATTGAAACGTCGCTTTATGTGTCTGGTCCTCTTGTGAAATCTTGGTTCCTTGGCTAGAGCAATGGCACCAGTATTATCACAAAACAGAGTCATTGGGTTAAGCGCACTAGGCACTACTCCAAGATCTGTCATGAACTCCTTCATCCAGACACCTTCCTTCGCCGCCTCCGAGGCAGCGATGTACTCCGCTTCGCATGTAGAATCAGCTACCACGCTTTGCTTGGAACTGCACCAGCTAACCGCACCCCCATTAAGAATAAATATGAATCCGGTTTGCGACTTAGAGTCATCCGGATCAGTGTCAAAGCTTGCATCGACGTAACCCTTTACGACGAGCTCTTGATCACCTCCATAAACGAGAAACATGTCCTTAGTCCTTTTCAGGTACTTCAGGATATTCTTGACCGCCGTCCAGTGTTCCATTCCTGGATCACTTTGAAACCTTCCGACCATACTTATGGCAAGGCTGACATCGGGTCTTGTGCACAGCATTGCATACATGATAGAGCCTATGGCTGAAGCATAGGGGATGACATTCATCTTTTCTCTATCTTCTGCAGTCACTGGGCATTGAGTCTTACTCAACTTCACACCTTGCAATACAGGCAAGAACCCCTTTTTGGACTGATCCATTTTGAACTTCTTCAAAACTTTGTCAAGGTATGTGCTTTGTGAAAGTCCTATTAACCGTCTCGATCTATAGATCTTGATGCCTAATATGAAAGCAGCTTCTCCTAGGTCCTTCATTGAAAAACTCTTGTTCAAATATTCCTTCACGCTTTCCAACATTTCTATATTGTTTCCAATCAGCAATATGTCATCCACATATAATATTAGAAATGCTATAGATCTCCCACTCACTTTCTTGTAAATACAAGCTTCTCCGTAAACTTGTATAAACTCGAACGCTTTGATCACCTCATCAAAGCGAAGATTCCAACTCCGAGATGCTTGCACCAGTCCATAAATGGATCGCTGGAGTTTGCAAACTTTGTTAGCATTCTCTGGATCGACAAAACCTTCTGGTTGCATCATATACAACTCTTCCTTAAGGAAACCGTTAAGGAACGTTGTTTTGACATCCATCTGCCAAATTTCATAATCGAAAAAGGCAGCTATTGCTAACATGATTCTGACGGACTTAAGCATCGCTACGGGTGAGAAGGTCTCATCGTAGTCAACTCCTTGAACTTGTGAAAAAACCCTTTGCCACAAGTCGAGCTTTATAGACGGTGACATTACCGTCCGCGTCCGTCTTCCTCTTAAAGATCCATTTGTTCTGAATGGTCTTACGCCCTTCAGGTAATACTTCCAAAGTCCACACTTTGTTTTCATACATGGATCCTATCTCAGATTTCATGGCCTCTAACCACTTCTCGGAATCCGGGCCCATCATCGCTTCTCCATAGCTCGTAGGTCAATCGTTGTCTAACAACATGACCTCTAAGACAGGGTTGCCGTACCACTCAGGAGCAGTACGCATCCTTGTCGACCTACGAGGTTCGATAGCAACTTGATCCAAAGCTTCATGATCATCATCATTAACTTCCCCTTCAGCTGATGTAGGCTCTACAGAAACATCTTTCTGCGCTACGCTACTTTCAGGTTGAAGTAAAGGTTCAACAACCTCATCAAGTTCTATCTTCCTCCCACTCAATTCTTTCGAGAGAAACTCTTTCTCAAGAAATGTTCCGTTTTTAGCGACAAACACTTTGCCTTCGGATCTGAGGTAGAAGGTATACCCAACTGTCTCTTTTGGGTATCCTATGAAGACGCATTTCTCCGCTTTGGGTTCCAGCTTTTCAGGCTGAAGCTTTTTGACATAAGCATCACATCCCCAAACTTTAAGAAACGACAACTTTGGCTTCTTGCCAAACCAAAGTTCATATGGCGTCGTCTCAACGGATTTCGATGGTGCCCTATTTAAGGTGAATGCAGCTGTCTCTAATGCATAACCCCAAAACGATAGTGGCAAATCGGCAAGAGACATCATAGATCGCACCATATCCAATAAGGTTCGATTACGACGTTCGGACACACCATTACGCTGTGGTGTTCCAGGCGGTGTTAGTTGTGAAACAATTCCACATTGTCTTAAGTGACTGCCAAACTCATAACTCAGATATTCTCCTCCTCGATCAGATCGTAGGAATTTAATCTTCTTGTTACGATGATTCTCAACTTCACTCTGAAATTGTTTGAACTTTTCAAATGTTTCAGACTTGTGTTTCATTAAGTAAATATACCCATATCTACTTAAGTCATCAGTGAAGGTGAGAAAGTAACGATAACCACCGCGCGTCTCAATGCTCATCGGACCGCACACATCAGTATGTATGATTTCCAATAAGTCACTTGCCCGTTCCATTATTCCAGAGAACGGCGTTTTAGTCATCTTGCCCATGAGGCATGGTTCACATGTGTCAAGTGATTCAAAATCAAGTGACTCCAAAAGTCCATCAGCATGGAGCTTCCTCACGCGTTTTATGGCAATATGACCTAAACGGCAGTGCCACAAGAAAGTGGTATTATCATTATTAATTCTACATCTTTTGGCATCAATGTTATGAACATGTGTATCATTACTATCGAGATTCAATAAGAATAAACCCCTCACATTGGGTGCATGACCATAAAAGATATTACTCATATAAATAGAACAACCATTATTCTCTGATTTAAATGAGTAACCGTCTCGCAATAAACAAGATCCAGATATAATGTTCATGCTTAACGCAGGCACTAAATAACAATTATTCAGGTTCATCACTAATCCCGATGGTAATCGAAGAGCGAGCGTGCCGACGGCGATCACATCAACCTTGGAACCATTTCCCACGCGCATCGTCACTTCGTCCTTTGCCAGCCTCCGTCTATTCCGCAGTTCCTGATTTGAGTTGCAAATATGAGCAACCGCACCGGTATCAAATACCCAGGCACTACAACGAGAGTTGGTAAGGTACACATCAATAACATGTATATCATATATACCTTGTTTGTTGTTGGCCGCCTTCTTGTCAGCCAAATACTTGGGGCAGTTCCGCTTCCAGTGTCCAATTCCCTTGCAATGAAAACACACAGTTTCTGGTTTGGGTCCAGCCTTGGGTTTCTTCACGAGAGGAGCAACTGCTTTGCCACTCTTCTTGGAGTTACCCTTCTTACCCTTGCCATTTTTCTTGAAACTAGTGGTTTTATTGACCATCAACACTTGATGCTCCTTCTGAATTTCAGACTCAGCGGCTTTCAGCATCGCAAACAGCTCGGCGACTGACTTGTTCATCCCGTGCATGTTATAGTTCAACACGAAGCTCTTGTAGCTAGGTGGCAATGATTGAAGAACTCTGTCAGTGATAGCCTCTGGCGGAAGGGGCATCCCCAATTCAGCCAGACGGGTGGAGTACCCAGACATTCTGAGTACGTGATCACTGATAGACCCGTTCTCCTCCATCTTGCAAGCATAGAACTTATCGGAGATCTCATATCTCTCGATCCGGGCATTCTTCTGAAAGATAAACTTCAACTCCTGGAACATCTCATATGCTCCATGACGTTCAAAACGTCTTTGAAGTCCCGGTTCTAAGCCATACAATATTGCACATTGAACTATTGAGTAATCTTCAGAACGAGCCTGCCAGGCGTTCACAACGTCTAGAGACTCAACTGGAGCGGGTGGATCACCAAGCGGTACATCAAGGACATAAGCCTTCTGGGAAGCCGTAAGGATAATCCTTAGATTACGGGCCCAGTCCACAAAGTTACTTCCATCATCTTTCAACTTAGCTTTCTCTAGGAACGCATTAAAATTCAGGGGTGCTACTGCGCGAGCCATGATCTACAACATAAATATAGCAAAGACAACTTAGACTATTGTTCTAGATAATGAGTTTAGTTAATCATATTACTTAAAAACTCCCACTCAAATTGACATCCCTCCGATCATTCGAGTGTAACATGATCCAAATCCACCAACTCAAGTCCGATCATCACGTGAGTTGAGGTGGTTTCAATGGTGAACATCTTCATGTTGATCATATCTACTATATGACTCATGTTCGACCTTTCGGTCTCTTGTGTTCCGAGGCCATGTCTGTACATGCTAGGCTCGTCAAGTTTAACCCGAGTGTTCCGCACGTGCAACATGGCTTACACCCGTTGTATGTGAAAGTAGAGTCTATCACACCCGATCATCACGGCGTGTTTCGAAACGACGAACTTTCGCAACGGTGCACACTCGGGGAGAACACAATTTTATCTTGAAATTTAAGTGAGGGATCACCTTATAATGCTACCGTCGTCCTAAGCAAAATAAGATGCATAAAAGGATTAACATCACATGCAAATCATAAGTGACATGATATGGCCATGAACTTGTGCTTTTGATCTCCATCTCCAAAGCACCGGCATGATCTCCATCGTCACCGGCAAGACACCATGATCTCCATCATCTTGATCTCCATCAACATGTCGCCATGAGGTTGTCGCGCCGACTGTTGCTTCCACGACTATTGCTAACTCATAGCGATAAAGTAAAGCAAAACGGCGAAAATAATTAAAGACAACTCTATGGCTCCTGCCAGTTACCGTACTCATCGACATGCAAGTCGTGATATTCTATACAACACATGATCATCTCATACATCACATATATCTCATCATGTAATTGGCCATATCACATCACAACATACCCTGCAAAAACAAGTTAGACGTCCTCTAATTGTTGTTGCAAATTTTACGTGGCTGCTACGGGTTTGCAAGAACCGTTCTTACCTACGCAAAACCACAACGTGGTGTAGTGATTGCTTTTTGATCTTCTATAAGAACCCTCTTCATTGAAATCGATTCAACTAAAGTGAGAGAGACAGACACCCGCTAGCCATCTTTATGCAACGAAGTTACATGTCAGTTGAAGGAACCTGTCTCGCGTAAGCGTACGCGTAATGTCGGTCCGGGCCGCTTCATCTCACAATACCGCCGAATGAAGTATCAACTAGTAACGGCAAGCAATATGTATACACCCACGCCCACAACTCGTTTGTGTTCTACTCGAGATCTCATCTACGCATAGACCTAGCTCAGATGCCACTGTTGGGGAACGTTGCATGGGAAACAAAAATTTTCCTACGCACACACACAAGATCTATTCATGGTGATGAGCATCTACGAGAGGGAGAGTGAATCTACATACCCTTGTAGATCGCTAAGCGGAAGCGTTAAGAAACGCGGTTGATGTAGTCGAACGTCTCCGCGATCCAAATCGCAAGTCGTCCCTCGATCCGATCACGAACTAGTGCCGAACGGACAGCACCTCCGCGTTCAACACACGTACGGCTTGATGACGCCTTCACCTCCTCGATCCAGCGAGCGATGATGAAGTAGTAGATGAGTTCCGGCAGCACGACGGCGTGGTGATGGTGGTGAGGAACAATCTCTGCAGGGCTTCGCCAAGCACTACGGAGATTATGACGGGAGAACTAGAGGGTTAGGGTTGCCGACACACGGCTTGGGAAATCTTGATGTATCCCGTGTGCTAGCCCTGCCCCTCTATTTATATGTTGAGCCTTGGGGTCTAAACTTGGAGTAAAAGCCTCCTCCAGGTCGGTTTTGCCCGCACAAGGTCGGTTTGGCCCGCAGGGAAAGAGTCCAACTCGGATCCCTGCAGTACCGCGCACAAGCGGTAGTACCGCTTCACACAAGCGGTAGTACCGCTTATGCGGTAGTACCGCTTCACACAAGCGGTAGTACCGCTTACGCGGTAGTACTGCCTTACCAGCGGTAGTACCGCTTAAGGAAGCAGCAAAACTTCCTTTTGCACTTTCCAATACCTCGTGGGCTTTACCCCTTTGGCTCATATAAAGTGTTGCTGCACCCGAACACTTCGGTAAACATCCGGAACCCCTTCCGGTGAATTCCGGAACCCTTCCGGAGATCAAAACACTATTATCACATATATCAATCTTTACCTCCGGACAATTCCGGAGATCCTCGTCATGTCCGGGATCTTATCCGGGACTCCGAACAACCTTCGGTCACCAACAAAATAACTCAACTATACTAATCGTCACCAAACGTTAAGTGTGTAGACCCTGCGGGTTCGAGAACTATGTAGACATGACCGAGACACCTCTACGATCAATAACCAATAGCGGGACCTGGATGCCCATATTGGCTCCTACATATTCTACGAAGATCTTTATCGGTCGAACCTCTATGTCAAGGATTCAGTTAATCCCGTATGCTGTTCCCTTTGTTCTTCGGTATGTTACTTGCCCGAGATTCGATCGTCGGTATCTCTATACCTAGTTCAATCTCGTTACCGGCAAGTCTCTTTACTCGTTCCGTAATACAAGATCTCATGGCTAACACTTTTAGTCACATTGCTTGCAAGGCTCATTGTGATGTTGTATTATCGAGTGGGCCCTGAGATACCTCTCCGTCATACGGAGTAACAAATCCCAGTCTTGATCCATGCCAACCCAACAGACACCCTCGGAGATACCTGTAGAGCACCTTTATAGTCACCCAGTTACGTTGTGACGTTTGATACACACAAGGTACTCCTCCGATGTCAGGGAGTTGCATGATCTCATGGTCAAAGGAACAGATACTTGACATGCAGAAAACAATAGCAATAAACTGACACGATCATATGCTACGTTCGTAGTTTGGGTCTTGTCCATCACGTCATTCTCCTAATGATGTGATCCCGTTATCAAATGACATCTCATGTCTATGGCTAGGAAACCTTCACCATCTTTTGATCAACGAGCTAGTCAACTAGAGGCTTACTAGGGACACAGTGTTGTCTATGTACCCACACATGTATTTGAGTTTCCAATCAATACAATTATAGCATGGATAATAAACGATTATCATGAACAAGGAAATATAATAATAACTAATTTATTATTGCCTCTAGGGCATATTTCCAACAAATGTAGTACCAATGTTGGGCCTTGCCAGACAAGTTTTATCCTAAAACAAAAATCAAGGGGGTCTCCATAACAACCCCGAGCATGTTAGGAGCGCTCAATTATGGAACATAACACCGGTACACAAGTACCTAGGGGCGGCAAGAGTGGAACAAAACACCGAGCAAAAGGCCAAGCCTTCCACCCTTTACCAAGTATATATGTGCATTAAATTAAATAGCAATAATATTGTGAGATATCAAAAGATATCCATGTTGGCACATGGAAACAATTGCACCTGCAACTAGCAACGCTATAAGAAAGGCTGAGCAAGCAGTAACATGGCCAAACAATGTTTGCTGGGATGTGGAGGGTTTGAGGCTTTTCATGGCAATTTGGGAGGCTTAACATACAAGTGGTAGGTAGCGAGACAGCGATAGAAACGAGACATCTAGCATGGCAATGATAGTAATGGTATCCAGGGAAATGATCATCTTGCCTGAGATCCCGCTTGGAAGAAGATCGAGTCCATGAAGAAGACGAACCAACGTAGTCGAACGAATCCTCACACTCCGAACGCTTTCGGAACTCTATCGAGAAGAAGCAAACCGGAAACAACAATCAACACACGAGAACACCACAACATATGCATGACATAATGCGCAAACCAATATGATGCATGTCCGGTTTAATTATGCAAGGCATGGCAATCACAACAATCAGATACTACACATTAAGTGAAGCTCAATATGCAACGGGTTGCATATTGACGAAACTCCACATTCAAATTATTTAGTTCACTCCCGTTTAGGTACACAACAATATTGAATGTTGTTAAACATGGCAAGAGGTGAAGCATAAGTAAACTACACATCTAGGCAAGTTTAAATGAGGCCGGAAACCACATATAGCATTTCCGAAACGACCCCATATGTTAATTTCGAAATTGGTCCAGATCTGAACTAATCAGGTTTTATATTTGTTAAGCAGCAAAATAAAGTGAACCATGCAATTCTACACGTCATTCTAGTCGATTTACATATATGGAACATCTCAAACGGAGCTTCGGTCTAAAAGATATGACATTCGCAAGATGCATATGACATGAATGCAAAATGCATGCAAACACCCACCACAAACATGTTAAATCATAGATGCAGCAAGATATTATGAAACTACATGAGATTCTAAGCAAGTTTCATGTGCAACATGTACAAAACGGAGCTACGGTTCAACCACAACAACCAACACAAGTTTTATTTCAAATCTGTCCAAAACAGCAACATAGCATTTTGCACGCATGAAAACAACAAGCTACAAGATTCTAAAATGCACAACTAAGCATGGGGCAGTAGCATATGACACACACATCATTTCATCTTCACATATCATACTCAAAAGAGTCATCGAACACATGGTGGGAAGCTCACAGCATGGCAACAAAATATAGCAGATTAGGACTTAGTGAAAATATCAGGGTTTAGCATTGCAGATTTTTACGGAGGCATATTGGCAGCAGTAAAAATATATGCTACAGGTCATATATTGGCATGAAAATTAACAGCATGGTAGTAGACATGATGCACTACAAATCATACCATGGTGGCAACATCAAATTATGCTCAGATTCATGGCAAACATCAACACAACATGGCATCATGAAGAAAACAGATTCTCAGACTTGGTGAAAAATAGGCTAGTCATGAGCAGCAGTTTTTAACAGATTGACATATTAAGCATCAGAATTAATTATGATGCAAAATCTATTCATGCAAACTACTGGCACAACATGATAGAGCATAACATGCTTAACAAAAGACTCCATGGTGGCATCACCAAAAGACCCCTAGAACACTAGCAAATCCCATGGCAACATGGCAACATAATAACTCAGTTTCAGACTTAGAATTATTTGGACCCCTCAAAACAGCACTATTTTTATAGCAAGTTGGCAACAAGAAAATAACACCTAAACATGCATTTCTATAGCAACTAAAAATACCAGGGCCTGGCACACATGTCCAAGGGCATATCTCATGTTCAAAATTATTTCATAAGATGCACGGATTAAATCCCACAAAATAGACAAACGGGCATCATGGCAAAAATGACATGCACACGAACTTCCTCCAATGACAAAACTAAATGCACAGTTAAATTCTATGGATTTTTCTACCCCGAAAACATATATAATATGCATAGGTTCATGTGGGAAAATATGTCACAATTAATTATGCAAATTATTGGAATAACCCCTTTTAGCAACTATAAATGCAAGTTAAATGCAAATATTAGAATGAACAAGTTTGTCATGCATGAAAATGCAATGCCGATAACATGAACATTTTAATATATTGTTGGGTTAATTCCAATGCACGGGTAAATAAATATGACAATGCAAAATAATGGCAATTATGCAAAATGGTGCAAAACAGCGAGTGTAAGTACTTCAAACATGGATGAAAATGACATATTAATAATCTACTCATTTTTTCTAAACAGTTTTCATATATAAGACAATTTAATCCGGCACACGGTTAATTATTTATAGACATTTTAAAAACATGCATTTCTGTAATAAAAACAAACGCTAAAGGGCCGGATCTGGAATAGAGGTCCAACAGCAGCACATGTGCGCAATATATCTAAAACGTGCGCGGGGCGCTGGATAGGGCATCGGCGCTCACCTTGGGCCTATGGGCCGGTCGGTGCAGTCACTTGTTGGCCTGGGGGCGAAGCTGGGCCGCGGCGTGGGGCACTGGGTGGCCTGGCTGGGCCTTGGCGGATGGCGCGGCCCACCAGCGAGGAGCGAGCGGGCGAGGCGCTGGATCGGGCGAGCGGGGCGCTCGTCTCCTCCCGTGCTCCTCACGGGCAGGAGGCCATGGCGGCGGCGCAACAGGGGAGGTCGGGCACTCCGGCGACGCGAGGAGGAGGAGGAAGACCAGATCCGCGACGGGGACAGATGGATCCGGCGAGGAGGGGCGGATCTCGGCCGGATCGGGCGCAGCGAAGGTCGGACGGCGCAACGGGGGAGGTCCATGGCGACCATGGCTTGGGCTCCGGCGGCAAGGGTGGGAGCTCCGGCCGCGGGCGATGGGGCTGGCTTGGCGACGGAGGAGCGCGACGTGCGCGGGCAGGGCGACTCCGGCGGCTGGGCTCGCCGGCCTGCGGTCCTCCGGTGGTGGTGCAGCGGTGGATGGCGGCGGCGGGCGAAGGGAGATCGGGCTCCAGGAGGAGGTCGGGGCCTCGGGCGCAGGCGGCGGGGTTCGGTCCGATCCGGGCCTGGGGCGGGCCAGATCCGGGCTTCGGCGGGCCCTGGCTGGAGGTGGGAGAAGGCGGCTGGGTGAGGGACAAGTGGCGGCTTGGGGGCACGGATTTCGAGGGGAGGCTAGGGTTTGCCCAATTAGGCAGGGTAGGGTTGCTTTATATAGCAAGGGAGGCTAGGTTAGGGGGTTTTAGTCCGGTTTCGGACCGTTCGATCTCGATCGGACGGTCCAAAGTGGTTGGGTCGGTTAGGAGGGCTAGTGGGCTGTGGAGAGGTGGTTGGGCCAAGAAGAGAGGCAGCTTTGCGGCCCGGCATTGAGTTTTAAAACACCGAAACGTCCGATAATTAACAGATGACGGCGACGCTACAGTTGAACGTTAGGGGATCAAACGACCTCTGATTGCAACGAAATTTGGCAGGCGGTCTACCTACAATATAACAAGACCGCACGCCAAGTTTCGTCCCAATCCGAGAATATTTTTCACGCACTTTTGAAAACAATATTTCATCGATGCCGCGGGCGCGTGCGTGTGTGGTTGAACGAAACGGTCAGCGACGAGAACGGGAAGAACCGGCAGCTAAAAACAGATGCAAGTTTTCGAAAACGAGTGACGATGCTATGCAGATGATGCGAATGATGCGATGATGAATGCAACAACCAATCGAATCACACGACGAGAACGGAATAAAACGGGAATCTTCTGGAGCGTCGGTTCCGGGCTGTTACATGACACTTCACCATTCATGGTTCTAAGGGAATGCATTGTGGAGTAGTTATTAGATGATGGGTTGCTAGAGTGAGAGAAGCTTAAACCCTAGTTTATGCGCTACTTCGTAAGGGGCTGATTTGGATCCAAACGTTTAATGCTATGGTTAGATTTTATCTTAATACTTTTCTCATAGCTGCGGATGCTTGCGAGGGGGTTAATCATAAGTGGGAGGTTGTTCAAGTAAGAACAGCACCCAAGCACCGGTCCACCCACATATCAAATTATCAAAGTAGCGAACACGAATCAAACCAACATGATAAAAGTGACTAGATGAAATTCCCGTGTACCCTCAAGAACACTTTGCCTATTACTAGAGATTGTTTTGGCCTGTCCTTTGCCACAAAAGTATTGGGCTACCTTGCTGCACCCTATTTACCGTTACCGTTATTTGCTCGTTAGCAATTATCTTGCTATCAAACTATTTGTTCCCTACAATTTCAGTGCTTGCAGAAATTACCTTGCTGAAAACCGCTTGTCATTTCCTTCTGCTCCTCGTTGGATTCGACACTCTTACTTATCTAAAGGACTACGATTGATCCCCTATACTTGTGGGTCATCAAGACTCTTTTCTGGCGCCGTTGCCGGGGAGTGAAGCGCTCTTGGTAAGTGGAAATCGGTAAGGAAAAACTTATACTACGTGCTGAAATTTATTGCTACTTGCTACTATGGAAAACAGTCCTTCGAGGGGTTTGTTTGAGGTATCTTCACCTCGACCGGAGCCACAATTAGTTGCCCCTCAACCTACTGCACCTACTGAAAATATTGGTTATGAAATTCCTTCGGGTATGGTAGAATAGCTGCTTGCTAAACCTTATGCAGGAGAAGGAACTGAACATCATGATATGCACCTATTATATGGGAACAAAATTTGTGGATTATTTAAGCTTGCAGGTTTACCCGGAGATGAAGTTAAGAAGAAGGTTTTCCCTTTATCTTTGAAGGGAAAAGCATTGACATGGTATAGGCTATGTGATGATCTTGGATCGTGGAACTGGAATCGTTTGCAATTGGAATTCCATCAAAAGTTTTATCCCATGCATCTAGTTCATCGTGATCGGAATTATATATATAATTTTTGGCCTCGTGAAGGAGAAAGCATCGCTCTAGCTTGGGGGAGGCTTAAGTCAATGTTATATTCATGCCCAATCATGACATTCCGAGAGAAGTTATCATTCAGAATTTTTATGCTCGGCTTTCTCATAATGATCAATCCATGCTCGATACTTCTTGTGCTGGTTCTTATATGAAGAAGACTATTGAATTCAAGTGGGATCTTTTAGAAAGAATTAAACGGAACTCTGAAGATTGGGAACTCAACGAAGGTAATGATACAGGTATAAAGCTTCAGCTTGATTGTGTTAAATCTTTTATGAATACCGATACTTTTCACAAGTTTAGCACTAAATATGGACTTGACTCTGAGATAGTAGCCTCTTTCTGCGAAGCATTTGCTACTCACGTTGACCTCCCTAAGGAGAAGTGGTTTAAATATCATCCCCCTATTAAAGAAGAAATGAAAGAACCAGTCATAGCTAAAGAAGAAACCATCTTTTACAATGTTGATCCAATTGTGCCTACAGCTTATATTGAAAAACTACCTTTCCCTATTAGGATAAAGGAACATGCCAAGGTATCAACTGTGGTTCGTAAGAGTAAAATAAGAGCATCTAAGCCCCCTTAACAAATTAAAGTAGAACCTAGTGTTGCTATGGTTAAAGATCTCTTGGTAGAAAATATTGATGGGCATGTTATCTACTTATGTGATGAAGCTGCTAGAATTGCTAAACCCGATGAAAAAGATAAACATAGACCCATAGAAGGCATGCCTGTTGTCTCAGTCAAAATAGGAGATCATTGCTATCATGGTTTATGTGATTTGGGTGCTAGTGTGAGTGCTATCCCTTTTACATTATACCAAGAAATTATGGATGAAATAGCACCTGCTGAAATAGAAGACATTGATGTTACTATTAAACTTGCTAATAGAGACACTATCACACCACTTGGGATTGTTAGAGATGTTGAAGTCTTGTGTGGGAAACTGAAATACCCTACTGATTTTCTAGTCCTTGGTTCCCCACAAGACGAATTTTGTCCCATTATCTTTGGTAGACCTTTCTTGAGCACCGTCAATGCTAAGATAGATTGTGAAAAACAAACTGTCGGTGTCAGTTTTGGTAGTGTGTCCCATGAGTTTATTTTTTCCAAGTTTAGTAGACAACCCCGTGATAAAGCGTTATCTAGTAAGGATGAAATAATTGGTCTTGCTTCTATTGTCGTGCCTCCCACCGATCCATTAGAACAATATTTGCTTTACCATGAAAATGATATGCACTTGCGTGAAAGAAATGAAATAGATCAAATTTTCTTTGAACAACAACCTCTCCTGAAACACAATTTGCCTATTGAAACTCTTGGAGGTCCTCCTCCACCTAAAGGTGATCCTGTGTTTGAATTAAAGCAATTGCCTGACACTTTGAAGTATGCTTATCTTGACGAGAAAAGGATATATCCTATTATATTAGTGCTAACCTTTCAGAACATGAAGAAGAAACATTATTAAAAGTTCTAAGGAAGCACCGGGCTGCTATTGGATATACTCTTGATGATCTTAAGGGCATTAGTCCCACACTATGTCAGCACAAGATTAATATGGAACCTGACGCTAAACCCGTTGTCGATCATCAACGGCGATTGAATCCCAAGATGAAAGAAGTGGTAAGAATTGTAATATGAAAGCTTCTAGAAGCATGTATAATCTATCCCATTGTTGATAGTAGGTGGGTAAGTCACGTTCATTGTGTCACCATTATGACATGTGTGTTCATCATCATATTGCTTTGCATGATCATATAAAGCTGACATGATATTTATGGCAAAGCCACCATTCATCATTGTAATACATGTTACGCTAGATCAATGCACATCCCGGTACACTGCTAGAGGCATTCATATAGACTCATATTGTTTCAGTTCATCGAGTTGTAAGTAAATGAAAGTGTGATGATCATCATTATTAGAGCATTGTCACGGTGAGGTAAATGATGATGCAGACTAATGAGTCCTCCAAAAAATAGGGAATAAGGTTCATGATATTGTTGTAAAAAAGAAAAGAGGCCAAAATAGCCCACAAAAAATGAGACAAAAAGAGAGAAGGGGTAATGCTACTATCCTTTTATCACACTTGTGCTTCAAAGTAGCGACATGTTCTTTATAAAGAGAGTCTCCATGATTTGTCACTTTCATATACTAGTGGGAATTTTTTACATTATAGAACTTGCCTTGTGTATTCCAATGACGGGCTTCCTCAGATGTTCGAGGTATTGATGAGCAAGCAAGTTGGATGCACACCCACTTAGTTTTAGTAGCGAGCTTTCATACACTTATAGCTCTGGTGCATCCGTTGCATGGCAATCCCCACTCCTCTCATCGATATCGATTGATAGGCCTCTCCATTACCTATCGATCCACCGAGTTGATGCGAGACTTTCTTCACCTTTTGTCTTCCCTTTATCTCTACCAACCTATTCTATTCCACCCGCAGTGCTAAGTCCATGACGCACACTCATATTTTGAGTGGAGTTAAAAATGCAGAAGCGAGAAAAAGTATGATAGAATTTTTTGGTTTGACACCAGGGTGCTCTTGATTTATACTTAGGTGAAGAAGATGGAGCCATGACATGCATACATAATCCAATGAGTAGAGATAACATTCGTTTAGAATCGTATATTTATACTTATGTTCTAGTATTCATGAATATTATTATGTTGATATCAATTGGTTCATCATTTCTCGATATTCGTAATGTAAAAAAAGATTACATGATAGACATTCTAGGTAACATTCGACATTTTTTTTGTTTTTATCATTTACCTACTCAAGGACGAGCAGGAATTAAGCTTGGGGACTCTAATACGTTTCCAACATATCTATAATTTTTTATTGTTTCATGCTATTATATTATAAATTTTGTATGATTTATATGCAATTTTATATCATTTTTTGGAACTAACCTATTAACCTAGTGCCAAGTGCCAGTTCCTGTTTTTTTCCTATTATTTTGTTTTGCCGAAAAACAATACCAAACAAAGTCTAGAAGCATGAAGGGACCCATGAAGCTTCGGGGGAGGCCAGAAGATCTTCGAGGGAGCCACAAGCTCACATGGCGTGCCCCTAGGGGGGCGCGCCACCTGAGCTTGTGGGCCCTTCACACCTCCTTTTGCCCTAATTCCACTTATATAAATTCTCTACAATCCCGAAACCACGAGAGCGAGACCCAAAACAATTATTCCGCCGCCGCAAGCCTCTGTTCTTCCGTGATCCCATCTGGAGGCCTCCACCAGTACTCTGCCGGAGGGGGAATATATCACACAGGGCTTCTACATCAACCTTGCCGCACCTCTGATGATGTGTGAACAGTTCCCTGCAGACCAACAGGTCCATAGTGATTAGCTAGATGGCTATATCTCTCTTTTTGATCTTCAATACAATGTTCTCTTCGGAGATCCATATGATGTAATCTTCCTTTGAAGTGTGTTTGTTGCGATCCGATGAATTCTAGGTTTATGATCAGATTATTCATTGAAAGTAATTGAGTCTTTTCTCAACTTTATTATGTATGATTGTTATAGCTATGTATGCTTTCCGATCTATGAGTTTGCTTTGGCCAAACAGATGAGCAGATCATCAGATGGACTGGTGCATAGTAGTAGGTTAAATCTTGCGGTGTCCTTGATGGCTCCATATTTTACTCATCTTTAGAGCTCATTTGTTGCACATTATCTCTGTATATCAAGGCATATCATGTTTCACTAATCCAATTACATGTTCATATATTTTATCCTTTTCACTGCTAGCATTGCATAATCTTTATTCTTTTTAGTTTTTATTAGTTTTACTTGTCATTGTGTGTCTTGTAGGTGTGATGGACTTGCCAAGCATTTAGCACAATGAAATGGGTTCAATACAGAGTCACCCATGGCCAGACTTAGCCTTTCGGAGGTCGGAAAAAGTGTTTTTTAAGTGCTCCAAATCAATATCTAATAGCAGGAATGGATTTGCGTCGTTCATATGAATCCGACGACCCCAAGAACGTCAAATTTCGAGTTCGTATGAAGAAATTGTAACCGATTTACCGGAGAGGGGTGGATTGAAAGACAACCTTTCATGCGGCCATGACACATCATTTGGGCGGTTGTTTGACGCGCAGACAACTCCGAAAGCTGCCCTTCCTGACATGATTTGATACGTCCCAACGTATCTGCTTTTCGAAACACTTCTACTCTTGTTTTGGACTCTAATTTGCATGATTTGAATGAAACTAACCCAGACTGGCGTTGTTTTCAGCAGAAGTACCATGGTGTTATTTTTGTGCAAAAAGAAAAGTCCTCGGGTTGGGCCAGAAATTTACGAAGAATACTTGTAATAATATATAAGAATTATTGGCGAAGAGACCTGCCGGAGGGGGGCCACCAGGGAGCCACGAGCTCAGGGGCATGCCCCCTAGGGGGCGCCCTATGAGCTCGTCGGTCCCACTAGCCTCCGTTTGCCCTAATTCCAACTCCATAAATACCGTCTCGTGGAGAAAAAAATTAGAGAGAAACTTTCATCGCGTTTTACAAGATGAAGTCGTCGCCACCTCCTGTTCTTCATTGGGAGGGCTAGTCTGGAGTCCGTTTGGGGATCTGGAGAGGGGGATTCGTCGCCGTTGTCATCATCAACCCTTGTTCATCAACAATTCCATGAAGCTCACCACGGGGAGTGAGTAAGTCCTTTGTAGGCTTGCTGGATGGTGATGGAGTTGGGCGAGATTTTTCATGTAATCGAGTCAACTTGTTAGGGCTTGATCCCTAGTATCCACTATGTCCTGAGATTGATGTTGCTATGCTGAATGCTTGTCAGTAGGGCCCAAGTGCCATGATTTCAGATCTAAAACTATTATGTTTTCATGAATATGAGAGTGTTTTAGATCCTATCTTGCAACTTATATGCACCTATTATGTGTTATGATCCGTAGGCCCCAAAGTGTAAAAAGTTGGGATCATCGCCGGTGATGATTGTAGTATGAGGAGTTCATGTATTCACCATGTGTTAATGCTTTGTTCCGGTTCTCTATTTAAAGGAGGCCTTAATATCCCTTAGTTTCCCTTTGGACCCTGTTGCCATGGGAGTCTAGGACAAAAGATGTCATGCAAGTTCTTATTATAAGCAATAAAGCACGTATGACTATATACGAAATACATGCCTACATTACATTGATGAATTGAAGCTATTGTGTATCGCTCTAGGTTGTGACTGCTACATCATGAATGTCATACAACATAAATATACATCACTGATTAAATGCCTACGCTTTTCTCATATTGATCTCTGCTAAGTTACTACTACTGATGTTGTTACCATCATCACAAACTGCTACTGTTATTGTTCCTGCTACTATTGCTACTATTAGTAAAAATATCAAAACTATCAAACTACTGTGCTACTAAATATTTTGCTGCAGAGATATTATTTCTAGGTGTGGTCGAATTGACAACTCAACTTATAAGACTCATAAATATTCTTTGGCTCCCCTTTTGTCGAATCAACAAATTTGGGTGAAATACTACCCTCGAAGACTGTAGCGTCCCCTATACTTGTGGGTTATCAAGACCTTTTTTGTGGCGCCGTTGCCGGGGAGCGTAGCTCCATTTATTGAGTTCACTTGGGATATCTATTGATCACCATGAATAAACTTAAGTACTTCAGAACTAAGATCGTGTCCTCTAAGACAAGGGAAGGTAAGGAACTGCCATCTAGCTCAACACTTGATTCACCTTCTGTTTAAAGTAGGCTTGCGACACCTCCACCTTCACTCTGATATGTCGCAACTAATTGATGATACTACTTATGTTATAGATGAAACTCGTGATGATGCTAGTACTCTACTTGATAAAACTGTGCCACTAGGTGAATTTCTTGATGAACAAATTGCTAAAGCTAAAGAAATTGAGAATACTAAAATTGATGAACACCTATTATGCCTAGCTCTCCTACTAGAATTGAAATACCTAAGATACCCGATGGTTATGTTATGGATGGGGAGACAACTAGAGAATTTCTTGCTTCTAACAATAGAGATGATCTTAAGAAATTACTGAGTAAGCTGAAAGAAAAAATCTATGATAGAAAGAATGAAATATGATCCTAAGTTTGCTACTTCTCCTATATTTGTTACTGACAAGGATTAAATTCTCTGTTGATCCTGAGTTAATTACCTTGGCAGAATATGATCCTGTTCATTGCTAGAAAACATGGCAAGGAAAGGGAGGCATGGGTTCAAAAACCCATGCCATTTCCTAGTAAACCTTCAAAAAATAAAGATGTGGAGGATTTTGAGCGCTTTGTTGAAATGCTTAGACCCATCTTTTTGCGAACACGTTTGATGGATATTTTGAAAATGCCCCCTTATATTAAATACATGAAAGATGTTATCACTAATAAAAGAAAGATACAGGAAGCTCAAATTTCCACCTTGCTTGCAAATTATTATTTTAACGGGGGTACCTAAGAAGTTAGGAGATCCAGGAATACCCACTATACCTTCCTCCATTAAAAGAAGTTATGTCAAAACTGCTTTATGTGATATAGGAACCAGTGTCAGTGTTATGCCGTTCTCTTTATATAGAAGACTTGATTTGAATAAGCTGACACCTAATGAAATATCTTTGCAAATGGCCGATAAATCATCTGTTATACCTATCAGAATTTGTGAGGATGTCCCTGATGTAGTTGCAAACGTTACTATCCTAATAGACTTTGTTATTCTTGATATGCCTGAGGATGCCAAAGTTTAAAAATTGTAATTCTATGTAGATAAAAATTGTAATTCTGTGTAGATAACTTTCCCTTGAATTCAAGAAAGAATACACCAAAAAATCCACGAAAAAGTCACTTATCAATATGATTATTTGCTCCATTAACAAACATGACTGCATCTACTACCCCTATAAAAGCACGAGAGGGCAGATCCAACTAAGTGTATTAGCCGTTTGTGTTGGGGAACGTTGCATGGGAAACAAAAGTTTTCCTACGCACACACACAAGATCTATTCATGGTGATGAGCATCTACGAGAGGGAGAGTGAATCTACATACCCTTGTAGATCGCTAAGCGGAAGCGTTAAGAAACGCGGTTGATGTAGTCGAACGTCTCCGCGATCCAAATCGCAAGTCGTCCCTCGATCCGATCACGAACTAGTGCCGAACGGACGGCACCTCCGCGTTCAACACACGTACGGCTTGATGATGCCTTCACCTCCTCGATCCAGCGAGCGATGATGAAGTAGTAGATGAGTTCCGGTAGCACGACGGCGTGGTGATGGTGGTGAGGAACAATCTCTGCAGGGCTTCGCCAAGCACTACGGAGATTATGACAGGAGAACTAGAGGGTTAGGGTTGCCGACACACGGCTTGGGAAATCTTGATGTATCCCGTGTGCTAGCCCTGCCCCTCTATTTATATGTTGAGTCTTGGGGTCTAAACTTGGAGTAAAAGCCTCCTCCAGGTCGGTTTTGCCCGCACAAGGTCGGTTTGGCCCGCAGGGAAAGAGTCCAACTCGGATCCCTGCAGTACCGCGCACAAGCGGTAGTACCGCTCACGAGCGGTAGTACCGCTTCACACAAGCGGTAGTACCTCTTGGGCGGTAGTACCGCTTCACACAAGCGGTAGTACCGCTTTACGCGGTAGTACTGCCTTACCAGCGGTAGTACCGCTTAAGGCAGAAGCAAAACTTCCTTTTGCACTTTCCAATACCTCGTGGGCTTTACCCCTTTGGCTCATATAAAGTGTTGCTGCACCCGAACACTTCGGTAAACATCTGGAACCCCTTCCGGTGAATTCCAGAACCCTTCCGGAGATCAAAACACTATTATCACATATATCAATTTTTACCTCGGGACTATTCCGGAGATCCTCGTCATGTCCGGGATCTTATCCGGGACTCCGAACAACTTTCGGTCACCAACAAAATAACTCAACTATACTAATCGTCACCAAACGTTAAGTGTGTAGACCCTGCGGGTTCGAGAACTATGCAGACATGACCGAGACACCTCTACGGCCAATAACCAATAGCGGGACCTGGATGCCCATATTGGTCCTACATATTCTACGAAGATCTTTATCGGTCGAACCTCTATGTCAAGGATTCAGTTAATCTCGTATACTGTTCCCTTTGTTCTTCGGTATGTTACTTGCCCGAGATTCGATCGTCGGTATCTCTATACCTAGTTCAATCTCGTTACTGGCAAGTCTCTTTACTCGTTCCGTAATACAAGATCTCGTGGCTAACACTTTGGTCACATTGCTTGCAAGGGTCATTGTGATGTTGTGTTACCGAGTGGGCCCTGAGATACCTCTCCGTCACACGGAGTAACAAATCCCAGTCTTGATCCATGCCAACCCAACAGACATCCTCGGAGATACCTGTAGAGCACCTTTATAGTCAGCCAGTTACGTTGCGACTTTTGATACACACAAGGTACTCCTCCGATGTCAGGGAGTTGCATGATCTCATGGTCAAAGGAACAGATACTTGACATGCAGAAAACAATAGCAATAAACTGACACGATCATATGCTACGTTCGTAGTTTGGGTCTTGTCCATCACATCATTCTCCTAATGATGTGATCCCGTTATCAAATGACATCTCATGTCAATGGCTAGGAAACCTTAACCATCTTTGATCAACGAGCTAGTCAACTAGAGGCTTACTAGGGACACAGTGTTGTCTATGTACCCACACATGTATTTGAGTTTCCAATCAATACAATTATAGCATGGATAATAAACGATTATCATGAACAAGGAAATATAATAATAACCAATTTATTATTGCCTCTAGGGCATATTTCCAACAGTCTCCCACTTGCACTAGAGTCAATAATCTAGTTCACATCACTATGTGATTTACATTGTAATGAATCGAACACCCATGCAGTTCTGGTGTTGTTCATGTTTAGCCCTTGGAAGAGGTTTAGTCATCGGATCTGCAACATTTAGATCCGTGTGTACTTTGCAAATATTTATGTCGTCCTCCTTGATGTAATCGCGGATGGAATTGAAACGTCGCTTTATGTGTCTGGTCCTCTTGTGAAATCTTGGTTCCTTGGCTAGAGCAATGGCACCAGTATTATCACAAAACAGAGTCATTGGGTTAAGCGCACTAGGCACTACTCCAACATCTGTCATGAACTCCTTCATCCAGACACCTTCCTTCGCCGCCTCCGAGGCAGCGATGTACTCCGCTTCGCATGTAGAATCAGCTACCACGCTTTGCTTGGAACTGCACCAGCTAACCGCACCCCCATTAAGAATAAATATGTATCCGGTTTGCGACTTAGAGTCATCCGGATCAGTGTCAAAGCTTGCATCGACGTAACCCTTTACGACGAGCTCTTGATCACCTCCATAAACGAGAAACATGTCCTTAGTCCTTTTCAGGTACTTCAGGATATTCTTGACCGCCGTCCAGTGTTCCATTCCTGGATCACATTGAAACCTTCCGACCATACTTATGGCAAGGCTGACATCGGGTCTTGTGCACAGCATTGCATACATGATAGAGCCTATGGCTGAAGCATAGGGGATGACATTCATCTTTTCTCTATCTTCTGCAGTCACTGGGCATTGAGTCTTACTCAACTTCACACCTTGCAATACAGGCAAGAACCCCTTTTTGGACTGATCCATTTTGAACTTCTTCAAAACTTTGTCAAGGTATGTGCTTTGTGAAAGTCCTATTAACCGTCTCGATCTATAGATCTTGATGCCTAATATGAAAGCAGCTTCTCCTAGGTCCTTCATTGAAAAACTCTTGTTCAAATATTCCTTCACGCTTTCCAACATTTCTATATTGTTTCCAATCAGCAATATGTCATCCACATATAATATTAGAAATGCTATAGATCTCCCACTCACTTTCTTGTAAATACAAGCTTCTCCGTAAACTTGTATAAACTCGAACGCTTTGATCACCTCATCAAAGCGAAGATTCCAACTCCGAGATGCTTGCACCAGTCCATAAATGGATCGCTGGAGTTTGCAAACTTTGTTAGCATTCTCTGGATCGACAAAACCTTCTGGTTGCATCATATACAACTCTTCCTTAAGGAAACCGTTAAGGAACGTTGTTTTGACATCCATCTGCCAAATTTCATAATCGAAAAAGGCAGCTATTGCTAACATGATTCTGACGGACTTAAGCATCGCTATGGGTGAGAAGGTCTCATCGTAGTCAACTCATTGAACTTGTGAAAAAACCCTTTGCCACAAGTCGAGCTTTATAGACGGTGACATTACCGTCCGCGTCCGTCTTCCTCTTAAAGATCCATTTGTTCTGAATGGTCTTACGCCCTTCAGGTAATACTTCCAAAGTCCACACTTTGTTTTCATACATGGATCCTATCTCAGATTTCATGGCCTCTAACCACTTCTCGGAATCCGGGCCCATCATCGCTTCTCCATAGCTCGTAGGTCAATCGTTGTCTAACAACATGACCTCTAAGACAGGGTTGCCGTACCACTCAGGAGCAGTACGCATCCTTGTCGACCTACGAGGTTCGATAGCAACTTGATCCAAAGCTTCATGATCATCATCATTAACTTCCCCTTCAGCTGATGTAGGCTCTACAGAAACATCTTTCTGCGCTGCGCTACTTTCAGGTTGAAGTAAAGGTTCAACAACCTCATCAAGTTCTATCTTCCTCCCACTCAATTCTTTCGAGAGAAACTCTTTCTCAAGAAATGTTCCGTTTTTAGCGACAAACACTTTGCCTTCGGATCTGAGGTAGAAGGTATACCCAACTGTCTCTTTTGGGTATCCTATGAAGACGCATTTCTCCGCTTTGGGTTCCAGCTTTTCAGGCTGAAGCTTTTTGACATAAGCATCACATCCCCAAACTTTAAGAAACGACAGCTTTGGCTTCTTGCCAAACCAAAGTTCATATGGCGTCGTCTCAATGGATTTCGATGGTGCCCTATTTAAAGTGAATGCAGCTGTCTCTAATGCATAACCCCAAAACGATAGTGGCAAATCGGCAAGAGACATCATAGATCGCACCATATCCAATAAGGTTCGATTACGACGTTCGGACACACCATTACGCTGTGGTGTTCCAGGCGGTGTTAGTTGTGAAACAATTCCACATTGTCTTAAGTGACTGCCAAACTCATAACTCAGATATTCTCCTCCTCGATCAGATCGTAGGAATTTAATCTTCTTGTTACGATGATTCTCAACTTCACTCTGAAATTGTTTGAACTTTTCAAATGTTTCAGACTTGTGTTTCATTAAGTAAATATACCCATATCTACTTAAGTCATCAGTGAAGGTGAGAAAGTAACGATAACCACCGCGCGCCTCAATGCTCATCGGACCGCACACATCAGTATGTATGATTTCCAATAAGTCACTTGCCCGTTCCATTATTCCAGAGAACGGCGTTTTAGTCATCTTGCCCATGAGGCATGGTTCACATGTGTCAAGTGATTCAAAATCAAGTGACTCCAAAAGTCCATCAGCATGGAGCTTCCTCACGCGTTTTATGGCAATATGACCTAAACGGCAGTGCCACAAGAAAGTGGTATTATCATTATTAATTCTACATCTTTTGGCATCAATGTTATGAACATGTGTATCATTACTATCGAGATTCAATAAGAATAAACCCCTCACATTGGGTGCATGACCATAAAAGATATTACTCATATAAATAGAACAACCATTATTCTCTGATTTAAATGAGTAACCGTCTCGCAATAAACAAGATCCAGATATAATGTTCATGCTTAACGCAGGCACTAAATAACAATTATTCAGGTTCATCACTAATCCCGATGGTAATCGAAGAGCGAGCGTGCCGACGGCGATCACATCAACCTTGGAACCATTTCCCACGCGCATCGTCACTTCGTCCTTTGCCAGCCTCCGTCTATTCCGCAGTTCCTGATTTGAGTTGCAAATAAGAGCAACCGCACCGGTATCAAATACCCAGGCACTACAACGAGAGTTGGTAAGGTACACATCAATAACATGTATATCATATATACCTTGTTTGTTGTTGGCCGCCTTCTTGTCAGCCAAATACTTGGGGCAGTTCCGCTTCCAGTGTCCAATTCCCTTGCAATGAAAACACACAGTTTCTGGTTTGGGTCCAGCCTTGGGTTTCTTCACGAGAGGAGCAACTGCTTTGCCACTCTTCTAGGAGTTACCCTTCTTACCCTTGCCATTTTTCTTGAAACTAGTGGTTTTATTGACCATCAACACTTGATGCTCCTTCTGAATTTCAGACTCAGCGGCTTTCAGCATCGCAAACAGCTCGGCGACTGACTTGTTCATCCCGTGCATGTTATAGTTCAACACGAAGCTCTTGTAGCTAGGTGGCAATGATTGAAGAACTCTGTCAGTGATAGCCTCTGGCGGAAGGGGCATCCCCAATTCAGCCAGACGGGTGGAGTACCCAGACATTCTGAGTACGTGATCACTGATAGACCCGTTCTCCTCCATCTTGCAAGCATAGAACTTATCGGAGATCTCATATCTCTCGATCCGGGCATTCTTCTGAAAGATAAACTTCAACTCCTGGAACATCTCATATGCTCCATGACGTTCAAAACGTCTTTGAAGTCCCGGTTCTAAGCCATACAATATTGCACATTGAACTATTGAGTAATCTTCAGAACGAGCCTGCCAGGCGTTCACAACGTCTAGAGACTCAACTGGAGCGGGTGGATCACCAAGCGGTACATCAAGGACATAAGCCTTCTGGGAAGCCGTAAGGATAATCCTTAGATTACGGGCCCAGTCCACAAAGTTACTTCCATCATCTTTCAACTTAGCTTTCTCTAGGAACGCATTAAAATTCAGGGGTGCTACTGCGCGAGCCATGATCTACAACATAAATATAGCAAAGACAACTTAGACTATTGTTCTAGATAATGAGTTTAGTTAATCATATTACTTAAAAACTCCCACTCAAATTGACATCCCTCCGATCATTCGAGTGTAACATGATCCAAATCCACCAACTCAAGTCCGATCATCACGTGAGTTGAGGTGGTTTCAATGGTGAACATCTTCATGTTGATCATATCTACTATATGACTCATGTTCGACCTTTCGGTCTCTTGTGTTCCGAGGCCATGTCTGTACATGCTAGGCTCGTCAAGTTTAACCCGAGTGTTCCGCACGTGCAACATGGCTTACACCCGTTGTATGTGAAAGTAGAGTCTATCACACCCGATCATCACGGCGTGTTTCGAAACGACGAACTTTCGCAACGGTGCACACTCGGGGAGAACACAATTTTATCTTGAAATTTAAGTGAGGGGTCACCTTATAATGCTACCGTCGTCCTAAGCAAAATAAGATGCATAAAAGGATTAACATCACATGCAAATCATAAGTGACATGATATGGCCATGAACTTGTGCTTTTGATCTCCATCTCCAAAGCACCGGCATGATCTCCATCGTCACCGGCAAGACACCATGATCTCCATCATCTTGATCTCCATCAACATGTCGCCATGAGGTTGTCGCGCCGACTGTTGCTTCCACGACTATTGCTAACTCATAGCGATAAAGTAAAGCAAAACGGCGAAAATAATTAAAGACAACTCTATGGCTCCTGCCAGTTACCGTACTCATCGACATGCAAGTCGTGATATTCTATACAACACATGATCATCTCATACATCACATATATCTCATCATGTAATTGGCCATATCACATCACAACATACCCTGCAAAAACAAGTTAGACGTCCTCTAATTGTTGTTGCAAATTTTACGTGGCTGCTACGGGTTTGCAAGAACCGTTCTTACCTACGCAAAACCACAACGTGGTGTAGTGATTGCTTTTTGATCTTCTATAAGAACCCTCTTCATTGAAATCGATTCAACTAAAGTGAGAGAGACAGACACCCGCTAGCCATCTTTATGCAACGAAGTTACATGTCAGTTGAAGGAACCTGTCTCGCGTAAGCGTATGCGTAATGTCGGTCCGGGCCGCTTCATCTCACAATACCGCCGAATGAAGTATCAACTAGTAACGGCAAGCAATATGTATACACCCACGCCCACAACTCGTTTGTGTTCTACTCGAGATCTCATCTACGCATAGACCTAGCTCAGATGCCACTATTGGGGAACGTTGCATGGGAAACAAAAATTTTCCTACGCACACACACAAGATCTATTCATGGTGATGAGCATCTACGAGAGGGAGAGTGAATCTACATACCCTTGTAGATCGCTAAGCGGAAGCATTAAGAAATGCGGTTGATGTAGTCGAACGTCTCCGCGATCCAAATCGCAAGTCGTCCCTCGATCCGATCACGAACTAGTGCCGAACGGACGGCACCTCCGCGTTCAACACACGTACGGCTTGATGACGCCTTCACCTCCTCGATCCAGCGAGCGATGATGAAGTAGTAGATGAGTTCCGGCAGCACGACGGCGTGGTGATGGTGGTGAGGAACAATCTCTGCAGGGCTTCGCCAAGCACTACGGAGATTATGACGGGAGAACTAGAGGGTTAGGGTTGCCGACACACGGCTTGGGAAATCTTGATGTATCCCGTGTGCTAGCCCTGCCCCTCTATTTATATGTTGAGCCTTGGGGTCTAAACTTGGAGTAAAAGCCTCCTCCAGGTCGGTTTTGCCCGCACAAGGTCGGTTTGGCCCGCAGGGAAAGAGTCCAACTCGGATCCCTGCAGTACCGCGCACAAGCGGTAGTACCGCTTCACACAAGCGGTAGTACCGCTTATGCGGTAGTACCGCTTCACACAAGCGGTAGTACCGCTTACGCGGTAGTACTGCCTTACCAGCGGTAGTACCGCTTAAGGAAGCAGCAAAACTTCCTTTTGCACTTTCCAATACCTCGTGGGCTTTACCCCTTTGGCTCATATAAAGTGTTGCTGCACCCGAACACTTCGGTAAACATCCGGAACCCCTTCCGGTGAATTCCGGAACCCTTCCGGAGATCAAAACACTATTATCACATATATCAATCTTTACCTCCGGACTATTCCGGAGATCCTCGTCATGTCCGGGATCTTATCCGGGACTCCGAACAACCTTCGGTCACCAACAAAATAACTCAACTATACTAATCGTCACCAACCGTTAAGTGTGTAGACCCTGCGGGTTCGAGAACTATGTAGACATGACCGAGACACCTCTACGATCAATAACCAATAGCGGGACCTGGATGCCCATATTGGCTCCTACATATTCTACGAAGATCTTTATCGGTCGAACCTCTATGTCAAGGATTCAGTTAATCCCGTATGCTGTTCCCTTTGTTCTTCGGTATGTTACTTGCCCGAGATTCGATCGTCGGTATCTCTATACCTAGTTCAATCTCGTTACCGGCAAGTCTCTTTACTCGTTCCGTAATACAAGATCTCATGGCTAACACTTTTAGTCACATTGCTTGCAAGGCTCATTGTGATGTTGTATTATCGAGTGGGCCCTGAGATACCTCTCCGTCATACGGAGTAACAAATCCCAGTCTTGATCCATGCCAACCCAACAGACACCCTCGGAGATACCTGTAGAGCACCTTTATAGTCACCCAGTTACGTTGTGACGTTTGATACACACAAGGTACTCCTCCGATGTCAGGGAGTTGCATGATCTCATGGTCAAAGGAACAGATACTTGACATGCAGAAAACAATAGCAATAAACTGACACGATCATATGCTACGTTCGTAGTTTGGGTCTTGTCCATCACGTCATTCTCCTAATGATGTGATCCCGTTATCAAATGACATCTCATGTCTATGGCTAGGAAACCTTCACCATCTTTTGATCAACGAGCTAGTCAACTAGAGGCTTACTAGGGACACAGTGTTGTCTATGTACCCACACATGTATTTGAGTTTCCAATCAATACAATTATAGCATGGATAATAAACGATTATCATGAACAAGGAAATATAATAATAACTAATTTATTATTGCCTCTAGGGCATATTTCCAACAAATGTAGTACCAATGTTGGGCCTTGCCAGACAAGTTTTATCCTAAAACAAAAATCAAGGGGGTCTCCATAACAACCCCGAGCATGTTAGGAGCGCTCAATTATGGAACATAACACCGGTACACAAGTACCTAGGGGCGGCAAGAGTGGAACAAAACACCGAGCAAAAGGCCAAGCCTTCCACCCTTTACCAAGTATATATGTGCATTAAATTAAATAGCAATAATATTGTGAGATATCAAAAGATATCCATGTTGGCACATGGAAACAATTGCACCTGCAACTAGCAACGCTATAAGAAAGGCTGAGCAAGCAGTAACATGGCCAAACAATGTTTGCTGGGATGTGGAGGGTTTGAGGCTTTTCATGGCAATTTGGGAGGCTTAACATACAAGTGGTAGGTAGCGAGACAGCGATAGAAACGAGACATCTAGCATGGCAATGATAGTAATGGTATCCAGGGAAATGATCATCTTGCCTGAGATCCCGCTTGGAAGAAGATCGAGTCCATGAAGAAGACGAACCAACGTAGTCGAACGAATCCTCACACTCCGAACGCTTTCGGAACTCTATCGAGAAGAAGCAAACCGGAAACAACAATCAACACACGAGAACACCACAACATATGCATGACATAATGCGCAAACCAATATGATGCATGTCCGGTTTAATTATGCAAGGCATGGCAATCACAACAATCAGATACTACACATTAAGTGAAGCTCAATATGCAACGGGTTGCATATTGACGAAACTCCACATTCAAATTATTTAGTTCACTCCCGTTTAGGTACACAACAATATTGAATGTTGTTAAACATGGCAAGAGGTGAAGCATAAGTAAACTACACATCTAGGCAAGTTTAAATGAGGCCGGAAACCACATATAGCATTTCCGAAACGACCCCATATGTTAATTTCGAAATTGGTCCAGATCTGAACTAATCAGGTTTTATATTTGTTAAGCAGCAAAATAAAGTGAACCATGCAATTCTACACGTCATTCTAGTCGATTTACATATATGGAACATCTCAAACGGAGCTTCGGTCTAAAAGATATGACATTCGCAAGATGCATATGACATGAATGCAAAATGCATGCAAACACCCACCACAAACATGTTAAATCATAGATGCAGCAAGATATTATGAAACTACATGAGATTCTAAGCAAGTTTCATGTGCAACATGTACAAAACGGAGCTACGGTTCAACCACAACAACCAACACAAGTTTTATTTCAAATCTGTCCAAAACAGCAACATAGCATTTTGCACGCATGAAAACAACAAGCTACAAGATTCTAAAATGCACAACTAAGCATGGGGCAGTAGCATATGACACACACATCATTTCATCTTCACATATCATACTCAAAAGAGTCATCGAACACATGGTGGGAAGCTCACAGCATGGCAACAAAATATAGCAGATTAGGACTTAGTGAAAATATCAGGGTTTAGCATTGCAGATTTTTACGGAGGCATATTGGCAGCAGTAAAAATATATGCTACAGGTCATATATTGGCATGAAAATTAACAGCATGGTAGTAGACATGATGCACTACAAATCATACCATGGTGGCAACATCAAATTATGCTCAGATTCATGGCAAACATCAACACAACATGGCATCATGAAGAAAACAGATTCTCAGACTTAGTGAAAAATAGGCTAGTCATGAGCAGCAGTTTTTAACAGATTGACATATTAAGCATCAGAATTAATTATGATGCAAAATCTATTCATGCAAACTACTGGCACAACATGATAGAGCATAACATGCTTAACAAAAGACTCCATGGTGGCATCACCAAAAGACCCCTAGAACACTAGCAAATCCCATGGCAACATGGCAACATAATAACTCAGTTTCAGACTTAGAATTATTTGGACCCCTCAAAACAGCACTATTTTTATAGCAAGTTGGCAACAAGAAAATAACACCTAAACATGCATTTCTATAGCAACTAAAAATACCAGGGCCTGGCACACATGTCCAAGGGCATATCTCATGTTCAAAATTATTTCATAAGATGCACGGATTAAATCCCACAAAATAGACAAACGGGCATCATGGCAAAAATGACATGCACACGAACTTCCTCCAATGACAAAACTAAATGCACAGTTAAATTCTATGGATTTTTCTACCCCGAAAACATATATAATATGCATAGGTTCATGTGGGAAAATATGTCACAATTAATTATGCAAATTAATGGAATAACCCCTTTTAGCAACTATAAATGCAAGTTAAATGCAAATATTAGAATGAACAAGTTTGTCATGCATGAAAATGCAATGCCGATAACATGAACATTTTAATATATTGTTGGGTTAATTCCAATGCACGGGTAAATAAATATGACAATGCAAAATAATGGCAATTATGCAAAATGGTGCAAAACAGCGAGTGTAAGTACTTCAAACATGGATGAAAATGACATATTAATAATCTACTCATTTTTTCTAAACAGTTTTCATATATAAGACAATTTAATCCGGCACACGGTTAATTATTTATAGACATTTTAAAAACATGCATTTCTGTAATAAAAACAAACGCTAAAGGGCCGGATCTGGAATAGAGGTCCAACAGCAGTACATGTGCGCAATATATCTAAAACGTGCGCGGGGCGCTGGATAGGGCATCGGCGCTCACCTTGGGCCTATGGGCCGGTCGGTGCAGTCACTTGTTGGCCTGGGGGCGAAGCTGGGCCGCGGCGTGGGGCACTGGGTGGCCTGGCTGGGCCTTGGCGGATGGCGCGGCCCACCAGCGAGGAGCGAGCGGGCGAGGCGCTGGATCGGGCGAGCGGGGCGCTCGTCTCCTCCCGTGCTCCTCACGGGCAGGAGGCCATGGCGGCGGCGCAACAGGGGAGGTTGGGCACTCCGGCGACGCGAGGAGGAGGAGGAAGACCAGATCCGCGACGGGGACAGATGGATCCGGCGAGGAGGGGCGGATCTCGGCCGGATCGGGCGCAGCGAAGGTCGGACGGCGCAACGGGGGAGGTCCATGGCGACCATGGCTTGGGCTCCGGCGGCAAGGGTGGGAGCTCCGGCCGCGGGCGATGGGGCTGGCTTGGCGACGGAGGAGCGCGACGTGCGCGGGCAGGGCGACTCCGGCGGCTGGGCTCGCCGGCCTGCGGTCCTCCGGTGGTGGTGCAGCGGTGGATGGCGGCGGCGGGCGAAGGGAGATCGGGCTCCAGGAGGAGGTCGGGGCCTCGGGCGCAGGCGGCGGGGTTCGGTCCGATCCGGGCCTGGGGCGGGCCAGATCCGGGCTTCGGCGGGCCCTGGCTGGAGGTGGGAGAAGGCGGCTGGGTGAGGGACAAGTGGCGGCTTGGGGGAACGGATTTCGAGGGGAGGCTAGGGTTTGCCCAATTAGGCAGGGTAGGGTTGCTTTATATAGCAAGGGAGGCTAGGTTAGGGGGTTTTAGTCCGGTTTCGGACCGTTCGATCTCGATCGGACGGTCCAAAGTGGTTGGGTCGGTTAGGAGGGCTAGTGGGCTGTGGAGAGGTGGTTGGGCCAAGAAGAGAGGCAGCTTTGCGGCCCGGCATTGAGTTTTAAAACACCGAAACGTCCGATAATTAACAGATGACGGCGACGCTACAGTTGAACGTTAGGGGATCAAACGACCTCTGATTGCAACGAAATTTGGCAGGCGGTCTACCTACAATATAACAAGACCGCACGCCAAGTTTCGTCCCAATCCGAGAATATTTTTCACGCACTTTTGAAAACAATATTTCATCGATGCCGCGGGCGCGTGCGTGTGTGGTTGAACGAAACGGTCAACGACGAGAACGGGAAGAACCGGCAGCTAAAAACAGATGCAAGTTTTCGAAAACGAGTGACGATGCTATGCAGATGATGCGAATGATGCGATGATGAATGCAACAACCAATCGAATCACACGACGAGAACGGAATAAAACGGGAATCTTCTGGAGCGTCGGTTCCGGGCTGTTACATGACACTTCACCATTCATGGTTCTAAGGGAATGCATTGTGGAGTAGTTATTAGATGATGGGTTGCTAGAGTGAGAGAAGCTTAAACCCTAGTTTATGCGCTACTTCGTAAGGGGCTGATTTGGATCCAAACGTTTAATGCTATGGTTAGATTTTATCTTAATACTTTTCTCATAGCTGCGGATGCTTGCGAGGGGGTTAATCATAAGTGGGAGGTTGTTCAAGTAAGAACAGCACCCAAGCACCGGTCCACCCACATATCAAATTATCAAAGTAGCGAACACGAATCAAACCAACATGATAAAAGTGACTAGATGAAATTCCCGTGTACCCTCAAGAACACTTTGCCTATTACTAGAGATTGTTTTGGCCTGTCCTTTGCCACAAAAGTATTGGGCTACCTTGCTGCACCCTATTTACCGTTACCATTATTTGCTCGTTAGCAATTATCTTGCTATCAAACTATTTGTTCCCTACAATTTCAGTGCTTGCAGAAATTACCTTGCTGAAAACCGCTTGTCATTTCCTTCTGCTCCTCGTTGGATTCGACACTCTTACTTATCTAAAGGACTACGATTGATCCCCTATACTTGTGGGTCATCAAGACTCTTTTCTGGCGCCGTTGCCGGGGAGTGAAGCGCTCTTGGTAAGTGGAAATCGGTAAGGAAAAACTTATACTACGTGCTGAAATTTATTGCTACTTGCTACTATGGAAAACAGTCCTTCGAGGGGTTTGTTCGAGGTATCTTCACCTCGACCGGAGCCACAATTAGTTGCCCCTCAACCTACTGCACCTACTGAAAATATTGGTTATGAAATTCCTTCGGGTATGGTAGAATAGCTGCTTGCTAAACCTTATGCAGGAGAAGGAACTGAACATCATGATATGCACCTATTATATGGGAACAAAATTTGTGGATTATTTAAGCTTGCAGGTTTACCCGGAGATGAAGTTAAGAAGAAGGTTTTCCCTTTATCTTTGAAGGGAAAAGCATTGACATGGTATAGGCTATGTGATGATCTTGGATCGTGGAACTGGAATCGTTTGCAATTGGAATTCCATCAAAAGTTTTATCCCATGCATCTAGTTCATCGTGATCGGAATTATATATATAATTTTTGGCCTCGTGAAGGAGAAAGCATCGCTCTAGCTTGGGGGAGGCTTAAGTCAATGTTATATTCATGCCCAATCATGACATTCCGAGAGAAGTTATCATTCAGAATTTTTATGCTCGGCTTTCTCATAATGATCAATCCATGCTCGATACTTCTTGTGCTGGTTCTTATATGAAGAAGACTATTGAATTCAAGTGGGATCTTTTAGAAAGAATTAAACGGAACTCTGAAGATTGGGAACTCAACGAAGGTAATGATACAGGTATAAAGCTTCAGCTTGATTGTGTTAAATCTTTTATGAATACCGATACTTTTCACAAGTTTAGCACTAAATATGGACTTGACTCTGAGATAGTAGCCTCTTTCTGCGAAGCATTTGCTACTCACGTTGACCTCCCTAAGGAGAAGTGGTTTAAATATCATCCCCCTATTAAAGAAGAAATGAAAGAACCAGTCATAGCTAAAGAAGAAACCATCTTTTACAATGTTGATCCAATTGTGCCTACAGCTTATATTGAAAAACTACCTTTCCCTATTAGGATAAAGGAACATGCCAAGGTATCAACTGTGGTTCGTAAGAGTAAAATAAGAGCATCTAAGCCCCCTTAACAAATTAAAGTAGAACCTAGTGTTGCTATGGTTAAAGATCTCTTGGTAGAAAATATTGATGGGCATGTTATCTACTTATGTGATGAAGCTGCTAGAATTGCTAAACCCGATGAAAAAGATAAACATAGACCCATAGAAGGCATGCCTGTTGTTTCAGTCAAAATAGGAGATCATTGCTATCATGGTTTATGTGATTTGGGTGCTAGTGTGAGTGCTATCCCTTTTACATTATACCAAGAAATTATGGATGAAATAGCACCTGCTGAAATAGAAGACATTGATGTTACTATTAAACTTGCTAATAGAGACACTATCACACCACTTGGGATTGTTAGAGATGTTGAAGTCTTGTGTGGGAAACTGAAATACCCTACTGATTTTCTAGTCCTTGGTTCCCCACAAGACGAATTTTGTCCCATTATCTTTGGTAGACCTTTCTTGAGCACCGTCAATGCTAAGATAGATTGTGAAAAACAAACTGTCGGTGTCAGTTTTGGTAGTGTGTCCCATGAGTTTATTTTTTCCAAGTTTAGTAGACAACCCCGTGATAAAGTGTTATCTAGTAAGGATGAAATAATTGGTCTTGCTTCTATTGTCGTGCCTCCCACCGATCCATTAGAACAATATTTGCTTTACCATGAAAATGATATGCACTTGCGTGAAAGAAATGAAATAGATCAAATTTTCTTTGAACAACAACCTCTCCTGAAACACAATTTGCCTATTGAAACTCTTGGAGGTCCTCCTCCACCTAAAGGTGATCCTGTGTTTGAATTAAAGCAATTGCCTGACACTTTGAAGTATGCTTATCTTGACGAGAAAAGGATATATCCTATTATATTAGTGCTAACCTTTCAGAACATGAAGAAGAAACATTATTAAAAGTTCTAAGGAAGCACCGGGCTGCTATTGGATATACTCTTGATGATCTTAAGGGCATTAATCCCACACTATGTCAGCACAAGATTAATATGGAACCTGACGCTAAACCCGTTGTCGATCATCAACGGCGATTGAATCCCAAGATGAAAGAAGTGGTAAGAATTGTAATATGAAAGCTTCTAGAAGCATGTATAATCTATCCCATTGTTGATAGTAGGTGGGTAAGTCACGTTCATTGTGTCACCATTATGACATGTGTGTTCATCATCATATTGCTTTGCATGATCATATAAAGCTGACATGATATTTATGGCAAAGCCACCATTCATCATTGTAATACATGTTACGCTAGATCAATGCACATCCCGGTACACTGCTAGAGGCATTCATATAGAGTCATATTGTTTCAGTTCATCGAGTTGTAAGTAAATGAAAGTGTGATGATCATCATTATTAGAGCATTGTCACGGTGAGGTAAATGATGATGCAGACTAATGAGTCCTCCAAAAAATAGGGAATAAGGTTCATGATATTGTTGTAAAAAAGAAAAGAGGCCAAAATAGCCCACAAAAAATGAGACAAAAAGAGAGAAGGGGTAATGCTACTATCCTTTTATCACACTTGTGCTTCAAAGTAGCGACATGTTCTTTATAAAGAGAGTCTCCATGATTTGTCACTTTCATATACTAGTGGGAATTTTTTACATTATAGAACTTGCCTTGTGTATTCCAATGACGGGCTTCCTCAGATGTTCGAGGTATTGATGAGCAAGCAAGTTGGATGCACACCCACTTAGTTTTAGTAGCGAGCTTTCATACACTTATAGCTCTGGTGCATCCGTTGCATGGCAATCCCCACTCCTCTCATCGATATCGATTGATAGGTCTCTCCATTACCTATCGATCCACCGAGTTGATGCGAGACTTTCTTCACCTTTTGTCTTCCCTTTATCTCTACCAACCTATTCTATTCCACCCGCAGTGCTAAGTCCATGACACACTCATATTTTGAGTGGAGTTAAAAATGCAAAAGCGAGAAAAAGTATGATAGAATTTTTTGGTTTGACACCAGGGTGCTCTTGATTTATACTTAGGTGAAGAAGATGGAGCCATGACATGCATACATAATCCAATGAGTAGAGATAACATTCGTTTAGAATCGTATATTTATACTTATGTTCTAGTATTCATGAATATTATTATGTTGATATCAATTGGTTCATCATTTCTCGATATTCGTAATGTAAAAAAGATTACATGATAGACATTCTAGGTAACATTCGACATTTTTTTTGTTTTTATCATTTACCTACTCAAGGACGAGCAGGAATTAAGCTTGGGGACTCTAATACGTTTCCAACATATCTATAATTTTTTATTGTTTCATGCTATTATATTATAAATTTTGTATGATTTATATGCAATTTTATATCATTTTTTGGAACTAACCTATTAACCTAGTGCCAAGTGCCAGTTCCTGTTTTTTTCCTATTATTTTGTTTTGCCGAAAAACAATACCAAACAAAGTCTAGAAGCATGAAGGGACCCATGAAGCTTCGGGGGAGGCCAGAAGATCTTCGAGGGAGCCACAAGCTCACATGGCGTGCCCCTAGGGGGGCGCGCCACCTGAGCTTGTGGGCCCTTCACACCTCCTTTTGCCCTAATTCCACTTATATAAATTCTCTACAATCCCGAAACCACGAGAGCGAGACCCAAAACAATTATTCCGCCGCCGCAAGCCTCTGTTCTTCCGTGATCCCATCTGGAGGCCTCCACCAGTACTCTGCCGGAGGGGGAATATATCACACAGGGCTTCTACATCAACCTTGCCGCACCTCTGATGATGTGTGAACAGTTCCCTGCAGACCAACAGGTCCATAGTGATTAGCTAGATGGCTATATCTCTCTTTTTGATCTTCAATACAATGTTCTCTTCGAAGATCCATATGATGTAATCTTCCTTTGAAGTGTGTTTGTTGCGATCCGATGAATTCTAGGTTTATGATCAGATTATTCATTGAAAGTAATTGAGTCTTTTCTCAACTTTATTATGTATGATTGTTATAGCTATGTATGCTTTCCGATCTATGAGTTTGCTTTGGCCAAACAGATGAGCAGATCATCAGATGGACTGGTGCATAGTAGTAGGTTAAATCTTGCGGTGTCCTTGATGGCTCCATATTTTACTCATCTTTAGAGCTCATTTGTTGCACATTATCTCTGTATATCAAGGCATATCATGTTTCACTAATCCAATTACATGTTCATATACATGATTTCCACTTTTTATCCTTTTCACTGCTAGCATTGCATAATCTTTATTCTTTTTAGTTTTTATTAGTTTTACTTGTCATTGTGTGTCTTGTAGGTGTGATGGACTTGCCAAGCATTTAGCACAATGAAATGGGTTCAATACAGAGTCACCCATGGCCAGACTTAGCCTTTCGGAGGTCGGAAAAAGTGTTTTTTAAGTGCTCCAAATCAATATCTAATAGCAGGAATGGATTTGCGTCGTTCATATGAATCCGACGACCCCAAGAACGTCAAATTTCGAGTTCGTATGAAGAAATTGTAACCGATTTACCGGAGAGGGGTGGATTGAAAGACAACCTTTCATGCGGCCATGACACATCATTTGGGCGGTTGTTTGACGCGCAGACAACTCCGAAAGTTGCCCTTCCTGACATGATTTGATACGTCCCAACGTATCTGCTTTTCGAAACACTTCTACTCTTGTTTTGGACTCTAATTTGCATGATTTGAATGAAACTAACCCAGACTGGCGTTGTTTTCAGCAGAAGTACCATGGTGTTATTTTTGTGCAAAAAGAAAAGTTCTCGGGTTGGGCCAGAAATTTACGAAGAATACTTGTAATAATATATAAGAATTATTGGCGAAGAGACCTGCCGGAGGGGGGCCACCAGGGAGCCACGAGCTCAGGGGCATGCCCCCTAGGGGGCGCCCTATGAGCTCGTCGGTCCCACTAGCCTCCATTTGCCCTAATTCCAACTCCATAAATACCGTCTCGTGGAGAAAAAAATTAGAGAGAAACTTTCATCGCGTTTTACAAGATGAAGTCGTCGCCACCTCATGTTCTTCATTGGGAGGGCTAGTCTGGAGTCCGTTTGGGGATCTGGAGAGGGGGATTCGTCGCCGTTGTCATCATCAACCCTTGTTCATCAACAATTCCATGAAGCTCACCACGGGGAGTGAGTAAGTCCTTTGTAGGCTTGCTGGATGGTGATGGAGTTGGGCGAGATTTGTCATGTAATCCAGTCAACTTGTTAGGGCTTGATCCCTAGTATCCACTATGTCCTGAGATTGATGTTGCTATGCTGAATGCTTGTCAGTAGGGCCCAAGTGCCATGATTTCAGATCTAAAACTATTATGTTTTCATGAATATGAGAGTGTTTTAGATCCTATCTTGCAACTTATATGCACCTATTATGTGTTATGATCCGTAGGCCCCAAAGTGTAAAAAGTTGGGATCATCGCCGGTGATGATTGTAGTATGAGGAGTTCATGTATTCACCATGTGTTAATGCTTTGTTCCGGTTCTCTATTTAAAGGAGGCCTTAATATCCCTTAGTTTCCCTTTGGACCCTGTTGCCATGGGAGTCTAGGACAAAAGATGTCATGCAAGTTCTTATTATAAGCAATAAAGCACGTATGACTATATACGAAATACATGCCTACATTACATTGATGAATTGAAGCTATTGTGTATCGCTCTAGGTTGTGACTGCTACATCATGAATGTCATACAACATAAATATACATCACTGATTAAATGCCTACGCTTTTCTCATATTGATCTCTGCTAAGTTACTACTACTGATGTTGTTACCATCATCACAAACTGCTACTGTTATTGTTCCTGCTACTATTGCTACTATTAGTAAAAATATCAAAACTATCAAACTACTGTGCTACTAAATATTTTGCTGCAGAGATATTATTTCTAGGTGTGGTCGAATTGACAACTCAACTTATAAGACTCATAAATATTCTTTGGCTCCCCTTTTGTCGAATCAACAAATTTGGGTGAAATACTACCCTCGAAGACTGTAGCGTCCCCTATACTTGTGGGTTATCAAGACCTTTTTTGTGGCGCCGTTGCCGGGGAGCGTAGCTCCATTTATTGAGTTCACTTGGGATATCTATTGATCACCATGAATAAACTTAAGTACTTCAGAACTAAGATCGTGTCCTCTAAGACAAGGGAAGGTAAGGAACTGCCATCTAGCTCAACACTTGATTCACCTTCTGTTTAAAGTAGGCTTGCGACACCTCCACCTTCACTCTGATATGTCGCAACTAATTGATGATACTACTTATGTTATAGATGAAACTCGTGATGATGCTAGTACTCTACTTGATAAAACTGTGCCACTAGGTGAATTTCTTGATGAACAAATTGCTAAAGCTAAAGAAATTGAGAATACTAAAATTGATGAACACCTATTATGCCTAGCTCTCCTACTAGAATTGAAATACCTAAGATACCCGATGGTTATGTTATGGATGGGGAGACAACTAGAGAATTTCTTGCTTCTAACAATAGAGATGATCTTAAGAAATTACTGAGTAAGCTGAAAGAAAAAATCTATGATAGAAAGAATGAAATATGATCCTAAGTTTGCTACTTCTCCTATATTTGTTACTGACAAGGATTAAATTCTCTGTTGATCCTGAGTTAATTACCTTGGCAGAATATGATC
The DNA here is from genome assembly GCA_039707655.1 of Elymus sibiricus. NCBI lineage: Eukaryota > Viridiplantae > Streptophyta > Magnoliopsida > Poales > Poaceae > Elymus > Elymus sibiricus. Next base: position 106,307,727 of record CM077663.1, on the reverse strand, counting down.
CTGTTCATTGCTAGAAAACATGGCAAGGAAAGGGAGGCATGGGTTCAAAAACCCATGCCATTTCCTAGTAAACCTTCAAAAAATAAAGATGTGGAGGATTTTGAGCGCTTTGTTGAAATGCTTAGACCCATCTTTTTGCGAACACGTTTGATGGATATTTTGAAAATGCCCCCTTATATTAAATACATGAAAGATGTTATCACTAATAAAAGAAAGATACAGGAAGCTCAAATTTCCACCTTGCTTGCAAATTATTATTTTAACGGGGGTACCTAAGAAGTTAGGAGATCCAGGAATACCCACTATACCTTCCTCCATTAAAAGAAGTTATGTCAAAACTGCTTTATGTGATATAGGAACCAGTGTCAGTGTTATGCCGTTCTCTTTATATAGAAGACTTGATTTGAATAAGCTGACACCTAATGAAATATCTTTGCAAATGGCCGATAAATCATCTGTTATACCTATCAGAATTTGTGAGGATGTCCCTGATGTAGTTGCAAACGTTACTATCCTAATAGACTTTGTTATTCTTGATATGCCTGAGGATGCCAAAGTTTAAAAATTGTAATTCTATGTAGATAAAAATTGTAATTCTGTGTAGATAACTTTCCCTTGAATTCAAGAAAGAATACACCAAAAAATCCACGAAAAAGTCACTTATCAATATGATTATTTGCTCCATTAACAAACATGACTGCATCTACTACCCCTATAAAAGCACGAGAGGGCAGATCCAACTAAGTGTATTAGCCGTTTGTGTTGGGGAACGTTGCATGGGAAACAAAAGTTTTCCTACGCACACACACAAGATCTATTCATGGTGATGAGCATCTACGAGAGGGAGAGTGAATCTACATACCCTTGTAGATCGCTAAGCGGAAGCGTTAAGAAACGCGGTTGATGTAGTCGAACGTCTCCGTGATCCAAATCGCAAGTCGTCCCTCGATCCGATCACGAACTAGTGCCGAACGGACGGCACCTCCGCGTTCAACACACGTACGGCTTGATGATGCCTTCACCTCCTCGATCCAGCGAGCGATGATGAAGTAGTAGATGAGTTCCGGCAGCACGACGGCATAGTGATGGTGGTGAGGAACAATCTCTGCAGGGCTTCGCCAAGCACTACGGAGATTATGACGGGAGAACTAGAGGGTTAGGGTTGCCGACACACGGCTTGGGAAATCTTGATGTATCCCGTGTGCTAGCCCTGCCCCTCTATTTATATGTTGAGTCTTGGGGTCTAAACTTGGAGTAAAAGCCTCCTCCAGGTCGGTTTTGCCCGCACAAGGTCGGTTTGGCCCGCAGGTAAAGAGTCCAACTCGGATCCCTGCAGTACCGCGCACAAGCGGTAGTACCGCTCACGAGCGGTAGTACCGCTTGAGCGGTAGTACCGCTTCACACAAGCGGTAGTACCTCTTGGGCGGTAGTACCGCTTCACACAAGCGGTAGTACCGCTTTACGCGGTAGTACTGCCTTACCAGCGGTAGTACCGCTTAACGCAGCAGCAAAACTTCCTTTTGCACTTTCCAATACCTCGTGGGCTTTACCCCTTTGGCTCATATAAAGTGTTGCTGCACCCGAACACTTCGGTAAACATCCGGAACCCCTTCCGGTGAATTCCGGAACCCTTCCGGAGATCAAAACACTATTATCACATATATCAATTTTTACCTCCGGACTATTCCAGAGATCCTCGTCATGTCCGGGATCTTATCCGGGACTCCGAACAACTTTTGGTCACCAACAAAATAACTCAACTATACTAATCGTCACCAAACGTTAAGTGTGTAGACCCTGCGGGTTCGAGAACTATGCAGACATGACCGAGACACCTCTACGGCCAATAACCAATAGCGGGACCTGGATGCCCATATTGGTTCCTACATATTCTACGAAGATCTTTATCGGTCGAACCTCTATGTCAAGGATTCAGTTAATCCCGTATACTGTTCCCTTTGTTCTTCGGTATGTTACTTGCCCGAGATTCGATCGTCGGTATCTCTATACCTAGTTCAATCTCGTTACTGGCAAGTCTCTTTACTCGTTCCGTAATACAAGATCCCGTGGCTAACACTTTAGTCACATTGCTTGCAAGGCTCATTGTGATGTTGTATTACCGAGTGGGCCTTGAGATACCTCTCCGTCACACGGAGTAACAAATCCCAGTCTTGATCCATGCCAACCCAACAGACATCCTCGGAGATACCTGTAGAGCACCTTTATAGTCACCCAGTTACGTTGCGACGTTTGATACACATAAGGTACTCCTCCGATGTCAGGGAGTTGCATGATCTCATGGTCAAAGGAACAGATACTTGACATGCAGAAAACAATAGCAATAAACTGACACGATCATATGCTACGTTCGTAGTTTGGGTCTTGTCCATCACATCATTCTCCTAATGATGTGATCCCGTTATCAAATGACATCTCATGTCAATGGCTAGGAAACCTTAACCATCTTTGATCAACGAGCTAGTCAACTAGAGGCTTACTAGGGACACAGTGTTGTCTATGTACCCACACATGTATTTGAGTTTCCAATCAATACAATTATAGCATGGATACTAAACGATTATCATGAACAAGGAAATATAATAATAACTAATTTATTATTGCCTCTAGGGCATATTTCCAACAGTTTGATCACTCATCTGATGGTCTAAAATGCGCACTAACAAAAGCGGACTAACGAAAACCCACCGCTTCGTCTCTCAGCACGTCCCAACAAAAACTGCTCCAACTCCATCGATAGCGCCCCCCACTCCCCAGGCTACCACGGAACTCCTTCTGTCATTCGCACAACCCTCTGCTACAGCCTGCATCGACCTCTCTCTCCTCTGCCGCCCCTTCCATCCCCACCGACCTACTCCGTGGGCACAAGAGGAGAGGACCGAAATCGGGGGGCCGCCCTCGCGTCTTCAGTTCATCTCTTTGTCGGGGGCGACACTCGGCGGAGGCGCGGAGAGCTCCCCTCCCCCCGCGCAACACCCGGCGCCCGCACGCCACGGCCGCCGTCACCATCCTCCGCCCCACCGTCGGCAGCTCGCGCCTCTGTAGGACCGAAAGTATGTCTAGAGGGGGGTGATTAGACTACTTGACCAAATAAAAATCTAGCCTTTTCCCAATTTTTAGTGTTGGCAGATTTTAGCATTCATAGCAAGTCAAGTACACCCTACACATGCATGTCTAAGAGTATAGCAGCGGAAAGTAACAACAAGCATGAGTAGTAAAGGAAGGGTAGGAGGATCAAACGCAATTTGTAGACACGATGATTTTTTCCCGTGGTTCCGATAGGTGGTGCTTGATACGTCCATTTTGCATCATGCTTTTATATCGATATTTATTGCATTATGGCTGTTATTACACATTATGGCACAATACTTATGCCTTTTCTCTCTTATTTTGCAAGGTTTACATGAAGAGGGAGAATGCCGGCAGCTGGAATTCTGGACTGGAAAAGGAGCAAATCTGAGATACCTATTCTGCACAACTCCAAAAGTCCTGAAAATCTACGGAAAATTATTTTGGAATATATAAAAAATATTGGGCGAAGACTATACCAGAGGGGACCCACCAGGTAGTCACAAGCCAGGGGGGCGCACCCCTGTCGCTTGTGGCCCACCTGGCAGGCCTCCGATTCCCATCTTCTGCTATATGGAGGGTTTTGACCTGGAAAAAATCATAAGGGAGCTTTCAGGACGAAGCGCCGCCGTCTCGAGGCGGAACTTGGATAGAACCAATCTAGGGCTCCGGCAGAGCTGTTCTGCCGGGGAAACTTCCCTCCCGGAGGGGGAAATCGAAGCCATCGTCATCACCAATGATCCTCTCATCGAGAGGGGGTCAATCTCCATCAACATCTTCACCAACACCATCTCCTCTCAAACCCTAGTTCATCTCTTGTATTCGATCTTTGTCTCAAAACCTCAGATTGGTACCTGTGGGTTGCTAGTAGTGTTGATTGCTCCTTGTAGTTGATGCTAGTTGGTTTACTTGGTGGAAGATCATATGTTCAGATCCTTAATGATAATTAATACTCCTCTGATTATGAACATGAATATGCTTTGTGAGTAGTCACGTTTGTTCCTGAGGACATGGGATAAGTCTTGTTATAAGTAATCATGTGAATTTGGTATTCGTTCGATATTTTGATGAGATGTATGTTGTCTCTCCTCTAGTGGTGTTATGTGAACATCGACTACATGAAACTTCACCATTGTTTGGGCCTAGAGGAAGGCATTGGTAAGTAATAAGTAGATGATGGGTTGCTAGAGTGACAGAAGCTTAAACCCTAGTTTATGTGTTGCTTCGTAAGGGGCTGATTTGGATCCACATGTTTCATGCTTTGGTTAGATTTATCTTAATTCTTGTTTCGTAGTTGCGGATGCTTGCGAGAGGGGTTAATCATAAGTGGGAGGCTTGTCCAAGTAAGGGAAGCACCCAAGCACCGGTCCACCCACATATCAAATTATCAAAGTAACGAACGCGAATCCTATGAGCATGATGAAAACTAGCTTGGCAGAAATTCCCATGTGTCCTCGGGAGCGCTTTGCTTTATATAAGAGTTTGTCCAGGCTTGTCCTTAGCTATAAAAAGGATTGGGACACCTTGCTGCACCTTTGTTACATTTGTTACTTGCTACCCGTTACGAATTATCCTATCAGCAAACTATCTGTTACCGATAATTTCAGTGCTTGCAGAGAATACCTTACTGAAAACCGCTTGTCATTTCCTTCTGCTCCTCGTTGGGTTCGACACTCTTACTTATCGAAAGGACTACGATAGATACCCTATGCTTGTGGGTCATCAAGACTCTTTTCTGGTGCCGTTGCCGGGGAGTGAAGCGCCTTTGGTGAGTGGAACTTGGTAAGGAAAAATTTATATAGTGTGCTGAAATTTATTGTCACTTGTTACTATGGAAAATAATCCTTTGAGGGGCTTGTTCGGGGTATCTTCACCTTGACCGGAAGCACAAAGAGACGCTCCTCAACCTACTGCACCTACTGAAAATATTTATTATGAAATTCCTTCGGGTATGATAGAGAAACTGCTAGCTAATCCTTATGCAGGAGATGGAACACTACATCCTGATTTGCATCTAATCTATGTGGATGAAGTTTGTGGATTATTTAAGCTTGCAGGTTTGCCCGAGGATGATGTCAAGAAGAAGGTCTTTCCTTTATCTTTGAAGGAGAAGGCATTGACATCGTATAGGCTATGTGATGATATTGGATCATGGTACTACAACCGATTGAAATTGGAATTTCATCAGAAGTTTTACCCTATGCATTTGGTTCATCGTGATCGGAATTATATTTATAATTTTTGGCCTTGTGAAGGAGAAAGAATCGCTCAAGCTTGGGGGAGGCTTAAGTCAATGTTATATTCATGCCCCAATCATGAGCTCCCGAGAGAAATTATTATTCAGAATTTTTATGCTCGGCTTTCTCGTAATGATCAATCCATGCTCGATACTTCTTGTGTTGGTTCCTTTATGAAGAAAGATATTGAATTTAAATGGGACTTATTGGAAAGAATTAAACGCAACTCTGAAGATTGGGAACTCGACGAAGGTAATGAGTCAGGTATAAACCTTAAGTTTGATTGTGTTAAATCCTTTATAGACACCGATGCTTTTCGTGAATTTAGCACTAAATATGGACTTGACTCTGAGATAGTAGCTTCTTTCTGTGAATCTTTTGCTGCTCATGTTGATCTCCCTAAGGAGAAGTGGTTTAAATATCATCCTACCATTAAGGTGAAAGTAGTTGAACCTATTAAAGTTGAAGAAGAAACCATTACTTATAATGTTGATCATGTTGTTCCTACTGCTTATATTGAGAAACCACCCTTCCCTGTTAGAATAAAGGAACATGCTAAAGCTTCAACTGTGGTTCGTAAGAGTTGTACTAGAACACCTACGCCCCCTGAACAAATTAAAGTTGAACCTAGTATTGCTATGGTTAAAGATCTCTTGGTTGATAACATTGATGGGCATGTTATTCATTTCTGTGATGAAGCTGCTAGAATTGCCAGACCTGATACTAAAGGTAAACATAGACCTATTGTTGGCGTGCCTATTGTTTCTGTTAAAATAGGAGATCATTGTTATCATGGCTTATGTGATGTGGGTGCTAGTGTGAGTACAATTCCCTTTACCTTATACCAAGAAATTATGAATGATATTGCACCAGCTGAATTAGAGGAAATATATGTTACCATTAAGCTTGCTAATAGAGATACTATTGCACCAATTGGGATTGTTAGAGATGTTGAAGTCTTGTGTGGGAAAATAAAGTATCCTACTGATTTTCTTGTTCTTGGTTCCCCACAAGATGATTTTTGTCCCATTATATTTGGTAGACCATTCTTGAATACTGTTAATGCTAAGATTGATTGTGAGAAAGAAACTGTTACTGTAAGTTTTGGGGATGTGTCTCATGAGTTCAATTTCTCTAAATTTCGTAGACAACCCCATGATAAAGAATTTCCTAGTAAATATGAAATTATTGGTCTTGCTTCTATTGTTGTGCCTCCTACTGATCCCTTAGAACAATATTTGCTAGACCATGAAAATGATATGCATTTGAATGAAAGAAATGAAATAGATAGGATTTTCTTTGATCAGCATCCTATTTTGAAACACAATTTGCCTGTTGAAATACTTGGGGATCCTCCTCCGCCCAAGGGTGATCCCGTGTTTGAGCTTAAACAATTACCGGATACTCTGAAATATGCTTATCTTGATGAAAAGGAGATATATCCTGTTATTATTAGTGCTAGCTTTCAGAGCATGAAGAAAAGAGATTGTTGAAAACTCTGAGGAAGCAACGTGCTGCTATTGGATATACTCTTGATGATCTTAAGGGCATTAGTCCCACTCTATGTCAGCATAAAATTAATATGGAGCCTGATGCTAAACCAGTTGTTGATCACCAACGACGGTTAAATCCTAAAATGAAAGAAGTGGTAAGAAATGAAATACTAAAGCTTCTGGAGGCAGGTATAATTTATCCTATCGCTGATAGTAGATGGGTTAGCCCCGTGCATTGTGTTCCTAAGAAAGGAGGTATTACCTTTGTTCCTAATGATAAAAATGAATCATCCCGCAAAGAATTGTTATAGGATATAGAATGGTAATTGATTTTAGGAAATTAAATAAAGCTACTAGGAAAGATCATTACCCTGTACCTTTTATTCATCAAATGCTAGAAAGACTATCCAAACACACACACTTCTGCTTTCTAGATGGTTATTCTGGTTTCTCTCAAATACCTGTGTCAAAAGAGGATCAAGAAAAGACCAATTTTACTTGCCCTTTCGGTACCTTTGCTTATAGACGTATGCCTTTTGGTTTATGCAATGCACCTGCTACCTTTCAAAGATGTATGATGGCTATATTCTCTGACTTTTGTGAAAAGATTGTTGAGGTTTTCATGGATGATTTTTCTGTTTACGGAACTTCTTTTGATGATTGCTTGCGCAACCTTGATCGAGTTTTGCAGAGATGCGAAGAAACAAATCTTGTCTTGAATTGGGAAAAGTGCCACTTTATGGTTAATGAAGGTATTGTCTTGGGGCACAAAATCTCCGAAAGAGGTATTGAAGTTGATAAAGCCAAAGTTGATGCTATTGAAAAAATGCCGTGTCCTACGGATATCAGAGGTATAAGAAGTTTCCTTGGTCATGCTGGTTTCTATAGAAGGTTTATTAAAGACTTCTCTAAGATTTCTAGGCCTCTCACTAATCTTCTGCAAAAAGATGTTCCATTCGTTTTTGATGATGATTGTGTAGAAGCATTTGAAAATCTTAAGAATGCCTTGATTTCCGCACCTGTTGTTCAACCACCTGATTGGAACCTACCCTTTGAAATTATGTGTGATGGTAGTGATTTTGCTGTTGGTGCTGTTCTAGGACAAAGAGTTGATAAGAAATTTAATGTTATCCATTATGCTAGTAAAACTCTAGACAGTGCTCAAAGAAACTATGCTACCACTGAAAAGAAATTTTTAGCAGTTGTGTTTGCTTGTGATAAGTTCAGACCTTATATTGTTGACTCCAAAGTAACTGTTCACACTGATCATGCCGCTATTAAATATCTTATGGAAAAGAAAGATGCTAAACCTAGACTCATTAGATGGGTCCTTCTGCTACAAGAATTTGATTTGCATATTATTGATAGAAAGGGTGCTGATAACCCTGTAGCAGACAACTTGTCTAGGTTAGAAAATGTTCTTGATGACCCACTACCTATTGATGATAGCTTTCCTGATGAACAGTTAGCTGTCATAAATGCTTCGCGTAATGCTCCATGGTATGCTGATTATGCTAATTACATTGTTGCTAAATTTATACCGCCTAGTTTCACGTACCAACAAAAGAAAAAGTTCTTCAATGACTTAAGACATTACTTTTGGGATGATCCACACCTTTATAAAGAAGGAGTAGATGGTGTTATTAGACGTTGTGTACCTGAGCATGAACAAGAACAGATCCTACGCAAGGGTCACTCCGAGGCCTATGGGGGACACCACGCTGGAGATAGAACTGCACATAAGGTACTACAATCTGGTTTTTATTGGCCTACTCTCTTCAAAGATGCTCGTAAGTTTGTCTTGTCTTGTGATGAATGTCAAAGAATTGGTAATATTAGTAGACATCAGGAAATGCCTATGAATTACTCTCTTGTTATTGAACCATTCGATGTTTGGGGTTTTGATTATATGGGACCTTTTCCACAATCTAACGGGTATACTCATATTCTAGTTGCTGTTGATTATGTTACTAAGTGGGTAGAAGCTATTCCAACTAGTAGCGTTGATCATAACACTTCTATTAAAATGCTTAAAGAAGTTATTTTCCCTAGATTTGGAGTCCCTAGATATTTAATGATTGATGGTGGTTCACACTTTATTCATGGTGCTTTCCATAAATTGCTTGCTAAGTATGATGTTAATCATAGAATTGCATCTCCTTATCATCCTCAGTCTAGTGGTCAAGTAGAATTGAGCAATAGAGAAATTAAATTGATCTTGCAGAAGACTGTTAATAGGTCCAGGAAGAATTGGTCTAAGAAACTTGATGATGCATTATGGGCTTATAGAACTGCTTACAAAAACCCTATGGGTATGTCTCCGTATAAAATGGTTTATGGTAAAGCATGTCACTTACCTCTTGAACTAGAACATAAAGCTTATTGGGCAATTAAAGAGCTCAACTATGATTTCAAACTTGCTGGTGAGAAGAGGTTATTTGACATTAGCTCGCTTGATGAATGGAGAACCCAGGCCTATGAGAATGCCAAGTTGTTTAAAGAAAAAGTCAAGAGATGGCATGATAAAAGGATACAAAAGCGTGAATTCAATGTAGGCGATTATGTCTTGCTATACAACTCTCGTTTAAGATTTTTTGCAGGAAAACTTCTCTCTAAATGGGAAGGTCCTTATATTATTGAGGAAGTATATCGTTCCGGTGCCATCAAGATCAACAACGCCGAAGGCACAAATCCTAAGGTGGTAAACGGGCAAAGAATCAAACATTATATCTTAGGTACTCCCATAAATGTTGAAACCAATATTATTAATACCATAACTCCGGAGGAGTACATTAGGGAGACCTACCAGAACGTTTCAGACTCCGAAAAGGAATAGGTATGTGGTACGGTAAGTAAACCGACTCCAAAACTTTTTCAACAGCAATTTTTCTCCGTTTTGGAATATTTAAAAAATTAGGAAAATTTAAAGTAGTCTGAAGAGTGCACGAGGAGGCGACAAGCCAGGGGGGTGCGCCCTACCCCCCTGGGCGCGCCCCTGTGGCTTGTGGCCACCCCGTGTACCCTCCGGACTCCGTTTTCATGTGGTATACTCCTTCGGGTCGGTAAAAATTTATTATATAATCTCCCGAAGGTTTTGACCTTCGTATCACGACAATACCTCCTGTTTTCGTTTTGAGCTGTTTCTGCAACAGATTAAGAGCAATATGTCGTCCCAAGATTCAGATGGGGAGAGCTATATATCGCATTATCTTGCCAATCCCAAGCTCTATGGAGACTTAGATCCTTATGGATTGTTCTCGGAGGAGGAACAAGAAGGCAACTATGAAGAAGAAATCTCGGATGGAGAGGAGATCCCCCTACCTCGACCAGGAGATCTGCACGTGGAGTTCAGGAAATCAAGCCTTCCAAACACAAGGAGAAAACCCAAGGTTTTATTTATCCCTTCTCGTTTCCTGCAGGAGAGCAAGCAAGAATTATGTCAAAGGATATTGAAGCTCGAGGAGGAAGTAGACGATCTGAGGGAACAGAATTTTATGCTTAGGAGGAAACTAGACAAGCTTCCAACCTCATCAACAACTCCAACATCACCACCTCCGAAGCAAGACAACTAAACACATGGGTATGGGCACTCCCCTTGGCTTGTGCCAAGCTTGGGAGAGGTGCCCCGGTATCGTATCACCATCACATCCTTTACTTTTATCGTTTTTCTTAGTCCAATCCTTTTGGTTATATCTTGATCTAGTAGAATAAAGTTTTTAGTGTGATCTAGTTTTGAGTTTGGCTTTATGTTCCCCCTATGTAAGCAAGTCCGAGAGTTATATAATAAAGAGTAGTTTTGAGTTGAGGGCTTTGCTTGTTTGTTATGATCTTGGGAAAAAGAAATAGAAAGAAGTATAGAATAAAAGCAAAGAGCATATATTATGATCTTATGGGGAGTGATGACTTCACATATAAGAAGTATGTCGATTGAAATTTGTTGTGTGTTGACAAACATAGCTATTGGTCATTGTGGCAATTAAAAGGAAATAATAAAGAAAGAGAGGTTCACATACAAATATATTATCTTGGACATCTTTTATGATTGTGAGCACTCATTAAAATATTTTATGCTAAGAAGTTGATGTTGGACAAGGAAGACAACATAATGAGTTATGTTTGCTTATTTCCGAATATAAGTTATATGGTTATAGATCCTTCAACATGTGACGCTTGCTTCCACCCCATACCAGCCAAAACTTCTACACCAAGTAGAGATACTACTTGTGCGTCCAAACACCCATAACCCAGTTTTGCCATGAGAGTCCACCATACCTAGCTATGGATAGAGTAAGATCCTTCAAGTACGTTGTCATCGGTGCAAGCAATAAAGAATTGCTCTCTAAATATGTATGAGCTATTAGTGTGAGGAAAATAAACTTTATACGAACTTTTGATATGGAAGAAATAAAAGTGACAGACTGCATAATAAAGTTCTCTATCACAAGGGGCAATATAAAGTGACGTTCTTTTGCATTAAGGGATTGTGCATCCAACTATAAAAGCGCATGACAACCTCTGCTTCCCTCTGCGAAGGGCCTATCTGTTACCTTTACTTTTTAGTACTTACCTTTATGCAAGAGTCATGGTGATCTTCATCACTTCCTTTATTTCGCCTTTATCTCTTGGCAAGCGTCATGTGTTGGGGAATGATCTAGACACATATATCCACTCGGATGTGGGGGAGCATGAGTTATTTCTGTTGACATTACCCTTGAGGTAAATAGTTAGGAGGCAAAACTATAAGCCCCTATCTTTCTCTGTGTTCGATTGAAGCTTTGACCTCATAAGTACCACGTGAGTGTTAGCAATTATGAAAGACTAAAAGATGATTGAGTATGTGGATTTGCTTTACAAGCTCTTATATTGACTCTTTCCGGCGTTATGACAAATTGGAATTGCTTCAATGACTGAGATCATAGTTTGTTGGTTCTCAATAGAGTTCTTGATTCATACTTTACCTTGTGAATGAATTGTTACTTCAGCTTAAGAAATTATATGTCAATATATGTTGCTGTTCTAAAGATAATCATGATGCCTTCATGTACGTATTTTATTTTATCGACACCTCTATCTCTAAACATGGGCATATTTATCGATTTCGGCTTTCGCTTGAGGACAAGCGAGGTCTATCCTTGGGGGAGTTGATACGTCCATTTTGCATCATGCTTTTATATTGATATTTATTGCATTATGGGCTGTTATTACACATTATTGTACAATACTTATGCCTTTTCTCTCTTATTTTGCAAGGTTTACATGAAGAGGGAGAATGCCGGCAGCTGGAATTCTGGACTGGAAAAGGAGCAAATCTGAGATACCTATTCTGCACAACTCCAAAAGTCTTGAAAATCTACGGAGAATTATTTTGGAATATATAAAAAATATTGGGCAAAGAATATACCAGAGGGCACCCACCAGGTAGTCACAAGCCAGGGGGGCACGCCCTACCCCCCTGGGCGCGCCCCTGTGGCTTGTGGCCCACCTGGTAGGCCTCTGGTGCCCCTCTTCTACTATATGGAGGGTTTTGACCTGGAAAAAATCATAAGGGGGCTTTCGGGACGAAGCGCCGCCGTCTCGAGGCAGAACTTGGACAGAACCAATCTAGGGCTCCGGCGGAGCTGTTCTGCCGGGGAAACTTCCCTCCCGGAGGGGGAAATCAAAGCCATCGTCATCACCAACGATCCTCTCATCGAGAGGGGGTCAATCTCCATCAACATCTTCACCAGCACCATCTCCTCTCAAACCCTAGTTCATCTCTTCTATTCGATCTTTGTCTCAAAACCTCAGATTGGTACCTGTGGGTTGCTAGTAGTGTTGATTACTCCTTGTAGTTGATGCTAGTTGGTTTACTTGGTGGAAGATCATATGTTCAGATCCTTAGTGATAAATAATACTCCTCTGATTATGAACATGAATATGCCTTGTGAGTAGTCACGTTTGTTCCTGAGGACATGGGATAAGTCTTCTTATAAGTAATCATGTGAATTTGGTATTCGTTCGATATTTTGATGAGATGCATGTTGTCTCTCCTCTAGTGGTGTTATGTGAACGTCGACTACATGACACTTCACCATTGTTTGGGCCTAGAGGAAGGCATTGCGAAGTAGTAAGTAGATGATGGGTTGCTAGAGTGACAGAAGCTTAAACCCTAGTTTATGCGTTGCTTCGTAAGGGGCTGATTTGGATCCACATGTTTCATGCTATGGTTAGATTTATCTTAATTCTTCTTTCGTAGTTGCGGATGCTTGCGAGAGGGGTTAATCATAAGTGGGAGGCTTGTCCAAGTAAGGGCAGCACCCAAGCACCGGTCCACCCACATATCAAATTATCAAAGTAACGAACGTGAATCATATGAGCATGATGAAAACTAGCTTGATAGAAATTCCCATGTGTCCTCGGGAGCGCTTTGCTTTATATAAGAGTTTGTCCAAGCTTGTCCTTAGCTATAAAAAGGATTGGGCCACCTTGATGTACCTTTGTTACATTTGTTACTTGCTACCCGTTACGAATTATCCTATCACAAAACTATCTGTTATCGATAATTTCAGTGCTTGCAGAGAATACCTTACTGAAAACCGCTTGTCATTTCCTTCTGCTCCTCGTTGGGTTCGACACTCTTACTTATCGAAAGGACTACGATAGATCCCCTATACTTGAGGGTCATCAGTGCTATCGTACGTCCACGTTTATGGAGTCTTCAACCCACGGAGGGTAACGGTCGCGAGAGTCCACGGAGGGCTCCACCCACGAAGGGTCCACGAAGTAGCAACCTTGACTATTCCATAACGGCTTCCGTCCACGAAGGACTAGCCTCACTATGGGTAGATCTTCACGAAGTAGGCGATCTCCTTGCCCTTACAAACTTCTTGGTTCAACTCCACAACACGAAGTAGGAGGCTCCCAAGCGACACCTAACCAATCTAGGAGGAACCACCCTCCAAAAGTTAATAGGCTTGGCAATGTCGATGAACTCCTTGCTCTTGTGCTTCAAGATGATAGACTCCTCAACACACAATCACTCTCTCACAGATTTGGCTTGGTGGAAGAGATGGGATTGGTGGAAAGCAACTTGGGGAGGCTAGAGATCAAGATTCATATGGTTGGAATGGAATGGCATGATCTCAACACATGAGTAGGTGGCTCTCTCTCAGAAAACTGGATGGGGCAAGTATGGAATAGTTCTGAGTGCTTCTCTTTAGAGTAGGTGGTGGTCAAGGGGTATATATAGGCATCCCCAAAAATCCAACCGTTACACCTAAAGTGACCAACTCGGTGACATCGATGTGTGAATCTCGGTGGTACCGAAGTGACCAAAAGGTGACAACTTTTGAATCTCGGTGAGACCGATATATAAATCTCGGTGGTACCGATCAGGTGACCAACAGTCAGATTGCACAAAATCGGTGACGCCGATCTTCACATCTCGGTGGTACCAATTCTTGACCAAGGCTTACCAGAGAGTTGGTCCAGAAACTCGGTGGCGCCGATCCACATTTCTCGGTGGTACCGATCAGGTGAATGGCTATCCAGAGAGTTGGTCCAGAAACTCGGTGAGACCGATAGGCAAATCTCGGTGGTACCGAAGCCTGAAGATGGCTAAACAGAGAGTTGGCAACCTAAACTCGGTGGCACCGATGCAGAATCGGTTGCACCGACTGGCTAGGGTTTGGCATGGGTCTGTCTGAGTTTGGGAATCGGTGGCACCGAGTTGAAAGTGTTGGTTGCACCGATTTTTCATATTTGACTTTGGACAGACTTTTGTGGAAGAGCTTGTGGGTGTTCTTGATGACTATCACTTGTGCACGTATGAGCATTTTGTTCAACAACAGTACCTTACCCCCTTTTAATAGTATTGGCTTTCCTATGGACTCAAAGTGATTTCTCACAAAGTAAAATGTAGAGTCCTCTTGCTTGAAGCTTTGCCAATCCATTTCCTTGCATCTTTGGGGTATCTCCACAATCTCCACAATCCTTTTGCCAATTCTATCATTGAACTTTTCCTGAAATATGCTTAGTCGAAACATTAGTTCAATGACATATATGTTGTTATTAATTACCAAAAACCACCAAGGGAGCAAATGTGCTTTCGATCTCCCCCTTTTTGGTAATTAATGACAACATATAGATCAAAGCTTCGACATATGATATAATCATTGAATATAATCGTTGCTTTGAGAAGTATGTTATAAGCAAGAGCTCCCCCTAAATTTGTGCATTATTTTAGATTTGCGTTTGAATGCAAATGCACAATCGATTAGGTACATAGGGCACTCTTTCATGTCACATACAACTTGGTGGTGTGCGAGAATAATAAGAATGAACATCATAGCACAACACAATCAAGCAAAGGTGAATGTTCATCTCATAAGCATCATAATGATAGGAAATAGTAGCAGCACACATTAAGCGTATGATCAAACACCACATAGTTCAACACAAACAAGTCAAAGAATCAACTATTTTGAAAAAGCAATAAAAACCAAACGCTCTCTCACTCGAAGCCTAAAGATCTATATACACTTCTCCCCCTTTGGCAACAAGTTACCAAAAAGTTCAAAGAGATATAGCTAAACATTCTTGGGCTGATCTCCTCCGGTTGTTGATGAAGGAGTCGAGAGAACTGCGTCGGCAAAGATATCGGCTGATGTCATGGATGGAGTTGGTGTAGCAACTGGAGGCACTAGAGCTGATGGAGCTAAGGTGACAGTAGCATGTGCTGATGAAGAGGGCCTCAAATCTGGAGCTGGCACTCTGGCTTATCTGGCCTGGGTAGTGAAGTGTGTGCCTGGCCTGAGAGGAGAGTCATCCTCATCATCATCATCATCATCATCATCATCATCATCATCATCATCTGTAGACTGAGGAAGAGGCACAGAGTCAACTTCCTTCTTGAGCTCATTGACTGTCTTGGTCAGCCCATCTACCTTGTCATTAAGGGTCTTGATCCTGTTCTCAAAGATCCTGACAAGACTGTTTTGATTGTCCAGTATGTCCTTGATGTCCTTCTGCATGCCCTGAACTGATGAGATCAACAGATCCATTTGCTCGTTCCTGGATCTGGGGACCTGAGCACTAGTGGCTCTAGCTGCCTCTGCCTCTGCCTGTGCTTGAGCTGCAGCTGATGTGGGATGTTCTGGGTCCATCACCACAATGTTGTCCTATAAATCTGGCTGTAGGGGCAAATGGGGTCTGTCCAAAGCAAAGATGTGCTTCTCCAGCTTGGAGTTGATGAGCATCTAAATGTAGGGTGCATAGCAGCATGAGCGCTTCTGATCAGCAGCAACCCTCTTCACTGTCTCTACTATCAAGTCCATCACACGTATCCTGGTGTGTCTATCAAGATGGATCAGCATGTTGATTGAATGGCCTAGAATCATCTTCTCATCTCCTGACTTGGGCATCAAAGTATGCCTCAATATGGTGTTCATGGTGCGGAGGCCAGCCTGGAGGAAGTAGATAGATCCTAACTTGTGAGATTTCAAGTTAGCAGCAGGGATAGCATTGTACATGTCCTTCATAGCATCATGGCTCTCCTTGGATTCAGAGTAGACATCCAAGTCACCATCCTGCACCTCTGGGACTTCTAAGATAGCAGCCCATTCATCAACAGTAGATTCGTATCTTGCTCCTTCTGTCATCCATACAATTCTACCATCTCCATAGAAGTGAGCAATGGAGTAGAATTGCATGATCATCTCATCGTTCCATGCAGTGAAATCTTTGCCAACAAACTCATCTAGGACAATGTAATGAAAATTGTCTTGGACAATTGGAAAGTAATCTTCATTAGCCTTGATGTACTTCCAGTCAACGTATCTCATGTCACTCACAGCTGGACTCTTGTCAAGTAGCACAGTCTCATAGAAATCCTGTTGCTCCTTGGTGTAGAATCTGTAGTCCACAGTTGTCTTTCTCTTCTGGGCATATGGATCAATAGCTCTCCATGCCCGCAAACCAGAATCCTTCCTCTTCTTCATGTCCTCGACAAGTGGATGGCTGGCATTGTGTTCAGGAAGGTGTGGTCTAAGCTTCATCAAAGCAGACATGGCATCCTCATCCTCATCTCTGGAGGTAGTTCCCTTGTTCTTCTCAGAAGCTGGAATCTGTCTGGATGACCTCTTGGATTTTTCAGCAGCAGCCTTCTTGGGGGTAGACTTGGTGCTCTTGGAAGGACCTTGCTTTGGCATAGCATCTACCAAAAGCTTCTTCTTCTTCCTGGGAGGTGCCTTGACAACATGCTCTTCCTCCTCTTCTTCTTCCTCATCTAGATACTCAGGAGTAGATGGGAGAACTTTAGCCTTGACAAATTTTGTCCTTTCTCTCTTCTTCTTCTCCCCTGCCTTCTTAGGCATAGATTTCTTTGGGGGCTCAATGGTCATAGTAGCCCTAGCACTCTCAGGTGCTCTCATAGCCTCAGAGCTAGCATAAACCTTGATGACAGCTCTTCTGGAAGAGGTGGCTTCATTAGGAGACTTCTTAGCAGCTTTGTCTTGCTTCTTGGCAAGAACTTCCTCTGGAACAAAATCTGAATCCTCCTCATCTGAATTCAGCTTCTTCCTGGCCCTAGTAGCAGGCTTGGGCAACCCATGAGAACTGGGGGTGCCTGGATCTGAAGAGGAACTAGACTCAGGACTAGTGCCTGAATCTAACTCAACACTCTGCTCTCTGAAGTTGTTCTTACTGTCCTCAGCATCTGACATACTGACCCTATGAATAGAGTATAGAGGAGCAGAAGAAGATAAGTCATCACAAAATGCAGCAGTTTTTGAAAGTTTGAACAGAAAAATCTTAGATGTAGTTCACAGCAAAAAAGGATTTCGGTGTCACCGAGTCAACATTTTCGGTGCAGCCAAGACTCACAATACTCTTAACAGAAACTTGGCAGCAGTTTCGGTGGGACCGAAAACTACCACACGGTTTCACCGAGTACTGTCCTCAGTAGCACAAAAATAAATCGGTGGAACCGATTTTTCCGACTCGGTATCACCGAGATGCGATTTTGCGGGTAACTAAATCTATAAAAAATCGATTCGCTAATCTACCGGAACTTTTAGAGGATAGGGAGGATTGCACATGGTGGATTATTGATGGAATAAGCTTCAGCGTGCAAGATTCGGATGGGGAGCGCAATGAAGGGTCGGATCCATACCCTAACTCGGTAGCGGATCCGCTATGGCGGCGACGGTGGTGAAGATGCCCGTCGATGGCGAAGATCCCAGCGGCGGAGACGCACTGGGAGGCAAGGCGACGACCAGGGGGTCACGAATTGGCAGCGTAGGGTTTTGGGGCGCGACGGTTTGAGGATTGATTTTCAAAGCGTCGGGTCCACAGCATATATACCCATTGCTGTCGATGACACCGATTCTAAATTTTTGGTGTCACCGATTTCCTCAACTGTCGGCTGACAGGGAAACTCGGTGTAACCGAGAATATGGAATCGGTAGTACCGAGATTGAAAACCAGATCAACCCTAGGCATTCGGTGAGACCGAGAATTTTGGGTTGGTTCCACCGAGATGCACTTGGGAGGTTTTAATGGTCAGTCCTTTGTCGATACGGAACTCCGAGTGCTCCACACACAGAGGGGTCGAAAAGTACTTGTTCAAATTTTGTGATGCAGCATGAATAGAATATGAGGTGAGAAAGCATAGATAGCTAGAGAGTGGTCCTAGGCATTCTTGTCCATCCAATTGGCAAAAGATAAATCAAAAACCAAATAGCAACAATTGGATGTCCTTAAATGGATAAATAAATGCAGACCAACATGCTCACACAATAAGATGTCAAATGAAATCATGGCAAACATGCACATACATACTAGCATCTAACAAGCATTTTGGCGATGACGGAGTCATCTATATATGAGTATATTGACTTAGGAGCCAAGTAAGATTACTTGATCATAGGTCATACTCATCGTTTAAGCACAAGTGGGGTTACCACTTTTACATAAAGCATTTAATGTTGTCACATACTAAGAGATGCCTTAAATCAAGTCTTAGAGTAAAGCTCCCCCTTGATGTGACATTCCCCCATTGGAGGAATAAACTAACCTTGGGTTTTGTCAATGAAGACTTCATGTTGGTGAGGTAGTGGTGGATGCTCAAGGTTGATTAAGATCACCAAGAGTTGGGAGCATCCTTGTTGTTTCCTTACTCTTCTCACCTACATGGGTTAGTCCCAACACACAAGAGACAAATACAAGGATATCTATGGACATGGAGTGCAAAGCATGTGTGATGATGTCCATTGATTTGTTGATTACCTTGTCCCTTGCTTACCTTTGAGGGAATATGTGACTCCTTGAACTATTGCATAGAGTTGATGTTGATTGCAAATAGTTCTTGCCAATAATGAATGTGAGTGAATTTCATTGGCGGAGTCACCCCTCAAGAACTCTCTAGTTCTTCTTCTTGGGGACCCACATCAACTTGATGAGGATCCTTGGTGTTGAAGTAGCCTTTGTAGAAGTTGAGCTTGAAGTAGCTTTGGGAACCCACTCCACTAAAGCTAGGGATTCATCTTCATATGAGTCAATGTCCTCTTGAAGCTTGTTCTTGCCCTTGAGCCTGTGGTCTTGTGGTGGAAGGTCATCTTGAGTGTTTGTTCCCTTCGGAAGAGTATTTTCATACTTCTCCTTTTGAGGAACAAACTTGGGCTTGGGGTATTGACCTTCTTCCCACTCAACTCCATTAGCGTTGAAGTAGCCAATGCCATAGTTCTTCCGGTATCCTCCGTGCTTGCGTACAATTTCCTCAAATTGCTTACACCCGGCAAGACTCTTGTAGATACCTTTCTCTATAATTCCTTTCAATAAAGCATTTTCTTGCTCAAATGTAACTTGGCTAAGAGAATCATCATTAGTGGAAACAATAGAACTACTAGAAACAACATCTTTAGGTTTGGCATTTTTATTGTTGCTACTCGATGAAGAAACTTTCTTGCCTTTGTTACTAGTTTGTGTAGATTTAACTTGTGGCATGAATGTAGACAAGAGTAGTTGTTTGGCTAGATAAGATGAAGTCTTCTTTCGGAGATCGTCATTGATAGCTTTAAGAAACTCATGCTCTTGCTCCAAGTTGAGCTTCTCGAAGCATAGCTTCTCATGAGTTCTTACAAGCTCTCTATGATCTTCGAGAGTAGATTCATGAGCTAACTTAAGAGTGTTTAGTTCTTTAGTTAGTTGTTCTATTTTCATCTTATCATCATCAAATGACTTATCTTGACTAGCATGAGAATTATTAAGTTCATTTTGACTAATATCACTAGTTTCATCAAAGAGCAAGTCATCATCACAAAGCAAATCATCTTCATCACTATTGAAATCAAGATACTCGGGGTGTGATACCTTGGGGCCTTTAGCCATGAAGCAACTTCCACCCCCTTCATTTGGTGAATCAAATAGATCATAGGAGTCGGTAGTCACTAGTGCAAGTCCGATAACACCTTCATCTTGACTATAGTCGGAGTTTGAGTGATAGCTTCTCTCGGAGTTGTTGTCAGAGTCGGAGCCGGAAACCCATTCACCAACATGAGCTTGATGTCTTCTTCTTGTGTAGCTCTTGGTGTACTTGTCCTTCTTCTCTGAATCTCTACTTCTCCTTGAGGGTCTTCGTTCATAACGATCATCTCTACTCCTTCTCTCTCTTTGAGGTGATTCATTCCTTGAGCTTCATCTTCTAGGTGACTCTTCTCTTCGTTTGTAGGGAGTCGTGCACTCATTGGAGTAGTGTTCGGGCTTCCCACAATTGTAGCAATTGCGGTCATGACTTGACGAACGCTTCTCTTCATATCTTGAGTTGGAGCTTCGTTCTTTGCCTCTATTCTTGTAGAACTTGTTGAATTTCTTGACCATTAGGCTTATCTCTTCATTGGTGACAAGGTTGTCGCTTGAAGTTGCGGGAGCATCACTTGTGGCTTTGTAAGCACCGCTAGACTTGTTGTGAAGCTCTTCTTTGTCTTTGAGTGTCATCTCATGAGCAACAATCCTTCCAATAACTTCCGTAGGATTGAGATCTTTGTAGTTGGGCATCATTTGGATCAATGTGCACACGGTGTCGTATCTCTCATCCAAATCTCTAAGTATCTTCTTGATGATGAGTTTGTCGGTCATTTCTTCGCTTCCTAAGCCGGCAATCTCATTGGTGATGAGAGCAAGCCTAGAGTACATCTCCGTGACTCCTTCACCATCCTTCATCTTGAACTTGTCAAGCTGACTTTGAAGAACATCCAACTTGGATTCTCTCACGGACTCGGTTCCTTCGTGCATATCAACCAAAGTATCCCAAATCTCTTTTGCATTCTCAAGGCGGCTGATTTTGTTGAATTCTTTGGGGCATAGGCAGTTGAAGAGAATGTCGCATGCTTGAGCGTTGTATTGCAACATCTTCAATTCATCCGCGGTAGCTTCACGATCTGGTTCCTTTCCATCACCAAAGAATTCACCTTGCAAGCCAACACGAACAACAACCCATACGGCGGGGTTATGACCAAGAATAAGCATTTTCATTTTGTGCTTCCAACTAGCAAAATTAGTGCCATCAAAATACGGACCTCTACGATGATAATTTCCCTCACTAGACGCCATACTCTCCTAGGTTGTGAGACCAATGCAATGGAGACCAAAGCTCTGATACCACTTGTAGGACCGAAAGTATGTCTAGAGGGGGGGTGATTAGACTACTTGACCAAATAAAAATCTAGCCTTTTCCCAATTTTTAGTGTTGGCAGATTTTAGCATTCATAGCAAGTCAATTACACCCTACACATGCATGTCTAAGAGTATAGCAGCGGAAAGTAACAACAAGCATGAGTAGCATGAGTAGCATGAGTAGTAAAGAAAGTAACAACAAGCATGAGTACACCCTACCAATGCAATTTGTAGACACGATGATTTTTTCCCGTGGTTCCGATAGGTGGTGCTATCGTACGTCCACGTTTATGGAGTCTTCAACCCACGGAGGGAAACAGTCGCGAGAGTCCATGGAGGGCTCCACCCACGAAGGGTCCACGAAGTAGCAACCTTGACAATTCCATAACGGCTTCCGTCCACGAAGGACTAGCCTCACTATGGGTACATCCTCACGAAGTAGGCGATCTCCTTGCCCTTACAAACTTCTTGGTTCAACTCCACAACACGAAGTAGGAGGCTCCCAAGCGACACCTAACCAATCTAGGAGGCACCACCCTCCAAAAGGTAATAGGCTCGGCAATGTCGATGAACTCCTTGCTCTTGTGCTTCAAGATGATAGACTCCTCAACACACAATCACTCTCTCACAGATTTGGCTTGGTGGAAGAGATGGGATTGGTGGAAAGCAACTTGGGGAGGCTAGAGATCAAGATTCATATGGTTGGAATGGAATGGCATGATCTCAACACATGAGTAGGTGGCTCTCTTTCAGAAAACTGGATGGGGCAAGTATGGAATAGTTCTGAGTGCTTCTCTTTCGAGTAGGTAGTGGTGAAGGGGTATATATAGGTATCCCCAAAAATCCAACCGTTACACCTAAAGTGACCAACTCGGTGACACCGATGTGTGAATCTCGGTGGTACCGAAGTGACCAAAAGGTGACAACTTTTGAATCTCGGTGAGACCGATATATAACTCTCGGTGGTACCGATCAGGTGACCAACGGTCAGATTGCACAAACTCGGTGACGCCGATCTTCACATCTCGGTGGTACCGATTCTTGACCAAGGCTTACCAGAGAGTTGGTCCAGAAACTCGGTGGCGCCGATCCACATTTCCCGGTGGTACCGATCAGGTGAATGGCTATCCAGAGAGTTGGTCCAGAAACTCGGTGAGACCGATAGGCAAATCTTGGTGGTACCGAAGACTGAAGATGGCTAAACAGAGAGTTGGCAACCTAAACTCGGTGGCACCGATGCAGAATCGGTTGCACCGACTGGCTAGGGTTTGGCATGGGTCTGTCTGAATTTGGGAATCGGTGGCACCGAGTGGAAAGTGTTGGTTGCACCCATTTTGGATATTTGACTTTGGACAGACTTTTGTGGAAGAGCTTGTGGGTGTTTTTGATGACTATCACTTCTGCACGTATGAGCATTTTGTTCACCAACAGTACCTTACCCCCTTTTAATAGTATTGGCTTTCCTATGGACTCAAAGTGATTTCTCACAAAGTAAAATGTAGAGTCCTCTTGCTTGAAGCTTTGCCAATCCATTTCCTTGCATCTTTGGGGTATCTCCACAATCACCACAATCCTTTTGCCAATTCTATCATTGATCTTTTCCTGAAATATGCTTAGTGGAAACACTAGTTCAATGACATATATGTTGTTATTAATTACCAAAACCACCAAGGGAGCAAATGTGCTTTCAGCCTCCCCGGATCGCCTCCACCTCAGCTGATGCAGAGTAAGAGTTCATCCATCCACCCTCTCCCCATGCCCTACCACGTAACCCCTGGATTGGATTCACGTGCTTGCTGGTGATTCTAGGATGCTATGTGTGTATTTGGTGATGTTACACTTTGGAGGCAAAAAAATAGTTTCACGCGAATTGGGGTGCCATGCAGTAATAAAAAACTGCAATTTGTGAAATACTACAGTGGTTGGAGGCGCTTCTAACTGTGTCTACAATAGCGAGGTCCAATCGAGTGCATGCTCCTACGCATACTCTTGTGATCTATCCTTTTTCCTGATGTCTACATTTTTAATCTCCATAAACTTTGCCAAATATTAATATGGTTCATTTATGTTGGTTCGTCCTGTACTTTCCACGGTAAAGGGATTACAGTTTACAAAATGACACTTTTACAAAGCTTCTATTAGAGAACCAGTTGTTATGAAAATATTAGTTAGCAAGTGTGGGTAGATATGATGTGATAGGTGATACTTGTGATCTGCGTTGGGTTTTCCGTGAAGAGGAACGGGTAATTGCAGCACAAAGTGGGTAACTATTTCCCTCAGTTATGAAACCAAGGTTTATCAAACCAATAGGAATATCAATCCTCAACCGTCTTCAGTGGCTGCACACAAATGAACAAACGACTTACACCCAATGCGGGCAAGAGGGTTGTCAGTCCCCTTGATCTCGTTATTTGCAAGCAAATGAGTTGTGTAGCTAATTGTTGATAAATATAAATTGCAAAATAAATAAAAAGTAAATAAATGCAGTGAGGTAATAATAGTGTTTGTAAATATATAAGTGAATAGACCCGGGGGACTTAGTTTTCCCTAGCGGCATCTCTCATGTAGGCAGCATACGGTGGGTAACAAACTACTGTTGGGCAATTGATAGAAAAGCGGATATTTATACAATTTTCATGGCAATGATCATGTGTATATAGGCATCACGTCCATAAACAAATAGGCCGACTCCTGCCTGCACCTATTACTATTACTCCACTCATCAACCGCTATCCAGCATGCATCTAGAGTATTAAGTAAAACAGAGTAATGCATGGAGAACGATGACATGATGTAGACAAAGTAAACTAAAGCAATATGAATGAACCCCATCATGTTATCCTTATCGCAACAACACAAAGACGCATCTTATCCCCTACTTTGTCACTGGGATATAGAAACTCGTCAGGTTGACCCTACCACAAAGCACCACTCCCACCGATGAAATATCAATCTACTTGGCCAAAGCACATCAATAGATCAGAGAGCATTACGAAGCTATAATGATCATGCACTTAAGAGATAATATAATTCAGAGGCATCTCAAATACTTTTCATGAATAATCTAAACATAAACCCACAATTCATTGGATCCCAACAAACACACCGCACAGTAGGATTATATCGGATAGATCAAAGCGAAGATGCGATGACCATTGTATTGAAGATCAAGAGATAGAGAGATTGCCATCTGGGTACTAGCTATGGACCCGTAGGTCTGTGGTGAACTACTCACACATCATCATGAGGGCTGCAAGGTTGATGAAGAGGCCCTCCATGATCGATCCCCCCTCCGGCAGGGTGCCGGAACGGATCTCCAGATGGCCTCGCGACGGAACAGAGACTTGCGGTGGCGGAAAAAGGGTTTCGGGACTGCTTCTGGGGTTTTCATGATATTAGAGAATTTATAGGCCAGAGAGGGGCGTCGGGAGGCAGCCGAGGGGGCCACCACATATCAGCCCCCCCCCCCCCCGAGGGCACGCCCTGATGTGTGTTGGCCCCCTCGTGCACCTCCCGGCCTCTTCCGAAGCTTCCAGGTCTTCTTATGGTCCAGAAAAAATCATTAAAAAGTTTCGTGGCAATTGGACTACGTTTGGTAATGTAAACCTGAAAAGCAAAAAACATGCAGAAACAACAACTAGCACTGGGTCAATAGGTTAGTTCTGAAAGATATTATAAATTGGTAAATAATTACCCAAAAAGTATCCTAGAATGATAATATATCAGCATGGAACAAACAAAAATTATAGATACGTTGGAGACGTATCAATAGGCCTCTTGCCAATCAACCTCTTCTGAAAAGGGAAAATGTTCTATGATGACATGCAATATGATTAGTAATGAATGGAAGAAGGTTCCTAATTTGACCTGATAGCATATTTAGATTATCTTTACTTTATCATGTTACGTATGAGCAATTGCCATAATTTGACATAGGTTCCTGATTTCATCACTGTTCTGAGGCGAAGGCTATTGTCGATATGATAATGTGAAGGTGCCACTGCTTTTCAGTGCAATGTGAAGGTACAACTTCTAGCTAATCTAGCAATGTGGAGGTACGACTTGTAGCCAATGGGAATCCAATGTTATCTTTATTTTCTTAAATCTATACTGGTATCCATGTTTTTTTATAGAAGCTACAGCCGGTGATAAACGAATATATTAAGAAAGAGACAAATGGCCATGCATGAGATAATTATTTCCATTGTTGACGAGACTGATAACATGATCAATTAAATGATGTGGCATCATACAATTAATTAGATGGCCATAGTGTTGTAGTAGCATATTTGAGTGTAGTTGCTGAGTCTCAACCAGATTCACCGTTGATTACTTTTTGCAATAATAAAATAAGAATCAATTTATAACAGTACCTAAAGTATTTGATATGTTTACTATACTAACGGATCTCACGAAGGTTTTGTGGAGTTTTGTGTGATGAGGGAATAAGGAGCAGCAAGAGCCTAAGCTTAGAGATGCCCAAGGAACCCCAAGGTAATATTTAAGGAAGTCTCAGGCGTCTAAGCTTGGGGATGCCCTGAAAGGCATCCCCTCTTTCGTCTCAATCCATCGGCATGTCACTTGGAGCTATATTTTCATTCATCACATGATATGAGTTTTTCTTGGAGCGTCGTTTGCTTTATTTTGTTTTTGTTTTAGTTTTCCACAATCATTGTTTGCTGGACACACCCACTTGAGAGAGACACAAGATCGCCATGATTTATTAGAAAACTCTTTGTGCTTCACTTATATCTTTTGAGCTTAGCAGTTGCTCTAGTACTTCACTTATATCGTTTAGAGCACAGTGGCGTATAGATTTTATAGAAATAATTGCACTCTCGTTCTTCACTTATATTTGTTTGAGAGTTAATAAATAGTGACGGTAATTTGCATGGGTTATAATACTAGTCCAAAAATAATAGGTATCCAATGAGTGTATAATCAAAACCACATGTAGCACATAAAAGAGAAATTGTGGGTTAATGATGTTGATGTGTTAATATGAAAGAGTATGAGTGCTTGATCATTGGTTAGTAAGAATATTGTGAATTAGAGGGTGTTAACTTGCTGATCATCTAAATATTTTTATGGCATGGTGATGATGTGTGAGCAAACTTATTCCTCGTTGAAATCCTAGTGTTGTTCAAGTTGGAGGCGTGCGATGGTTAACTCCTCCCAACCTCCTACCTAGGGGCATGCGAGTAGTACATTGCTTCAAGAGAGATAATAAAATCTTGCTATAAGTATGTGAGTTCTGTATGACTAATGTGAATCCATGGATGTACACTCTCTCACCTCATATTTGCTAGACTCTTCGGTACCATGCATTGCCCATTCTCACCTCAAGGATCGGTGCAACCTTCACCGGTGCATCCAAACCCCGTGACATGATACGCTCTGTTGCACATAAGCCTCATTATATGTTCCTCAAAAGAGCAACCATACCTACCTATTATGGCATTTCCATAGCCATTCCGAGATATATTTCCATGCAACTTCCGCCGTTACATCATATGACTAGTACTTTCATTGTCATATTGCTTTGCATGATCATATAAGCTGACATGGTATTTGTGGCAAAGCCACCATTCATTATTTTTTTATACATGTTACGCTTGATCATTGCACATCCTGGTACACTGCCAAAGGCATTCATATAGAGCCATACTATATTTTTCATGTTGAGTTGTAAGTAAATAAAAGTGTGATGATCATCATTATTAAGGCACTGTCTCAATGAGGAAAGGATGATGGAGATAATGATTCCCCACAAGTCGGCATGAGACTCCGAACGGAAAAATAAAAGAAAGAAAGAAAGAAAAAAAGAAAGGAAAAGAAAGAGAAAAAAGAGAGAAAAAGAAAAAGAAAAAGAAAAAGAAAAAGAAAAAGAAAAAAAATATAAATGAGAGAAAAGAGAGAAGGGACAGTGCTACTACCTCCTTTTCCACACTTGTGCCTCAAAGTGGCATCATGTTCTTCATATAGAGAGTCTCTTGTTTTATCACTTTCATATTCTAGTGTGAATTTTTTATTATAGAACTTTGCTTGTATATTCCGATGACGGGCTTTCTGAAATGCCCGAGGTCTTCATGAGGAAGCAAGTTGGATGCACACCCACTTAGCTTCATTTGAGATTTCATACACTTATAGCTCCAGTGCATCTGTTGCATGGAAATCCCTGCTCCTCGCACTGATATCTAATGATGGGCATCTCCATAGCCCGTTGATACACCTAGTTGATGCGAGACTTTCTTCTCCACTTTTACCCCTTTGAAACCTACCACCATATTCTATCCCACCGTTATGCTATATCCATGGTTCACGCTCATATATTGTGTAAGTAATAAAAAGCTGAAGCGTGTTAAGAAGTATGATCAAATTGCCTGATTTGACACCATGGTTCTTGACATTTGCATTTATGTGGTGAAGGCAGAGCCATGCTATTCTAATATGATAAAATGAATAGGGTGTGAACGTTCTTTAAGGATCGTATATTTTGAAACTTGATGATTATGTTGCTTATGTTTATAAGTATTACTATGTTGATGTTTATGAATTCATCATTTCTTAATGATCATACCTACAATAGATTACATGTTGGGTAGCATGTCACATCAATAATTCTGTTTTTATCATTTACCTACTCGAGGACGAGCAGGAATTAAGCTTGGGGATGTTGATAGGTCTCCAACGCATCTTTAATTTTGATTGTTCCATGCTACAATATTATCATTCTAGGATGCTTTTTGGGTGATTATTTACCAATTCATATTATTTTTTAGCACTAACGTATTAACCCAGTGCCCAATGCCAGTTGTTGTTTTCTGCATGTTTTTGACTTTTCAGGTTTACAGTACCAAACGAGGTCCAATTGCCCTGACACTTTTTTATGATTTTTCCTGGACCAAAAGAAGACCTGGAAGCTTCAGGAGGAGGCCGGAGGCACCACGAGGGAGCCACTGATACGTCCATTTTGCATCATGATTTCCTATTGTTAATTATAATGTTTTTATGCATAATAATGCTTTATGGAGTAATTCTAATGTCGTTTCTCTCATAATATGCAAGGTTTACACAAAGAGGGAGAATGCCGGCACCGGGAATTCTGGACCTGAAAAAGCATATCAGAGACACCTATTGTGCACATCTCCAAATAAGCTAAAACTTCATGGAGAATTATTTTGGAATATATAAAAAAATACTGGAGCAAATAACTACCGGAGGGGGGCCACCTGGTGACCACAAGACACCAGGCCACCCAGGAAAAAATATGCAAGGTTTACACAAAGAGGGAGAATGCCGGCACCGGGAATTCTGGACCTGAAAAAGCATATCAGAGACACCTATTGTGCACATCTCCAAATAAGCTAAAACTTCATGGAGAATTATTTTGGAATATATAAAAAAATACTGGAGCAAATAACTACCGGAGGGGGGCCACCTGGTGACCACAAGACACCAGGCCACCTGACATCAGTACTAGGCCTTGGTGGGTTGTGGCTAGCCCGGCCCACCTCTGGTGCCCATCTTCTAGTACTTAAGGTCTTTTGACCTAGAAAAAATCAAGAGGGGACTTTCGGGATGGAACGCCGCCGTCTCGAGGCGGAACTTGGGCAGGAGCACTTTTGCCCTCCGGCGGAGCGATTCCCTGGGGGAACTTCCCTCCCGGAGGGGGAAATCGAAGCCATCATCATCACCAACAACCCTCTCATCTTTGGGAGGCCAATATTCATCAACATCTTCAATAGCACCATCTCCTCTCAAACCCAAGTTCATCTCTTGTGTTCAATCTTTGTACCGGAACCTCAGATTGGTACGTGTGGGTCACTAGTAGTGTTGATTACAACTCGTAGTTGATTACTATATAGTTTATTTGGTGGAAGATTATATGTTCAGATCCATTATTCTATTTAATACCCCTCTGATATTGAGCATGAATATCATTTGTGAGTAGTTGCCTTTTTTCTTGAGGTCACGGGAGAAGTCATGTTGCAAGTAATCATGTGAGGTTGATATGTGTTCGATATTTTGATGATATGAATGTTGCGATTCCCTTAGTGGTGTCATGTGAACGTCGACTACATGGCACTTCACCATCTTTGGGCCTAAGGGAATGCATTGTGGAGTAGTTATTAGATGATGGGTTGCTAGAGTGACAGAAGCTTAAACCCTAGTTTATGCACTATTTCGTAAGGGGATGATTTGGATCCAAATGTTTAATGCTATGGTTAGATTTTATCTTAATACTTTTCTCGTAGTTGCGGATTCTTGCGAGGGGGTTAGTCAGAAGTGGGAGGTTTGTTCAAGTAAGAACAGCACCCAAGCACCAGTCCACCCACATATCAAATTATCAAAGTAGCGAACGCAAATCAAACCAACATGATGAAAGTGACTAGATGAAATTCCCGTGTACCCTCAAGAACGCTTGCTTATTATAAGAGACCGTTTAGGCCTGTCCTTTGCCACAAAAGGATTGGGATATCTTGCTGCACTTTATTTACCGTTACCGTTACTTGCTCGTTACCAATTATCTTCCTATCAAACTACCTGTTACCTACAATTTCAGTGCTTGCAGAAATTACCTTGCTGAAAAGCGTTTGTCATTTCCTTCTGCTCCTCGTTGGGTTTGATACTCTTACTTATCGAAAGGACTACGATTGACCCCCTATACTTGTGGGTCATCAGCCACCACATAACAGGGCGCGCCCTGTTATGTGGTGGCCCCCTCGGGCGTCTCCCAGCGCCCCTCTCTGGCCTATAAATTCCAGTAAATCCCAAAAACCCTAGATAGCCTCCTGAAACACCTTTTCCACCGCCGCAAGTCTCTGTTCCGCCGTGTGACCATTTGGAGCCCTGTTCCGGTGCCCTACCGGAGGAGGGATTGATGTCTACTATGCAACTTTATTCTTGTAGACTTTGTTGGGCCTCCAAGCGCAGAGTTTTGTAGGACAGTAGCAATTTTCCCTCAAGTGGATGACCTAAGGTTTATCAATCCGTGGGAGGTGTAGGATGAAGATGGTCTCTCTCAAACAACCCTGCAATCAAATACAAGAAATCTATTGTGTCCCCAACACACCCAATACAATGGCAAATTGTATAGGTGCACTAGTTCGGCGAAGAGATGGTGATACAAGTGCAATATGGATGGTAGATATAGGTTTTTGTAATCTGAAAATATAAAAACAGCAAGGTAGCAAGTAACAAAAGTGAGCACAACCAGTATTGCAATGCTTGAAAACAAGGCCTAGGGTCCGTACTTTCGCTAGTGCAATCTCTCAACAATGCTAATATAATTGGATCACATAACCATCCCTCAATGTGCAACGAAGAATCACTCCAAAGTTCTTATCTAGCGGAGAACTTAAGAAGAAATTGTTTGTAGGGTACGAAACCACCTTAAAGTTATCCTTTCCGATCGATCTATCCAAGAGTTCATACTAAAATAACACTAAGTTATCCTTTCTGATCAATCTATCTAGAGTTCGTACTAAAATAACACCATATGATACGCATCAACCAACTCTAATGTCACCTAGATACTCCAATGTCACCACAAGTATCCATGAGTTAATTATATGATACGCATCAAACAATTTCAGATTCATAATACTCAATCCAACACAAAGAACCTCAAAGAGTGCCCCAAGATTTCTATCGGAGAATGTAGGACAAGAACGTGCATCAACCCCTATGCATAGATTACCCCAATGTCACCTTGGGAATCCGCAAGTTGAGTACCAAAACATACATCAAGTGAATCAATTGAACACCCCATTGTCACCACGGGTATCCATATGCAAGACATATATCAAGTGTTCTCAAATCCAATGTTCAATCCAACATAACGATATCTCAAAGGGAAAGATTCAATTCATCACAACAAGGTAGCAAGGGAATAGCATCATGTGATCCGACTATATTAACAAAGCCCTTGATACATCAAGATCGTGACATATCAAGAACACGAGAGAGAGAGATTGAACACATAGCTACTGGTACATACCCTCAGCCTTGAGGGTGGATTACTCCCTCCTCGTCATGGCCTCCGCCGGGATGATGAAGATGGCTACCGGAGATGGATTCCCCTCTCCGGCAGGGTACTGGAACGTCTCCAGATTGGTTTTTCGTCGATACCGAGAGTTGCGATGGCGGAGCGGAGAGTCTTTGGTTATTTCTGATGGTTTCTATATTTATAGGAATTTTTGGCGTTGGTTTCATGCGAAGGTGGGCCTCGAGGTGGGCACGATACACCTGGGCGCGCCGGGGGGGGGGGGGGGGGGGGCTGGCGCACCCTCGTGGCTCTTGTGGCCCTCCCACGAAGCGTCTAGTGCCTCTTTTGTTCCAAAAAAATCGTCAAAAAAATTTTTGGGCGATTCCGAGAACTTTCATTTTCTGCACAAAAACAACACCACGGTAGTTCTGTTGAAAACAGCGTCAGTCTGGGTTAGTTCTAAATAAATCATATAAAGTGC
The DNA here is from genome assembly GCA_039707655.1 of Elymus sibiricus. Lineage (NCBI taxonomy): Eukaryota > Viridiplantae > Streptophyta > Magnoliopsida > Poales > Poaceae > Elymus > Elymus sibiricus. The sequence continues at coordinate 106,275,789 of CM077663.1, read as the reverse complement.
ATCAAAACATATAAAAGTATTGTAAACATAGGTGAATATGGCATGAATACTTCATAAATATCGATACGTTGGAGACGTATCAGTATCCCCAAGCTTAATTCCTACTCGTCCTCGAGTAGGTAAATGATAAACGAACTAATTTATGAAGTGTGAATGCTAGCATAATATGTAAGTTTGATCATTGATAATTTTCGTCAATTTTCTAGCATCATAACCAGCAACTGTTTCTCACAAAAATCATCATGATAGAGCAATCAATTCACATGTCATGGTTCAAACAATGAATTCTCTTGAAACTTAAAAACCTATGTTCTTAGTCACCAAACAATTGCAATTCAACTTATTCTCAACAAAGTCTAAGTAAGAGCTCCACATACTCAACCATCATATAGTCTTCTATGATTGCTAGTACTCAAAGCATATTTTTAGAACAAATGGCATCCATCGAACACAGAGAAAGATAGGGGCTTAATGTTTCGCCTCCCAACTCATTTCTCATAAAGATAATTGTCAACAATAATAAATCATGATCACATATATTTGACTGGATATATATGATTGGATCTTTCCCCACCACATGATGCTTGCCAACTAGTAGACAGAGGTTGGAATAAGAAGTTGACTCAACATGAATAGTAAATACAATGAAAGTAAATAGATTGTCCCTTCACAGAGGGAAGCAAGGATTTGCAAAGATGCCAGAGCTCAAAGCTTAAATCAGAGATAAATATAATTTTGGGAGCTGCACCCTTCCTGTCAATGTTACGACCAAGAGTTATCAATATCTTCCATGTTAAACAAATTAGCGGCGGTTCCCAAGCTGTAAAAGTAAAGGTTTACTCCCCCTCCACCAACAAACACACTCCACGGCTAGCCGAATCCACGGGTACCGTCCATACCAACAACATTCCTGGGGGAGTTTTGTTAAATTATTTGCATATATTTTTTTGACTTCGGGACTGGGAATCCCTATTACCGCCCTCTCGTGCAAGGACAAGTGAATAAACACTCATCATGAGAATATCCCACTTAACATGGAAGATACTGACCACCCCCTGTCACTCCATGAGCGGTCCAGGCACACAAAAGACAAAACAGATGCTCATTTGAAATTTTAGAGGTGGCACATGCAAATTTACTTGGAACGGCAGGGTAATACCGCATATAGGTAGATATAGTGGACTCTCATGGCAAGAAACTGGGTTTAAGGGTTTTTGGATGCACAAGTAGTATCTCTACTTAGTACAAATTTTTGGCTAACACCTCATGTTGGAGGATCCATAACAATATAACTTCTATGCAAATATACACAACCATAACTCATTACGTTGTCTTCCTTGTCCAACTTCAACTAATTTTCTCAAGTTTGAAAATAATTAATGGGTATTCACAATCATAGAAGATGTCCAAGATAATATATTTGTACGTGAAAGTTCTCTTTCTTATACTAATCATTCATGAATTGCTTGTATGACCAATATTGTGATTGTCAAACTTCAACAGATTTTACTTTCTAAACCAGATGTGAAGCTACTACTAAGCATAAAGCACATTGATAATTTCATATTTATGATATTTCATTGATTCACAATTTACTCATAGGATATAAGTGAAGCACAAGAGTAAACATCAAACTACTCTCAAAAGATATAAGTGAGGATCAATGAGTAGTCAAACAATTAAGTAGCTATGTGAGGACTCTCTCTCCCAATAAATATTTTCAGATCTGAGTATTTTATTCAAACAGCAAACTAAATAAAAATTCATTCCAAGAATATCACATATCATGTGGACAAATAAAAATTTAGGCTCAACATAGGCTAACTAATATTTATTTGATGAAGAGAGGTGGGATGCGTAGCATCCCCAAGCTTAGATGCTTGAGACTTCTTGAAATATTCACTTGGGGTGCCTTGGGCATCCCCAAGCTTGAGCTTTTGTATCTCGTTCAATCCTCTCATATCCCGGTTTCACCTAAGTCTCAAAAACTTCATCCACACAAAACTCAAAAAGAACTCGTGAGATAGGTTAGTACACATAAGAACAAATCAACACTTCATGTACTGCCAAGACAAGTTGTATAATAATTTCCAAACATTATCTACTGTATACTATCATTTCCACAATTTATATCTACCAATGTAGGCTATGGAAACTATAATATAAGTAGATAACAAAACTATGACAGCAATCTGTCCAAACAGAACAGTCTGTAGCAATCTATTAAACCAGTGTACTTGTATAACTCAAAAAATTATGAAAATTTAGGACGTGATAAAGAATTTATATGACAACACTTTGTAAAAATTTCAGAAACTTTCCACGTTCCGGTAAAATATGAAAATCCAAACACTACAGAGAAAGTTTCTGTTTTTACACAGCACACATCAAACATGCAATGCAAGCATCCTAAGACAATTCTTGGAAATTTTTATAGAAAAACAATATTATAAATAACACCTAACAGAAAATAAAAAAATATAATGATGATCCAAGCAAAGCACATATTATGTGATGAATAAAAATATAGCTCTAAGTAAGATATACCGATAATTTTGAAGACGAAAGAGGGGATGCCTTCCGGGGCATCCCCAAGCTTAGGCGCTTGAGTATTCCTTGGATATTACCTTGGGGGTGCCTTGGTGTCGGTGCACTAGTATAGGGGTACCCAGTGCCCCTGACTTATCCACAGGCGGTAGTAGCTGAACCCTTCAACGTTCGTGCAAACCCGAAGGATGATCATGAACAGACTCCAACAAGCCCGACGCGGCAGCCCAAGACTGGACTGCAATGCGCCAAGCACATCCTCGGCACTTGCCGGGAACCAAGACATGCGCACCTTCCTGAAGACCTGGCAAGCCATCCCCCGGCAGGCGTGAGCTGATCGGCCACCGCTCCACCGCATCGCTACGTCAGTCATTTGTCAATGCAGTGTCGAGCCCTCAAGCGGCTAATCAGCTCTCGCTAAGCACGTGGTGACACACCAGGAGGCAAGTTATGCTCAGTTGACACCCGCCCTGCAGCATGTCAAGACCATAAGCAACGACCGGCCAAGCGGTGGCAAGAGCTTGCCGGGGATGCACCCCCGAGCGCCACCTAGGCTGGTAATTATGGTATTTTGTCCTAAATGCCAGAGTTAGGTATGATAGCTCTGCTAAGCTATCCAATCGATAGATAATGACTGTTTTGCCATTGTGGTAACCCCTTGCACTATAAAAGGAGGCCCAAGGCTACCTAGCTCAGCATTCGGACCCCCGAACATTTGTACTCACCTAGCAGCTCTTTCCCCGAAGGCAACCCTTGCCGGGACAGAGCGCGAGGCACCATCTGTGTTCTTCCATCAAATCCACCAAAAAGCAGGAGTAGGGTTTTACGCTTAGCAGCGGCCCGAACCTGGGTAAAATGCTCGTGTCCTGATTGTCGCGCCCTCACGCTCTCAGCTCTTTGTGCAATGTGACCCCCCTTGCCGAACCACAAGGGGCCTCCAGGTCCCATAGGTGATCGTGAGCATCCTTGCCCCGACATCTTTGGCGCGCCAGGTAGGGGGCGTGCATCATTTGCGCGAACCCGAGTTCGTGAACGGCGAATCAATCTTCATCATCATCTTCTTCAACAATGGCTCCCAAGAAGAAATCCGGTGCAGCCACGCATCCCTCCATTTCGAAGGCTCCCTCACACGCGGCCGCCGGCGCCGTCGATACCGCGGCGGCTGCGGGTTAGGCGGGCATCATGGACGATGCGGTCGGCGCAGGCGGCGCCCCTGTCCAATCCCTCACGGCCGGAGATGGAGCAGGAGGCGCCGGAGGGGAGCGACTACAACAGCAACTTGGCGAGCTCGGCCCCGGCGCCACTGGCGAGGGGAACAACCATCCGTCACCTCCCCGCCGCGTGGATGGCCGCGGCCGCCTCGGCGGTACCCGGTCCGGTGCGATCCGTGACCCTCTGGCCGCGCCCGTCGCCAGCGAGACTACTGGGCGTACACCTCGTGCAGAAGGAGACAGAGCGCCAGGCGGGACCACAGCCCCACAGGTTCGGTCCCCTGCACGCCAGACAGCCCCGGCGAGTGGCACACGGCATCAAGAATGTGGCAACGCTCCTCTTGGTCCTACCAGGAGTCGAGCGATGTCACGGTCCGCCTTTTTCGCCATGCTGAGCACCGCAGAGGAAGCCATGGCGCGAGTCCAGATGCTGCTCCACTTCATGCCAACAGCTGATAAGATGGATGAATGGAGAGCCACCATTCAGAGTTTGGTTTCTTTCGTTGAAGCCAACAAGCCCCAACATGCAGAGCCATCGCGACGAACGCAAACAGCAGCAGCAACCCGGGCCGGCGAGCGCGTCGAAGGGGCCACCCCAACGGTACAATCCCCTCCATGACAACAAGCCCAGAGGCAGCCGCAGCAAGCTTTGCATGCTGATGAGCACGACGAGGCGTCCATAGTCTCGTCTGGCCCGCGTGACCGCCGAGATCAACGGCAAGTCCTTGAACACCGGCGGAAAGAAGACGCTCGCATCACCATCGAGCGACGCCGGGAAGCGCACCGTCAATCCGACAGGTGCAACGGTCCAGACGTCGGCGACCCCGCGCCCAGTGCTGACGGGTACCTTCCCTACGAGGTTGGTTGCCCTGCCTTCACTAGCGAGCTGTGACGGGTCCGCTGGCCGTCGACCCGAGCTTTCAAACCTGAGCTGCCTGAGAAATACGACGGGAAGCTGAACCCGGCAGAGTTCTTGGGCATATACACGATAGCTGTTTAAGCTGCGGGAGGAAGAGATGAAAAGGTGCTCGCCAACTATTTCCCTTTGGCGCTTAAGCCAAACGTAAGATCGTGGCTGATGCATCTGCCAGAAAATTCAATTTCGTCATGGGCTGATCTATGCAACGAGTTCGTTGGCACCTTCACTGGTGGTCATCAAGAACCAGGCCAGCCCAGCAATCTCCAAGTCCTCCCGCAAAAGGAGGGAGAAACCTTGAGGAAGTATATCCAGAGATTCAGCCGAGTGCACCGCAACATCCCAGAGATACATCCCGCAGCGGTGATTGTCGCGTTCCATTCGAACGTGCACAATAGGAGGATGCGAGCCAAGATGAATGTCAAGCTCCCCAAGACCATCAACGAGCTTTACACCTTGGCAGATAAATGTGCTCGAGCTGAAGAAGGAAGGCGACTTCCCGGGGAGGAGGCGAGCATCAAAGTGGACTCTGATGATGACAATGACGCCCCCGACCCAATGGGAAGAAGCAGGAAGCGCAACAAGAAGTGTAAGGGAAAAGCAGTATTGGCTGTCGAGAGCTCTGGAGACCTCAGTGCCGGCAAGAAGGCGAAAGCCGAAACCCCCGGCAAGGGAGCTGCCGCGTGCACTGATTGCCGGGAGGCTGCTGCCGCTGAGAAGACCGGGAAGTCCGACGGGCCGTACTGCAAAATTCACCGCACCAAGGGCCATTATCTCCAAGAATGCCGACAGGTCGAGCAACTTGTTGAGAAGCAGAGGGCCGAGTACGAGAAGCATGACAAAGAGAAAGGCCATGACGGTGATGCTGGGAAAGGCCGTGGCGGCAGAGGAGGCCGCCGCGGCAAAACCCCGCAACAAAAGGAAAAAACGCGCCAGAGGCCGAGAGAAGAAGGAAACAGATGATATGAGTGAGGATGAGGATGATGATGAGGATTCCAGCGTCAGGGAGTTTCAGAAAGCAACCGAAGCCATGTGCGTTGACGGGGGTGCATCCTTGCATTCCTCTCACCGTCAGCTCAAGCAGTGGGCACGTGAGGTCAATGTTGTGGAACCAACTGCAGAATCTAGGAAGCCACTCAAATGGTCCTGCACGCCTATCATCTTTGACGAAGAGGATCATCCCGACCGTACCACTACGGTTGGATGATTGCCATTGTTGGTTTCTCTGACAATCCACAACCTCAAGGTGTCCAAGATGTTAGTTGACGGCGGGGCGGGATTGAACTTGATCTCCCCTAAAGTGGCTGAGAAACTGCAGATCCTTGATGAAGAGCTCGAAGCTACGGGTATATTCCAAGGAATCAACCCCGGCAGGAGCCGACCCAAGGGAAAGATCACTCTGCCTGTGACATTTGGCGGGGAACTGAACTTCCGGACAGACAGGATAATGTTCGACGTCGCCGAGATCCCGCTGCCTTACAACGGAATCCCCGGTCGCCTAGCTCTGGCAAAGTTCATGGCGGCATCCCACTATGCCTACAATACCTTAAAGATGCCAGGGCCCATTGGGGTCATTTCCATCCCATCCGACAAGAAGAACGCAGTTATCTGTGTGGACCAGATGTACCGTGACGCGGTAGCAGCTGAAGCCACAGAAATCCTAGCTCCCGCCAAGGACACAGAGAAATTGAAGAAGGCTAGCAGGAACACCGGCAAGGACTCCGGGAAGCGCGCCTCTTCGGAGTGCGCCGCACCCGATGATGACCTATCGGGGAGTTCCACTAGCAAGAAGACCAAGGCCACCTATCCTGAGACGAAGAAAATCGCGGCAAGGCTGGACGGCACTGGTGGCACATTCACCATCAGTGCTGCCCTTACTGACAAATAGGAAAGCGCGCTCGTTACCTTCCTGCGGGAGAATGTCGATGTGTTTGCCTGGCAACCATCTGACATCCCCGGTGTTCCCAGGGAGGTAATTGAGCACCGCCTTGCTGTCTGTCCTTATGCCCGGCCCGTCAAGCAAAAGGTTAGGAAGAAAGCCCTAGAGTGGCAGCAGTTCATTGCCGAGGAAATCAAGAAGATTGAAACAGCTGGTTTGGTCAGAGGGGTGCTGCACCCAACTTGGCTGGCAAACCCGGTGGAGGTACATAAGGCAAATGGTAAATGGAGGCTTTGCATAGATCTCACTGACTTGAACAAAGCTTGCCCAAAGGACCCTTTCCCCTTGCCGCACAAAGATCAGATTGTTGATTCCACCTCCGGATGTGACCTGCTCTCCTTTTTGGATGCCTACTCTGGATACCACCAGATATTTATGACTAAAGAAGACGTGGAGAAGACCGCATTCATAACTCCCTGTGGCACATACTATTTTGTGCGTATGCCCTTCGGGTTAAAGAGTGCTGGTTCAACCTTCGCCAGAGCTGTTCAGATTGGTTTTGGACCTCAGCTGCATAGAAATGTGGAAGCCTACATAGATGACATCGTGGTCAAGACCAAGGATGAAGCCACTCTCATACATGATCTAGAAGAAACTTTTGCGAACTTGTGCAAGATCAACCTGAAGCTCAACCCTAAAAAGTGCATGTTCGGTGTCCCATCCGGCAAGCTGCTTGGGTTCTTTGTATCTCAGCGAGGAATAGAAGCCAATCCCGACAAGATCAAGGAAATCGAACAGATACAGGCACCCAAGACTATCAAGGATATCAGATGCTTGACTGGATGTGTTGCCGCGTTGAGTAGGTTCATCTCCAAGTCTACTGAGCGTGTCTTGCCGATCTTCAAGATCTTGAAGAAGGCCGGCCCGATGAAGTGGACCCCGGAAGCAGATGCAGCGCTGCAAGACCTGAAGAATTACCTATCCTCTGCTCCCACCTTGGTCGCTCCTAAACCGCAAGAGCCGTTACTGCTATATTTAGCAGCAACGAATCAAGTGGTTAGTGCAGCGCTGGTGGCGTAGCGGGAAGTGGATGGAGATTCAGCAGCTACTGCTGATGTTACCGGGAACGAGAAAGAAGCATCCGCGGCAGGACTCGATACGGATCAAGGGGGACCTCAGCAAATGATCGACAGCGGATCCAAAGAGGTGGCAAAGAAGAAAATGGTGCAGCGGCCCATGTACTTTGTCAGTTCCCTGCTACAGGGGGCTAGATCAAGGTACTCTGGAGTACAAAAGCTAATCTTCGGCCTCATCATGGCCTCGAGGAAGCTGCACCACTACTTCCAAGCCCTTGAGATAACAGTTGTTACCCGCTTCCCGTTGCAACACATACTGAGGAACCCCGAAGCCACTGGCAGGATAGTTGAGTGGGCATTAGAATTGTCAAGTTTCGGATTGAAGTATGAGAGCACTTCCACCATTCAAAGCAGGGCGTTGGCGGAGTTTATTGCGGAATGGACACCCACGCCAGATGATGAAGCTCTAGAGACAGTCCTCCCCGGCAAAGAAGCACCCAAGGATTGGATCATGTACTTTGACGGCGCTTTCTCACTCCAGGGCGCTGGAGCAGGCGTGCTCCTCATTGCCCCTACTGGAGAGCACCTCAAGTACGTCGTCCAAATGCACTTTCCCCGGGAGGAAGCAACCAACAATACCGCTGAGTACGAGGGGCTCCTTGCCAGACTTAGAATCGTGGTGGAGTTGGGAATAAAGAGGCTGATCGTCCAAGGAGATTGTCAGCTTGTGGTGAAGCAAGTCAACAAGGATTACCAGAGCCCGCTGATGGAGGCATACGTAGAAGAAGTGAGGAAATTGGAGGAGCATTTTGATGGACTGCAAACAGAACACGTGCCACAAGCAGAAAACTGTATTGCTGACCATCTATTGAAGTGTGCTGCACAGAAGCTTCCTGTGGAACCAGGGACTTTCGTTCTCCGCATCGCTCAACCATCAGTATCCCCATCAGCGATGTCCAAAAAGAGAAGGAAGTTGAACTCTGGCATGCATTTCCCGGCAGAGCTTCCCGAAGCCGCTGGTAGAGAAGCTGCCGGGGAAAATCCCGTTCCGGTTGACGAGCAGCTACCTCCCGTGGGGCCTCGGGTTCTCGCGGTTGAGACAAGCGCTCCCGGAGACGAGAAGACGCCTTTAGTCCTTGTTGTCGAGACGCAAGCTCCAACCTAGGCACAGCATATAGTCCATTTCCTTCAAACAGGAGAACTCCCCAAAGAGCAAGAGGAAGCCGAAAGAGTAGCCCGTCGGTCAAGTATGTACCAGTTTGTCGATGACACCCTGTATAGAAGACGACCAAACGGTGTGAAATTAAGGTGTATCTGTCGGGAGGATGGACTGAAGCTGTTGGCAGAGATTCACGGAGGAGTATGTGGTTCCCACATTGGATCAAGGGCCCTTGCCGGGAAAGCTTTCCGACAGGGTTTCTATTGGCCCACTGCTCTCCAGGACGCTACTGAGCTGGTCAGTGATGACCCACAAGTATAGGGGATCTATCGTAGTCCTTTCGATAAGTAAGAGTGTCGAACCCAACGAGGAGCAGAAGGAAATGACAAGCGGTTTTCAGTAAGGTATTCTCTGCAAGCACTGAAATTATCGGTAACAGATAGTTTCGTGATAGGGTAATTCGTAATGGATAGCAAGTAACAAATGTAACAAAGGTGCAGCAAGGTGGTCCAATCCTTTTTATAGCAAAGGACAAGCCTGGACAAACTCTTATATAAAGCAAAGCGCTCCCGAGGACACATGGGAATTACTGTCAAGCTAGTTTTCATCATGCTCATATGATTCGCGTTCGTTACTTTGATAATTTGATATGTGGGTGGACCGGTGCTTGGGTGCTGCCCTTACTTGGACAAGCCTCCCACTTATGATTAACCCCTCTCGCAAGCATCCGCAACTACGAAAGAAGAATTAAGATAAATCTAACCATAGCATGAAACATGTGGATCCAAATCAGCCCCTTACGAAGCAACGCATAAACTAGGGTTTAAGCTTCTGTCACTCTAGCAACCCATCATCTACTTATTACTTCCCAATGCCTTCCTCTAGGCCCAAACAATGGTGAAGTGTCATGTAGTCGACGTTCACATAACACCACTAGAGGAGAGACAACATACATCTCATCAAAATATCGAACGAATACCAAATTCACATGATTACTTATAACAAGACTTATCCCATGTCCTCAGGAACAAACGTAACTACTCACAAAGCATATTAATGTTCATAATCAGAGGAGTATTAATTATCATTAAGGATCTGAACATATGATCTTCCACCAAGTAAACCAACTAGCATCAACTACAAGGAGTAATCAACACTACTAGCAACCCACATGTACCAATCTGAGGTTTTGAGACAAAGATCGGATACAGGAGATGAACTAGGGTTTGGAGAGGAGATGGTGTTGGTGAAGATGTTGATGGATATTGACCCCCTCTCGATGTGAGGATCGTTGGTGATGACGATGGCTTTGATTTCCCCCTCCGGGGGGGAAGTTTCCCCGGCAGAACAGCTCCGCCGGAGCCCTAGATTGGTTCTGCACAAGTTCCGCCTCGAGACGGTGGCGCTTCGTCCCGAAAGCTCTCTTATGATTTTTTCCAGGTCAAAACCCTCCAAATAGCAGAAGATGGGCACCGGAGGGCTGCCAGGTGGGCCACAAGCCACAGGGGCTCGCCCAGGGGAGTAGGGCGCGCCCCCCTGGCTTGTGACTGCCTGGTGGGTCCCCTCTGGTATATTCTTCGCCCAATATTTTTTATATATTCCAAAATAATTCTCCGTAACTTTTCTGGACTTTTGGAGTTGTGCAGAATAGGTATCTCAGATTTGCTCCTTTTCCAGTCCAGAATTCCAGCTGCCGGCATTCTCCCTCTTCATGTAAACCTTGTAAAATAAGAGAGAAAAGGCATAAGTATTGTACCATAATGTGTAATAACAGCCCATAATGCAATAAATATCGATATAAAAGCATGATGCAAAATGGACGTATCAGTCACCAAGTGTGAAGCCTGCCAGTTCCATTCCAAGAACATCCATCAACCAGCAGAAGCCCTGCAAACAATCCCTCTATCCTGGCCATTCTCGGTCTGGGGGCTCGATATTCTGGGCCCCTTCCCCTGTGCTGTCGGGGGCTTTGAGTTCTTGTTCGTGGCGACCGACAAGTTCACAAAGTGGCCTGAGGTGGAACCAGTGAGAAAGGTGACCGCGCAGTCAGCTATAGAGTTCATGAAAGGACTGGTGTGCCGCTTTGGAGTGCCTAACAGAGTGATCACTGACAACGGCACCCAGTTCATGAGCCGCGCCTTCATGCAATATATCCAAAGCCTTGGAAGCAAGGTCTCCTTCACCTCTGTTGCTCATCCAAGAAGCAACGGGCAAGTCGAGAGGATGAATGTTGAAGTGCTGCGAGGGCTCAAGACAAGGACTTTTGATAAGCTACGGAAGAGCGGCAGGCGCTGGATAGATGAACTGCCGGTGGTTCTTTGGTCCCTCGGGAGGACACCAAATTGAGCTACTGGCCAGACGCCCTTCTCCCTAGTGTACGGGGCGGAAGCAATACTCCCCACGGAACTCATATACAGGACACCTCGAGTGCTTGCCTACGATGAAGTAGAGCAACAGCAGCTACGGCATGACGATGCCATGCTCCTCGAGGAAGACCATCTCCGGGCTGCGGTACATGCTGCACGTTACCAGCAAGCCCTGCGCCACTACCATAGCCGCAGGGTCCACGCCCGAAGCCTTGAGGAAGGCGACCTTGTCCTTAGGCGTGTTCAGTCCGCCAAGGGTGCTAGCAAGTTGACGCCGAAGTGGGAAGGCCCTTACCGGGTAGCACGAGTCACCAGACCTGGCGCAGTCCGTCTCGAGACCAAAGATGGCACCAAGGTGCTTAACTCATGCAACATTGAGAATCTTCGTAAGTTCTACCCGTAAGGCGCGGCTGCCGGGTTCAGTCCCCGGCAACCACCTTTTGTACAAGCCTTGCCGATGTTGCATGTAACCCTTTGTACAAAGCCAGGCGCAGACCCTGTGCAACAATAATAAAGCTAGGCATTGCATCATATCATCATTCTTTACATGCTCATTACGCATTTTTAGGACTGCAATGTTATCGCCTTTAAGTTTTAAAGATTAGCTAGAATACTTGATGAAACCGTAATCTTTGTTACTGTTCTCACCCAACATGTTTGACCGTCGGGAAAACAGGGAAGGGAAACAAGGAAACAAGGATGGCGGCCCATCACACTCTGAAAGGTGATACTGCTTGGAAAAGATAAGTATATCGCATATCCCAAGTTCAGTACCTTTCGATTCCTCAAGGATACCCTTAGTATCTTCCTTACTGCGGGTGGTGGAGTCATCCACGTGGTGAAAACCCTTGTCGGGACGAGCCATCCCCCTATCCTTGTTTAACGTCTGTGGGGGCGTGGCGGCGCCGACACCAACAAGGAGCTCTGCCGGGGAACAACGCCAACCTGCTGCCGGGGGCTCGTTTCCCCTTTTTGGCGCTCGTGGTTTGACTGATGACCCGGCAAGTAGCTCCGTGTAGCGAGGACAAAACATACCGATACAGTATAAATAAGGAAGGGAAAGGGATAGTACTTGCGAAAGAAAGACGGCACCTTTTCTCATTCATTTCCGATACAAATGGGATAAAGATTACATAAGAAGGCGCCCTTTTTAATAACTCTTTATTTGACTTTCTCCCCTAGGGGTAGGTTACAAAGAGAAAAAGAGCAGAAGGAGGACCCAAGAAAAAGCCTAGCCTGACCCCGTCGGGGCTGTCGAGGAACGGCTCGGCGAGACCAGTGGCAAGAAGGACGAAGCCGAAGTCCACGAGCCTGCCGGGGTCCAGCTGAGAAGGAGAGGCGGTGCCCGAGTCAAGAACCCCCGGCAAATCGCTCTGCCGGGAGGAGGAGGAGGAGCTCGATGACGGTGATGGTGCGGCCGACGATCAGCTGGAGCCCAGGTCATCGTACTCCGACTTGACGGCCTCGGACTCATCATGGTCGTCTTCACTGACACTGTCCTCCTCGTCGCTATCGCTCGAGGAGGAGCTTTCGACATCACTCGAGCTCTCCTCGCAGTAGCCAAGACGAGCGCCCGAACGCCCATAAATCTTGACGGAGAGCAGGTCAGCCTCCATCAACTTGAAGCGGAGGACGTGCCCACCCATGAGATTGTGGGCGCGTGCGAAGGTTTTCCATCCGCGCCTCAGAAGCATGACACGGCGCTCCGGGAACTCGACATCCCCTCGCACAGCACCGCTACAACAACCATGCGCCCGCAGCCACATGGCGTGCAGCTTATCAACCTCCATCACCCTGGTGAAAGGGTGAGGGAGGCGCAGTCGGCTTCGGGGAGGACCGCGCAGCTTGATGACGAACTCCAGCGTCGTTCCCTCGACGTGGGCCTCCTCGAGGGGGGATCTGATGACGGAGGAGGAAGAGAAGCAGCACTCCGTCTTCCCCGGCCGTGGGCCCCGCGTCGACCTCGGCCCCTCCCGGCTCCTCCACCACGCGCACTCGAACCACCCTCCACCTCCACGACTGAAGAAGTGGCATGATCCCGACGGGAGGCCCTCACCGCGAAGACGGAGGCCAAAGAGCGTCCTCGTCCCCTGGGCATGCTAGCGGGGGGACGCAGCTCAGGACAAGGAAGCAGAAGGGCAAGCTCTGTGGATTCGAACTCAAGGAGGAAGTAAGGATGGATGAGCATCGCCCCTCGCGACCCCCAATTTATAGGGGAGAGCGCAGGGGCTGGCTCTCCTCCGCTCCAAAGGTCGCCGCCCATCTCCACCAATTCCACCACCCACGATCACGGGCGAACAGGTAACCGCCCCATTGCTCCAATCCATGGCGCTGCGGTTTCTGCCATGACCAGGGCTTTAAGGCACGCGCGCACGTCGCTAACCCCCCTCTATGCATGCGGCACGCGTGGCGGAAACAGCCTGAGGTGGTGGGTCAGTGCTGACCAATAAATTGGCAGTTACTCCCTCCCATTGCGCGCCTGTGCATAAATTTTAGGCCTGACCCAACGGCACTTGACGAGCGTGTGTGGTCCAGACCCGGGAGCTCCTATCGATGCACTAGTATAGGGGTACCCAGTGCCCCTGACTTATGCACAGGCGGTAGTAGCTGAACCCTTCAACGTTTGTGCAAACCCGAAGGATGATCAAGACCAGACACCAACAAGCCCGACGCGGCAGCCCAAGCCTGGACTGCAACGCGCCAAGCACATCACCGGCACTTGTCGGGGACCAAGACATGCGCAAATTCCAGAAGACACGGCAAGCCATCCCCCGGCAGGCGCGAGCTGATCGGCCACCGCTCCACCGCATCGCTACGTCAGTCACTTGTCAATGCGGGGTCAAGCCCTCAAGCGGCTAATCAGCTCTCGCTAAGCACGTGGCGACACACCAGGAGGCAAGTTATGCTCAGCTGACACCCGCCCTGCAGCGTGTCAAGACCATAAGCAACGACCGGCCAAGCGGTGGCAAGAGCTTGCCGGGGATGCACCCCCGAGCGCCACCTAGGCTGGTAATTATGGTATTTTGTCCTAAATGCCAGAGTTAGGTATGATAGCTCTGCTAAGCTATCCAATCGATCAATAATAACTGTTTTTCCATTGTGGTAACCCCTTGCACTATAAAACGAGGCCCAAGGCTACCTAGCTCAGCATTCGGACCCCCGAACATTTGTACTCGCCTAGCAGCTCTTTCCCCGAAGGCAACCCATGCCGGGACAGAGCGCGAGGCACCATCTGTGTTCTTCCATCAAATCCACCAAAAAGCAGGAGTAGGGTTTTACGCTTAGCAGCGGCCCGAGCCTGGGTAAAATGCTCGTGTCCTGATTGTCGCGCCGTCTCACGCTCTCCGCTCTTTGTGCAACGTGACCCCCCTTGCCGAACCACAAGGGGCCTCCGGGTCCCATAGGTGATCGTGAGCCTCCGTGCCCCGACACTTGGGCATCCCCAATCTTAGGTTCTTGTCACTCCTTATTCTCGTCATATCGGTGTCTCACCCAAAACTTGAAAACTTCAATCACACAAAACTTAACGGAACTTCGTGAGATGGGTTAGTATAATAAAGATAGATCATTCACTTAGGTACTGTCAATAAAAGATTCATGATTGTTCCCACATGATACCTACTATATTTTACCATTCCCATAATTTATACCACTAAATATAATCTATGGAAACACTAAAATAAGCAAACTATGCAGGCAAAACCAATCTGTCAGAAACAAAACAGTATGTGAAGATCTGTAGTATAGCCATACTTCCCTGTCTCTAAAAATTCTGAAAAATTAGGAAAACCTGAAGAATTTGTATATGAAGACTGTGTAAAAATTTCAGATCATTATCACACTCCAGTAAAAAAATGAAAATTCATGTACTGGAGTCAAAAGTTTCTGTTTTGGTTCAGCAACAATTCTACTCATCTTGTGAGTCATCCCAAAGGCTTTACTTGGCACTTTATTGAAATAAAATACATAAATCATGATTACTACAGTAGCTTAATCATTTGAACACACAAAAACAGAAAGTAAAAGTGTTGGTTTGTCTCCCAACAAGCGCTTTTCTTTAAAGCCTTTTAGCTAGGCATGATGATTTCAATGATGCTCACGTAAAAAGTAGTAATCCGAACATGCAAGAGAGCATCATGAATCAGATGACAAGAACATTTAAGTCTAACCCACTTCCTATGCATAGGGATTTTGTGAGCAAACAATTTAATGGAGCAAGAATCAACTAGCATAGGAAGGCAAAACAAGCATAACTTCAAAACTTTGCACACATAGAGAGGAAACTTGATATTATTGCAATTCCTACAAGCATATGTTCCTCCCTCATAATAATTTTTAGTAGCATCATGAAGGAATTTCACAATATAAACATCACATAAATCATTCTTTTCATGATGCACAAGCATAGAATTTTTATTACTACCCACACAACAAAAATTATTCTCATTCTTTGTAGTGGGAGCAAACTCAACAAAATAACTATCATGAGACACTTGATTGACATAACCACATTCAATATTAAAATCAAGATGACAAGTTTCATGGTTACTATCACTCTTTATAGCATACATGTCATCATCACAATCATCATAGATAGGGGGCATGCCATCATAATAAATTTTCTCATCAAAACTTGGGGGACTAAAAATATCATCTTCATCAAACATAACATCCCCAAGCTTGTGGCTTTGCATATCTTTAGCATCATGGATATTCAGAGAATTCATACTAGAAATATTGAAATCATGCTCATCATTGAAGGAATTCTCATTAAGTATTTTCATAATTTCTTCCTCTACCAATTGAGCACAATTTTCTGAATCCTTATTTTCACGAAAGAGATTATAAAGACGAAACAAATGATGCAACCTAAACTCCATTTTTTTAGTTTTATTTTATAAAACCAAACTAGTGAAAAACAAGAAACTAAAAGATTTAATTGCAAGATCTAAAGATATACCTTCAAGCACTCACATCCCCGGCAACGGCGCTAGAAAAGTGCTTGATGTCTACTAGGCAACTTATTCTTGTAGACTTTCTTGGGCCTCCAAGCACAAAGTTTCGTAGGACAGTAGCAATTTTACCTCAAGTGGATGACCTAAGGTTTATCAATCCGTGGGAGGTGTAGGATGAAGATGGTCTCTCTCAAACAACCCTGCAATCAAATACAAGAAATCTCTTGTGTCCCAAACACACCCAATACAATGCCAAATTGTTTAGGTGCACTAGTTCGGCAAAAAGATGGTGATACAAGTGCAATATGGATGGTAGATATAGGTTTTTGTAATCTGAAAATATAAAAACAGCAAGGTAGCAAGTAACAAAAGTGAGCACAAACGGTATTGCAATGCTTGAAAACAAGGCCTAGAGTCCGTACTTTCCCTAGTGCAATCTCTTAACAATGCTAATATAATTGGATCACATAACCATCCCTCAATGTGCAATGAAGAATCACTCCAAAGTTCTTATCTAGTGGAGAACATAAGAAGAAATTGTTTGTAGGGTACGAAACCATCTTAAAGTTATCCTTTCCGATCAATCTATCCAAGAGTTCGAACTAAAATAACACTAAGTTATCCTTTCCGATCAATCTATCTAGAGTTCGTAATAAAATAACACCATATGATACGCATGAACCAACTCTAATGTCACCTAGATACTCCAATGTCACCACAAGTATCCATGAGTTAATTATACGATACGCATCAAACAATTTCAGATTCATAATACTCAATCCAACACAAAGAACCACAAATTGTGCCCCAAGATTTCTATCGGAGAACGTAAGACAAGAACGTGCATCAACCCCTATGCATAGATTACCCCAATGTCACCTCGGGAATCCGCAAGTTTAGTACAAAAACATACATCAAGTGAATCAATTGAACACCACATTGTCACCACGGGTATCCATATGCAAGACATATATCAAGTGTTATCAAATCCAATGTTCAATCCAACATGACGATATCTCAAAGGGAAAGCTTCAATTCATCACAACAAGGTAGCAAGGGAATAGCATCATGTGATCCGACTATATTAACAAAGCCCGTGATACATCAAGATCGTGACATCTCAAGAACACGAGAGAGAGAGATTGAACACATAGTTACTAGTACATACCCTCAGCCCCGAGGGTGGACTGCTCCCTCCTCGTCATGGCCTCCGCTGGGATGATGAAGATGGCCACCGAAGATGGATTCCCCTCTCCGGCAGGGTACTGGAACGCCTCCAAATTGGTTTTTCGTAGATACAGAGAGTTGCGGCGGCGGAGCGGAGAGTCTAGGGTTATTTCTGATGGTTTCTATATTTATAGGATTTTTGGGTGTCGGTTTCACGCCAAGATGGGCCACGAGGTGGGCACGATACACCAGGGCGCGTCGGGGGGTCTGGCGCGCCCTGGTGGGTTGTGCCCACCTCGTGGCTCTTCTGGCTCTCCCACGAAGCGTCTAGTGCCTCTTTTGTTCCAAAAAAATCGTCAAAAAGTTTCGGGCGATTCCGAGAACTTTCATTTTCCGCACAAAAACAACACCACGGTAGTTCTGCTGAAAACAGTGTCAGTCCGGGTTAGTTCTAAATAAATCATATAAAGTGCATCAAAACCATATAAAAGTATTGTAAACATAGGTGAATATGGCATGAATACTTCATAAATTATCGATACGTTGGAGATGTATCATCTACACACTTCATTTGCTTGCAAATAACGAGTCCAAGGGGATTGACAACCCTCTTGCCCATGTTGGGTGCAAGTGTTTGCTTCTTTGTGTGCAGTCGCTGAAGACGGGGGTTGCGTGCTACTCATATTGGTTCGATAAACCTTGGTTCTCATTGAGGGAAATACTTATCTATACTGTATTGCATCACCCGTTCCTCTTCACGGAAAACCCAACGCGGATCACAAGTATAAAGCAAAAGGGGGACAGATCAGAAGAGAAGAGAATGACGGCGGCAGCGACACACCTAGGGCTGGCGAGAGGAGAGGGATCGGGAGAGGAGAGGTGCCCGATGAGAAGAGGTCAGATTCTCTTCAACGCCTGAACCTGGTCTGAGATGGCCCGAGACTAAATGGGTTGCATAGATGGCCCAATTAACCAGAGACCTTCGATTTTTCTATGGGAATAGTTGTTTAACGGACAGTCGGCCCAAAGTCCTGGTAACTTCGCCCCGGAACGAGGATCGAATGGCAGAGGATGACCAGACATCGCGATCCAACGGGCCCGAAGGTTGGAGGCATGAGAGGCCAGGAAAGAGGCTCAGTTTTACCATCCTAAATAAGTATTTCTCTTAGTGAGAACCAAGGTTATGAAACCAATAAGAGAACCATGCAAACTCTCTTCGTCAACACCTATACACACAAAAGCAAACACTTGCACCCAACGCGGGCAAGAGGGTTGTCAATCCCCTTGAACTCGTTACTTGCAAGGATTAATTCTAATAGTGATACATATATAAAAAAATAAAGTAGATAAATTGCAACTAGGTATTTTTGTTTTTTAGCAATATGATAAATAGACCCGGGGGCCATAGTTTTCACTAAAGGCTTCTCTCTCGAACACATAGCATACGGTGGGTAAACATATTACTGTTGGGAATTGATAGAAAAGAGCATAGTTATGATGTTATTCATGGCAATGGTCATGTATATAGGCATCACGTCCGTGACAAGTAGGCTGAAACGGTCATGTATCTACTACTATTACTCCACCAATTGATAGATGCCTGCCTGCAATTATGTGACCTTGGTGCTAGCGTTTCTACAATACCAAAATCTTTATGTGATGTGCTAGACCCTGTTTGTCCTCAAGCGAATGTCGAACTCGATAATCATGACCACATGTTTATAGAGAGAGATGTCGATAAAAAATACGGACATAGTAGCATCATAATCATTATTATAACAACAAGTATTCATCATAAAACTTCTCATGATAAATAACAATTCATCCATGATCTAAAGTATAAGCAATAATCTTGAAAACGAACAAACTCATCAAAGCAATTGCAATTCATCATCTTTTCAGGAAGAGTCTATGTAATATCTTTGGTGTAGCAAATTCCACATACTCTACTATCATATAGTCTTCCATGATTGCTGACACTCGAAGCATAATTTTAGAATAGACCGTTTTGGCTAGACATATAGGAAGATATTGGTTTAATGTTTCACCTCCAAGTAATTTATCTCAGGTATAATGTCAACAATAATAACTCATGTTCACCTATATTCAACTAGATATATATGCATGGATCTTTCTCCACCACATGATGCTTGCCAAGTGGAGAATAAATGAGGTCGGAATAAAAATAAATACTGTTGACTCTTGCATAAAAATAAAGACGAATCATTACAAGATATGCCCTTAGCAGAGGGAAGCAGAGGTTGTCATGCGCTTTTTGATTTTTGGACGTGCAATCTCTTCATGTAAAGGAACGTCACTTTATATTGCCCCTTATGATAACAACTTTTATTATGCAGTCCGTTGCTTTTATAGCGTTATCATCACAAGTTCGGACAAAGCTTATTTTCCCTCACAATAAAAGATCATACATATTTAACGAGCAATTTTTATTGCTTTGCACTGATGACAACTTACTTGAAGGATCTTATTCAATCCATAGGTAGATATGGTAGTCTCTCATGACAAGAAACTAGGTTTAAGGGTTTTTGGATGCACAAGTAGTATTTCTACTTAGTATGAGGTTTTGGCTAGCAAAAGATTATGAGCACGCACCACATGTTACAGAATCCATGACAATATAACTTCTATGTGAATATAAACAAACATGTCAGATTTCGGTCTCCGCAAAAACCCTAAGAAGTTCGAACTCAGGGGCGTGTGCAAAGATCTCCAACAGCTTCACCCCCTCCAAGCTCACAACACGATAACCCCGCTCGATGGCGAGGAAGAAGATAGCACACGAGAGTTTACCCAGGTTCGGGCCGCTGCGAAGCGTAAAACCCTACTCTTCCTTTTGGTGGATTGCCTCACGAGGAGGTTTGTGGATGAACTAGTACAGTGGTCAGTTGCCTCGCAAGTGCGTTTGGGTGGCGTCCCCCACTATAGAGCAGCCTAGCCTCTATTTATAGTGGCCCGGGTCCTCTCCCCCTATCGCAATTGGGGTAAGGGATCCCACAACGGCCAAATTTGAAGGGGGACAAGGGGTACATCTTATCCTGACGAAAGGTGCTCTTCGCCTGCAAAGTAACCGGTGGTGGTGCAGAGGTAGGCTCGGCGATGACGTCCGTCCTGCAGAGCTCGGGGTCTTGGTCTTGTCACACCGGAATGGAAACCTTTGGGGGCGCTCTGGGAACCTACGTGCGCTCCTGCCT
Organism: Elymus sibiricus; assembly: GCA_039707655.1. Taxonomy (NCBI): domain Eukaryota; kingdom Viridiplantae; phylum Streptophyta; class Magnoliopsida; order Poales; family Poaceae; genus Elymus; species Elymus sibiricus. The sequence continues at coordinate 106,255,301 of CM077663.1, read as the reverse complement.
CCTTTACACGAAAGAGGAAGCTGTCTCCTGTGGCGCGCTAGTGCCCGCCTGGCCCGCCTTTCGTCATCCTTGGCCTCCCGAGGTCGAGCGTTGCATAGAGATCTCCACCACTCGGGAGGGGGCCTGGGGAGGCCTATTCCCCCGCGGGTCTTGGCGCTATTTCCCTCGCGAGCTCGGGGCTCTCGCGAGGGCCTTGTGCTGAGTGAGACCGCGCTGGGCCGTACTTGGCTGTCGAAGTGGGCCACGCCCTGGGCCGCAAGCAGGCAAGTCTGGGTACCCCCGTTCCCAGGACACTGACAGTAGCCCCCGGGCCCGAGGCATGCTCGAGCTAGCTTCTGGGCAAAGCCATGAAGGATGGCCCGAAGCGCCGTGGGCCCCAACCGCCTGCGGGCCCAACCTGACGCATGGCGCATAATGAGACGTGAGCGTCTCAGCTCCCCGAAGACGTCGGGAACCGCCCTGGGTCAAGCTGACGCGAAGCCTGCGCGCCTCCCCGGCCATCATTGCTTTCCATGAATGCGGTTGTCTCCTTGTGTCCTCCCCCCCCCCTCCTCGACCCATGCGGATGTGACCCAATGGGAGCAGGTGAAGCGACGTGAAGCAGTGTACCACGCCGATCGAGTCTGGCATGCGTCGCCCGAGGAGTGCACGGCGCCTCCACTCCCCACGATGCCTCGGCAACCGCTCCGTCTAACCCGCAACCGGCGCACGTCGCGGGGCCATCATTGCCCAGGATGGAGAAGACGCCGCTTGGCCTCCATCCAGCTATAAATGGGTGGGGGCGAACGGAGCCCCCAGCTCATTCTTACTCCTTGCTCCCCTGCCTTCGTCCTTCATCTCCTCCATCATGACGCCGGTGAGGAGGATTTCCGCCGCCAAGAAGGGAAAGGCCTGTCAGGGGGTGCCGGACCAACGACCTCCCAAGAGGAGCAGGGGTCGTCCTCGCAAGTACACTGGGACGTCGGCGGCGGCGCCCCATGGGCGTGGGCACCCCTCCGCGAGGTCCGGCCCTTCTGCCGGTGCAACCGGAGGCGGCGGGCGTGGTGGCCGTGGCCGGGGAGGGAGACCCGCAATCGGTGCTCAGCCACCCCGTCCGCAAGCCCGCACGGCCGACACGGGCCTGGAGTTCCTGGTGCCGGTGGAGAGGCCGGCGAGCACCTAGTTGCAGCTCCCGCGCTCCATCGCGGAGACGTTGCGGGTTAACGCGCCCGCAGGTGTGTGGCTGCAGGCCGACGGTTGTTGCAGCGGCGCGTTGTGGGTGGAGGTCGAGGTTACCCCCGCAGGCAACGGCTTTTTGAGCCGCGGGTGGCAGACCTTCGCCCGCGCCCACGGCCTGGAGGGGAGGCCCACGCTCCACTTCAAGCACGGCGGCGCCGCGGCACTTTTCGTCAAGATCTTCGGGGAGGACGATAGGCGCTTGCGGTGCTTCCCGAAGGGCGGCGGCAGCGGCGATCTTGGAGGTGAGCTTGCCCTTGGCGACGGCCACCATGCTTCCAGTAGCAGCGATACCTCCTCCGAGGAGAGCCTGAGTGACGACAGCTACGACGCCTCGCCGCGTCGGCGCGCCCGGACTTTGGGGGGAAGCCAGCCGCGGCGGCGCCGCTCCCCCGCCCGGGAAGCGGCCACGCCGACGTGCCACCGCGGCGCCATCAAGGAGGAGGAGGACTCCGACTGAGCGCCGGCGCGCCAAGGCCGGGGTCTCAAGAGCGGTAGCCCCTGGGGGGCTCCTTCGCCTTCTCTTCTTTTCCTCTGCCTATAACCAAAAATCATGGGGGGCCCTTCTGGGCGTGTAACGATCTTTGGCGCTTGCGCCCTTTTATTAGCACTCTCATTATGTATTGCGGTCACTACGTTACTGTTAACCGAGACTCCCTTTTGATCGTGGTTAGGGTACTTAGCTTGATGCGTCCGCGGCGGGCTTCTGCATCGTGAGGTTTGGCAGTGGCGCCTGGGGAGCTAGTGGCACTTGGAGAGCTTGGGGAGGTTCATCCTTCCTGTGAGTGAGGCGGTTTGGGGGGGGGGCCTTTCGGCACTCTACGTCTGCAGGGCCTGATCTCGTGCATGCCCCGACCACCATTGGGGCATCCAGATCACCAGGACGAGACCAAGGGGCGAGGCCTCGACCGCCATTGGGGCGTCCGGATCACCAGGACAAGACCAAGGGGCGAGGAGCCACGCGATCAGTGAGGCTCCTGAGGCGCGATGCTCAGGAGCCCCCTTTGATGCTCAAGCGGCGCTCTACGTCGGCGGGGCCCGATCCCGTGCATGCCCCGACCACCGTTGGGGCGTCCGGATCACCAGGACAAGACCAAGGGGCGAGGCCTCGACCGCCATTGGGGCGTCCAGATCACCAGGACGAGACCAAGGGGCGAGGAGCCACGCGATCGGTGAGGCTCCTGAGGCGCAATGCTCAGGAGCCTCCCTTGACGTTCAAGTGGCGACCAATCCTTTCTGTCGGTTCTTGCCCCAGGGGGCATGAGCCTCCAGGGGCTTTTAAGACAACGCACCGGGCTGCGGTGGAGCCCCCGAGCGAGGGTGAGGCAACGCGCGCCTGCTAGCTCACTCGAGAGCGCCACGCGAGGACCAGGACACCAAGGCCACGCGGGGACCAGGACGCCAAGGCCTTGGCGAGGTGTGCGCACCGTGCCAGTAGCCCCCACTCGTGGGGTGCGGGAGGGAGAGGCTGGCAGGCGTTAACTCAGAGAAAGAAACTTCAAGAGAGAGAACTGCAAGAAGAAAAATTCCCGCCCCTTTTCCTTTAAATAGAGTCGAAAAAGCCTCGGATTTCATTTCAGGAAATCCGCAAATTCGAATACAAGAAAAGCAAAGAACAGCCACGTCAGGCACCTAGTCTAGTCTTCGTCTTCCCCCAGCGCTGAACATAGGGCATCCACGTTGCGTGGGCATAGTCATTGGAGGACAGTGTTGTCCGCCAGCGCGGATCATGGGGCTTCCACTTGGGCGTGGGTGGGAACCCCTCTGCGTCCTCGGGGGGCTCCGGGCGTATACAGCCCACTCATTATTACATGAGAGTGTCACGGGTAGAACTTGCGGAGGTGCTAGATGTTCCAGGCATTCTGGATGGGGACCCGGTCCTGAGTCTCCAGACGCACGACGCCAGGCCTGGAGACGCGGGCGACCTTGAATGGGCCTTCCCACATGGGCGAGAGCTTGTGCAAGCCTTCCCTGGAAAGGACCCGCCTCAGGACGAGGTCTCCGACTTCGAGGGTCCTGGAGCGGATGTTACGGCAATGGTAACGCCGCAGTGCCTGCTGGTACCTCGCAGCTCGGAGCGAGGCTTGACGACGGGCCTCCTCCTCGAGCACGAGGTCCGTCCCTCGCGAGGCATCCTGACGCTCCTCGTCGAACACCAAAACCCGCGGGGATCAGTGCTTAACCTCGTGTGGAAGGACGGCTTCGGCTCCGTAGACGAGGAAGAACGCGGTCTCGCCGGTGGGCTTAGTCACGGTGGTGTGGATGGACCACAACACGGACTGAAGCTCATCGACCCAACCCCTATCATAGGCCTCAAGCTTCTTCTTGAAGCTCCTAGCCTTGAGGCCCCGCATGACCTCCGCGTTGGCGCGCTCTGCTTGACCGTTGCTTCGTGGGTGTGCCACTGAGGCGTAGCATATCTGCATTCCAAGGTTAGCGCAATAGGTCCTGAAGAGGTTACTTGTGAACTGCGAACCGTTATCGGTGATGATGCGGTTGGGGATGCCGAAGCGGCTCACGATGCCCTTGATAAACTTGACGGCCGATCCGGCGGGGATGGTGCGAACGGGCTCCACCTCCGCCCACTTGGTGAACTTGTCGATGGCGACGTAGAGGTAGCGGTACCCGCCTGCTGCTCGTGGAAAGGGCCCCAGTATATCCAGCCCCCAGACCACGAAGGGCCAGGAGAGTGGGATGGTCTGGAGGCCCTGCGCAGGCTGATGAATCTGCTTGGCATGGAACTGGCAGGCCTCGCAGGACCGGACCAGCTCGGTGGCGTCGTTGAGCGTCGTGGGCCAGTAGAAGCTCGTGCGGAACGCCTTCCCTACAAGGGTGCGTGACGAGGAGTGGTGTCCGCGGTCTCCTCCATGGATGTCGGCCAGCAGCTCGCACCCCTGTTCTCTAGATACGCACCGCAATGCGATGTCATTCGGGCGCCTGCGGTACAGCTGGCCGTCTCGCAGACAATAAGCTGTGGCCTGTCGTACCACACACTCCGCGTCTTCCTCCTTTTCCGGTAGTGTCCGTGAAGCAGGTACGCCCTGAACTCCTGTGTCCAGTCATCGACTTGGGGCTCCAGCGCCAGGAGTAGTCGGGCTCCTGAGGCCGGACCACAAGTTGGAGCCCTTGAGGGTGGTGCTGGGGGTAGCTCTTCACTCTGCGGCGCCTGATCCTCGGTTGGTGGTGCCGCGGATGGCTTGAAGAGCCGTTCCTCGAAGACGCCCGGCTCCTGAGTCTCGCGGCGCGATGCCCTCTGGAGTCCATTCGAAGGGGCCCTTCCTCTTCATGAGCTTGAAGAACGGCAGGGCCCGCTCGCCAAGCTTGGAGATGAAGCGTCCCAAGGAGGTCACGCAGCCCGCCAGCTTCTGCATTTCCTTGAGGGTCTGAGGCGGACTCATCTTGCTTATAGCCTTGATCTTCTTCGGGTTTGCCTCGATCCCTCGGTGCGACACCAAGAAACCGAGCAGTTTGCCCGACGGGACCCCAAAGACACACTTCTCGGGGTTGAGCCTCAGGCTCACCCGCCTCAGGCTGGCGAACGTCTCCTCTAGGTCCTCGATCAGGGTCTTGGCTTCTCGTGACTTGACCACGATGTCGTCGACGTAGGCTTCCGCGTTCCTCCTAAGTTGCTGCCCCAGGGCGATGTGCATCAGCCGCTTGAAGGTTGCGCCAACGTTCCGTAGCCCGAAGGGCATGCACGTGTAGCAGAACATAGCGCATGTTGTGAGGAAGGCCGTCTTCTCGATGTCTTCCACCGCCATCTTGATCTGATGGTAGCCAGAGAAAGCGTCCAGGAAGCATAAAAGGTCGCACTTGGCGGTGGAGTCCACGATCTGGTCGATGCGCGGCAGCGGGAACGGGTCTTGGGGGCAGGCCTTGTTGAGGTTCGTGAAGTCGACGCACATGCGCTCCTTCCCGCACTTCTTCGGGACGACCACCAGGTTGGTGAGCCACTCCGGGTACTGCACCTCCCGTGTATCGGGTGCCAAAGGTGACGGGGAGGCGCACCCGCCTAGTGCGGGGTAGCCAAGTATCGCGTTGTAAGGGAGGTGGATGTGGGCGACATCAAAGTCGATCTGCTCGATGCGGTAGTTGCAGCGGGTGCCAAAGGTGATGGGGAGGCGCACCCGCCCCAAGGGGGCGACGGAGCCCCCGGCCACCGTAGAGAAGGGCCTTGAGGGTGCGAGCTCGCCATAGGGCACCTGCAGCGCATTGAAGGTCTCCATGGAGAGGACGTTGAGGCCGGCCCCGCCGTCTATGAGGGTCATGGTGACGGCCACGCTGTTTATGGTTGGTGTGCATAGCATGGGGAGCATACCGGCGGCAGCCATTGTTCTGGGGTGGTCGTCGGGGCCGAAGGTGATGTCAATCTCCAGCCACGTTCGAGGCTGCGGGGTCTCGGACCGTGGCCGAATCACGCTCGCCTGGCGAAGGAACTGCTTGACCTGGCGGTTGGAGGCGGGCGCCTGCGATCCGCCAAGGATGCATGCGACCGCAGGGTCGGCCCTGCGAGCCACAGCGCCACCGTGCGCCAAGGGCTGCCTGGCCTTGGGGGTCGCATCGGCCATGGAGCCGGTGAATCGGGGCCCGACTGCAGCCGCAGATGGGGAAGCTTCGACACGCCCCCTACCTGGTGCGCCAAATGTCGGATTTCGGGCTCCGCAAAAACCCTAAGAAGTTCGAACTCAGGGGCGTGTGCGAAGATCTCCAACAGCTTCACCCCCTCCAAGCTCACAACACGATAACCCCACTCGATGGCGAGGAAGAAGATAGCACACAAGAGTTTACCCAGGTTCGGGCCGCTGCGAAGAGTAAAACCCTACTCCTGCTTTTGGTGGATTGCCTCACGAGGAGGTTTGTAGATGAACTAGTATAGTGGTCAGTTGCCTCGCTAGTGCATTTGGGTGGCGTCCCCCACCATAGAGCAGCCTAGCCTCAATTTATAGTGGCCCGGGTCCTCTCCCCTATCGCAATGGCGGGAAGGGATCCCACAACGGTCAAATTTGAAGGGGGGCAAGGGGTGCATCTTATCCTGACGAAAGGTGGTCTTCGCCTGCAAAGTAACCGGTGGTGGTGCAGAGGTGGGCTCGGCGATGACGTCCGTCCTCCGGAGCTCGGGGTCTTGGTCTTGTCGCACCAGAATGGAAACCTTTGGGGGCGCTCTGGGAAGCTGTCTCCTCCTGCCTCCTTTGCACGAAAGAGGAAGATGTCTCCTCTGGCGCGCTGGTGCCCGCCTGGCCCGCCTTGCGTCATCCTTGGCCTCCCGAGGTCGAGCGTTGTATAGAGATCTCCGCCGCTCTGGAGGGGGCCTGGGGAGGCCTATTCCCCCGCGGGTCTTGGCGTTGTTTCCCTCGCGAGCTCGGGGCTCTCGCGAGAGCCTTGTGCTGAGTGAGACCGCGCTTGGCCGTACTTGGCTATCGAAGTGGGCCACGCCCTGGGCCGTAGGCAGGCAAGTCTGGGTACCCCCGTTCCCAGGACGCCGACAAAACATATCTCATTACATTGTCTTCCTTGTCCAACATCAACTACTTGATCAAATTTGAAAATAATTAATGAGGGCTCACAATCATAGAAGATGCCCAAGATAGTATATTTATATGTGAGATCTCTGTCCCTTTATTACTCTTTCATCAATTTTCATCAATGACCTATGTTTGTTAACTTCCAATAAACTTCACCTTTTATACTCCTTATATGTGAAGTCATTACTCCCCATGGGTTTAGCAGATGAACTTTTTATTATTTTTGCTATGATTGCAACAAGAAGGTAAAACAACCAAACTCGAACTACTCTTTATTATATAACTCTCACACACGATTACATAGATAGATAGATAGATCACGAAACAAGCACTCGAAAACTATTTTAGGCTAATACTTTATTCTTCTAATTCACGAAATGACTAAGGATCAAACTAAGATAGATAATGATGATAAAAGTGATGGTGGTATGATACCGGGACACCTCCCCCAAGCTTGTAACATGCTAACAGGGGTGCTCATACCCGTGTACTCAAGTTTCCTTGTTTGGTGATGGTGGTGATGTAGTGGTGGTCTTGTCCTCCGTCTTCTAGACCATGGGATCCCCATTGAAGAAAGAAGAACGAGTCTCCGAAATCCTGAAATCTGCCACTAGGCTCATTCTTTTAAACTGTGATTCATACTCACAATTTTTCTTTTGTAAATTGAAGACTTGAGCTTGAAGATCCCCAATCCAGGTGTGAAGCTTAAAAATGTTTTCCCCAATCTCCTTGTTGTTTCACTTATGTTCACGAATATATCATGGAGTGGTTGACACTGAGTCCACGCTCGATCATCCCTTGACACTTCAAGATTTCATGCTCCACCGCCTCAAGCCTGGCCTTCTCACTTCCCTCCTTCTTGGGTCCTTAGACGTCCCGGATGTGAAGCACCCCCTCAAGCATCTCAATGGTTTGAGGGTGTTTCATCACCTCCGGAAGGTAAGGGTTGATGACTTTCTCGAAGAACCTGTCCTTGGACGATCTTGATAGCGACATAGCAATGTAGATCTGTCAGAAAAATAGCCAAGACAAGAACATAGGAGAAACTTGCGATACGATGGTCAAAACAACGAGGAGTATGTAATGAATTTTTATATTGTAGGACAAGCATAAGGAAGGAATACGGAGTCGGGAAGGTGCACGAGGGGCCTAGAAGGGGGTAGGGCGCGCCCCCTGCCTTGTGGTCTCCTCGTGGACCTTCTCGACTGTTTCATATTTCCTAATTTTTCTAATATTCCAAAACTAACAAAAAAATACGATTTTTTAGTCGGTTTACTTACCGTATCACATACCTATTCCTTTTTCGGATTCTAGAGCGTTCTGGAAGGTCTCTTCTAGATGTTCTTCCGGTGTAATTACTTGAATAATGTTGGTTTCCACGTTAATGAAGGCACGTGTAATATAATGTTTAATTCTTTGCCCATTAACCACTTTCGGGGTGTCTCCTTCGCCATTAATCTTGATGGCTCTGGAACGGTAAACTTCTTCGACGATGTAGGGGCCTTCCCATTTGGAGAGAAGTTTGCCTGCAAAACTGTAGGATCCAAACTATGTTTAGAGGGGGGTGATTAGACTACTTGACAAATAAAAATCTAGCGTTTCCCAAATTTAGATGTTGGCAAGTTTTAGAAATTATATCATGTCAAGTATACCCTACACATGCAAGTCTAAGAGTATAGTAGCGGAAAGTAAAGACATGCACATATAAGTAGAGGGAAGGGGTAGGAGGATCAAACGCAATTGGAGACACGAAGATTTTTCCCGTGGTTCCGATAGGTGGTGCTATCGTACGTCCAAGTTGATGGAGACTTCAACCCACAGAGGGTAGCGGTCGCGAGAGTCCACGGAGGGCTCCACCCAAAAGGGTCCACGAAGTAGCAACCTCGTATATTCCATCACGCCTTACGTCCATGAAGGACTAGCCTCACTCGGGGTATATCTTCACGAAGTACGCGATCTCCTTGCCCTTACATACTTCTTGGTTCAACTCCACACATGAAGACGGAGGCTCTCAAGCGACACCTAACCAATTTAGGATACACCACTCTCCAAAAGGTAATAGATATGGTAACAATGATGAACTCCTTACTCTTGTGCTTCAAAAGATAGTCTCCTCAACACAATATCACTCTCTCACAGAATTGGCTTGGTAGAAGAGGTTGATTGGGTGGAAAGCAACTTGGGGAGGCTAGAAATCAAGGTTCACATGGTTGGAGTGGAAGATCTTGATCTCAACACATGAGAAGGTGGTTCTCTCTCAAAAAATGTATGGGGCAAGTGTTAGTCTGTTTTGAGTGCTTCCTCTACGAGTGAGAGGTAGGTGGAGGGGTATATATAGGCATCTCCAAAAATACAACCGTTACAACATTATTGCCCATCTCGGTGAAACCGAAGCAAAAACTCGGTTGCACCGACCAGTGCAAAATGTGGCAACTTTTGGTGTTTCGGTGAGACTGATATATAAATCTCGGTGGGACCGAATTGGCTGACCAACGCAGTTACCAAAACTCGGTGAGACTGATTCCTGAAACTCGTAGATTCTGATTTTTAAAAATAGGATACCGGAGAGTTGGTCACTGATTTCGGTTTCATCGAAATGGAAGTTGGTGTCACCGAGACCTTAGGGTTTGGCTTAGGATCTGTCTAGGGTGAAACTCGCTAGGGCTGATTTGGAAATATTGGTGGCACCGAATTTGAGTGGAAGGGTTTAGACGGAGTATTTTGTGGGAGAATTTCATGGGTATTTTTGGTGGCTAACTCTAGGCACTTGAGCAACCAGATCATCATGGATATCTAATTCCCTTTTAATAGTATTGGCTTTCCTATGGACTCAAGTGTGATTTCTCACGAAATACAAAATGTAGAGTGTTCAAGATTGTCGCCAATTGATGTTCCTTGCATCTAGGGGATCTCCACACAATCCTTTCCCAATCCATTCATTCAAATTTTCCTGAAATATACTTGATGGAATCATTAGTCCAATGAAATATATGTTGTTATTAATCACCAAAACTGTTGGGGAACGTTATGTGAAACAAAAAAATTCCTACGCACATGCAAGATCTATCCATGGTGATGAGCATCTACGAGAGGGAGAGTGGATCTACATACCCTTGTAGATCGCTAAGCGGGAAGCGTTAAGAAACGCAGTTGATGTAGTCGAACGTCTTCGCGATCCAAATCGCCGAGCGTCCTGCGATCCAATAATGATCCGTCCCGATCTAGCGCCGAACGGACGGCACCTCCGCGTTCAGCACACGTACAGCTCGATGACGATCTCCGCCTTCTTGATCTAGCAAGAGGGAGCGGAGAGGTAGGTGATTTCTCCGGCAGCGCGACGGCGCGGCGGCGGTGGTGGTGGAACTGTTCCAGCAGGGCTTCGCCTAAGCGCTGTTGAAAACTAGAGGACTTGATCAATCAGGGAGAGAGGGCTGCACCGTGGCTTAGGGTTTTCTGGCGCGGCTGCCCTCTCTCCCCTCCAGTATATATAGGAGGAAGGGGAGGGAGGCCGGCGCCCCTAGGGCTGCCCCTAGGTTCGGCCGAAGTGGGGAGGTGGAGGAGTCCAACTCCAATCCTACTAGGAGTAGGATTCCTCCCCCACTTGGAAACCCTTTCCACCTCTTGGGTTTTCCCACCCCTAGCCGCATGGGCCTTAGTGGGGGGTTCGGCCAGCCCACTAGGGGCTGGTTTGACTCCTCCCATAGCCCATGAGACCCTTTGGGGCGAGAGGCCCCTCCCGATGGTCCCCCGGTACCCTCCCGGCACTCTCTGTAAACTACCGAAATACCCGAAACTTTTCCGGTGACCAAAACGGGACTTCCTATATACCAATCTTTACCTCCGGACCATTCCGGAGCTCCTCGTGACGTCCGGGATCTCATCCGGGACTCTGAACAACCTTTGGTCACCAACATTCATAATTCAACTATACCAAAACGTCACCGAACCTTAAGTGTGCAGACCCTGCGGGATCGAGAACTATGTAGACATGACCGAGACACCTCTACGGTCAATAACCAATAGTGGTACCTGGATGCCCATATTGGTTCCTACATATTATACGAAGATCTTTATCGGTTGAACCTCTATGTCAAGGATTCAGTTAATCATGTACGTTGTTCCCTTTGTTCTTCGGTATGTTACTTGCCCGAGATTCGATCGTCGGTATCTCTATACCTAGTTCAATCTCGTTACCGGCAAGTCTCTTTACTTCTTTTGTAATACAAGATCCCGTGGCTAAAACTTTAGTCATATTGCTTGCAAGGCTTGTTGTGATGTTGTATTACCGAGTGGGCCCTGAGATACCTCTCCGTCACACGGAGTAACAAATCCCAGTATTGATCCATGCCCACTCAACAGACACCCTCGGAGATACCTGTAGAGCATATTTATAGTCACCCAGTTACGTTGCGACGTTTGATACACACAAGGTATTCCTCCGGTGTCAGTGAGTTGCATGATCTCATGGTCATAGGAACAGATACTTGACATGCAGAAAACTATAGCAATAAACTGACACGATCATATGCTACGTTCATAGTTTGGGCCTTGTCCATCACATCATTCTCCTAATGATGTGATCCTATTATCAAATGACATCTCATGTCTATGGCTAGGAAACCTTGACCATCTTTGATCAACAAGCTAGCCTACTAGAGGCGTACTAGGGACACAGTGTTGTCTATGTATCCACACATGTATCAGTGTTTCCAATTAATACAGTTATAGCATGGATAATAAACGATTATCATGAACAAGGAAATATAATAATAACTACTTTTATTATTGCCTCTAGGGCATATTTCCAACAGTCTCCCACTTGCACTAGAGTCAATAATCTAGCTCACATCACTATGTGATTTACATTGTAATGAATCTAATACCCATACAGTTCTCGTGTTGATCACATTTAGCCCTTGGAAGAGGTTTAGTCATCGGATCTGCAACATTCAGATCCGTGTGCACTTTGCAAATATTTATGTCGTCCTCCTTGATGTAATCGCGGATGGAATTGAAACGTCGCTTTATGTGTCTGGTCCTCTTGTGAAACCTTGGTTCCTTGGCTAGAGCAATGGCACCAGTGTTGTCACAGAACAGAGTCATTGGGTTTAGTGCACTAGGCACTACTCCAAGATTTGTCATGAACTCCTTCATCCAGACACCTTCCTTCGCCACCTCCGAGGCAGCGATGTACTCCGCTTCGCATGTAGAATCAGCTACGACGCTCTGCTTGGAATAGCACCTCCTTACCGCACCCCCATTGAGAATAAATATGTATCCGGTTTGAGACTTCGAGTCATCCGGATCTGTTTCAAAGCTTGCATCGACGTAACCCTTTAGGATGACCTCTTGATCACCTCCATAAACGAGAAACATGTCCTTAGTCCTTTTTAGGTACTTCAGGATATTCTTGACCGCCGTCTAGTGTTCCACTCCTGGATCACTTTAAAACCTTTTGGCCATACTTATGGCAAGGCTGACATCGAGTCTTGTGCACAGCATTGCATACAAGATACAGCCTATGGCTGAACCATAGGGGACGACACTCATCTTTTCTCTATCTTCTGCAGTCACTGGGCATTGAGTCTTACTCAACTTCACACCTTGCAATACAGGCAAGAACCCCTTCTTGGACTGATCCATTTTGAACTTCTTCAAAACTTTGTCAAGGTATGTGCTCTGTGAAAGTCCTATTAAGCGTCTCGATCTATCTCTATAGATCTTGATGCCTAATATGAAAGCAGCTTCTCCTAGGTCCTTCATTGAAAAACTCTTGTTCAAATATTCCTTCACGCTTTCCAACATTTCTATATTGTTTCCAATCAGCAATATGTCATCCACATATAATATTAGAAACTCTATAGAGCTCCATCCCACTTTCTTGTAAATACAAGCTTCTCCGTAAACTTGTATAAACCCGAACGCTTGGATCACCTCATCAAAGCGAAGATTCCAACTCCGAGATGCTTGCACCAGTCCCTAAATGGATCGCTGGAGTTTGCAAACTTTGTCAGCATTCTCTGGATCGACAAAACCTTCTGGTTTCATCATATACAACTCTTACTTAAGGAAACCGTTAAGGAACGCTGTTTTGACATCCATCTGCCAAATTTCAAAATCGAAAAAGGCAGCTATTGCTAACATGATTCTGACGGACTTAAGCATCGCTACGGGTGAGAAGGTCTCATCGTAGTCAACTCCTTGAACTTGTGAAAAGCCCTTTGCCACAAGTCGAGCTTTATAGACGGTGACATTACCGTCCGCGTCCGTCTTCCTCTTAAAGATCCATTTTTTCTGAATGGCCTTTCGCCCTTCAGGTAATACTTCCCAAGCCCATACTTTGTTTTCATACATGGATCCCATCTCGGATTTCATGGCCTCTAACCATTTCTCAGAATCCGGGCCCATCATCGCTTCTCCATAGCTCGTAGGTTCATCGTTGTCCAACAACATGACCTCTAAGATAGGGTTGTCGTACCACTCAGGAGCAGTACGCGTCCTTGTCGACCTACGAGGTTCGATAGCAACTTGATCCAAAGCTTCATGATCATCATCATTAACTTCCTCTTCAACTGATGTAGGCTCTACAGAAACATCTTTCTGTGCTGCGCTACTCTCTGGTTGAAGTAGAGGTTCAACGACCTCATCAAGTTCTATCTTCCTCCCACTCAATTCTTTCGAGAGAAACTCTTTCGCAAGAAATGTTCCGTTTTTAGTGACAAACACTTTGCCTTCGGATCTGAGATAGAAGGTATTGAAAGCACATTTGCTCCCTTGGTGGTTTTGGTAATTAATAACAACATATAAGTCATTGAACTATTGTTTCCACTAAGTATATTTCAGGAAAAGTTCAATGATAGGATTGGTAAAAGGATTGTGGAGATTGTGGAAATACCCCAAGATGCAAGGAAATGGATTGGCAAAGCTTCAAGCAAGAGGACTCTACATTTTACTTTGTGAGAAATCACTTTGAGTCCATAGGAAAGCCAATACTATTAAAAGGGGGTAAGGTATTGATTGGTGAACAAAATGCTCATACTTGCACAAGTGATAGTCACCAAAAACACCCACAAGCTCTTCCACAAAAGTCTGTCAAAGCCAAATACTCAAAATCGGTGCAACCAACACTTTCCACCCGGTGCCACCGATTCCCATACTCAGACAGACATAAGCCAAACCCTACCTTTTCGGTGCAACCGATTCTGCTTCGGTGCCACCGAGTTTTGGTTGCCAACTTTCTGTTACGCAAATTCACAATTTTGGTACCACCAAGATTGTTGGATCGGCGTCACCGAGAATGGGCAATCTGACCGTTGGTCACCTTATCGGTGCAACCGAGTTTCCTGTATCGGTCTCACCGAGATTCAAAAGTTGCCACCTTTTGGTCACTTCGGTACCACCGAGATTAACACATCGGTGTCACTGAGTTGGTCATTTTGTGTGTAACGGTTGGATTTTTGGGGATGCCTATATATACCCCTTCACCACCACCCACTCGAAAGAGAAGCACTCAGAACTATTCCATACTTGCCCCATCCAGTTTTCTGAGAGAGAACCACCTACCCTTGTGTTGAGGTCAAGATCATCCACTCCAACCATATGGATCTTGATTTCTAGCCTCCCCAAGTTGCTTTCCACCAATCCCATCTCTTCCACCAAGCCAAATCTGTGAGAGAGTGATTGTGTGTTGAGGAGTCTATCATCTTGAAGCACAAGAGCAAGGAGTTCATCATCATTGCCGAGCCTATTACCTTTTGGAGGGTGGTGCCTCCTAGATTGGTTAGGTGTCGCTTGGGAGCCTCCTACTTCGTGTTGTGGAGTTGAACCAAGAAGTTTGTACGGGCAAGGAGATCGCCTACTTCGTGAAGATGTACCCATAGTGAGGCTAGTCCTTCGTGGACGGAAGCCGTTATGGAATAGTCAAGGTTGCTACTTCGTGGACCCTTATGGGTGGAGCCCTCCGTGGACTCTTGCGGCCGTTACCCTCCGTGGGTTGAAGACTTCAAAAACGTGGACGTACGATAGCACCACCTATCGGAACCACGGGAAAAATCATCGTGTCTACAATTGTGTTTGATCTTCCAACCCTTCCTTTCTACTCATGCTTGTTGTTACTTTCCGCTGCTATACACTTAGACTTGCATGTGTAGGGTGTACTTGACTTGCCATGAATGTTAAAAAATGCCAACTCTAAAATTTGGGAAAAGGTAGAATTTTTATTTGGTCAAGTAGTCTAATCACCCCCCCCCTCTAGACATACTTTCGGTCCTACAGGTATACCCAACTGTCTCTTTTGGGTATCCTATGAAGACGCATTTCTCCGCTTTGGGTTCCAGCTTTTCAGGCTGAAGATTTTTGACATAAGCATCACATCCCCAAACTTTAAGAAATGGCAACTTTGGCTTGTTGCCAAACCATAATTCATATGGCGTCGTCTCAACGGATTTCGATGGTGCCCTATTTAAAGTGAATGCAGTTGTCTCTAATGCATAACCCCAAAACGATAGTGGCAAATCGGCAAGAGACATCATAGATCGCACCATATCCAATAAGGTTCGATTATGATGTTCGGACACACCATTACGCTGTGGTGTTCCAGGCGGTGTCAATTGTGAAACAATTCCACACTGTCTTAAGTGACTGCCAAACTCATAACTCAGATATTCTCCTCCTCTATTAGATCATAGGAATTTAATCTTCTTGTTACGATGATTCTCAACTTCACTCTGAAATTGCTTGAACTTTTCAAACGTTTCAGACTTGTGTTTCATTAAGTAAATATACCCATATCTACTTAACTCATCAGTGAAGGTGAGAAAATAACGATATCCACCGCGCGCCTCAATGCTCATCGGACCGCACACATTAGTATGTATGATTTCCAACAAGTCACTTGCCCGTTCCATTGTTCCAGAGAACGGAGTCTTAGTCATCTTGCCCATGAGGCATGGTTCACATGTGTCAAGTCATTCAAAATCAAGTGACTCCAAAAGTCCATCAGCATGGAGCTTCTTCATGCGTTTTACACCAATATGACCTAAACGGCAGTGCCACAAGAAAGTGGTACTATCATTATCAACTCTACATATTTTGGCATCAATGTTATGAACATGTGTATCATCACTATCGAGATTCAATAAGAATAAACCCCTCACATTGGGTGCATGACCATAAAAGATATTACTCATATAAATAGAACAACCATTATTCTCCGATTTGAATGAGTAACCATCTCGCAATAAACAAGATCCAGATATAATGTTCATGCTTAACGCGGGCACTAAATAACAATTATTCAGGTTCATCACTAATCCCGATAGTAATCGAAGAGCGAGCGTGCCGACGGCGATCACATCAACCTTGGAACCATTTCCGACGCGCATTGTCACTTCGTCCTTTGCCAGCCTCCGTCTATTCCGGAGTTCCTGTTTTGAGCAACAACACCGGTATCAAATACCCAGGCACTACAACGAGAGTTGGTAAGGTACACATCAATAACATGTATATCATATATACCTTGTTTGTTGTTGGCCACCTTCTTGTCAGCCAAATACTTGGGGCAGTTCCGCTTCCAGTGACCAGTTCCCTTGCAATGAAAGCACTCAGTTTCTGGCTTGGGTCCAGCCTTAGGTTTCTTCACGGGAGGGGCAACTGCTTTGCCACTCTTCTTGGAGTTACCCTTCTTACCCTTGCCATTCTTCTTGAAACTAGTGGTTTTATTGACCATCAACACTTGATGCTCCTTCTGAATCTCAGACTCAGCGACTTTCAACATCGATAACAGCTCGGCGACTGACTTGTTCATCCCGCGCATGTTATAGTTCAACACGAAGCTCTTCTAGCTAGGTGGCAATGATTGAAGAACTCTGTCAGTGATCGCCTCTGGCGGAAGGGGCATACCCAATTCAGCCAGACGGGTGGAATACCCAGACATTCTGAGTATGTGTTCACTGACAGACCCGTTCTCCTCCATCTTGCAGGCATAGAAATTATCAGAGGTCTCATACCTCTCGATCCGGGCATTCTTCTGAAAGATAAACTTCAACTCCAGGAACATATCATATGCTCCATGACGTTCAAAACTTCTTTGAAGTCCCAGTTCTAAGCCATACAACATTGCACATTGAACCATTGAGTAATCATCAGAACGAGCCTGCCAGGCGTTCACAACGTCTGGAGACTCAACTGGAGCGGGTGGATCACCAAGCAGTGCATCAAGGACATAACCCTTTTGGGAAGCCGTAAGGATAATCCTTATATTACGGACCCAGTACACAAAGTTACTTCCATCATCTTTCAACTTAGCTTTCTCTAGGAACGCATTAAAATTCAGGGGTGCTACTGCGCGAGCCATTGATCTACAACATAAATTTTGCAAAGACAACTTAGACTATTGTTCAAGATAATGAGTTTAGTTAATCATATTACTTAAAAAATTCCCACTCAAATTGACATCCCTCCGGTCATTCGAGTGTCACATGATCCAAATTCACCAACTCAAGTCCGATCATCAGGTGAGTTGAGATGGTTTCAATGGTGAACATCTTGATGTTGATCATATCTACTATATGACTCATGTTCGACCTTTCGGTCTCTTGTGTTCCGAGGCCATGTCTGTACATGCTAGGCTCGTCAAGTTTAACCCGAGTGTTCCGCACGTGCAACACTGGCTTGCACCCGTTGTATGCGAACGTAGAGTCTATCACACCCGATCATCACGTGGTGTCTCGAAACGACGAACTTTCGCAACGGTGCACACTCGGGGAGAACACAATTTTATCTTGAAATTTTAGTGAGGGATCACCTTATAATGCTACCGTCGTCCTAAGCAAAATAAGATGCATAAAAGGATTAACATCACATGCAAATCATAAGTGACATGATATGGCCATGAACTTGTGCTTTTGATCTCCATCTCCAAAGCACTGGCATGATTTCCATCATCACCGGCATGACACCATGATCTCCATCATCTTGATCTCCATCAACGTGTCGCCATGAGGTTGTCGCGCCGACTATTGCTTCCACGACTATTGCTAACTCATAGCGATAAAGTAAAGCAACACGGCGAAAATAATTAAAGACAACCCTATGGCTCCTGCCGGTTGCCGTACTCATCTACATGCAAGTCGTGATATTCTATACAATACATGATCATATCATACATCACATATATCTCATCATGTAATTGGCCATATCACATCACAACATACCCTGCAAAAACAAGTTAGACGTCCTCTAATTGTTGTTGCATGTTTTACGTGGCTGCTATGGGTATCTAGCAAGAACTATTCTTACCTACGCAAAACCACAACGGTGATACACAAATTGCTATTCAACCTTCTCACGGACCACCTTTGTCGAATCCGGTCCAACTAAAGTGGGAGAAACAGACACACGCCAGCCATCTTTATGCAACGACGTTACATGTCAGTTGATGGAACCGGTCTCTCGTAAGCGTACGAGTAATGTTGGTCCGGGCCGCTTCATCCCACAATACTGCCGAATCAAGAAAAGACCAAGGGAGGAAGCAATCTGAATATCAATGCCCACAAACTCCTTTGTGTTCTACTCGTGAACTCATCTACACATAGACCTAGCTCATGATGCCACTGTTGGGGAACGTTGCATGGGAAACAAAAAATTTCCTACGCACACGCAAGATCTATCCATGGTGATGAGCATCTACGAGAGGGAGAGTGGATCTACATACCCTTGTAGATCGCTAAGCGGGAAGCGTTAAGAAACGCGGTTGATGTAGTCGAACGTCTTCGCGATCCAAATCGCTGAGCGTCCCGCGATCCAATCACGATCCGTCCCGATCTAGCGCCGAACGGACGGCACCTCCGCGTTCAGCACACGTACAGCTCGATGACGATCCCCACCTTCTTGATCCAGCAAGAGGGAGTGGAGAGGTAGGTGAGTTCTCCGGCAGCGCGACGGCGCGGCGGCGGTGGTGGTGGAACTGTTCCAGCAGGGCTTCGCCTAAGCGCTGCTGAAAACTAGAGGACTTGATCTATCGGGGAGAGAGGGATGCACCGTGGCTTAGGGTTTTCTGGTGCGGCTGCCCTCTCTCCCCTCCAGTATATATAGGAGGAAGGGGAGGGAGGCCGGCACCCCTAGGGCTGTCCCTAGGTTCAGCCGAAGTGGGGAGGTGGAGGTGTCCAACTCCAATCCTACTAGGAGTAGGATTCCTCCCCCAATTGGAAACCCTTTCCACCTCTTGGGTTTTCCCACCCCTAGCCACATGGGCCTTAGTGGTGGGTTCGGCCAGCCCACTAGGGGCTGGTTTGACTCCTCCCACAGCCCATGAGACCCTTTTGGGCGAGAGGCCCCTCCCGATGGTCCCCCGGTACCCTCCCGGCACTCCCAGTACACTACCGAAATACCCGAAACTTTTCCGGTGACCAAAACGGGACTTCCTATATATCAATCTTTACCTCCGGACCATTCCGGAGCTCCTCGTAATGTCCGGGATCTCATCCGGCACTCCAAACAACCTTCGGCTACCAACATTCATAACTCAACTATACTGAAACGTCACTGAACGTTAAGTGTGTAGACCCTGCGGGTTCGAGAACTATGTAGACATGACCGAGACACCTCTACGGTCAATAACCAATAGCGGGACCTATATGCCCATATTGGTTCCTACATATTCTATGAAGATCTTTATCGGTTGAACCTCTATGTCAAGGATTCAGTTAATCCCGTACGTTGTTCCCTTTGTTCTTCGGTATGTTACTTGCCCGAGATTCGATCGTCGGTATCTCTATACCTAGTTCAATCTCGTTACCGGCAAGTCTCTTTACTCGTTCTATAATACAAGATCCCGTGGTTAACACTTTAGTCACATTTCTTGCAAGGCTTGTTGTGATGTTGTACTACTGAGTGGGCCCTGAGATACCTCTCCGTCACACGGAGTAGCAAATCCCAGTCTTGATCCATGCCCACTCAACAGACACCCTCGGAGATACCTGTAGAGCATCTTTATAGTCACCCAGTTATGTTGCGACGTTTGATACACACAAGGTACTCCTCCGGTGTCAGTGAGTTGCATGATCTCATGGTCATAGGAACAGATACTTGACATGCAGAAAACTATAGCAATAAACTGCACGATCATATGCTACGTTCATAGTTTGGGCCTTGTCCATCACATCATTCTCCTAATGATGTGATCCTGTTATAAAATGACATCTCATGTCTATGGCTAGGAAACCTTGACCATCTTTGATCAACAAGCTAGTCTACTAGAGGCATACTAGGGACACAGTGTCGTCTATGTATCCACACATGTATCAGTGTTTCCAATTAATACAATTATAGCATGGATAATAAACAATTATCATGAACAAGGAAATATAATAATAACTACTTTTATTATTGCCACTAGGGCATATTTCCAACAAAAACCACCTAGGGAGAAGTTGTGCATTCAATCTCCCCCTTTTTGGTAATTGATGAAAACATATAGATCAAAGCTTCGATAGCAATTAAAACAATGAATAGCATCGTCGCTTTGAGAAGTACATGATAAGCAAGAGCTCCCCCTAAATTTGTACACCATTTTAAAATTTGTGTTTGAATGCAAATGCACAATCGATTAGGATCATGGGTAACTCTTCCATGTCACATACACCTTGGTGATGCGCATAAATAATATGAATGGATTTCAATGCACATAACACCAAACAAGAGTGAAAGATCATCATATAAACATCAAATGGATAGGAAATAGTAGCATCGTCAAGCAAAGCGTATGATCAAACATGACGGAGTTTTAAGTTAACCAAATGGTAAATCAAATGTTTTGAAATGAAGAGAGCAAACAAAATGCAACACTCTCTCTCGAAGCCCTATGATCTATAACACTTCTCCCCCTTGGCAACAAGTTACCAAAAAGGTCAAAGGTATAGAGCGAAGCACCACTCTGGGCTCTATCTCCTCCGGTGGTTGTGGAAGGAGTTGAAAGAACAGCGTTCACGAATGCTTCAGCTGAAGTCCTCTGAGGTGGTGGAGTTCATGTTGATGGTGCTGAGGGTGCTGATGCAGGTGCTGATGAAGTTGGTCTCGACTCTGGGACTGTCACGACAGAAGATCTGCATGTGTCCTGAACTGAGTGTGAGGCTGGAGAGGAGGACTATCATCATCATCACTGGAGCTGGGGCTGGGAACTGCATCCACTTCCTTCTTAAGAGCATTGACAGTGGTGGTCAGCTCAGTCACCTTATTGTCCAAATCCTGAAATTTTATCTCCACTATCCTCTCAAGACTCTCTTGGTTCTTGAGGATCTCAGTCACAATCTTCTCTATCCCTTGGATAGTGCTAATAAGATATGTCATTTGACCGCTCTTCGTCCTCGGAACTTGAGCACTAGTGGCTTCGGTTGCCTCTGCCTGGGCCTCAGCCTGTGCTGTAGCTGAAGTGGGATGACTAGGATCCATCACCACAACAATATCCTCGAGATATAGCTGGAGTGGCAGGTGTGGACGATCAAGTAGATAGAGGCTCTTTCCAACTTTGGAATTATTGAGCATCTGAATGTATGGAGCATATCCACAAGATCTCTTCTGGCCAGCAGCAGTCCTCTTGATTGTCTCCACAATCAAATCCATCACCCTGAACCTGGTGTGGGTGTCTACATGGTGCAACATATTGATGGAGTACCCCTGATCATCTTGTCATCTCCTAATTTTGGCATCAAGTTATTCCTCATAATGGTGTTGGTGGTGGGTAGTCATGCTTGCAAGAAGTAGACAAAGCCAAACTTGTGTGTCTTCACGTATGCTGTGGGGATAGGGTTATACATGTTTGCATGGAATTGTGGTTCATCTCGGCCTCAGCATAAACATCAAGATCTCCATCCTGAATCTCCGAGGCTCCTAAGATGGTAGCCCATTCATCAACAGTGGACTGGTAACTCGTGCCCTCAGTCATCCATACAATCTTTCCATCAGGATAGAAGTGAGCTGTGGAATAGAATTGCATGATCATCTCATCGTTCCATGTTGTCATCTCTTTGCCAACAAAAGTGTCAATATCAATGGCCTTGAAGTTTTCTAGCACATGAGGGAAGTAATCTTCATTCTCCTTGATGAACTTCCAATCAACATATCCCATGTCACTGACAGCTGGACTCTTGTCTAATAAGACAGTCTCATAAAAATCTTGATGCTCCTTAGTGTGGAAGCGAGCATCAACAACACTCCTTCTCCGGATAGCATATGGATCAGCTACTCTCCATTTCCTAAGCCCTTGATCCTTCCTTTTCTTCATATCCTCTACCACTGGATGATCATCATTGTGTTCTGGCAGGTGAGGTCTCAGCTTCCTTAAAACAGCAATATCCTCTTCTTCAGCTTCCCTGGATGAAGAACCCTTGTTCTTCTATGCAGCTGGGATGTCTCTAGTGGTCTTCTTGGGCTTGGCAGCTGCTGGCTTCTTGGGAGCAGAGGGCTTGGCCTTGGAGGGTGGCTTGCTAGGCATAGCATCAGCCATGAGCTTCCTCTGCTTGGAAGGAGGTGGGTTGGCAGCTGGTTCTTCCTCTTCCTCTTCACTCTGCTCAGGAGTTCTGACCATGGAGGTTGGCCTTCTCTTCACATGAATGGTCTGCTTCCTTTCTCTCTTCTTGGCAGGTTTCTTTGCCATAGACTTGGTCTGCCTGGAGGACCCTGGATTCTCAAGTGTGAGTGACATTCCTTTCTTGGCAGTCTCAGGAGCCTTCATAGCATCAGAACTGGAATACTCCTTCCTGATTGTCTTCCTCTGAGAAGTAGCATCATCTGGGATGAAATCTTCATCCTGCTCATCTGAGTTTAGCTTTCTTCTGGCCCTGGTGGTTGCCTTGAGCAAGCCATGTTAGTTGGGGGTGCCTAGGTCTGATGAACTAGCTTCTGGACTAGTGCCAGCATCAAGATCAACACTTGGTTCCCTGAAGGCATTCTCTCTGTCATCTGAGCCTGACATGCTGAAAAACTGACCCTGTGAATAGATGTAGAAGAGTGGAGTGGATGAGCATCACAAAACACAGCTATTTTGCAAAAAATTGAACTCAAAATCTCAGTTTCAGACTTCTGTTGTATGGGTTTCGGTTCTCCGAGTTTTGATTTTCAGAGCATCCGAGACATACATTCTCATTAACAGAAACTTGGTCACCGTTTTCGGTTTCACCGAAAACAGTGACTCGATCTCAATGAGAATGTTCTCAGAAACCCTAAAAACTGAATTGGTGATAGTGATTCGTTTCCACTCGGTGACACCGAGACGCGTACGGCGAAAACGTAAACCTAAAATTTCTTGTTCGCCTAATCTATCGGAATTTTCTTGTGGATAGATGTGTTGCAATCGGTGGCAAGATGTGGAACATATCCTAATGCACATGAATCGGATCTTGAAGCGCATGAGGGGTCGAAATCTTACCCTAACCCGATGAAGATTTCTCTACGGCGGCAACGGTGGGGAAGATTACCGCTGTAGACGGCGAACTCCGGCGGCGAGGAAACACTGGAGGCAAGTGAGATGTCCATAGACTTGAGTGGCGGCAGCAGTGGGGCGCGGAGAAGACGTTTGAAGATTTAATTTCAAAGGTCGGGTCCGCGGGATATATATACCCGACTACTATCGGTAACACCGATTCGGAAATATCCGTTCCACTGATATTCTTAACTGCCTAACAACAAAGAACTTCGGTGACGACGAGATTTAGGAATTGGTAGTAATGAGATAGAAAACTAGACCAACCCTTGTGCTTCGGTGAAACCGATTTTTAGGAGTTGGTTACACCGAGTGGCACATGGGAGGTTTTGAAAGTTAGCTCTTGTCGAAACGGAACTCCGAGTGCTCCTCACACAGAGGGTCCAAAAAGTGCTTGCTCAAAATTTTGTGATGAAGCATGAATAGAATTTGAGACGAGAAAGCATAGATGGATAGAGGGAGGTACATAGGCATTCTTGTACATCCAATTGGCCAAAGAAAATGAAAACCAAATAACAAACATTGGATGTCCTCGAATGAGCACAAATATGCATACCAACATGCTCACCCATTAAGATGTCAAATGAAATGTGGAAAACATGCAAAACTACTCTAGTATCTAACAAACACTTTGGTGATGATGGAGTCATGTATATTTGAGTATGTTGACTTAGGAGCCAAGTAAGAATACTTGATCATAGGTCATACTCATCGTTTAAACACAAGTGGGGTTGCCACTTTTACATAAAGCTTTTAATGTGTTCACATCTTAAGAGATGCTTTAACTCAAGTCTTAGAGTAAAGCTCTCCCTTGATGTGATATCCCCCCTAAGAGGGACAAACTAACCTTGGGTTTTGTCATTGAAGACCTCATGTAGGTGTTGTAGTAGTGGATGCTCATAGTTGATGAAGATCATCTTGAGTTGGGATTCATCCTTGTTGTTTCGTACTCTTCTCACCTTCATGGGTTAGTCCCACACAAGGAACAAATACAAGGATATCTATGGACATGGAGTGAAACACATGTAATATGATGTCCATTGATTCATTAATTACCTTGTCCTTAGCTTGCCTATGAGGGAATATGTGACTCCTTGAACTATTGCATAAGGTTGGAGTTGATTGCATTAGTTCTTGCCAATGATGAATGTGAGTGAATTTTGTTGGCGGAGTCACCCCTCAAGAACTTCTCTAGTTCTTCTTCTTTGGGACCCACATCAACTTGATGGGGATCCTTGGAGTTGAAGTAGTGCTTGATGAAGTAGAGCTTGTAGCAGCTTTGGGAACCCACTTGACCATGGCTTGTGATTCTTCTTCAAATGAGGCAAACTCCTCTTGAAGCTTGTCCTTGTCCTTGAGCTTGTGGTCTTGTGGTGGAGGGTCACCTTGAGCTTTTGTTTCCTTGGGGAGAGTAGGATAATATTTCTCCTTTTGGGGAACAAACTTCGTCTTGGGGTATTGACCCTCTTCCCATTCAACTCCATTGGCGTTGAAATGGCCAATGCCTTGGTTCTTCCGGTGCCATCCTTTCTTGCGCACAATCTCCTCAAATTGCTTACTTCCGGCAAGGCTCTTGTAGAAACCCTTTTCTATAATTCCTTTCAATAAATCATTTTCTTGCTCAAGTGTAACTTGCCTAAGAGAATCATTAGTGGAATCAATAGAACTACTAGAAACAACATCATTGGATTTAACATTAGTGTTGTTGTTACTAGATGAAGAACCTTTCTTGACTTTCTTACTAGTTTGCTTAGATTTAACTTGTGGAACAAATGTAGACAAGAGTAGTCGTTTGGCAATATAAGAAGACCTCTTCTTTCGAAGATCGTCATTGATAGCTTTAAGAAACTCATGCTCTTGCTTTAAATTTAGCTTCTCGAAGCGTAGCTTCTCATGAGTTATTAAGAGCTCTCTATGATCTTCTTGAGTAGATTCATGAGCTAACTTAAGAGTGTTAAGTTCTTTAGTTAGTCGCTCAATCTCCTTCTTGTCATCATCACACGACTTATTTTGACTAGCATGATTATTATCAAGTTCATTTTGACTAATGATACGTCTCCAACGTATCGATAATTTATGAAGTATTCATGCCATATTCACCTATGTTTACAATACTTTTATATGGTTTTGATGCACTTCATATGATTTATTTAGAACTAACCGGGACTGACGTTGTTTTCAGTAGAACTACCGTGGTGTTGTTTTTGTGCAGAAAATGAAAGTTCTCGGAATCGCACGAAACTTTTTGACGATTTTTTTTGGAATAAAAGAGGCACTAGACGCTTCGTGGGAGGGCCAGGAGAGCCACGAGGTGGGCACAACCCACCAGGGCGCGCCAGCCCCCCCCCCCCCCCCCCCGACGCGCCCTGGTGTATCGTGCCCACCTCGTGGCCCATCTTGGCGTGAAACCGACGCCCAAAAATCCTATAAATATAGAAACCATCAGAAATAACCCTAGACTCTCCGCTCTGCCGTCGCAACTCTCTGTATCAACGAAAAACCAATCTGGAGGCGTTCCAGTACCCTCCCAGAGAGGGGAATCCATCTCCGGTGGCCATCTTCATCATCCCGGCGGAGGCCATGACGAGGAGGGAGTAGTCCACCCTCGGGGCCAAGGGTATGTACCAGTAGCTATGTGTTCAATCACTCTCTCTCTCTCTCTCTCTCTCTCTCTCTCTCTCTCTCTCTCTCGTGTTCTCGAGATGTCACGATCTTGATGTATCACGGGCTTTGTTACTATAGTCGGATCATATGATGTTATTCCCTTGCTATCATGTTGCGATGAATTGAATCTTTCCCTTTGCGATATTGTTATGTTGGATTGAATATTGGATTTGAGAACACTTGATATATGTCTTGCATGTGGATACCCGAGGTTACAATGGGGTGTTCTATTGATTCACTTGATATATGTTTTGGTACTCAACTTGCGGATTCCCGCGGTGACATTGGGGTAATCTATGCATAGGGGTTGATACACGTTCTTGTCCTACTTTCTCCGATATAAATCTTGGGGCACTCTTTGAGGTTCTTTGTGTTGGATTGAGTATTATGAACCTGAAATTGTTTGATGCGTATCGTATAATTAACTCATGGATACTTGTGGTGAGATTGGAGTATCTAGGTGACATTAGAGTTGGTTGATGCGTATCATATGGTGTTATTCTAGTACGAACTCTTAGATAGATCAATCGGAAAGGATAACTTGGTGTTATTTTAGTACGAACTATTGGATAGATCGATCGGAAAGGGTAACTTTAAGGTGGTTTCGTACCCTACAAACAATTTCTTCTTATGTTCTCCGCTAGATAACAACTTTGGAGTGATTCTCCGTTGCACATTGAGGGATGGTTATGTGATCCAATTATATTAGCATTGTTGAGATATTGCACTAGCGAAAGTACGGACCCTAGGCCTTGTTTTCAAGCATTGCAATACCGTTTGTGCTCACTTTTGTTACTTGCTACCTTGCTGTTTTTATATTTTCAGATTACAAAAACCTATTTCTACCATCCATATTGCACTTGTATCACCATCTCTTCGCCGAACTAGTGCACCTATACAATTTGCCATTGTATTGGGTGTGTTGGGGACACAAGAGATTTCTTGTATTTGATTGCAGGGTTGTTTGAGAGAGACCATCTTCATCCTACACCTCCCACGGATTGATAAACCTTAGGTCATCCACTTGAGGGAAAATTGCTACTGCCCTACAAAACTCTGCGCTTGGAGGCCCAACAAAGTCTAAAAGAATAAAGTTGCGTAGTAGACATCAAGCTCTTTTCTGAGGCCGTTGCCGGGGAGGTGAGTGCTTGAAGGTATATCTTTAGATCTTGCAATTAAATCTTTTAGTTTCGTGTTTTTCACTAGTTTGGTTTTATCAAAGAAAACTACAAAAAAAATGGAGTTTAGGTTGCATCAATTGTCTCGTCTTTATAAAGTCTTTCGTGAAAATGATGGTTCGGAAAATTGTGCTCAATTGGTAGAGGAAGAATTTATGAAAATACTTAATGAGAATTCCCTGAATAATGAGCATGATAGAAATATTGTTAGTATGAATTCTCTGAATATCCATGATGCTAATGATATGCAAAGCCACAAGCTTGGGGATGCTATGTTTGATGAAGATGGTATTTTTTGTCCCCCAAGTTTTGATGAGCAAATTTATGATGATGATGGCATGCCTCCTATATATGATGATTATTGTGATGACATGTATGATATAAATAATAATGATAACCATGAAACTTGTCATCATGATTTTAGTTTTCAATTGGATTATGCCACCCAAATATCTCATGATAGTTATTTTGTTGAGTTTGCTCCCACTACTTTGAATGAGAAGAATTTTGCTTGTGTGTGTAGTAATAAAAATTCTATGCTTGTGCATCATGAAAAGAATGACTTATGTGATAGTTATATTGTGAAATTCCTTCATGATGCTACTGAAAACTATTATGAGAGAGGAACATATGCTTCTAGGAATTGCAATAATATCAAGTTTCCTCTCTCTCTGTTCAAAGTTTTGAAGATATGCTTGTTTTGCCTTCCTATGTTAGTTGATTCTTGCTCCCACAAATTTTTTGATCACAAAATCCCTATGAATAGGAAGTGGGTTAGACTTAAATGTGCTTGTCATGTGATTCATGATGCTCTCTTGCATGTTCCAATTACTACTTTTTACGTGAGCATCATTGAAATCATCATGCCTAGCTAAAAGGCTTTAAAGAAAAGCACTTGTTGGGAGACAACCCAACACTTTTCCTTTCTTTTTTTGTGTGTTCACATGTTTAAGCTACTGTACTAATCATGTTGTGTGTCTTTTATTTCAATAAAGTGTCAAGTAAAGCCTTTGGGATGACTCACAAGATGAGTAGAATTGATGCTGCACCAAAACAGAAACTTTTGACTCCAGTACAGGAATTTTCATTTTTTACTGGAGCGTGATAATGATCTGAAATTTTTTTAAAAGTATTCATATACAAATTATTCAGGTTATCCTAATTTTTAAGAATTTTTAGAGACATTGAAGTATGGCTATACTACAGATCTTCACAGACTGTTCTGTTTCTGGCAGATTCTGTTTTGCATGCATAGTTTGCTTGTTTTAGTGTTTCCATAGCTTATATTTAGTGGTATAAATTATGGGAATAATATAATACAGTAGGTATCATGTGGGAACAATTATGAATCTTGTCTTGACAGTACCTAACTGAATGATTTATCTTTATTACACTAACCCTTCTCACGAAGTTCCGTTAAGTTTTGTGTGATTGAAGTTTTCAAGTTTTGGGTGAGACGCCGATATGAGGAGAATAAGGAGTGACAAGAACCTAAGCTTGGGGATTCCCAAGGCACCCCCAAGGTAATATCCAAGGAATACTCAAGCGCCTAAGCTTGGGGATGCCCCGAAAGGCATCCCCTCTTTCGTCTTCAACATTATCGGTATATCTTACTTAGAGCTATATTTTTATTCGTCACATAATATGAGTTTTGCTTGGAGCGTCATTATATTTTGTTTTTCTCTGTTAGGTGTTATTTATAATCTTGTTTTTCAATAAAAAGTTCCAAGAATTGCCTTAGGATGCTTGCATTGCATGTTTGATGTGTGCTGTGTAAAAACAGAAATTTTTGCTATAGTGTTTGAATTTTCATATTTTACTGGAACGTGGAAAGTTTCTGAAATTTTTACACAGTGTTTTCATATAAATTCTTTAGCATGTCCTAAATTTTCATAATCTTTTGAGTTACAGAAGTACAATGTTTTCATAAATTGCTACAGACTGTTCTGTTTGGACAGATTGCTGTCATAGTTTTGTTATCTACTTATCCTATAGTTTCCATAGCCTATATTGGTAGATATAAATTGTGGAAACGATAGTAAACAGTAGATGATGTTTGAAATTATTGTGCAACTTGCCTTAGCAGTACATGAAGTGTTGATTTGTTCGTATGTGTACTAACCTATCTCACGAGTTCTTTTTGAGTTTTGTGTGGATGAAGTTTTTGAGACTTAGGTGAAACCGGGATATGAGAGGATTGAACGAGATACAAAAGCTCAAGCTTGAGGATTCCCAAGGCACCCCAAGTAAATATTTCAAGAAGTCTCAAGCATCTAAGCTTGGGGATGCTACGCATCCCACCTCTCTTCATCAAAAATTATCGGTTAGCCTATGTTGAGCCTAAATTTTTATTTGTCCACATTATATGTGTTATTCTTGGAGTGCTATTTTTATTTAGTTTGCTGTTTGAATAAAATACTCATATCTGAAAATATTTATTGAGAGAGAGCCCTCACATAGCTACTTGATTGTTTACCTACTCATTCATTCATCTTCACTTATATCTTTTGAGAGTAGTTTGATGTTTACTCTTGTGCTTCACTTATATCCTATGAGTAAATTGTGAATGAATTGAATATCATAAATCTGAAATTATTAATGTGCTTTATGCTTAGTAGTAGCTTCACATCTGGTTTAGAAAGTAAAATCTATTGAAGTTTGACAATCACAATATTGGTCATACAAGCAATTCGTGAATGATTAGTATAAGGAAGAGAACTTTCACATACAAATTTATTATCTTGGACATCTTCTATGATTGTGAATACCCATTAATTATTTCCAAACTTGAGCCAATTAGTTGAAGTTGGACAAGGAAGACAACGTAATGAGTTATGGTTGTGTATATTTGCATAGAAGTTATATTGTTATGGATCCTCCAACATGTGGTGCTTGTTTAGAACCTTTTGCTAGCCAACACTTCGTACTAAGTAGAGAAACTACTTGTGCATCCAAATACTTGAGCCAAGTTTCTTCCATAAGAGTCCACCATACCTACCTATATATGGTATTTCACTGCCATTCCAAGTAAATTTGCATGTGCCACCTCTAAAATTTCAAATGAACACATGTTTTGTGTGCCGGGACCCCTCATGGAGCGACAGGGGGCGGTCAGTATCTTCCATGTTAAGCGGGCTATTCTCATGATGAGTGTTTATTCACTCATCCTTGCACGAGAGGGGCGGTAACAGGGATTCCCAGTCCCGAAATAAAAAAATGCAAATAGTTAAACAAAACTCCCCCAGGAATGTTGTTGGTATAGACGGTACCCGTGGATTCGGCTAGTCGTGGAGTGTGTTTGTTGGTGGAGGGGGAGTAAACCTTTACTTTTACCGCTTGGGAACCGCCGCTAATGTATTTAACATGGAAGATATTGAAAACTCTTGGTCGTAACGTTGACACGAAGGGTGCACCTCCCAAAATTATATTTATCTCTGATTTAAGCTTTGAGCTCTAGCGCATATGCAAATCCCTGCTTCCCTCTGCGAAGGGACAATCTATTTACTTTCATGTTATTTACTTTTCATGTTGAGTCAACTTCTTATTCCAACCTACTTCTATTAGTTGGCAAGCATCATGTGGTGGGGAAAGATCTAGTCACATATGGCCAGTCAAATATATTTGATCATGACTTATTATTGTTGACAATTATCTCTATGATAAATGAGTTGGGAGGCGAAACATTAAGCCCATATATTTCTATGTGTTCTATGGATGCCATTTGTTCTAAAAATACGCTTAGAGTACTAGCAATCATAGAAGACTATATGATGATTGAGTATGTGGAGCTCTTACTTAGACTTTGTTGAGAATAAGTTTAATTGCAATTGTTTGGTGACTAAGAACATAGGTTGTTAAGTTTTAAGAGAATTCATTGTTTGAACCATAACATGTGAATTGGTTGCTACTTTATCATGATGATTTTTATGAGAAAAAGTTGTTGTTACGATGCCACGAAAAGTGGTTGAAATTATCATTGATCAAACTTATTCACTATGCTAGCATTCACACTTCATAAATTATTTCTTTTATCATTTACTTACTCGAGGACAAGTAGGAATTAAGCTTGGGGATGCTGATACGTCTCCAATGTATCGATAATTTATGAACTATTCATGCCATATTCACCTATGTTTACAATACTTTTATATGGTTTTGATGCACTTCATATGATTTATTTAGAACTAACCTGGACTGACGTTGTTTTCAGCAGAACTACCGTGGTGTTGTTTTTGTGCAGAAAATGAAAGTTCTCGGAATCGCACGAAACTTTTTGACGATTTTTTTTGGAATAAAAGAGGCACTAGACGCTTCGTGGGAGAGCCAGAAGAGCCACGAGGTGGGCACAACCCACCAGGGCGCGCCAGCCCCCCCCCCCCCCCCGGCACGCCCTGCTGTATTGTGCCCACCTCGTGGCCCATCTTGGCGTGAAACTGACGCCCAAAAATCCTATAAATATAGAAACCATCAGAAATAACCCTAGACTCTCCGCTCCGCCGCCGCAACTCTCTGTATCGACGAAAAACCAATCTGGAGGCGTTCCAGTACCCTGCCCGAGACAGGAATCCATCTCCGGTGGCCATCTTCATCATCCCGGCGGAGGCCATGACGAGGAGGGAGTAGTCCACCATCGGGGATGAGGGTATGTACCAGTAGCTATGTGTTCAATCTCTCTCTCTCTCTCTCTCGTGTTCTTGAGATGTCACGATC
Organism: Elymus sibiricus; assembly: GCA_039707655.1. NCBI lineage: Eukaryota > Viridiplantae > Streptophyta > Magnoliopsida > Poales > Poaceae > Elymus > Elymus sibiricus. The sequence continues at coordinate 106,223,535 of CM077663.1, read as the reverse complement.
TTGATGTATCACGGGCTTTGTTAATATAGTCGGATCATATGATGTTATTCCCTTGCTATCATGTTGTGATGAATTGAATCTTTCCCTTTGCGATATCGTTATGTTGGATTGAATATTGGATTTGAGAACACTTGATATATGTCTTGCATGTGGATACCCGAGGTTACAATGGGGTGTTCTATTGATTCACTTGATATATGTTTTGGTACTCAACTTGCGGATTCCCGCGGTGACATTGGGGTAATCTATGCATAGGGGTTGATACACGTTCTTGTCCTACTTTCTCCGATAGAAATCTTGGGGCACTCTTTGAGGTTCTTTGTGTTGGATTGAGTATTATGAACCTGAAATTGTTTGATGCGTATTGTATAATTAACTCATGGATACTTGTGGTGACATTGGAGTATCTAGGTGACATTAGAGTTGGTTGATGCGTATCATATGGTGTTATTCTAGTACGAACTCTTAGATAGATCGATCGGAAAGGATAACTTGGTGTTATTTTAGTATGAACTATTGGATAGATCGATCGGAAAGGGTAACTTTAAGGTGGTTTCGTACCCTACAAACAATTTCTTCTTATGTTCTCCGCTAGATAAGAACTTTGGAGTGATTCTCTGTTGCACATTGAGGGATGGTTATGTGATCCAATTATATTAGCATTGTTGAGAGATTGCACTAGCGAAAGTACGGACCCTAGGCCTTGTTTTCAAGCATTGCAATACCGTTTGTGCTCACTTTTGTTACTTGCTACCTTGCTGTTTTTATATTTTCAGATTACAAAAACCTATTTCTACCATCCATATTGCACTTGTATCACCATCTCTTCGCCGAACTAGTGCACCTATACAATTTGCCATTGTATTGGGTGTGTTGGGGACACAAGAGATTTCTTGTATTTGATTGCAGGGTTGTTTGAGAGAGACCATCTTCATCCTACACCTCCCATGGATTGATAAACCTTAGGTCATCCACTTGAGGGAAAATAGCTACTGTCCTACAAAACTCTACGCTTGCAGGCCCAACAAAGTCTACAAGAATAAAGTTGCGTAGTAGACATCAACTAACATCACTAGTTTTATCAAACAGCAAGTCATCATCTCCTAGTAAGTCATCCTCATCACTATTAAAGTCAATGGATTCGGGGTGTGATCAATATTCATATGCTTGGAGTGGAAGATCTTGATCTCAACACATGAGAAGGTGGTTCTCTCTTAGAAAAATGGATGAGGCAAGTGTTAGTCTGTTCTAAGTACTTCCTCTATGAGTGAGAAGTAGGTGGAGGGGTATATATATGCATCTCCAAAAATCCAACCGTTACAACATTATTGCCCAACTCGGTGAAACCGAAGCAAAACTCGGTTGCACCGACTAGTGCAAAATGTGGCAACTTTTGGTGTTTTGGTAAGACCGATATATAAATCTCGGTGGGACCGAATTGGATGACCTAGGCATTTACCAAAACTCGGTGAGACCGATTCCTGAAATATGGAAATTCCAATTTTTAGAAATAGGATACCAGAGAGTTGGTCACTGATTTCAGTTTCACCAAAATGGAAGTTGGTGTCACCGAGACCTTAGGGTTTGGCTTAGGATCTGTCTAGGGTGAAACTTGGTATGGCCGATTTGGAAATATTGGTGGGACCGAATTTGAGTGGTAGGGTTTAGACAGCGTATTTTGTGGGAGAATTTCATGGGTATTTTTGGTGGCTAACTCTAAGCACTTGAGCAACCAGATCATCATGGATACCTCATCCCCTTTCAATAGTATTGGCTTTCCTATGGACTCAAGTGTGATTTCTCATGAAATGCAAAATGTAGAGTCTTGAAGCTTGTTGCCAATTGATGTTCCTTGCATCTAGGGGATCTCCACACAATCCTTTCCCAATCCATTCATTGAAATTTTCCTGAAATATAATTGGTGGAATCATTAGTCCAATGAAATATATGTTGTTATTAATTACCAAAACCACCTAGGGAGAAGTTGTGCTTTCAAAAACGTCCAAAACGAGAATTGTACAAGAGAAGTTTGACACCGATGTAAAATTCTCGTTTCTGAATTGGTTTATCATGCCATCTTTTAACTTTCTGAATTGTACAAGAGAAGTTTGACACCAATAGTGGGGAGTAACATATGTGTCGTGTCATGCAACACTTCATCTATTAGGTTGCAGATTCATCTTGTTTAGGTATGTGTGATGTTACCCATAGTATGAGTAACTAGCTTTGTCACTCAAATCATCTCTCTCCTCATTAAATCATTGTCACATAAGCAAATTTGCCGATTGGACCCTATGTTACAATGAAGTTACTCCCACTATGGGCAGTCCAAACCATCTTATAAGGGGACATACCCATAGGATTTTTATAAGTAGTTCTATATGCTCACAATGCATCATCCAATTTCTTAGACCAATTCTTTCTAGAATTATTAACAGTCTTTTGCAAATTAATTTTATTTCTCTATTGCTTAGCTCAACTTGCCCACGAGAGTGGGGAAGATAATGTTATGTCATGACCCACAAGTATAGGGGATAAATCGTAGTCCTTTGGGTAAGTAAGAGTGTCGAACCCAACGAGGAGCGGAAGGAAATGATAATCAGTCTTCAGTAAGCTATTCTCTGCAAGTGCTGCAAGTAACAGTGATAGGTAGTTTTGTAGCAAGGTAATTCATAACAAGTGACAAGTATCAATAGTAACCAAGGTGCAGCAAGGTAGCCCAATCCTTTTTATAGCAAAGGACAGGCCTGAAAGTACTGTTATATTAAGCAAGCGCTCCCGAGGACACATGGGAATTTCTGTCTAGTCATGTTCACCATGTTGAGTTGATTTGTGTTTGTTACTTTAATAATTCGATATGTGGGTGGACCGGTGCTAAGGTGTTGTTCTTACTTAAACAAACAACCTACTTATGAAGTTATGATTACCCCCTCTCGCAAGCATCCGCAACTATGAAAGAAGAATTAAGGTAAATCTAACCATAGCATGAAACGTGTGGATCCAAATCAGCCCCTTATGAAGTAACGCATAAACTGGGATTTAAGCTTTTGTCACTCTCGCAACCCATCATCTACTTGTTACTCCACAATGCCTTCCCTTAGGCCCATAACATGGTGAAGTGTCATGTAGTCAACGTTCACATGAGACCACTAAGAGAAGCAACAACCTACACATCATCAAAATATCGAACGAATACCAACTTCACATGATTATTTATAGCAAGATTTCTCCCATGTCCTCGGGAACAAAAGTAACTACTCACACATCATCAACATGTTCAAGATCAGAGGTGCAATAATGAAGATCAAGGATCTGAACATAATATCTTTCACCAAGTAAACCAACAAGCATCAACTACAAGATGTAATCAACACTACTAGTAACCCACATGTACCAATCTGAGGTTTTGAGACAAAGATTGAATACAAGAGATGAACTAGGGTTTGAGATGAGATGGTGCTGGTGAAGATGTTGATGAAGATTGGTCCTCCCACGAAGGAGGAAGCGTTGATGATGAATATGGCTTCGATCTCCCCCTCCCGGAGGGGAGTTTCCCCCGCAGAATCTCTCTGCCGGAGATCAAAAGGGCCTCTGCCTAGGTTTCTGCCTCGAGACGGCGGCGCTTCGTCCCGAAAGTAACCTTGTGATTTTTTCTAGGGTCAAACACACCATATAGGAGAAGAGGGGGGTTGGGCGACCTGCTGGGGTCCCACAAGGCAACAGGGCGTGCCCAGGGGGGTGGTCGCGCCCTGTTAGCTTGTGGCCAGCACGTGGCCCCCCTCAGGTATATTTTTGGCACAAAAATTCTTATATATTCCATAAAAATTCTCCGTGAAGTTTCAGGTCATTTGGAGTCTAGTGAATTTTCAGCCATTTTCTTGGTTTTCAGGTCCAGAATTCCAGTTTCCAGTGATTTCCCTCTTTGTGATGTACCTTGCATATTCATAGAGAAAAGGCATAAGAATTGTATCATCATAAGGAATGATGGACAAGAATAACATAAATATCAATAATAGTTCATGATGCAAAATGGACGTATCAACTCCCCCAAGCTTAGACCTCGCTTGTCCTCAAGCGAAAGCCAAACTCGATAATAATGACCACATAATTTGAGAGAGAGGTGTCGATAAAAACAGAATACGAACATGAGAGCATCATGAATATTAACATAGCCGCAAGTTTTTCATCATATAACTTCTCATAAACAAGTAACAGTCTATCCACGATTATTGGAGTATGAAGCATAAACTTTATTGACAATCAACAAACTATGTTCTTAGTCACTGAGACAATCACAATTAATCATATTCCAAAGAAGAGTCTATGTAAGAGCTTTTATTCTAGCAAGTTCACATACTCAACTATCATTTAGTCTTCTATGATTGCTAACACTCATTGCATATTTTTGGAGCTAATGTTTCTATCGGACACATAGGAAGATGGGGGTTCAAAGTATTTGCCATCTAACTCATTTACCTCAAGGATAATGTCAACAATAATGAATCATGATCGCCTACATCCAACTGGATATATATATATATATATATATATATATATATATATATATATATATATATATGGATCTCCTCAACACATAATGCTTGCCAACTATGGAATTACTAGGTAGGAAAAAGGAATAAATATTATTGACTCTTGTATAAAAGTGAATACAAGTAAGTAAAAGATATGACCTTCGCAGAGGGAAGCAGAGGTTGTCATGCGCTTTTTAGTTTTGGATGTGCAAACTCTTAATGGAAAGGAACGCCACTTTATATTGCTCCTTATGATAGCAAACTTTATTATGCAATCTGTCACTTTTATTTCTTTGCCATCACAAGATCATACAAAGTTTATTTTCCCATACAATAAAAGATCATACATATTTAAGAGCAATTTTTACTGCTTCGTGCACCGATGACAAATTACTTGAGGGATCTTATTCATTCCATAGGTAGGTATGGTGGACTCTTGATACGTCTCCAACGTATCTATAATTTTTTCTTGTTCCATGCTGTTATATTATCATTCTTGGATGTTTTACAATCATTTTATAACAACTTTATATCATTTTTTGGGACTAACCTATTGACATAGTGTCAAAGTGCCAGTTGCTGTTTTTGCTTCTTTTTTACTTCGCAGAAATTCAATACCAAACGGAGTCGAATCGCGACGAAACTTTTTGGAAATTTTTTTGGACCAGAAGACACCCAGTGGGCCAAACAACTGCCGGAGAGGTGGGCTGTGGAGAGCACAACCCACCAGGGCGTGCCAGGGGGGCCCCAACGCGCCTTGATGGGTTGTGCCCTCCTCGGTGCCCCTCCGCACTGCCTATGATGCCTATAAATTCCCAAATATTCGGAAAACCCTGGGAGAGTCGACGAAACACAATTCCAGCCGCCGCAAGTTCCAGAACCACGAGATCCAATCTAAACACCATCACGGAGGGTTTCATCTTGCACATAGGTGCCTCTTCGATGATGCGTGAGTAGTCCACCATAGACCTACGGGTCCGTCGGCAGTAGCTAGATGGCTTCTTCTCTCTCTCGTATGATCCTCAATACAATGGTCTCTTGGAGATCTATTTGATGTAAACTTTTGCGGTGTGTATGTTGGGATCAGATGAATTTTGAGTTCATGATCAATTTCTATCCATGAATATTATTTGAGTCTTCTTTGATCTCTTATATGCATGATTACTTATAGCCTCGTATTTCTTCTTCGAATCTTTGGTTTAGCTAGGCTGACTAGATCAATTTTTCTTGCCATGGGAAGAGGTGCTTTGTGATGGGTTCGATCTTGCGGTGTTCTTTCCCAGTGACAGAAGGGGCAGCAAGACACGCATGTATCGTTGCTATTAAGGATAACAAGATGGGGTCTATTCCTACATGAATAGATCTTGTCTACATCATGTCATCGTTCTTATTGCATTACTCCGTTTTCCATGAACTTAATACACTAGATGCATGCTGGATAGCGGTCGATGTGTGGAGTAATAAAGGTAGATGCAGGCAGGAGTCGGTCTACCTATCTTGGACGTGATGCCTATATAATGATCATCGCCTTGGATATCGTCATGACTATTCGATTTTCTATCAATTGCCTAACAATAATTTGTTCACCCACCGTGTGCTATACTCATGAGAGAAGCCACTAGTGAACCCTACGGCCCCCGGGTCTACTTTTCCATCATATTGCTTTCCGATCTACGTTTTTTGCCATCTTTGTTTTCAGATCTACAAAACCAAAAACCCAAAAATATATTGCTGCATATTTACTTTTTTTATTTGTGTTCTTGAGAGATCTATCTCTCCAATCTATCACTACCTAATCTTTCTTATTACCATAGAGAGATTGATAACCTCTCTTTCGCGTCGGGTTGCAAGTATTTGTTGTTTGTGTGCAGGTGTTGCTTATTGGGTGGTGGTGATCCTCCTACTGGTTCGATAACCTTGGTTTCATAACTGAGGGAAATACTTACCATCGCTGTGCTGCATCATCCCTTCCTCTTCGGGGAAATACCGACGCAGTCTCAAGCCACGTCAAAGGAATTTCTGGCGCCGTTGCCGGGGAGGAAGCGGTCTCTTCTACGTGCCTATCGTAGGCGCCGAGGGGACTCCATCATCATCTACCAAGTTCCTAATCACAAATCTCATCTCCTTGCAATTACATCATTTGCCATTTGCCTCTCGTTTTCCTCTCCCCCACTTCACCAATTTTCCGTTTTATTCGCCCTCTTTTTCTTTTGCCTTTTTCTTGCCAGATCTCTTCCTTGCTTGCAATCTTGTTTGTGTAGTCACGATGACTCAAGAGAACACCAAGTTGTGTGATTTTTTCAATACTAATAACAATGATTTTATTAGTACGCCGATTGCTCCTCCCGCCACTAGTGCGGAGTCTTGTGATATTAATGCCGCTTTGCTAAATCTTGTCATGAAAGATCAATTTGCCGGGAATCCTAATGAGGATGCTTTGATGAAATTGGTTGCTAGTAAAAATGCTCCTATTGATCTTAATGATGTGCCTTTGTCTACTTTTATTGAGAAAAATAGTGATTCCGTAGATGTGAATTTTGTCTCTCGAAACAATTTCAATAGCAATGCTTATAGAGGTAATTTTAATCCTAGGCCTTTTCCTGTAAATTCCTCTAATAATTATGGTAACTCCTATGGTAATTCTTCTTACAATAATAATAGGAACACCTCTGATCTTGAGAGTAATATTAAAGAATTTATCAATGTGCAAAAGGCTTTCAATACTACGATAGAAGAAAAGTTGAATAAGATTGATGATATGTCGGGAAGTACTGATAGAATTTCTCATGATGTTAAAAACCTCAAGTTGAAAGCTTTTGTGCCTAAGATTGATGAATCTATTAAAGCTTTATATGTCTCTATGGATGAAAGTAAGAAAAGAACCGCTATGCTTAGAGCTAAAAGAGAAATCTTAGAAAAATCGTTTTCTAGTGATTGCCTTCATAAGAAAGATGAAGATCTTAAAGTGATTGGTGTTTCTTCAACTGATTCCTTGTTTAGTAATATTAAAATTGATAATGAAGGGACTGAAGTAGAGTCAACTTTAGCTAGAAGGCGTCCCAATAATTTGGAGGGTGAAAATCTTGATGAAAATTTTGCTAAAAGTGGGTTTGAAGAGGTCAAAACTTTAACTAGTGATGTGCCCACTATCTTGTATTGCAAAGACTTTAATTATGATAGTTGCTATTTGATTGAATGCATTTCTTTGCTGCAATCCATGTTGAATTCATCCCATGCTTATGAGCAAAATAAAGCTTTTACTAAACATATCGTTGATGCCATGATGAAATCTTTTGAAGAAAAATTGGAGTAGGAGATTTCTATTCCTAGAAAATTACATGATGAGTGGGAACCTACCATTAAGGTCAAGATTAAAAATTATGAATGCATTGATTTGTGTGATTTGGGTGCTAGTGTTTCCACGATTCCGAAATCTCTATGTGATGTGCTTGGTCTTACCAATATTGAAGAATGTTCTCTTAATTTGCACTGGCGGATTCTACTATTAAAAAACCATTGGGAAGAATTAATGATGTTCTTATTCTTGCAAATTGGAATTATGTGCCCACTGATTTTATTGTGCTTGATATTGATTGCAATCCGTCTTGTCCCATTATACTTGGTAGACCATTTTTACGCATTATAGGTGCCGTGATTGATATGAAAGAAGGCAATATTCGTTTTCAATTTCCATTGAGAAAGGGTATGGAACACTTCCCTAGAACAAGAATTAATCCACCATATGAATCAATCATGAGGGCATCCTATGGATCCAAAACCAAAGATGACAATACTTGAATCTATCCATTATGCCTAGCTAGGGGCGTAAAACGATAGCGCTTGTTGGGAGGCAACCCAATGAATAAATAATTTTTTGCTTTATCCTTTCTGTTTTTGAGTGTTGACACAATTATGCATCTGTTATGATTGTTTTTTTATGGTTTATTTAGTGTTTGTGCCAAGTAAAGCCTTTACGACGATTCATAGGATGAGTAGAAGTGATGCTGAATCTGAAACAGAAACTTTGCATCCAGTATATGAATTTAATTTTTTTCTGGAACGTGATATTGATCTGAAATTTTAACAAAGTGTTTCTATACAAATTCCTTATGTTTTCCTAATTTTTTAGAATTTTTAGAGTTACATAAGTATGTGTATAGTATAGATTACTACAGACTGTTCTGTCTAAGACAGATTCTGTTTTCGTTGCATTGTGCGCTTGTTTTGATAAATCTATGGTTTGTATCGGGGGGTATAAGCCATGGTAAAGTTAAAATACAGTAGGTATAATGCAATAATAAAATATTAATGGGCTTGCAACATTACCTAAATTAGTGATTTGCTTTCTTATACTAACGGATCTCACGAAGATTTTGTTGAGTTTTGTGTGATTGAAGTTTTCAAGTTTTGGGTGAGATCACGATGGATGAAGGAATAAGGAGTGATAAAAGCCTAAGCTTGGGGATGCTACCGCACCCCCAAGATATATCCAAAGAGAAACAAGCAACTAAGCTTGGGGATGCCCCCGAGTGGCACCCCTCTTTCTTCTAACGACCATCGATATTTTACTTGGAGCTATATTTTTATTCGTCACATATCATGAGTTTTGCTTGGAGCGTCTTGTATCTTTGCTTGCTTTGTTTGTTAGTTTTTCCTTTGTATCCATGCTGTACACACCTATTTGAGAGAGCCACAATCATGCTATGATTTGTTAGAATTGCTCTATGTGCTTCACTTAAACTTTTTGAGCTATAGAATTGCTCTAGTGCTTCACTTATATCTTTTTGAGCACGGTGTGCTTGGAAATTTTTATAGAAATACTCTCATGCTTCACTTAGATTAATTTTAGAGTTAGTAAATTTTGAAGAAATCCTCTCATGCTTCACTTATACCTTTTTGAGAGATAAAATCTTTATGCTCATGTGCTTCACTTAAATTTGTTTGAGTTTGCCAAAAAGCAATGGCAATATATGAAACTAGTCCCAAAGTGATAGATATCCAAGGAGGATATAATAAAAACTTTCATGAAGATCATTGGACAAATTAAACTTGATTCCTTGTAATAGTTTTGAAACATGATGATAGTAATATGTGAGTCATGCTAGTTAGTAATTATGCTTAGTAGGAATATTGGTGTTAAGGTTTGTGATTCCCTATGCATGCACGAAAGTCAATAGTTATGCAATGAAGTTACATCCTACATGTGGTGCATTATTCGGTGTTAGTTATGTTCAATGCTCACTTATGTGAATTTTCGTTTCTTGGTTTGGTTGCTTCTCAACCTATTTGCTAGCATCCATTTGTACTAAGTAGAAATACTACTTGTGCATCGAAAATCCTTAAACCAAGTTTTGCCTTATGAGTCCACCATACCTACCTATATGCGGTATTTCCATGCCGTTCCAAGCAAATTTGTATGTGCCATCTCTAAATTTTCAAAATAAATTTTCTCTTTTGTGTGCCCGTACCGCTCATGAAACGGTGGGGAGTGTCCAATATTTTTCCATGCTAGATGTGTTATTCTCAAGACGAGTGTTTATTCACTTGTCATTGCACGAGAGTGCGGCGGTAATAGGGAAGCCCATTCCCAAAATGAAAAAGAAAAATTATTTACTTTTTGCTGTCAAATAATAAATTCCTTGGAAAGTGTTGGTATGGAAGGCAACTGTGGATACGGCCCGCCATGGAAAGTGAAAGTTTGGTGGAAAAAGGAATAAACTTTATTTTCTGTTTGGGAACCACCTATGATATATCTAGCATGGAAAGTATTGTGAGCTACTTTGTCGTTTTCGTTGACAGGAAAAGCATGCCACCCAAAATATTTTTTCTCTCTCAATTTAAACCTTGAGTTCTAGTACCTCTACAAATCCCTACTTCCCTCTGCGAAGGGCCTTTCTATTTACTTTATGCATTTTTTATTTTTGCTTTGAGTCTCCATCTTCTCTTATAAGCACCAACAAGGGGGCACTATGATCGTACTTGAGCATTGGGCATAGCTAATTGTTGGGGAACGTTGCATGGGAAACAAAAAAATTCCTACGCACACGCAAGATCTATCCATGGTGATGAGCATCTACAAGAGGGAGAGTGGATCTACATACCCTTGTAGATCGCTAAGCAGGAAGCTTTAAGAAACGCGGTTGATGTAGTCGAACGTCTTCGCGATCCAAATCGCTAGCCGTCCCGCGATCCAATCACGATCTAGTACCGAACGGACGGCACCTCCGGGTTTAGCACACGTACAGCTCGATGACTATCTCCGCCTTCTTGATCCAGCAAGAGGGGGCGGAGAGGTAGATGAGTTCTCCGGCAGCGCGACGGCGCGGCGGCGGTGGTGGTGGAACAATTCCAGCAGGGATTCACCTAAGCACCGCTGAAACTAGAGGGAGTCGATCTATTGGGGAGAGAGGTCTGCACCGTGGCTTTGTGTTTTGTGCGGCTGCCCTCTCTCCCCTCTAGTATATATAGGAGGGAGGGGAGGGGCTGGCCGACCTAGGGCTCCTCCTAGGAGTCGGCCGCAAGGAGGTGGAGGTGGAGGAGTCCACCTCCAATCCTACTCCTAGTAGGACTCCTTCCCTTCCCCACTTGGGTTTTCCTTTTCCCACAAGTCCAGCCGCATAGGCCCTCTTGGGCTGGCCGCCCAGCCCACCAGGGGCTGGTGCGCCACCCTAAGGCCCATGTGACCCCCTTGGGGTGCGGTGGCCCCACTTGGTGGACCCCCGGAACCCATTCGTCACTCCGGGTACACTGTCGGAAATGCCCGAAATCTTTCCGGAGTTCAAACACCACTTTCCTATATATCAATCTTTACCTCCGGACCATTCCGGAGCTCCTCGTGATGTCCGAGATCTCATCCGGGACTCCGAACAACCTTCGGTCACCAACATACATAACTCTATTATACCAAAACGTCACTGCAGACCCTGCGGGTTCGAGAACTATGTAGACATGACCGAGACACCTCTACGGTCAATAACCAATAGCGGGACCTAGATGCCCATATTGGTTCCTACATATTCAACGAAGATCTTTATCGGTTGAACCTTTATGTCAAGGATTCGGTTAATCCCGTACGCTGTTCCCTTTGTTCTTCGGTATGTTACTTGCCCGAGATTCGATCGTCGGTATCTCTATACCTAGTTCCATCTCGTTACCGGCAAGTCTCTTTTACTCGTTCCGTAATACAAGATCCCGTGGCTAACATTTAGTCACATTGCTTGCAAGGCTTATTGTGATGTTGTATTACCGAGTGGGCCCTGAGATACCTCTCCGTCATACGGAGTAACAAATCCCAGTCTCGATCCATTCCAGCTCAACAGACACCTTTGGAGATACCTGTAGAGCATCTTTATAGTCACCCAGTTACGTTGTGACGTTTGATACACACAAGGTATTCCTCCGGTGTCCATGAGTTGCATGATCTCATGGTCATAGGAACAAATACTTGACATGCAGGAAACAATAGCAATAAACTGACACGATCATATGCTACGTTCATAGTTTGGGCCTTGTCCATCACATCATTCTCCTAATGATGTGATCATGTTCTCAAATGACATCTCATGTCTATGGCTAGGTAACCTTGACCATATTTGATCAACAAGATAGTCTACTAGAGGCATACTAGGGACACAGTGTTGTCTATGTATCCACACATGTATCAGTGTTTCCAATCAATACAATTATAGCATGGATAAAAAACGATTATCATTAACAAGGAAATATAATAATAACTACTTTTATTATTGCCTCTAGGGCATATTTCCAACTGTCTCCCACTTGCACTAGAGTCAATAATCTAGCTCACATCACTATGTGATTTACATTGTAATGAATCTAACACCCATACAGTTCTGGTGTTGATCATGTTTAGCCCTTGGAAGAGGTTTAGTCATCGGATCTGCAACATTCAGATCCGTGTGCACTTTGCAAATATTTATGTCGTCCTCCTTGATGTAATTGTGGATGGAATTGAAACGTCGCTTTATGTGTCTGGTCCTCTTGTGAAACCTTGGTTCCTTGGCTAGAGCAATGGCACCAGTGTTGTCATAGAACAAAGTCATTGGGTTTAGTGCACTGGGCACTACTCCAAGATGTGTCATGAACTCCTTCATCCAGACACCTTCCTTTGTCGCCTCCGAGGTAACGATGTACTCCGCTTCGCATGTAGAATCAGCTACTACGCTCTGTTTGGAACTGCACCAGCTTATCGCACCCCCATTAAGAATAAATACGTATCCGGTTTGAGACTTAGAGTCATCCGGATCAGTGTCAAAGCTTGCATCGACATAACCCTTTACGACGAGCTCTTGATCACCTCCATAAATGAGAAATATGTCCTTAGTCCTTTTCAGGTACTTAAGGATATTCTTGACCGCCGTCCAGTGTTCCATTCCTGGATCACTTTGAAACCTTCCGGCAATACTTATGGCAAGGCTGACATCGGGTCTTGTGCACAGCATTGCATACATGATAGAGCCTATGGCTGAACCATAGGGGACGACACTCATCTTTTCTCTATCTTCTGCAGTCACTGGGCATTGAGTCTTACTCAACTTCACACCTTGCAATACAGGCAAGAACCCCTTCTTGGACTGATCCATTTTGAACTTCTTCAAAACTTTGTCAAGGTATGTGCTCTGTGAAAGTCCTATTAAGCGTCTCGATCTATCTCTATAGATCTTGATGCCTAATATGAAAGTAGCTTCTCCTAGGTCCTTCATTGAAAAACTCTTGTTCAAATATTCCTTCACGCTCTCCAAAAGTTATATATTGTTTCCAATCAGCAATATGTCATCCACATATAATATTAGAAATGCTATAGAGCTCCCACTCACTTTCTTGTAAATACAAGCTTCTCCGTAAACTTGTATAAACCCGAACGCTTTGATCACCTCATCAAACCGAAGATTCCAACTCTGAGATGATTGCACCAGTCCATAAATGGATCGCTGGAGTTTGCAAACTTTGTCAGCATTCTCTGGATCGACAAAACCTTCTGGTTGCATCATATACAACTCTTCCTTAAGGAAACCGTTAAGGAACGTTGTTTTGACATCCATCTGCCAAATTTCATAATCGAAAAAGGCAGCTATTGCTAACATGATTCTGACGGATTTAAGCATCGCTACGGGTGAGAAGCTCTCATCGTAGTCAACTCCTTGAACTTGTGAAAAACCCTTTGCCACAAGTCGAGCTTTATAGACGGTGACGTTACCGTCCGCGTCCGTCTTCCTCTTAAAGATCCATTTGTTCTGAATGGCCTTTCGCCCTTCAGGTAATACTTCCAAAGCCCATACTTTGTTTTCATACATGGATCCCATCGCGGATTTCATGGCCTCTAACCATTTCTCGGAATCCGGGCCCATCATCGCTTCTCCATAGCTCGTAGGTTCATCGTTGTCCAACAACATGACCTCTAAGACAAGGTTGCCGTACCACTCAGGAGCAGTACGCGTCCTTGTCGACCTACGAGGTTCGATAGCAACTTGATCCGAAGCTTCATGATCATCATCATTAACTTCCTCTTCAAACGATGTAGGCTCTACAGAAACATCCTTCTGTGTTGCGCTACTCTCTGGTTGAAGTAGAGGTTCAACAACCTCATCAAGTTCTATCTTCCTCCCACTCAATTCTTTCGAGAGAAACTCTTTCTCAAGAAATGTTCCGTTTTTAGCGACAAACACTTTGCCTTAGGATCTGAGATAGAATGTATACCCAACTGTCTCTTTTGGGTATCCTATGAAGACGCATTTCTTCGATTTGGGTTCTAGCTTTTCAGGCTGAAGCTTTTTGACATAAGCATCACATCCCCAAACTTTAAGAAACGACAACTTTGGCTTCTTGCCAAACCACACTTCATATGGCGTCATCTCAATGGATTTCGATGGTGCCCTATTTAAAGTGAATGCAGCTGTCTCTAATGCATAACCCCAAAACGATAGTGGCAAATCGGCAAGAGACACCATAGATCACACCATATCCAATAAGGTTCGATTACGACGTTCGGACACACCATTACGCTGTGGTGTTCCAGGCGGTGTCAATTGTGAAACAATTCCACACTGTCTGAAGTGACTGCCAAACTCATAACTCAGATATTCTCCTCCTCGATCAGATCGTAGGAATTTTATCTTCTTGTTACGATGATTCTCAACTTCACTCTGAAATTGCTTGAACTTTTCAAATGTTTCATACTTGTGTTTCATTAAGTAAATATACCCATATCTACTTAAATCATCAGTGAAGGTGAGAAAATAACGATATCCACCGCGCGCCTCAATGCTCATCGGACCGCACACATCAGTATGTATGATTTCCAACAAGTCACTCGCCCGTTCCATTGTTCTAGAGAACGGGGTCTTAGTCATCTTGCCCATGAGGCATGGTGCACATGTGTCAAGTGATTCAAAATCAAGTGACTCTAAAAGTCCATCAGCATGGAGCTTCTTCATGCGTTTTACACCAATATGACCTAAACGGCAGTGCCACAAGAAAGTGGTATTATCATTATCAATTCTACATCTTTTGGCATCAATTATATGAACATGTGTATCATCACCATTGAGATTCAATAAGAATAAACCCCTCACATTGGGTGCATGACCATAAAAGATATTACTCATATAAATAGAACAACCATTATTCTCCGATTTAAATGAGTAACCATCTCGCAATAAACAGGATCCAGATATAATGTTTATGCTTAACGCGGGCAGTAAATAACAATTATTCAGGTTCATCACTAATCCCGATGGTAATCGAAGAGCGAGCTTGCCGACGGCGATCACATCAACCTTGGAACCATTTCCCGCGTGCATCGTCACTTTGTCCTTTGCCAGCCTCCGTCTATTCTGCAGTTCCTATTTTGAGTTGCAAACGTGAGCAACCGCACCGGTATCAAATACCCAGGCACTACAACGAGAGTTGGTAAGGTACACATCAATAACATGTATATCATATATACCTTGTTTGTTGTTGGCCGCCTTCTTGTTAGCCAAATACTTGGGACAATTCCGCTTCCAGTGACCAGTTCCCTTGCAATGAAAGCACTCAGTTTCTGGCTTGGGTCCAGCCTTGGGTTTCTTCACGGGAGGGGCAACTGCTTTGCCACTCTTCTTGGAGTTACCCTTCTTACCCTTGCCATTCTTCTTGAAACTAGTGGTTTTATTGACCATCAACACTTGATGCTCCTTCTGAATCTCAGACTCAGCGACTTTCAACATCGATAACAGCTCGGCGACTGACTTGTTCATCCCGCGCATGTTATAGTTCAACACGAAGCTCTTCTAGCTAGGTGGCAATGATTGAAGAACTCTGTCAGTGATCGCCTCTGGCGGAAGGGGCATACCCAATTCAGCCAGACGGGTGGAATACCCAGACATTCTGAGTATGTGTTCACTGACAGACCCGTTCTCCTCCATCTTGCAGGCATAGAAATTATCAGAGGTCTCATACCTCTCGATCCGGGCATTCTTCTGAAAGATAAACTTCAACTCCAGGAACATATCATAAGCTCCATGACGTTCAAAACTTCTTTGAAGTCCCAGTTCTAAGCCATACAACATTGCACATTGAACCATTGAGTAATCATCAGAACGAGCCTGCCAGGCGTTCACAACGTCTGGAGACTCAACTGGAGCGGGTGGATCACCAAGCAGTGCATCAAGGACATAACCCTTTTGGGAAGCCGTAAGGATAATCCTTATATTACGGACCCAGTACACAACGTTACTTCCATCATCTTTCAACTTAGCTTTCTCTAGGAACGCATTAAAATTCAGGGGTGCTACTGCGCGAGCCATTGATCTACAACATAAATTTTGCAAAGACAACTTAGACTATTGTTCAAGATAATGAGTTTAGTTAATCATATTACTTAAAAAACTCCCACTCAGATTGACATCCCTCTGCCATTCGAGTGTCACATGATCCAAATCCACCAACTCAAGTCCGATCATCACGTGAGATGAGGTGGTTTCAATGGTGAACATCTTCATGTTGATCATATCTACTATATGACTCATGTTTGACCTTTCGGTCTCTTGTGTTCCGAGGCCATGTCTCTACATGCTAGGCTCGTCAAGTTTAACCCGAGTGTTCCGCACGTGCAACACTGGTTTGCACCCGTTGTATGTGAACGTAGAGTCTATCACACCCGATCATCAGGAGGTGTCTCGAAACGACGAACTTTTGCAACGGTGCACACTCGGGGAGAACACAATTTTATCTTGAAATTTAAGTGAGGGATCACCTTATAATGCTACCGTCGTCCTAAGCAAAATAAGATGCATAAAAGGATTAACACATGCAAATCATAAGTGACATGATATGGCCATGAACTTGTGCTTTTGATCTCCATCTCCAAATCACTGGCATGATCTCCATCGTCACCGGCATGACACCATGATCTCCATCAACGTGTCGCCATGAGGTTGTCACGCCAACTGTTGCTTCTATGACTATTGCTAACTCATAGCGATAAAGTAAAGCAAAACGGCGGAAATAAATTAAAGACAACCCTATGGCTCCTGCCGGTTGCCGTACTCATCGACATGCAAGTCGTGATATTCTATACAATACATGATCATCTCATACATCACATATATCTCATCATGTAATTGGCCATATCACATCACAACATACCCTGCAAAAACAAGTTAGACGTCCTCTAATTGTTGTTGCATGTTTTACGTGGCTGCTACGGGTATCTAGCAAGAACGATTCTTACCTACGCAAAAACCACAACGGTGATACAAAAATTGCTATTCAACCTTCTCAAGGACCGCCTTTGTCAAATCCGATCCAACTAAAGTGGGAGAGACAGACACCCGCCAGCCATCTTTATGCAACAAGGTTACATGGCAGTTGATGGAACCGGTCTCCCGTAAGCGTACGAGTAATGTTGGTCCGGGCCGCTTCATCCCACAATACCGTTGAATCAAGAAAAGACCAAGGGAGGAAGTAATATGAATATCAACGCCCACAAACTCCTTTGTGTTCTACTCGTGAGCTCATCTATGCATAGACCTAGCTCATGATGCCACTGTTGGGGAACGTTGCATGGGAAACAAAAAATTTCCTACGCACACGCAAGATCTATCCATGGTAATGAGCATCTACGAGAGGGAGAGTGGATCTACATACCATTGTAGATCGCTAAGCGGGAAGCGTTAAGAAACGCGGTTGATGTAGTCGAATGTCTTCGCGATCCAAATCGCTAGCCGTCCCGCGATCCAATCACGATCTAGTACCGAACGGACGGCACCTCCGTGTTCAGCACACGTACAGCTCAATGACGATCTCCGCCTTCTTTATCCAGCAAGAGGGGGCGGAGAGGTAGATGAGTTCTCCGGCAGCGCGACGGTGCGGTGGCGGTGGTGGTGGAACAATTCCAGCAGGGCTTCGCCTAAGCACCGCTGAAACTAGAGGGAGTCGATCTACTGGGGAGAGAGGGCTGCACCGTGGCTTTGGGTTTTGTGCGGCTGCCCTCTCTCCCCTCTAGTATATATAGGAGGGAGGGGAGGGGCTGGCCGACCTAGGGCTCCTCCTAGGAGTCGGCCGCAAGGAGGTGAAGGTGGAGGAGTCCACCTCCAATCCTACTCCTAGTAGGACTCCTTCCCTTCCCCACTTGGGTTTTCCTTTTACCACAAGTCCAGCCGCATAGGCCCTCTTGGGCTGGCCGCCCAGCCCACCAGGGGCTGGTGCGCCACCCTAAGGCCCATGTGACCCCCTTGGGGTGCGGTGGCCCCACTTGGTGGACCCCCGGAACCCATTCGTCACTCCCGGTACACTGCCGGAAATGGTCGGAATCTTTCCGGAGTTCAAACACCACTTTCCTATATATCAATCTTTACCTCCGGACCATTCCGGAGCTCCTCGTGACATCCGAGATCTCATCCGGGACTCCGAACAACCTTTGGTCACCAGCATACATAACTCTATTATACCGAAATGTCACCTAACCTTAAGTGTGCAGACCCTGCGGGTTCGAGAACTATGTAGACATGACCGAGACACCTCTACGGTCAATAACCAATAGCGGGACCTGGATGCCCATATTGGTTCCTACATATTCAACGAAGATCTTTATCGGTTGAACCTCTATGTCAAGGATTCAGTTAATCCCGTACGCTGTTCCCTTTGTTCTACGGTATGTTACTTGCCCGAGATTCGATCGTCGGTATCTCTATACCTAGTTCCATCTCGTTACCGGCAAGTCTCTTTTACTCGTTCCGTCATACAAGATCCCGTGGCTAACACTTAGTCACATTGCTTGCAAGGCTTATTGTGATGTTGTATTACCGAGTGGGCCCTGAGATACCTCTCCGTCATACGAAGTAACAAATCCCAGTCTCGATCCATGCCAGCTCAACAGACACCTTTGGAGATACATGTAGAGCATCTTTATAGTCTCCCAGTTACGTTGTGACGTTTGATACACACAAGGTATTCCTCCAGTGTCAGTGAGTTGCATGATCTCATGGTCATAAGAACAGATACTTGACATGCAGAAAACAATAGCAATAAACTGACACGATCATATGCTACGTTCATAGTTTGGGTCTTGTCCATCACATCATTCTTCTAATGATGTGATCCTGTTATCAAATGACATCTCATTTCTATGGCTAGGAAACCTTTACCATCTTTGATCAACAAGCTAGTCTACTAGAGGCATACTAGGGACACGGTGTTGTCTATGTATCCACACATGTATCAGTGTTTCCAATCAATACAATTATAGCATGGATAATAAACGATTACCTTGAACAAGGAAATATAATAATAACTACTTTTATTATTGCCTCTAGGGCATATTTCCAACACTAATATTTTAGTGTGTTTCATGAATGGATCAATGATTGAGCATGATGGGCTAGGGATAACTTTCTTTAGTGTTGATATTTTTGAAAGACATGGTTGCTTGTTGACATGCTTGAGTATTGAAGTCATTATGTTAAAACTAGACTATTGCTTTGAATCATTTACAAGTCCAAATGTCCATGCTATACAAAATAAAAGAATGTGATGAACATGTTAGGCAGCATTCCACATCAAAAATTCTGTTTTTATCATTTACCTACTCGAGAACGAGTAGGAATTAAGCTTGGGGATGCTGATACGTCTCCAATGTATCTATAATTTTTGCTTGTTCCATGCTGTTATATTATCATTCTTGGATGTTTTACAATCATTTTATAACAACTTTATATCATTTTTTGGGACTAACCTATTGACATAGTGCCAAAGTGCCAGTTGCTGTTTTTGCTTGTTTTTTACTTCGCAGAAAATCAATTCCAAACGGAATCCAATCGTGACGAAACTTTTTGGAGATTGTTTCTGGACCAGAAGACACCCAGTGGACCAAACAACTGCCGGAGAGGTCGGCTGTGGAGAGCACAACCCACCAGGGCGCGCCAGGGGGGCCCCGGCGCGCCCTGATGGGTTGTGCCCTCCTCAGCCCCCCTCCGCACCGCCTCTGATGCCTATAAATTCCCAAATATTTGGAAAACCCTGGGAGAGTCAACAAAACACAATTCCAGCCGCCACAAGTTCCAGAACCACGAGATCCAATCTAAACACCATCACGGAGGGGTTCATCTTCCTCATAGGTGCCTCTTCGATGATGCGTGAGTAGTCCACCATAGACCTACGGGTCCGTAGGCAGTAGCTAGATGGCTTCTTCTCTCTCTTGTATGATTCTCAATACAATGGTCTCTTGGAGATCTGTTTGATGTAAACTTTTGCGGTGTGTTTGTTGGGATCCGATGAATTTTGAGTTCATGATCAGTTTCTATCCATGAATATTATTTGAGTCTTCTTTGATCTCTTATATGCATGATTACTTATAGCCTCACATTTCTTCTTCGAATCTTTGGTTTAGTTAGGCCGACTAGATCGATTTTTCTTGCCATGGGAAGAGGTGCTTTGTGATGGGTTCGATCTTGCGGTGTTCTTTCCCAGTGACAGAAGGGGCAGCAAGACACACATGTATCGTTGCTATTAAGGATAACAAGATGGGGTCTATTCCTACATGAATAGATCTTGTCTACATCATGTCATCGTTCTTATTGCATTACTCCATTTTTCCATGAACTTAATACACTAGATGCATGCTAGATAGCAGTCGATGTGTGGAGTAATAGAGGTAGATGCAGGCAGGAGTGGGTCTACCTATCTTGGACGTGATGCCTATA
Source organism: Elymus sibiricus (assembly GCA_039707655.1). Taxonomy (NCBI): domain Eukaryota; kingdom Viridiplantae; phylum Streptophyta; class Magnoliopsida; order Poales; family Poaceae; genus Elymus; species Elymus sibiricus. Next base: position 106,202,804 of record CM077663.1, on the reverse strand, counting down.
TAATGATCATCGCCTTGGATATCGTCATGACTATTCGATTTTCTATCAATTGCCCAACAGTAATTTGTTCACCCACCGTGCGCTATACTCATGGGAGGAGCCACTAGTGAACCCTACGGCCCCCGGGTCTACTTTTCCATCATATTGCTTTCCGATCTACGTTTTTTGCAATCTTTGTTTTTAGATCTACAAAACCAAAAACCCAAAAATATATTGCTGCATATTTACTTTTTTTTATTTGTGTTCTTGAGAGATCTATCTCTCCTATCTATCACTACCTAATCTATCTTATTACCGTAGAGAGATTGACAACCTCTCTTTCGCGTCGGGTTGCAAGTATTTGTTGTTTGTGTACAGGTGCTGCTTATTGGGTGGTGGTGATCCTCCTACTGGTTCGATAACCTTGGTTTCATAACTGAGGGAAATACTTACCGTCGATGTGATGCATCATCCCTTCCTCTTTGGGGAAATACCGACGCAATCTCAAGCCACGTCAACTCTTGTGGAAAGAAACTGGGTTTGAGGGGTTATGGATGCACAAGTAGTATCTCTACTTAGTGCGGAAACGTTTTGCCTAGCAAAAGATCTAAAGCAAGCACCACCTGTTAAAGGATCCATGACAATATGACTTTTATGTGGATGTAAACAAACATAATCATTACGTTGTCTTCCATGTCCAACATCCACACTTGATCATTATATAATATTTGGTGGGGGCTCACAATCATAAAAGATGTCCAATATAGTGTATTTGGATGTGAATCTCCTCACCTCTATTATAATCTTGCATAGATTGTATCAATGACTAATGCTATGTTTGTTTATTCCCAACAACTCTTATCTAGCATGCTTCTTTTATGTGAAGTCATTACTCCCCATGGGATGAGCATATGATTTTTCTATTTCTTTTATTTCATTGCTATGATTGATGCATGAGAGTAAAGCAAACAAACTCAAACTGATCTTTATTATATAACTCTCATACTCGATTACAAGAATAGATAGATCTCAAAGCAAAAACTCTAAGCAAAGCAAATCTGAAATTTTATATCTCTAAATCACGACATAACTAATGATCGAACTAAGATAGACGATAATGGTAAAAGTGATGGTGATACGATACCGGGGCACCTCCCCCAAGTTTGGAACAAGCTAAGGGTGGTGCCCATACCCATGTACTCAAGCGTCCTTGTCGGATGATGATGGTGATGATGTGGTAGGCTTGTCTTTAAGGAGATGTTCCAGATTACTGATTATCCTCCGGAGAGCATGGTTTTGCTCTTCCAACCAGATGACTTCATGAGTGAGTGTTGTATTTTGAGCACAAATAGACTCCATGGCATTCAATGCATCAATTTCAGGTAAAGAAATATTATCACGAAGGTATAATAGTGATTCTCCCTTGTTAGAGACTCCAAAGGGATGACTAGCATGATCCCCTTCGGATACTTTAGCTTCTTCCTGGTTACCCTCCATGGCATCTCCGGGGGCCTCCAGCGTATCCTCTTCCCCAGAAGACAACTCGTAGTATACTTCGCTGTAGGGGTGTCTGTCTGGTGAAGGCCGGACTATGCGATGCTTCTTGCGGAGGGTCGGTGGAGCCATAGCTTCTCCACCTTGAGAAATCTGTCAGAAAAATAGCCCGAAACAAGAACAGAGGAGAAACTTGCGATGTGGTGGTCAAAACATACGGGAGTATATATAATTACTTTTTCTAGGTCAGAATATGTGTCCAAGAAGAAAACGGAGTCCGGAGGGCACATGAGGGCCCCACAAGCTATCACGGCGTGCCCAGGGGGGTGGGCGTGCCCTTTTGCCTTGTGGCTCCCTCGTGGGTCCCCCTGACTCATTTTTATTTTTGGGATTTTTCTAAAATACCAAAACCACCAGAACATATATTTTTTGGAATTTTTGGAGTCGGTTTACTTACCGTATCACATACCTACCCCTTTTCAACTTTCTGGAGTGTTTTGAAAGGTCTCTCTTATGTGTTCTTCCAGAGTCATAACTTGAATAATATTAGTTTCAACATTGACGGGCGTACCTGAGATATAGTGTTTAATCCTTTGCTCATTTACCACTCTCGGATTTTTGCCTTCGAAGTTGTTAATCTTGATAGCACCGGAGCGGTAGACCTCCTCGACAACATAAGGTCCTTCCCATTTGGAGAGAAGTTTTCCTGCAAAAAATCTGAAACGAGAATTGTAAAAAAGAACTGGGTCTCCTACATTGAATTCCCATTTTTGGATTCTCTTGTCATGCCATCTTTCAACTTTTTCTTTAAACAATTTGGCATTTTCATAAACTTGTGTCCTCCATTCATCTAACAAGCTAATATCAAATAGCCTCTTTTAACCGGCAAGCTTGAAATCATAGTTGAGTTCTTTGATTACCCAATAAGCTTTATGTTCTAATTCAAGAGGTAAATGGTATGCTTTTCCATAGACCATTTTATATGGAGACATTACCATAGGGTTTTTATAAGCAGTTCTATAGGCCCATAAGGCATCATCAAGTTTCTTAGACCATTTTTTTCTAGATCTATTAACAGTCTTTTGCAAGATCAATTTTATTTCTCGATTGCTTAACTTAACTTGACCGCTAGACTGAGGATGATAAGGTGATGCAATCCTATGGTTAACATTGTATTTAGCTAGGAGTTTACGGAAAGCACCATGAATAAAATGTGAACCACCATCAGTCATTAAATATCTAGGGACTCCAAACCTCGGGAAGATAACATATTTAAGCATTTTAATAGAAGTGTTATGATCAGCACTACTAGTTTGAATAGCTTCTACCCACTTAGTAACGTAATCAACAGCAAATAGAATATGAGTATACCCATTAGAGGAAGGAAAAGGTCCCATATAATCAAAGCCCCAAACATCAAATGGTTCAATAGCAAGTGAATAATTCATAGGCATTTCCTGACGTCTACTAATATTACCAATTCTTTGACATTCATCACAAGAAAGGACATACTTACGAGCATCTTTGAAATAGTAGGCCGATACGTCTCCAATGTATCTATAATTTTTTATTGTTCCATGATATAATATTATCATTCTAGGATACTTTTTGAGTATTTATTTACCAATTTATATTATTTTTTAGCACTAACCTATTGACCCAGTGCCCAGTGACAGTTGTTGTTTTCTGCATCTTTTTGGCTTTTCAAGTTTACAGTACCAAACGAAGTCCAATTGCCCCGAAACGTTTATATGATTTTTTCTGGACCAAAAGAATACCTGGAAGCTTCAGGAGGAGACCAGAGGCACAAGCCAACAGGGCGCACCCAGGGGGGTCGGCGCGCCCTGATGGCTTGTCCCTCCCTGGTGGGTCTCCCGACCCCGTTCTCTGGCCTATAAATTCTCATATATTCCAAAAACCCTAAGGAGCACCCCGAAACACTTTTTCCGCCGCCGCAAGTCTCTGTTCTGCCGCGATCCCATCTGGAGCCCTGTTCCGGTGTCCTGCCGGAGGGGGGATCTATCACGGAGGGCCTCTACATCATCCTTGTTGCTCCCATGGTGATGTGTGAGTAGTTCACCACAGACCTACGGATCCGTAGTTAGTACCTAGATGGCTATCTCTCTCTCTTGATCTTCAATACAATGATCATCGCATCCTCGCTTTGATCTATCCGGTGTAATTCTTTTGTATGGTGCGTTTGTTGGGATCCGATGAATTGTGGGTTTATGTTCAGATTATTCATGAAAAGTATTTGAGTCACCTCTGAAATATATTATGATTATTATTTGCATGATCATTATAGCTTCGTAAATCTCTTTAATCTATTGAAATAGTTTGGCCAACTAGATTGATATTTCTTTCGTGAGAGGGGTGTGTTGTAGCGGGTTCAATCTGGCGGTGCTCTATATCCCATTGACAGAAAGGGACAAGACACGTCTTTGTATTGTTGCCACTAAGGATAAAATGATGGGGTTATTTCATATTAATTGAATTCTCTTTGTCTACATCATGTCATTGTTCTCCAAGAATTACTCTGTTTTACTTAATACTCTAGATGCATGCTGGATAGCGGTAGATGGGTGGAGTAATAGTAATAGGTGCAGGTAGGAGTCGGCCTATTTGCTTATGGACGTGATGCCTATATATATATGATCATTGTCGTGAATATGAACATAACTATGTGCTTTTCTATCAATTGTCCATCCGTAATTTGTTTACCCACCTTATGCCTAGTACATGACAGATGCCATTAGGGAAAACTATGCCCCCCCCCCGGGTCTATTCGCTTATATATTTACAAACGCTTTCAATACCTTGCTGCCATTTATTTGCTTTTATTTTATTTTGCAATTTACAATTATCTACTATCATCTACACACTTCATTTGCTTGCAAATAACGAGTCCAAGGGGATTGACAACCCTCTTGCCCGCGTTGGGTGGAAGTGTTTGCTCTTTTGTGTGCATTCACTGAAGACGGTGGTTGACCGTTACTCCTATTGGTTCGATGAACCTTGGTTCTTAACTGAGGGAAATACTTATCCGTATTCTGCTGCAATAGCTCATTCCTCTTCACAGAAAACCCAACGCATATCACAAGTATCATAGGCCAATAAAAACTAGATTGTAATACCTTGTGTGCAGTTTTGTCACCAGCATGGTGTCCTCCGTAGGCCTCGGAGTGACACTTCCGTAGGATCTGTCCATATTCATGCTCAGGTACCCAACATCTAATAACACCATCTACTCCTTCTTTATAAAGATGTGGGTCATCCCAAAAGTAATGTCTTAAATCATAGAAAAACTTTTTCTTTTGTTGGTAGGTGAAACTAGGCGGTATATATTTAGCAACAACGTAATTAGCATAATCCGCATACCAAGGAGTACTATGGGAAGCATTTATAATAGCAAGTTGCTCATCAGGAAAATTGTCATCAATAGGCAGTGGGTCATCAAGAACAATTTCCATCCTAGACAAATTATCTGCTATGGGGTTTTCAGCTCCCTTCCTATCCACAATATGTAGGTCAAACTCTTGAAGTAAAAGCACCCACCTAATCAGCCAAAGCTTAGCATCTTTCTTTTCCATAAGGTATTTAATAGCAGCATGATCAGTGTGAATAGTAACTTTAGAATCAACAATATAAGGTCTAAACTTATCACATGCAAAGACAACTACTAAAAATTCCCTCTCAGTGGTAGCATAATTCTTTTGAGCGTTGTCTAGGTTCTTACTAGCATAATGAATAGCATTCAATTTCTTTTCTACTCTCTTCCCTAGAACAGCACCAACAACATAATCACTAGCATCACCCATAATTTCAAATGGTAAGTTCCAATCAGGTGGTTGAACAATAGGTGCAGAAATCAAGGCTTTCTTAAGTATTTCAAAGGCTTCTACACAATCATCATAAAAACAAAAGGAATATCTTTTTGAAGAAGATTAGTTAGTGGCCTGGAAATCTTTAATAAAACACATATAAAAACCAGCATGACCAAGAAAACTTCTTATACCTTTAATATCTTTAGGACATGGCATTTTCTCTATTGCATCAACTTTAGCTTTGTCTATCTGAATGACTCGTTCGGATATCTTATGCCCAAGTACTGTACCTTCATTCACCATAAAGTGACACTTCTCCCAATTCAAAAGAAGTTCTGTAAACGGGAAAGTCATCCATGAAAATCTCAACAATATTTTCACAAAAATCAGAGAATATAGTAGTCATACATCTTTGAAAGGTAGCAGGTGCATTGCATAAACCAAAAGACATATGTCTATAAGCATAAGTTCCAAAAGGGCAAGTGAAAGTAGTTTTCTCTTGGTCTTCTTTTGACACAGGTATTTGAGAGAAACCAGAATATCCATCAAGAAAACAAAAATGTGTGTGCTTAGATAGCCTTTCTAACATTTGATCGATAAAAAGCAAGGGGTAGTGATCCTTTCTAGTAGATTTGTTCAATTTATTGAAATCAATTACCATCCTATAACCAGTTACGATTCTTTGTGGGATAAGTTCATTTTTATCATTAGGAACAACAGTTATACCTCCTTTCTTAGGAACACAATGAACAAGACTTACCCATCTACTATCAGCAATAGGATAAATTATACCTGCCTCTAGAAGTTTTAGTATTTCAGTTCTTACCACTTCCTTTATCTTAGGATTTAAGCGTCTTTGATGATCAACGACAGGTTTAGCATCTGGTTCCATATTAATCTTGTGCTGACATAGAGTGGGACTAATGCCCTTAAGATCATCAAGAGTATATCCAATAGCAGCCCTTTGCTTCTTTAGAGTTTTAAGTAATCTCTTCTCTTCATGCTCTGAAAAGTTAGCACTAATAATGACAGGATATATCTTCTTTTCATCAAGATAAGCATATTTCAAAGTATGAGGTAATGTCTTCAACTCAAACACGGGATCTCCCTTGGGTGGAGGAGGATCCCCCAAAATATCAACATGCAAGTTAGGTTTAAGAATAGGAGTTTGTCTAAGAAATATATCATTTATCTCATTTCTTTCATTCATATGCATATCATTCTCATGGTCTAGCAAATATTGTTCTAGCGGATCAGTAGGAGGCACGGCAATGGAAGCAAGACCAATTATCTCATCCTTGCTAGGTAGTTCATTTTCATATTGTTTTCTACTGAACTTAGAGAAATTAAATTCATGAGACTCATCACCAAAGCTTACCTTGACCTTCTTAGTAACACAATTAATTTCAGCATTAACAATGTTCAAGAAAGGTCTACCAAATATAATGGGACAAAAACTATCTTGTTGTGAACCAAGTACTAGGAAATCCGTAGGGTACTTTACTTTTACACACAAGACCTCAACATCTCTAACAATCCCAGGTGGTGCAATGGTGTCTGAGTTTGCAAGTTTAATAGTGACATCAATATCTTCGATCTCAGAGGGTGCTATGTCATTCATAATTTCATGGTATAAGGTAAAAGGTATAGCACTAACACTAGCACCGATGTCGCATAAGCCATGATAACAATGATCCCCAATCTTAACAGAAACAACAGGCATGCCAGTAACTGGTTTATTTTTATCTAGCTCATCCTGCTTGTTTCTAACATATTTTGCAATTCTAGCAGCTTCATCAGAGAAATAGATAACCTGACCATCAATATTATCAGCTAAGAGATCTTTAACCATAGCAATATTAGGCTCAACCTTTATTTGTTCAGAGGGTTTAGGTGTTCTAATATAACTTTTATTAACCATAGTTGCAGCTTTAGCATGTTCCTTAATCCTAACGGGAAAAGGGGGTTTCTCAATGTAAGCGGTGGGCGCAACTGGATCATCATGATAAACAATTTTTTCCTCTTTAACTTTAACAGGTTCCTCTAATGGTTTTTCAATAGGTGGATGATATTTAAACCACTTCTCTTTAGGGATATCAATATGAGTATCAAATGATTCACAGAAAGAAGCTACTATCTCGGAGTCAAGCCCGTATTTATTGTTGAACTCATAGAAAGTATCAGTTTCCATAAAAGATTTAACACAATCAAACTTAAGCTTTATACCTGACTCTTTACCTTTGTCGAATTCCCAATCTTCATAGTTGCGTTTAATTCTTTCTAGAAGACCTCATTTGAATTCAATAGTCCTCTTCATGTAAGAACCAGTAGAAGACGAATCGAGTAGTAATTGATCATCATGAGAAAGTCGAGCATAAATTTTTTGTATAATCATTTCCCTTGAGAGCTCATGGTTGGGGCAAGTGTGCATCATAGATTTAAGCCTCCCCCAAGCTTGAGCGATGCTTTCTCCTTCACAAGGCCAGCAATTTTATATAAAGTTCTGATCACGATAGACTAGATGCATAGGATAAAACTTCTGATGAAATTCCAGCTTCAAGTGATTCCAGTTCCATCATCCAATATCATCCAATAGCATGTACCACATTAGTGTTTTTCCCTCCAAGGATAAAGGAAAAAACTTCTCCTTAACTTTGTCTCTAGATAAACCTGCAAGCTTAAACAATCCACAAATCTCATCTACATATATCAACTGGTAATCAGGATGAGTTGTACCGTCATAAGGATTAGCTAGCAGTTTCTCTACCATACCCGAAGGAATCTCATAATAAATATTTTCAGTAGGTTAAGTAGGTTGAGAGGCAACCTTTTCCACTTCCGTTCGAGCCGATGCTCCGAACAAGCCACTCAAAGGGTGACCGTCCATAGTAACAAGCAACAGTAAATTTTAGCATGTATCGAGAATGTTTCCTTACCAAGTTCCACTTACCAGAGGCGCTTCACTCCCCGGCAACGACGCCAGAAAATAGTCTTGATGGCCCACAAATATAGGGGACTAATCATAGTCCTTTCGATAAGTAAGAGTGTCGAACCGAACGAGGAGCAGAAGGAAATGATAAGCAGTTTTAAGTAAGGTATTCTCTGCAAGTGCTGCAAGTAACAGTGATAGGTAGTTTTCTAGTAAGGTAATTCGTAACAAGTGACAAGTAGCAATAGTAACAAAGGTGCAGCAAGGTAGCCCAATCCTTTTTATGGCAAAGGACAGGCCTGAAAGTACTCTTATATTAAGCAAGCGCTCCCGAGGACACATGGGAATTTATGTCTAGTCATGTTCATCATGTTGAGTTGATTCGCGTTTGTTACTTTGATAATTTGATATGTGGGTGGACCGGTGCTAAGGTGTTGTTCTTACTTGAACAAACAACCTACTTATGATTACCCCCTCTCGCAATCATCCACAACTACGAAAGAAGAATTAAGGTAAATCTAACCATAGCATGAAACATGTGGATCCAAATCAGCCCCTTATGAAGTAACGCATAAACTGGGGTTTAAGCTTCTGTCACTCTCGCAACCCATCATATACTTGTTACTCCACAATGCCTTCCCTTAGGCCCATAACATGGTGAAGTGTCGTGTAGTCAACGTTCACACGACACCATTAAGAGAAGCAACAACATACACATCATCAAAATATCGAACGAATACCAACTTCACATGATTCCTTATAGCAAGACTTCTCCCATGTCCTCGGGAACAAAAGTAACTACTCACACACCATTGACATGGCTTGAGACTGCATCGGTATTTCCCCAAAGAGAAAGGAATGATGCAGCACAGCGACGGTAAGTATTTCCCTTGGTTATGAAACCAAGGTATCGAACCAGTAGGAGGATCACACAACACTATGTAAACAGCACGTGCACACAAAGAACAAATACTTGCAACCCGACACAAAAGGGAGGTTGTCAATCTCTCCATGGTAAAAAGATAGATTAGGTTGTGATAGATTGGATAGATAGATCTCGCAAGAACACAAAATAAAAGAGGCAAATAAAAAGTGCAGCAAGGTATTTTTGGGTTTTTGGAATAATAGATCTGAAAACAAAAGTGGCAAAAAAATAGATCGGAAAGCAATATGTTGGAAAAGTAGACCCGGGGACCGTAGGATTCACTAGTGGCTTCTCTGGTGAGTATAGCACATGGTGTGTGAACAAATTACTGTTGGGCAATTGATAGAAGATCAAATAATCATGACGATATCCAAGGTGTCGGCGTACGACACCTATGGGATCGCGTGGATCCCTTTTATGGTTCGGCAGGGAAAAAGGCGTGCACAAAGAGCAGATCCAGCGATCAACGCGAGGGATTTTTACCCAGGTTCGGGCCGCTGAGAAGCGTAAAACCCTACTCCTGCTTTAGTGTATTGTAAGTCTCTGAAATCTAGCTCCAGGAGCGCTATGTGATGAACAGTACACAGCCGCTACGCGTCTATCTGGGCCAGAAGGTCCTCCCCCTATAGCTACGCCTTGGGCCTCCTTTTATATGTCAAAGGGGTCACCAACAGTGGCGCACAGTACATACAAGAGGTGTAAAGTTGCTACAGCGTTATCATACCTAATCCTGACGACTTAGGACAAACGCATTAAATGCTCCGTTTAGGTGTCCCTTAGCTTCTTGGGGACGGGAAAAGAGCCCGTCCCATCAGCACCGCTTAACCCCATCCGCCGCTAATGCCATGACACGCATCCAGGAGGACAAACCCCGTCTGACAGGCTGGTCGCTGCACTGGAGCGATGACAGGGTGGCGAGGTCTTGCCGGGTGCGAATCTTGTCGGGTGTTCGCTAGCCATCCCGACAAGCATCTTGCCGGGATCCCAGCCTTCGGTCTTCTGTCTTCTGATTATTGACTTGAATACTTTCTCGACATTCTTGCACTCGCATTCGGCTATCCCCCGGCAGGCCTTGCCGCTGATGTGGCTACAATCGTCCGTGCACAAGTATGGGGTACTAAAAGACCCAAACTTTAGTACACCGACAGGAGCCCCCGGGCCTAGGCCATACACGGGTGCGAGGCGTTGTTGGGATAGGCCCAAATAGTGCACGGGCATGCGTGGCAGGAGTCAGCTGTTGTAATCATTCCGCTTACTGCGCCCCCCACGACGCACATTGAATGCGTGACGTGGGATACGTGCGCGGAGCGGCCGTAATAGCAGCGCGCTCGCAAAAGCGTTTTCATACTGACTAGTGAAGAGGCAGCCTCGCGCCTTCCCCATAAAAAGGAATCCACAGAGGCGCTTGCTCATTTACCTCCTGTCCTTTCCAATCTGGAAACCGCCGTCGTCTCCTTCTTCGGGCTCGAAACAGGGCCTCTCCCACTCATCCGCCGCCTCCACGCCCTCACCATCCTCGGCCTCTGCTCCCACAGCCGCCATGCCGCCCAAGGTGAGCAAGGGCAAGGAGGTGAAAGCCGCCATCCCGGAGAGCGAACTGGTGAAGATGCGGAGGAAGCACGTCGTCTTCACTCCGGCGCTCGATGCGAGCGCTCTGAAGGACCGATACCTGTGCATGTGGGCGAGGGAGACGAAGGCTCATCCTGCTACTCGCGTGAGCCTAGCTTCCTCCGAGGGTGGCCCAGATAAATTCCCCTTCTTTGCCGACTACTTTTACTGCGGGCTCTGTCCCCCGTTTTCTGATTTCTTCATCGACATCATATACACAAACGGCTTCCATCTCTTGGATTTTACGCCGAATGCCGTGACATGCATGTCAGTCTTTGCCCATCTTTGTGAATTTTTTGCCGGAGTAGTCCCCAACACAGCCCTCTTCCGCAACTATTTCGTTCCCCGTATTCAAAAGGGAGAGGCCCTTTCTGGTTCTATCACCTGGATTCCAAGATCATGGAACAAAGAGATATACCCAGACGGGGTCTACTGCGAGAAGTGGGAAGAATGGCGGGCCAAGTGGTGCTGGATTCAGGAGAAAGACCCTCAGCCCTTCGGCTTGCCTCGACGAACAAAAATGGCGCGCGGTAATGACTGGAGCGCCCTCGATCCTCAAGATGAGAAGCTCACAATTGTAATTACTAGGATCCACCGCCTCAGAGTTGCCGGGCTCACAATAGAAATGATTGGCGCTGATTTCCTTTGCCGGCACATCACCCCTCTGCAGAACAAAGGGAGACCTGCCTGGGAGTTCCGGAATGCGGCAGATATCATGAGGCTGCGCCCTGGTCTGAATAACAACTTGACGGTCATGCAGCACACAGCTCTCTGCCACAAACTGTTCAGGCTTGACGCGAGATACAAGTTGCCGTCTAGCGTAATTCCTTTATGCAACAACTCCGCCTTGGCCTCAATCATCGCCATGATGCCGGTGTGTGATGCTCACGGCCTTGACGGAACTTGGGATGAGCCATCCGCAGAGCAGGCACAAGAATTCTTTGACAACTTGTCGGAGAGGGCCATCCGGGAAGAAACGAACCTCATCCGCCCCACCACTGAGGAAGAGGTGGCGTATATCGCTAGCAGGGTGGAAGAGGCGAATCTTGCCGCGCAGGCCGGCAGCGCTGGCTTCACGGAAGGGGAAACCAGTGAAGAAGAAGTGATGTCAGAGGAAAAACTTGCCGGGCAGGGCGAGGTTGCCGGAGAGCAGAGTGGCACAGCTGCCGGGGGCCCTTCTGCTGAAGATACAGCTGAGGAGCAGCTGCACGAGGAGCCCCCAGCTCCCGAGAAGAAGAAGAAGCGTGTTCTTCGAAAGGCCACCTCTGGTGCGTCAACCCACCAACCTTCTGCTTCTGTCGTAGCCAAGCGACCCAGGACCACTCCTTCACCTCCTCACACGGACACTGTGGCGGAAGTTGACTTCGACCTCTCCGCCTTTAGCTCGGAAGGAGAAGAGTAAGGGTCCTGTCACATCCTTTATCTTCTGGATTTATGGTTTTGCTTAACTTGTTTGCCTTGCTTTGGCATGTCCCCGCAGAGATACGGAAACGTTGGCGCAAAGGATGGTGAAGAAGGCGAGGACTTCAACACCACAGGTGCGCCAGAGCCGATCACCATCAGCCCGGAGCCCAGCCCACGACGCGGTCCCCGACGCAGCCCCCAGCGTGAGTTCACTACTCACTTTCCGCTAGCAAGTGTCGGGGTGCGTATCTTCACTACTGACATCACCGGGCTTGTAGGAGAGGAGCTGCAACAAGGAGCACCATCAGAAGCCATCCCTAACGTGCCGCCTCCGTCATCCATGCCGCCCAGAGATGAATCTCCGGAAAGGGTTTCCACTAGCGAGCTCATTCGCGTTGAAGAGGAGCCAGCAAGCGCGGGCGCGGCAGGCGCGGGCTCTGGTGGTCCTACTTCGGCAACTGGTGTTGCCGGGAAAGGAGAAGCCACCTCTCAACAGCTCGACACAGGTAAACCGTTTGCCTCAGAATACTTGTCATTCTGTCTTTCTTTTTGTCTTCTTGAACTTCCACTTCAGCCTTATCTTGTTTGTTTTCTTGACCTTCAGATCTTCCTTCGACGGAACACATGGATGTTGATGCCATTATCGAGGAGACCGCCAGGGATGCTGCCGCCGAGGCCGACAGAGATGCCGCTGACGAGGCCGCCAAGGATGCTGCCAATGAGGCCGCCAAGGCCGCACAGGAAGAGGCCACCAAGGAGTCAGCTGAGAGGGCCGGCAAGGAGACTGGTGACCATACTGACGGCATTCCTGCCGCAGGAGCGCTTGGCGCTACACCGGTTGCTACTTCTCGAGCATGCGGTGGTTTCCGTGAAGAGGAACGGCTGATGCAGCAAAGTAGATAAGTATTTCCCTCAGTTGTTGAGAACCAAGGTATCAATCCAGTAGGAGATACAAGCAAGTCCCCAATAGATGTACCTACACAAAGAATCAAACACTTGCACCCAACGCTATAAAGGGGTTGTCAATCCCTTCACGGTTACTTGCAAGGATGAGATCTGATAGAGATAGATAGAATAGATTGCTTGAACGGAAAGTAAAACAAAAGTAAAAATAATGCAGCAAGGTATTTTTGGTATTTTTGGTTTTAGATCTGAAAGTATAAGATGGAAAATAGACCCGGGGGGCATAGGTTTCACTAGAGGCTTCTCTCATGATGGCAAGTATTACGGTGGGTGAACAAATTATTGTCGAGCAATTGATAGAAAAGCGAATAATTATGAAGATATCCAAGGCAATGATTATGCATATAGGTATCACGTCCGTGTCAAGTAGACCGAAACGATTCTGCATCTACTACTATTACTCCACACATCGACCGACTCCTGCCTGCATCTAGAGTATTAAGTTCATGAAGAACAGAGTAACGCATTAGGTAAGATGACATGATGTAGAGGGATAAACTCAAGCAATATGATGAAAACCCCATCTTTTTATCCTCGATGGCAACAATACAATACGTGCCTCGCTACCCCTACTTTGTCACTGGGTGAGGACACCGCAAGATTGAACCCAAAACTAAGCACTTCTCCCATTGCAAGAATTGCCAATCTAGTTGGCCAAACCAAACCAATAACTCGAAGAGACTTGCAAAGATATGAAATCATGCATATAAGAATTCAGAAAAGACTCAAATAATATTCATAGATAATCTGACCATAAACCCACAATTCATCGGATCTCGACAAACACACCGCAAAAGAGTATTACATCGGATAGATCTCCATGAAGATCATGAAGAACATGGTATTGAAGAGCAAAGAGAGAGAAGAAGCCATCTAGCTACTAGCTATGGACCCGAAGGTCTGTGGTGGACTACTCACGCATCATCGGAGGGGCAATGGAGTTGATGTAGATGCCCTCCGTGATCGAATCCCCCTCCGGCAGATTACCGGAGAAGGCTCCAAGATTGGATCTCACGGGAACCGAGGCTCCTGGCGGCGGAAAAGTGTTTTCGTGGCTCTTTTTGGTATCCAGGGAATATTTGTGAATTTATAGGCCGAAGAATAGGGTTGGAGGAGCTGCCGTGGGGCCACAAGCCAGGGGGCGCCCCCCCTAGGGCGCGCCCCTGTGGCTTGTCGCCACACGGTGGCTCCCCTGCCTTGGTCTCCAAGTCCTCTGGGTTGCTTCTGGTCCAAGAAAAATTATTCCGAAGATTTTATTCCGTTTGGACTCCGTTTAATATTCCTTATCTGCAATACTCAAAAACAAGGAAAAACAGAAACTGGCACTAGGCTCTAGATTAATAGGCTAGTCCCAAAAATAATATAAAATAGCATATTAATGCATATAAAACATCCAAAACAAATAATATAATAGCATGGAACAATAAAAAATTATAGATACGTTGGAGACGTATCAAGCATCCCCAAGCTTAATTCCTGCTCGTCCTCGAGTAGGTAAATGATAAAAACAGAATTTTTGATGTGGAATGCTACCTAACATATTTATCCATGTAATATTCTTTATTGTGGCATGAATATTCAGATCCGTAAGATTCAAAACAATAGTCTAATATTGACATAAAAACAGTAATACTTCGAGCACACCAACAAGGCAATTGTGTCCTTTCGAAATAACATGGCCTTAGAAAGTTATCCCTACAAAATCATATGGTCTGGCTATGCTCCATCTTCCCCACACAAAGTATCTAAATCATGCACAACCCCGATGAACAAGTCAAGCAATTGTTTCACACTTTTTGTGTTCTCAAACCTTTTCAACTCTCACACAATACATGAGCGTGAGCCATGGATATAGCACTATAGGTGGAATAGAATATGGTGGAGGTTGCAAGGAAAAAGGGAGAAGATAGTCTCACATCAACTAGGCGTATCAATGGGCTATGGAGATGCCCATCGATAGATATCAATGTGAGTGAGTAGGGATTGCCATGCAACAAATGCACTTAGAGCTATAAGTGTATGAAAGCTCAAAAAGAAAACTAAGTGGTTGTGCAAGATGAAATTCCACTAGTTATATGAAAGTGACAAAATAGGAGACTCTCTATCATGAAGATCATGGTGCTACTTTAAAGCACAAGTGTGGAAAAAGATAGTAGCAATTGTCCTTTCCCTCTTTCTCTCATTTTTTTTTGGTGGGCATCTCTGGCCTCTTTTTTTTTATTTGGGCTTCGCTGGCCTCTTTTATTTTTTGTAAAGTCCGGATACTCATCCCAACTTGTGAGGGAGTCATGGCTTCCATCATCCTTTTCTCACACGGGACAATACTCTAATAATGAAAATCATCACACTTTTATTTACTTACAACTCAAAAAGAAAATTACAACTCGATACCTAGAACAAAATATGACTCTATATGCAAGATGAAAGTGATGGTGCATGTCATGAAAAACGGAACAGTGGAAGTTGCATGGCAATATATCTCGGAATGGCTATGGAAATGCCATAATAGGTAGGTATGGTGGCTGTTTTGAGGAAATATATGGTGGCTGTTTTGAGGAAATATATGGTGGCTGTTTTGAGGAAGGTGGGTTTGATGTACCGGCGAAAGTTGCGCGGTACTAGAGAGGCTAGCAAAGGTGGAAGGGTGAGAGTGCGTATAATCCATGGACTCAACATTAGTCATAAAGAACTCACATACTTATTGCAAAAGTCTATTAGTTATCAAACAAAGCATTAGACGCATGCTCCTAGGGGAGAGGTTGGTAGGAGTTAACCATCGCGCGCTCCCGACCCTCACACAAAGGTTGACAATCATTAAACAAATCATGCTCCGACTTCGTTACATAACGGTTCACCATACGTGCATGCTACGGGAATCACAAACTTCAACACAAGTATCTCTTCCAATTCACAACTACTCACTAGCATGACTCTCATATTACCATCTCTATTATCTCAAAACTATATGCAAGGAATCAAACTTCTCATAGTATTCAATGCACTTAATATGAAAGTTTTTATTATATCCCTCTTGGATGCCCATTATATTAGGACTAAATTCATAACCTCAACAAATTACCATGCTGTTTTACGAAACTCTCAAAATAATATAAGTGAGGTACGAGAGTTCAATAATTTCTATAAAATATAACACCACCGTGCTCTAAAAAGATATAAGTGAAGCACTAGAGCAACATTGCCTAGCTCAAAAGATATAAGTGAAGCACATAGAGTATTCTAATAAATTCACGATTCAGCGTGTCTCTCTCAAAAAGAATGTGTGCAGCAAGGATGATTGTGGCAAATTAAAAAGCAAATACTCATATCATACAAGACGCTCCAAGCAAAACACATATCATGTGGTGAATAAAAATATAGCCTCAAGTAAATTTACCGATGGATTGAAGACGAAAGAGGGGATGCCTTCCGGGGCATCCCCAAGCTTAGGCTTTTTGGTATCCTTGAATATGGCTTGGGGTGCCTTGGGCATCCCCAAGCTTAGGCTCTTGCCACTCCTTATTCCATAGTCCATCAAATCTTCACCCAAAACTTGAAAACTTCACAACACAAAACTCAACAGAAAACTCATGAGATCCGTTAGTATAAGAAAAATAAATCACCACTTTAGGTACTGTTGTGAACTCATTATTTATTTATATTGGTGTAATATCTACTGTATTCTAACTTCTCCATGGTTCATACCCCCCGATACAACCCATAGATACATCAAAATAAGCAAACAACACAAAGAAAACAGAATCTGTCTAAAACAGAACAGTCTGTAGCAATCTATAGACTTCGAATACTTATGTAACTCCAAAAATTCTGAAAAATTAGGAAAACCAGGGAAATTTGTATATAAATCTTGTGTAAAAAAATTCAGATCCAATTGACGCTCTGGTGAATTTATAAAATTCCTGGACTGAGCGCAAAGTTTCTGTTTTTCAGCAAAACCAAATCAACAATCACCGTAAACCATCCCAAAGGTCTTACTTGGCACAAACACTAATTAAAACAATAAAACACAATTACTACAGAGGTAATAATGTGTAAATCACTCAAAAAACAGAAACAAAAACAGAAATAAAATTGGGTTACCTCCGAACAAGCGCTATTGTTTAACTCCCCTAGCTAGGCATAATGATTTCAATGATGCTCACATAAAAAGTAGTAATTGAAATATGCAAAAGAGCATCATGAATCTCATGAAAAACAAATTTAAGTCTAACCCACTTCCTATGCATAGGGATTTTGTGAGCAAACAATTTATGGGAACAAGAATCAACTATCATAGGAAGGCAAAACAAGCATAACTTCAAAACTTTGAACACATAGAGAGGAAACTTGATATTATTGCAATTCCTACAAGCATATGTTCCTCCCTCATAATAAATTTCAGTAGCATCATGAAGGAATTCAACAATATAACTATCACATAAATCATTCTTTTCATGATGCACGAGCATGCAATCATCATAATGAATTTGCTCATCAAAACTTGGGGGACAAAAAATATCATCTTCATCAAACATAGCATCCCCAAGCTTGTGGCTTTGCATATCATTAGCATAATTGACATTAATAGAATTTATAGTAACATCATTGCAATCATGCTTTTCAATCAAGGAGCTATCATGAATCACCTTATAAATTTCTTCTTTCAACACTTCATCAAAATTTTCAGATTCATGATTTTCAAACAAAACTTCATAGAGATAATCAAGTGCACTCAACTCACTAGCAATTGGTTCATCATAATTTGGCCTTTTCAAAAGATTAGCAAGTGGATGAGGATCCATATCAATAGATTTTTAGCAAGCGAAGATGCAAGCAAATAGAAGGCACATGGCAACACAAGCAAACAAAAAGAGATCCAGCGAGAAAAAGGCGAATAAAACGGCAAATTGGTGAAGTGGGGGAGAGGAAAACGAGAGGCAAATGGCAACTAGAGTAAATGCAAGAGATGAGTTTGTGATGGGTACTTGGTAGGCTTGATGTAGATCTCCCCGGCAACGGCGCCAGAAATCCTTCTTGCTACTTCTCGAGCATGCGTTGGTTTCCGTGAAGAGGAACAGGTGATGCAGCAAAGTAGATAAGTATTTCCCTCAGTTGTTGAGAACCAAGGTATCAATCCAGTAGGAGATACAAGCAAGTCCCCAATAGATGTACCTACACAAATAATCAAACACTTGCACCCAACGCTATAAAGGGGTTGTCAATCCCTTCACGGTTACTTGCAAGGATGAGATCTGGTAGAGATAGATAGAATAGATTGCTTGAACGGAAAGTAAAACAAAAGTAAAAATAATGCAGCAAGGTATTTTTGGTATTTTTGGTTTTAGATCTGAAAGTATAAGATGGAAAATAGACCCGGGGGGCATAGGTTTCACTAGAGGCTTCTCTCATGATGGCAAGTATTACGGTGGGTGAACAAATTACTGTCGAGCAATTGATAGAAAAGCGAATAATTATGAAGATATCCAAGGCAATGATTATGCATATAGGCATCACGTCCGTGTCAAGTAGACCGAAACGATTCTGCATCTACTACTATTACTCCACACATCGACCGACTCTTGCCTGCATCTAGAGTATTAAGTTCATGAAGAACAGAGTAACGCATTAGGTAAGATGACATGATGTAGAGGGATAAACTCAAGCAATATGATGAAAACCCCATCTTTTTATCCTCGATGGCAACAATACAATACGTGCCTCGCTACCCCTACTTTGTCACTGGGTGAGGACACCGCAAGATTGAACCCAAAACTAAGCACTTCTCCCATTGCAAGAATTGCCAATCTAGTTGGCCAAACCAAACCAATAACTCGAAGAGACTTGCAAAGATATGAAATCATGCATACAAGAATTCAGAAAAGACTCAAATAATATTCATAGATAATCTGAACATAAACCCACAATTCATCGGATCTCGACAAACACACCGCAAAAGAGTATTACATCGGATAGATCTCCATGAAGATCATGAAGAACATGGTATTGAAGAGCAAAGAGAGAGAAGAAGCCATCTAGCTACTAGCTATGGACCCGAAGGTCTGTGGTGGACTACTCACGCATCATCGGATGGGCAATGGAGTTGATGTAGATGCCCTCTGTGATCGAATCCCCCTCCGGTAGATTACCGGAAAAGGCTCCAAGATTGGATCTCACGGGAACCGAGGCTCCTGGCGGCGGAAAAGTATTTTCGTGGGTCTTTTTGGTATCCAGGGAATATTTGTGAATTTATCGGCCGAAGAATAGGGTTGGAGGAGCTGCCGTGGGGCCACAAGCCAGGGGGGCGCGCCCCTGTGGCTTGTCGCCACACGGTGGCTCCCCTGCCTTGGTCTTCAAGTCCTCTGGGTTGCTTCTGGTCCAAGAAAAATTATTCCGAAGATTTTATTCCGTTTGGACTCCGTTTAATATTCCTTATCTGCAATACTCAAAAACAAGGAAAAAACAGAAACTGGCACTAGGCTCTAGATTAATAGGTTAGTCCCAAAAATAATATAAAATAGCATATTAATGCATATAAAACATCCAAAACAAATAATACAATAGCATGGAACAATCAAAAATTATAGATACGTTGGAGACGTATCACCGGTCACAGAGCCCCCAGCCGCCGGTGAGGCGAGTGTCGAGGATCAACCGTCAACATCCGGCGCCCCTCCGTCAAGCAAATACCTCAAGGTTGGCGATAACCTATTCGTCAGCATACCAGGAACGGCAAGCATTGGGGTGCCAACTGAAGGGGAAATCTTTGACGAAGACGTCATCGCCGCTGCTGGGCTCAAGATTGTCGACGAGCCACGCCCCAGCAGCAGCAAATCCGAAGAAGAAAAGCTCCTCCAGGCCATGAGCAACAACTTTCAGAAGCTCCAAGTGCTTCACCGCGCCCGGAAAGAGAAGCTGGATTCCAAGGCAGCAGTTGTTGAAGCAGCGGAGGTAGATTTCCAGAAGCGCGTCGAGGAAACACAAATCTGGTACGCTGAGGCCTTTCAGGAGCTAAAGGAAGCCGTCGATGCTGCCGGAGCTGCAGAGGCCGCCAAGAACAAACTGGAGCAGAAGGTGAAGAGGCTGGAAGCAGATCTTGAGGATCACGGCAAGGAGCTCCCGACACTCAAAGCCAAAAGAGAGAAGACTCTCTACAGCTTGGCGGAGATACAAATTGCCATGTCCGACAAGATCAAGCAGCTCTCCTCAGCCAATGACTCTATCGCTGATGTGAAGCTGAAGCTGACCACGCTGGAGGAGACTCTTGAGATCGTCAAGGCTCGCGAGAAGACCCCGATCAAAGACCTCCAAAACGAGAAGAACTTGCTCAAAAGTGCTGTTGCCACCTATAATGACTTCGAGAAAGGCGTCAAGATCTGGACTGAACGCCTTGTCGATGTTGCAGAAAGGCTTGCCGTAGAACTATCCTCCATGGGCCTGCAGAACTTCGGGTATTCTTCTGATGAGAGAGTGTCTCCGAGCGCCAAGGTGACCTTGTTCTTCGAGGGCATGATCGACGCGCTCAAGCTACTCCACTCTGATCGAGCAACCCATCTGGCCAACGAATCCCGCAAACTCTGCCGGGTCGTTCTCCGCAAGGTGCTCATCAAAGTGGTGCACAAGAACCCTGGCATCAACCTCACCAACGTCCTCGACACCTTGCCGAAGAATGTAGACCTCAAGGCACTCGAGGAGCTTGTCGCGCCCATCGTCGACAAGGTGGGTCTAGTCAAGAGGATTGAAGGCGAGCGCAGAGACTAGCTGCTTCACTTCTCGTTGTCGCCACCATTCCATGCCAAAGACAATTTTGTCTTATGTTAGAATCGCGGCAACTATTAATGTAATATAATTGGTTGTGTTTCAAATTAATGCATGCTATTCCTCTTGTCTGATTTCTTTCTGTATGGAAAAAACCCTACGCTTATTGGGAACTTGACGGCGCGCACACCCTTGCCGCGAGCGCTTTGAGGAACGGATCCTTAGCAGCCTGGTGGAGGTGCCGCTACCGGCAAGATACCTTGGCGTTTTCAGTGCAGCCACTTAAGCTGTTGAGCGGACTCGAAACAAAGTAAGGGCGCAACCGATCATGACAAGGTTCCTTCGCGTGCAGGTTTTCCATACAAAAGTCGAAATCGTCCAAGAAAAATAACTTAATAGTGAAAAAATTACTTAGAGTTTTGCAACTTAGCTTTCCGTTGCTGTACTCCTTTCTGCAAGATGTCAACCTTGAACGTCGCCTGTCGGTATCCATACCATCACCCCCCCCCCCCCCCCCGGGCAAACTTGCACGCGAGGGAACCTTCTGGCCAGATGGGTTGCTCGATCAGAGTGGAGTAGCTTGAGCGCATCGATCATGCCCTCGAAGAACAAGGTCACCTTGGCGCTCGGAGACACTCTCTCATCAGAAGAATACCTGAAGTTCTGCAGGCTCATGGAGGATAGTTCTGCGGCAAGCCTTTCTGCAACATCGACAAGGCATTCAGTCCAGATCTTGACGCCTTTCTCGAAGTCATTATAGGTGGCAGCAGCACTTTTGGGCAAGTTCTTCTCGTTTTGGAGGTCTTTGATCGGGGTCTTCTCGCGAGCCTTGACGATCTCAAGAGTCTCTTCCAGCGTGGTCAGCTTCAGCTTCAGATCGGCGATAGAGTCATTGGCTGAGGAGAGCTGCTTGATCTTGTCGGACATGGCAATTTGTATCTCCGCCAAGCTGTAGAGAGTCTTCTCTATTTCGGCTTTGAGTGTCGAGAGCTCCTTGTCGTGATCCTCAAGATCTGCTTCCAGCCTCTTCACCTTCTGCTCCAGTTTGTTCTTGGCGGCCTCTGCAGCTCCGGCAGCATCGACGGCTTCCTTTAGCTCCTGAAAGGCCTCAGTGTACCAGATTTGTGTTTCCTCGACGCGCTTCTGGAAATCTACCTCCGCTGCTTCGACAACTGCTGCCTTGGAATCCAGCTTCTCTTTTCGGGCGCGGTGAAGCGCTTGGAGCTTCTGAAAGTTGTTGCTCGTGGCCTGGAGGAGCTTTTCTTCTTCGGATTTGCTGCTGCTGGTGCATGGCTCGTCGATAATCTTGAGCCCAGCAGCGGCGATGACGTCTTCGTCAAAGATTTCCCCTTCAGTTGGCACCCCAATGCTTGCCGTTCCTGGTATGCTGACGAATAGGTTGTCGCCAACCTTGAGGTATTTGCTTGACGGAGGGGCGCCGGATGTTGACGGTTGATCCTCGACACTCGCCTCACCGGCGGCTGGGGGCTCTGTGACCGGTGTAGCGCCAAGCGCTCCTGCGACAGGAATGCCGTCAGTATGGTCACCAGTCTCCTTGCCGGCCCTCTCAGCAGACTCCTTGGTGGCCTCTTCCTGTGCGGACTTGGCGGCAGCATCCTTGGCGGCCTCGTCAGCGGCATCTCTATCGGCCTCGGCGGCAGCATCCCTGGCGGTCTCCTCGATAACGGCATCAACATCCATGTGTTCCGTTGAAGGAAGATCTGAAGGCCAAGAAAACAAACAAGATAAGGCTGAGGTGGAAGTTCAACAAGACAAAAAGAAAGACAGAATGACAAGTATTCTGAGGCAAACGGTTTACCTGTGTTGAGCTGTTGAGAGGTGGCTTCTCCTTTCTCGGCAACACTAGTTGCCGAAGTAGGACCACCAAAGCCTGCGCTTGCCGGCTCCTCTTCAACGCGAATGAGCTCGCTAGTGGAAACCTTTGTCGGAGATTCATCTCTGGGCGGCATGGTTGACGGAGGCGGCACGTTAGGGATGGCTTCTGATGGTGCTCCTTGTTGCCGCTCCTCTCCTACAAGCCCGGTGATGTCAGTAGCGAAGATACACACCCCGACACTTGCCAGCGAAAAGTGAGTAGTGAACTCATGCTGGGGGCTGCGTCGGGGGCTGCGTTGAGGGCTTGACTCCGGGCTGTTGATGATGGGCTGCGGCGCACCTGCGGTGCTTGCCGGAGGCTCGTCGCCCGTTGAAGTCCTTGCCTTCTTCGCCATCATCTGTGCCAATGTTTCTGTGTCATCTCTGTGGAGACAGGCCAAAGCAAGACAAATTAGTTAAGTAAAACCGGAAATTCCGAAGTTAAAAGATGTGACAGGACCCTTACTCTTCTCTTTCCGGGCTAAAGGCGGAGAGGTCGAAGTCAACTTCCACCACGGTGTTCGTGTGAGGAGGTGAAGGAGTGGTCCTGGGTCGTTTGGCTGCGGCAGAAGAGGAAGGTTGGTGGGCTGAGGCACCAGAGGTGGCTTTCCGAAGAACACGTTTCTTCTTCTTCTCGGGAGTTGGGGGCTCCTCGTGCAGCTGCTCCTCGGCTGTATCTTCGGTAGAAGGGCCCCCGGCAGCTGTGCCACTCTGCTCTCCGGCAACCTCGCCCTGCCCAGCAAGTTTTTCCTCTGACATCACTTCTTCTTCACTGGCTTCCCCTTCCATGAAGCCAGCGCTGCCGGCCTCCGCGACAAGATTCGCCTCTTCCACCCTGCTGGCGATATACGCCACTTCTTCCTCAGTAGTGGGGCGGATGAGGTTCGTTTCTTCCCGAATGGCCCTCTCCGACAAGTTGTCAAAGAATTCTTGTGCCTGCTCTGCGGATGGCTCGTCCCAAGTTCCGTCAAGGCCATGAGCATCACACACCGGCATCATGGCGATGATTGAGGCCAAGGCAGAGTTGTTGCACAAAGGAATTACGCTAGCCGGCAACTTGTATCTCGCGTCAAGCCTGAATAGTTTGTGGCAGAGAGTTGTGTGCTGCATGACCGTCAAGTTGTTATTCAGACCAGGGCGCAGCCTCATGATATCTGCCACATTCCGGAACTCCCAGGCTGGTCTCCCTTTGTTCTGCAGAGGGGCGATGCGCCGGCGAAGGAAATCAGCGCCAATCATTTCTATTGTGAGCCCGGCAACTCTGAGGCGGTGGATTCTGGTAATTGCAATTGTGAGCTTCTCATCTTGAGGATCGAGGACGCTCCAATCATTACCACGCGCCATTTTTGTTCATCGAGGCAAACAGAATCGGCAGGGAAAAAGGCGTGCACAAAGAGCAGATCCAGCGATCAACGCGAGGGATTTTTACCTAGGTTCGGGCCGCTGAGAAGCGTAAACCCCTACTCCTGCTTTAGTGTATTGTAAGTCTCTGAAATCTAGCTCCAGGAGCGCTATGTGATGAACAGTACACAGCCGCTACGCATCTATCTGGGCCAGAAGGTCCTCCCCCCTGTAGCTATGCCTTGGGCCTCCTTTTATATGTCAAAGGGGTCACCAACAGTGGCGCACAGTACATACAAGAGGTGTAAAGTTGCTACAGCGTTATCATACCTAATCCTGACGACTTAGGACAAACGCATTAAATGCTCCGTTTAGGTGTCCCTTAGCTTCTTGGGGACGGAAAAAGAACCCGTCCCATCTGCACCGCTTAACCCCATCCGCCGCTAATGCCATGACACGCATCCAGGAGGACAAACCCTGTCTGACAGGCTAGTCGCTGCACTAGAGCGGTGACAGGGTGGCGAGGTCTTGCCGGGTGCGAATCTTGCCGGGTCTTCGCTAGCCATCCCGGCAAGCATCTTGCCGGGATCCCAGCCTTCGGTCTTCTGTCTTCTGATTATTGACTTGAATACTTTCTCGACATTCTTGCACTCGCATTCGGCTGTCCCCCGGCAGGCCTTGCCGCTGATGTGGCTACAACCGTCCGTGCACAAGTATGGGGTACTAAAAGACCCAAACTTTAGTACACCGACACAAGGCGATGATCATTATATAGGCATCACGTCCAAGATTAGTAGACCGAAACGATTCTGCATCTACTATTATTCCTCCATACATCGACCGCTATCCAGCATGCATCTAGTGTATTAAGTTCATGGAAAAACGGAGTAATGCAATAAGAACGGTGACATGATGTAGACAAGATCTATTCATGTAGGAATAGACCCCATCTTGTTATCCTTAATAGCAACGATACATGCGTGCCTCGCTGCCCCTTCTGTCACTGGGAGAGGACACCGCAAGATCGAACCCATCACAAAGCACCTCTTCCCATGGCAAGAAAAATCGATCTAGTCGGCCTAACTAAACCAAAGATTCGAAGAAGAAATACGAGGCTATAAGTAATCATGCATATAAGAGATCAAAGAAGACTCAAATAATATTTATAGATAGAAACTGATCATGAACTCAAAATTCATCGGATCCCAACAAACACACCGCAAAAGAGTTTACATCAAATAGATCTCCAAGAGACCATTGTATTGAGAATCAAAAGAGAGAGAGGAAGCCATCTAGCTACTGCCTACGGACCCGTAGGTCTATGGTGGACTACTCACGCATCATCGGAGAGGCACCAATGAGGATGATGAACCCCTCCGTGATGGTGTTAGATTGGATCTCGCAGTTCTGGAACTTGTGGCTGCTGGATGTATTTTTCGTCGACTCCTCTAGGGTTTCTGGAATATTTGGGTATTTATAGAGCTCAGAGTCAGTGGAGGGGGTTCCCGAGGCAGCCACAACCCATCAGGGCACGCCCGGGCCCCCTGGCATGCCCTGGTGGGTGGTGGGCGGCCTGGGCTCCCTCCTGGTTACTTCTTTGGCCCACTGGCCTTCTTTTGGTCCACAAAAATTCTCCAAAAAGTTTCGTCGCGATTGGACTCCGTTTGGTACTGATATTCTGCAAAGTAAAAAACAAGCAAAAACAGCAACTGGCACTATGTCAATAGGTTAGTCCCCAAAAATGATATAAATTTGCTATAAAATGATTCTAAAACATCCAAGATTGATAATATAACAGCATGGAACAAGCAAAAATTATAGATATGTTGGAGATGTATCAGCATCCCCAAGCTTAATTCCTACTTGTCCTCGAGTAGGTAAATGATAAAAACAGAATTTTTGATGTGGAATGCTGCCTAACATGTTCATCACATATTCTTTTCTTTTGTAGAATGGACATTTGGACTTTTAGATGGTTTAAAGCAATAGTCTAGTTTTGACATAAAGACTTTAATACTCAAGCATGCCAACAAGCAACCATGTCTTTCAAAATATCAACACTAAAGAAAGTTATCCCTAGCCCATCATGCTCAATCATTGATCCATTCATGAAACACACTCAAATATTAACTACACCCAATGCACAAGTATGATCATAGTGCCCCCTAGTTGGTGCTTTTATAAGAGAAGATGGAGACTCAAATTAAAAATAAAAATTGCATTAAGTAAATAGATAGGCCCTTCGCAGAGGGAAGTAGGGATTTGTAGAGGTGCCAGAGCTCAAAGTTCAAATTGAGAGAGAAAAATGTTTTGAGTGGCATGCCTTTCCTGTCAACGAAAACGACAAAGTAGTTCACAATACTTTCCATGCTAGATACATCATAGGCGGTTCCCAAACATAAAGTAAAGTTTATTCCTTTTTCCACCATTCTTTCACAATCCATGGCTAGCCGTATCCATGGTTGCCTTCCATACCAACATTTTCCAAGGAATTTATTATTTGACAACATAAAGTAAATTTCTTTTTTTTTCATTTCGGGACTGGGCATCCCTATTACCTCCGTACTCTCGTGCAATGAAAAGTGAATAAACACTCATCTTGAGAATAACACATCTAGCATGGAAAAATATTGGACACCCCCTACCGTTTCATGAGCGGTACGAGCACACAAAAAGGAAATTTATTTTGAAAATTAGAGATGGCACATACAAATTTGCTTAGAACGGCATGGAAATACCGCATATAGGTAGGTATGGTGGACTCATAAGGCAAAACTGGGTTTAAGGATTTTGGATGCACGGGTAGTATTTCTACTTAGTACAAGTGGAGGCTAGCAAATAGATTGAGAAGCAACCAATCAAGAAACGAAAATTGACATAAACGAGCATTAAGCATAACTAACACCGAATAATGCACCATAACTAGGATGTAATTTCATTGCATAACTATTGACTTTCGAACTTGCATAGGGAATCACAAACCTTAACACCAATATTCTTACTAAAGCATAATTACTCACTAACATGACTCACATATTACTATCATCATGTCTCAAAACTATTACAAGGAATCAAGTTTAATTTGTCCAATGATCTTCATGAAAGTTTTTATTATATCCCTCTTGAATATCTATCACTTTGGGACTAGTTTCATATATTGCCATTGCTTTTGACAAGCTCAAATAAATTTAAGTGAAGAACATGAGCATAAAAGTTTCATCTCTCAAAATAGTATAAGTGAAGCATGAGAGGGTTTCTTCAAAATTAACTAACTCTCAAATTAATCTAAGTGAAGCATGAGAGTATTCTTCAAAATTTCAAAGCACACCGTGCTCAAAAAGATATAAGTGAAGCACTAGAGCAATTCCATAGCTCAAAAAAATTAAGTGAAGCATATAGAGCAATTCTAACAAATCATAGCATAATTTTGGCTCTCTCAAATAGGTGTGTCCAGCAAGGATACTAGTGACAAACTAAAAATCAAAGCAAGCAAAGACTCAAATAATACAAGACGCTCCAAGCAAAGCTCATGATATGTGACGAATAAAAATATAGCTCCAAGTAAAATACCGATGGTCGTTAGAAGAAAGAGGGGATGTCACTCGGGGCATCCCCAAGCTTAGTTGCTTGTTTCTCTCTGGATATATCTTGGGGGTGTTGTAGCATCCCCAAGCTTAGGCTCTTTTCATTCCTTATTCCTTCATCCATCGTGATCTCACCCAAAACTTGAAAACTTCAATCACACAAAACTCAACAAAATTTTCGTGAGATCCGTTAGTATAATAAAGCAAATCACCACTTTAAGTACTGTTGCAAACTCACTCAAATTTTATTATTGCATTATACCTACTGTATTTTAACTTTACCATGGCTTATACCCTTCAATACAAACCATAGATTCATCAAAACAAGCACACAATGCAACGAAAACAGAATCTGTCTTAAACAGAATAGTCTGTAGTAATCTGTACTCTACCCATACTTCTGTAACTCTAAAAATTCTGAAAAATTAGGACAACGTAAAGAATTTGCATGGCAAAACTGTGTCAAGATTGCAGCTCATTATCATGCTCAAGTAACAAATGAAAATTCGTTCACTGGAGGTAAAGTTTCTATTTCAGATTCAGCATTGTTTCTACTCATCTTATGAATCATCCTAAAGGCTTTGCTTGGCACAAACACTAAATAAAACATAAAAAAACACAATCAGAACAGAGGCATAATTGTGTCAACACTCAAAAATAGAAAGAAAAAGCAGAAAATAATTTATTCATTGGGTTGCCTCCCAACAAGCGCTATCGTTTTACACCCCTAGCTAGGCATAAGGCATAGATTCAAGTATTGTCATCTTTGGTTTTTGTAGAGGTATTTTTATCAAGAAGTTTTGCAAATAAAACTTGAAACACATCATCCATAGAAACCTTAGCACTATTAAGTTGTCCATCTACGTACCCTCTTTGATTCCCGGCCACAATCTAAGAATATTGTTGATTAACATCATTGAAAACTTGTTGGATCATATCTAAAACGGAGACTTCCTTTTTAAGATTCTCATAAAAAAAATTGATTATTTCCAAGCAGATGTCTCAACATATAATCACTATTGTAAAGGATCTCTCCTATTACCAGTTTTTCACGGCTCATACCAAAGAAATCAAAAATCTCCCTAGCTTCTCGTACTATGTGATCAAATTCATTATGGAGAACCAGGGTGGCTAACTTCTTAGCTTTAGGATCCTTTATGACGGGTAGCTCATAAAACAATCTTTGCAAGGTAGTATGGGTACGAATAAACCTTTTTTCAAGTTTCAGAACTAGCGTTGAAATAGCTTCCGTATAAGTTTTAGTTCTTTTCAATATAGGAGTATCATCGAGAGTCAAATTTTCCAACGCAATTGAAAAATTCTTGGATAGTTTCTTTTCCTATAACGTACCCTTGACCAAAAACAAAAGTTTTAACATCCAGATTACCAGAACGTCCAATATTAGGAGTCCTGCCATCATCCATTTCTGCCATACCAAAATCACTCATGATGACAAGCAAACAAGAGATCTGACGAGAAAAAGGCAAACGAAAAAAGAGAGCGAATAAAATGGCAAATTTGGTGAAGTGGGGGAGAGGAAAGCGAGAGGAAAATGGCAAATAATGTAATTGCAAGGAGATAAGATTTGTGATTAGGAACCTGATAGATGTTGATGGTGTCTCCTCGGCGCCAGAGATTGGCATGTAGAAAAGACCGCTTCCTCCCCGGCAACGGCGCCAGAAATTCCTTTGGCGTGGCTTGAGACTGCGTCGGTATTTCCCAAAAGAAGAAGGGATGATGCAGCACAGCGACGGTTTCCCTCAGTTATGAAACCAAGGTATCAAACCAGTAGGAGGATCACGCAACACTATGTAAACAACACCTGCACACAAAGAACAAATACTTGCAACCCGACGCGAAAGAGAGGTTGTCAATCGCTCCACGGTAAAAAGATAGATTAGGTTGTGATAGATTGGATAGATAGATCTCGCAAGAACACAAAATAAAAGAGGCAAATAAAAAGTGCAGCAAGGTATTTTTGGGTTTTTGGAATAATAGATTTGAAAACAAAAGCGGCAAAAAGATAGATCGGAAAGCAATATGTTGGAAAAGTAGACCCGGGGGCGTAGGATTCACTAGTGGCTTCTCTCATGAGTATAGCACACGATGGGTGAACAAATTACTGTTGGGCAATTGATAGAAGATCAAATAATCATGACGATATCCAATGCGATTATCATTATATAGGCATCACGTCCAAGATTAGTAGACCGAAACGATTCTGCATCAACTACTATTACTCCACACATCGACCGCTATCCAGCATGCATCTAGTGTATTAAGTTCATGGAAAAACGGAGTAATGCAATAAGAACGGTGACATGATGTAGACAAGATCTATTCATGTAGGAATAGACCCCATCTTGTTATCCTTAATAGCAACGATACATGCGTGCCTCGCTACCCCTTCTGTCACTAGGAGAGGACACCGCAAGATCGAACCCATCACAAAGCACCTCTTCCCATGGCAAGAAAAATCGATCTAGTTGGCCTAACTAAACCAAAGATTCGAAGAAGAAATACGAGGCTATAAGTAATCATGTATATAAGAGATCAAAGAAGACTCAAATAATATTCATGGATAGAAACTGATCATGAATTCAAAATTCATCGGATCCCAACAAACACACCGCAAAAGAGTTTACATCAAATAGATCTCCAAGAGACCATTGTATTGAGAATCAAAAGAGAGAGAGCAAGCCATCTAGCTAGTGCCTACGGACCCGTAGGTCTATGGTGGACTACTCACGCATTATCGGAGAGGCACCAATGAGGATGATGAACCCCTCCATGATGGTGTTAGATTGGATCTCGCGGTTCTGGAACTTGCGGCGGCTGGATGTATTTTTCGTCGACTCCTCTAGGGTTTCTGGAATATTTGGGTATTTATAGAGCTCTAAGTCGGTGGAGGGGGTTCTCGAGGTGGCCACAACCCATCAGGGCGCGCCCGGGGCCCCTGGCGCGCCCTGGTGGGTTGTGGGCAGCCTGGGCTCCCCCCTGGTTACTTCTTTGGCCCACTGGCCTTCTTCTGGTCCAAAAAAAATTCTCCAAAAAGTTTCGTCCCGATTGGACTCCGTTTGGTACTGATATTCTGCGAAGTAAAAAACAAGCAAAAACAACATCTGGCACTTTGGCACCATGTCAATAGGTTAGTCCCAAAAAATGATATAGAGTTGCTATAAAATGATTCTAAAACATCCAAGATTGATAATATAACAGCATGGAACAAGCAAAAATTATAGATACGTTGGAGACGTATCAATCATCAACATGTTCAAGATCAGAGGTGCAATAATGAAGATCAAGGATCTGAACATAATATATTTCATCAAGTAAACCAACAAGCACCAACTACAAGATGTAATCAAGACTACTAGTAACCCCACAGGTACCAATCTGAGGTTTTGAGACAAAGATTGAATACAAGAGATGAAATAGGGTTTGATATGAGATGGTGCTAGTGAATATGTTGATGAAGATTGGTCCTCCCACGAAGGAGGAAGCGTTGGTGATGAGGATAGCTTCGATCTCCCCCTTCCGGAGGGAAGTTTCCCCGGCAGAAACTCTTTGCCGGAGATCAAAAGGGCCTCTGCCCAGGTTTCCGCCTCGAGACGGTGGCGCTTCATCCCGAAAGTATCCTTATGATTTTTTCTAGGTTAAAACACACCATATAGGAGAAGAGGGGGTCGGGAGACCTGCTGGGGCCCCAGGAGGCAACAGGGCGCGCCCAGGGGGGTGGTCGCGCCCTGTTGGCTTGTGGCCAGCAGGTGGCCCGTCTCTGGTATATTTTTGGCCAAAAAATTCTTACCAGCAGGTGGCCCGTCTCTGGTATATTTTTGGCCAAAAAATTCTTACATATTCCATACAAATTCTCCGTGAAGTTTCAGGTCATTTGGAGTCCAGTGGATTTTTAGCCATTTTCTTGGTTTTCAGGTCCAGAATTCCAGTTTCCAGTGATTTCCCTTTTTGTGATGTACCTTGCATATTTCGAGAGAAAATGCATAAGAATTGTATCATAATGAGGAATAATGGACAAGAATAACATAAATATCAATAAGAATTCATGATGCAAAATGGACGTATCATTATGCTATTCTGTGATTTTACATCATATTTGGCTAAAGTTTTATGGAATGCACCATGAATAAAATGTGAACCACCATCAGTCATTAAATATCTAGGGACTACGAACCTTGGGAAAATCACTTCTGTAAGCATTTTAATAGAAGTGTTATGATCAACACTACTAGTTGGAATGGCTTCCACCCACTTAGTAACATAATCAACAACAACTAAAATGTGAGTATAACCATTAGAGGAAGGAAAAGGTCCCGTATAATCGAAGCCCCAGACATCAAAAGGTTCAATAACAAGTGAACAATTCACATGCATTTCTTGACGTCTACCAATATTACCAATTATTTAACATTGATCACAAGAGAGGACAAACTTACATGCATCTTTGAAGAGAGTAGGCCAATAAAAACCAGATTGCAATACCTTGTGGACAGTTCTGTCCGCATCATAGTGTCCTCCATATGCATCGGAGTGACACTTCTTTATGATTATCTCTTGCTCATACTTAGGTACACAATGTCTAATAACACCATCTACTCCTTTATATAGATGTGGGTCATCCCAAAAGTAATCTCTTAAATCAAAGAAGATCCTTTTCTTTTATTGATAGGTGCAATTAGGTGGTATATGTTTAGCAACAATGAAATTAGCATAATTTGCATACCAAGGATTATCATGAGAAGTGAAAGCATTTATAATAGCTAACTGCTCACCAGGAAAACTATCATTAACAAGTATTGGGCCATCAAGAATATTTTCCATCCCACACATATTATCCGCGACAGGGATTTCAGCTCCCTTTCTATCAACAATATGCAAATCAAAATCTTCTAATAAAAGAACCCACCAAATCAATCTAGGCTTAGCATCTTTCTTACTCATGAGATATTTAATAACATCCTGATCAGTGTGAATAGTAACGTTAGTAACTTTAGAATCAACGATGTAAGGTCTGAACTTATCACATGCAAACACAACTGCTAAAAATTCTTTCACAGTAGTAGCATAATTTCTTTGAGCGGTGTCCAAGGTCTTACTAGCATAATGAATAACATTAAATTTCTTATCAATTCTTTGACCTAGAACAACACCAATAGTATAATCACTAGCATGACACATTATTTCAAAGGGTAGATTCCAATCAGATGGTTGAACAATAGGTGCAGTCATTAGGGCTTTCTTAAGTAGTTCGGTGGGTTGGTTGGGGAGTAGGGCCGGGGGGAGAAACTTGTGTATTTCAAAGGCTTCTACACAATCATCATCAGAAACAAATGGAACATCTTTTTGCAGAAGATTAGCAAGAGGCTTAGAAATTCTAGAGAAGTCCTTAAGAAACTTTCTATAGAAAACCAGCATGACCAAGAAAACTTCTTATACCTTTAATATCTCTAGGACATGACATTTTCTCAATTGCATCAACTTTAGCTTTGTCTACTTCAATGCCTCTTTCAGAGATTTTATGACCGATGACTATACCTTTATTCACTATAAAGTGGCACTTCTCCTAGTTCAAGACAATGTTAGTCTCCTCACGTCTCTGCAAAACTTCATCAAGATTGCTTAAGCAGTCATCAAAATAAGTTCCATAAACCGAAAAGTCATCCATGAAAACCTCAACAATCTTCTCACAGAAATCAAAGAGTATAACAGTCATACATCTTTGAAAAGTAGCAGGTGCATTAAATAAACCAAAAGACATACATCTGTAAGCATAACTTGCGACATGATACAAAATTCTAACCTCTAGTGAACCTGTTGATCCCATATTCAATAATTGCGGAAAAATGCAACCATGCTCAGATACAAGATCTTCTTTTGGATGTTACTTCATGATAGAGTGAACACTAGAAATCTGTTGCACATGAAATGCTTTCTTCCTGCCTTCATATAAGTGTGAATTATGCCAAGATGATGTAGAAGAAAGGGATTTCTAGAAGAAACTGCTATGTACTTATTGTGGGACTGCTAGTTTGCCTTAAATTGCTGGGACTCCATTGTTGACAAAAAAACATAGGTATTTCAATCAGAGATGAAGTTGCCCTTATCACCCAGGTGCTTCCTGCCAATATTGCTATGGAAATTGTAATCATGGGATGTTGGCACATCTGGATGCAAAGAAATTCCCAGATCTTTAAGGCCTAGAATGCATCTGTTCAATCCTAGAAAAGACTTCTCAAGATGGACCTTTTGTTGATCATGCATAGGATGAAGAACAAGTTCAAGGATATGCTGATTAACTAGATTGAAGACCATTTAGCTTGATCTCATGATGGTTGTAATGTTTCCTAGATCGGGCATTGGTTAGGCTTGAGTACTTTGTTATTGTACTTTTGTGCTTTTGTATATATTTTAATTTCAGTTGTCATAGAACAATTGTTCTACGATTTTCGGTTTAAAAAAAACATCCACTTATAGTTGCTCATGGCGGCGCCTTTGAGTATGTCCAAGAAGACGGTGTTAATACCTTGTCCGCGGTTAGGTACACGTCGCCGCAACACTGATGAGAGAGGATGCATGGACCGATCAGATGCGCATCAAAGTTTTTTTTTTGCATGGTAATATGTGTCTGAACATAGTATAAGCCACGAACATACCAACTTGGCAAAACTGAAAAGACAACAGAACACTAGAATTTATACAAAGAAAAATCAGCCAGGAAGTAAAAGTACAAACAAGACTGAAGAACTGGGTTGACACCAACGTCCGTTACCTTTCTCTGACACCACCAGAGCAGCTATCAAAGTTTGTGAGTGAGATTCTCCGCCTTGATGACACACATCCAATGTTCCGTAGCGCTGGAACTCCCGCCGACACTTGCGCTCAGTGGCGGAGGACCCGGATGGGCAAGGTGTGGCAGCCGCCACACCTTGATTTGGTCCAGAATTTTTTTATACATGTATGCATACCATCATTTGCTAACTCGCTGGTTCTGTTAGATGGAAAAGAATCACTGAAAAAAGGAAAAGGGCGCGCAGCCACGCTAATTAGGCTCATGGTAACGCCCAGCGACGCACGCAACCCTGCTATTTGGGCCTATCCCTACCACGAATAGAGCCAGGCAGCTCGCTCCAGCGCGCACGAAGCCCTTCCCCAACCCCAGCGACGCACGCACGCCACGAACCCTAGCTAGCACCAGCGGCGGCCAAGCGGATGGCTGTGGGCGACGAGCGAGCGGACGCAGTGAAGGACGGCGGTGGTCGGAGGACGGATAGCGCAGCCGATTGCGGCTGAGGCCGGGCACAGGCAGGGCGCCACTGCGCAGCGAGTGCCGAGCGACTGCTGTGACCAAGCGGGCGACGCGGCGGTCGCCTGCTTCGCCTCCCTCACGGGGTCCGGCCGTCCACGCCTCCGCCTCTCCAGACGCCAGCTCCGTCTCCCGTATGGTTGCTTCTAGAAATTGTCATATCCATATCGTCAAAATCAAGTGAATTCTACGGAAAGAGAGAATTGCTTGTTATTATGCTTAAGAGTCCGCCACACCTTAAAAAAAATTCGTCCTCCGTCTTTGCTTGCCCTGTACCTTGGTCGCTACAGCCTCACCATGGCCGGGCCACGGCCCCA
Source organism: Elymus sibiricus (assembly GCA_039707655.1). Lineage (NCBI taxonomy): Eukaryota > Viridiplantae > Streptophyta > Magnoliopsida > Poales > Poaceae > Elymus > Elymus sibiricus. Next base: position 106,167,488 of record CM077663.1, on the reverse strand, counting down.
CGGAGATCGACACTGATTCCCGTGGGAGGGTCGTCCGTCACGGCATCAGATGTCTCGTTTGGTGCTGGCGATGCAAAGCGGTGACGGCGTCGGAGGGTCTCGTTTGGTGCCAGGTAGCTGTCCTCTCCGAGCTGTGATGGCAGGCGCACAGGCCGGTGGGGGCCGTGCTGTTCGTACGTACATGGAATGAGCGTATTTGGTTGGTTGATCAGTACAACAGCAGCAGGCCTAGCAGCCTATATGATGCATCTTGGGAGTTTTTGCCAACCTGTAACGTAAAAGTTCATGGCTAGTTCGTCCACAGGGCCTGACCGGGCTCTTCGTAAAATGCCACCAAATTAGAACAATTAAATTACCATTCGGCATGAACCGTGAGCTGTATCAAAAACAATAGAACGACATAAATTGTTGTCTCGACCTTTTTGACCAAACTTAGTTTGACCACTAACACATACGTTTCTCTCTAAAACACACACATGCGTACATACCGCCTATAAAAATGCACACACGAATCATGTAAGGATTGACAAAATCGTGACTTGTACCTTACATGATATCATCTTCACTAAAAGGATAATCTGATCTGGCAAAGCACACATACATCGGAAAAAAAGAATTTAATACTGATGGGTTGGGCCATATACATCCCCGTCTCCTCCACTGTTGGCCCCGCGCAGCGAGGGGGGGGAGGGGGGGGGGCCCTAGGCCGCCACCACCAGGTCCCCCCCACCTCCCCTTCCCCTCCCTCGCCGTTGTCACGGGGCTCGGCCGGGCAAAGCCTGACCGGAATCGGCGGGGTTTCCTCGCGAGCTAGGGCCGGCACGGCGTAGCTCTCTCTGGCGTGGGCGCGGCGCGGTGGCCGTGCTTCGGGCGGCGTGCTGGATGGAGGCGCGTGCGGGGGTGCCGGTGGTGGCGGGGGGCCTCGGCCAGATCTGTCCAGTGGCCGCCCCTCGCGGCGAGGACCGTGGGCGGCGCGGGTTGGCTACTTCTGTCCCATTCCCGCGTGGTGGAGGCTCCGACGTGGTGGTGGCTCCGGCGTGCTGGCTCGTGGCGGCTTGGTCTTGTGTGGTTGGGTGGCTGCGGGTGGGCAGGGGGCGGTGCGGGCCTGCTGTGCTGTGGTGGTGTTGCAGGCGGCGAGGGGGCAGCGGTGGCGGCTCCTTTCTCCTTGATGTGTGCCGGCAGCTGGCTCAGATCTAGGGTTCGTGCCTGGGCGGGCCCGGTCGGGGTCCGGGGCGGATCGGAGCATGTGCTTTGGGTAGGCAAGGTCGGGCTTGGCCCGGGATGTGCTCGCGGGTATGATGGTCGGTGGTGGTGGTCGTGGTAGTGTTGTGTCGGTGCGCGGATCGATGTCGGTGACCATGGACATGGCGTCGTGTGAGCTCTCTTGGCCAAGGGCTTGGAGCTGGCTCATCTACAGCCGTCGGCAGTCGTGGAGTCGTGTCCCTCCCAGTCCCCCGGGATTGGCTAGGGATGCAGGTGTGGGTGCCTCCTACGATGGACGCGCCTACCCAAACTCAGGGACTGATGGCGGGCTACGAGTAGATGGACTGCCGTCGCTCTTCCTGTCGTGGTTGAGTGCATCGTGATGTGAGCGGCATACACTATCTAGCGATGGGGATGCCGGTGCGGCGGCCCCGGATGGCGGTTCGCATGGTTGCTCTCCGGCGGGCATGATTGCGATGGTGATGACTCTCCTCCTGGCTTGTGTGGGCAACGAGAGGTGTTGCGGCAGGTAGCTCGGATGTGCCCTCTTTCTCGGAGGGGCGGCGTCCTAATCCGGACCGGGGATCTAGCATTGTCGCGTTCCTCCTGGCGACCTCGTGGTTGCACGGGTGAGTTGCCAAGCGAAAGCTCTGTGCCTTCGCGCCGACGACGGCGACACCCGTGGGTGGCGCATTCTTCTTGAAGACATCGTCGTGGTTCTTCTCTCCGTGTCAGGGCTTCGGGCGAAGACCTTTGTCCGGTGTGGACTCGGCAACGGCGACGCTCTGCACCGTTTCCCCTCTTGAGGGCATTGTCGTGGAGCTTAGGTTTGCTAGGTCGTAGCGTGGGGTGTGTCTGGTTCTCTCGGTGCTCTTTGTTGGTTGTTGTCGCGTGCGTTTTGCGTGTGCCGATTATCTCAGGATTGACTTTGTAAGAGGGATACCTCATCATCTTGTATCGTTCGGGCGTGTACTTGTTCGGTTGTTGCTTTATATATAAAGCGGGGCGAAAGCCTGTTTCGAGAGAGAGGTTGGGCCATATAACCCCATGTTTTACCCAATGCGTACTTCCTTTCTCACATAGTACTCTAATTTGGATGTCCCAACGGCGATGCTGATAAGAAGACAATATTGCAACAGTGGAATAAGTCTCTCCAACCTATGGTGTTCGCTTCAACACCGACGCAGGATTGTGGGGGCATGGTCCCATGGATCTGGTGCAGCCATATCTATGGATATCGTGTTGGTACCAATGGTGGCAACTGGAACAATCGAGCCTAACATTGAATCTAGGCAAGCGTCTGGAACGTACAAGAGTGCCTCCTCTCTTCATCAGACCTCATATGGATGTTCTTCCTTCATGTTGGTGGTTCCACAACAAATCTTCACTAACTTATTCATGGGGCGCGTCCCTGGCTGATGCCCTTCTCTCATGGCGGGTTTATATTGCCGTTCATGTAGCCTATGGTGTGTGTGTGTTATCCTATTTATGCCTAAGAGACTCATCCCACTATCATATTTATCTTGGCATATGCAACCTATCCACATTAGCGGCCCAACCACATGAGTGTTCCTTTACTGACTTATTTTTTATCTTGAGCGGAGTCTTTCCAGTTCACAGCATGCAGTTCCCTTCGCGAGTAAACTAGCAAACACATGCAACCCCCTACACTAGCCTCCGTGCATCCCATTATGAAACACTCACCAAATCCACGAGAAAAAACACACATGAAACTAATAAAAGCATACACGAATATCATTTTGTGTTGTCTTCTTCCCTTCCTATTTCAATGTCACGCATGTCTCTTCCCTTTACTTGCATATTCTCTTGACCTTCATACACACTCCATAAGATGAATCCATCCCCATGCCAATCCTTGCAACGGAATACTAGCTCTCTCTTGCCCAACATGCACAAGCCATCACCTCGCCATGGCTCCACCGCCACCGTTTCCTGCCCGGTGACATTGATGGAGTGGTGAGTTAGAAGGTTGAGTCGCCCCCTTATTTGGTTTATGTGTATTTTCATTTGTGAATATCGGGGATTTGTAAGATTGATTGCAACTCTCCATGTTGTTGCTTTAAATCAGACGTGGCATACACGTCTTTTATTTTTCAAGTTTCTGATAAATAGTTGTATGGATTAATGTATGCATGGATGACTGACAAACATGTATGGATTGATGCATGTAAACTTTCTTGCCCTTACATGCACAAAGTGTGTCGCCATGCATCAATGGATAAAAATCAAGCTAGCTTCCCTCCCCTCACACACAACATGGAGCTTCTCAGGTGATAGTACTTATGTGCTGCAATTTTATCAGCTGATAGCTTGATACTAATAATTTGTCTATTTCTAACTGACATGTACCCTTGTTGCATACTTGCATTACTCAGTTTGTATGAGTTATGGAGTTATGCCATCACAAGACCGAGTCAGCCTAATCTTCTTCTTGGAACTATGTTTCGCGCCTTGGGGGATTGTTATCCAATACTTATTGATTTTGTTGTACGAAGCTACATACGATGTAAAGGCCAAACCCGTGTATTCTTTTTATGCACATATTGTCCTGTATTTTTTGTACAATGCATAACATAGAAGTTTTTTTTTATTCCAATGCATCGGTTGCATACTTTCATGGATTATCAAAAGCTTTGCTACACTTACGAGAGTTTGCTACGATAAGTTACGTACATGGTGATGTGACTTTGTTAATTGGATAGCACGGGTTCCTATCCTGAAATTTAGGGGGGCGGGGGTAGTTAGGATTAGGGAAGGAGATGATGTTCTTAAGTAAGATCACATATAGGTGTACTCCCTCCATCCATATATATAGAGCCTAATGCGTTTTTCGAGACTACCTTTGATTATCGATAAGGGTAATAGTATATGAGATGTATATTGAAAATTATACCGTAGGAAGCTCCTTTCACGTATAAATTTGGCGGTATGCTTTGTGTAACTTGCATGTCGTATATTATTGCTCTAAAATACTACCTCCGTCCCAAAATTCTTGTCTAAGATTTGTCTAGAAACGGATGTATCTAACACTAAAACATGACTAGATACATCCATATTTAGACAAATCTAAGAGAAAATTTTTGGGACGGAGGAAGTATGATCAAAGATAGCTTTGAGAAACACATTAGGCCCTTATCAAGGGGTGTTTTTTTATTTTCCTGATTGACTTGCAACTAGCAGCCTGGTAATACACTCACCCTTTATGTATCCTCAGTTGACATACTAGATTTATTTTTGTTGTTATTGCCATGCAACATTGTTTGGCTGGAGTTTCTACATTAAAGTCACGTAAGTCATTTATGCTCTTAAAATGTGTGTAATCTGATGATATATGCTTGCTATCTTTCTTTGGAGCTGTAATTTTGTGTACTCCACACATGCTATTGATACTTGTGCTTAGGTGGTTTATACATGCTACAATTGTAAACTATATTATGTTATGTACTCAGCCCGAGGTTAGTAGAAAGGAGCTCAACTATATCTGTCCATGGGCAGCCCGGCCCGGCCGGCCCGACCCGACCTGACCTTGCATATGGGCCGGGCCTGGGCCTAGATTTTGAGCCCGATGGCCGGGCCGGGTTCGGGCCCATCATATTTGTAATTTCGGAATAGACCCGACCCGAGGCTCGACAGGCTTTTTGACCGATGGGTCAGGCTTGGGCCTGATTTTTAGGCCCGACGGACGGGCCGGGCTTGGGCTTAGGTTTTCTGCGTCAGGCTTTGGTAGGCCCGACCCGGCCCGACAGATGGCCATGTATAAGCTCAATTATACCTGGCCATGGGCAGCCCGGCCCGGCCGGCCCGACCCAAACTTGCCCATTGGTCGGGCCTGGGCCTAGATTTTGAGCCCGATGACTGGGCCGGGTCGGGCTCGTCGTATTTGCAATTTAAGGAATAGGCCCGGCCCGAGGCCAGAGGCCCAACGGGCTTTTTGACCGATGGGTCGGGGCCTGATTTTTAGGCCTGACGACCGGGCCGGGCTCGGGCCTAGGTTTTTTGCGTCGGGCTTTGGTAGGCCCGGCCCGAAACCCGGCCCGGACCGATGGATGGCCAGGTATAAGCTCAACATGCATTTTGAGGACCTAACGTTAATATTGAGATCCCGATCCTGATTTTTCCATATACCCCCTCTCTTTTTATAGGTTGATCTGCTTATGATTTTTGGTATGCATTATAGTACTTTCTAAAAATTCCGGCGCAACGCGTGGGGTTATTCTACTCCCTTCGTTGACATGTGAGATGTTTTGGATATTTCAGTATGGACTACGTACAAACTAAAATGGTGAACAAACACACTAAAATGTGTCTAGATACATCTAATTCAGACAAAAGTTAAGACATATTGTAATTGTGAACGGTGGGAGTAGTATATAACTAAGTACTGATCCCACTAACATATTTATCTCACACATACATCTATGTCACCTCAACATGCAACTATGCATGAAAAAAAGCCCACCACATCACGTACGTATGCATGAAAAAAATGCTCAAATGTCGTAATTGTGTTAGGGCATCTACAATGTCAAATACTTGTCTGGCCGCCTATGTGAAATAAAACAAATATTATAAAATTGAAAATGCAACTAAGCGCCCTACCTTCCAATCCTAGATGCTAATAGCCGAAGCTTGTTGCCCAACACAAAAGAAATAAGCGCATGGTAGTCACCTGTCAATTTCAACCGTAAAAGCATTTTTGCTGTTAGTGGCTGCTGCCCAAAAATGCTAGCGCCCGCTTTTCAAGGTGAATACTTTGTACAAATTGACTAAGCGCCCGATGCCTGTTTACGCGTCGATGCCACATTTCACATAGGGATTTGTCCGCGGAACTGCTAATCGACCAGGAAACTTTTCCTACCGCCCACACTAGTGTCCATAGTTGTAGATGCCCTAATAACACTTATACTCATAATTATACAATAACAATATGTATTTTAGCTCTAGTTTTTTAGATTATTAATCTAGATATTCATGCCCATATGACCAAATCTTATTGAAACATATTGCAAACAATTCTGCCGCAACACGGGGGGTATCGTCTAGTTACTGAAGAGGCTGGTGATTTTTTTTCAAAATTATGACGTATTTTATAGCAAATTTGAAAACTATAGGGCCGAACACAAAATATTCAGAAATATGACCCCGTCGGCCTGCGGTGGGCCGAAGAGAGGCCCGTCGGCCTGCAGTAGGCCGAAGAGGGGCCCGTCGGCCTCCAGGCGACCGAAGAGTGCCCGTCGGCCTCCAGGCGACCGAAGATCACTCTTCGGCTTCCCGTTGGCCGAAGAGTGTCAGGGGTACAAAACGTAATTAAGATGGCCTCAAATGAAAAAGTTATCAACATGAAAAATCTTCGTCTCGTCGAAACGGTTGATTTTGATATAAAAATCGTCTTAATCCAAGGTCGTATGCAACCTGTAGAGCCAAAACAAGGTCAGGGGCAGAAGCTGCAGAGTTACTTCGGACAGACCGAATGGATGTCAGAAAATTTGTCACGGGGCACCCGGTGCACTCGGTGAGACCGTGTGAAATACAGAAGAGTACACAAGTTTGGTCACGTTCATTCGGTGAGACCGAACCAAACCACTCGGAGGCTCCGAATGGATCCGAAAAATTGCCAAAGATTTTTGGATAGAATTTTTAGTCCTTTTATTGTACGGGAAGTCCAGCCGCCTCATAAATCGATGTGGGCATTGTTCGTCTGCACCGGGAAGACACAGGCGGGCATTGAAGAAATGTCTCTGTTGCGATGGCAGGAATTGAGACCAAAACTTTCGGCGGTGGCGTCATCCACCATGCAAAGTAGAGGCAATGGTCACCTCTCAGGCCCGTCACCGTGTACCCTCGACGCCGGGGGTGATGCACACAAAAACATCACCGTGTACCCTCGATGCCGTGGGTGATGCATCGTAGCTCACGTCGAAGGAGACCCGGCCGGAAGCGCGGTACGCAAGCAGTCTTCCCGGTGCAGACGAACAATTTTTCGGATCAAAAATCCTAACTTTAACTCGGACAAGAATCTTTGGCAATTTTTCAGATCCATTCGGAGCCTCCGAGTGGTTTGGTTCAGTCTCACCGAGTGAACGTGACCAAACTTGTGTACTCTTCTATATTCCACATGGTCTCACCGAGTGCACCGAGTGCACCGGGTGTCCCGTGACAAATTTTCTGACATCCATTCGGTCTGTCCGAAGTAACTCTGCAGCTTCTGCCCCTGACCTTGTTTTGGCTCTACAGGTTGCATACGACCTCGGATTAAGACGATTTTTATATCAAAATCAACCGTTTCGACGAGACGAAGATTTTTCGTGTTGATAACTTTTTCATTTAAGGCCATCTTAATTGCGTTTTGTGCCCCTGACACTCTTCGGCCAACGGGAAGCCGAAGAGCGATCTTCGGCCAACGGGAGGCCGACGGGCGCTCTTCGGTCGCCTGGAGGCCGACGGGCCCCTCTTTGGCCCACCGCAGGCCGACGGGCCTCTCTTCGGCCCACCGCAGGCCGACGGGGTCATATTTCTGAATTTTTTACGTTCGGCCCTATAGTTTTCAAATTTGCTATAAAATACGTCATAGTTTTGAAAAAAAAATCGTCTTTGCAACCGCTCCTTTAGGATGTCAATTCCTCCGACGGTCCAGTCAACATGTTTTTTCTTATTTGGCTAAGAAGATGGAGTTAAAAGACTATGGGGACTTCAATGTTTTTCTTATTTCTTGTTTGAGTTTGTATTCCTTGACATTTGTCAGGTGTAATGAAATGCCATTGATGTTTCTTCTAAAAAATGTTTCATACTATGTTATAAAATCTTAGTTAGTGTCGAGACAACGATGGGACTCCGTAGCATTATTTTCATCCTATGCATCATTATTTTCGAAGGTACTTCGTACCGTTACGTGTAGGCTATGTAGCATTATTTTTGACCGAAGTGTTGCTTATCTTTTGCTCTCAGTAGGTTTAGTGATAAGCTGGACACTATACATTTTTGGTTTATGAAAGTAACACTCTACCTATTTTAACCATACAACCTTGTTTATTAACTTTTGAAACGTACCTTTGTTATCTTTACAACTGCATAAGTTTTATTTTTCGCACCAATAATCGTTAACACGGTTCACAATTTTGTACCTTATAGAGTTGTTCTGGCTCTCGCTCTTGGGTCCCAATCACCACAAGATGCTAGGTGTTACCACCACAATCGACCTTGCTATCATGCTAATCACCAACCACTAATGACACTCTAGTCTATTAGCATAAAACATAGCCGGCCATCCTCTTTCCAAGATGCACATATCATTATCATACAAAAAATATACATAAGAGCTTTGGTATTTTTTTCTTCAAATTCTTGACCAAGCAAAGAAAACCAAGTTTATTTCCTTTGCTTGCCAAATGGAGAAAAAATCTCCTCTTTTTAAACAGCGCAAAGCTCCATTTCCCAGCCACCTCTTCCCTCTCCTTTTTAACACTCCCTCTCCACCCATCGGCTCCTGGATCGAAAAAAAAAGAAAGAGAGAGAAAAGGAAATAAAAAAGCGGAGGAGGGCTGCCAGGTAGCCAGCCAGCTTCCCCGTCTCCTCTCTCTTCCCCCAATTCGCGCTCAAATCCGCCGCCCCGCATTTCCCGAGCCCCCCGCAGATCTGGGACCCGACCCCGCCGGATCGCCGCGCCGCCGCAGGACTCGCGCGATCCGATCCCGCCGCACCCAGCCGCCAAGTTGGCGCCGCAGCGGAGGTCGCAGCGCCTCGCCGGCGGCGGCGCGGGGTCCGCCGCCGCCGCCGCGGGTGCCGGAGGGGCGTCCGCGCAGGCCGCGGACATGGGGGACTCGAGCGACGCCGTGATGGCGCGGTGGCTGCAGTCCGCGGGGTTGCAGCACCTCGCGGCCTCGTCGGCGGGCCCCGCCGGGGACCAGCGCGGCGCCGGCGTGGGGGCCCTTGGAGGCGGCGCCGGAGGAGCAGGCATGCTGCCGAGTCTGCTCATGCAGGTGAGGTTTCTCGGCTCGGTCGCAATGTTTGATCTAACCTAGTTCTTCGGTTGCCGGATTGGGAAGACGCCGTCTGGTGCGTTCCAGTGTTGTGCCTGTGTCTTCCCGATTGCTTGCAGAAATTGATCGACCGAACCTTGTGATTCAGGGGTTGCGCCGGATAGATTGGATTCACTTGTTTTCTGGTAGAATTTATTTAGATGTATCGGCTACTGGCTTTTGATATCTTAAGCTGCATTATCCGATCAGTGCAGTAAGAGTAGACCCGTGAAAGGCCATGGTTCGCAAGATCGGTAGGCTGTCAATGGTGTTCATCAAGTTCCATCTGTTTGATGGAGGGCCTGCATGCAGCTGGGGAGGGAGTGTGGATTGATTCAGGGGCAAACTGGCGTTAACCCAATCAAAAAGGGAGCTAGCATATCTTACTGGATAGACATATCTTACTAATTATTATACTGGATCTGTAGTGCTTGAAGTTTACACAAATTTGATGTAGAGGTGTACATAGTTGAAATAGGCTATTGATTTTTTGTTCTTGATGATGGTCAAATGTTATATGCTGACATGAACCTCTTACCTAGTGCCTTTGAAGTTCATGCTCCTATTGGTTGAATAACCTGAGAAAAGTTGTTCATACACAATTGTTGGACTGTTGTCTGATGTTGGTTGGATGAGGAACTGCAGTTTTTTTTGTCTCGAAATTCAGACTGTAGATGCCATCTTTTGCACTGACCTAACTGGATTATGCCCTTCTCGGACTTCTATTTTGCCCGCGTGGTAGTTTAGGTTCCTAGGTAGGTAAGCTAAACATGAAGGACATATGTTTCTTTTTTATGCAGATGGATGCCAAATTTAAATTAGGAAGTTAACTTTGAGCCTGATCAGTATTCTTTAAATGCCCTGACCCTGGCATCAATTAATCGTTGTTAGTCATGTGTGATGAAATCTCCCCTTTCAACTACAACATTTTTCTTCAAGTATTGCATGCCATGAGGACTTAAATAATTGTACTTTTTCTATTGATAGCCTTCACCAATGCAAAATGCTGTCAATATGTGCGACTGCAAACCTTACATTTTGTTACTTGATAGGGCTATGGACCACAGTCGGTTGAAGAGAAACAAAGGCTATATATGCTGCTGAGAAGCTTGAATTTTAACGGAGAATCTTTGCCTGCATCAGTCTCTGAGCCATATACACCAACTGCTCAGAAATTTGGCAGTGGGACTTCCGCAGAGGGTCTGTATTCACCTGAACTTAGAGGTGAACTTGGAGCTGGTCTTCTGGATCTTCATGCTATGGATGACACCGGACTTCTCTCTGAGGTATGTCTCCAAGTCTTATCTGCAAAGTGCCCGTTTGCTATCTTAGTTAACATCCGTGAGTTAATGGCAGTTAATACTTTATGTTGATTCATGGGTTGGATTTGTCTTCATGCAGTCCATTTCAGCTTACTGTATTTCCTTTTGACAGGATGTAGATTCAGAACCATTTGAGCCTTCACCCTTTATGCCAAAGGAAATTGATGATGATGAGGATGATATGATAACAGGAAGCCAGCTAGGTCCAGCAGATAACTATAATGCAGTGACGAGTGAAAAGGAGATCAGTACTAGAGAAAATAATGTAGCGAAGATCAAAGTTGTGGTATGATGATCTCTTTAGGTTGTTGTTTGTGACTTGTCAACACTAAACAGATATACCTGACTTAGTCTAACAATATATTCAGGTGAGAAAGAGGCCCCTGAACAGAAAAGAGTTATCTCGAAAGGAAGATGATGCTGTAGCTGTGCATGATTTATCTTCCTTGACAGTTTATGAACCTAAGCTGAAGGTATGCACTGTTCGTCTCCAGGAAGTTTTATTATGCCTGCACTTTTTAATTTAACCTTTAATAGTTTACTCTATGAAAATCAATTTATTTTACCTTTTGAATGTCTGTAACAAATTGAAGTGCTCCTGGTGATTGTTTTCATGGTTTTCCTTTTATGTACATTAACATCTTGTTTCTACTGGAAGGTGGACTTGACAGCGTATGTGGAACAGCATGAATTTTGTTTTGATGCTGTCCTGGATGAGGATGTCTCTAACGACGAGGTATTACTTTTTCTCTTGTTTGAGTGACATTTCTTAATATAATTATTCTAAAAAAAAACTTTCTATGGCATTAAAAACTGAATATTATATAAATTGCTCATCAAATTCAGTTTTTGCTTCTACTGTTTTGAACTCGGAACAGAACTAGGAATTGGTGACAAGTTAGCTTGACACATGATGGTTTGAACACATGATGATTTGACAGTTGTTGAAGAAAAACAGATGGTATTTGAAAATTCATGGGGGCAGCTGCCGAGGCTGCTCCAGTCCCAGTACTATCAGCCTGCGAGTATGAATTACCCTGTCATTGATAACTAAGACATTGGATAATTATTTTTTTGCCGAGAGAATGTAAGATATGGTCAAAGCAACCTTAATATTAGAGACTGCTCAATCCCCATATTCGATTGCTGAAGTAGCAACATGGCTGCTGACATAAGTTTGTTAGCCTATATGCGCATACTTCTCTATGCTCAGTTGCTCTTCATTCTGTCAGCTCGATTCCCAAGTATTGTTCTCCAACTCTGCTTAAATCACTTGCTCACCAACCAATGTGTCTTGACTATACATCATTCTGTTCCTGCCCATCACCATTATTTGTGTGCCTTGGCCCACCACACCAGTGCTTGCATGCCCATTTATTTGGCAGCTGCAGCTCTGTTTGAATTTTTTTGAGCAAATTAGTTCAGATCATGGTTGACTACTGTTTTACTCGGTTACTCCGCTGTTATGTGTCTTCATCATCTATCCAACTTGGGGATGGCAATGAGCTGGTGCTAAATTTGGGACGACCAGTTTCCAGTTTACATAGTTGCACCATCATTTCTCAATTATAGTCAATGTGGTGTACACTACATTTTCAGTAAATTGATTTACTTTTTTTATTCTCTGGACAGGTGTATCGCGAGACGGTAGAACCCATTATACCAATTATATTCCAGAGAACAAAAGCAACATGTTTTGCTTATGGACAAACAGGTTGGGCAATACTGTTTTTTGCCGGAAGTTATACATAGATATTGCATTTCTTTAAGCACACAGAGTCATGGTTTCTGTGATTTCAATAGCATGTAAAGTATTGTTTCTCTTCCAAGCGCTGAAATCATAGTAAGGTCAAGTATTGTTTCTCTTCCAAGCGCTGAAATCATAGTAAGGTCAGCCAGGACTGTTTCTATGGTCTTTTGTCAATTTTCAGTAGGCTCATGCAAAAGAGACAATTCTTGTGCAAATAATTGCAGTATTGAGAGAACTGGGGATCCCAAACTTCTGAAATAGTTCACCGTCTACTATTTTCCCTTTGGTCGACTTCTGTATTGTAGCTCTGATATGATTAACTGAAACTAAACGCTTATTTATTTTCCAAATTTAGCTGTCTCGATTGTGTACTAGCTCCCCTTGTGACATTCTTAATCATTACGGTTCATGAGCAGGTAGTGGCAAGACATACACAATGCAACCTTTGCCTCTGAGAGCTGCTCAAGACATGATTCGTCTTTTGCATCAACCTGTCTATCGGAATCAAAATTTTAAGCTGTGGCTCAGCTACTTTGAGATATATGGTGGGAAACTCTATGATCTTCTATCAGACAGAAGGTTGGTTGTTGTGCACTTGCCTATTACCTTTTTCTTTCCTGGGTCTGGTGATGGATGCATCCACATACTAGCATTAAGCATTTCATTCACAAATCCATATTTAGGAATGCTTAGTCAAAATGTTGGGTAGTGTTTTTTCTGAAGTTGCATTTGTTGTGTTCTATATTTATTTGCTACTTCTGAAATAATGGCAGTGCCTTTTGGTTTAAAAATTGAATCTCAGAGCCACATTTCTGTTTGAAGTTTGGAACATTTATCATATGAGATTTACTGCTGCTCTGTGGACATCTAGCCTGAAGTTGGATTTTGTGATCAGGACAATACTTTTGAAGGATTTAGTTTACCTGAAATTTCTCACCATTCTTTCTTTTGTAGACACTTGCTGATGAGGGAGGATGGCAAGAAACAAGTTTGCATAGTTGGTCTGCAGGAATTTGAGGTTTCTGATGTCCAGATTGTCAGGGAATATATTGAGAGGGGAAATGCAGCAAGAAGCACAGGCTCAACAGGGGCCAATGAAGAGTCATCAAGGTCACATGCCATTCTGCAACTGGCTGTGAAGAAGCATATAATAGTAACTGAAACTAGGAGACAAAGGGACAGGGATGCTAATGAAGCTAAAAACACAAAGGCAGTGGGAAAAATATCTTTTATTGATCTTGCGGGAAGCGAACGTGGTGCTGATACAACAGATAATGATAGGCAGACAAGGTGTTATTTTCGCCTCCAGATTCATTTGCCTATTTTTTTCCCAAACATTAACCTGGTACAATTAAATAATGTATTGACATGTATCTGTTATTATCACATCAGAATTGAAGGTGCAGAGATAAACAAGAGCCTCCTTGCTCTGAAGGAATGCATCCGGGCCCTTGACAATGATCAGATACACATTCCTTTCAGAGGAAGCAAGCTCACAGAGGTTCTCCGTGACTCATTTGTTGGCAACTCAAGGACGGTCATGATTTCTTGCATTTCTCCCAATGCAGGTTCATGTGAACACACGTTAAATACGTTGAGATATGCTGATAGGTAATAGCATGAAACATACTTCGTAAAGTCTAGTTCACAGTGGTAAATCATCATTTTAGACTGCTTCTGGCTATTAATTCAGTAAATTTGCTGATCAATTGACAGGGTTAAAAGTCTTTCAAAGGGTGGCAACACAAGGAAGGAGCAGTCTACTGCACCAACTATTCCTTCCATGAGGGAGTCTTCATCTGCTCCATCCTATCCATTATCTGTTGAGGCTGATGAAGTACCCAACCAGATCCAGGAGAAGAGACCTGTCGATATATCTAGGAGAGGCGCTGAAAATTTTACCTCCAACTCTTCGATGGAGCCTGACAGGAATAACTTCAGTATGATCCCAAGTTATTCTAATAGAGGAAAAGAGGAAAATGGTGCATCTGGTTTGAATGATAGGGAGAGGGTTGATTTTAGTTCCGGCCGAACTGTTTACAACAGTAAAGCACAGTTAATTCAGAATTCAGCAAATGCACAAGAGGAGGAAAAGGTTACCAGAGTCTCACCTCCCCGGAGGAAGGTTACAAGGGAAGACAAATCCGAAAAGCAGAGTAACTACACCAAAAAGGATAGTGGAATCGAGGTAAGTCGGCCTGGATATAAGGTGCAGCAGGTAAGGCAGTTGCAACAGCAGCAACGACCAACATCTGCTTCAGCTTCTCAGGTTTCGTCAAGGCAATCTGAAAAAGAAAGTTCATGTGATGATGTGGAGATAGATGCCATTCTTGAGGTAAACAATATTTTACTGGTATTTCTGTCTTATTTATTCTGAATGGTACTTGTGGTGTAAATCTTTATTTTGTATATTAGGAAGAGGAGGCCCTCATTGCAGCTCACAGGAAGGAAATCGAGAATACCATGGAGATTGTGCGGGAAGTAAGTTCCAGTTCATGTGCCGAGTAATTTTCTGTTATTGTTTAATTCATGCTCTTTAGATTGATTATCATTGCTAAATTATTTCGTCCATGGTACTGAGGTTCCTACCATCTTATGATGCAAGGATACACATATTAGAGCAAGTGCAATAGTGGGCTTATAGCCCGCTTACATGGCATTTTTGCCTATGTGGAGGAGAGAGAGATGAAAAAGTAAGGAGAGTGGGCTCTCATGCAAGAGCCTAGCTATATGCGCATTCCTAGACAAATGCAATAAATACAAAGAAAGAGATAAGAGAGAAGATGCAAAAAAGTAGTACTCTTATAGCCAACCTTATAGCTGACCTTATTGTATGTGTGGCTATAAATGATGACTATATGTGACATGGCAACATCATATAGCCAGCAGTTAGCTATACTATTAACCATGCCCTTAACGTGCTCCTATAGTAAAGATGGTGCCATATCGAGCACTTACAATTCCAATCATTCTAGAGAGAACTAGTTTTATCAGCTCTCATCGAAAAAGAAAAGAAACTTGAATAATCCTGTAGGGCATTTTTATAAAGTATTAAACCTTACAGTCTGAGTGGCATATCTTGTAATTAGCACTCATCTGCTTACGATCACCATGGTTTGATCTGAACTTCTAAAATTGAAAGTAGGTTGTCTTCTCGATCCTCTGACAATCGTTTAATTTTTGAGAATATCTGTTATCTTTCATCATACTTGGACAGTATTAAGTGCATTAGCATGCTGATACTAGCCGTTCTGTCTGCAAATAACCGTTTCAAGACTTGTGCCACTACTTTCTCTTTGTGTACATGAAACTGAAACTTACCCATTTCATTCGGTTTAGTGTTTGTGCTCCCTTCTTACACCATTAGTCATTTAGGATACCAGGTATCCAGATTACTAATGTTGTGCTCATACATGCAAAAACATTTCTAACTCTGTACACCAATAATCCTAGACTTGCGCATCTAACTCGTACGGGATCAGCCTATGGGCAGGGCATGCCCTTGTCTAATTTGCCTGCCCCCCCCCCCCCCCCCCCCCCCCCTCCTGAATTTCACATGTGGGTCCCATCTCCTGATTTTCTCCCTATCTAGCCAACTCATCCTCCGTAATCCCTCGTAGATGTAGCATGGCTCTTTGTACACTCATGTTCCATTTTCGAAGACGTCTCTGCTGGTTGAGTATATTGGTAGTTTACAATACCATTAATTTGTGCCATGCTGCTACTGTATAAACTAAGTGCACATTTTTTTAAATTTTCTCAGGAGATGAACCTTTTGGCAGAAGTTGACCAACCAGGTAGCCTTATTGACGACTATGTGACACAATTGAGCTTTCTTCTGTCACGCAAGGCTGCAGGCTTGGTCAGCCTCCAAGCACGCCTATCAAGGTTTCAGCAGCGCCTCAAAGAGCAGGAGATCCTTAGCCGTAAGAAATCATCCAGATAGCTGGTCATCGCTCATTGACTCCGGCCTTTTTCCTGCTCAGTAAATTTACAGGAGCTTGACCGCATTTCTTTGATGTTTCTCTTCTGCGGTCTCCTGTAATGTTGGAACTGAGCAAGGAGCTGGGTGAGTTGACTGGTTGATTCCATTTCGGACTCGGTTGTCAGGTTTGATACCAGTTTGCGAGTAGTCCTCACAGTTTGGCTGCACGGGCTTGTTTTTTTCCGGCAGATGCATGGCTTGCCCTCAATGCCGTTTTCCTTTGTATGAGGAGACGTCCGACGTGTAACTGTTTGCAGATATGGATGGGTTGATTTTGGCAGCGGCTCCTGTACTATTGTGGACACAGATACATTATTGTTGTATTCTTTACTGATATTGTTTTCGTCGACAAATGAAAATGTGTGTGCGGCAAAGGACTTCAAAGTTTTCTCCCCGTTGTGCCCAGTGAGAATTTCAGGCATGTATGATGTATGAATGGTTTGTGACTAGTGATCTGTGCAGTGTGCACAGCTGAATTTGAGTTTTGTCATATGAGTTATTGTGAGAGTTGGCGTATCATAAAATAATGCTCCTGTAGCTGGCTTTGTACATTAGATCTGCAAGCCTCTGTGCTATCGTTTTCCCTGTAGTCAGCATATTTATCATCGATCTTTCCTCTAGCCGCCCTTCGATTTATCAGCAAATGTTCAGTGAGCAGGACAGGGCTGGTTTTTTCCTTAGCTGATGGTCTGTTCCAAGGATTGAAGGATCAGACCTTCTCTTTATTGATGACAATAAAATGCTATAACCCACCTTCACTGGAAATGAGGTTAAGCAGGCCATCTTTGACTCGTATGCTGATGGAGCCCTTGCGCTGATGGGCTCTATAGGAGTTGAGCTGAATATAACTGAAAGTGACTTCTTTCTTGCCTGTAAGGTTTAGAGGCAGCGAGACCCTCTTTCTCCCTGATGCTCAACTTGGTGATTGATGTATTGGCTAGGACGTCATCTCTTTTTTTCTTTTGGAACAAATCAGAGCGCATCAGGCGCCATTTCATTTCATTTAAAACAGTTTACACGAGTGATGGCATATCCCTGCAAAAACACTTCTGTGAGAGCCTGTATTAGCGGGGACAATGCCTATCAGAGCGATCCTCGTTGGAACATCTAGACCTAGAACCATAAGGAGCTGTATTATTAATGAACCTAGCTGATTTTGCTGCTTCACGTGCTTTGCTGTTGCATGTTCTTGGAATATGGGAAACCTGTATCTTCTTTGGGCTAGTAATCTCACAAAAATCTGCAATGAATTCCCTGATGTACCAATGGTCGTGTTGTGATCGTGGAGACCTGACCGCCGCTGCTGTAGCTAATACACTATTGTCTATACATACCGCTGCCTCCTGCACCTTCAATATATATGTACTCCCTCCGTCTCAAAATAAGTGTCGCAAATTTAGTACTGACACTTATTTTGGGACGGAGGGAGTAGAATAATTGCTGCTAGCTTTCAGTCCCTGCGCTTCTGCTTGTAGTGGTGAAATGGCTTGCCTTGATGTGGCTGAAATTGTTGCTTGCATCATGCCACCGTTTTGCTGCACCAGCAAGTATATTCCAAGACCTGTGTTTGTATTTTCTATTGGGTTGTGATCTCCCTCTTCCTGCCATGCTGCATCAGTGGATATCCTGTTCAAAATTTGAGCATTGCGAGCTTGGACTGTAGTTCCCTGGATTAAGGGCTATTGTCTTTGGGTGCCTGCATTAGGAAAATTGATTTGTGATTATTCCTGCACAATAGAATTCTTTTCTAAAGATAAGCTCTTTGAAATTGCCTGGGTTGCAAAATGGATTTGCAGAGGAGACGTTTCTTTCTTTTGGAAAAGCTTGCCATTCCTTGGATTTCCAAGCACACCACATAAAGGTGCAAATATATTGCTTAAAGTAGCCTGTGCGTGATTAGAGTTCAGAATTTTTAAAATAATAGAGTTTAAAGAACCATCATTTTGCATTAATAGATCAATTCTCACATATCAAGGGTTTGCAAGCCAGGCAGCTCTGACAAATGGGCACTTGAAAAAAAATGTGCAAATCATCCGATGTAATCCTTTTGTGCGGTGCGTTTGTTGGGATCCGATGAATTGTGGGTTTATGTTCAGATTATTCATGAAAAGTATTTGAGTCACCTCTGAATATTGTGATTCTTATTTGCATGATCATTATAGCTTCGTAATTCACTCCGATCTACTGATTTGCTTTGGACAAGTAGATTGATCTTTCTTCAGTGAGAAAGGTGCGTTGTAGTAGGTTCAACCTGACGAGTTTCTATATCCCAGTGACAGAAGGGGAGAAGTTGCGTCTTTGTGTTGTTGCTACTAAGGATAATACGATGGGGTCTATTCATATTGCTTGAGTTTACTTTGTCTACATCATGTTATGGTTCTCCATGTATTACTCTGTTTTATTTAATACTCTAGATGCATGCTGGATAGCGGTCGATGAGTGGAGTATAGTAATAGGTGCAGGTAGGAGTCGGCCTATTTGTTTATGGACGTGATGCCTATATACACATGATCATTGCCGTGAAAATAGCATAACTATCCGCTTTTCTATCAATTGCCCAACAATAATTTGTTACCCACCGTATGCTGCCTAGATGAGAGATGCCACTAGGGAAAACTATGGCTCCCGGGTCTATTCACTTATAAATTCACAAATGCTACTATTACCTTGCTGCCTTTATTTGTTTTTTATTTTATTTTACAATCCACAATTATCTACACAACTCTTGCCCGCGTTGGGTGCAAGTTGCTTGCTCTTTTGTGTGCAGCCGCTGAAGACGGTTGAGGATTGATATTCCTATTGGTTCGATAAACCTTGGTTTCATAACTGAGGGAAATACTTACCCATTTTGTGCTGCAATTACCCGTTCCTCTTCACGGAAAATCCAACGCAGTTCACAAGTATCACTCTGCAAAAGGTAGATGGTCAACTAACAGATGATCTGTCGGAGATGCAACAAATGGCCCTTGACTTCTATAAGAACCTTTATAGTTCGGAGGGAGTCCAGGACATGGATGAAGTGCTTGAGCATGTTCCGACAAAAGTCACGTCGGCAATGAATGAAACTCTTATAGCTCCATATGATGAGAAGGAAATTAAATCAACTTTGTTCCAAATTTCCAACAAAGGCTCCGGGCCCGGATGGCTTGCCCGCTCACTTTTTTCAGAAGCATTGGGACATTTGTGGAGAGTTGGTCACTAAGGCGGTTCTAGGAATTTTCCGCGGGGAGGAAAGCCCCGCATGTATCAATGACACACTTCTTGTGCTCATCCCAAAGGTATCGAATCCCACTTTGTTGTCTCAGTTTCGGCCTATCGGTTTATGTAATGTCTCT
The DNA here is from genome assembly GCA_039707655.1 of Elymus sibiricus. Taxonomy (NCBI): domain Eukaryota; kingdom Viridiplantae; phylum Streptophyta; class Magnoliopsida; order Poales; family Poaceae; genus Elymus; species Elymus sibiricus. The sequence goes on along the minus strand of CM077663.1, from coordinate 106,147,857 downwards.
TACAAGATAGCGTCCAAAGTTCTTGCAAACTGCCTCAAGACAATTCTCCCAGATATCATATCGGAAGAACAGTCGGCATTTGTTCCTGGTAGGCTAATAACTAACAACATCATATCTGCATATAAGTGTTTGCACTTCATGAAGAGGAACCGGTCCAAAAACAATAGCCATTGTGCACTCAAACTGGACATGATGAAGGTGTTGGAAATATGCCCTAGAGGCAATAATAAATTGGTTATTATTATATTTCCTTGTTCATGATAATCGTTTATTATCCATGCTATAATTGTATTGATTGGAAACTCAAATACATGTGTGGGTACATAGACAACACTGTGTCCCTAGTAAGCCTCTAGTTGACTGGTTGATCAAAGATGGTTAAGGTTTCCTAGCCATTGACATGAGATGTCATTTGATAACGGGATCACATCATTAGGAGAATGATGTGATGGACAAGACCCAAACTACGAACGTAGCATATGATCGTGTCAGTTTATTGCTATTGTTTTCTGCATGTCAAGTATCTGTTCCTATGACCATGAGATCATGCAACTCCCTGACATCGGAGGAGTACCTTGTGTGTATCAAACGTCGCAACGTAACTGGGTGACTATAAAGGTGCTCTACAGGTATCTCCGAGGGTGTCTGTTGGGTTGGCATGGATCAAGACTGGGATTTGTTACTCCGTATGACGGAGAGGTATCTCAGGGCCCACTCGGTAATACAACATCACAATGAGCCTTGCAAGCAATGTGACTAAAGTGTTAGCCACGAGATCTTGTATTACGGAACGAGTAAAGAGACTTGCCGGTAACGAGATTGAACTAGGTATAGTGATACCGACGATCGAATCTCGGGCAAGTAACATACCGAAGAACAAAGGGAACAGCATACGGGATTAACTGAATCCTTGACATAGAGGTTCGACCGATAAAGATCTTCGTAGAATATGTAGGAGCCAATATGGGCATCCAGGTCCCGCTATTGGTTATTGGCCGTAGAGGTGTCTCGGTCATGTCTACATAGTTCTCGAACCCGCAGGGTCTACACACTTAACGTTTGGTGACGATTAGTATAGTTGAGTTATTATGTTGGTGACCGAAGGTTGTTCGGAGTCCCGGATAAGATCCCGGACATGACGAGGATCTCCGGAATAGTCCGGAGGTAAAGATTGATATATGTGATAATAGTGTTTTGATCTCCGGAAGAGTTCCGGAGTTCACCGGAATGGGTTCCGGATGTTTACCGAAGTGTTCGGGTGCAGCAACACTTTATATGGGCCAAAGGGATAAAGCCCACGAGGTATTGGAAAGTGCAAAAGTAGTTTTGCTGCCGCGTAAGCGGTACTACCGCTTGTGTGAAGCGGTACTACCGCCCGAGCGGTACTACCGCTTGTGTGAAGCGGTACTACCGCCCAAGCGGTACTACCGCTTGTGTGAAGCGGTACTACCGCTTGTGCGCGGCTGTGCACGGTTCGGCAGGGATCCGAGTTGGACTCTTTCCCTGCGGGCCAAACCGACCTGGAGGAGGCTTTTACTCCAAGTTTAGACCCCAAGGCTCAACATATAAATAGAGGGGCAGGGCTAGCACACGGGACACATCATGATTTCCCAAGCCGTGTGCCGGCAACCCTAACCCTCTAGTTCCTCCGTCATAATCTCCGTAGCGCTTGGCGAAGCCCTGCAGAGATTGTTCCTCACCACCATCACCACGCCGTCGTGCTGCTGGAACTCAACCACTACTTCATCATCGCTCTCTGGATCGAGGAGGTGAAGGCGTCATCAAGCCGTACGTGTGTTGAACGCGGAGGTGCCGTCCGTTCGGCACTAGTTCGCGATCGGATCGAGGGACGACGTGCGATTTGGATCGCGGAGACGTTCGACTACATCAACCGCGTTTCTTAAACGCTTCCGCTTAGCGATCTACAAGGGTATGTAGATTCACTCTCCCTCTCGTAGATGCTCATCACCATGGATAGATCTTGCGTGTGCGTAGGAAAATTTTTGTTTCCCATGCAACGTTCCCCAACAGTGGCATCATGAGCCAGGTCTATGCGTAGATGAGATCTCGAGTAGAACACAAACGAGTTGTGGGCGTGGTTGTATACATATTGCTTGCCGTTACTAGTTGATATTTGATTCGGCGGTACTGTGAGATGAAGCGGCCCGGACCGACATTACGCGTACACTTACGCGAGACAGGTTCCTTCAACTAACATGTAACTTCGTTGCATAAAGATGGCTAGCGGGTGTCTGTCTCTCTCACTTTAGTTGAATCGATTTCAATGAAGAGGGTTCTTTTAGAAGATCAAAAAGCAATCACTACACCACGTTGTGGTTTTGCGTAGGTAAGAACGGTTCTTGCAAACCCGTAGCAGCCACGTAAAATTTGCAACAACAATTAGAGGACGTCTAACTTGTTTTTGCAGGGTATGTTGTGATGTGATATGGCCAATTACATGATGAGATATATGTGATGTATGAGATGATCATGTTTTGTATAGAATATCACGACTTGCATGTCGATGAGTACGGCAACTGGCAGGAGCCATAGAGTTGTCTTTAATTATTGTATGACCTGCGTGTCAATCATTAAGCGCTATGTAATGCTTTACTTTATCGCTAAACGTTAGCAATAGTCGTGGAAGCAACAGTCGGCGCGACAACCTTATGGCGACACGTTGATGGAGATCAAGATGATGGAGATCATGGTGTCATGCCGGTGACGATGGAGATCATGCCGGTGCTTTGGAGATGGAGATCAAAAGCACAAGTTCATGGCCATATCATGTCACTTATGATTTGCATGTGATGTTAATCCTTTTATGCATCTTATTTTGCTTAGGACGACGGTAGCATTATAAGGTGATCCCTCACTTAAATTTCAAGATAAATTGTGTTCTCCCCAAGTGTGCACCGTTGCGAAAGTTCGTCGTTTCGAGACACGCCGTGATGATCGGGTGTGATAGACTCTACGTTCGCATACAACGGGTGCAAGCCATGTTGCACGTGCGGAACACTCGGGTTAAACTTGACGAGCCTAGCATGTACAGACATGGCCTCGGAACACAAGAGACCGAAAGGTCGAACATGAGTCATATAGTAGATATGATCAACATGAAGATGTTCACCATTGAAACCACCTCAACTCACGTGATGATCGGACTTGAGTTGGTGGATTTGGATCATGTTACACTCGAATGACCGGAGGGATGTCAATTTGAGTGGGAGTTTTTAAGTAATATGATTAACTAAACTCATTATCTAGAACAATAGTCTAAGTTGTCTTTGCTATATTTATGTTGTAGATCATGGCTCGCGCAGTAGCACCCCTGAATTTTAATGCGTTCCTAGAGAAAGCTAAGTTGAAAGATGATGGAAGTAACTTTGTGGACTGGGCCCGTAATCTAAGGATTATCCTTACGGCTTCCCAGAAGGCTTATGTCCTTGATGCACCGCTTGGTGATCCACCCGCTCCAGTTGAGTCTCTAGACGTTGTGAACGCCTGGCAGGCTCGTTCTGATGATTACTCAATAGTTCAATGTGCAATGTTGTATGGCTTAGAACCGGGACTTCAAAGACGTTTTGAACATCATGGAGCATATGAGATGTTCCAGGAGTTGAAGTTTATCTTTCAGAAGAATGCCCGGATCGAGAGATATGAGATCTCCGATAAGTTCTATGCTTGCAAGATGGAGGAGAACGGGTCTATCAGTGATCACGTGCTCAGAATGTCTGGGTACTCCACCCGTCTGGCTGAGTTAGGGATGCCCCTTCCGCCAGAGGCTATCACTGACAGAGTTCTTCAATCATTGCCACCTAGCTACAAGAGCTTCGTGTTGAACTATAACATGCACGGGATGAACAAGTCAGTCGCCGAGCTGTTTGCGATGCTGAAAGCCGCTGAGTCTGAAATTCAGAAGGAGCATCAAGTGTTGATGGTCAATAAAACCACTAGTTTCAAGAAAAATGGCAAGGGTAAGAAGGGTAACTCCAAGCAGAGTGGCAAAGCAGTTGCTCCTCTCGTGAAGAAACCCAAGGCTGGACCCAAACCAGAAACTGTGTGTTTTCATTGCAAGGGAACTGGACACTGGAAGCGGAATTGCCCCAAGTATTTGGCTGACAAGAAGGCGGCCAACAACAAACAAGGTATATATGATATACATGTTATTGATGTGTACCTTACCAACTCTCGTTGTAGTGCCTGGGTATTTGATACCGGTGCGGTTGCTCATATTTGCAACTCAAAACAGGAACTGCGGAATAGACGGAGGCTGGCAAAGGACGAAGTGACGATGCGCGTGGGAAATGGTTCCAAGGTTGATGTGATCGCCGTCGGCACGCTCGCTCTTCGATTACCGTCGGGATTAGTGATGAACCTAAATAAGTGTTATTTGGTGCCTGCGTTAAGCATGAACATTATATCTGGATCTTGTTTATTGCGAGACGGTTACTCATTTAAATCAGAGAATAATGGTTGTTCTATTTATATGAGTAATATCTTTTATGGTCATGCACCCAATGTGAGGGGTTTATTCTTGTTGAATCTCGATAGTAATGATACACATGTTCATAACATTGATGCCAAAAGATATAGAATTGATAATGATAATACCACTTTCTTGTGGCACTGCCGTTTAGGTCATATTGGCGTAAAACGCATGAAGAAGCTCCATGCTGATGGACTTTTGGAGTCACTTGATTTTGAATCACTTGACACATGTGAGCCATGCCTCATGGGCAAGATGACTAAAACGCCGTTCTCTGGAACAATGGAACGGGCAAGTGACTTATTGGAAATCATACATACTGATGTGTGCGGTCCGATGAGTATTGAGGCGCGCGGTGGTTATCGTTACTTTCTCACCTTCACTGATGACTTAAGTAGATATGGGTATATTTACTTAATGAAACACAAGTCTGAAACATTTGAAAAGTTCAAACAATTTCAGAGTGAAGTTGAGAATCATCGTAACAAGAAGATTAAATTCCTACGATCTGATCGAGGAGGAGAATATCTGAGTTATGAGTTTGGCAGTCACTTAAGACAGTGTGGAATTGTTTCACAATTGACACCGCCTGGAACACCACAGCGTAATGGTGTGTCCGAACGTCGTAATCGAACCTTATTAGATATGGTGCGATCTATGATGTCTCTTGCCGATTTGCCACTATCGTTTTGGGGTTATGCATTAGAGACAGCTGCATTCACTTTAAATAGGGCACCATCGAAATCCGTTGAGACAACGTCATATGAACTTTGGTTTGACAAGAAGCCAAAGCTGTCGTTTCTTAAAGTTTGGGGATGTGATGCTTATGTCAAAAAGCTTCAGCCTGAAAAGCTGGAACCCAAAGCGGAGAAATGCGTCTTCATAGGATACCCAAAAGAGACAATTGGGTATACCTTCTACCTCAGATCCGAGGGCAAAGTGTTTGTCGCTAAAAACGGAACATTTCTTGAGAAAGAGTTTCTCTCGAAAGAATTGAGTGGGAGGAAGATAGAACTTGATGAGGTTGTTGAACCTTTACTTCAACCTGAGAGTAGCGCAGCGCAGAAAGTTGTTTCTGTGGAGCCTACATTAGCTGAAGAGGAAGTTAATGATGATGATCATGAAGCTTTGGATCAAGTTGCTATCGAACCTCGTAGGTCGACAAGGACGCGTACTGCTCCTGAGTGGTACGGCAACCCTGTCTTAGAGGTCATGTTGTTAAACAACGATGAACCTACGAGCTATGGAGAAGCGATGATGGGCCCGGATTCCGAGAAGTGGTTAGAGGCCATGAAATCCGAGATGGGATCCATGTATGAAAACAAAGTATGGACTTTGGAAGTATTACCTGAAGGGCGTAAGGCCATTCAGAACAAATGGATCTTTAAGAGGAAGACGGACGCGGACGGTAATGTCACCGTCTATAAAGCTCGACTTGTGGCAAAGGGTTTTTCACAAGTTCAAGGAGTTGACTACGATGAGACCTTCTCACCCGTAGCGATGCTTAAGTCCGTCAGAATCATGTTAGCAATAGCTGCCTTTTTCGATTATGAAATTTGGCAGATGGATGTCAAAACAGCGTTCCTTAACGGTTACCTTAAGGAAGAGTTGTATATGATGCAACCAGAAGGTTTTGTCGATCCAGAGAATGCTGACAAAGTTTGCAAACTCCAGCGATCCATTTATGGACTGGTGCAAGCATCTCGGAGTTGGAATCTTCGTTTTGATGAGGTGATCAAAGCGTTCGAGTTTATACAAGTTTACGGAGAAGCTTGTATTTACAAGAAAGTGAGTGGGAGCTCTATAGCGTTTCTAATATTATATGTGGATGACATATTACTGATTGGAAACAATATAGAAATGCTGGAAAGCGTAAAGGAATATTTGAACAAGAGTTTTTCAATGAAGGACCTAGGAGAAGCTGCTTTCATATTAGGCATCAAGATCTATAGAGATAGATCAAGACGCTTAATAGGACTTTCACAAAGCACATACCTTGATAAGATTTTGAAGAAGTTCAAAATGGATCAGTCCAAGAAGGGGTTCTTGCCTGTTTTGCAAGGTGTGAAGTTGAGTAAGACTCAATGCCCAGTGACTGCAGAAGATAGAGAAAAGATGAGTGTCATCCCCTATGCTTCAGCCATAGGCTCTATCATGTATGCAATGCTGTGCACAAGACCCGATGTCAGCCTTGCCATAAGTATGGTCGGAAGGTTTCAAGGTGATCCAGGTATGGAACACTGGACGGCGGTCAAGAATATCCTGAAGTACCTGAAAAGGACTAAGGACATGTTTCTCGTTTATGGAGGTGATCAAGAGCTCGTCGTAAAGGGTTACGTCGATGCAAGCTTTGACACTGATCCGGATGACTCTAAGTCGCAAACCGGATACGTATTTATTCTTAATGGGGGTGCGGTTAGCTGGTGCAGTTCCAAGCAAAGCGTGGTAGCTGATTCTACATGCGAAGCGGAGTACATCGCAGCCTCGGAGGCGGCGAAGGAAGGTGTCTGGATGAAGGAGTTCATGACAGATCTTGGAGTAGTGCCTAGTGCACTTAACCCAATGACTCTGTTTTGTGATAATACTGGTGCCATTGCTCTAGCCAAGGAACCAAGATTTCACAAGAGGACCAGACACATAAAGCGACGTTTCAATTCCATCCGCGATTACATCAAGGAGGACGACATAAATATTTGCAAAGTACACACGGATCTAAATGTTGCAGATCCGATGACTAAACCTCTTCCAAGGGCTAAACATGAACAACACCAGAACTGCATGGGTGTTCGATTCATTACAATGTAAATCACATAGTGATGTGAACTAGATTATTGACTCTAGTGCAAGTGGGAGACTGTTGGAAATATGCCCTAGAGGCAATAATAAATTGGTTATTATTATATTTCCTTGTTCATGATAATCGTTTATTATCCATGCTATAATTGTATTGATTGGAAACTCAAATACATGTGTGGGTACATAGACAACACTGTGTCCCTAGTAAGCCTCTAGTTGACTAGCTCGTTGATCAAAGATGGTTAAGGTTTCCTAGCCATTGACATGAGATGTCATTTGATAACGGGATCACATCATTAGGAGAATGATGTGATGGACAAGACCCAAACTACGAACGTAGCATATGATCGTGTCAGTTTATTGCTATTGTTTTCTACATGTCAAGTATCTGTTCCTATGACCATGAGATCATGCAACTCCCTGACATCGGAGGAGTACCTTGTGTGTATCAAACGTCGCAACGTAACTGGGTGACTATAAAGGTGCTCTACAGGTATCTCCGAGGGTGTCTGTTGGGTTGGCATGGATCAAGACTGGGATTTGTTACTCCGTATGACGGAGAGGTATCTCAGGGCCCACTCGGTAATACAACATCACAATGAGCCTTGCAAGCAATGTGACTAAAGTGTTAGCCACGAGATCTTGTATTACGGAACGAGTAAAGAGACTTGCCGGTAACGAGATTGAACTAGGTATAGTGATACCGACGATCGAATCTCGGGCAAGTAACATACCGAAGAACAAAGGGAACAGCATACGGGATTAACTGAATCCTTGACATAGAGGTTCGACCGATAAAGATCTTCGTAGAATATGTAGGAGCCAATATGGGCATCCAGGTCCCGCTATTGGTTATTGGCCGTAGAGGTGTCTCGGTCATGTCTACATAGTTCTCGAACCCGCAGGGTCTACACACTTAACGTTTGGTGACGATTAGTATAGTTGAGTTATTATGTTGGTGACCGAAGGTTGTTCGGAGTCCCGGATAAGATCCCGGACATGACGAGGATCTCCGGAATAGTCCGGAGGTAAAGATTGATATATGTGATAATAGTGTTTTGATCTCCGGAAGAGTTCCGGAGTTCACCGGAATGGGTTCCGGATGTTTACCGAAGTGTTCGGGTGCAGCAACACTTTATATGGGCCAAAGGGATAAAGCCCACGAGGTATTGGAAAGTGCAAAAGTAGTTTTGCTGCCGCGTAAGCGGTACTACCGCTTGTGTGAAGCGGTACTACCGCCCGAGCGGTACTACCGCTTGTGTGAAGCGGTACTACCGCCCAAGCGGTACTACCGCTTGTGTGAAGCGGTACTACCGCTTGTGCGCGGCTGTGCACGGTTCGGCAGGGATCCGAGTTGGACTCTTTCCCTGCGGGCCAAACCGACCTGGAGGAGGCTTTTACTCCAAGTTTAGACCCCAAGGCTCAACATATAAATAGAGGGGCAGGGCTAGCACACGGGACACATCATGATTTCCCAAGCCGTGTGCCGGCAACCCTAACCCTCTAGTTCCTCCGTCATAATCTCCGTAGCGCTTGGCGAAGCCCTGCAGAGATTGTTCCTCACCACCATCACCACGCCGTCGTGCTGCTGGAACTCAACCACTACTTCATCATCGCTCTCTGGATCGAGGAGGTGAAGGCGTCATCAAGCCGTACGTGTGTTGAACGCGGAGGTGCCGTCCGTTCGGCACTAGTTCGCGATCGGATCGAGGGACGACGTGCGATTTGGATCGCGGAGACGTTCGACTACATCAACCGCGTTTCTTAAACGCTTCCGCTTAGCGATCTACAAGGGTATGTAGATTCACTCTCCCTCTCGTAGATGCTCATCACCATGGATAGATCTTGCGTGTGCGTAGGAAAATTTTTGTTTCCCATGCAACGTTCCCCAACAGAAGGCATATGATCGTGTCGAATGGAGTTATCTCAGAGCTATTATGGAGAAGTTGGGCTTTGCTGCACCATGGATAAACATAGTTTTGAAAATGGTGAGCTCTGTCTATTTCTCAGTTATGTTTAATGGAAAAAGTCGGAGGAGTTTAAACCTACACGATGTATTCGACAGGGAGATCCCATGTCTCCATACTTGTTCTTGTTGGCAGCAGAGGGCCTTTCGTGCCTTTTAAAATCACAACAACAGTCATCCCAGCTCGGCGACATCAAGGTGACACCGCTGGCACCGGCGGTAAACCACCTTCTTTTCGCGGATGATAGCCTGCTGTTTTTCAGGGCCAGTATAAATGGAGCGGAGGAGATATCAAACCTATTGGATTCGTACTGTAGTGCATCTAGACAAAGGATAAATAAAGAAAATCCTCTATATTCTTCAGCAAAGGTACACCTGAGTTGGTAAGGAATGCAGTTAAGGGATTCCCGCAGGTGCCTAATGAATCTTTAAGTGATAAATACTTGGGTCTTCCGTCTGATGTGGGGAACTCAAAAAAGGGCACTTTTAAATATCTAAGTGACCGTGTGTGGGCGAAGGTGAAAGGATGGATGAGCAAATGTTTGTCGTCAGGTGGGAAGGAGGTTCTTATTACATCGGTAGCCCAAGCGATCCCAGTTTTCTCTATCTCATGTTTCAAGCTTCCGAGAGGTTTATGCGACAACATCAAATCTATCATTCGAAAATTTTGGTGGGGGTGCAAGCAAGGTGAACGCAAACCGGCTTGGGTATCATGGGATGTGATGACTCGCCCAAAACATCTGGGAGGTTTGGGTTTTAGGGACCTAGAGCTATTCAACCTGGCCCTGTTGGCACGAGAGGCCTGGAGGCTTCTGCAAGAGCCCAATACAGTGAGCGCCAGGATTCTCAAGGCATCCTACTACCCGGATGTCTCAATACTTGATGCAGAGCTGGGTTCCCGTCCTTCACAGATCTGGCGGGCAATACTTGAAGGAAGGGATGTGGTAAAGCATGGTGTTATTAAGAGAAGGCAATGGTTAGACGACTAACATATGGTCCGACAACTGGATACCAAAGGAAACAACACCGCTACCTATTGCATCCCTAGTGCAAAATCCTCATGTGTTAGTAGGGGAACTGTTGAATCCGGCCATGACACAGCGGAATGCTTAGCTCATTAGATCGGTTTTCCTCCCTCTGGACGCGGAAGCAATTTGAAAAATACCTGTTTGCACTAGAGATGTGGAGGACTCTTTGGCCTGGTTTCCAGATAAGAAGGGCAGATTTTCAGTCGGATCGGCATATAGATTCTTGGTAAAAACAAAACTGCAACGAGAGGATTGGCTCGAAGGGAGGAGTGGGTCTTCTGCGGGATGTGAAGAAGAGCTGGCATGGACAGAGCTTTGGAAGATACCAGCACCCTCCAAAATTCGAGTTTTTCTGTGGAGATTGGCTCGGCACTCCCTACCGACCAATGATGTTTTGCAGAAACGAAATATGTCGACCAAGAACACATGCCCCTTATGTGGCTGTCAAGACTCTTGGCGCCGTGCACTTCTGACATGTACTATGTCAAGGTGCGTCTGGGCTTTGGCTGATGATCACGTGCTGCAAGTCTTGGCCCAGCATGATGAACCGAGTGCGATGTTACATAGCTACAGGGAGTTATCAACGACATAATCAGCGGAACAGGGGGCCCTAACACAGCGATAGTGCATGAAATAACAGCCCGCAGTTCCGGTTTCACTACTTGTCATTTTATGTTTGAGCGTTGAAATTTCAATTTCGAGGCGCACAAACTCGCCAAATTTGCTTGTAATTTAAATGTAGGTAGGCATGTGTGGTTGGGCATTCCAAATGACCCGAACCTTGTACTATGAACATTACCGTGGATTAATAAAGTGGACGACTTTACTAAAAAAAAAGTCACCCCTCAAAAAAAAAAAAGAGCTCCCCAGTCCAAGAGTAGCGGACTCGCGATGCAGCGTTCCAACCCGCCCTAGAAACCGCGATAGGGTTTGCTCGGCCTCGGCGCCGTTCTAATGGCGGACGGCAACCTAAGGTTGGAGGAGGCAGTAGACGAGAGTGGCTTCCTAGAGCCTTTCTTCTACGACGAGGCGGAGGTGGTGGCTGAAGCGGCGGCGGCGGCGGAGAGGCGGCATCGGGAGGCTGAGGAGAAGGCGGCGGAGCATGCGCGGAAGGTGGAGGAATTCAGACGGAGAAATGCAGTGCATCAGGCCGTCATCGACAGGATCAGCGAGTACGATCCCAAGACGGGGAAAGTCTGCTACACCCGATTCTTCAACACAGACTTCTCCATATTTGACATCGACGAGGAGTGTAAGTCCAAAATCCAATTCCTCCATGTAATCCATGTTTTATCTTCACAATGTATAATTATTGCCCCTCCAATGCGATACACTGACATAAACGGTGCTGTTTTGATTCTTTTCTACCGCAAGCAGCTCCTCTGGCTCCAATGCGATACACTCGCAAAACACCATCCAAGTACACCAATTCACTCGGAAGACAGGTGTACGACGTGTCTGACTCTGTAAACATCCTCTCAGTGAAGATAGTCTCTTCGGATGTGGGATTCCCGTTAAAGGTGTATGGTACCGTTATTGCAAGAGATTACCTCGATTTCAAGTGTGTCTATCTGTTCCGTCGCCGTAGAGAGGATTACCAACTCATCAACTCAGAGGTAGTACAGCTAGACCATACTTACTTACAACCAGTCATTTCTCATTGTGTGGTGATTGCCGCCTTTTTCCTTGGCAAGTCAGTTCTTTCTCATTTCTGCTCCGGGAAGGCGGGAATAAATTATAGGGTGTTGGAAATTGTATGGCTCAATCATCAGATTATAGGTTGCAATCTCTCGGTATTCATAAGAATAGGCAAGTATTGCTAATGAAGCTTATGCTTGTTGTTTTGTATGGCTGGATCGTCATATAGTCATGTCTTGGCATTCGTAATAGTACACAAGGATAGTATAGTGTATTCCTGTTGTTTACACATGTTTTGTGTACAAAATGAAGCATAAGAAGCATGGTTATGGTAGGAACAGAGGTTGCGACCTTCCATTTCCTTCTAAAGTTTAGGGCCTATTGAATCGCAGGATTCCAAAAAAGCGTGAATAGAAAAAAGCGCAGGATTTTAATGGCATGAATTTGTGCCAAGGTTTGTTTGATTGCACAATGACATAAAAAAAGAGTTCTTTCCAAGAGGTTTGAGTTAATGTAAAATTCAGTTTGAACTTTGTGGTTTGTAGTGATCGGTAGGAAAATTTCCTATGTGATTCAATCCTACAGATAAACAACCCACATAGGAAAAAATCTTAATGTTTTAAATCCTCCAAAATTTGTATGAATATCCTTTGAACCAAAGAGGCCCTTATAGCAAGGTCAAAAAAAGGAATTGTCATGATATCATAAGAAAATATGCTTTGGATATGGTATGGAGCAGAGTAGAACGGAACATGCTCACAGTCAATCAGATGTGAGTGTAAACCTTTAGAAACAGTTTAATACTTGCATGCATGGCAACAGCTTTCGTTCGATGTATTTTTTTTTACTTCCGTTGCGTTATCCAGATGAGGTTACTGCTAATCTGTTATGTGACTTTTTCTCATAGCCTCATAGGATCAATCGTTGATCTTGACTGGACCAACTCGAGGACTTGTGTTACTAGATCGTATATATTTTGAGGTGGATCTTAAAATCAAGGATGACCAAGGGAAGAAAGACCAAGAACTTAGCAAGGGACTGTGTGTGATTGATGGCGTATTAATGGGAGGGGAGGAACATGGTCATGTTGGATTTGAAGGCCTTGATAGCAGGCTGAGCACCGTGGAGGTGAAATTTGCAGTAGTTAAACTTGCAGTGGAGGCTACCCTTGAAATCAAGGTTCTCAAAGGAGATTTCTATGGAGAAATCACAGCTTGCACCTCCAGCATTCAGGATCGCTTTCTGCTTCATGATAGCAAAGCAGGTGGTGTAATGTGTGATGGTACTGGAATGCTCCAGTTGTGGCGCCGTGTTGTAACTGTTGGGATGAAGGATATGCTTTTATTAACAATTGCTACCCAGGCTAGTGATGTGGCAACTGCCTCTGCTACACGAACCATTAATCTCACTCCACATGTGAATGGTGCAGAGGAAGATGAAATTACCTGTGGTGCTGTTAAGATGCTCATCAAGGTCAACTGGTCACTATTTGAATTGTAAACTTTGATGCGCCTATGCTTAATTGACCTATGTAATGGTTGCTAATGCGTCTCTTCATGGAGTCAAGTAGTGTTTGTATGCAATTATATTTCAGCTGTAGACTCTGATTTGTTGCCTATATGACAAGTTGAGCTATTTAGAGGTTGCTAATGTACTTGATCTCATGGAACTAAGCAGGCTTCCCGTGACTATGTGCGTGCTGTAGTCTTGACTGTGCAATATTATGTCTTTATATATGGTATGGAACTGATTGTTAACACTGATTGTTGTGAGTCATGGACTACGGAGCTGGAAGAACATCATCGGGAACTATCTACTCTTCAGTTCCGCGTGCAATGGTGTACTTTTATTTTGGAATCACAGTTTGGCAAGGTTTGTGTTTAAAATTTTAACTATCAATATAGCCATCATCCTATTCTGCCTATGTTGATAGCTAACGTTTTTTTTACTTTGTATTTGTATTTTTTTCTCTTCTTCTGTGGGAGGCCTTTGCATTACATTTCAATGGTGATAGTTCAGTTTGTATTGTGCAAGATTTTACTAAATTAAACAGTCGGGAACAATAATCTTCATATAGTTTTTTTTTTTTTGAAATGAAGGCAAAAGATTTGCCTCATCTATTAATTAAGCAGAAGAGAATTGCCCAGTTAATTATGGAAAACCGGGCGAAAACCATCACAACCCGCTGAGTGGCACACACAGGATACTCCACACACACCACTCCAAAGAGGGTCTCGTCGAGACAGCACGCAGGCGTCATCGTTATCACTCCTAATCTCTGAGTAAGCGACTCCGACTTCACCGTAGGCGATCATCGACCCAACCCACACTGTAAACATGGAGTTATATGAAGATCTGCACCAGAACTCAACAACCTACGAGCAGACATCGCAGCTCCAACTCTGACAAAGAACTAAGAAGGAGAAGTAGGCACGGCTGGCGCCGCAGAAGATCACCGAACAAACCACGTGTTGCCTGTCATCGTACACCGCCGGGACCCCGCCACTGCAGCTTCGACTTCACATCAACAACAAGTCTAGGTAATCCGACGGACACGTCGAAGAAGAGCCGACTACTGCAACCAATGCCGTATCTTCGACATCGCTCCCACCATCATCGTAACCACAGAAGCCTCGACGCCAACACTTTCACCTTCCACTGGTCTCGTTCGTCAACTCCAAGGACGAAGCCCCCAATGGGGAGAACGACACCAAGGCGCCGTCTTTGTCCGATCATACAAGATCAAGGGTTTCCCCCGGAGCTACAGCAAACAATCGAGTCCTCGTGAGAGGGGTGTGGCAGCAATGCAGCGATGCCTCCAAGAAGGTTAACGACGGCCACAGCCGCCGTCATTGCTGGTCCCGACACAAAGCCGAGACAAGGTTTTCACCCAAGCTCCCAACACAACCTCATCCGCACAACAACTCAACGCTGACAAGCCCACCAATCATCACCGCCACGAACCAGTCCAACGACCAAGGAGCACCGAGCAGCAGCCGCAGTCAACCAGTCCAACGACCAAGGAGCACCGAGCAGCAGCCGCAGTCAACCGCACCTTGCAGAGGCCACCGACCGCCACTCAACAGCTCCAACCATCGGACCCAACAGCGGCTGGCCGGAATGAGGGCCACTGGACGCAGCACAAGCCGCCACACCCTACCGGCACCATGTCGGCAAGGGAACAGATGAGTGCCGCCCGAGGCCGAGAACCACCGTGGTTCCTGGCTGCAACCCTACAACAGAAGCGCAGGCACGCACCGCGCACGCCATCGCGCTCCTGCAAGAGGCATGAGTCTTCAGGTTCGCCAGAGACCGAGGGAGCCCACCCTGCAGCATCTGCCCTTCCAACGTTGCGCACATCCCACGCCTCCTGGGCCAGATCGCCCCATGTCGCGCGCACGCCGCCGCACACCTCAGACCACCTTGCCATGAGGCCAGAACAAAGCCACCTCGGCGGTCCATGTCCTTATCTGCCGCGCACACCCCCCCAGATCTGGAGACGTGAGATCCACACGCGCACCATCTGATGCAATCCCACTCGCGTCGCTCCGGAGAATTCACGACCAACTTCTGTCGCTGCCTCGCCCGGATCCGTGGCCCGCGCCCTCGCGCCGAGCGCCTGAGCCTCCCCAGTCCCGCTCGCTCTGCCCGTGGCTGCCGAGCTCGTCACCGCGCAGCCACACCTCCCGACCCACTAGATCCGCGGCCGCCCGGGCCATCCAGCGCCGAATCAGCGATCACGCCAGCCAGCGCCAACCCTCAGCCACCAGAACCCGACGGCGCGAAGATGTACACCTCTGCCTAACCAGGCTGGCCCGTGCCGTCCACGCGCCATGCGAGAGGGAAGAAGCGCCCCGACGGCGCCTTCCGGCGGCGGCGAGGAAGGGGGAGTGTGTGGTGGGGGTCGGCGGCGGCGCCCGCTAGGTTTGCTCCCGAGCCGCCCGTGGGAGCGACACGGGAGGCGGGGATCGCGGCTTGTGGTCTACATCTCCATATAGTTTGGTCTCTTGATTGTAATCCTTTCCTACATCTCCATATAGGTTGGTGTCTTGATTGTAATCCTTTTCAGCAACTCCATTTAAGAGGTGGAATGGACTCTGCCACCCGTGCCACATGCATCAGACCTTGTACTGTACTCCTTCTATATGGGAATATAAGTTGTACCGATTTTCATGCGAACCAAACTTGTGTATAATTGACCAAGATTATATAATGAAATATCAATCATTGCAATGCAAAATAAATAAAATATAAAAATAGTTTTCATGATGAATCTAATCTAACGATATAAACTTGGTATTGTAGATATTGGTTATTTTTCGAAAAATTTGGTCAAGAATGCATATGCTTGACTTTTAGAAAACTGAAACACCCTATATTTTGGAACGGGGGAGTATATGATTATCGGCTTCCTTAGTCTGTTTTAGTTACTCAGTGATGTTGTTGGTCCATTTTGGTGATTCAAAATTACGACCAACATGGTAGGCACTAAAATTTATGAACTTGTTTTTAATACATAAACATTTTTCAAAATCATAAATATTTTTTGAATGACCGAACAGTTTTTCAAATTCACAAACATTTTTTTAATCCGCAAACATTTTATGATTACCTTAATATTTTTGAAAATTCTGAACATTTTTTAATTCACGTTCATTTTATGATTTCTTGAACATTTTTTCAAAATTCGTATTTATCTTGAATTTGGAACTTCTAAAAATACCCCGAATTATTTTAAAACAAAAAAATAAAAGCTAAAAAGCGAAATTAAAAAGCAGGAGCCAGTCCTTCCCCGCGCATGGGCCGGCCCAAGAGGGCGCGCTGTGGGAGCGAGGGGTGCGCGCTTCGTTTCTCCCTAGCGCGCCGCGCGCTGTATAGGAGGTCTGCAAAAAAGCGGCATCGGATGCACTCTCTTAGGAAGGAGCGGACTCTTATGTGGTGGGATCCATAACATATAATGGATGGGCTAACTAAACGGGATTAATTTAACCCTCATTTAATAACATGCTAAATCTCTACCTCTGTTGCCTGCCTCTAGGAGAAAAATTGAAAGAGATTGGTTCTGTGTGCCACTGAATAGAGAAACAGAAAGAGACTAGTATGAGTGGTAAATTTCCCCGCAAAAGAAAAGATATGAGTGGTAAATTGTTTTATTTAAAAATATAAGTTTGTATGTAACACACATATTTTTTTATGCTATGTCTCTACTTAATCCTTTCTAAATTAATGGACTGTTTTGTACAACTTGGTTGTACTCGCCAAACCAAATGCCCAATGTTTTAATTTGTGATGTTCATAAAAGATGAATATACGAGTATATCATATTTGGATGGATATGTTATTGGAAGTGGGATCTTCCATGGCCACAGGAAGAAGAGTGATTTAAACAAAAGAAAGAAATCGACAATACTATGTGTTGTGCATACGGATACTAAAAATATACGTTTACGACATTGATGTTAATCATCTAATATATTTATGCACCCGTTGTAACGTACAGGCCCTTTTCATAGTTATATGATTACTTTGACATCTTCTTGTTGGATGCTAGATGATTTTATCTCATCCTCATCGTTGTTTACTTCACAATTTAGCTATTCTATATCCTTCTGTGTGAATGTTGAGACTTGATTTTAACTGCCCATTTATAATTTATAACTAGAAGGACAGTGTGCGCTTTGCCGCGTCGTTTATATTTTTGAGGTTGTACATGTTTTATGTAATTTTTTTAAGTTGTGAAAAATATTTTGTATTAGTTGGTTTGGCGTGTTGGGGATACAATGAAGTGCATTTTTTTTATCAGATATGTTACTCCTATGGATAGACTTTGTGAAATCATGCTTACAGATGGATGTGTTAATTTATGGTCACAGATTAGGAAAAAGGTGGGCCAACGGTGCAAATCGAGGAAGTGATTGGTGGGACAATGTTTGGTATGACCAATCCGCAGCGAATCGTTCGTGAGTGTATCGTTTTTCTTTTTTTATTATGGTGTTTGGGTGGATTTTTTGACCGTGTGATTGAAGAACGTCTTTTAATTAGTACAAAAACATGAGAAAGTTACTTACGTTGTTGGACGCGTGTGTTATGCTAATGCGAAACGTGTCTTGGGCGACACTTCCGTTTTGTCACCCATTCATTGAGATCCCATCACGAAGCCAGGGTGAACGGCCCAATCAATTATGTATCCAATCCAAATTAAAGAGTTAAATGAGGGGCTTTAAAACGGGATAGCTTAACGAAGTTAGATATTTCATTGCCAAAACAAAGGATTGAAAGAGTCAAAATCAAGGATTGACATGAGAAGCTTTAAAATTAGGGAGCATAGTGTATTAAAAAAATAAATGAAAGAGCTCATTATGAAATTGTTGATTTGATCAAAATTGGATGACCCAACTCCAAGACCTCAATTGATTGTGAAGCCTTAAAAAACTAGAAAGCTTAGTGTTATAGAGGATTAAAATAATTGAGTGAGAAATTGTTGATCCAGTCAAAATCGATGACCCAATTCTAAATTGGTGACCTCAATTGAATGAGAGGTCTCCAATTCTAGAAAGTTTAGTGATATAGTATATTTAGAAAAAAAAATGGACCTAGGTATAACCTAGTGGACAGACACGTGGCGGCCTACCAGTTCGAGAGCCGCGATGCAGCGTTCCAATCCGCCGTCCCCCTAGAAGCCGCGATAGGGTTTGCTCGGCCTCGGCGGCGTTCTCATGGCGGAAGGCGACCTAAGGTTGGAGGAGGTAGACGACGAGAGTGGCTGCTTGGAGCTTTTCTTCTACGACGAGGCGGAGGTGGTGGCCGAAGCAGCGGCGGCGGCGGAGAGGCGGCATCGGGAGGCTGAGGAGAAGGCGGCGGAGCAAGCGCGGAAGATGGAGGAATTCACGCGGAGAATGGCAGCGCATCAGGCCGTCATCGACAGGATCCTCGAGTACGATCCCAAGAAGAGGGAAGTCTGCTACACCCGATTCTACAACAGGGACTTCTCCAAATTTGACATCGACGAGGAGTGTAAGGTCCCAAATCCATCAATTCCTCCCGATTCCCCCATGTAATCCTTGTTTAATTGCCCCTCCAATGCCATTCTGATTTTTTCCTGCCGCATGCATGCAGCTCCTCTGGCTCCAATGCGGCACACTCACAAAACTCCATCCACATACGCCAACTCACTCGGAAGACAGGTGTACCACGTGTATGACTCTGTAAACGTCCTCTCAGTGAAGATAGTCTCTTCGGATGTGGGATTCCCGTTAAAGGTGTATGGTACTGTGATTGCCAGAGATCACCTGGATTACAAGTGTGTCTATCTCTACCGTCGCTCCAGAGAGGAGTACCAACTCATCAACTCAGTGTCAGAGGTAGCACATCTTTACTTTGAAGACCATGCTTACTTTCAGTCAGTCGTTTCTCATTCTGTGGTGATGAACGCCTTTGTCCTTGGTTACTTATGCATGCATGCTATTACTTTATGGGTATTACTGAGTTTGCCAGCTCTTTTTGCTTCGGCTCAGGGAATAAATTTGTGTCGTGTTTTGAAATTATATGGCTACATCGTCATATAGTCATGTCTTGGTATTTGTAGTAATATGCAAGGATAGTTAATGTACCATATTCTTGTTGTTTGCACATTTTTATAACTTTATATACAAATAAAGCGTTCGTACAATTCATGGCTATGGTAGGAACAGAGGTTGCAACCTCCAGGTTCCTTATAAAGTTATAAAGTTTAGGGACTATTGGATTCGCCAGATTCCAGCAAAGCGGGAATAGAGAAAAACATGCAGGATTGCAATGTCTTGTCCACTCGAATGCTACATGGTTGAATTTGTACGGAAGTCTGTTAAGATAAACAAAGGGTTCTTTCCAAGAGAAACCGAGTAACACATTTCATTCTATGCTTGTTTAACTACCATTGCATTATCCAAAATAATCGTACTGTTAATCTGTTATGTGACCTTTTCTCATAGGATCAGTCGTTGATTTTGACTGGACCAACTCGTGGACTCGTGTTACTAGATGGTATATATATTGAGATAGATCTTAATATCATCGACGAGCAAGGGAAGAAAGACCAAAAACTTAGCAAGGGACTGTGTACAATCGATGGCATATTAAGGGGAGCGAGGGAACATAGTCATGTTGGTTGTGCCGACCTTGATAGCAGGCTGAGCAACCTGGAGGTGAAATTTGCAGTAGTTAAATATGCAGTGGAGGCTACCTTTGAAATCAGGGTTCTCAATGGAGATTTCTGTGGAGAAATCACAGCTTGCACCTCCAGCATTCAGGATCGTCTTGTGCTCCATGATGACAAAACAGGTGGTGTTATCTGTGATGGTAGTGGAATACTCCAGTTGTGGCGCCGCGTTGTAACTGTTGGCTTAGAGGAGACGCTTTTGTTAATGATTGCTACACAGGCTTGTGATGTTGCAACTGCCTCGGCCACACGGACTCTTGTTTTTACTCCAGAAGTCAACGGTTCAACGGAAGGGGAAATCACTGTTGGTGCTGTTGCGTTTTTCATCAAGGTCAACTGGTCATTGATTATATCGGTGTAAACTTTGATGTGCCTCTACTTAATCGAGCTATGTAATAATGGTCACTAATGTGTCTCCTCTTGGAGCTAAGTAGTGTGTGCGAGAGATGTTATTTGAGTTGTAGACTCTGTTGCCAGTGGCAAATTGACAATGTAGAGTATCTTGTTCAATTTGTGATGGTAATGTACCTGTTGTAGACTTGACTAGGCAATACTGTCTTTATACGAGGCACGCAACTTGGTATTTATAAGATCAATCTTGTAGTTTTTTGTCAATATTAACTGTTTGAGAATCGTGGGCTATTGTATCTGGATGAAGAACATAACTGAGAACTATGCACTCCTCAGTTATTTGTGTTGGTGATCCTTCTGCAATGCTATACTTTTGTTTTGGGAGCACAATATACACTTTTCTGTGTGTAAGGTTTAGTTTTCCTTTTATAAATATCAATATAGCTACTATCAACGTGTTCTGCATATGTTCGAAGCTAAAGTTATTTGCTATCTTATTTTCCGGTGTATTAAGTTTTATTGTTGTGTGGGAGGCCTTTGCATTGCATTTCAATGGTTATAGTTTACTTTATATTATGCAAGAAACAGGGACATGTGATTGCATCTGCATCATCTGGAATGTGTGGAAGGAAAGGAACTGGCGTATTTTCAATGGAGTCAGAATGACATTTATCGAGGTGGTGCACATCGCACACGGGGATATAATGCAAAGGGACCATCCAAGAGTACGCCATAATCATGAGTAATTGACATGTGGCTTCTACACCGTTTTTTTTGGGGGGGGGGGGGGGGGGGGGGTTCTTGTGTGTCCCTGTGTCTTTTAAAACATGTTGTACATATTTTCCCCTTAATGAATAGGCGGCACTCCTGCGGTTGCCAATGGGAAAAAAAAATAAAAACACATAGTTTGGTGTCTTCTGTTGATTGTAAATTATTTTCAGCAGCACCATTTGCATAGCTGAGACTTTAAATGACTTAGATGCCTCCTTTTCATAACACCCGTAGCTTGTTGAACATACGAGTACTTTTCCAATAAATGTAATCCCAGAAAAGTAGATAAAACATGATGAACAACATAGACATGATTGTTTGACCAGAGAAAGTACATTGCATATGAGCAAATTTCCAATAAATTTAATCCCAACAATCACTAGATAAAACATGATGAACATAGTAGACATGATTATTTTACCAGAGAAAATACTAATCGAATTAAACATGCAATTCGATAGATAAGACAAAAACAACATGTTTATGTCGATTGCAAGTACCAGTGATCCAGATAAAATCCCTAACATAAGGGATAAGAGCACACACGTCTAGCGGAAGAAGATGCGTTCGCAGTAGGATCAGAAGCCATGTTGTCGAGGAGGTCGTCGGCATTGGGGAAGTAGTCGTGTACAACCATCTTCGAGAAGAAGCCAGTAGTCACGAGAGAGCGCTTTCCAAAAATCTATAGTCCGTCACCGGTACAGGTTTACAAGAGAGGGTATTACGGAGGCCTGTTGTTTGACTTCGTGGTGCACGCGGAGAAGAGGAATGGGGAAGATGATAGGCAACCCAAAGCTATGGACCGGGAGGTAGTATGCCTGTATACAAAGGAGCGGCCTCTTATAGATCTGAGTAAACACAATCCAGAGAGGCATGCTAAAAAATGTCAACGAAATTTCACATTTTCAATGGAGTACAAAATATTTGTAACACCACAAAATCGAGCTAGATTCAAACAAATTTCAAAATAAGTTTAAATTATGTTAAAACTCATTGCGATTAAGTGAATTTTGAAAGCTTGATATTCGAAAGCAATTCCGAAGTATGCAAATCTTTTGAATTTTCACATATTTTCGTCAGCTCTGAATTTGTACTCTTTCTGAAATTTAAAACCTTGGGGAGAGGAACTGTGAAAGTCTGATTGAATTCATCTACCAATGGTGAAAAACATTTCAACTTCTTCCTGCATTTTTTTTAACTTCTGCCATGCATGGACATAGAAGATAAAACATACATGTGGCATGTCCTAGCTCGGTCGGCTTGTTCACAAAACATGCACACAGCCCAGAGGAGCAGGAGCGAGTGTAGGAACACATGATACGCTACGCTAGCGTCAAATAAAAGATAAATCTATCATAGACCCAAGAACATGCTACAGGAAATAGATCACGGGATCGGGTTTACCTTTAGACGTGTAGTCACCACAACGAAGCTAGAGTTGATGATACGTGTAGCGGATCAGCAGTCGTCTTCTCCTCGTGTAGCCGATCCAAACAGTTCCTCACATATCCCTGAAACAGCTCCTTGTGGTTCCCACGAACGGTTCGTCCAAGCACCGCAGATGTGATGCCTTCAAGATATCCACACATACGAGGAACAGCGACGGACGGCGGACTGCTAGTTCTAGTCCTAATTAATTAACTTATATTTTGCACCATTGTATCAATTTTATCTTGGTTAACTTACATTTTGCATCAAATTTCATATATCACGTAATTTACTTATCTTACACATCAATTCCATATTTTATGTACCATGCATGGCACATCCTACATTCTTTATTATTTTGATAAGTTTAGATTATTTCATGTAACATTTGATTGTGGATCGGCTCACATGTGCGCTAAGATTAGGAGATCATTTCTGAATCGCTTAGAATACCTGGATTTTGGAAAATATGGATTTTCTAAAAACGTGATTTATATATCTATTTCTTTCTCTAAAATAGTCAAAAAAGACAAGCTGCAGACGCCGATGATGCGACGACAGCCACAATGGACTCACCAGCGTATTTTCTTTATCTAGTATTATTGTGTTGAAAATTATTTGACCCCGTAGCAACGCATGGGCAATTGCCTAGTTCTTTAAAAATCGAATTTTTTCAAAAAATGCTCACAAATTAAGATGTTTGAAAATTTTAAAAGTGGTTCGCAAATTTAAAAAAATGTTTTTTTAGGGGAAATCGTTGTCACTTTATTCAAAGTTCATAGCTCCCTCAGTAGCAATCTCCGAGCTAACACACTCAGGAGATACATGGAGCCAAGTTTTACATAAAGATCTAATACAACCTTCCCTAGCTAAGACATGTGTGACTTTATTCGCCGAACGTCGCACCCAAGCAACCTTAAACTCCTGAAAAGAGCTCAGTAAATCTTTGACCTCCTCAACTAGTTGCCTATTAGTTGAGAAATCTTGTTGCATATTCTTGATCTTACTCACCGCCCCCTGAGAAACTGTTTCGAGGATCACCTTCTGGACCTGTAATTCTTGAGCCAGGATTAGAGCCCTCTGTCATGCCAATAGCTCGACCACCTCTGAATCGTGAGTGGAGGGGAAAAAAATGGCATGATCCTGCTAGGAACGCGCCATGGTTGTCCCGAAGAACAGCACCCCCTCCTTCCGTACCTTGGTGTTTTGCTAACACCCCATCTGCGTTGACCTTAACCCAGCCTTCTACTGGCTTCCTCCAGTGCTCATGCGGTGTAGATACCCGGTGATTAGTCACTCCTTGTTGAATAGATTTCCATTCTTCAGTTAGGTGAAGAACCCGGTCGCATATGTGAGATGGATTCTCAATCCGGTTGGTCTCCCTTGCACCATTACGTGCAGCCCATAGCTCATACCAACCTCTAATTACAATTTCTCTCTCATCATTACCTGCATTGCTAAGCCACTGTAGAATCCATGCACGTAGCTCCTCCGTATTCTGAACATATTTTGGCAAGACCGGCAAGGGAGCAGCCACTGCATCGCTCAACATACACCAGAATTCTGCTGCATGTGGGCATCTCCAGAACCTGTGTATGATGCTCTCCTCTCTGCCACACGCAACACAAATCTGAAGAAATGTTTGTATTTTCCAACAAAAAAAAATCAGGTTTTCAATAAGCGTTCAAATTTTAAAAACATTTTAGATTTCAAAAAATATGTTCGCAAATTTGAAAAATGATTGTAAGTTTGAAAAAAATCGTGTTTTTAGAAAACTTTCA
Organism: Elymus sibiricus; assembly: GCA_039707655.1. Taxonomy (NCBI): domain Eukaryota; kingdom Viridiplantae; phylum Streptophyta; class Magnoliopsida; order Poales; family Poaceae; genus Elymus; species Elymus sibiricus. Next base: position 106,123,412 of record CM077663.1, on the reverse strand, counting down.
AATTTTTGTTTCTTGCAAATTTAAGAATGTGTTCATGTGTTTCAAAAAATATTCATTTTTCTTTTCAAAAAAGTGTTCGCTACCGTATCCTTGGTGGGTTTGCTACAATGCCTCGGTCCGGTTCACCTCACTGCCTCGAGTCGGTTCGCTACAATATCTGGTTCAATACAGTAAGTCCACCCAATTCACTACAGTGTTTGATCCCTCCATACGCCCTCTCCCTTGGCTCTTACGCCACTAGGCCGGCCGAGTCGGGTCGCATGTGCGTTTCCATGGTACACTACTAGAATCGATGCGTATGCCGAGTGCCATAAACACTCGGCAAAAGGCCTAAAACCCTCAGTAAAGCCTTTGCCGAGAGTTGCACTCGGCGAAGGCCACCCGGCGTATACCTCTCAGGCAAACAGATCTTTGCCGGGAGCCATTTGTCAGACACTCGGCAAAGTCTTTGCGAGCTTCAAACAGAGGCACTCGGCAAAGAAAAGTGACCAGGAGGAACGGAGCAAACGGTACCGTAGCCACGTGGCGCAGGAGGTTTGCCGAGAGCAACGTTTTGGTTACCGAACGAGACATTTTTACCGAGAGGGACCGGTAAACGTGGTTACCACGGTTACCGGAAAATACCGAGAAATACCGAGAATATTTCGAACGAATTTTATAGTTGAATTTTGAATTCAAATAAGTAAATGAACGAACATTCGAACCAGAGACCTCTCAAAACAGGAATTAGATTGCTACCAACATTTCAAAACCAACTTTCATGGCATTATTTATATCCTACGTACTTTACTATAAATCGAGAGTTTAAATTTAAAAAATTCAAAAAAATGGTATTATTTGCTTGGTATGGGGATTTACCGAGGGGGACTGAAATACGCGGTAACCACGGGAAATCTCGAAATTTCGACTGGTAACCAAAACCTTGGCCGAGAGCACAAGGAGTGAACAAAAACAAAAAAAATGTGCCGCGGGATCCCGTCCCAGATCCAATCGTGGTCAAATCCAGTCGCCGGCGCTGCTCCCATCGCGTGCGCCCCGCCATGCGCCCGTGCTGGTCGCCGTGGTGCCGCACTGGCCGCGTTGGCGAGCTGCGCGCAGGCCTCCGACGTCCAGGGAAGGCACATATCGAGAGGAGGACGGCGACTGGCAGCGTCGCATGGAGCAGTCGCCTCCTCGCGCCTCGCGTCAATGCCACCGGACCGATGCTGCTTGCACGCGTGCTCGTGTTCTTGTTGCTGCCGTGGCCGAGGAAGAGGAACGGGAACAGCTTGAGGTCTGCCTCGTCGTCCGATGGCATGGTCGTGCGATGGGAGAGGAGCGCAGATGTAGAAGAAGGGAGACGGGGAGGAGTACCCCCAGTATTCCGTCACCGGCATGGCCTCCGGCGAGGTCGCCGTTCAGAGCTCCACGCGGGGCAGCAAGGTGGTCGTCGTGCCGCTTTTGTGGAAGGGGATAAGGAGAGAGATGAGAGGCGTGCCTAAGAACTGAGAAGAGATAAGGAGAGAGAGGAGCGTGGCTGGGAGTGTGTGGCTGGGATTGCTTTGGTGTGGACGTTGGATAGGGCTGCCACATCACCAATCCATGTCTCCCTTCCTCTGACCAATGGGAATGAAGCACACATCAACTTTTTTTTTATAAAGTTGTGTTTTCTCTACAATCTGTCCCTCATAAAAATAATACCAAATGGCCACCGAAAAATATCAAATTTTGCCACGAATCGTGTAATGGAGTATATTGAGTGTGTACAAAATTTCAAGCCCAACGGATGTGTATATTTAATGTATAGAAAATTACAAAAGACACCCTTTTTTACACTTAGAAAATGTTTTTTTAATAAAAAAACTGAAAGCTCTATTTGGCGACATTGTTTGTAATGTTAATATACACCTATGTGTCTAATTTAGTCATGTTATAATAAACTATATAATGAATATGGCAATCACCTTGATCATTTTACTTAAAAGCCATGAACGTTCATAGTAGATAAGCCGTTCTGTGAAGATTTTTTTTTCAAATTTGTCATATTGAAAGTTTGGTATTTTTCCTTGCAACTAGTACATGTAAAAGGATTCCATGCGAAAGGGCTGCATTTTTTTGAACTTGTATTCTTTTTCTTTTATTTTTTCTAAAACGAGGTCAAAATGGCCGGCATGTCTATTCATGGCAAGGGGTTGAATCTCTCAAAACTCTAAGTGGTTATCCCATATAATGACTACTTGTCTACCTAACTATTATTTTGCTAATTTTACGATAGAGCTATCACATACTTGCAGTTCAAATTTGAATTACTTTCAGAAAATCAACGTAAAGTCATTTAAATGTGCGAAAGTAGCTAGAAAATTAGAAAATCCATGAAACTGGAGAATTGTGAATAAAATATGGTCTAATTCCTGTGATAAATGGAGTGGTTTCATTTTGCACCCTGTTTTTTGTACTTGCTTCACAAAAAAATCCAGTTTTGACACTTAGAAAATGAAAAATGATTTTTTTGTTCGAAAAAGTTGGAAACTCTATTTGGCAACGTTGTTTGTAATATCAAGATGCACCTATGTATTTAATTTGGGAGCATTATAATAAACTATGCAATGAATATGGCATCACCTTGGTCATATGACTTGAAAGCCATCAATATTCATACATGAGAGCCCGTTTTGTGAAGGATTTTTTTTCCAATTTGTCATATTGAAAGTTTGATATTTTTTTTCGCAACTAGTACACATAAAAAGACTACATGCAAAATGATTGTGTTTTTTGAACTTGTATTCTTTCTCTTTCATTTTCTCCAAAACGGGGTCAAAATGGTCGGCATGGCTATTCATTGCGAGGGGTTGAATCTCTCAAAGTTGTAAGTGGTTCTCCCATATAATGACTATTTGTGTACCCAAAAATATTTTTGCTAATTTTTAGGACAGATCTATCACACACTTGTAGTTCAAATTTGAATTACTTTCAAAAAATCAACATAAAGTCATTTAAATGCGCGAAAGTAGCTAGAGATCTAGAAAACCCATGAAACTCAGGAATTGTGCATAAAATAAAGGCCGACTTACTGTGAAAATTGAAGTGGTGCCATTTTGCACCCTATTTTTTGTACTTGCTTCACAAAAAATACCCATTTTGACACTTAGAAAATGAAAAAAGATTTTCTTACAAAAAAGTTGGAAACTTTATTTGACAACATTGTTTGAAATGGAAAGATGCACCTATGGTTCTAATTTGGGCAAATTATAATAAAGTATGCAATGAATGTGATCATCGCCTTAGTCATTTCATACTAAATTCTTACATAACAAAAAGTGTAATTAATATGGCCTTAAATGAAAAAGTTCTGAACATGAAAATTATCCGTCTCATCAAAATGAACAACTTTCATTTTTGGACCATCTTCATCCGAAGTAGTATGCAACCTCTACAGCCCAAACCATGAGCATAGCGAAGATTCCCTTTTGCCGAGTGTGGCACTCGGTAACGACCTCTTTGCCGAGTGTAGCACTCGGCAAAGCCCTGTTTGCCGAGTTTTGTTGTTTTACCGAGCGTTTTCTCCATGACACTCGGCAAAGTATCTATTTGCCGAGTGTTCTTTTTTGCCGAGTGTTGCTCTCGGCGTATATGTGTTTGCCGAGTGTCCGCGCTTTGGCTCTCGGCAAAGAGCCTGACACTCGGCGTACAGTGAAATTCCAGTAGTGGTAGTTTGGCGCAATAAACGAAAGATAGGAGCTCCCCGTAAAAATCTGCTTATGGTTTCAAAATATTGTTTATATACCGGAATTCCAAAAACTATAAAGAACTACTCTCCTCTCAAATAATCAATAACTCGTCTCACAACTTTTACTTCGAGCTATCTTTGGTCACATAGAATGATTTACCACTATAGATAACTTATGCAGCGGGCCTTATACACATCTCTTGAGATGCATTTTGTATCACATTTTATACTCCGGGGTTTACGAGCAGCAGATGATGATGATGATGCAATTAAAATAGAATGAGAAACCTTCTTCTTCTTCTTCTTTTTTTTTGCAAGGAGACAAACCTTCTGTTTTAAGTAAAAGTTGCATGAATTTATGGGATTATTGCCTTGATCTGGTATTAAATGTGTTGACCTAAGTTCTGTTTAGCAGAATTACACACTCGAAAAATTGTTTGATTTTAGCCTGAGTGCACTAGACACAGAACAGAAGAAAGTATACAAGATATAGCATATTGGTGTCCGTCAAACACAAATTTCTCTTTGGGAGAATCATGGGAAAGAACTATGCCCTCTGGCCAAACATGGTTGTCGTCTACATGAGCATGCAACTTCGCCGAAATGGCATCACATTGGTAATGTGGTATATCATTGGATTCTTCCTCAATAACGGTGCATCCACTCCACCACGCGTCATTAACCTCCAATACGGAGCTGATACTTCCAGGTTCCAACATAGCTACTGAGGAAGGAGGACGACATTCGAGATGGTGGAAATATTAGTATATATCCTGTATGCTTGGCTCACACTTTGTACTCCATACTCAGCAAGCTCGATCGAGCTGCCTGTCCTCAGTTCCTCACTAGCTACCGACTATTCCATCTAGCCAAGCTGAACTAACAGTAGTATAGCAGAAGGCGCTTCGCTGAACAAGGCAGGATGGTACACCATCCTGTGAACCAGCTGTATAATGTGCTGATGCAAGCGGCACCGGCACCGGCGCCGGAACTAGAACCTCCCACTATGGATGGCATACTCTGCCAGCCAACCCTTGGTGGCATATACCCTTGCTGTTATGTACAACTCTCGGTTCAAAGAGACCGAATCTCTGCTCACTACTCTGTTTGTTGTCGTTGCTTTGGGGAGAGTGAACACGATGACAGCTTACAATGTTGACGACAACAAGCGGTACGCCGCCCACTTCTTCCGGCATGTCCTGTTTGTGGTGAGCTTCATGTCCATGGTCATAACCATCCCCCACGTCTCCGGGTTTAAAGGTTGGTACGTTCTCATTATGTACCCGATCGCGATATTCATCGTGATCTTCTTTCTGACCATGAATGGTGGAAGGACTTGTGCAAATATCATGGCAAGTAGCTTCTCAGACAAGGGGAGCTTATACCTCCAAACGCATATGAAGACTGAGCACTTGGTAGGACTGCCTTATGACCCAATATCTCTTAAAGGGTACAACTACCTTGTTTTATCTTTCGATGAGGAGAAGAAAGAGCACCGTGAGGACAAACAGGAGAAGATTGTGGAGGTGAAGGAGAATGATGATGATGATGATAAGGAGGAGGAGCAGGAGCGTGAAAAGGATGATGAAAGTGATCAACAAAAGGAGGAGGAGATCGTGGAGGTGAAGGAGAAGGACGATGATAATGATAATGATCATGATGATGAGGAGAAGGAGCAGATGAGTTATACGCAGATTTTTTGAGCTTATGCATCCCGGTCGCGTTATCGTGTGCGTTGGTTCAGAGGCTTGGTTCTTGAGATGTGCGATGACTCTGTGCAATTTGCAGCGTCATCACAGGGCTAGGGTACTGTATAGTTTCTTTCTTTCCTCAGCCGATGGAATCCAGTCTGCTCCCTGTCTCTGCCTATTTCTTTTCTCTCTCTCTCCCTCTCACCTCTCACATGCGCTCTCTATCATCGAACTCAACCGCTCTTTTATTTGTCTTCTATCTCACAAGTCACAACCTCTCTCATTGTCTCACCGGGAGGAAGATAGGCTCTCTCTCCTCCCAAAACTCTCACCACCGCTCTCATGAAACATGTCTGTTCTTTTCTCTCTCTTCTTTCTCACACAAGAAGCCGAACAGAGACTCTCTCTTCTCTCTCACACAAGAAGCCGAACAGACACTCTCTCTCTCCCATGCCATTTCTCCTCTGTCTCTCAAGTCACAAACACCTCTCTATCTGAAAAAAAAACCTCTCTCTCTCCTCACCTTTCTCGTCTCTCTCCCTCGCAACAGCTCTCTCACATATGGGATGCGGTGAGTTTTGCCCAAAGCACCTCAATTCATCTTGCCATATAATATAGCATTTGTCCTTGTCTCTTTGTGTTTGGGTAGGCAGCTCACGAGAAGAACAGTGAGCTACGAGCTGTAGCCCCTGGTGTCTCCCGTAGACACATCACAGGCATGACCTGTTAAATGGGTTGGGAAATGTCCCATCAGCTCTGTGAAATGCTTTTGACCACATGACGACAATCGTGATTCAGATGAAACGATCGGCTAGGATAGAGGCGCCCCGACGCATAAGCTCTCTCAGACGTTTTCGTGATGATTATGATGAAGGGGAGGAGAAAAGTGATGATGAGGACGAACCATACCATATTACAGTTAGCATGGTATGGCGTTCCTTATCAGGTCCGTTCGGTGAAAGTGAAGGTCCACGACTGAAGGAACTGTGCCTTTCCTTTGCCTTGTTTCAGCTATTACGGAGGCGTTTCTTTGGGGCCGATTGCCCTGAAGCGAAGCTTCAGAAAACGCATGACCTGTTTTTCAAAGGATTACTCTTGGATGTAGAGAGAAACTACCAAGATGCATATAGGATAATTGAGACAGAGCTGGCTTTCACCTACGATCATTTCTTCTCCACCACTCATTCCTTATTCAGTGAACGTGGTATCGTTGACATCTTGCTCAGCATTCTTTGTGTTGCTGTCGTATATCCGTCAGGAATAGCTTCATTGATCAAGAATCTCCTGCACTATAAACAGGAGTCTCTCAGTTCACCTAGTACGGTGCCATGGGGAAGAACAGGCATACTGATATGTGTAGTACTTGTCATGCTGAGTTTAGCATTGGAGCTGCTACAGCTTTATGTTCTTATTTCATCCGACTGGGCTAAGGTAGAACTTGCCAATCGGATTGTCTTTAGGAACGGCAAGCCGCTTCCAAGCTTTGTGCTCCGTACTCCGCTTCCAGGACTATACTTCAGAAAAAATCTCCCACAGTTATTTGGTTATTGGCAGAATAAGATTGGCCAGCACTCGATCGCTAATTAAGGATTTGCACGGAAAATCATTCATCCCTGACATGGTGGGGTCTTTGTCTTATTTGTTTCAGTCCATTAATTCCTATACTTCAGCTTTCCCTCGAGGATTTGAACATCGTGGTGTTAAGAAGGCAGATCGCATTCCATTGACAGACACCGTCAAGTTGGCCATTGCTCGAACTCTCAAAGAGAGCAATGGTCAACTGTCGTGCGGAGTATCATCATTGCAACGGAATTTTCAAGGTGAAGAAATTCCCGTATGGGCATGCAATCACGAAACTCCTGCCAGAACCATGTTGATTTGGCATGTTGCAACTGAGTATTGTGTCATCGCACAGTCTCTTAAGACTGCAGAGCTAGAACTCAACCATACTGTTGCCCAAGAAATATCAAGCTATTGCGCATATTTGATGGCGTTTGTGCCAGAACTGCTCCCGGATCATCCTTTGGAGACCACAAGATTGTTTCATCAAGTGAGGAACCAGGCACTAAACTTGTTGCGCAAAGACAGGACGCCGTCTGAGAAATACAAAAATATGAGAATCTACAGCCGGCAACACAAGACGACCTTTGCAGCAGGGATCCGGTTAGGGAAGAAGCTTGAAGAAATGGGAGATGACAGCAGTCGGTGGAAGATACTGGCAGATCTCTGGACCGAAATGATATTGTACGTAGCTCCATCGGACAATGCAAAGGATCATATACAGCATCTGGCAAATGGAGGTGAGTTTATAACACACCTGTGGGCGTTGCTCTCCCATGCCGGCATTCTAGAGAGGGATCAACAGATCCATGGCCATCCTCCTGCAGAATGTTCAGCATCTCGTGAAGCAACAACCTATGCTGATGAGCAAACATGCAGAAATGATCAGCAGCCGGATCCTTCCGTTCAAGCTACAAAGCTACAACAAACGGAGGTAGAAATGACTACATCAATGGAGTGTCGTATTGATATTTCTGAAGTTTCAAGCTCCACCAAGCAGCCCTGACTGAATAAGTGTGAGCACTCTTCACGCAGGTGGTATAAAATTGTGAATTTTTGTCCAAATAGACCACGTCGCGAGTCAATTTGTCAAAATAGACCACCTGGGAATAAAAATGCCGGATCAGACCCCCCCGGCCGCCACCAGCGAGGGCGGTTGGGACCAGCCGCCACTGCCAGTGGCGGCCGGCACTGTTCCTGGGCCCGGCCGCCACCGTAGACGGCGGCCGCTACTGTGCCTGGACCCGGCCGCCACCGTAGACGGCGGCCGCCACTGTTGCCGCTTCTGCCACCGTTTGGACGGAACGGAGAAGGGGTTGCGGGACCGGCCGCCAGCTCCCCTGGCGGCAGCTACTATAGCGCCTGCGCGCGCCGACAGCCGCGCCTGACGGCGCAAATTCCGAGGCGGGGCGCTGATTCCCATGCCATGCAAGATGCTGCCAGTGCGCTAGCTTAGCGGGAAACGGCCGCACGCGCTGAAAACCGACGTGCCGCTGCCGCTGCTTTCGGTGGAAATCGCGCTGAAACCGACGTGCCGCTGCCGCTGCTTAACGTATTCTGCCGACACTACAGTGCTCCTATTCTTCTTATAAACGATGCTGCCTGCTGCTGCTCTATCTCACACACACTCAGCCTGCTCTCTCGCTCTCTCACGCACACACACTCTGCCTCAGCCTGCTCTCTCGCTCTCTCGCACAGACACATTGCCTACTCTCTCGGGCGGACACACCGCTCCCTCTCCTATCTTCGTCCATCGTCCAACCACACTTCAGAACACCAACGCGCTAGTCAGCATGAGTTTGCCTTGCTCGGATCAAAGCATTAGGCCTAAGAAAATGAAGAGTGCGACTTTGCCTCGGGGGGTGGAAGTACTTCGTTGTTGGTGTGGCGATCTCTGCAAGGTGAAGGAGGTGACGGATTTTTCAGATTGGTTGGGCATGAAGTTTTTTATGTGCGCTAATTATGAGGAAGATCCATCCGTTTCTATTTCACCGTACATCAGGCCTCCGGTATGTTTCAGTCATCAAGAATAAACACGTTGTTGATATTATTGTTGATTTAATATTTATATTTCTATTTTTGTTGTAGTCTCCTCCGCCTCTGTGCATGTACTATCGTTGGATTGACACGAAAAAACCGGACTGGGCGGTGACCGAGATTCGTGAAAGAGGTCGTCGTGCATGGGCAAGTTTGGACGCGGAAGAGCGCCGCGCGAAGGCGGCAGCAGATGAGAAAGCAGAGCAGGAGAGAGAGTGGCAAGAGTATTGTGTGAAGCAGAGGGCTTTTCTTGATGAGATGAAGAAGAAAAACCGAGAAGAGGGACTTCGACTGGCGGAGGTTTACCGACAGCGAGAGGAGACCCGTGAGGCTGAGAGGCAGATGAAGAAAGAAATGGCTCGTGCAGCCAAGGCAGCAGAAGAAGCTGGTGATGGAAAAGGAAAATATCCACGTTGGACTCAGTAGATTTATGTTATTGTATCCTAAAATTCGCATTGCAGCAAGTTGGATCTTAAAATTCGTAGGAAGTTGTATCTTAATTTGAACAAGTATCTTATTTTATGTATCTTATTTTAGGCATGTTATTTTATGTATCTTATTTTAGGCATGTTATTTTATGTATCTTATTTTATGCTTGTTATTTGATGTATCTTATTTTATGCATGTTATTTTGAATGCATCTTAATTTGCTATTTTTTTTTAAATAATACATTTTTTTTGGTAAATTACAGAAATAATATACAATTTTGAAAATTTTCAAAAATATTATCCAGTCGGTCTTGGCGAGGCCGACAGGGCCCAATCGGTCATGTATTTTTTATTCCATTAGGTGTACATAAATAAGTCTACGATACAAATTACATAAATAAGTCTACGATACAAATTACAATTGACTGCTCATGATCACTGAACCCACCAACTAGGTGTCCTTACATGAAGATGTCTCACCCTTAGGTTCATCACCACCCGTAGATGAAGAACTCTCACCCTTAGGTTCATATGGTGCAGGCTGAACATACAAACTACGTCTCCTGTAGACATGCAAAACAACCCTACGTATTGGTTTGAATTCTTCAAGCATTAGCTTCACTACAGATTCATTCTTGACGTCGATCAGCTCGAGGTTCCCATATTCATCTTCTGTTTCGTAGTACATGAAATCCTTAGTTGACAACCCAAAATTCAGCATATGATTGGTCAAACTAACAAAATTTATAATTTCTTCCAGCCATGATTCATAAAATGGTGGCAGGGCATCGTGTACATGCACAATGTACATAATAAACCAAATTGGACCAGGATAACCGTTGTTACTAGTCATCTGCAAAACACAATAAAAATATTACATGATTTGCACAAAATAACCATGGAATTCAAAAAAAAATTGGTGGAATCGGCTGACAACTAGAGGATCTACAACATTGTTGAATTTGGGGCAGTACTTATGGTGGAAATCGATGAAAAATCGCGAATGGGGGAGGAAAAATGAGAAGCAATGGGGGAGGAAAAAGGAACAGAAACAAAAGAGAGGAGGAGGATAAGGGAGTGTACCTGCCTTATCCACCGGTCCAAACGCTGTCGATTTACAGGCAGTGATGAGAAGAGGCAGTGAGGAGAAGAGGCAGTGAGGGGAATTGTTGTGAGGACAAGAGGCAGAGAAGAGCTCTTTTTATAGAACCGCCGAGGCTGAGTGCGCCAGTCACACTCACCACCGAAAGCAGCACTGCCAGTCACACTCACCACCGAAAGCAACACTTTCAGTCACACTCACCACCGAAAGCAACACTGCCAGTCACACTCATCACCGTACGCGACGATGGCCAACTGGCCTTTCCCGACGACCGGAAGGTGACAAGCGAGTAGGGGCTCGGTGTTCACGAAGATCACGACCGTACTGCCCCCCTTCTTCCTGTGTCTGCGACTCATGCATAGGTGGTGGAGTCTGCAATCCATACTGAGATGATGATTCAAAATTATAGGTGTATGGTTCTGACTGGGAAGGGATATAAGATGGGCCAATAACGTCCGTCTCGAAAAAGTTATTCAATAATCCTGGGACACGGTCAGGATTGTGCGGATTAAGGGATTCTTTGAGTATGTCTATGTTTACGCCACGCTGGGTTTCTTCATCTTCCCATGATCTATCATTACTTTCCTGCACAGAAAAACCGTATGTAAATAAAAGGCATGTAAATGTTGTACGCTTGTAATTGCTTATTATGGTTGAACATACCTGAGCGGTGTTGTAGCTTCGTGATCCCTCGCCCCTAGTGTGCTGGTTTATGTCAGGAAAACGAGTGTCCTCGGGCTGAGATCTGTCGCCTTGGGTGTATGCGCCATATCCTGTGTCCGCATTTTGGTCCACGAAATGAGTCTGCTCGGGCATGGAATCCAAGCCTGCAACATTTACCTGGGATGTATGCCCCTGTAGTGGCAGAGACGAGTCATGTCGTGGAAATGTCGTTGTAGTATTTGGACCCTCTCCCCACCGCCTGGATGACGACGGCGCTGCACTCGTTCTAGCTGACCTCGGTTCCGGCATGTTGTACGCTCCAGTGTCAACATCGTTCCGTCTACCGCATCTCATCGTTTTGGCGATGAATTCACCAATTTTTTTTAAGGCAGACGTTCGACCTGGTGTGTCTCGGGCTTGCATGCCTTCCCTCGCCATCTCCCCTACTTCGTTGCAAATATCGATCTAAAAAAACAGGTCGTTGGTTGCTTGAATTGTTAATGAAATGATGGTCGTGAATAGTAAGTTGTTGATGATTACCATGCAGTCACGATAGTAAGCTGATGATGTGTCTATGCGTCTCTGCAACTGTTCCATATGTGTGGGATGTGTTGGCATCGTAGGTGGTTCATACGTCAGTCGAGTACGCGTCCTCATGCAGTACCACTCGTAATACGCTTGTGTTGTAGTCGCGTGGTACAGTCTGCATAATTAAATAATTACATCAACTTGTTTATGTACATAAATTACCGTAAATAAAATTTACCTATGTTCGTGCACTATCATTTCCAGTGCTTCATTATTCCACTGGTTTACCCATTGAATGTTCTCTTGACGGTAATCGACACCAGTTCTGCTACTATTGCTCATCCTGAAATTTACGTAATAGAACGTAAGTTTTATGAATTAAAAAGACATTAACTATTTAGGGAGGTCACATTTTACTTATGAGTATATTCGTCGATACATCTTGGAACAGGTGGTGGAATATCTTGATGTAGACCGAACTGTCTCATGACTCGGTCAGGATTGTACGGTTCAACAAACCACAGACATAGTAAATTGCAACGAGTCATCCAGAAGCCACTATCTCTGACGCATTCCACTGGGATGGGTTGCGAACCAAATACCATGTTAATGTGTGCCTCAGTCCACGGGTTCCATGTGATTAGTGAGTCCTCAAGAAGCTCAAACTGATCATGGTATATGGGGTAACAACTTTTCGCAATTTTTGTAGCCCATTTTTTCCGACCGAGCGTCCACCGGCTGGACATAGTTACAATGCCCTCACCAAAGTCGAATGGGGTTACGTGATTTACTATCTGGGGTCGTCCAACAGGTAGGTATTCCCATGACCACAATTGTAGAAACTCGTACGAGACACATAGTAATGGAGCTTTAGCTGCTAATGAAGATTTCTGAGTGGCATCACACAACCCTCTATATGTGTGAGAAAGTATAGCAGAACCAAAGCTGTATGTTGGAACCGCGGGTAAAGGTTCGTCCACTATCTTTGCGGCGAAGTAGATGAGACCAGGGAGGACTACCTCACCATGAGAATTAGGAAACATCACACCAAATAGCCACAACAAATATGCAAACAAGTGTCTCTTCCTCGTCTCAAGATCAGCGTAGCTAGATAACGTTTCAAAGTTATCAAAAAGCCAGTTGAGTGGGACACCCCGAGGCAGACCAGTACGATTTGATTTTGGCATTGTAAGCCCAAGACGGCTCGAGACATATTCTGGCCAAGTTGCAGGAAGTAGTGGAGGGACCACTGGCTCACCTCTAATTGGTAAAGCTGTGATCATTGACACATCTTTTAGCGTAGGTGCGAGCTCTCCACAGCGAAAGTGAAAGCTGTGGGTCTCAGGTCTCCATCGGTCAACGAGGGATGTCAGAAGCGATGGGTCAGAAGTGAAAGTGCCTGGACGAGTTGCGAGGTTAGCAAAATGAAGGAGTCCATAAGCCTGAAGGTGTTGTTGGAAATAATTGTGTATTGGCCATGTGTTCTTTACGGTTCGAAGCCTGAAGGTCTGAGGAGGATTTTCATGGTTCGGGTTTAAGAAAAGGTGGCAACGGTGGTGGGCGTCGTGATGCCGCTGCAAAAGCGCTGGCAATTCGGCCATAACCTACAATCACGATTAAATGAAATTAAATATCCGAAGATTACATCAAGATTAAATGTAATTAAATATCCGAAGATTACATCACGATGAAATGAAAGTAAATATCCGAAGAGTACATTACATCACAATTAAATGTAATTAAATATCCGAAGATTACATCACGATGAAATGAAATTAAATATCCGAAGATTACATTACATCACGATTAAATGAAACTAAAATACATAGCATGATTAAATATCATGCGGTGTTGTTGGTACGATACGGACATTCCCTACGCGAGTGTCCAGGGCACCTGCAAACGCGACATCGCCTTGGTTCTCCCGACTGGCTATGGTCCATGTCATTGCGATGACGCCTAGACTCACGCCGTCCCTTGGAGGTTCTCATCAACGCGGGATCAGGAACCCATTTGGACCCTTCTGGCCACAATAGCTTGTAGTTCATATCAATGCCCCATGCCCAGAACTCACCGTTCCAAGTGTTGTATAAATTGTGCATGTTAAAGAACGGCGATACGTAAGGTTCGACACTGATTTTTTGATCGGCAGCTGCCCGGAGTACGTGACTGCAAGGGTATCCCAGAAGCTTGGGCTTGTTGCAAGTGCACTCACACGAGGTTGTGCCAAGGGTCACAGCTTGTTTTCTTGATCCTCTGTGGTGACCCTTAACATACTTGGCTCGCACATTGACTTCCCATTTATTCCTAAGTGCATCTACCTTCCTGCAACCATGGCTTTGCGACTTCTTTGCTTTCTCATCAAGATGTCTTTGCATCTTCTCAGACCATGGCTTGTTCAAATCAACCAGTGTCTTGGCGACTGTGACTCTGTCTGCAAAGTATGTCACAGTCCGGTTCCAAGTTTCATCGATTAGGGCTGTGATAGGTAGGGACCTCACCCCTTTAAGAACTCCATTGTAAACCTCTGACATGTTGCTTGTCATTATACCGTACCGAGCCCCACTGTCGTGAGACTGCGCCCACTTGTCCAAATGGGGACAATTCTCGCTGATCCACTGGCTCAGATTTATTGCTGTCCGACGACCCCTCCGGTCTTCTCTCTCCGGCAGGGATGCGCGCTCGATCTCACCATTGATACCTGCCCAGATAGCATTCATTTTGGCTACAGTTTTCTGCATGCACATCCTCTTGAATAGCTTGAACCAATCTTTGTTTTTGAATTTGGAATAAAAATTAGCTGCCAAATGCCGCATGCACCACCTTGTCTCCAGATCGGGCCACCTCCAGTCTGGATCTTCTGAAGCCTTAATTATCTCGAGCGCGCTTAATAGCCCAGTGTTGCGATCAGAGATGATGCAAATCCCTTCGCGATCTTTGACGACCCCCATCTTCAGGCAACTCAGGAACCACAGCCAGCTATGTTTGTTCTCGCTCTCGACTATTGCATACACAATAGGTAGAAGTTGATTATTTGCATCTGCAGCAATTGCCACCAACAGTGTGCCCTTGTACTTTCCAGTGAGAAATGTACCATCGATTGATAAAACCGGACGACAATGCTTGAATGCTTGTATAGTCTGGGCGAATGCCCAGAATAAGCGGTCCAGGATTAGCTCGTCCCGTTTCATTGGGTTTGGACGTTGTTTCCGGAAAACTTGAGTCCCTCTGTTAGCAGTTGCTATCTGATGCAGCATTCTGGGGGCAAAAGAGTACGCCTCCTCATAGGTTCCATACAACCTCTGGAATATCTTTTCCTTTGCATGCCTTGCCTTGTTGTAGCTGACATTGAAGCCAATCAGATCAGCTGCACTTTTTTGCAAAGCCCTAATACTAATATTAAGACTTTCCTGCACAGTGGTTTGCATGATCTGTGACACATATTCTGCAGTCACATTGCGGTGGTCTGGAAGAGTGCCGGTTTGCTCGCAGCCATGTTCCACTATTTTTGTGACATGCCATGGCTGACATACCCCAGGCTTCCGGCGAGCAATAACTCTTCCGCGGCAACCATCTTCGCGATGGATGCATATGACCTTCAACTCCTTTTTATCAGACTGCATCACTTTATGCTGCCGGTGTATGGCAATTGCATAGCTATTCATTGCTTGGTAAGCAGATTTCTTATCTGGGAAAATCTGCCCAACGGCCAGACTTCCCGCTTCCAGGCCAGAAACAGAGTGAAATTCATTGGTGATGCTCATAACCTGTAAAAACTCTGGGTTCATTGGTGGAGCGACCGCCTTCTCAGGAGGAACAACTTCATCATCATCTGATTCCGAAGAGGCGGAAGAATGACCATCATCGTCATCATCTAGCGCCTCCGGCAATCCCTCCACGTGTTCGCTCATGTCAACGACCGCAGACCAATATCCCGTGTCATACACTGGTTGGCCTCCTGTTGGTTCCGATGGACCGGCGCTGGGGGCTACTGTGATTGCCAACTCGGCCTCACCGCCCCCGCTATTGCACTCGGCGACATCAGTGACAGAAATGAACTCCAAATACACCATGGGCTGTCCAAACATGGAGTTATTGGGATTGCTTGCAAACCCCATGTACGACGCCCAGGCTTTTTCACCAGTAACCCGCCGCAGACCCCAACGGGATACTGTCCCATCATTTCCTCCGTCAACCACGAAAGCCTCCATGGTCATTTTTTTTTCCATCCATCGCTGAACCAAACACCAATCAGATGCACCTTCTGACTGCCGCATACCCTACATTAACCATGTCTCTCACTATAACCGTACTCATCTCGCACCTAGACACATCCACACCGGAAGGACCGTCGCGTACGATGTCCCCATAGAACACTACCAAATTTTCCATAGTACCTAACGAGCAGCCATATTTACATCGTTAGTCGATTAAAAAAGTTTTTTAAAATAAAACGAGCATATTTTTTTACTTGCAAATAGCAGTTGCATGCATGAACATATCACCGGTAATATATCAAATGGAGTCACCCTATTATCACATGAACAAAAATATTACACACACAATTTTTTTTTCCTGCCAAAAGTTTCAAATGGCAATTGCATGCATGAATATATCACCAGTAACATGTCAGCGAAGTCGCCCTATTATCACATGAACAAAAATATTACACACACAATTTTTTTTCCTGCCAAAAGTTTCAAAATGGCAATTGCATGCATGAATATATCACCAGTAACATGTCAGCGAAGTCGCCCTATTATCACATGAACAAAAATATTACACACACAATTTTTTTTCTGCCAAAAGTTTCAAAATGGCAGTTGCATGCATGAACATATCACCGGTAACATATCAAATGGAGTCACCCTATTATCACATGAACAAAAATATTACACACACATTTTTTTTTGCTGCCAAAAGTTTCAAAATGGCAGTTGCATGCATGAACATATCACCGGTAATATATCAAATGGAGTCACCCTATTATCACATGAACAAAAATATTACACACACAATTTTTTTTTGCTGTCAAAAGTTTCAAAATGGCAGTTGCATGCATGAATAAATATTCGCAAAATTACACGACGAAATTTATACCTCTGCTTCAATGAGGATATCCTTCTGAATAATAAATATCCGTCAGCAGTAATATATGAACGAAGTCGACCTATTATCACATGAACAAAAATTTCAGACACACAATTTTTTCTGCTGCCTAAAGTTTCAATATAGTAGTTGCATGCATGTCAAAAAATATAGTAATATATGAACGAAGTCTAAATTCCGGCTCTAACTCAATCTAGACATTTAATAGAAGTCCTAATTATTACTTAATGACCAAAAAGACATCTTGCATGTCAAAAAATATAGTACTACTAGACACAGCTAACATTGATCTATAACATCCTCAACATATTACGATAAATGCAAAATATCACTTACGAAATGCAAAATATCGCTTACGAAATTAACCTCTAAGCAGTAAACATCGCATCGCTAATGTCGGGTTACAAAGCTAATTAATTTCCAACGTGCATGCACAAGAAAATTCATGTACTGCAAAGATCATACCTTGATCTTCAACTCAGTACTTCACTTCACACGGCAAATCGTTCTCCTAAAGCTCCAAATTACTCCATAAAGTGACGAAATGCTGCCTGTAACAACAGATAATACACACTTAGACACAAATCAAACGGATGAAAAATGTTATGCATGCAAACACAATCAACAAAAATGGACAGCTCTTACCTTGATATATCGTTTCCTCAACTACAACTTCTTCAAAATCCAAATGTGAGGCAGTGTGTGTGCGTGAGAGAGAGCGAGAGAGCAGAATGTGTGTGCATGAGAGAGAGCGAGAGAGAGAGAGCAGAGTGTGTGTGTGTGTGCGTGAGAGAGAGCGAGAGAGAGCAAAGTGTGTGTGCGTGAGAGAGAGCAGAGTGTGTGTGCGTGAGAGAGAGCGAGAGAGCGAGAGAACAGCAGCGTTTATAAGAACAATAAGAGTATTGTACTGTCGGCAGAAGACGTTAAGCAGCGGCAGCGTGCGGAATTTCCACCGAAAGCAGTGGCGCCGTGCGGAATTTGCACCGAAAGCACCGACAGCACCGGCAGCATCTGCCATGGGAATCAGCGCCCCGCCTCGGAATTTGCGCCGTCAGGCGCGGCTGTCGGCGCGCGCAGGCGCTACAGTAGCTGCCGCCAGGGGAGCTGGCGGCCGGTCCCGCAACCCCTTCTCCGTTCCGTCCAAACGGTGGCAGAAGCGGCAACAGTGGCGGCCGCCGTCTACGGTGGCGGCCGGGCCCAGGCACAGTAGCGGCCGCCGTCTACGGTGGCGGCCGGGCCCAGGAACAGTGCCGGCCGCCACTGGCAGTGGCGGCTGGTCCCAGCCGCCCGCGCTGGTGGCGGCCCGGGGGGTCTGATCCGGCGTTTTTATTCCCAGGTGGTCTATTTTGACAAATTGACTCGCGACGTGGTCTATTTGGACAAAAATTCTAAAATTGTGATAGTTCAGTTGTTTGCTATTAGTCAATCTGTTTGATGCCTCCAGTAGTAAGACCTGTTATGACAATCTAGCTGATTTGTGTTGCTTCCAGTAATTTACTATGCCTTTCACTCTGTAATATGGTTGTGATTTGTAAGTGCCATGCAGATGCTGATATGGATGCTAACCGTACTACGGTTTTCAGGAAACATTAGGTTTGGTCAAATATGCTTACGCAAGAAAATGTAGGGCGACACGTGATTTCCCGTGCTTTTTATTAGAAGTTGGGTTATGCCCAGCATGGCTTAGATACGTTATGCCCAGCATGGCTTAGGTACGCAATGATTATTTGCCGCGTGGCGTTGGTCCAAGTTACCGAGCGCCTCCTCGAATGAGAGAATGGGATGGCCTGTGGTCTTGTTATGGTCTTGTGAAGCTGCCACCTATGCAGCAATGAGATTGACAATGACTAATTATACATATGTGGTATGCGCTTCTAAATTGGCTGACCTCTTTACAATTTGCATAACATAAATCTATTATTTTACTACATTAATGAGACTCTAAAAATTCCCACATTAATCAGAGAAAATAAATTATACACATCTAGCCTTTGTGTGGGACCAGATTATAATGTTTCTGATTAATCAAAAAATAGATAAAAATAATTAATTTTCGAAATTTTTGGCCCACTAGGCAAGCTGGGCTGCAGGATGAAATCTAGATGGGCTTTAAGTGAGAAAAAGAACCATGTAGAAAAAAGGAAATAAAAATAAAATACTAAGGAGAGAGTGAGAAAATAATGGTAGGTCAAAGGCTTTTCGGGTTGTGATGGAAGAAAAAGATTTTTGGACTAGCTGAATTAAAAGCCTAGGATTATTCCATGTATACAAATAAACATTAACTTTTAAAATATGATAAAACAAATGTTCTTTGAAAAATATGTCTGGGAGTGCACGAAATTTTCTAAAACAAAGCATCTTAAAAGAATTTTGGAATCCCAAATATTCAAGTTTAGAATGCATAGTAACCTTCCTAAAATTATGCATTAACTTTGAAAAATAATAAAACTCAATGGTTCCTAACTAAACCAAATCCTTCTTCAGCATATTTTTGGACAAACTTCATGTTTATAGAGAGATAAAAGGGTGTTGGACTAATTCTTTTTTACAATATACGGTCAAAAATAACAAATAATTTCAAAAAATTAAACAAATTAGGTTTTATTATCTGAAGTTGTTTTTTTTGTCACTGTAGATTCACATATCACTATTACAATATACCTATCTAGTACTGTTGTGATATTTGAAAAAATGTAAGTACTTAGAAATATTAACACCAATGCTCCTGAAAAATTAATGCATATGTTCAACATTCCTTTGGAGATGTCTAGGTGCCATTAAGGAAATGGTATTTTAGTTAGGAAATGTTTTTTTATGTAGGGGTTGACTTTTTATTTCGCAAAATTTTATTTCTTTATATGGAGATTAAATATTGTTTTTCAATCAAATATGAAATCCTTTATTCGGTGAAGTTGATGAGTTAGTGCTGGGTAACCTAGGTTTATTGATATGTACTAGCACACATGCCCGTGCATTACAACGGGAGGAAGCTCCAGACTGCAAGTCTTCCTCGTGCCTCGGTGATGATGAGTGCCAATGGGTTGTGCGAAGTGAAATTCTGGCCAGTGGAAGTCAATCTAACAGAATTTAAATGCAACTTAATTTTACAGCTTAAAACCTCATGAAGTTCACTTACGCGTATGTGGTGAACTTGCCATATGAAATTTTAAATAAAAAAATTGACCTTGTAAACTTTCTAATACTTACATGCATGTGGTGAAGGTCAGGCCTTGTAAGAACCAAGCACAAGCAGATACAGAGGTTGCTGCATATTTTCCATAAATGATGGTCACACCAACTTACTTATATGGCATAGGCATATGAACAAAGAAGCTCCGGTGGTAACTGGTGAAGCACTTAATAACATGGAACTTTTAGTATCGACTAAGCTAGCTCTGAAGACCGCATTAAACCAAACCCCGAACATGGTTGCTATGGTTGAACATGACAGAAAAACAAAACAAAAATATTTGAGGGGATCAGGTTCTTGTTCTCACCATTAACGGTAGCACTTGATGCACATATCATGGCTGAAGTTGGGCAGCACACAACCCCTGCTGTTGTTGAACTCCACGCAGATCCCCCACTCCTGGTCTATGTCAGCGTCAATCCCGAAGACCGTCCTCTTGCTCGCCACTACTCCGAGCATAGCATAAGAGCATCTCTAGCCGTTGGCCCCCCCCAGGGGCCCGAAATAGCGCCGCCTGGGGGCCAGCCGGCGCTAAAATCGGCCTGGGGGGCTCGGCTTCCCAGTCGCGCCCCCGGGGTTCGGCCCATCGCGTATGCAAATTTTAAACATTCCATTTCCCACTGCCCAAAAAACGACGCGGGTTCGGCGATCATGCCACAGTTCGGCGTCGGCCACGCCACAGTCGGCGTCCATCATGCCATCGGCCGGCGATCGCCACAGGTTCGGCGATCAAAGCATGCCAATAGTCCGGCGTACAAAAAAATGCGGAGGACGTGAGCATAGAACTCCTCAAACGGCCAGCTCCCCGTCGTCTGCCGGAGCGGTCGGCGTGGGTGAGGTCGGCGTAGTGGGCGAGGTCGGCATAGCGGGCACGTCCAACGTCGGAGACGCGGGCGGGCTCGGCGGCGGCGTGGGCGGTGCGGAGGGCTGCGCCGGCATGCGGTTGAGGATGAGGTCGCGCTTCGCCAGGTACCACGCCTTGACCAGCGGGTCCATCTCCGCCGTGACGCCTCCCATGAGGAACGCCAGGTCGGTGTTGCGCTTCTTCGCGGCGACGTTGGTCCTGAGGAGGTCGAGCTTTGCGTCCTGCTTCGTCATCAGCGCCGACCACCTCGCCTTCGTCTTCTCCTCCCTCAGGGCAGAGTGGGCCTTTGCATCGGCGATGCATTGCTCGATCGACGCCTGCAGGCGCTCGGCAGCCGGCGCGTCGTTCTTGGCCTTTTTCGCCTTCTTGTTCCCGTCTGGCCGCCCTTCTGCCGCCCCAGGAACAGGCGCGTCCGGGCTGAGCGCGCCGTCCTTGTTGGCGAGCTGATGACGAACCTCGGCCCATTTCTCGCAGGACTCGATCCGGGTGAACACATGGAGGAACTTGAAGTCGAAGCCGGCGTCCCGGCGAAACAAGTCGAACATCCACACCATCTGCGTCCAAAAAACAACTGTTCGGCGGCGAAGGAGGGCGCGGCCAAGTGTTCGACGAAAGAAAGTAGGCGAACATACCTGCTGCTCGACGCTTGCGCCGCTCTCTGGGCGAGTATGGACCTGTT
The DNA here is from genome assembly GCA_039707655.1 of Elymus sibiricus. Lineage (NCBI taxonomy): Eukaryota > Viridiplantae > Streptophyta > Magnoliopsida > Poales > Poaceae > Elymus > Elymus sibiricus. The sequence goes on along the minus strand of CM077663.1, from coordinate 106,101,853 downwards.
CCTGGATGCCATGCCACTTGTTGCACGCCGTTTGAATGCCCCCCCAATGGTTGGACATGGCCTTGGTGCCGCGGTCCATGTACGTGCCTGTGAACTCTGGGTCGACCAACTTGCGCTCGTCGAAAGCCGCCTTGATCCTCTTCCAGTACGTCTCGGTGTTCTGGTTCGCGCCAGTGATCGGGTCCATGCTGACCAGCTTCCATGCTTCGGTGAGGCACACATCCTCCACCGACGTCCACTTGATGCGGGGCTCGCCCGGCTTGCCGTTGGCTGATCTCGTCTTATTCTTCTTTTTCCCTTTGCCCTTCGCCGTCGCGGGTTCCGGCACCGGCTCTTCCTCCCCCCTCCTCCTCCTCCTCCTCCTCCTCCTCCTCCCCCTCCTCCTCGGGGTCGACCTCGGCGTCGTCCATGTCGTCGGTGTCCTCCGGCTGCGCACCAAACCCGGGACACGAGGCGGCCGTGGTGGAGCCGGTGTTGATGATGTCCTCCATCTCGGCCTCGGCATTGCCATTGCCGTACCGCGGCGCCGCGCCGGGCGTGAAAGGCAGAGGGCCACGGCGCAGAGCCGTCGCGGACAAGCCGGAGTACGTCGGCGAGGGCACGTAGCCGTACTGGGCATTGGGGTGGCCGGCGGAGAAGGCGGAAGGCGTGCGCGGGAAGGTAATGTTGGGGTTGAATCCGCCGAGGGCGTTGCCGTCGACGTACTCCGGGAGGGCGCGTATCCCCATGCAGGTGAAGGGAAGTTCGGCGAAGGAAAGTGCGGGTCACCCGGAGCGACGTTTTGATGGCCGGCGCCTTGTGGGAACGGGCCCGCCGGCTGTCGCCCCGGGAAGATCGGCCGGCGAGACGACACCTCCTGCTCAATCGCCGCTGCCGCCGCCGCCGCGTCCCGGGCTTTCTTCATGAGGAGCCTGTTGCGGCGATCGGTGGTCATCGCCTCCCTCCGCTCGACGTCGGCCTTCCACTCGGCGTTTGTCAACCCCGGCGGTCTTGCCATCGGCGCACGGGCCCTGCGCGGCTTGGCGACGGCGGGGGCGGTGGCTTGGCAAGGGGCGGCGTACTTCTTCAGCGGCATTGGCGGTGAAGGAAGGGAGATGGAGGGAAATGGAGAGAAGGACCGGGGGGAAACGGCGGGATAGAGGGAAAAGGAGGGGGAAGTGGCGGGAAGTGGCAGCCGGTCTCGCCGACACCTCGGCCCCACCCGCCTTTTCGCTTCAGCCGGCGCCCCCAGGAGACCCCCAGCGCCCTGGGTTCGGCCTGGGTTCGCCGGCCCAAAAAAAGGCCCCAACTGGCGAAAATCGGCGTCTTGGGGCCACGGCTGGGATTTTTTTCGCCCGCCGGCGATGAAAAAGGGACCTGGGGGTCCTTTGGGGCCGCGGCTGGAGATGCTCTAACGCCCTCTACTTGTCGCTGACCCCATGTTGCAGTTGAATGAGGGAATAAAATAACACAGCTGTATAGACAAACAATGGTCGTCAGTATCATAGGTCCAAACTCCAAACTGCAACATAAATCTGCAGAATTACCACAAGAACACAAGTGCACTGACCACAACATGCCACAAATTCTTGAATCAAACCACACAAGCGCGAAGACTGAGCCTTGTAGCTGAGGATCCGAGGAGGCCGAGCGCGCCGGTGAGACTACAGTCGGTTCACTGCACGGAGGAAGAGGAAGAAGTGCGCGTTGGGGCTGCAGGACATCTGCATCTGCAGATACGCCCGTCATAGTCGCTCAAGCAGTCCGACGTCCTACAGAGATGCGGCATGAACCACGCTGCCGTGCTGGATGTCGGCCTCGAGCACATTGAGCGATTCCCTGAACGACCTCCGAGCGGCGCACGATGCCACCACCATCTCTTCCGCTCTCTTCCTCAGCAGCCAGAGGCCACCGCGCACTTCACTCATGGCCGCGGCGAGGTCGGGAGGGGCGAGGCATTGCGCCACATGGTCGGTATCTCCTTTTTTTAGATGACATGGTCTGTATCTCTGGCGCGGCGGAGGTGGCTGTGGCGGAGAGGTGAGGTCTGATGGTGGGGTGGCGGCGGACACGGGAGAGAAAACGGAGACTATTTTCTCGTACAGACTACAGAGCGGGCGAAGGCCCAATACATTGAACTCTAAAGGCCAAGCCAACTAGAACACTTGCCCCGCGCCAGTCACAATTCTTAGAGAAATCATCCGACTGGGCAGCCGTTCGATCAGCGCTCTGGTGCCGTTGGATCACAGTGATGTGCGCAGCAGTAAGGCGTGCGGCCGCTTTGACGCGGCGCTACTGCATCGCCGGCGTCCGGCCAAGCTCCAACGCAGCATCGACGACATCCGACGAAGCTCCAATGCAACTCCGGCAGAGCTCCAACGCAGCACCGACGGCGTCCGGCGAAACTCCAATGCAACTCCGGCAGAGCTCCAACACAGCACCGACGGCGTCCGGCGAAGCTCCGATGCAACTCCGGCAGAGCTCCAACGCAGCACCGACGGCTCTGATGAAACTCCGGCAGAGCTGGCTCCGATGAAGCTCCATGGCAGCCGGAGTTGAGGGAGAGATGCCCCATCGCAACAGCAGCTCCGTCACCCACCGGCGTGTTGTGTTGCAACTCCGTCATCTGCCGAGATCCGCGAGGACGCAACATCATGCGGGCTGGGTTGGAAGCATCCTCGCCGCCAACGAGATCCACCAGTTGCAGCACTCCTCCTTGGCAGCACCGGTGGCATTGCTTCCGACGTGCTCGCAACGACAACCGCAGAGCAACACCGGCCGCGCTGGAGCACCGGTACTGGTACAACGAACCTCAGTGTTGTGCAGCTCTCCTTTGCTTGCGGCAATGGTGGTGATCCCCCATGGATTGCAGCTGGGAGGGGGCAGCAGCACGCATGGACCAGAGGAGGGGCACATGCCTAGTAGCGGGGGGCATTGGAGGTGAAGATGAAATTGAGGAGGGAGTGGTGGAGAGAAAGAGAGCGCGGAGGGGATTGGGATCGGGGGAGGAAGACGAACAGAGACGAGCGGCTTCGGGAGATAAGGGAAGGGAAGCGGTGCGTGGGGGCAGACCGTGTCATGCATCCCGGGCGGTTTAAGCAGCGAGGAAATCATCCGGCTGATTATAATACTTTTCCATTCTTTATGGTGGTGGATGCTAGGCGTAAGTCCGATGATCGTCTATATTTGTAAGCCACCTTCGCGTCCGTTCGATTGAAGTGTGCACGTCCGTCCGATCTCAGTGCTGAACCACACGCACCTCCCACCTCCGCCCCCTAGCCGTTGCAGCAGATGGCTTCTTGCAAAGAAACATGCCCAAAACATAGACACATCCTCACCTATGACCGCGAACCGCGGGCGCTTCCACCACCGCAAATCGCACCGCAGGTCGCGACCGAGTACGACTGCCGGCAGCCGCTGCCCCTTCTCACCACCTCCCTTCCCCCTCCCGCCCCACCGCCCACGATGGTGCACCACATCTCCAAAGACATGGTCTACTCCTCCATGGGTGGTAGCTCCGGCTAGGGGTTGACTATTCCCTGACGGACGACTTCAGCTCTGGCAAGCGCCCTGGATCCCAGGTGACAAAGTTCTGCTTCACGCATATACCGAGATCCCCCAGTTGTTTTTGCTGATACTCCCCCTGTCGGATCCGCTGCAAATTGGGTGAGCTTCCCTTGCTGCAAACTCCTCTCAAACCCTAGGTCATGAAAATGGTAGAAAAGTGTGTTTGTGCTGCATTGACACTTGCCAGTTATGCTCACTGAATGTTGCTTTGGTCATTGGGTTTCATTCACAAAACTAGTAGAAAAGAATGTTTGAAACTTCACTGGATGTTGTTTTGCTTTCAGTTCAGTAAGATAAAAAAAGGTTATGTAAAATGGAAAGGTTGCTTTCAGTGACCTTGAATGTTGCTTTGCTTAAGATTCAGAGGATGCAACCCTTTGCTGAAAAAATGTGCCTTCGCTATAATTTCAGGGAATGCAACAACACTGCATGTTGCTTTCTTTAAAATTCAAAGGATGTGACACCACTGAATGTTCCTTACTTTAGATTCAGATATTGCAAAAAAAATGTTAAAAAATGAGTTATGCATGTAGTGGTGTTGGTCTCTGAATTTCAGCAAGCACAAAAACTCTATGATGTATATGTTATTTAAAGTTGAAATAGAAGTTATGAAGCACCAAAACATGTTGTAAATGTACTACCGTCTATAGAATTTTACTCAAAAACGAACCAAAAACATATTGTAGAGCTTGTGCATGCTGCAATGAAAAACAATACTGATAAAGATGTTGAAAATGTTTGAATAACAGTGTTCATCTATAAAAAAAATGATTCTCTTGCCAGAAAAATGTTGACCTAATATTGTTCAACTGCTTACTGATGGATGTTGTTGTACTGTTGTTTCAAGGATGAAGCACACCAAAGGTGGGGTGGCAAATGAGGAGAGTTTTGTTCGGCAACCTTTCATGGCTCATGGTCATGGGGATTCTGATGTTTTGCTCAATGCTGGGGGTAGAATGCATGACGGAGACGATGATGATGATATTTAATATCATCCACTTGTAACCTATGTTGGCATGGAATTTGACTTGGTGGAAATGCAAAAAAGTTCTATAATGACTATGCCTTTGGAATGGGCTTTGGCTCACGCATAGCTGCTTCAGAAAACAGCCAGAAGAAAGGTCCACAACAACTTATCAAGAGGGTCTTGCAATGTGTGCATGCTGGCAAAGCGGAAGATAGATGTGGGACTACTGTGCTTCAGAAGGGATTGCAGTAGGGGGGAAGCTCATCAAGTAAGCAAGCTGGGGTTGAAATGGATGTGACAGTCAAACGACAAAGGAATGGGATTGTGCGTTATGACTGAAAAGCTCATATGATTGTTGGGCTCAGGGGCAATAAGTGGAGGGTTACATGCTTTATAGTGCAACATACACACCCTTTGATGCAGCATGAGGAGATTGTGAGGTTCTACCGCTCACACCGCAAAAGTCCTGAAGAAGATTTCCAGCTGTCTATGACAATGCATGATGTAAACTTGTCAACTACAAATTGCATGGTGATGCTTGGAATGGTCCATGGCAGAGACCGGAGGAAACTCCCATATTTGAAGAGGGATGTTTCAAATGCGCGTTCCAAGCTACGAAAAAATCAGTCATTCCGGGACATGGATATGACAATTGCTTACTTTAAGAGGCATCAAGCTGAGAACCCTCAATTATACTACGCAACAGAAGTTGACAAAGAAACAAACTCATTAACATCTCTATTTTGGGTTAATGGAAGGACAAGAGAATCTACCCAAAATAAAAAGATCGTGTGTTCTTTGACAAGACATTTTGCACAAATCGGTAGAACATGCCTTTCGCTCCTATTGTTGGTGTAAACAACCACTTGCAAACAGTGCTTCTGGGGTGTGCATTGTTACCAAATGAACAAATAGAAACTTTCAAGTGGGTGTTTCAACATTGGATGATTGCAATGAATAATGAGTACCCGTTGCACATTATGACTGGCCAAGACAAGGCGATGTAATCAGCAATATGTTGGATCGAAAGTAACTCTAGAGGGGGGGGGGTGATTAGACTACTTGACCAAATAAAAATTCTACCTTTTCCCAATTTTAGTTGTGGGCAGATTTTAGCAATGATAGCAAGTCAAGCACACCCTACACATGCATGTCTAAGAGTATAGTAGCGGAAAGTAAAGACAAGCACATGTAGTAGAGGGTAGGGATACAAGATCAAACGCAATTGTAGACACGAAGATTTTTCCCGTGGTTCCGATAGGTGGCGCTATCATACATCCACGTTTATGGAGTCTTCAACCCACGGAGGGTAGCGGTCGTGAGAGTCCATGGAGGGCTCCACCCATAAGGGTCCACGAAGTAGCAACCTTGACTATTCCATAACGGCTTCCGTCCACGAAGGACTAGCCTCACTATGGGTAGATCTTCACGAAGTAGGCGATCTCCTTGCCCGTACAAAACTTCTTGGTTCAACTCCACAACACGAAGTAGGAGGCTCCCAAGCAACACCTAACCAATCTAGGAGGCACCACCCTCCAAAAGGTAATAGGCTTGATAGTGATGATGAACTCCTTGCTCTTGTGCTTTAAGATGATAGACTCCTCAACACTCAATCACTCTCTCACAGATTGGCTTGGTAGAAGAGATTGATTGGGTGGAAAGCAACTTGGGGAGGCTAGAAATCAAGATCCATATGGTTGGAGTGGATGATCTTGATCTCAACACAAGGGTAGGTGGTTCTCTCTCAGAAATTTGGATATTGGAAGTGGGGAACTGTTCTGAGTGCTTCTCTTGCGAGTGGGATGTGGTGGAGGGGTATATATAGGCATCTCCAAAAATCCAACCGTTACACCATTATTGATCAACTCGGTGAAACCGAAGTAAAACTCGGTCGTACCGATTTGTTTAAAATGTGGCAACTTTAGGAATCTCGGTGAGACCGATATATGATTCTCGATAGTACCTATATGAGTGGCCGAGGGCAGTTTCCAAACTCGGTGAGACCGATCCATAAAACTCGGAAATTCCGATTTTATAAACTTGGTCATCCGAATGTTGGTCACCGAAACTCGGTTGCACCGATGTACTACTTGGTTGTACCAAGAAGCTAGGGTTTGGCTAGGGTTCTGTCTGAGATGGAAAATTGGTAGGGCCGAGTACAAAAACTTGGTGCCACCGATTTTATGGTAGGGTTTAGACAGAGTATTTTGTGGGAGAGCTTGTGGGTGTTTTTGGTGGCTAGCACTTGTGCATGTGGAGCAATTTGTTCACCAACATTACCTCACCCCCTTTTAATAGTATTGGCTTTCCTATGGACTCAAAGTGATTTCTCACAAAGTAAAATGTAGAGTCTCCTTGCTTGAAGCTTTGCCAATTTCATTCCTTGCATCTTGGGGTCTCCTCACAATCTATAGCCATCCTATCATTGAACTTTTCCTGAAATATACTTAGTGGAAACATGAGTCCAATGAGATATATGTTGTTATTAATTACCAAAACCACCAAGGGAGCAAATGTGCTTTCACAATATCGGATGTCTTCCCAAACACAGTTCATAGATGCTGCACCTGGCACGTCCAGCAGAAAGCAAGGGAAAAGTTGGGTAGGATGCTGAGCATGGATGAGATTTTTAAGCAGGTTTTCTATAGGCTTATCGATGATTTGGAGAAGGAGGATGTGTTTGAGGAGAATTGGCCGCATATGTTGCATTGCTTTGACTTGGTTGACAACAGACATCTATGTAACATGTAGCGTATACGGTAGACTTGGGCCCCAACATACTTCCAGAAGAACTTCTTACCATTTGCAAGCACTATAGGACAATTTGAGGGTCTCAACTTCTACTTCAAGACACTCATCAACCCTCAAGACTCTGTCTGGAGGTTTGTACAACAATATGAGGTGCTTCAAGAAACAATGTTGGACTGTGAAGACCATCAAGCTTTCATAGGACATGCAACTAGTGCGCCACTTTACTCAAGGTATGTGCGTGCTTTGGGGGGAGGGTCAAATAAAAAATACATGTTAAAATAGAACATGGGGTTAGAAAAAAGTCAAAACATTAACTTTTCACTGCAAAACAAATTCATTTCAGTTGATCTATATAAAAATAATAGAATAAATAAAGGCAAAGGATTTGATTCACTCGTCAAGTAGAGATTTCCTTTACCCAGAGTTGGGAACTCTAAATAGTTGTTTGAATATCGGCTGCCTTCCTTGCGCTTCAATTCCTCTTATCCATCTAACTTTCCCTGGGAGCCAAGCAGAAAAGCAAGTCCTCTAGTTATGGATGCAATACTCACCTCACTAAACTTGGGAAGAACTAATTCAAGTAGAATTACAAATGGCAAGTACAACTTTGAACGACAAGCAGTTAACTTCTATACTCGAAGCGTGTTTGGCAAGTTTCAAAAAGATGTGATGGCATCAACAGGGTTCATCATAAACCATGTACCTTTCTTGACAATACAAGCATGAGGTTTTGAGTTGCACTAAATTACTTTGAGAACCCTCGAATATTTCTATGAATGTTGTGTTGGCAGAGGAGAAATTTGAATGTAGTTGCAACTGTTTTGAGATGAATGGGATTATTTGTGCACACATCATAAGAGTAATAGTGCACCTCAATGTCCAAACAATTCCACAATGATACATGCTAGAGAGGTGGTCAGAAGCTGCGACAGCTGCAATGGGCAGTAGTGGACATCTCCTAGATTTTAGACACCCTGCAACCAACACTCTCAAGTACAACTCCTTGTGCAGAAAGTATGTATGGTTGGTTTCCCAAGCTTGTAGCAATTATTTTGCATACAAGATAATGAATGATGCATCTCAACAACTCGAGCTCCTTGTAGTTGCAGCGAGGCAAGGGGCACTCCCAGAGCAACAGGAAGCAAATTAGCAGGAAGCAATGCAACATGAAAATGTCCCGCAACAGCAACAACAAGTCCCTGCTGGCGATGCCATGCTTCAAAACCACACGCGTGTTCCAAAGAAAGGGCGGCTGACTAAAAAATCAAAAAGGAGAAAGTCTGTAATTGAGCAACGAGAAGATGCTCACAATAAAAACTAAGAAAGAGGGGGGAAAGGAAACCAAGCTCAGAGGAAAACCTGGACCAAGGAAGAAAACACCTCCTTGCTCGTATTGCATCGAAGATGGTCACAGTGTACAAACATGCCAGTTGAGGAAGTCTAGGACTAAGGGGTCCTCAGGCCGCCGACCTATTTCCCACAGGCCGGACAGGTGGGCCACTCTGGGCCCAATACATGGAGGCCGAACTACAAGTCAACCTCGTGTTTGAGAAGGAAAGCTTAGATGTCTTGGTGTGTCCTCCAAGTCAAGATGACAAGATTGCCAGGTTTATCCCTTGATGATAACCGACCATGTGTAACCCTAGGTACCCCTAGTGTCTATATAAACCAGAGGGTTAGCTCATAGAGGCAAGAACCATTACTCTGAATCATCTAGGGTTTAGTTCATGTGATCTCATGGTAGATTGACTCTGTAATCGTCATACACTCATTAATACAATCAAAGCATGACGTAGGGTTTTACCTCTTCTTGAGGGCCTGAACCTGGGTAAACACCGTGTCTACGTCCCATGTTCCTCATTGATCCAAGGTCCACAGCTCGGGACCCCTTACCAGAGATCTGCTGGTTTTGATACCGACATTGGTGCTTTCATTGAGAGTTCCAATGTTGGATCGCCAGCAGGATCGATGGCTCACTTGGTCATCAGCGACAACATCCTCATCAGGGACATCTTCGTTGCCAACCAGCCTTTCGTGTCCGGCAGTATCGATCTACGTGACGATACGATCGGCCATCCCGATCGGGTCGGCAACTTTGTCCCTGGACAAAAAATCATGTTCGGTAGCCTGGAGTACGCCGCCGACGCTCGGGGCAACCTGTCCCTAGCCGGGCTCACGGCCTCATCCGACGAGCCCGGAAACCCCGAAGCTTTAACTTCAGACTTCCTCCTCCTCGACTCTGTCTCTGGATCAACCCTCGCCCCGAACCTTGCTTCGATCTCGGATCCGACCATAATGGCCTGAGGACAGGGCTCGGCCTCAGCCGAATAGCGCGTCGGAGATCGACTCTGGAGGATTCCATGAGAACAGCCCGGCCGGCTCCTCTCTCTTAAGCGAGACGCTGGCCCGGATCCAAAGGATGAATATTACACATGGCCCGCCCCCGCCCTATACTCGGACGGACTTTGAAGCCGGCCATTGGGAATTTTGTGTCCCACCCACCACCCACTTCGTAGCCACTGTCAAGGACCTAACCGATATGCTGGACTACGCCTCCGAGGAGGCCGATGACATCGATGAAGATGTCAACAACATCCCTACTTCCACTGGACGGTGGACAGCTACTGATACGTCCATTTTTTGCATCATGAATTCCTATTCATATTTACATTATTCTTGTCCATTACTCCCTATAATCATACAATTCTTATGCCCTTTCTCTCTGAATATGCAAGGTACATCACAAAGAGGGAATTATCTGGAAATTGGAATTCTGGACCGGAAAACCGAGAAAAGGGCAGAAAAATCACGAGACTCCAAATGACCTGAAACTTCATGAGGAATTTTTATTGAATATATGTGAATTTATGGGCCAAAAATATACCAGAGGGGGGCCACCAGCCAGGTACAAGCCAACAGGGAGCCCCCCCCAGGCCGCGCCCTGATAGCTTGTGGGGCCCTGGCTGGCCTCCCGAGGCCCTTCTTTTCCTATATGGTGTGTTTACCCTAAAAAATCATAAGCAACCTTTCGGGATGAAGCGCCGCTGTCTCGAGGCGGAAACCTGGGCAGAGGCCCTTTTGCACTCCGGCAGTCAGATTCTGCCGGGGAAATCCCTCTCCAGGAGGGGGAGATCGAAGCCATCGTCATCACCAACGCTTCCTCCTTCATGGGAGGACCAATCTTCGTCAACATACTCACCAGAACCATCTCATCTCCAACCCTAGTTCATCTCTTGTATTCAATCTTTGTCCCAAAATCTCATATTGGTACCTATGGGTTACTAGTTGTGTTGATTACATCCTGTAGTTGATGCTTGTTGGATTACTTGGTGGAAGATATTATGTTCAGATCCTTAATTATTGTTATTGCACCTCTGATCTTGAACATGTTGATGAAGTGTGAGTAGTTACTATTGTTCCTGAGGACATGGGAGAAGTCTGGTTATAAGTTATCATGTGAAGTTGGTATTCGTTCGATATTTTGATGATATGTATGTTCTTATTGCTCTTAGTGGTGTCATGTGAACGTCGACTACATGACACTTCACCATGATATGGGCCTAAGGGAAGTCATTGTGGAGTAACAAGTAGATGATGGGTTGCTAGAGTGACAGAAGCTTAAACCCCAGTTTATGCGTTGCTTCATAAGCGGCTGATTTGGATCCACATGTTTCATGCTATGGTTAGATTTATCTTAATTCTTCTTTCGTAGTTGCGGATGCTTGCGAGAGGGGTAATCATAAGTAGGTTTTTAGTTCAAGTAAGAACAACACCTTAGCACCGGTCCACCCACATATCAAATTATCAAAGTAGCGAACGCGAATCAACCCAACATGATGAACATGACTAGACATAATTCCCATTTGTCCTCGGGAGTGCTTGCTTAATATAAGAGTACTTTCAGGCATGTCCTTTGCTACAAAAAGGATTGGGCTACCTTGCTGCGCCTTTACTACTATTATTACTTGTCACTTGTTATGATTTATCTTGCTATAAAACTATCTACTATCGCAACTTACAACATTTGCAGAGAATACCTTGCTGAAAACTGCTTATCATTTCCTTCTGCTCCTCGTTGGGTTCGACACTCTTACTTATCGAAAGGACTACGATTGATCCCCTATACTTGTGGGTCATCAGCTACCTCCACCTATGATGTCTATATGGTAGACACCCCCAATACCACGGGGAAGGACGATGAAGGCACCCCCAACGAGAACGACGATAACCACGGTGAGGTGCCTTCCAAGCGCCTACGCCAGCGCAAGCGATCCATGGGGCGCAAGGGAAAGGAAAGCAATACAGTCACCAGAGAAGGGGATACCCCGGACAACATGCAAAATCTAGACGACCCCGTCGTCCCCGAGCAACAGCTAGGTTTCGCACAGGGACACGAGGATCGATATAACCCCGAAGACCTCAACGACTCCGAAGATAGCAACTACCTTCCTCCCTCAGAAGATATGGTATTTCATCGTCCCAGAACACCAGCTGGATCAAGAACGGTTCAAGCGGTAGCTGATAGCTACTACCCGGAGCCTGAAGAAGAAGCAGCGACAAATAAAAGCCGAACAAGACACCCTCAATGACAGGTGGACAAAAGTCCTAGCACCCTAAGAAGGGTTCGGCAATGGATGGCCGGGTCAATATAAAAGCTACCTGCACCGATGCGTGCTACCACAATTTGATGACGAGGCCCCTGAGCCCACACCCCCAGGCGTACTCAGGACAACCAGCCAGACTGCCCCCCTCGAGGATGGGACAGGACGACTGGAATGGCTGAGGATAGACCTACCCCCCTGATATGTCTCCAACGTATCTATAATTTTTGCTTGTTCCATTTTGTTATATTATCATTCTTGGATATTTTACAATCATTTTATTATAAGTTTATATCATTTTTTGGGACTAACCTATTGACATAGTGCCAAAGTGCCAGTTGCTGTTTTGCTTGTTTTTTACTTCGTAGAAAATCAATACCAAACGGAGATAAAACGCTGCGGGGATTTTTGTGGATTTTTTACGGACCAGAAGAAAGAAGATGGGCCAAAGCACACCAAAAGAGGGGCCCCAAGGTGGCCATCACCCACCAGGGCGCGCCAGAGGCCCCCTAGCACGGCCTGGTGGGTGCTGGGCGCCTCGGGCACCCCCTCAACCGACTATCGTGCCTATAAATTCCCAGAAAATCCAAAAACCCTAGAGGAGTCGACGAAACACAATTCCAACTGCCGCAAGTTCCAGAATCACGAGATCCAATCTAAACACCATCACGGAGGGGTTCATCTTCCTCATAGGTGCCTCTCCGATGATGCGTGAGTAGTCCACCATAGACCTTCGGGTCCGTAGGCAGTAGCTAGATGGCTTCTTCTCTCTCTCTCTTATGATTCTCAATACAATGGTCTCTTGGAGATCTATTTGATGTAAACTTTTGCGGTGTGTTTGTTGGGATCCGATGAATTTTGAGTTCATGATCAGTTTCTATCCATGAATATTATTTGAGTCTTCTTTGATCTCTTATATGCATGATTACTTATAGTCTCATATTATTCTTCGAATCTTTGGTTTAGTTAGGCCAACTAGATCGATTTTTCTTGCCATGGGAAGAGGTGCTTTGTGATGGGTTCGATCTTGCGGTGTTCTTTCCTAGTGACAGAAGGGGCAGCAAGACTCCGTTTTTCCATGAACTTAATACACTAGATGCATGCTGGATAGAGGTCGATGTGTGGAGTAATAAAGGTAGATGCAGGCAGGAGTCGGTCTATCTATTTTGGACGTGATGCCTATATAATGATCATCGCCTTGGATATCGTCCTGACTATTCGATTTTCTATCAATTGCCCAATAGTAATTTATTCACCCACCGTCCGCTATACTCATGAGAGAAGCCACTAGTGAACCCTACGGCCCCTGGGTCTACTTTTCTATCATATTTCTTTCCGATCTACGTTTTTTGCAATCTTTGTTTTCAGATCTACAAAACCAAAAACCCAAAAATATATTGCTGCATATTTACTCTTTTTATTTGTGTTCTTGAGAGATCTATCTCTCCTATCTATCACTACCTAATCTATCTAGTTACCGTAGAGAGATTGACAACCTCTCTTTCGTGTCGGGTTGCAAGTATTTGTTGTTTGTGTGCAGGTGCTGCTTATTGGGTGGTGGTGATCCTCCTACTGGTTCAATAACCTTGGTTTCATAACTGAGGGAAATACTTACTGTCGCTGTGCTGCATCATCCCTTCCTCTTTGGGGAAATACCGACGCAGTCCAAGCCACGTCAAAGGAATTTCTGGCGCCGTTGCCGGGGAGGAAGCGGTCTCTTCTACGTGCCTATCGTAGGTGCCGAGGGGACTCCATCATCATCTACCAGGTTCCTAATCACAAATCTCATCTCCTTGCAATTACATTATTTGCCATTTGCCTCTCGTTTTCCTCTCCCCCACTTCACAAAAATTGCCGTTTTATTCGCCCTCTTTTCCGTTTGCCTTTTTGCTTGTTTGCTATCTATGCTTGTGTTGCTATGTGCGTTCTATTTGCTTGCATCTTCGCTTGCTAAAAATCTATTGATATGGATCCTCATCCACTTTCTAATCTTTTCAAAAGATCAAATTATGATGAACCAATTGCTAGTGAGTTGAGTGCACTTGATTATCTCTATGAAGTTTTGTTTGAAAATCATGAATCTGAAAATTTAGATGAAGTGTTGAAAGAAGAAATTTATAAGGTGATTCATGATAGTTCCTTGATTGAAAAGCATGATTGCAATGTTGCTAGTATGAATTCTCTAAATATCCATGATTCTAATGATATGCAAAGCCACAAGCTTGGGGATGCTATGTTTGATGAAGATGATATTTTTAGTCCCCCAAGTTTTGATCAACAAATTTATTATGATGATTGCATGCCTCCTATTTATCATCATGGTTTTAATTTGCAATGTGGTTATGTCAATCAAGTGTCTCATGATAGTTATTTTGTTGAGTTTGCTCCCACTACCATGGATGAAAAGGAACTTGCTTATGTGGAGAGTAATGAAAATTCTATGCTTGTGCATCATGAAAAGAATGATTTATGTGATAGTTATATTGTTGAATTACTTCATGATGCTACTGAAATTTATTATGAGGGAGGAACATATGCTTGTAGGAATTGCAATAATATCATGTTTCCTCCCTATGTGTTCAAAGTTTTGAAGTTATGCTTGTTTTGCCTTCCTATGCTAGTTGATTCTTGTCCCATAAATTGTTTGCTCACAAAATCCCTATGCATAGGAAGTGGTTTAGACTTAAATGTATTTGTCATGCTATTCATGATGCTCTTTTGCATATTTCAACTACTACTTTTTATGAGAGCATCATTGAAATCGTTATGCCTAGCTAGGGGCGTAAAACGATAGCGCTTGTTGGGAGGCAACCCAATGAATAAATAATTTTTTGATTTTTCCTTTCTGTTTTTGAGTGTTGACACAATTATGCCTCTGTTATGATTGTGTTTTTATGGTTTATTTAGTGTTTGTGCCAAGTAGAACCTTTAGGATGATTCATAGGATGAGTAGAAGTGATGCTGAATCTGAAACAGAAATTTGCGTCCAGTATATGAATTTGAATTTTTTGCTGGAACGTGATCTTGAGCTGAAATTTAAACACCGTGTTGCTATAAAAATTCCTTACGTTGTCCTAATTTTTTAGAATTTTTAAAGTTACAGAAGTATGGGTATAGTACAGATTACTACAGACTGTTCTGTTTAAGACAGATTCTGTTTTCGTTGCATTGTGTGCTTGTTTTGATGAATCTATGGTTTGTATTGGAGAGTATAAGCCATGGTAAAGTTAAAATATAGTAGGTATAATGCAATTATAAAATTTTAATGGGTTTACAACAGTACCTAAAGTAGTGATTCGCTTTATTATACTAACGGATCTCACGAAGATTTTGTTGAGTTTTGTGTGATTGAAGTTTTCAAGTTTTGGGTGAGATCACGATGGATGAAGGAATAAAGAGTAGCAAAAGCCTAAGCTCGGGGATGCTACCGCACCCCCAAGATATATCCAAAGAGTAACAAGCAACCAAGCTTGGGGATGCCCCCGAGTGGCATCCCCTCTTTCTTCTAACGACCATCGGTATTTTACTTGGAGCTATATTTTTATTCGTCACATATCATGTGTTTTGCTTGGAGCGTCTTGTATCTTTGCTTGCTTTTTTTGTTAGTTTTTCCTTTGTATCCTTGCTGTACACACCTATTTGAGAAAGCCAAAATCATGCTATGATTTGTTAGAATTGCTCTATGTGCTTCACTTAAACTTTTTGAGCTATAGAATTGCTCTAGTGCTTCACTTATATCTTTTTGAGCACGATGTGCTTGGAAACTTTTGTAGAAATACTCTCATGCTTCACTTAGATTAATTTGAGAGTTAGTAAATTTTTGAAGAAATCCTCTCATGCTTCACTTATACCTTTTTGAGAGATGAAATCTTTATGCTCATGAGCTTCACTTAAAGTTGTTTGAGCTTGCTAAAAAGCAATGAGAATATATGAAACTAGTCCCAAAGTGATAGATATCCAAGGAGGATATAATAAAAACTTTCATGAAGATCATTGGACAAATGAAACTTGATTCCTTGTAATAGTTTTGAAACATGATGATAGTAATATGTGAGTCATGTTAATGAGTAATTATGCTTAGTAGGAATATTGGTGTTAAGGTTTGTGATTCCCTATGCATGCACGAAAGTCAATAGTTATGCAATGAAGTTACATCCTACTTGTGGTGCATGATTCGGTGTTAGTTATGTTCAATGCTCACTTATGTGATTTTTCGTTTCTTGGTTTGGTTGCTTCCCAATCTATTTGCTAGCCTTCATTTGTACTAAGTAGAAATACTACTTGTGAATCCAAAATCCTTAAACCAAGTTTTGCCTTATGAGTCCACCATACCTACCTATATGCGGTATTTCCATGCCGTTCCAAGCAAATTTGTATGTGCCATCTCTAAATTTTCAAAATAAATTTTCACTTTTGTGTGCCCGTACCGCTCATGAAACGGTGGGGAGTGTCCAATATTTTTCCATGCTAGATGTGTTATTCTCAAGATGAGTGTTTATTCACTTGTCATTGCACAAGAGTGCGGTGGTAATAGGGATGCCCATTCCCGAAATGAAAAATAAAAAAATATTTACTTTATGTTGTCAAGTAATAAATTCCTTGGAAAGTGTTGGTATGGAAGGCAACCGTGGATACGGCACGCCATGGAAAGTGAAAGTTTGGTGGAAAAAGGAATAAACTTTATTTTCTATTTGGGAACCGCCTATGATATATCTAGCATGGAAAGTATTGTGAGCTACTTTGTCGTTTTCGTTGACAGGAACAGCATGCCACCCAAAATATTTTTTCTCTCTCAATTTAAAACTTTGAGCTCTGGCACTGATGACCCACAAGTATAGGGGATCTATCATAGTCCTTTCGATAAGTAAGAGTGTCAAACCCAACGAGGAGCAGAAGGAAATGACAAGCGGTTTTCAGTAAGGTATTCTCTGCAAGCACTGGAATTATCGATAACAGATAGTTTTGTGATAAGATAATTCGTAACGGGTAGCAAGTAACAAGTGTAGCAAAGGTGCAGCAAGGTGGCCCAATCCTTTTTATAGCAAAGGACAAGCCTGAACAAACTCTTATATAAAGCAAAGCGCTCCCGAGGACACATGGGAATTTCTGTCAAGCTATTTTTCATCATGCTCATATGATTCGCGTTCGTTACTTTGATAATTTGATATGTGGGCGGACCGGTGCTTGGGTGCTGTCCTTACTTGGACAAACCTCCCACTTATGATTAACCCCTCTCGCAAGCATCCGCAACTACGAAAGAAGAATTAAGATAAATCTAACCATAGCATGAAACATGTGGATCCAAATCAGCCCCTTACGAAGCAACGCATAAACTAGGGTTTAAGATTCTGTCACTCTAGCAACCCATCATCTACTTATTACTTCCCAATGCCTTCCTCTAGGCCCAAACAATGGTGAAGTGTCATGTAGTTGACGTTCACATAACACCACTAGAGGAGAGACAACATACATCTCATCAAAATATCGAACGAATACCAAATTCACATGATTACTTATAACAAGACTTATCCCATGTCCTCAGGAACAAACGTAACTACTCACAAAGCATATTAATGTTCATAATCAGAGGAGTATTAATTATCATTAAGGATCTGAACATATGATCTTCCACCAAGTAAACCAACTAGCATCAACTACAAGGAGTAATCAACACTACTAGCAACCCACAGGTACCAATCTGAGGTTTTGAGACAAAGATCGGATACAAGAGATGAACTAGGGTTTGAGAGGAGATGGTGCTGATGAAGATGTTGATGGAGATTGACCCCCTCTCGATGAGAGGATCGTTGGTGATGACGATGGCTTCGATTTCCCCCTCCGGGAGGGAAGTTTCCCCGGCAGAACAGCTCCGCCGGAGCCCTAGATTGGTTCTGTCCAAGTTCCGCCTCGAGATGGCGGCGCTTCATCCCGAAAGCTCCCTTCTGATTTTTTCCAGGTCAAAACCCTCCATATAGCAGAAGATGGGCACCGGAGGCCTGCCAGGTGGGCCACAAGCCACAGGGGCGCGCCCAGGGGGGTAGGGCGCGCCCCCCTGGCTTGTGACTGCCTGGTGGGTCCCCTCTGGTATATTCTTCGCCCAATATTTTTTATATATTCCAAAATAATTCTCCGTAGATTTTCAGGACTTTTGGAGTTGTGCAGAATAGGTATCTCAGATTTGCTCCTTTTCCAGTCCAGAATTCCAGCTGCCGACATTCTCCCTCTTCATGTAAACCTTGTAAAATAAGAGAGAAAAGGCTTAAGTATTGTACCATAATGTGTATTAACAGCCCATAATGCAATAAATATCGATATAAAAGCATGATGCAAAATGGACGTATCAACTCCCCCAAGCTTAGACCTCGCTTGTCCTCAAGCGAAAGCCGAAATCGATAAATATGCCCACATGTTTAGAGGTAGAGGTGTCGATAAAATAAAATACGGACATGAAGGCATCATGATTATCTTTAGAACAACAACATATATTGACATATAATTTCTTATGTTGAAGTAACAATTCATTCACAAGGTAAAGTATGAATCAAGAACTCTATTGAGAACCAACAAACTATGATCTTAGTCATTGAAGCAATTCCAATTTTTCATAACGTCGGAAAGAGTCAATATAAGAGCTTGTAAAGCAAATCCACATACTCAATCATCTTTTAGTCTTTCATAATTGCTAACACTCACGCGGTACCTATGAGGTCAAAGCTTCAATCGAACACAGAGAAAGATAGGGGCTTATAGTATTGCCTCCCAACTATTTACCTCAAGGGTAATGTCAACAGAAATAACTCATGCTCACCCACATCCGAGTGGATATATGTGTCTAGATCATTCCCCAACACATGACGCTTGCCAAGAGATAAAGGCGAAATAAAGGAAGTGATGAAGATCACCACGACTCTTGCATAAAGGTAAGTACTAGAAAGTAAAGGTAACAGATAGGCCCTTCGCAGAGGGAAGCAGAGGTTGTCATGCGCTTTTATAGTTGGATGCACAATCCCTTAATGCAAAAGAACGTCACTTTATATTGCCCCTTGTGATAGAGAACTTTATTATGAAGTCTGTCGCTTTTATTTCTTCCATATCACAAGTTCGTATAAAGTTTATTTTCCTCACACTAATAGATCATACATATTTAGAGAGCAATTCTTTATTGCTTGCACCGATGACAACTTACTTGAAGGATCTTACTCAATCCATAGGTTGGTATGGTGGACTCTCATGGCAAAGCTCGGTTAAGGGTGTTTGGATGCACAAGTAGTATCTCTACTTGGTGCAGAAGTTTTGGCTGATATGGGGTGGAAGCAAGCGTCACATGTTGAAGGATCTATAACCATATAACTTCTATTCGGAAATAAGCAAACATAACTCATTATGTTGTCTTCCTTGTCCAACATCAACTTCTTAGCATAAAATATTTAAATGAGTGCTCACAATCATAAAAGATGTCCAAGATAATATATTTGTGTGTGGACCTCTCTTTCTTTATTACTTCCTTTTAATTGCCACAATGACCAATAGCTATGTTTGTCAACTCACAACAAATTTCAATCGACATACTTCTTATATGTGAAGTCATCACCCCCCCCATAAGATCATCATATATATTCTTTGCTTTTATTCTATTTCTTTTTCTCAGGATCATAGCAGACAAGCAAAGCCCTCAACTCAAAACTACTCTTTATTATATAACTCTCGGACTTGCTTACATTGGGGGAACATAAAGCAAAACTCAAAGCTAGATCACATTAAACTTTATTCTACTAGATCAAGATATAACCAAAAAGGATCGCACTAAGAAAAACGATAAAAGTAAAAGATGTGATGGTGATACGATACCGGGGCACCTCCCCCAAGCTTGGCACAAGCCAAGGGGAGTGCCCATACCCATGTGTTTAGTTATCTTGCTTCGGAGGTGGTGATGTTGGAGTTGTTGATGAGGTTGTGTGACGCCCCCATTTTGATCGTACGCTAATCATGCACGCAATGCGTACAACCAACATTAGGGACTCACGGGAAGATATCACAACACAACACTAAACACAAATTAAAATAATTCAAGCTTCATATTACAGCCAGTGGCCTCGAGGGCTCGAATATAATAGCTTGAGTACAAAGTCAGCGGAAGCAACATCATCTGAGTATAGACATAAAAGGTACACAAGTTTTGCATTAAGAAGGCTAGCACAAACATAAGCAACGGATCGAAAGAGGCGAGGCCTCCTGCCTGGGAACCTCCGATCTACTCCTGAACGTCAGAGAAGTCTACGTCGTAGTAGGCTCCATCCTGGTAGTAGTGGCCTCCGTCGGGGTAGTAGTAGTCGTCGACGGGGTGAACTGCATCCTGGGTCTCCTGGGCTCCATCATCTGATTGCGGTATCATAACAAGGGGAAAAAGGGAGAGCAAAGCAACGGTGAGTACTCATCCAAAGTACTCGCAAGACTTACATCAGACTAAACTAGATATGCACCAGTATCAAAGGAATGGGGCTATATCTTTGGACTAAACTGCAGAAATGCCAAAAGAGGGAAGAAGGCCTAGTCCTATCGAAGACTAGCATCTTCAGCGTCTTGCAGCATAAGACGAGAGTTCAGAGCAGCATATTTTAATTATTAGGGTTATAATGTAGCAAGGCCCAGGAATTCTTCCTCGACTCCCTGCGAGAAAGCAATCCCGGAGCCAATAATTCAAGTAACATCATAAGTATCCAGTTCTAGTTATCATAGACCCGGATACAACTCTGAGCGTCCATAACCGAGGACACGGCTAATCGATTAGTTTAACTTAATCATTTTTACTAATCTAACCGGGTTAATTAGTGCTAAACACCTGGGCCCACATGTCATAGACCTAGGGGGGTCGGGCCCCACATGTCAGTGGCCCACGGGTTAATCCCGGTCAAACCAGACGGTGACTGGGTTTGACCCCGCGGTAGGGCCCGCTGTTAGTGGCAGTGAGGTGGCTAATTAGTGGGGGGGTTACTCCTAATGACCTAGCTACGTCGGCACTCGCCGGAGCTCGGTCGGCGACGACCAAAACGTCGGCGAAGACTCGCCGGACTTGCGCTACGGTCGACGGTTGGACACGCGGAGACCACCATAAGATAGCCCGCGCACGAGCGGATCCAGGGGAGCAGGTGGCTGGGTGGGAGGTGGCCGGAGCTCGCCAGAACTGAGCTCGCGGCGCTCGCCGGAGTTCGGGCAAAAACGGCGACGGTGCTACGGTGCACGGGAAGCGGTAAGAGGGGGGGTTGTGGAGGACCGTGAGCTCACCGCGAGGTCGAGGAGAAGCTTGGGGAGGTCGGAGAGGGGCCGGAGCAGCGGGATGAGGCGGCGGCCGAAGCAGATTCCGGCGGGGAAAAACGGGTGCGGGCGGCGCCGCGGGTGCTCCCCGGCCTCGTTACAGGGGCGTGGTCGACGTAGGAGAGGACGACGAAGCTTCTGCACCACCTGGCGCAGCTCGGGGAGGTGCCAGAGTGCGACAACGACGAGGAGGCGACGACGGCGGCTCGGTGGTGACGGGAACAGGGGAGGGAGAGCGAGGGAGTGAACGGGCGAGGGCTAGGGTTTGCGGGAGAGGAAGAGGGGGAGCTCGTCCTTATCCCCAGAGGGAGCTGGGGACGCTCGAAGGCCGCGCGCGCGCGTTCGATTGCCATGGCGCGCCGGTCTTCTCCTGGCGCCGTGAGGTAGGGGACGGGGGTGCGGGAGTGGGCTGGGCCGCACTGTGGCGCCTTATGGCCCATGTGCACAGTGCCCCTTTACCTTTTTCTTTTTCTTTTTCTGTTTTCATTTCTTTGTTTCTGTTTTAATTCCTTTTAGCTAATATTTGGTTTAGCAAAAATGTGTAACATGGTCCACAAAATAACATGCATTATTTTGAGTGGCCACACCAAGTTTGAGCATTTTTGGGTACTGTTGGAATTAACCATGCAATTTAAAGGGCATTTTTAATGCAAAAATGGCTCTGTTTTGATGGTGGGGTCCACACCAGTGTGAGGGTGATGTTGTTTTCCTTAACAACATTTATTTTGGATTATTCCATGAGTGTGCAACATTTTTCCTTTGCTGTTTGGAGAATTATTTTATCACAATAAAATTCAAGGGGCTTTTGAAGTGGAATTTGAAATGAGTTATGAATTTCAACTAGATCATATCCTATTTAGCAAAATGATTTGTTGCTGATCATGGTTATCACTGCAGCACTGATCCAGGGGTGTTACAACTCTCCTCGTCTAACAAGAATTCTCGTCCCGAGAATTACGAGGTAGAGTAAGGGAAAAAGTTCTGGTTACGAAATTCTAACAAGTCTTCTAGTTCTTGGTTGCCCTTCTCGAAGAGGTTGATCCATGGCATTGATGTCTTTAATTCTCTGTTCCAGGTCATCCTGATGAAGTCATCATCCTTTCCTCGGGATCTTCATCATCCTACGAATACGATTTGGGGGGAAAACTCTGGTAGAACATAGCTCCACCAAGTTGGGCACCTGACAGTGAACTCAAGGAAGAAGACATGAATTATTTCTCGAGTCGTAACTCAAGGAATTCATTGAGAGCAAAATGCGATGGTACAAAAGTTTCAAACGGGTAGGCAATCATTCGATGCCTAATCAAAGATGGAAGGGTTCAGAGCAACGAATTAAATATTGCGTCTGATACAAGAATAGATCACCCCTTAGGCGGCGGCTCGGAAATTACATACGAAGCCAAGTGCAAAAGATACCTTGGAATCAAAGTGGTACAGGAGAGTCAGGTTTCGATCCCGTGGAACTATGGGTTATGGGCCCATCATGTGGATTAAGAGTAGGAAGAGCGGTGACATCTTGCACGGTCATGCTAGCAAGACATGTCAGAGGATAGTCTGTCAACTATGTCGGCAACAACATCGGTACCAAGGGCGGGGGACAAAGAGAACCATCTTCCTGCTCATCGAAACGAGGCGGACCAATAGGCAAAGTTCTCGTCCACCGGCGGTTACCAAAATGTTAACAACAATAGTAACAGGGTCTTACTGACAGAGTAGTACACCGAGGTATTTACCTAAGCAGGGAATTATCACTGCTCAGATCAAATAAATCTCAAGAAAGGTTAAACAGACCAATGGAAAGGAAAATGTGATTATCACATTAAAGAGACCAATGGAAAGGAAAATGTGTATACACGAGCATTAGGTGTATATCCTTTCCAAGGGCAAGCAGAGCGAGACAATCATGACAAGGCTCTAGGTAGGTAACCATTAAGACTAAGGGGCAAGGAATTTATGATGTTTACCCATACAACGATGTTTGGATAATTGATCAAGAAACATTTAGCATTATGCCTCCAATGTTCTTGTTTTGATGATCGGGTACAACAGACATGCTTCGAGATAGCAATGACATGGTCACCGAGTAAAGGTCGGACCCTGGGAACACAAAGGATCAATCAGGAACACCTTATAAAATAAGTCTTATAATTTCCCCATGGAAGAATTGCAATTCTTGCTGAACAAGGCATTAGCATTGGTCACAGCAGATGATATAACCATGAATGTTCGGGGAGAACATCCACAATTTAAATATTGATAGAAAAGTGCACCTAGTAATAAGGATGGGGTAGCACGATCAATGTTAGAATGGTGATCCAACAACTAACACACTAAGAATGAAATTACCACTCATCAACTTTGAAGTATTAGGAATGCTTGAAGTATTGAATTCACAATCCACAGTTCACTTGTCGGTACTCCGGTTAGAAACAATCACGGGGACCAAGAACTGAATGGTGATGGTAAGGAGTATCACTATATCAAGAATTCTTAAGAGATGGTGAAATTCTCATGACACTATTGACATAAGATATGGCATTATGCCAAGGTAGAACATAACATAAGTTGGATATCAAGGAACTCAGTGGTGCAACACAGAACATTAATAAGTTTGCGTTGGAGGGAAGGCGAGAATGTTGTCGATGATATCAGAAATCATCGAGGGGGGTAAGGATGGTATTTCTCATCATGAATTCGATTGATACTTGGGAGAGCTCAAAATGTTGATGATGATCACGACTCATTTGTCGAGAAGTTTCATGAAGATGTAATCGATCAGCGACGACATCAAGCAAAGGAATGGTGAAGCGAAAGGTTATCGGAACCACAGATAAGATTGCTAGCTCAAAATCGATATTGCCCTTCAAGACAACTAATCATAATGTTGAAAACTCGATGTAAGCTTAGCGCACTGTTGGAATTGTGTTCCGGGGATGAAGGACTTAGGTAGCATGGTCAAGCTTCAGCATGACGATGATGAGGTAGCCAATCAGCTGGGAATGACATGATTGAGTATAAACTCGTAAACAAAGAAGTTTACTACGAGTTGTTGAATTGCAGTGCGGACTCGATTCACTATTCGATGTTCTCGGTTGATGACAACCCAGAACCCGTGGAGTGACTATGACAGGGTAAGGTATTACTTCATCTTAAATTCCTAAGATGTAGTGCAAAGACACGATATCCTTGAGATACCAGGGGGTAATACTCGAAGGTAGATCAAAATAGAGGTTGGGCAGGTGCATTGATCTGCCGAAGACAAGTGCTTGAACTTGTCCAAGAAATGGGATCAAAGAAGAACAATCATGGTCGAAACCACGGTTGCAAAGTACCAAAACACAGATACAAGGTCAATCCATACAAATAGAATGATTATTGTTACAAGAAGCTCCAAGATAAGTCATACACCGGGTCCATGGGCATGAACACAAAGTTCAAGGTCGACTCCCACTTCTTCAAGGCATAACCTCTCATTCACTTCTCACTTTCGATGAAGTTGCAGTGTTGAAATTTTATCAGGCTAAACAACAGAGAATATGACTCGTGAAAACTCTCGGGTTCACACAGATTAGGGAAAGCATAGGTTCAACCCAAAGGGGCATCTTAGGAACATACACCACAAACTTCAAGGGTGAATAACACAAGCTCGAAAGTAGAGCATGGTTGACAAAAGCAGAGGATACTCTCTACCAAAGACATTATGTATCAGGGGAAGAATTCACAAGAATTTGGAATATGTATGCCACTGTCGGATAATAATCCACCAAAAGATCTGGAATCACAAAAGCGGTGAGCACGAGTTCTCGGAAGAACATCGGAGAGTATCTTCGGAATCTTCTGATGAAGCAGGCGATCATCTGGAATGAGGGGCTCTCCGGGAGAAAGTA
Organism: Elymus sibiricus; assembly: GCA_039707655.1. Lineage (NCBI taxonomy): Eukaryota > Viridiplantae > Streptophyta > Magnoliopsida > Poales > Poaceae > Elymus > Elymus sibiricus. The sequence continues at coordinate 106,076,789 of CM077663.1, read as the reverse complement.
GTTAGGAGAACCTAAGGTTAGAGTTAGTAAAATCTTTAACCCGAAATAGACGCGAGATCAGAACCCAGAGTATAGGATGAGGAATAAAAGATCCTAATGCCACCCGATTGAGATGTGGGCCCGTAAGCCACAACATCAGTGTTAGTAAAAGTTTTTCAATGTCTAGACTCAACTTCGGCCAAGGAGTTGGAAAGGGGGATACCTACAGGCAGTTGGCTCTGATACCAACTTGTGACGCCCCCATTTTGATCGTACGCTAATCATGCACGCAATGCGTACGACCAACATTAGGGACTCACGAGAAGATATCACAACACAACACTAAACACAAATTAAAATAATTCAAGCTTCATATTACAGCCAGGGGCCTCGAGGGCTCGAATATAATAGCTTGAGTACAAAGTCAGCGGAAGCAACATCATCTGAGTACAGACATAAAAGGTACACAAGTTTTGCCTTAAGAAGGCTAGCACAAACATAAGCAACGGAACGAAAGAGGCGAGGCCTCCTGCCTGGGAACCTCCGAACTACTCCTGAACATCAGAGAAGTCTACGTCGTAGTAGGCTCCATCCTGGTAGTAGTGGCCTTCGTCGGGGTAGTAGTAGTCGTCGACGGGGTGAACTGCATCCTGGGTCTCCTGGGCTCCATCATCTGATCGCGGTATCGTAACAAGGGGAAAAAGGGAGAGCAAAGCAACGGTGAGTACTCATCCAAAGTACTCGCAAGACTTACATCAGACTAAACTAGATATGCACCAGTATCAAAGGAATGGGGCTATATCTTTGGACTAAACTGCAGAAATGCCAGAAGAGGGAAGAAGGCCTAGTCCTATCGAAGACTAGCATCTTCAGCGTCTTGCAGCATAAGACGAGAGTTCAGAGCATCATATTTTAATTATCAGGGTTATAATGTAGCAAGGCCCAGGGATTCTTCCTTGACTCCCTGCGAGAAAGCAATCTCGGAGCCAATATCTCAAGTAACATCATAAGTATCCAGTTCTAGTTATCATAGACCCGGATACAACTCTGAGCATCCATAACCGAGGACACGGCTAATCGATTAGTTTAACTTAATCATTTTTACTAATCTAACCGGGTTAATTAGTGCTAAACACCTGGGCCCACATGTCATAGACCCAGGGGGGTCAGGCCCCACATGTCAGTGGCCCACGGGTTAATCCCGGTCAAACCAGACGCTGACTGGGTTTGACCCCTCGGTAGGGCCCGCTGTCAGTGGCAGTGAGGTGGCTAATTAGTGGGGGGGTTAGTCCTAATGACCTAGCTAAGTCGGCACTCGCCGGAGCTCGGTTGGCGACCACCAAAACGTCGGCGGAGACTCGCCGGACTTGCGCTACGGTCGACGGTTGGACGAGCGGAGACCACCATAAGATAGCTCACGCACGAGCGGATCTAGGGGAGCAGGTGGCTGGGTGGGAGGTGGCCGGAGCTCGCCGGAACTAAGCTCGCGGCGCTCGCCGGAGTTCGGGCAAAAACGACGACGGTGCTACGGTGCACGGGAAGCGGTAAGAGGGGGGGTTGTGGAGGACCGTGAGCTCACCGCGAGGTCGAGGAGAAGCTTGGGGAGGTCGGAGAGGGGCCGGAGCAGCGGGATGAGGCGGCGGCCGAAGCAGATTCCGGCGGGGAAAAACGGGTGCGGGCGGCGCCGCGGGTGCTCCCCGGCCTCGTTACAGGGGCGTGGTCGACGTAGGAGAGGACGACGAAGCTTCTGCACCACCTGGCGCAGCTCGGGGAGGTGCCAGAGCGCGGCAACGACGAGGAGGCGACGACGGCGGCTCGGTGGTGACGGGAACAGGGGAGGGAGAGCGAGGGAGTGAACGGGCGAGGGCTAGGGTTTGCGGGAGAGGGAGAGGGGGAGCTCGTCCTTATCCCCAGAGGGAGCTGGGGACGCTCGAAGGCCGCGCGCGCGCGTTCGATCGCTATGGCGCGCCGGCCTTCTCCTGTCGCCGCGAGGTAGGGGACGGGGGTGCGGGAGTGGGCTGGGCCGCACTGTGGCGCCTTATGGCCCATGTGCACAGTGCCCCTTTACCTTTTTCTTTTTCTTTTTCTGTTTTCATTTCTTTGTTTCTGTTTTAATTCCTTTTAGCTAATATTTGGTTTAGCAAAAATGTGTAACATGGTCCACAAAATAACATGCATTATTTTGAGTGGCCACACCAAGTTTGAGCATTTTTGGGTACTGTTGGAATTAACCATGCAATTTAAAGGGCATTTTTAATGCAAAAATGGCTCTGTTTTGATGGTGGGGTCCACACCAGTGTGAGGGTGATGTTGTTTTCCTTAACAACATTTATTTTGTATTATTCCATGAGTGTGCAACATTTTTCCTTTGCTGTTTGGAGAATTATTTTATCACAATAAAATTCAAGGGGCTTTTGAAGTGGAATTTGAAATGAGTTATGAATTTCAACTAGATCATATCCTATTTAGCAAAATGATTTGTTGCTGATCATGGTTATCACTGCAGCACTGATCCAGGGGTGTTACAGGTTGGAAGCTTGTCTAGTTTCCTCCTAAGCATAAAATTCTGTTCCCTCAGATCGTCCACTTCCTGCTCGAGCTTAAATATCCTTTGACATAATTCTTGCTTGCTCTCCTGCAGGAAACGAGAAGGGATAAATAGAACCTTGGGTTTTCTCCTTGTGTTTGGAAGGCTCGACTTCCTGAACTCCACGTGCATATCTCTTGGTCGAGGAAGGGGGATCTCCTCTCCATTCGAGCTTTCTTCTTCATACTTGCCTTCTTGTTCCTCCTCCGAGAACAATCCATAAGGATCTAAGTCTCCATAGAGCTTGGGATTGGCAAGATAATGCGATATATAGCTCTCCCCATCTGAATCTTGGGACGACATATTGCTCTTAGTCTGCTGCAGAAACAGTTCAAAATGAAAACATGAGGTAATGTTGTGATATGAAGGTCAAAACCTTCGGGAGATTATATAATGAATTTTTACAGCCCCGAAGGAGTATACCACAAGAAAACGGAGTCCGGAGGGTACACGGGGTGGCCACAAGCCACAGGGGCACACCCAGGGGGGTAGGGCGCGCCCCCTGGCTTGTCACCTCCTCGTGCACTCTTCGGACTACTTTAAATTTTCCTAATTTTTTAAATATTCCAAAATGGAGAAAAATTGCTGTTGAAAAAGTTTTGGAGTCGGTTTACTTTCCGTACCACATACCTATTCCTTTTCGGAGTCTGAAACGTTCTGGTAGGTCTCCCTAATGTACTCCTCCGGAGTTATGGTATTAATAATGTTGGTTTCAACATTTATGGGAGTACCTGAGATATAATGTTTGATTCTTTGCCCGTTTACCACCTTAGGATTTGTGCCTTCGACGTTGTTGATGTTGATGGCGCCGAAACGATATACTTCCTCGATAATGTATGGCCCTTCCCATTTAGAGAGAAGTTTTCCTGCAAAAAATCTTAAATGAGAATTGTATAGCAAGACATGATTACCTACATTGAATTCACGCTTTTGTATCCTTTTATCATGCCATCTCTTGACTTTTTCTTTAAACAACTTGGCATTCTCATTGGCCTGGGTTCTCCATTCATCAAGTGAGCTAATGTCAAATAACCTCTTCTCCCCAGCAAGTTTGAAATCATAGTTGAGCTCTTTAATTGCCCAATAAGCTTTATGTTCTAGTTCAAGAGGTAAGTGACATGCTTTACCATAAACCATCTTATACGGAGACATACCCATAGGGTTTTTGTAAGCAGTTCTATAAGCCCATAATGCATCATCAAGTTTCTTAGACCAATTCTTCCTGGATCTATTAACAGTCTTCTACAAGATCAATTTGATTTCTCTATTGCTCAATTCTACTTGACCACTAGACTGAGGATGATAAGGAGATGCAATTCTATGATTAACATCATACTTAGCAAGCAATTTACGGAAAGCACCATGAATAAAGTGTGAACCACCATCAGTCATTAGATATCTAGGGACTCCAAATCTAGGGAAAATAACTTCTTTAAGCATTTTAATAGAAGTGTTATGATCAGCGCTACTAGTTGGAATAACTTCTACCCACTTAGTAACATAATCAACAGCAACTAGAATATGAGTATACCCGTTAGATTGTGGAAAAGGTCCCATATAATCAAAACCCCAAACATCAAATGGTTCAATAACAAGAGAGTAATTCATAGGCATTTCCTGACGTCTACTAATATTACCAATTCTTTGACATTCATCACAGGACAAGGCAAACTTACGAGCATCTTTGAAGAGAGTAGGCCAATAAAAACCAGATTGTAATACCTTGTGTGCAGTTCTATCTCCAGCGTGGTGTCCCCCATAGGCCTCGGAGTGACACTTGCGCAGGATCTGTTCCTGTTCATGCTCAGGTACACAACGTCTAATAACACCATCTACTCCTTCTTTATAAAGGTGTGGATCATCCCAAAAGTAATGTCTTAAATCATAGAAGAACTTTTTCTTTTGTTGGTATGTGAAACTAGGCGGTATAAATTTAGCAACAATGTAATTAGCATAATCAACATACCATGGAGCATTACGCGAAGCATTTATGACAGCTAATTGTTCATCAGGAAAGCTATCATCAATAGGTAGTGGGTCATCAAGAACATTTTCTAACCTAGACAAGTTGTCTGCTACAGGGTTATCAGCACCCTTTCTATCAATAATATGCAAATCTAATTCTTGTAGTAGAAGAACCCATCTAATAAGTCTAGGTTTAGCATCTTTATTTTCCATAAGGTACTTAATAGCAGCATGATCGGTGTGAACAGTTACCTTGGAATCAACAATATAAGGTCTGAACTTATCACAAGGAAACACAACCGCTAAAAAATCCTTTTCAGTGGTAGCATAGTTTCTTTGAGCACTGTCTAGAGTTTTACTAGCATAATGGATAACATTTAATTTCTTATCAACTCTTTCTCCTAGAACAGCACCAACATCATAATCACTAGCATCACACATAATTTCAAAGGGTAGGTTCCAATCAGGTGGTTGAACAACAAGTGCAGAAATCAAGGCATTCTTAAGAATTTCAAATGCTTCTACACAATCATCGTCAAAAACGAATGGAACATCTTTTTGCAAAAGATTAGTGAGAGGCCTAGAAATCTTAGAGATGTCTTTAATAAACCTCCTATAAAAACCAACATGACCAAGGAAACTTCTTATACCTCTTATGTCCGTAGGACACGGCATTTTTTCTATAGCATCAACTTTGGCTTTATCAACTTCAATACCTCTTTCGGAGATTTTGTGCCCCAAGACAATACCTTCATTAACCATAAAGTGGCACTTTTCCCAATTCAAGACAAGATTAGTTTCTTCACATCTCTGCAAAACTCGATCAAGGTTGCTCAAGCAATCATCAAAAGAAATTCCATAAACGGAGAAATCATCCATGAAAACCTCAACAATCTTTTCACAAAAGTCAGAGAATATAGCCATCATACATCTTTGAAAGGTAGCAGGTTCATTGCATAAACCAAAAGGCATACATCTATAAGCAAAGGTACCGAAAGGGCAAGTAAAAGTGGTCTTCTCTTGATCCTCTTTTGACACAGGTATTTGAGAGAAACCAGAATAACCATCTAGAAAGCAAAAATGTGTGTGTTTGGATAGTCTTTCTAGCATTTGATCAATAAAAGGTAGAGGGTAATGATCTTTCCTAGTAGCTTTATTTAATTTCCTAAAATCAATTACCATTCTATATCCCGTAACAATTCTTTGTGGGATCAATTCATTTTTATCATTAGGAACAACGGTAATACCTCCTTTCTTAGGAACACAATGAACAGGGCTAACCCATCTACTACCAGCAATAGGATAAATTATACCTGCCTCCAGAAGCATTAGTATTTCATTTCTTACCACTTCTTTCATTTTAGGATTTAACCGTCGTTGGTGATCAACAACTGGTTTAGCATCAAGCTCCATATTAATTTTATGCTGACATAGAGTGGGAGTAATGCCCTTAAGATCATCAAGAGTATATCCAATAGCAGCACGGTGCTTCCTCAAAGTTTTCAATAATCTCTTTTCTTCATGCTCTGAAAGGTTAGCACTAATAATAACAGGATATATCTCCTTTTCATCAAGATAAGCATATTTTAGAGTATCAGGTAATTGTTTAAGCTCAAACACGGGATCACCCTTGGGTGGAGGAGGATCCCCAAGTATTTCAACAGGCAGGTTGTGTTTCAAAATAGGTTGCTGATCAAAGAAAATCTTATCTATTTCATTCCTTTCATTCATATGCATATCATTTTCATGGTCTAGCAAATATTGTTCTAAGGGATCAGTAGGAGGCACAGCAATAGAAGGAAGACCAATAATTTCATCTTTACTAGGCAATTCTTTGTCATGGGGTTGTCTACGAAATTTAGAGAAATTGAACTCATGAGACACATCCCCAAAACTTACAGTAACAGTTTCTTTCTCAGAATCAATCTTAGCATTGACAGTATGCAAGAAGGGTCTACCAAATATAATGGGACAAAAATCATCCTGTGGGGAACCAAGAACAAGAAAATCAATAGGATACTTTATTTTCCCACACAAGACTTCAACATCTCTAACAACCCCAATTGGTGCAATAGTATCTCTATTAGCCAGCTTAATGGTAACATCAATTTCCTCTAATTCAGCTGGTGCAATATCATTCATAATTTCTTGGTATAAGGTAAAGGGAATTGCACTCACACTAGCACCCACATCACATAAGCCATGATAACAATGATCTCCTATTTTAACAGAAACAACAGGCACGCCAACAATAGGTCTATGTTTACCTTTAGTATCAGGTCTAGCAATTCTAGCAGCTTCATCACAGAAATGAATAACACGCCCATCAATATTACCAACCAAGAGATCTTTAACCATAGCAATACTAGGTTCAACTTTAATTTGTTCAGGGGGCGTATGTGTTCTAGTACAACTCTTACGAACCACAGTTGAAGCTTTAGCATGTTCCTTTATTCTAACAGGGAAGGGTGGTTTCTCAATATAAGCAGTAGTAATAACAGGATCAGCATTATAAATAATAGTTTCTTTCTCAACTTTAATAGGTTCTACTGCTTTCACTTCAATGGGAGGATGATATTTAAACCACTTCTCCGTGGGGAGATCAACATGAGTAGGAAAAGATTCACAGAAAGAAGCTACTATCTCAGAGTCAAGTCCATATTTAGTGCTAAATTCACGAAAATCATAGGTGTCTATAAAGGATTTAACACAATCGAACTTAAGGTTTATACCTGACTCATTACCTTCGTCGAGTTCCCAATCTTCAGAGTTGCATTTAATTCTTTCCAATAAGTCCCGTTTGAATTCAAAATCTTTCTTCATGAAGGAACCAGCACAAGAAGTATCGAGCATGGATTGATCATTACGAGAAAGTCGAGCATAAAAATTCTGAATAATAATTTCTCTCGGGAGCTCATGATTGGGGCATGAATATAACATTGACTTAAGCCTCCCCCAAGCTTGAGCGATTCTTTCTCCTTCACAAGGCCAAAAATTATAAATATAATTCCGATCACGATGAACCAGATGCATAGGATAAAACTTCTGATGAAGTTCCAATTTCAATCGGTTGTAGTTCCATGATCCAATATCATCACATAGCCTATACCATTTCAATGCCTTCTCCTTCAAAGATAAAGGAAAGACTTTCTTCTTGACATCATCCTCGGGCAAACCTGCAAGCTTAAATAATCCACAAACTTCATCCACATAGATTAGATGCAAATCAGGATGTAGTGTTCCATCTCCTGCATAAGGATTAGCTAGCAGTTTCTCTATCATACCCGAAGGAATTTCATAATGAATATTTTCAGTAGGTGCAGTAGGTTTAGGAGCATCTCTTTGTGCTTCCGGTCGAGGTGAAGATACCCCGAACAAGCCCCTCAAAGGATTATTTTCCATAGTAACAAGTGACAGTAAATTTCAGCATAGTATATAAATTTTTCCTTACCAAGTTCCACTCACCAAAGGCGCTTCACTCCCCGGTAACGGCACCAGAAAAGAGTCTTGACGACCCACAAGTATAGGGGATCTATCGTAGTCCTTTCGATAAGTAAGAGTGTCGAACCCAACGAGGAGCAGAAGGAAATGACAAGTGGTTTTCAGTAAGGTATTCTCTGCAAGCACTGAAATTATCGATAACAGATAGTTTTGTGATAAGATAATTCGTAACGGGTAGCAAGTAACAAGTGTAGCAAAGGTGCAGCAAGGTGGCCCAATCCTTTTTATAGCAAAGGACAAGCCTGAACAAACTCTTATATAAAGCAAAGCACTCCCGAGGACACATGGGAATTTCTGTCAAGCTAGTTTTCATCATGCTCATATGATTCGCGTTCGTTACTTTGATAATTTGATATGTGGGTGGACCGGTGCTTGGGTGCTGTCCTTACTTGGACAAACCTCCCACTTATGATTAACCCCTCTCGCAAGCATCCGCAACTACGAAAGAAGAATTAAGATAAATCTAACCATAGCATGAAACATGTGGATCCAAATCATCCCCTTACGAAGCAACGCATAAACTAGGGTTTAAGCTTCTGTCACTCTAGCAACCCATCATCTACTTATTACTTCCCAATGCCTTCCTCTAGGCCCAAACAATGGTGAAGTGTCATGTAGTCGACGTTCACATAACACCACTAGAGGAGAGACAACATACATCTCATCAAAATATCGAACGAATACCAAATTCACATGATTACTTATAACAAGACTTATCCCATGTCCTCAGGAACAAAGGTAACTACTCACAAAGCATATTAATGTTCATAATCAGAGGAGTATTAATTATCATTAAGGATCTGAACATATGATCTTCCACCTAGTAAACCAACTAGCATCAACTACAAGGAGTAATCAACACTACTAGCAACCCACAAGTACCAATCTGAGGTTTTGAGACAAAGATCGGATACAAGAGATGAACTAGGGTTTGAGAGGAGATGGTGCTGATGAAGATGTTGATGGAGATTGACCCCCTCTCGATGAGAGGATCGTTGGTGATGACGATGGCTTCGATTTCCCCCTCCGGGAGGGAAGTTTCCTCGGCAGAACAGCTCCGCCGGAGCCCTAGATTGGTTCTGTCCAAGTTCCGCCTCGAGACGGCGGCGCTTCGTCCCGAAAGCTCCCTTCTGATTTTTTCCAGGTCAAAACCCTCCATATAGCAGAAGATGGGCACCGGAGGCCTGCCAGGTGGGCCACAAGCCACAGGGGCGCGCCCAGGGGGGTATGGCGCGCCCCCTGGCTTGTGACTGCCTGGTGGGTCCCCTCTGGTATATTCTTCGCCCAATATTTTTATATATTCCAAAATAATTCTCCCTAGATTTTCAGGACTTTTGGAGTTGTGCAGAATAGGTATCTCAGATTTGCTCCTTTTCCAGTCCAGAATTCCAGCTGCCGGTATTCTCCCTCTTCATGTAAACCTTGTAAAATAAGAGAGAAAAGGCATAAGTATTGTACCATAATGTGTATTAACAGCCCATAATGCAATAAATATCGATATAAAAGCATGATGCAAAATGGACGTATCAGGCACCTCTACAAATCCCTACTTCCCTCTGCGATGGGCCTATCTATTTACTTTATGCAATTATTATTTTTCCTTTGAGTCTCCATCTTCTCTTATAAGCACCAACTAGGGGGCACTATGATCATACTTGAGCATTGGGCATAGCTAATATTTGAGTGTGTTTCATGAATGGATCAATGATTGAGCATGATGGGCTAGGGATAACTTTCTTTAGTGTTGATATTTTGAAAGACATGGTTGCTTGTTGACATGCTTGAGTATTGAAGTCATTATGTTAAAACTAGACTACTGCTTTGAATCATTTACAAGTCCAAATGTCCATGCTATACAAAGAAGAAAAGAATATGATGATCATGTTAGGCAGCATTCCACATCAAAAATTCTATTTTTCTCATTTACCTACTCGAGGACGAGTAGGAATTAAGCTTGGGGATGCTGATACGTCTCCAACGTATCTATAATTTTTGCTTGTTCCATGCTGTTATATTATCATTCTTGGATGTTTTACAATCATTTTATTATAACTTTATATCATTTTTTGGGACTAACCTATTGACATAGTGCCAAAGTGCCAGTTGCTATTTTTGCTTGTTTTTTACTTCGTAGAAAATCAGTACCAAACGGAGATAAAATGCTGCGGGGATTTTTGTGGATTTTTTACGGACTAGAAGAAAGAAGATGGGCCAAAGCACACCAGAAGAGGGGGCCCAGGGTGGCCATCACCCACCAGGGCGCGCCAGAAGCCCCCTGGCGCGGCCTGGTGGGTGCTGGGCGCCTCGGGCACCCCCTCAACCGACTATCGTGCCTATAAATTCCCAGAAAATATAAAAATCCTAGAGGAGTCAACGAAACACAATTCCAGCCGCCGCAAGTTCCAGAACTGCGAGATCCAATCTAAACACCATCACGGAGGGGTTCATCTTCCTGATAGGTGCCTCTTCGATGATGCGTGAGTAGTCCACCATAGACCTTCGGGTCCGTAGGCAGTAGCTAGATGGCTTCTTCTCTCTATCTTATGATTCTCAATACAATTGTCTCTTGGAGATCTATTTGATGTAAACTTTTGTGGTGTGTTTGTTGGGATCCGATGAATTTTGAGTTGATAATCAGTTTCTATCCATGAATATTATTTGAGTCTTCTTTGATCTCTTATATGCATGATTACTTATAGCCTCGTATTTCTTCTTCGAATCTTTGGTTTAGTTAGGCCAACTAGATCGATTTTTCTTGCCATGGGAAGAGGTGCTTTGTGATGGGTTCGATCTTGCGGTGTTCTTTGCTAGTGACAGAAGGGGCATCAGGACACGCATGTATCGTTGATGTTAAGGATAACAAGGTGGGGTCTATTCCTACATGAATATATCTTGTCTACATCATGTCATCATTCTTATTGCATTACTCCATTTTTCCATGAACTTAATACACTAGATGCATGCTGGATAGCGGTCGATGTGTGGAGTAATAGAGGTAGATGCAGGCAGGATTCGGTCTATCTATTTTGGACGTGATGCCTATATAATGATCATCGCCTTGGATATCGACATGACTATTCGATTTTCTATCAATTGCCCGACAGTAATTTGTTCACCCACCGTGCGCTATACTCATGAGAGAAGCCACTAGTGAACCCTACGCCCCCCGGGTCTACTTTTCTATCATATTGCTTTCCGATCTACGTTTTTTTCAATCTTTGTTTTCAGATCTACAAAACCAAAAACCCAAAAATATATTGCTGCATATTTACTCTTTTTATTTGTGTTCTTGAGAGATCTATCTCTCCTATCTATCACTACCTAATCTATCTATTTACCGTAGAGAGATTGACAACCTCTCTTTCGCGTCGGGTTGCAAGTACTTGTTGTTTGTGTGCAGGTGCTACTTATTGGGTGGTGGTGATCCTCCTACTGGTTCAATAACCTTGGTTTCATAACTGAGGGAAATACTTACCGTCGCTGTGCTGCATCTTCCCTTCCTCTTTGGGGAAATATCGACGCAGTCCAAGCCACGTCACCCCCTCGTAGGAGAGGAAGGGAGCCAACCTATCCTGAGGATTCATACGACCTACAACATGGCCTCGACGCAGGAGCAATACGTCACCAGTTCCCCGAAGGGTTTAAACACGTAAATATCAAACAATACGACGGGACAACAAACCCGGCGGTGTGGATCGAAGATTTCCTTCTCCACATTCATATGGCTTGGGGAGATGATCTCCACACCATAAAATATTTGCCTTTAAAGCTTAAGGGACCTCCGCGACACTGGTTAAACAGCCTCCCCAAAAACTCCATCAGGAGCTGGGAAGAATTCAAGAATGCTTTCTGAGCTAACTTCCAGGGCACTTATGTCCATCCTACGGACTTCGATGACTTAAGGCACGTCGTTCAACGGCCCAACAAGTCAGCCAGACAATTCTGGAACCGGTTCTTGACTAAGAAGAACCAAATCGTTGACTGTCCGGATGCCGAGGCAATAGCTTCTTTCAGGCACAACATTTGGGATGAATGGCTAGCTTGACAACTCGGCTAGGAGAGGCCGAGGACAATGTCGACCCTAACCTCACTCATGACCCGCTTTTGCGCGGGCAAGGGCAGCTGGCTCGCTCGCCGAGATAGCAATCCCGGAGACCCACAAACCTTTGAAGCTCGGGACAGAAACGGGAAACCACGGCGCAACAGGAACAAGCGTCGACACAACGGTGGTGATACTGAAGACACGGCCATTAATGCCGGATTCAGCAACTCCAAATCAGGAAAACGGAAGAATCCCACCAAAGGGAATAGGGATGGACCAACTCAGTTGGACTAGATCTTGTACAGGCCATGCCAGATCCACGGCACTTCGGATAAGCCCGCCAACCACACCAACCGTAATTGTTGGGTGTTCCAGCAGGCCGGCAAACTAGCAGCCGAGGACCAAGGCAAGGGCCCCCGTAGCAAGGACGACGACGAGTCCCACGGTCCGAACAATGGAGGACAAAAGAAATCCCCTCCTGAGGTAAAAACCGTGAACATGATCTATGTCACGCACATACCGAAGAAGGAGAGGAAGCGCGCTCTCTGGGAGGTCTACGCCGTCGAGCCCGTAGCTCCAAAATTTAACCCATGGTCGGCATGTCCGACCACTTTCGATCGCAAGGACCATCCAACCAGTATCCGTCATGGAGGATTGGCGGCCCTGGTTCTTGATCCCATAGTCGATGGGTACCATCTGACTAGAGTCCTTATGGATGGAGGCAGCAACCTCAATCTAATTTATTTAGACATGGTAAAAAAGATGGGTATCGATCCGTCAAGGATCAAACCCAGCAATACCACCTTTAAAGGGGTCATCCCAGGCGTAGAAGTCCGCTACTCGGGCACCATAACGCTGGAAGTAGTGTTCGGTTAGCCCGACAACTTTCGCAGCGAAGACTTGATCTTTGACATCGTCCCTTTCCGCAGCGGTTACCACGCCCTCCTCGGCCGCAGAACGTTCACTCGCTTCAATGCCGTTCCCCACTACGCATATATGAAGCTCAAGATGCCCGGACCCAAGGGCGTCATTGACATGTCTCCGTCGTATCTATAATTTTTGATTGTTTCATGCCAATATTATACAACTTTTACATATTTTTGGCAACATTTTATATGATTTATTGGACTAACATATTGATCCAGTGCCCAGTGCCAGTTCCTGTTTGTTGCATGTTTTTTGTTTCACAGAATATCCATATCAAACGAAGTCCAAACGTGATAAAAATTTACAGAGATATGTTTTGGAATATTTGTGAATTTTGAGAAGTGGAATCAACGCAAAGGGAGGCCCACAGCCCCCAAGAGACACCAAGGCGAGCCCAGAATCTCCGGGGATATAAGAAACAGTTTTCGGCCAGAAAACAGGAACGCGAAACAGAAGAGAACAGAGAGGGAGATCCAATCTTGGAGGGGCTTCTGCCCCTCCTCCGCCATGGAGGCCATGGACCAGAGGGGGAACTCTCCTCCCATCTAGGGGGGAGGCCAAGGAAGAAGAAGGAGGGGGATCTCTCCCCCTCTCTCCCGGTGGCGCCAGAACGCCGCCGGGGCAATCATCGTGACGGCGATCTACACCAACAACTTCGCCGCCGTCAACACCAACTCTCTCCCCCTCTATGCAGTGGTGTAACACCTCTCTTCCCCACTGTAATCTCTACTTAAACATGGTGCTCAACTCCATATATTATTTCCCAATGATATTTGGCTATCCTATGATGTTTGAGTAGATCTCTTTTGTCCTATGGGTTAATTGTGGTATGATGTTATGGATGTGAGTTGTATGTTTATATGGTGCTGTCCTATGGTGCCCTCCGTGTCGCGCAAATGTGAGGGATCCCCGCTGTAGGGTGTTGCAATATGTTCATGATTTGCCTATGGTGGGTTGCGTGAGTGACAGAAGCACAAACCCGAGTAGGTGGGTTGTTGCGTATGGGAGTAAAGGGGACTTGATATTTAATGCTATGGTTGGGTTTTACCTTAATGAACTTTGGTAGTTGCGGATGGTTGCTAGAGTTCCAATCATAAGTGCATATGATCCAAGTATGGAAAGTGTGTTAGCGTATGCCTCTCCCTCATTGCATATAACAAGTATCTATCATATCATATTCAATTGCCTAGGGACAATATTTCTCTTGCGTTACACAAAAAGCTTTCTACTAAGTTATTTACGTTTATTGTTCTTTTTTATTAAAACATCACCTAACTTTTATTTCCACGTTCTTTATTTTCTTGCAAAGTACTTCTAGTTTTATTCCCGCAAAGTAGTTTCATACTTGTTCTAGGTAAAGCAAGCATTAGCGTGCGTAGAGTTGTATCAGTGGTCGATAGAACTTAAGGGAATATTTGTTCTACCTTTAGCTCCTCGTTGGGTTCGACACTCTTACTTATCAAAAAAGGCTACAAACGACCCCCTACACTTGTGGGTTATCAAGACCTTTGTCTGGCGCCGTTGCCGGGGAGCAATAGCGTGGGGTGAATATTCTCGTGTGTGCTTGTTGCTTTATCACAAAGTAATTTTTATATTATGTTATTAGTTGTTTTATATCTTTAGTTATGGATATGGAACACGAAACACCAAAAAAATTAGTGGTACTTGCTACTCATGGAGATGGGGAACCTCCTAAAACCCTCGATGCTAGTTATGTGAAACACGTTAATTACTTGTAACATCCCAAATTTTGGAATGTTATAATAATAAATTATATGTTTTGCTTGTTTGAATGACTGATTGAAATTGAGTAAAATTTTAAACTTTTGAAACTTTTAAAAGAGAGGGAATAAAAATGACTTTCCCAAAACTTTCTAATTTGGCATTTTTGAATTCAATTCCATTTCAAATTTAAAATCATAGAGAGAAGGTGACATGACTTCTTCAAATAAAGGATTTCAAAATTTGGAATTTAAAACTACTGAAATTCCCTATTTGGAAATTTATTTCATGATTGGTTCTATTTCAATTTTCAAGTTGAATGAACTCAAATGCTCTTGCCCAAATTCAAATTTTTTGAGAGGAGAAATATGACACTCCAAACGAGAGGCAAATTTGAATTTAATTTGAATATAAAATACTCAGAAAAATATTTGGAAAACATTTCATATTGGATTTCAAGCCATTTTGAATTTTGGGAAAATATTTGTTTTCAAAAGTATTTAAGAACAAATCTTGAAAATATGTTCATGTTGTAGAGTCTATTTTTCTGGTCTTTTTGATATATAATATGTGTATATTATATAATATTTTCTTTTGTTTTTATTCCTTTTTATCTCTATGTAATTCAAGATTTGGAAAAAGGTTTTTAAATAGGAAACAAACCACGCAACCCAGCAGCAAATCGGGCCCAAATCCCTCCCACCGGATCCGAATATTTTTGGATCGGCTCACAGATCCCCTTCTCGTTTCTCCCCCTCTCTCTACAGGTGGACCCCACCGCCCGATCCAATCCTCCAATGCTCACCTTCCAGCTCTGCCCTGATTACCTGCCTTCGCCGGAGATCTCCCTGGTTCTCCTCGATCTTGCCGCTTCCCTTCCTATTTCTCGCACCCGACGACTCCTATAAATAGAGGAGCTCATGCCGCACTCGTTTTTCCATCAGACCCGAGAGACCTTCGCCAACAACACCACACGACCTAGCCGGACTGCCACCCGAGCACTACCGCACACGAAGCCGACGCTCCGCTTATCTCCGACGCCGTTCCCCCACCCTGACGTCACCAACCTCACCGCCATCCTCGTCTCCGTAACCTGGACGCTCTCGCCATCGCCGAGGACCACCGGAAGACTCCCTACATTAACCCGCTGCCCCTGCCTCACCGGAGATCTCCAACTCCGGCGACTAACTCCGGTGAGCTCCAGAAATCCCGTAATTCCTTTTTTTTCAGAAAAAGTGCAATCTTAGAAAATTCATATCTATTAGTCTACAACTCCAAATCCAGTGATACTTTTTGCTACCGGTTCAAAAAAATCCCTTCTATCCTGCGGACCAAACAAAAAAAATATTTTTGAACTTTTAAATTGCGAATTCAAACAGATTTGCCCAAACACTAGTTTGCTAATAACTCTTATTTAAAAATAACTTTTTGATTGATTCTTTTTGCTAGTGGTCACTAGGTGATTTTTTATCCAGTAGTTTAAGAAAATTTAGTTTTAAAACTTATTTAGATCTGTTTAAAACAGATTCAAAAACAGTACCTATTAGGCTTACTTTTGTTGAATGAAATTGTTCTCTTTTATTTTTAAAAAATAATTTCATTTGCCACTTTATTTTAATTTCAATAAAAGTTTCTGTTAGTAGTTAGGAACAAAAATTTATAGTTTATTAAAATTGTTTTATTCAGTTTTGAGTAAAATCTTGTTTTCGTCATAACTTGAGTTTTACAAATGGTTTTTAATCGATTCTTTTTGCTAATAAAACTTTAGGTAAAATACTTTCTCTTTATTTATTAATTTAGTATTTTATTTTCTGTTAAAACTTTAATTTGGACAGGGACTACATTTCTTAGTTGTTAAGTCTCTATATTTTGTTTGGTTTTCTTTGTTGCTTTTAATTGTTGGTTGTTATTTTGATTGCTAGTATTGCTTGCTAGATGTGATTGCTTATGTGAATGCATTGTTTGACTATATAGATTTCATCGGAGAGTGACGAATAGTTCTATCAAGTTTTCTGAGAGCGATATTATCTTCATTGTTGGGGAACGTTGCATGGGAAACAAAAATTTTCCTACGCACACACAAGATCTATCCATGGTGATGAGCATCTACGAGAGGGAGAGTGAATCTACATACCCTTGTAGATCGCTAAGCGGAAGCGTTAAGAAACGCGGTTGATGTAGTCGAACGTCTCCGCGATCCAAATCGCAAGTCGTCCCTCGATCCGATCACGAACTAGTGCCGAACAGACGGCACCTCCGCGTTCAACACACGTACGGCTTGATGACGCCTTCACCTCCTCGATCCAGCGAGCGATGGTGAAGTAGTAGATGAGTTCCGGCAGCACGACGGCGTGGTGATGGTGGTGAGGAACAATCTCTGCAGGGCTTCGCCAAGCACTACGGAGATTATGACGGGAGAACTAGAGGGTTAGGGTTGCCGACACACGGCTTGGGAAATCTTAATGTATCCCGTGTGCTAGCCCTGCCCCTCTATTTATATGTTGAGCCTTGGGGTCTAAACTTGGAGTAAAAGCCTCCTCCAGGTCGGTTTTGCCCGCACAAGGTCGGTTTGGCCCGCAGGGAAAGAGTCCAACTCGGATCCCTGCAGTATCGCGTACAAGCGGTAGTACCGCTCACGATAAGCGGTAGTACCGCCTGTAGCGGTAGTACCGCTTACGATAAGCGGTAGTACCGCCCGTAGCGGTAGTACCGCTTACGATAAGCGCTAGTACCGCCCGTAGCGGTAGTACCGCTTACGATAAGCGGTAGTACCGCCCCAGACGCCAGCAAAACTTCCTTTTGCACCTTGCCTAAGCCTCGTGGGCTTTACCCCTTGGCCCAAATAAAGTGTTCTCGTATCCGAACATTTCGGGAAACATCCGGAACCTCTTCCGGTGAATTCTGGAACCCTTCCGGAAACCAAAACACTATTATCACATATATCAATCTTTACCTCCGGACTCTTTCGGAGATCCTCGTCATGTCCGGGATCTTATCCGGGACTCCGAACAACCTTCGGTCACCAACAAAATAACTCAACTATACTAATCGTCACCAAACGTTAAGTGTGAAGACCCTGCGGGTTCGAGAACTATGTAGACATGACCGAGACACCTCTACGATCATTAACCAATAGCGGGACCTGGATGCCCATATTGGCTCCTACATATTCTACGAAGATCTTTATCGGTCGAACCTCTATGTCAAGAATTCAGTTAATCCCGTATGCTGTTCCCTTTGTTCTTCGGTATGTTACTTGCCCGAGATTCGATCGTCGGTATTTCTATACCTAGTTCAATCTCGTTACCGGCAAGTCTCTTTACTCGTTCCGTAATACAAGATCTCGTGGCTAACATTTTAGTCACATTGCTCGCAAGGCTCATTGTGATGTTGTATTACCGAGTGGGCCCTGAGATACCTCTCCGTCACACGGAGTAACAAATCCCAGTCTTGATCCATGCCAACCCAACAGACATCCTCGGAGATACCTGTAGAGCACCTTTATAGTTACCCAGTTACGTTGCGACGTTTGATACACACAAGGTACTCCTCCGATGTCAGGGAGTTGCATGATCTCATGGTCATAGGAACAGATACTTGACATGCAGAAAACAATAGCAATAAACTGACACGATCAAATGCTACGTTCTTAGTTTGGGTCTTTGTCCATCACATCATTCTCCTAATGATGTGATCCCGTTATCAAATGACATCTCATGTCAATGGCTAGGAAACCTTAACCATCTTTGATCAACGAGCTAGTCAACTAGAGGCTTACTAGGGACACAGTGTTGTCTATGTACCCACACATGTATTTGAGTTTCCAATCAATACAATTATAGCATGGATAATAAACGATTATCATGAACAAGGAAATATAATAATAACCAATTTATTATTGCCTCTAGGGCATATTTCCAACAGTCTCCCACTTGCACTAGAGTCAATAATCTAGCTCACATCACTATGTGATTTACATTGTAATGAATCGAACACCCATGCAGTTCTGGTGTTGTTCATGTTTAGCCCTTGGAAGAGGTTTAGTCATCGGATCTGCAACATTTAGATCCGTGTGTACTTTGCAAATATTTATGTCGTCCTCCTTGATGTAATCGCGGATGGAATTGAAACGTCGCTTTATGTGTCTGGTCCTCTTGTGAAATCTTGGTTCCTTGGCTAGAGCAATGGCACCAGTATTATCACAAAACAGAGTCATTGGGTTAAGCGCACTAGGCACTACTCCAAGATCTGTCATGAACTCCTTCATCCAGACACCTTCCTTCGCCGCCTCCGAGGCAGCGATGTACTCCGCTTCGCATGTAGAATCAGCTACCACACTTTGCTTGGAACTGCACCAGCTAACCGCACCCCCATTAAGAATAAATACGTATCCGGTTTGTGACTTAGAGTCATCCGGATCAGTGTCAAAGCTTGCATCGACGTAACCCTTTACGACGAGCTCTTGATCACCTCCATAAACGAGAAACATGTCCTTAGTCCTTTTCAGGTACTTCAGGATATTCTTGACCGCCGTCCAGTGTTCCATTCCTGGATCACTTTGAAACCTTCCGACCATACTTATGGCAAGGCTGACATCGGGTCTTGTGCACAGCATTGCATACATGATAGAGCCTATGGCTGAAGCATAGGGGATGACACTCATCTTTTCTCTATCTTCTGCAGTCACTGGGCATTGAGTCTTACTCAACTTCACACCTTGCAATACAGGCAAGAACCCCTTCTTGGACTGATCCATTTTGAACTTCTTCAAAACTTTGTCAAGGTATGTGCTTTGTGAAAGTCCTATTAAGCGTCTCGATCTATCTCTATAGATCTTGATGCCTAATATGAAAGCAGCTTCTCCTAGGTCCTTCTTTGAAAAACTCTTGTTCAAATATTCCTTCACGCTTTCCAACATTTCTATATTGTTTCCAATCAATATGTCATCCACATATAATATTAGAAACGCTATAGAGCTCCCACTCACTTTCTTGTAAATACAAGCTTCTCCGTAAACTTGTATAAACTCGAACGCTTTGATCACCTCATCAAAGCGAAGATTCCAACTCCGAGATGCTTGCACCAGTCCATAAATGGATCGCTGGAGTTTGCAAACTTTGTCAGCATTCTCTGGATCGACAAAACCTTCTGGTTGCATCATATACAACTCTTCCTTAAGGAAACCGTTAAGGAACGCTGTTTTGACATCCATCTGCCAAATTTCATAATCGAAAAAGGCAGCTATTGCTAACATGATTCTGACGGACTTAAGCATCGCTACGGGTGAGAAGGTCTCATCGTAGTCAACTCCTTGAACTTGTGAAAAACCCTTTGCCACAAGTCGAGCTTTATAGACGGTGACATTACCGTCCGCGTCCGTCTTCCTCTTAAAGATCCATTTGTTCTGAATGGCCTTACGCCCTTCAGGTAATACTTCCAAAGTCCATACTTTGTTTTCATACATGGATCCCATCTCGGATTTCATGGCCTCTGACCACTTCTCGGAATCCGGGCCCATCATCGCTTCTCCATAGCTCGTAGGTTCATCGTTGTCTAACAACATGACCTCTAATGCAGGGTTGCCGTACCACTCAGGAGCAGTACGCGTCCTTGTCGACCTACGAGGTTCGATAGCAACTTGATCCAATGCTTCATGATCATCATCATTAACTTCCTCTTCAGCTAATGTAGGCTCCACAGAAACAACTTTCTGCGCTGCGCTACTCTCAGGTTGAAGTAAAGGTTCAACAACCTCATCAAGTTCTATCTTCCTCCCACTCAATTCTTTCGAGAGAAACTCTTTCTTAAGAAATGTTCCGTTTTTAGCGACAAACACTTTGCCTTCGGATCTGAGGTAGAAGGTATACCCAACTGTCTCTTTTGGGTATCCTATGAAGACGCATTTCTCCGCTTTGGGTTCCAGCTTTTCAGGCTGAAGCTTTTTGACATAAGCATCACATCCCCAAACTTTAAGAAATGACAGCTTTGGCTTCTTGCCAAACCAAAGTTCATATGGCGTCGTCTCAACGGATTTCGATGGTGCCCTATTTAAAGTGAATGCAGCTGTCTCTAATGCATAACCCCAAAACGATAGTGGCAAATCGGCAAGAGACATCATAGATCGCACCATATCCATTAAGGTTCGATTACGACGTTCGGACACACCATTACGCTGTGGTGTTCCAGGCGGTGTCAGTTGTGAAACAATTCCACATTGTCTTAAGTGACTGCCAAACTCATAACTCAGATATTCTCCTCCTCGATCAGATCGTAGGAATTTAATCTTCTTGTTACGATGATTCTCAACTTCACTCTGAAATTGTTTGAACTTTTCAAACGTTTCAGACTTGTGTTTCATTAAGTAAATATACCCATATCTACTTAAGTCATCAGTGAAGGTGAGAAAGTAACGATAACCACCGCGCGCTTCAATGCTCATCGGACCGCACACATCAGTATGTATGATTTCCAACAAGTTACTTGCCCGTTCCATTGTTCCAGAGAACGGCGTTTTAGTCATCTTGCCCATGAGGCATGGCTCACATGTGTCAAGTGATTCAAAATCAAGTGACTCCAAAAGTCCATCAGCATGGAGCTTCCTCATGCGTTTTACGCCAATATGACCTAAACGGCAGTGCCACAAGAAAGTGGTTTTATCATTATCAATTCTACATCTTTTGGCATCAATGTTATAAACATGTGTATCATTACTATCGAGATTCAATAAGAATAAACCCCTCACATCGGGTGCATGACCATAAAAGATATTACTCATATAAATAGAACAACCATTATTCTCTGATTTAAACGAGTAACCGTCTCGCAATAAACAAGATCCAGATATAATGTTCATGCTTAACGCAGGCACCAAATAACATTTATTCAGGTTCATTACTAATCCCGATGGTAATCGAAGAGCGAGCGTGCCGACGGCGATCACATCAACCTTGGAACCATTTCCCACGCGCATCATCACTTCGTCCTTTGCCAGCCTCCGTCTATTCCGCAGTTCCTGTTTAGAGTTGCAAATGTGAGCAACCGCACCGGTATCAAATACCCAGGCACTACAACGAGAGTTGGTAAGGTACACATCAATAACATGTATATCATATATACCTTGTTTGTTGTTGGCCGCCTTCTTGTCAGCCAAATACTTGGGGCAGTTCCGCTTCCAGTGTCCAGTTCCCTTGCAATGAAAACACACAGTTTCTGGTTTGGGTCCAGCCTTGGGTTTCTTCACGAGAGGAGCAACTGCTTTGCCACTCTTCTTGGAGTTACCCTTCTGACCCTTGCCATTTTTCTTGAAACTAGTGGTTTTATTGACCATCAACACTTGATGCTCCTTCTGAATTTCAGACTCAGCGGCTTTCAGCATCGCAAACAGCTCGGCGACTGACTTGTTCATCTTGTGCATGTTATAGTCCAACACGAAGCTCTTGTAGCTAGGTGGCAATGATTGAAGAACTCTGTCAGTGATAGCCTCTGGCGGAAGGGGCATCCCCAATTCAGCCAGACGGGTGGAGTACCCAGACATTCTGAGTATGTGATCACTAACAGACCCGTTCTCCTCCATCTTGCAAGCATAGAACTTATCGGAGGTCTCATACCTCTCGATCCGGGCATTCTTCTGAAAGATAAACTTCAACTCCTGGAACATCTCATATGCTCCACGACGTTCAAAACGTCTTTGAAGTCCCAGTTCTAAGCCATACAATATTGCACATTGAACTATTGAGTAATCTTCAGAACGAGCCTGCCAGGCGTTCACAACGTCTAGAGACTCAACTGGAGCGGGTGGATCACCAAGCGGTGCATCAAGGACATAAGCCTTCTGGGAAGCCGTAAGGATAATCCTTAGATTACGGGCCCAATCCACAAAGTTACTTCCATCATCTTTCAACTTAGCTTTCTCTAGGAACGCATTAAAATTCAGGGGTGCTACTGCGCGAGCCATGATCTACAACATAAATATTGCAAAGACAACTTAGACTATTGTTCAAGATAATGAGTTTAGTTAATCATATTACTTAAAAAACTCCCACTCAAATAGACATCCCTCCGGTCATTCGAGTGTAACATGATCCAAATCCACCAACTCAAGTCCGATCATCACGTGAGTTGAGGTGGTTTCAATGGCGAACATCTTCATGTTGATCATATCTACTATATGACTCATGTTCGACCTTTCGGTCTCTTGTGTTCCGAGGCCATGTCTGTACATGCTAGGCTCGTCAAGTTTAACCCGAGTGTTCCGCACGTGCAACATGGCTTACACCCGTTGTATGTGAACGTAGAGTCTATCACACCCGATCATCACGGCGTGTCTCGAAACGACGAACTTTCGCAACGGTGCACACTAGGGGAGAACACAATTTTATCTTGAAATTTAAGTGAGGGATCACCTTATAATGCTACCGTCATCCTAAGCAAAATAAGATGCATAAAAGGATTAACATCACATGCAAATCATAAGTGACATGATATGGCCATGAACTCGTGCTTTTGATCTCCATCTCCAAAGCACCGACATGATCTCCATCGTCACCGGCATGACACCATGATCTCCATCATCTTGATCTCCATCAACGTGTCACCATGAGGTTGTCGCACCGACTGTTGCTTCCACGACTATTGCTAATGTTTAGCGATAAAGTAAAGCATTACATAGCGCTTAATGATTGACACGCAAGTCATACAATAATTAAAGACAACTCTATGGCTCCTGCCAGTTGCCGTACTCATCGACATGCATGTCGTGATATTCTATACAACACATGATCATCTCATACATCACATATATCTCATCATGTAATTGGCCATATCACATCACAACATACCCTGCAAAAACAAGTTAGACGTCCTCTAATTGTTGTTGCAAATTTTACGTGGCTGCTACGGGTTTGCAAGAACCGTTCTTACCTACACAAAACCACAACGTGGTGTAGTGATTGCTTTTTGATCTTCTAAAAGAACCCTCTTCATTGAAATCGATTCAACTAAAGTGAGAGAGACAGGCACCAGCTAGCCATCTTTATGCAACAAAGTTACATGTCAGTTGAAGGAACCTGTCTCGCGTAAGCGTACGCGTAATGTCGGTCCGGGCCGCTTCATCTCACAATACCGCCGAATCAAGTATCAACTAGTAACGGCAAGCAATATGTATACACCCACGCCCACAACTCGTTTGTGTTCTACTCGAGATCTCATCTACGCATAGACCTAGCTCAGATGGCACTGTTGGGGAACGTTGCATGGGAAACAAAATTTTTCCTACGCACACACAAGATCTATCCATGGTGATGAGCATCTACGAGAGGGAGAGTGAATCTACATACCCTTGTACATCGCTAAGCGGAAGCGTTAAGAAACGCGGTTGATGTAGTCGAACGTCTCCGCGATCCTAATCGCAAGTTGTCCCTCGATCCGATCACGAACTAGTGCCGAACGGACGGCACCTCCGCGTTCAACACACGTACGGCTTGATGACGCCTTCACCTCCTCGATCCAGCGAGCGATGGTGAAGTAGTAGATGAGTTCCGGCAGCACGACGGCGTGGTGATGGTGGTGAGGAACAATCTCTGCAGGGCTTCGCCAAGCACTACGGAGATTATGACGGGAGAACTAGAGGGTTAGGGTTGCCGACACACGGCTTGGGAAATCTTAATGTATCCCGTGTGCTAGCCCTGCCCCTCTATTTATATGTTGAGCCTTGGGGTCTAAACTTGGAGTAAAAGCCTCCTCCAGGTCGGTTTTGCCCGCACAAGGTCGGTTTGGCCCGCAGGGAAAGAGTCCAACTCGGATCCCTGCAGTATCGCGTACAAGCGGTAGTACCGCTTACGATAAGCGGTAGTACCGCCCGTAGCGGTAGTACCGCTTACGATAAGCGGTAGTACCGCCCGTAGCGGTAGTACCGCTTACGATAAGCGGTAGTACCGCCCCAGACGCCAGCAAAACTTCCTTTTGCACCTTGCCTAAGCCTCGTGGGCTTTACCCCTTGGCCCAAATAAAGTGTTCTCGTATCCGAACATTTCGGGAAACATCCGGAACCTCTTCCGGTGAATTCCGGAACCCTTCCGGAAACCAAAACACTATTATCACATATATCAATCTTTACCTCCGGACTCTTCCGGAGATCCTCGTCATGTCCGGGATCTTATCCGGGACTCCGAACAACCTTCGGTCACCAACAAAATAACTCAACTATAATAATCGTCACCAAACGTTAAGTGTGAAGACCCTGCGGGTTCGAGAACTATGTAGACATGACCGAGACACCTCTACGATCAATAACCAATAGCGGGACCTGGATGCCCATATTGGCTCCTACATATTCTACGAAGATCTTTATCGGTCGAACCTCTATGTCAAGGATTCAGTTAATCCCGTATGCTGTTCCCTTTGTTCTTCGGTATGTTACTTGCCCGAGATTCGATCGTCGGTATCTCTATACCTAGTTCAATCTCGTTACCGGCAAGTCTCTTTACTCGTTCCGTAATACAAGATCTCGTGGCTAACATTTTAGTCACATTGCTTGCAAGGCTCATTGTGATGTTGTATTACTAAGTGGGCCCTGAGATACCTCTCCGTCACACGGAGTAACAAATCCCAGTCTTGATCCATGCCAACCCAACAGACATCCTCGGAGATACCTGTAGAGCACCTTTATAGTCACCCAGTTACGTTGCGACGTTTGATACACACAAGGTACTCCTCCGATGTCAGGGAGTTGCATGATCTCATGGTCATAGGAACAGATACTTGACATGCAGAAAACAATAGCAATAAACTGACACGATCAAATGCTACGTTCTTAGTTTGGGTCTTTGTCCATCACATCATTCTCCTAATGATGTGATCCCGTTATCAAATGACATCTCATGTCAATGGCTAGGAAACCTTAACCATCTTTGATCAACGAGCTAGTCAACTAGAGGCTTACTAGGGACACAGTGTTGTCTATGTACCCACACATGTATTTGAGTTTCCAATCAATACAATTATAGCATGGATAATAAACGATTATCATGAACAAGGAAATATAATAATAACCAATTTATTATTGCCTCTAGGGCATATTTCCAACATTCATTACCAGGCAAGTCACTTTGATCATGTCTTTACAAATCCTATGTTTTATTGAATTAGTGCCACCTTCCACCTTGCATCAAGTAGGTAAATTGAAATTGTAGTTCTTTAGTAGTATCGTGAGGTAGGAAACCCAACACCTTGTTACCAAGACTCGAGAATCGATGAATAGTTGTTATTGCTATGCTTTAGTAGACGGGGATTGGTCTGAGTGATTCATGAAAGTTGTGAGAGTGAAGATGATCTAAACCAACCTCAAGACTTCAAGACTTCAACAATTTCAATACACCTCTGGGTAGACTAATTGCAAGGAGAGGGCACATGGGATTCTGGAGATGTACCAGCGATCACCTAGTTCTATGACCTTGACAGGGGATCCTGGAGATGTACCAGTGATCACCTAGTTCTATGACTTTGTCAGGGGATTCTGGAGATGTACCAGCGATCACCCAGTTCTATGACCTTGCCAGGGGATTCTGGAGATGTACCAGCGATCACCCAGTTCTATGACCTTGCGAGGGGATCCTGGAGATGTACCGGTGATCACCCAGTTCTATGACCTTGCCAGGGGATACTGGGGATGTACCAATGATCACCCAGTTTTTATGAGGCCACCCAGGCTCAAAGAGATTGATGGATCTTTCAAGACCAGAAGCTTTCATGTGCAGCCGCAAGCTATTACGGGCTCTAGCATAGTTGAGTACTTCGGAAAGACTATGTATCGGTCATCCTTTTCTCAAACACCACGTAGTGCGAGGACTTTAAGGGAGGCGGTCGAGTCTTGCGGGAAAAGTGCGCAAACCTCTGCAGAGTGTTAAACTAATCGATTAGCCGTGTCCCCAGTTACAGACAATTTGAGCGACTGGAACTGGACTATCTGGATATTCTCAACACTTGAGACGTTAAATGAATGTGGGATTTATGAAAACTTTGGGATATGAGAATTTGGTTAGCGGAACCATCTCAGTAATGACATCAACTTTGTAGTATGATTTGATTAATTTTTAGTTAGGGAAAAATCAACTTTTATGCAAAAACTCATACATAGAGCCTCCACTGCCATATTGCAGATAGTGATAGACTTAGTTTCATATCCCTTCATATGTGATCTTGCCAGTACATTCAATGTACTGACCTACATGGCTGCAACATCTTATGTTGCAGGATTTCTTCGACGGGTAAGAGTTATGTTGTAGGGTTACAGTCTACACTCAACTTGCCGTTGGCGTTGATGGGACTCCACACCCTTATTGATTTGTTTCCGCTGTGATAAATAAGGTATACTCTGGATCTACGGTACTTCTTTTACATGTGATGTTATGGTATTTCATTGAAGTACTGTGTGTGCTAGCATACTGATCCAGGGATGGCACAGAAAGCACAGAGACTTGACCGTATTAGGTCGGGTCGCTACAGAGATGGTATCAGAGCACATGTTGACTATAGGAAGTGACCCTAGAAAATGGAAAGCCCTTAGGAAAGGATCTCTCAAAAACTTTATTTTTTCAAAAAGATCTTTTACCTCTCTTCTTTTCTGAGCTTTATCAAATGTTCTCTCTTACCTCAAATAGTTAGAGAATACCCTTTCCTCTTTGACCACACGAAGGATCAACTGAGACCCCTTCGAGAAGGATGAGATATCAAAACCACTTATGGCCACTTCAGAGTAAAGAGGATTTCAACATGCATTTGAAGAATTGAAGCTACACTAGTTGAAGACTCTGAAGACCCGAAGAATTCAAAGAGCCTGAAGCATTCCAATATTTATATGACCTTTAGAGGACCAAACCCCTGTTATATACTCACGATAGAGATGATGATTTGTGAGCTGTCATGTGTGTGTGTTTTCCGACAACCACAAATAAAACATATTTTGAAAAACTATATTGTTTGTATAGGTATCTTTCTCCATCTCTCTCCAACCTTATCTCATCGTTGCTAAACCCATCAGATACCGCCGAGACGTGACAATACCAGGAATGGCTCAGGAAGCAACGGGCCTAGCATAGAACAGTTGCTCCAAACCCGGAACCAGTTATTGCAGCTTCTGATGCAGAACCAGAATCAGAACAACAACAACGACAACAACAACAACCAACCAACCAACCACCCCAAGTTGATAACCTTACCCGTTTCCTTAGGTTGAACCCACCTATGTTCTCAAGCACCACGGAGCCGATTGTCGCAGATGACTGGCCCCGCAAGATAGGAAGAGAGCTGGCTACCGCAGGATGCACTGACACAGAGAAGGTGAGATTTGCCGCTCACCAATTGGATGGACCAGCAGCTTATTGGTGGGAGAATTACACCGCCACATACCCCATGGCGAATGTCACTTGGGACCAGTTCCAGCAGGCGTTCCGTACTGCTCATGTTTCAGCTGGAGATATAAGTCTCAAGAAGAGGGAATTTCGCAACTTACGCCTGGGAAACCGTTCAATGGGAGAATATGTGGATGAGTTTAGTAAGTTGGCCCGTTATGCTCTAGGAGATGTGGCCACCGATGCAGCTAAACAGGAGAAATTTCTGGAAGGTCTAAATGAGGAACTTGGAGTTCCGTTGACCGTTGCTCACTTTGAGAATTTCCAGGAGCTGGTTGACAAAGCTATTATCCTCGAAGGAAAGCATCATCAGATTGAGAACCGCAAGAGGAAGTTTGGACCAGAAAAGTTTAACCCTGTAGCTCAGTAGAAGCCTCGATGCACTTCTTACTCAGGGAGTACTGGATTCGAAAATAGTAAGTTTGGAGGAAACAACTATCCAAACCATGGAGGTCATTCTCAGCACGGAGGCATTGGACACAATCACAATGGCCATAGGCATGTAAATGAAACTAGAGAAATTAGAAACCAGCATCATCACAACCCATCTACACCGGCAGAGAAGGATAAGAGTCATATTACTTGCTTGAAGTGCATGAATACAGGTCACTATGTGAGTAAATGCCCGGAAAGGAAGCCAAGAACCCAAGGAAATTTCAAAATCACAAAGAATCCCCGAGACATGTCAGAAGTCATTTGTTTGCGCTGCAGGGAAGCACGACATTTTGCCAGGGAATGTTCAGACGAGAAGAAAGCTTGTACTGAGTAATTGAGATCATGGGTATTGGAATAAAGAATGTAATATGTGTAGTAGGAGGCACTCTTATTTTTCATGAGGGTGTTGACTTATGTTATGGAAATCCATGAGCTTGTAATAATTCATTAATCAATAAAAGGTTATATATCATGATCTCATTTGTTGAAACATATGTGATGACTTGATACACTACGAACAATGATTGTGATGAAGTACAGGGATATAAAAATATGGTCTATGGATGAACTAGTACGTTTCATTTTAAGGGTGGTAGTACCCTGTAAGACCACTTGACCAATGGAGACAAAAAGTGTTATTCATATCAACCCATAGAGTGGAGTTTGGACAGAATGAACTTGAGTTTTGTTTGATGATATGAGGGTTTACCCCAAGAGTATGAAGGAATGAAGTATAATTGGATTTAAGAATACAAAGGAAGTTTAATGTGGGAATATGGAACAGATGTAACCCCGAAGACGAGTTAGAGCTATACAAGTGTTGAAGTGAGCCCATAACCCCAGGCCCCAGGATCTGATAAGGAGCGAGCACAACCTTGATGAAGGAAAAAATCTGGAAGAAGCTGTGACTTCAACAGACGTT
The DNA here is from genome assembly GCA_039707655.1 of Elymus sibiricus. Lineage (NCBI taxonomy): Eukaryota > Viridiplantae > Streptophyta > Magnoliopsida > Poales > Poaceae > Elymus > Elymus sibiricus. Next base: position 106,047,303 of record CM077663.1, on the reverse strand, counting down.
TTCCTAGGAGGATACGAAAACCTGAGAGTTGTGAAGGAACGATAGATGTTTTGTTCAGCTTGCAGAGTCAATGGATTTATCGGAACTTCGTTCGTGGACAAGAGAAAAATTTCTGCAATGCTTGTGAGGAAGCCCAAGTGTTAGTATATGAGATTCGCTAAACCTTATACAGATTAATGATTTGGGTGCGGAATGGATTGATCACCATGACAACTTACTCTTATCATTCGCTCTTGTTATTTGGAATGGTAAATCTGAGTGACTTACCCATAGTAAAGAGACGACGATCTTTGAAGCTTTTGTTTAAGCCTTAGAATGGTATGATGACGACCCCTTGTACTTTGTAGTTGTTGTCAAACGTAGGAAATTTTACGGTGAGGATGAAGCCAAGACCCATTCCACTGCAGGATAATCCCAAAGGGTAGACCACCAGGAGATCATCGATAAGTTATTTAGAATGATCACGAGACTTGTCAGCTAAGAAGACCCAGTATCGGAAGAAATCTACCTTGATATGAGAACACAAGACTTTGAATGAAACGGAAGAGCATCACCGAAGGAGCTATTGTAAGGAATGTGAAGAGATAGATGCCAAGACCCCAGAGCAATGGCATGACTTTGAGGGACCGGTAACCCTCATTTTAAGTGTGGTAGCACCCCAGACCTTTTGTGAAGACGAATGGATTTGCTAGAAGACCCACAAACCCTAACCTTTTCTTTCTAACCTCTTCGATTCATTTTAAGTGTGGTAGGTTTGTAACATCCCAAATTTTGGAATGTTATAATAATCAATTATATGTTTTGCTTGTTTGAATGACTGATTGAAATTGAGTGAAATTTGAAACTTTTGAAACTTTTAAAAGAGAGGGAATAAAAATGACTTTCCCAAAACTTTCTAATTTGGCATTTTTGAATTTAATTCCATTTCAAATTAAAATCATAGAGAGAAGATGACATGACTTCTTCAAATAAAGGATTTCAAAATTTGGAATTTAAAACTACTGAAATTCCCTATTTGGAAATTTATTTCATGATTAGTTCTATTTCAATTTTCAAGTTGAATGAATTCAAATGCTCTTGCCCAAATTCAAATTTTTTGAGAGGAGCAATATGACACTCTAAACGAGAGGCAAATTTGAATTTCATTTGAATATAAAATACTCAAAAAAATATTTGGAAAACATTTCATATTGGATTTGAAGCCATTTTGAATTTTGGGAAATATTTGTTTTCAAAAGTATTTAAAAACAAATCTTGAAAATATGTTCATGTTGTAGAGTCTATTTTTCTGGTCTTTTTGATATATAATATGTGTATATTATATTATATTTTATTTTCTTTTGTTTTTATTCCTTTTTATCTCTATGTAATTCAAGATTTGGAAAAAGGTTTTTAAATAGGAAACAAACCACGCAACCCAGCAGCAAATCGGGCCCAAATCCCTCCCACCGGATCTGAATCTTTTCGGATCGGCTCACCAATCCCCTTCCCGTTTCTCCCCCTCTCTCTACAAGTGGACGCCACCGCCCGATCCAATCCTCCAACGCTCACCTTCCACCTCTGCCCTGATTACCTGCCTTCGCCGGAGATCTCACTGGTTCTCCTGGTTCTCGCCGCTTCCCTTCCTATTTCTCACACCCGACAACTCCTATAAATAGAGGAGCTCACGCCACGCTCGTTTTTCCATTAGACACGAGAGCCCTTCGCCAACAACACCGCACGACCTAGCCGGACTGCCACCCGAGCACTACCACACACGACGCCGACGCTCCGCTCATCTCCGACGCCGTTCCCCCACCCTGATGTCACCAACCTCACCGCCGTCCTCGTTTCCATAACCTGGACGCTCTCACCATCGCCGAGGACCACCGGAAGACTCCCTACATCAACCCGCTGCCCCTGCCTCACCGGAGATCTCCAACTCCGGCGACTAACTCCGGTGAGCTCCAGAAATCCCGTAATTCCTTTTTTCAGAAAAAATGCAATCTTAGAAAATTCATATATGTTAGTCTACAACTCCAAATCCAGTGATACTTTTTGCTACCGGTTCAGAAAAATCCCATCTATCCCGCGGAGCAAACAAAAAAAATATTTTTGAACTTTTAAATTGCGAATTCAAACAGATTTGTCCAAACACTAGTTTGCTAATAACTGTTATTTAAAAATATATTTTTGATTGATTCTTTTTGCTAGTGGTCACTAGGTGATTTTTTTTATCCAGTAGTTTAATAAAATTTAGTTTTAAAACTTATTTAGATCTGTTTAAAACAGATTCAAAAACAGTACCTATTAGGCTTACTTTTGTTGAAAGAAATTGTTTTCTTTTATTTTTAAAAAATAATTTCGTTTGCCACTTTATTTTAATTTCAATAAAAGTTTCTGTTAGTAGTTAGGAACAAAATTTTATAGTTTATTAAAATTGTTTTATTCAGTTTTGAGTTAAATCTTGTTTTCTTCATAACTTGAGTTTTACAAAAGGTTTTTAATCGATTGTTTTTGCTAATAAAACTTTAGGTAAAATACTTTATCTTTATTTATTAATTTAGTATTTTATTTTATGTTAAAACTTTAATTAGGACAGGGACTACTTTTTCTTAGTTGTTAAGTCTCTATAATTTGTTTGGTTTTCTTTGTTGCTTTTAATTGTTGGTTGTTATTTTGATTGCTAGTATTGCTTGCTAGAAGTGATTGCTTATGTGAATGCAATGTTTGACTATATAGATTTCATCGGAGAGTGACGAATAGTTCTATGAAGTTTTCTGAGAGCTACATTATCTTCATTACCAGGCAAGTCACTTTGATCATGTCTTTACAAATCCTATGTTTTATTGAATTAGTGCCACCTTCCACCTTGCATCAAGTAGGTAAATTGAAATTGTAGTTCTTTAGTAGTATCATGAGGTAGGAAACCCAACACCTTGTTATCAAGACTCGAGAATCGATGAATAGTTGTTATTGCTATGCTTTAGTAGACGGGGATTGGTATGAGTGATTCATGAAAGTTGTGAGAGTGAAGATGATCTAAACCAACCTCAAGACTTCAAGATTTCAACAATTTCAATACACCTCTGGGTGGACTAATTGCAAGGAGAGGGCACATGGGATTCTGGAGATGTACCAGCGATCACCTAGTTCTATGACCTTGACAGGGGATCCTGGAGATGTACCAGTGATCACCTAGTTCTATGACTTTGCCAGGGGATTCTGGGGATGTACCAGCGATCACCCAGTTCTATGACCTTGCCAGGGGATTCTGGAGATGTACCAGCGATCACCCAGTTCTATGACCTTGCGAGGGGATCCTGGAGATGTATCGGTGATCACCGAGTTCTATGACCTTGCCAGAGGATACTGGGGATGTACCAGTGATCACCCAGTTTTTATGAGGCCACCCAGGCTCAAAGAGATTGATCGATCTTTCAAGACCAGAAGCTTTCATGTGCAGCCGCAAGCTATGGGCTCTAGCATAGTTGAGTACTTCGGAAAGACTATGTCTCGGTCATCCTTTTCTCAAACACCACGTAGTGCGAGGACTTCAAGGGAGGCGATCAAGTCTTGTGGGAAAAGTGCGCAAACCTCTGCAGAGTGTTAAACTAATCAATTAGCCATTTCCTCGGTTATGGACAATTTGAGCGACTGGTACTAGACTATCTGGATATTCTCAACACTTGATACGTTAAATGAATGTGGGATTTATGACAACTTTGGGATATGAGAATTTGGTTAGCGGAACCATCTCATTAATGACATCAACTTTGTAGTATGATTTGATTAATTTTTAGTTAGGGAAAAATCAGCTTTTATGCAAAAACTCAGACATAGAGCCTCCACTGCCATATTGCATATAGTGATAGACTAAGTTTCATATCCCTTCATATGTGATCTTGCCAGTACATTCAATGTACTGACCTACATGGCTGCAACGTCTTATGTTGCAGGATTTCTACGACGAGTAAGAGTTACGTTGTAGGGTTACAGTCTACATCCAACTTGCCGTTGGCGTTGATGGGACTCCACACCCTTATTGATTTGTTTCCGCTGTGATAAATAAGGTATACTCTGGATCTACGGTACTTCTTTTACATGTGATGTTATGGTATTTCATCGAAGTACTGTGTGTGCTAGCATACTGATCCAGGGATGGCACAGAAATCACAGAGACTTGACCGTAAATACCTTTAGCATATGAAGCCAAATTTTCATTATTGTTGAATTTACATTGAAAAGGAAGGTGTCGAGCTTCTATCTTAGAGCAACAAGTAAAGTCACATCTCGAGCACGCATCCCAAGAAAACCATTGCAATATTCTAATTCGATCCCATAAGTGTTTCCCTTTTTGAGACAAGCGATAATCCCTAAAGTACTCACGTTGATCCAACGTGTCTCCCATTATAAAGTTCGATGATGATTTCTCAGGATTATCAAAGGAGTAATGTAACATCCCAAATTTTGGAATGTTATAATAATCAATTATATGTTTTGCTTGTTTGAATGACTGATTGAAATTGAGTGAAATTTGAAACTTTTCAAACTTTTAAAAGAGAGGGAATAAAAATGTCTTTCCCAAAACTTTCTAATTTGGCATTTTTGAATTCAATTCCATTTCAAATTTTAAATCATAGAGAGAAGATGACATGACTTCTTCAAATAAAGGATTTCAAAATTTGGAATTTAAAACTACTGAAATTCCCTATTTGAAAATTTATGTCATGATTGGTTCTATTTCAATTTTCAAGTTGAATGAATTCAAATGCTCTTGCCCAAATTCAATTTTTTTGAGAGGAGCAATATGACACTCCAAACGAGAGGCAAATTTGAATTTCATTTGAATATAAAATACTCAGAAAAATATTTGGAAAACATTTCACATTGGATTTCAAGCCATTTTGAATTTTGGGAAATATTTGTTTTCAAAAGTATTTAAAAACAAATCTCGAAAATATGTTCATGTTATAGAGTCTATTTTTCTGGTCGTGTTGATATATAATATGTGTATATTATATTATATTTTCTTTTGTTTTTATTCCTTTTTATCTCTCTATAGACATAGAGCCTCCACTGCCATATTGCATATAGTGATAGACTTAGTTTCATATCCCTTCATATGTGATCTTGCCAGTATATTCAATGTACTGACCTACATGGCTGCAACGTCTTATGTTGCAGGATTTCTACGACGAGTAAGAGTTACGTTGTTGGGTTACAGTCTACACTCAACTTGCCGTTGGCGTTGATGGGACTCCACACCCTTATTGATTTGTTTCCGCTGTGATAAATAAGGTATACTCTGGATCTACGGTACTTCTTTTACATGTGATGTTATGGTATTTCATCGAAGTACTGTGTGTGCTAGCATACTGATCCAGGGATGGCACAGAAAGCACAGAGACTTGACCGTATTGGGTCGGGTCGCTACAGAGAGAATTACAGAGAGATAAAAGGGAATAAAAAAAAAAGAAAATAAAATATAATATACACATATTATATATCAAAAAGGCCAGAAAAATAGACTGTACAACATGAACATATTTTCGAGATTTGTTTTTAAATACTTTTGAAAACAAATATTTCCCAAAATTCAAAATGGCTTGAAATCCAATATGAAATGTTTTCCAAATATTTTTCTGAGTATTTTATATTCAAATGAAATTCAAATTTGCCTCTTGTTTGGAGTGTCATATTGCTCCTCTCAAAAAATTTGAATTTGGGCAAGAGCATTTGAATTCATTCAACTTGAAAATTGAAATAGAACCAATCATGAAATAAATTTCCAAATAGGGAATTTCAGTAGTTTTAAATTCCAAATTTTGAAATCCTTTATTTGAAGAAGTCATGTCATCTTCTCTCTATGATTTTAAATTTGAAATGGAATTGAATTCAAAAATGCCAAATTAGAAAGTTTTGGGAAAGTCATTTTTATTCCCTCTCTTTTAAAAGTTTCAAAAGTTTCAAATTTCACTCAATTTCAATCAGTCATTCAAACAAGCAAAACATATAATTGATTATTATAACATTCCAAAATTTGGGATGTTACACTACTCCTTTGATAATCCTGAGAAATCCTCATCGAACTTTATAATGGGAGTCATGTTGGATCAACGTGAGTACTTTAGGGATTATCGCTTGTCTCAAAAAGGGAAACACTTATGGGATGAAATTAGAATATTGCAATGGTTTTCTTGGGATGCATGCCCGAGATGTGACTTTACTTGTTGCTCTAAGATAGAAGCTCGACACCTTTCCTTTCAATGTAAATTCAATGATAATGAAACCTTGGCTTCATATGCTAAAGGTATTTATGATTACTATGATGTGGAACGAATAGAAGAATTTGCTTCTTTTAAAGGTGCTTATGAAATTGCTTCTTTGCTTGAAAAGTATGATGATGATGTTCCTTACGAATCTGAAAATTTATCCATACTTAAATATTGCTATGAGAATTATGATTGCAATGCTGATATTATTGAATTTATTGAGAGAATGGCCGCTGCCTTGGAAGAGACTAATAATTTGTAGGAATCTATGGAAGAAGAAATTGCTGAAATTGTGAGCTCATTAGATGAAAAACATGAGGAGGAGAGCGAAGAACAGAAGGAGGAAGAGCGGATTGATCACCCGTGCCCACCTTCTAATGAGAGTAACTCTTCAACTCATACATTGTTTAATTACCCTTCGTGCTTACCGAAGGATAAATGCTATGATGATTGCTATGATCCCTTGGATTCATTTGAAATGTCCCTTTTTGATGAACTTGATGCTTGCTATGCTTGTGGCCAAGATGCCAATATGAATTATGCTTATGAAGATGACCTTGCTATAGTTCCTTATGTTAAGCATGAAATTGTTGCTATTGCACCCACGCATGCTCCCAACTACACTATATTGGAGAAGTTTGCCCTTATTAAGGATTACATTGATGGGTTGCGTTTTTATACTACACATGATGATTTTAATGAATATAACATGCATGTGCTTGCTGCTCCTACTTGCAATTATTATGAGAGAGGAATCAAATCTTCACCTCTCTATGTTTCCAATACTATGAAATTGCAAGAAACTGTTTATACTATGCATTGGCCTTTACTTAATGTGCATGAATTGTTCTTGTATGACATGTCGATGCATAGGAAGAGAGTTAGACTTCGTTGTCACATGATATATATCACTTTGTGCTCACTACTAAATTACAAATCATTGTCAATTAAAATTGGCTTTGATATACCTTGGGATCTGGGTGGATCCATTACTTGAGCACTTTATGCCTAGCTTAATGGCTTTAAAGAGAGCGCTACCAAGGAGAAAACCCGGAAGTTTTAGAGGGTCATTTTATTCTGTTGTGTGCTTTTATAAAGTTTAAAACCAAAAAAAATATAGAGGGTAACCTAAAACTTCACAAAAGGAAAGGTGAAAGTGAGAGAGATGATGAGCATCGTTGAAGTGCGGGATATCCTTGAACTTCTGTTCATGCCCATGGAAGCTTTGTGAGTCTTGAATCACGGAAAATTTTCCAACAAAAATAATTATCCCCTTGTACAAATCCATTGTATTATAAAAATAATGTGCCAAGATTTTCCTTTAGGATGATTAGATTGCTTGTTGGTCTGTGCGGTGTAAAAACAGAAACTTTGGCTGTAGTGCGTGAATTTTCATTTTTTAATGGAACGTCAAAAGTTTCTGAAATTTTTAAACAGTATTTATATGCAAATTTTTTATTTCTTCCTAATGTTTCAGTATTTTTGGAGTTACAAAAGTATGGTAAAAGTTCAGATTACTACAGACTGTCCTGTTTAAGACAGATTCTGTTTTTGATGCATTGTTTTGCTTGTTTTGATGAAACTATCGATTTTATCGGTGGTATAAGCCATGGAGAAGTTATAATATAGCAGGGATAATGCAAATATAAAATATGAATGGGTTTGCAACTGTACTTAAAGTAGGAATTTGCTTTATTATACTAACGGATCTCACCAGTCTTCTGTTAAGTTTTGTGTGGATGAAGTGTTCGAACATCGAGGAGGTCTCGATATGAGGAGAAGGAGGAGAGGCAAGAGTTCAAGCTTGGGGATTCCCAAGTCACCCCAAGTAAATATCCAAGGAGACTCAAGCGTCTAAGCTTGGGGATGCCCCGTAAGGCATCCCATCTTTCTTCAACAAGTATCGATATGTTTTCGTTTTCGTTTCGTTCATGTGATATGTGTAAATCTTGGAGCGTCTTGTGTGTTTAGTTTTCACTTTTATTTTATGCACCATGCTGGTATGAGATTGTCCATGGTTGATTTATAGAATGCTCATTGCACTTCACTTATATCTTTTGAGTATGGCTTTATAGAATGCTTCATGTGATTCACTTATATCATTTGATGTTTGGATTGCCTGTTTCTCTTCACATAGAAAACTGTTATTCGTAGAATGCTCTTTTGCTTCACTTATATTTATTAGATCATGGTCTTTTGTAGAAAGAATTAAACTCTCTTGCTTCACTTATATCTATTTAGAGAATCAACAGGAATTGGTCTTTCACATGGTTAGGCATAAAATCCTACATAAAACTTAGGGATCACTGAATATGATATGTTTGATTCCTTGCAATAGTTTTGCGATATAGAGATGATAATATGTGGGAGGTACTAGTGGATGATCGTGTTTAGTAAGATATTGGTGTTAAGGTTTGTGATTCCCGAAGCATGCACGTATAGTCTCCTGTTATGCTAGGAAGTTGGAGCACAATTTATTCTTGATTGTCTATCTTTGTGTGAAGGTTGGGGACGCGCGATGGTTAACTCCTACCAACCTCCCCCCTAGGAGCATGCATAGTAATACTTTGCTTCGAGAGAGCTAATAAACTTTTGCAATAAGTATGTGAGTCCTTTATGACTAATGTGAGTCCATGGATTATACGCACTCTTACCTTTTCGCAATTTGCTAGCCTCTACGGTACCGTGCATTGCCCTTTCTCACCCCGAGAGTTGGTGCAAACTTTGCCGATGCATCCAAACCCCGTGATATGATACGCTCTATCACACATAAGCCTTATTATATCTTTCTCAAAACAGCCAGCATACCTACCTATTATGGCATTTCCATAGCCATTCCGAGATATATTGCCATGCAACTTCCCCCATTTCCGTTTTGATGACTTGAGCATTCATTGTCATATTGCATTACATGATCGTAAGATAGCTAGCATGATATTTCCATGGCTTGTCCGTTTTTTGATATCTTTGCTATGCTAGATCATTGCATTCATATAGAGTTATACTTTGTTCTACTATCGTTGTGATATTGAGTTGAAAGTAAATAGAAGTGTGATGATTATCATTATTCATTATTAGAGCATGCCCCAGTGATGAAAGGATGATGGAAACTATGATTCCCCCACAAGTCGGGATGAGGCTCCGGACAAAAAAAGAAAAAAAATAGAAAAAAAAGAAATAGAAAAAGAAAAAAAAGAAGAAAAAAAGGGGGAAGAAAAGAAGAAAAAAATTGAAAGAAGTAGAAGGGGCATGCTAATTCCACACTTGTGCTTCAAAGTAGCACCATGTTTTTCATATAGAGAGTCTCCTATGTTGTCACTTTCATATACTAGTGGGAATTTTTCATTATAGAGTTAGATGCATACCCACTTAGTTTTCATATTGAGCTTTCATACACTTATAGCTCTTAGTGCATCAGTTGCATGGCAATCCCTACTCCTCGCATTGATATCTATTGATGGGCATCTCCATAGCCCATTGATACGCTGAGTTGATGCGAGACTTTCTTCTCCACTTTTACCCCTTTGAAACCTACCACCATATTCTATTCCACCCATAGTGCTATATCCATGGCTTGCGCTCATGTATTGCGTGAGAGTTGAAAATGCTGAAGCGCGTTAAAAAGTATGAACCAATTGCTTGGCTTACACCGGGGTAGTACATGATTTATACTTTGTGTTAATAAGACAGAGCATGACAAGGCTATATGATTTTGTAGGGATAAGGTTCTTTAGCCTTGATATTTTGAAAGACATGATTGTTTGTTGGGATGCCTGAGTATTAATGTCTTAATGTCAAAACTAGACTATTGCTTTGAATCACTTGTGTCTTAATATTCATGCCCTGATTAAATATATGATCAAGATTATGCTAGGTAGCATTCCACATCAAAAATTATCTTTTTTATCATTTACCTACTCGAGGACGAGCAGGAATTAAGCTTGGGGATGCTGATACATCTCTGTCGTATATATAATTTTTGATTGTTTCATGCCAATATTATACAACTTTCACATATTTTTGGCAACATTTTATATAATTTATTGGACTAACATATTGATCCAGTGCCCAGTGCCAGTTCCTGTTTGTTGCATGTTTTTTGTTTCGCAGGATATCCATATCAAACGAAGTCCAAACGCGATAAAAATTTACGGAGATTTTTTTTGGAATATTTGTGAATTTTGAGAAGTGGAATCAACGCAAATGGAGGCCCACAGCCCCCAAGAGACACCAGCGCACGCCCAGAAGGCCCAGGCGCGGCATTGTGGGTTGTGCCCACCTCGTACGTCGGTTGGAGCTCTCCTTCGGGCGCAAGGAAGATAGTTTTTGGATAAAAAATCCCCTCAAAAGTTCAGCCTAGTCGGAGTTACGGATCTCCGGGAATATAAGAAACGGTTTTCGGCCAGAAAACAGGAACGCGAAACAGAAGAGAACAGAGAGGGAGATCCAATCTCGGAGGGGCTCCTGCCCCTCCGCCACCATGGAGGCCATGGACCAGAGGGGGAACTCTCCTCCCATCTAGGGGGGAGGCAAAGTAAGATGAAGAAGGAGGGGGGCTCTCTCCCCCTCTCTCCCAGTGGCGCCAGAACGCCGCCGGGGCAATCATCGTGACGACGATCTACACCAACAACTTCGCCGCCGTCAACACCAACTCTCTCCCCCTCTATGCAGTGGTGTAACACGTCTCTTCCCCGCTGTAATCTCTACTTAAACATGGTGCTCAACTCCATATATTATTTCCCAATGATATTTGGCTATCCTATGATGTTTGAGTAGATCTCTTTTGTCCTATGGGTTAATTATGGTATGATGTTATGGATGTGAGTTGTATGTTGATATGGTGATGTCCTATGGTGCCCTCCGTGTCGCGCAAACAGGAGGGATCCCTGCTGTAGGGTGTTGCAATATGTTCATGATTTGCCTATGGTGGGTTGCGTGAGTGGCAGAAGCACAAACCCGAGTAGGTGGGTTGTTGCGTATGGGAGTAAAGGGGACTTGATACTTAATGCTATGGTTGGTTTTTACCTTAATGAACTTTGGTAGTTGCGGATGCTTGCTAGAGTTCCAATCATAAGTGTATATGATCCAAGTACGGAAAGTGTGTTAGCGTATGCCTCTCCCTCATTGCATATAACAAGTATCTATCATATCATATTCAATTGCCTAGGGACAATCTTTCTCTTGTGTTACACAAAAAGCTTTCTACTAAGTTATTTACTTTTATTGTTCTTTTATTAAAACAGCACCAAACTTTTATTTCCACGTTCTTTATTTTCTTGCAAAGTACTTCTAGTTTTATTCCCGCAAAGTAGTTTCATACTTGTTCTAGATAAATCAAGCATTAGCGTGCGTAGAGTTGTATCGGTGGTCGATATAACTTGAGGGAATATTTGTTCTACCTTTAGCTCCTCGTTGGGTTCGACACTCTTACTTATCGAAAAAGGATACAAACGATCCCCTACACTTGTGGGTTATTAGTCATCACGGTCAACGTCAACACAAAGCGCTCCCTCCGGACTGAGGAACACGCAGCGGCCCTAGCAGCCGAAATACAGATCGGCAAGGAGGTGCCGAACTCCCAGCCCGCCGTCAAGGCACGAAAGGTGAGCAAGCGAGCTCGAGCTCTGTTTCAACTACCGGAGCCTTCTCACCCCCAAGACAAATAGGAACACGCCCCCACAGCAAGGCCCCACTGGGCATAAGGTATGTACCCCGAAGGCATAATTTTGCGTTGAAAATACCATGGGCGGCTTTGGGGGCTCGCCAAGTGTTCGGCTAGACCGAGCTATGGTCGAATTCGTCTTCGGGCAACCAACAGGTACCACTACGGACCGATCAAGCATCAAGCTAACATGCAATGGCGACCTCTCAAGACCAAAGTTCCGCTCGCCGATTACCACCTCCTCTGAAGGAGATCCAGAGCAAAGGCGCAGACGTGCGGCAGGGCGTAGTAGGGATGTAAAACCACTCAGAAAAAACCCTGTATCAACCTTTCCTCTGTAAAAGTTTATTTTATAATAAAGTATCCATAACAGTTGGTTCAGCAATGTGGATTATACGGTTCGACGTCACGAGCGCATTGGAAAGCTAAATCCATTTTCGCCCATCTTACCGCGATCATTTGTGTCAGATTGTCTTTTCCCCCTCTCCATTCTTCGATGCCGAAGCAAACTTGTTTGGTACAAATTTTAGATGCAGACGGTTAATATACCAGGGGCTTGGCCATCGCAATCGCCCCAAAGCATCATCCTGGCACCTTTTTTATGTGCCCGAAAGTCTCGGATATTGCGTTATATGCATCGGTCTCGAATTATGTCTTGGGTCAATAGTTGGGTTGCCCAGCTCCTGTGTTTGCCCTCTTACGTTCTGCATGTTTGGCTAGGAGGGTAAATGGAGAACCACTGTTATTGTACTTCTAGCTCGTCCGGTTAAGTACCTTAGTGGAGAAAGCCGAAAACTTACTGTCATAATAAGCGAGGACCGGACTGCGATCCGATGATACGTGTCAAACTAAAAATCATTGGAGGTTATCCCGCGTCACATGAGGGGTTTGTATTCGCACAAACCAAGTGGTTATGGTACTAACCTCGGCACTGCCGAACACCACAAACACTGGGGACTAGTCACTAGCCTCCGCAATCAAGCTCCTACGGCTAAGTGAAAGCAATAAAGCCACATAGTCCGGTTGCCTCGTTTTCCTTGTGCACTACCGCCTACGGGCACTGAGACGTCGACTAAGGGTTAAAGTGCGAAGGTCGAAACACCGCGTGTAGCATCTGCATGGGGGCTGAAGCCGAAGACTGGAAACTTTCAAAATAAGACGACCATGCAGGAGTCAAAATAAACAAAGCTAAGAATGATAGACTGTGCAAAGCACCCGCATTATAATTTGCAAAAGTCTAACTGTTATTGGATACATGATATCACCATCACTCCAAAATTACATCTTTAGAACACTGGGCCTCTATCGCCCGAGCACCAACCATAACAATGGGGAAATATTGCTCGGGGTGCCTGTGCTCCTTTCCAGGAGGCGGGGGCCCGGTGGCCATATCTGTTGGCTTAATCATCGGCCAGTGCATCATGGTCTTTGCAAACGCCATCCGAGCTCCTTCGATGCAGACAGAGTGCTTCAGGACGCCGACCTAGGGTGCAGCCTCATAGAGCCTCTGCACCAGGCCTAAGTATAGCTACTCGGTAGTGGCTCCACAGGCCATAGCCTGATGAAGAGGTCTTTCACGGCCGTCTCCATCGTCCGGTGCAGCTCCATTAGTTGCTTCATTTGGTCAGCCAAGAGGGAAGGATGCTGCGGGGCCTGAAATTGCTCCCAGAACAGCCGCTGCGTGACATCCCTACCCCGGAGGCATAATGTAGGGCCACATCCACCACACTCTTCGGCAGATCTGTGAAAGCGCATGCAGAACGCCCGAGACGAGTAAGCAACACAAAGCTGTTACCACCAAAAGGACATTGCAGTAAGTATGGCTTACCACCCGCAATGAGCTGGACCTCGCGGAGCTCTTTCTAGCAACTTTGCACCTCCATTTGCGCTTCTTGAGCAGCCAACTTAACCGAGGATAGCTCGGAGACTGGCTCTTTATTTTTTAGCTCAAGGGCCTCACATTTAGTGACGACATCCTTGAGCTCCTATTGCACCTCGGCCACCCTAGCCTCGTGCTTCTCCCTGGCCATCCTTGCCAACGTCAGGTCGGCGGTCACTCGTTCGACCTTCTTCTTCTGCTCTTCGGCCTCTTGCCTCGCCCTCTGCAGCTCGACCTTGAGGCTCTCGACCTCCGTGATGTCAGCTGCAGTCATAACAGGCATCCCGCGCTTAGGGTTAACAACCCGAATACTTCATATACCGAGGAAACTCAAGATGTTAAGACAATCTAGCTTGGATTTACCTTGCGCTTCATCAAACCGCTTGTTGAGGCGGTCGAGCTCTTCATCAGAGCTCTTGAGCTTCCGATTCATCTCAGCCAGTTCCATGGCGTTGGTGGGTGCAGCCGAAGACGACGCTTGTGTAACAGTTTATATGCATTAGACTCCTAAGTTACCGGTTTTTCGACCCTCTACACAGATTTTACTTCAATCCGTCCAGAGACTCGGGGGCAACGATTCATTCCTTACTATTATCGGTGATCCTTGCACTATTTTTGACCCCCACTTGAGTTTTTCAAACTCAAACAGGGCTCGGGGCTGCTATATATAAGGATTACACAAAGTAAACTCTCTTTGTAAAAGGATATTACATTATTTACCTTGAAGCCCGTCAAGAGGCCTCTGAAAGCCGCCTTCAGCCCACTGTCGACGGACTGAATGCTTTGCAAAATCGCACTCAGAAGAGTGCGATGTTCTTCAGTAATGGAGGGTCCGTTTAAAGCTTCCTCCATCATGGCTGGCCACCCAGTCTGGACCTGCTCCGCTGCAGGCAACGCTCTCCCCCCTCGGTGGAGTGAGGAATGGATGACTCCAGAGCAGTCATCGGGGCCTGCTCTGGGGCAGTCTCCAGAGCGGTCGTCGGGACAGGCTCCGGGGCAATCTCCGGAGCAGTCTTCGGGGCGATCTCGGATTGACTGGGCTCCCCATTTTTATCCGCCCGAAGGGAACCTCCCTCCTGGTCTTCGGTGATCGAGATATTGACCTCGGCCATGATATCATCACCGCCACCCCCTGTATTCGACATGGGAGGGGTCCTTCGGGACAACACCTCCGCGGCCTCATCGGCAGCAGGGGGAGGGGTGGTACGCGACGTGGTCCCACTCTCTGCCAACTCGGATGGTGGAGAATCTCCCTCCAAAGTGTGCTCGGTAGGGAGATCACGTGGTGGGCTGCACTATGAGAGGCAGTCATTTGGTTAGTAGCACACCTCGACATGAATACAAGGAAGGGTCTTCGGATTAATACCTTGTAGCCGGGGGCTTGACCTTGGGGTTCCTTTGAGGAACCATCTCATAAGCCTCGGACCCTTTTCCATAGTCCGAGCTGTCGTCGGACAGGACCAACTTGGCCCTGCGCGGTTTCTTCAGGGCGGGAGGAGGTAGTCCCCCATATGCGCCGACAGACGCCATCCTCCTCCTTGATCGGGAGGAATCGCTCTCTTCCTTGTCCTCCTCCTGCTCTTCTTCGTGGGCACAGGAAGCATGGGTTTCCCCGGACCTAGTATCCAAGGGTCCTCGGGGGTGGAGGCCCTCCCGTGCCTCGCTTTTCTTCTTCTCCTTCTCCGACGCCGAGTACGGTGCCTCGACCAGCAACGCCGTTAATAAAGGCGACCGGGGGTCTTCGAGCAATGGCGCCAGACCAGTAATCTTCACGACCTTCGCCAGCCATTTCTGAAAAGGCAGGGGAGAAGGGGTCAAAATTTCTTGTCGAAAGAAAGAATCTAAATGAAAGAAGCAAACTTTATTATACCGCGTTAGAAGGGGTCTCGGCGTCGAGACTGAGTTCTTCTTCCTTGTCCGGCCTGTCCTTCTGGGGCTTGAACAGCACCTTAAACAGCTTTTCATGGGAGGTGCGGTAGAAGTGGTTGATACGTCTCCAACGTATCTATAATTTTTTATTGTTCCATGCTGATATATTATCATTCTCGGATACTTTTTGCGTATTTATTTACCAATTAATATTTTTGAGCACTAACCTATTGACCCAGTGCCCAGTGCCAGTTCCTGTTTTCTATGTGTTTTTGCCTTTTCAGAGTTACAATACCAAACGGAGTCCAATTGCCACGAAACTTTTTGGTGATTTTTTTGGACCAATACAAGACCTAGAAGCTTCGGAGGAGGGCCAGGAGATGCACCAGGGGCCCACCACATATCCAGCCGCGCCCCCTATTGGGGGGGGGGGGCAGATATGTGGTGCCCCCCTAGAGCGTCCCTCAACGTCGTTCTCTGGCCTATAAATTCACATCTACCCTAAAAACATCAGAAGCGCTCCCGAAACACTTGTTCTGCCACCGCAAGCCTCTGTTCCGACGGGAGGCCATCTACACCACCGTTTCGGCACCTTGCTGGAGGGGAGATCGATCACGGAGGGCCTCTTCATCAACCTTGCTGCCCTCACCATGATGTGTGAGTAGTTCAGCGCAGACCTACGGGCCCGTAGGTAGTACCTAGATGGCAATCTCTCTCTCTCTCTCTCTCTCTCTCTCTCGATCTTAAATACAATGTTCATCGCATCTTTGCCTTGATCTATCCGATGTAATCCCTTTGTATGGTGTGTTTGTTGGGATCCTATGAATTGAGAGTTTATGTTCAGATTATTCATGAAAAGTATTTGAGTCAAACTTGATTACTATGATTATTATTTGCATGATCATCATAGCTTCGTAATGCTCTCCGATCTATTGAGATAGTTTGGCCAACTAGATTGATATTTCTTCGGTGGGAGTGGTGCGTTGTAGTAGGTTCAACCTGACGAGTTTCTATATCCCAGTCACAGAAGGGGACAAGTTGCATCTTTGTGTTGTTGCTACTAAGGATAAAACAATGGGGTTTATTCATATTAGTTGAGTTTACTTTGTCTACATCATGTCATCGTTCTCCAAGCATTACTCCGTTTGTCATGAAGTTAATACGTAGAGAGGCAAGCATAGAAGCGCTCTTGAAGTGGAGTAATAGTAGTAGGTGCGGACAAGAGTCGGCCTATTTGCTTATGGACGTGATGCCTATATACACATGATCATTGCCTTGAACATCGCATAATTATTAGCTTTTCTATCAATTGCCCAACAGTAATTTGTTTACCCACCGTATGCTTTGCTTATGAGAGATGCCACTAGAGAACTCTACGGCCCCCGGGTCTATTCACTTATAAATTCACAAACTCTATCATTACCTTGCTATTATTTATTACCTTTTATTTTATTTTGTACTTTACTATTATCTACAATTATCTACACAACTCAGTTGCTTGCAAATAACGAGATCAAGGGGATTGACAACCCTGTTGCCGGCGTTGGGTGCAAGTTGTTTGTTCTTTTGTGTGTAGCCGCTGAAGACGGTTGAGGATTGGTATTCCTATTGGTTCGATAAACCTTGGTTTCATAATTGAGGGAAATTCTTACCCACTTTGTGCTGCGATTACCCGTTCCTCTTCACGGAAAACCCAACGCAGATCACGAGTATCAGGAAGGATTTTTGGCGCCGTAGCCGGGGAATACCATCACCAACTATCAAGTAACTTTGCACAAAATTTCATTCACTTGTTCTTATTTTTATTTGCTATTATATTTAGTGTGTCTCATAAAAACCAAAAATACAAAAGTATTTATCTTTACTTGTTACCTTGCTCGCTTGCCTAGCTATGTTATCTTTATCTTTATAAAAAACGAACAGAAAGTTTAAATCAAAAATATAAAGATAAATGGATCCTCATCCACTTGCTAATCTTTTTAAAAGACCTGATTATGATTAACCAATTTCTAGTGAGTTGAGTGCACTAGAATTTCCTTATGAGGACTTGCTTGAAAATCATGAATCTAAAAATTGTGATGAAGTGTTAAAAGAAATTTATAAAGTGATTCATGATAGTTCCTTGAATGAAAAGCATGATTGCCATGTTGCTAGTATAAATTCTATGAATATAAATTGTGCTAATGATAATGATTGGGGTGATAATCATGATGTTCCTTGTGATCTTGATAATTCTAGCCTTCATGATGAATCTATTATTGAGTATGATATCCGCAACACTACTAAAAGTGGGGTTGGAAGAGTGTCAACTTTAGGTAATAATGATCCCACTACTTTGGAGAATGATCAATATTATGATATTTATATTGTTGAGTTTTATTATGATCCTACACATAATGAGAGAGGCAAACATGGTTATAAGAATTTGCATGTTACTCAATTACCTCTCTTTGTGTTGAAATTGCTAATGCTTCACTCTTCCTACTTGCATATGTTAGACACTTCTTGTCTTGATAATTTGTTTGCTTATAAAATTCCTATGCATAGGAAGTATGTTAGACTTAAATGTGTTTGTCACATGTTTTATGATGCTCTCTTTGTGCTTTAACTCTTGTCTTTTATGTGAGCATCATTATTATCCTAAGCCTATCTTGATGGCTATAAAGAAAGAGCTTGTTGGGAGACAACCCAATAGTTATCATTTATTTCTATTTTTGTGTGATAACATGATTGTTGCCTCTGTAATGATTGTGTTTTATGTTTTAATTAGTGTTTGTACCAAGTAAAGCCTTTGGGATGACTCACAAGATGAGTAGAAACAATGTTGAATCTGAAATAGAAACTTTGACTCCAGTGCATGAATTTTCATGTTTTACTGCAGCGTGATAATGATCTGAAATTTTAACACGGTATTGCTATACAAATTCTTTACGTTGTCCTAATGTTTAAGAATTTTTAGAGTTACAGAAGTATGGGCTCTTTATAGATTGCTATAGACTGTTCTGTTTTAAACAGATTTTGTTTTGCCTGCATACTTTGCTTGTTTTGATTATGCCATGGACTATATCAGGGGGGTGTAAGCCATGGGGAAGTTAGAATACAGTACCTATTATGAAAAAATGAATTTAATCAATTTATCACAGTACGTCAAGTATGCAATATGTTTCTTATACTAACGGATCTCACGAAGTTTTTGTGAGTTTTGTGTAATTGAAGTTTTCAAGTTTTGGGTGTGACCACGATGGACTACGGACTAAGGAGTAGCAAGATCCCAAGCTTGGGGATTCCCAAGGCACCCCAAGTATAATTCTAAGGAGACTCAAGCGTCTAAGCTTGGGGATGCTCTGGAAGGCATCCCCTCTTTCGTCTCAATCCATCGGTATGACACTGGGAGCTATATTTTTATTCATCACATGATATGTGTTTTGCTTGGAGCGTCGTTTGCTTTTGTTTGCTTTTACTTTCAGTTTGTCACAATCATCATTTTCTGGACACACCTATTTGAGAGAGACACACCTTCATGATAATTTGCTAGAATACTCTATGTGCTGCGCTTATATCTTTTGAGCTAGGCAGTTGCTCTAGTACTTCACTTATATCTTTTTGAGCACGGTGGCGTGTAGATTTTATAGAAATAATATGCTCTCGTTCTTCACTTATATTTGTTTGAGAGCTGAGTAGTAGTGACGGTAATTTGCATGGGTCATAAGACTAGTCCAAGAATATTAGGTATTCAATGAATGATAATCAAAACCATCGTGTAGCACATATAGAGAACTTGTTGGTTAATGACATTGATGTGGCAATATGAAAAGGTGTGAGTCCAAAATTGTTGATTCGTAGAAGTGTCGAGATTAAGAGGTGTTAACTTGTTATTCATCTAAAAATTAAATAGGCATGATGATGATGTGTGAGCATTTATATTCCTTGTTGAAATCCTAGTGTTGTTTTGAGTCGGGGGCTCACGATGGTTAACTCCTACCAACTTCCTCCCTCGGGCCATGCGAGGAGTACTTCGATTTGTTATAAAACTAATAAAACTTTGCAATAAGTATGTGAGTTCTTTATGACTAATGTGACACCATGGACATACACATCTTCACCTTCTCATATTTGCTAGCCTCTTCGGTACCGTGCATAGCCCATTCTCACCTCGAGGATCGGTGCAAATATTCGCTGGTGCATCCAAACCCCGTGACATGATACACTCTATTGCACATAAGCCTCATTATATCTTCCTCAAAACATCTACCATACCTACCTATTATGGCATTTCCATAGCCATTCCGAGATATATTGCCATGCAAATTCCATCGTCACTTCATATGACTAGTTCGTTCATCATCATAATGCTTTGCATGATCGTATAGAGCTGACATAGTATTTGTGGCAAAGCCATCATTCTTCATATTTTTGATACATGTCACGCTAGATCATTGCACATCCTGGTACACTGCCAGAGGCATTCATAGAGAGTCATATCTTCCTATCAGTTCTTCATGTTGAGTTGTAAGTAAATAAAAGTGTGATGATCATCATTATTATAGCATTGTCCCAGTGAGGAAAGGATGATGGATACTATGATTCCCCCACAAGTCGGGATGAGACTCTGGACAAAAAATGAAATAAACATGGGGGAGGCCAAATGAGCCCACCATATCAAAAAAGAGAAAATGGGGGATGCAAAAAAAAGCCCACCATAAAAAAATGAGAGAAAAGAGAGAAGGGACCTTGCTACTATCCTTTACCACACTTGTACCTCAGAGGGGCACACCATGTTCTTCATATAGAGAGTCTCCTATGTTGACACTTCCATATGCTAGTGGGAATTACCTTTTCATATAATAAACTTGGCTTGTATATTCCTATGACGGGCTTCCTCAAATGCCCGAGGTCTTCATGAGCAAGCAAGTTTGATGCACACCCCACTTAGCTTCAGTTGAGCTTTCATACACTTATAGCTCTAGTGCATCATTTGCATGGCAATCCCTACTCCTCGCATTGATATCTATCGATGAGCATCTCCATAGCTCGTTGGTACGCCTAGTTGATGCGAGACTATCTTCTCCACTTTTTACCCCTTTGATACCTGCCACCATATTTTATTCCACCTATATGCTATGTCCAATGGTTCACGCTCATGTATTGCGTGAAGAATAAAAACTTGATGCATATTGAAAAAGTATGATCCACTTGCCTGACTTGGACACCGTGGTGCTTAAAATTTGTATCTATGTGGTGAAGACGGAGTCATGCCTTGCCAATATAATAAGATGAATAGGGGTAAAACATTCTTTTAGGATCGTATACTTTGAAATATTAATGATTTTGTTTCTTATACTTATAAATATTACTATGTTGCTCTTTGTTAATTCATCATTTCTCAATGAGCATACATACGAAAGATTACATAATGGGTAGCATGTCAAATCAAAAAATCTGTTTTTATCATTTACCTACTCGAGGACGAGCATGAATTAAGCTTGGGGATGCTGATACATCTCCAACGTATCTATAATTTTTGATTGTTCCATGCTGATATATTATAATTCTAGGATACTTTTTGGGTATTTATTTACCAATTTATAATATTTTTGAGCACTAACCTATTGATCCAGTGCCTAGTGCCAGTTCCTGTTTTCTGCGTGTTTTTGCCTTTTTAGAGTTACAATACCAAACAGATTCCAATTGCCACGAAACTTTTTGGTGATTTTTTGGACCAATACAAGATCTAGAAGCTTCGGAGGAGGGCCAGGAGATGCACCAGGGGCCCACCACATATCCAGCCGCGCCCCCTAGGGGGGGGGGGGGCGGCCAGATATGTGGTGGCCCCCTGGAGCATCCCCAGACGTCGTTCTCTGACCTATAAATTCACATCTACCCTAAAAACATCAGAAGTGCTCCCAAAACACTTTTTCCGCCACCGCAAGCCTTTGTTCCGATGGGAGGCCATCTACACCTGCGTTCCGGCACCCTGCCAGAGGGGAGATCGATCATGGAGGGCCTCTTCATCAACCTTGCTGCCCTCACCATGATGTGTGAGTAGTTCACCGCAGACCTACGGGTCCATAGGTAGTACCTAGATGGAAATTTCTCTCTCTCTCGATCTTCAATACAATGTTCATCACATCTTTGCCTTGATCTATCCGATGTAATCCCTTTGTATGGTGTGTTTGTTGGGATCCGATGAATTGTGAGTTTATGTTCAGATTATTCATGAAAAGTATTTGAGTCAAACCTGATTACTATGATTCTTATTTGCATCATCATCATAGCTTCGTAATGCTCTCTGATCTATTGAGATAGTTTGGCCAGCTAGATTGATATTTCTTCAGTGGGAGTGGTGTGTTGTAGTAGGTTCAACCTGATGAGTTTCTATATCCCAGTGACAGAAGGGGACAAGTTGCGTCTTTGTGTTGTTGCTACTAATAAGGATAAAAGGATGGGGTTTATTCATATTAGTTGAGTTTACTTTGTCTGCATCATGTCATCGTTCTCCAAGCATTACTCCGTTTGTCATGAACTTAATACGTAGAGAGGCAAGCATAGAAGCGCTATTGAAGTGGAGTATGTCGGATTTCGGGCTCCGCAAAACCCTTAAGATTCGAACACAGGGGCGTGTGCGAAGATCCCCTGCAGCCTCAACCTAGCTCGCTACTCGATGAACACAGCAACAAACTCGCATGATGACGAGGAAGAAGATGAACACGACAGTTTACCCAGGTTCGGGCCGCTGCGAAGCGTAATACCCTACTCCTGCTTTGGTCGATTGCCTCTCTAGGAGGTGGGGTGTATGAACTAGTACAGTGTTTCAGGGCCTCATGAGGGTGCTCCTGAGGTGTTCGTGGCCCTCTGTGGCTCGGTGGTGGATGAGTGGTGGAAAATGGGATCCCACCCCCCTCTACGGTGCTGCCTACCCTCTATATATAGTGGTGGCTCGCGTCCTCTTCCCTTATCGCATTGGCGGGAAGGGATCCCACAACGGCCAATTTTGAAGGGGGACAGGAGTACGTGCCCGTCCTGCCCAAAGGCGGTCTTCGCCTGCAAAGTAGCTGGCGACGGCGCAGGGATGGGCTCAGCGATGACATCCTCCCTGCGGGGCTGGTGGTTGTGGTCTTGTTGCACCGGAATGGAAACCTTTGGGGGGTTCTTTGGGAACGTGCGTACGTCTCTGCCCCCTTTGCACCAAAGGGGAAACTGCGCCGTCTGGCACGCTGGTGCCTGCCTGTCCTTCCTTGCGTCACCCTTGACTCCCGAGGCCGGGCCTTGCATAGAGATCTCCGCCGCTCCTGAGGGGGCCTGAGGAGGCCCGTACCTTGCTGGTCCTGACGCTGTTCCTCCTCGCGAGCCTAGGGCCCTCGCGAGGGCCTTGTCTTGGATGGGGCCACGTCTGGCCGTGTTTGGTTGATGAAGTGGGCCATGCCCTGGGCCGCAGGCAGGCAGGTCTGGGTACCCCCGTTCCCAGAACACCGACAGTAGCCCCCGGGCCCAAGGCGCGCTCGAGCTGGCTTCTGGGCGAAGCCTCGAGGATGGCCCGAAGCGCCGCGGGCCCCAAATGCTTGCGGGCCAGGCCTTGCACATGTCAACTGCCCCGGCGGCGATGCCTCCGCTCCCCGAGGGCGTCCGGAACCGCCCCGAGTCAAACTGACACGGCGCCCGGGTGCAGCGCCTGTCATCATTGCCTCCCTTTGAATGCTGCCGCTGCTTCGGGCCTCTACTCCTCGGGCCACGCGGATGTGACCCTTCAGTTGGCAGGAGAGGCGACGTGGACGATACTGCATTGATCGTACCGCCTCGCGGCACCCGAGAGGCGCACGACGCCTGCCCTCCCACGACGCCTCGCGGCTGCGGTTATGCCTATAAATCCGCCCCGCCCATGGCAAGGGAAGGGCATTGCAGTCTTGAGGCTTCTTCTTGTTTCCTTCGCTCTACCGAGAAAATGCTCTCTCCTTCCCATCTTCTCGTCTTCCATGGCGTCCGATGGAAGCGGCGCGGGCGCGGGGAAGCGCGCGGCACCTCCGACTCCCTCGTCCTCCTCCGGAGCCAGCGGCGGGGGGCCTTCAGGGTCGGCGCAGGTTCGCCGACGCTGGGCCCTGATCGACGAGTAAGTGTTCCGCCGCCTCCCTCTTCTTCAGCTCTTCCGCCCAGTTTTCCGAGCATGACCCTCTCCATCTCCCAGGGCGCCCGCGGCCAAGAAACGCAAGCTTGGCAAGCTTCAGGAGGAAGTGGAGACGCTGCGGGCCTGGCTGGCCACCGCCGAGGCCGCCTTCCAAGCCGCCCTCCGGGGCGAGGTGGAGGCCAAAGCGGAGCTGGCGTCCCTTCAGACCCAGGTCCAGGAGGCGGCCGACGCCGTGCAGGACGCCCAGGAAGAGGCGGCGCACGCCAGGCAGCTGGAGTCCCAGCGCGCCAAGCAGTTCTCGGGCATCGCCAGCCGCGCGGCCGGTGCGGTGAACCGGTTCGTTGGGGACGCTCCCGTGCTGCCAAACGTGCGCGGCGACGGGGGCTATCTTGAGTTCTTCCAGAAGGTGGTGGAGGCGCTGGAGACCGGCGTCTCCCGCGTGGACGCAGACGGCGTGTCCGACGCGCGCGACCTTCTGGACCTTGCCTTGATGCTCGTCTTCTCCAACCTGCGCCGCCTCGCCCTGCAGCTCGAGCTCCGGCGCGTCGGAGAGCCGGTGCCTGACAGGCTCCAGCGCCCCCTCCGGGACGAGGTGCGCCCGCACGTGGAGGCCATGGTGGAGCGGTTCATCTAGGTGCCCACCTCCAGCGAGGAGGATGACTCCGACGCCGAGCCGGCCGGCGGCGCGGGTGGCGTCAGCGGCTTCTCCTCCTAGGCGTCCTCTGTTCCCCCTTCCCAGTCCCTGTGATGTTTGAAAAAAAGGACTCTGCCCTGTTGGGCGTTAATCTTTTGCATGTTACCTTTGCCGTCTTGTTTTTCTTCCTTGGTTTGCTGGTCGCTCGCCGGTCGTGACGTGACTTGGCTTTTCTCGCGGGGCCCGACGTCGCCACCGTGGCGGCCCCTCAATAGCCACGAGTAGGGTCTTCACGAGGTTCTCCCCCTTAAGAGACGACTCGCCGCCGGCGCCCCTTGTCGGGCTCTGGGCCTTGTGGCTCGTCGTGGCCGAGCCCCTCCCCGTGGGTCGCCTTCCCTATTGCTTCAGTCCTTTGGGACCTCGGCTGCCGCGCGCGGTGACCATAGTACCTGCTTCCTTACGTTAGTGCGCGCAATCCTTATCCAGTCCTAGGGTCGTTAGTAGGCCAAGTGGCTCTTGCTTGGTTCAGCAGTGTACTTAGCTTGTATGACGCTGGCGATCTCGCGCATCACGAGGCATGGCTGGGCTATCCAGACAATCCGCGACTCCGTTTGGGATACTGCCGCCTTGCTCGCGGGACGGTTTGGGGGCCCTTTCGGCACCCTACGTCTACAGGTCCCAGTCCCGCACATTTCCCGACCACCGTGGCGTACGGCCGGATCACCGGGACACAACCATGGGGCCAAGCCCCGACACCCTTGATGCCGACCGGATCACCAAGGACGACACCAAGGGGACGAGTGGCTATATGACCGGTAAGGCTCCTGAGGCGTGCTGCTCAGGAGCCCCCTTTCGACGCTCGAACCGCTCTACGTCGGCAAGTCCCAGTCCCGCACATTTCCCGACCACCGCGGTGTATGACCGGATCACCAGGACGCAACCACGGGGCCAAGCCCCGACTCCCTCGATGCCGACCGGATCACCAAGGACGACACCAAGGGAGGCGAGTGGCTTTATGACCGGTAAAGCTCCTGAGGCGTGTTGCCCAGGAGCCCCTCTTGACGCTCGAGCGATCCCCCATTCCGTCCCTCCGGGCGTTGCCCCGGGAGATCCAGAGGCCTCCCGAGGTACCCCGTCGTTATGTCTTCCTGCGGTCGGAGCCCCCGAGCGGGGGTCGACCGCTAAAAGATGCGTGCCCCTAAGGCGGCAAGACCTCGCTGTCCGGTCCTGAGGCGCCTCGGGGCAGTGTGGAGCATTGGCTCCTTACGAAACACCATTCAGAAAGAGAGCATTCAAATCGGCAAAATGAGGAAACGCAGAGAGAAAAGTTGCCACCCCTTTTTTTTTAAAACATAAAGTTTTGAAGTCCTCAGACTTCATTCCAAAAAATGGCAGCTCGAACACCAAAAAGAAGCAAGCAAATGCCGCGTCCGGCCCCTAGGCTAGTCTTCGTCTTCCCCCAGCGCTGAGCGTAGGTCATCCATGTTGCATGGGCATAGCCATTGATGGGCAGTGTTGACTTCTCCGCCAGCTCTGGGCTGTGGCTACCACATTATGTGGGAGGAACCCCTCCGCGTCCTCGGGGGGCTCCGGGCGTATACAACCCACTCATTATTACGTGAGAGTGTCACGGCCGTAGATAGCTGGGCGAACCCCCAGGCGCATGGCCTGGTGGCCCCCAACTCCTTCAAGAACCATCCCGCGCATTTCTGCCCGGTTGCGCGCCCTTATGACCCTAACCCGAATGCATCGCTCCCCGCGCGACCGCAGGATTGCGCTCCCGAGGCCCAAACATGAGCGCGATGCATCGGCACAGCCATAAGGGTGTTTTGTCGATGAAGCATGCCTCGTGAGGCGTCCGTGCGCCGCCCTGACAGGGTCTTGAGGGCCTCGTGAGGCGTCCGTGCGCCGCCCTGACAGGGTCCCGAGGGCCTCGTGAGGCCCATCCTCCCGAGGCCGTGCCTGCGTTGTAGTTGCCGTGGGTGGCCCGCGCCGCGTGTGTCTTGCGGTTCCCCCCAGGCCACTTCTCCTGAGGCCCGGGGGCTTGGTCCGGCGTCGCTCGCCTGTGGGGGCGCCGGCTTGTGCCGCGCCCCGTGGGCCCGGGGGCGCCCTCCCGCTCGCTCCGCCCAGGCCCGGTGCTCCGCCGATGGAAGCCCCCAGGCCCGGCTTGGGGAGGACGCCCAGGGTACCCCTTACTCTTGGGAGGTGCTGGCGCCTGCGGCGGGCGCCTGACCCATCCCTCCGCCAGGCGGTACGACGTAGCATGGTACGTAGGGATCCACGTCGGTGCTTGGTCCTCCTCCTGAGCCGCCCGTCGGTGCGCCAGGGGAGGTCCCTCCTGGCGGTGGCGGGAAGCCGCCCCGCGCACGTCGCTCGCAGACCCTCCTATGCCGGGCCTCGGAGCGGAGTTGCTTTCCTCTGCCACCGCCGTTGGGTGGGCCGCGAGTCTCCTGGTGTGGACTGCTCCCTTGACGTCCCGTTGCGCCTTCGCCGCCGTTGCTTGTTTGTCCGGACGCCTGCGCCGCCTGCTCACTGCGCCGGATGGCGCTCTCCCGCCTGGTCAACCCAGGCTGCTGAGGGCCCATCGGGTCGCGGAGATGCGTGTCGGTGTGCGTGCGGGGCGCCCCGTTGTTCCCTCCGTGCACCTGGTCGGCGTGGCCGGGCTGCGCCCCGAAACCGGTCAAGGGGATTCGGAGGAGGAGAAGCACAGCGTGTGGCGCGCCCTGCTCGGGCCCGTCCGGTGCTGAGGGAGTCCCACCGCCGGCGGGCTGGGGAGCGGGCGTGCCATGTGAGCCTCCGGCGCATGGCGCCTGCAGCCTTGAAGAAGAGTGAGGGGAGATGGCCCTCTGTGCGACGGTGACCAGCTCCGCGATGTGATCGGCCCATGCGTCGAAGCCCCCGTGCGTTGGTCGGTGGCGGAGCATCTCGCTCGCCAGCAGTAGCGCATCATGCGCGTCGAGGTCTCCTATGTAGGTGCGGCGCGCCGTCGGTGCCAGGGGCGCTGCCCGCCCGCCGTGTGCTTGAGCGGCGCGAGAGGTGGTGATGGTGGAGGTGATGCTGGCGACCTGGTACTGACCGCTTGGTCGGCCTCCGACTGCCGCGGCGGGGTTTACGGGAACTGACCCGCCGCGGCCGGGAGAAGCTTGTTGAGCGCCGGCCATCGGAGCAGCGGAGCTTGGGAAGAGCGAAGCTTGGAGAAGACCTCGACACGCCCCCTACCTGGCGCGCCAAATGTCGGATTTCGGGCTCCGCAAAACCCTTAAGATTCGAACACAGGGGCGTGTGCGAAGATCCCCTGCAGCCTCGCCCAACCTAGCTCGCTACTCGATGAACACAACAACAAACTCGCACGATGACGAGGAAGAAGATGAACACGACAGTTTACCCAGGTTCGGGCCGCTGCGAAGCGTAATACCCTTCTCCTGCTTTGGTGGATTACCTCTCTAGGAGGTGGGGTGTATGAACTAGTACAGTGTTTCAGGGCCTCATGAGGGTGCTCCTGAGGTGTTCGAGGCCCTCTGTGGCTCGGTGGTGGATGAGTGGTGGAAAATGGGATCCCATCCCCCTCTACGGTGCTGCCTACCCTCTATATATAGTGGTGGCTCGGGTCCTCTTACCTTATCGCATTGACGGGAAGGGATCCCACAATGGCCAATTTTGAAGGGGGACAGGAGTACGTGCCCGTCCTGCCCAAAGGCGGTCTTCGCCTGCAAAGTAGCTGTCGACAGCGCAGGGATGGGCTCAGCGATGACATCCTCCCTGCGGGGCTGGTGGTTGTGGTCTTGTTGCACCGGAATGGAAACCTTTGGGGGGTGCTTTGGGAACCTGCGTACGTCTCTGCCCCCTTTGCACCAAAGGGGAAACTGCGCCATCTGGCACGCTGGTGCCTGCCTGTCCTTCCTTGCGTCACCCTTGACTCCTGAGGCCGGGCCTTGCATAGAGATCTCCGCCGCTCCTGAGGGGGCCTGAGGAGGCCCGTCCCTTGCTGGTCCTGACGCTGTTCCTCCTCGCGAGCCTAGGGTCCTCGCGAGGGCCTTGTCTTGGATAGGGCCACGCCTGGCCGTGTTTGGTTGATGAAGTGGGCCATGCCCTGGGCCGCAGGCAGGCAGGTCTGGGTACCCCCGTTCCCAGAACGCCGGCAGAGTAATAGTAGTAGGTGTAGGCAGGAGTCGGCCTATTTGCTTATGGACGTGATTCCTATATACACATGATCATTGCCGTGAACATCGCATAATTATTCGCTTTTATATCAATTGCCCAACCGTAATTTGTTTACCCACCGTATGCTTTGCTTATGAGAGATGCCACTAGAGAACTCTATGTCCCCGGGTCTATTCACTTATAAATTCACAATCACTATCATTACCTTGCTGTTATCTATTACCTTTTATTTTATTTTGCACTTTACTATTTGTCGGGGCAGGATGCACACGATCACCTACGGGGCTACGAGCCCCTTTGTGGTTCGGCGGGGGAGAGGCCACATTGCACAAAGAGCAGAGCTAGTGAGATGGCGCGACGATGAGACACTGGTGCTTTACCTAGGTTCGGGCCGCTGAGAAGCATAAAACCCTCCTCCTGCTTTGGTGGATTGATCAGAGGAACACGAAGCACGCGCAATGCTCAAACCCGGCAAGGTCGCCTTCGGGGGAGCTGCTACGCGAGTACAAGTGTCCAAAGGTCCGAATCTTGAGCTCGGTTGCCTTGGGCCTCCTTTTATAGGTCAAGGGGCAACCACAGTGGCAAAACAGACTTTATCTAGTGAATGGATAGCTAACAGTGCTATCATACCTAACGCTGGCACTTAGGACAAAATGCCATAAATGCTAGACTAGGTGGCGTGCGGGGCTGCATCCCCGGCAAGCTCTTACCACCGATTGACTGCTTGTTGCTTAGTATCTTGACACGCCTCTAGACGGGTGTCAAATGGATGTAATTTGCCTTCTGGTGCATCGCCACGTGCTTAGCATGAGCCACTTAGCCACCTGAGGGCTCGACACCGCAATGACAACTGACTGGTGTTGCGATGCGGTGGAGTGGTGGCCGATCGGCTCGCGCCTACCGGGGGATGGCTTGCCGGGTCTTCTTGAAGTTGTGCGCGCCTCGGTCCCCGGCAGGCACCGGGGACGTGGCTGGCACAGCTCGGGCCTGTACTGGGCCGTTGCATCGACCTTGCCGGCGTTGCTAGCCTGCGGAGGCCGCTTCTGCCGGGGTC
Organism: Elymus sibiricus; assembly: GCA_039707655.1. NCBI lineage: Eukaryota > Viridiplantae > Streptophyta > Magnoliopsida > Poales > Poaceae > Elymus > Elymus sibiricus. The sequence goes on along the minus strand of CM077663.1, from coordinate 106,017,671 downwards.
TTGGTCTTGGATGTTGGCTTCATCTTCTTGATGCGCTCCTTGATCTCACGTAGAGCGGCTTTTCTGGCTTGGATTGGTGTTGACGGGGTGGCAGCTTTCCCGGCAGGCTTAGGCCATCGGGTCAGAGTCTTATCATTCGTGCACAAGTCAGGGGGAAATAAACACCCCTATTTGTATACCCCAACAGAAGCCCCCGGGCCTGAGCCATACGTGTTGCTTGGCATCGTTGGGTTAGGCCCCAAACTGTGCATGGACACGCGTCGGAGGGATGCTGCCCTCGCGTCCTTGGCCGTGATGATTTGTCAAACCTGCGTCCAGTCCGCGTAATTACCACAGGTCGTGGGGTCATGGAACAGTAGCCGTTGCCAGTAAAGAAATGAATTTTTTTCCGAAAAGATCGCGAAGAGCCAGCCCCCGCACGGGTTCCCAATAAAAAGGTAACGCACAGGGGCGTTGCTCATTGACGTCCATTTATCTGTCCTTCATCTTCCTCCTCAAGCCAAGAAACCACTTCCGCCGCCGCCATCCACCCACCAAACACTGCTAGATCCTCCGCCATTTTTGAGAGCCCAAGAGATGGGGAAGAAGACGATCGCCGTGAAGGGGAAGCAAGCGGCCGCACCGGCAGACCCAACGGTTGAGGAGAGTAAGAGGAAAGCAGAAGAGCTGGAGAAGCGGCGACATAAAGATGTCGTTTTCTCCCCATCGAACTTGGACGGCAAGGTATACCTATATGTGGGGGAGGGAAACAAGCAGGCACGGAGCGCCCGCAGTTCTCCCGGACAGCCCCAAAGAGAAGACTCCATCAGATTTGTACTGCTTCTTTTGCGTGTACTTTCTCTATGGCCTCTCTCCCCCTTCTCTGACTTCTTCTGCGCCATGATGATGGTGTATGGATTCCACCTTCTGGATTTCACGCCCAATGCAATGGCGTGCATGGAGATCTTCGCCTATCTGTGCGAGAACTTCGTTGGAGTTGCCCCCAATGTGGATTTGTTCAGGCACTTCTTTGTCCCCCGGATAGAAGACAAATCCCACCGCTCGGGAAACATCAGCTGGATTCCCCAGTGCAAAAGAGAGGACTGGGATTGTCTCCTTGGCCAGCAGCGCGGGAAGTGGGAAGAGTGGAGGGGCAACTGGTGCTGGATCAAGGATGAAAAAGCCCCCGAGTTCTGCTTGCCGCGGACTGGATGTGTCACGCATGGAAGCGACTGGAGCAAGTTGGGCCTTACTGATGACAAGCTCTGCCCGGCGCTGAACAGGATTACTCGTCTGAAAGCTGCCGGGCTAACCATCGAAGAGGATTACTCGTCTGAAAGCTGTCGGGCTAACCATCGAACATGATTACTCGTCTGAAAGCTGCCGACTTCCTCCGGCGCCGCATTGCACCGCTGCATAAGAGGGACAGGTTTGCATGGGAGTTCAACGGCCCTGCCGACAGGATGCGGCTGTACCCAGGCCCCACCAACAACTTGTCGGTTTACGGCCATGGCTGGCTGTGTGAGCAGCTGTTCGGCCATCTTGGGCCGTTCCACCTGCCAGCAAGAGTTGTTCCCCTGCACCTCAATTCCACACGAAGTTAGATTCTGCAATGGATGCCCGACTGCTACGCCTCCGGGGTCAAGCCTGATTGGGAACTGCCTGCCCTGGATGATGAGATGGACTGGGTCTCTCTCTTGGAAGAAAGAGCTTCCAAGGTGGAGGACAAGCTGATCAAGCCAACCACCAGGGTGGAGGAGACATTCATTACCGCTCAGATTTCAGAGGACAAGGAGGCCAGGGCCGCCAGGAAGATGGGCTCTGGGGAAGAGGAAGAGGAGGAGCCCGATGGTGGTGATTCTTCTGAGGAGGAGAGCGAGAAGTGCTCCACGGATGAGGTTGTCGGGTTCGAATCTACCGGAGCCGGGGCTTCCCAAGCCGTGGCGATAGGAACCCAAGAGGAGGCGGAGGAAGAAGGGCTTGAGATGGACCCTCAAGCTCAAGAGCCGAGGCGCCGCCTTCGTGAGCATGTCAACCGAGAGACCGCGGCCCCTGCGTCTTCGCGGAGCACCCAGAAGGTGAAGAAGACGACCACCATGGGAGGCAAACTCAACGTAGCACGCCGCCATTCATCCCGCCTCTCTCAGGCCAAGCCTCCTCCTGCCAAGCGACGGTTGGTTACCGGGGTGGACCCCAGCCCCCTGTCAAGCCCAACTTCCCCGCCAAGCTCGACCCTGCCGGAGGTCCCGGTCCCTCCGCCAAGCCCTGCTCCTCCATCTTTGAAGAGGGGCATATCAACTCCGCCGCCTGTGTCATATGAGCTGGGCTCCATGCTCATCGCCTCTAAGTGAGTCACTCAATTATGATCTTTGTCAATATTTTTTTGATTTCTTGATTGATCTAGCATAACTGAATCTGACAGGGATAGAGAGACCCCTGCGCATCGAGCCAAGTGAGCCAAGTCCGCGGCAGAGCCGGGTTCCGCGGCAGGCACGAGCCCGGTAGGAGGTGCGGAGAAAGATCCCGCACCTAGCCCCCAGCCCAGCCCTCTTCGCGAAACTCCAGGGTTGACTCCGACTACTGGCGGGGATGAGGAAGGGCATCTTCCCACACCTGTCAGGGAGGCGGGAGAGATCTGTCAAGGAGGGATTCGTCAGGGGGAGCCCTCTTTCCAAGATCCTCCATTGACCATCGCCCGTGGGGAGGAGTCGTCGGCAAGGGCCTCCACTGAGGGGTTTGCCCATACTGAGGCCTCCACCGAAGGGACGGTGACGGACAGCACGCCGGCAACTGATGTTGCCGGGGGAGGGGATGTCCCTCCCTGCAACCCCTATCGGGTATCCCACTTGCTTGCGTCTTCACTTCCCCTTTTCTCTCTTCTTGTCTGCTTTGTTGATTTCTGACTTTCATTTTTCTACACACTATTTTTGTTTGCAGCTCCGCCATTTGAAGAGCCTAAGCTACTGGAAGAAGTGGCCGGCATCGGGAAGGATGTTGCTGAGGAGGCGATGAAGATTGCAGCCGTGGAGGGGCACGGGCAGGTTGCCGGGGAGGTTTAGAAATCCTCAGAAAGGGCGGAACCAGCCGTCGGCAGTGCACCTGGCCCGGATACAGTCTTTGAGGAGAAGACTCCTCTCCAGTCCATGGGGCCCTCCAGGTCAAGCCATTCTCTGGCATCGGCCCCGCGATCTCCCCTAAGCCAACTGGCACTGGTCACTGCTCAGTTGGGTCCCACAACTCCTGGCTCACCCTTCTCAGTGGGCGCATACCTCGATGACGGAATCAGTAAGATACTGGCGCCGCTATCTCAGAGGGTCGAAGAAGCTGACGGTTCCGCTGATGGCTCCAAAGATTTGGCTTTCTTGGGATCCATGGCAGAAGGGCTCAAGGACGTGCAGAGCAGGTACAACCTCAAATGGCAGGCGGTCAAGGAGCAGCGCGACTCGGCCGAGCTCGTGGACCAGCAGCTGAGGAACAAAGGGAACGAGCTACGGGAGTGGTACAACCGGTAGGTCCATTCTCTTAAGAGGTAGCATGAGACGCTAGCCATGGCCAAGGAGGACGTTGCAGCCCGGGAGGCTCGACTGGTGGAGCGCGAAGCGCTTCTGGACACCAGAGAGACGAACATTTCCTCCCGGGAAGGGGCCCTCGAAGCTACTCTCCATGGCAAGGATGAGGAGCTGGAGGCCCGTGTTCAGCAACGCACCAAAGAGATGGAGGACGGCTACAAGGCCACTCTTGATGCTCTCTCTCCAGAGTCCTCAGCCCAACTGAAGAAAGTGGTTGACGAGCTCGCTGCCGCATCCGCCACCAAGACCAATCTCGAGGCCCAACTGAACAAGCTGACAGAGGACCTTGCCGGGAGTAACAAGGAGATCGGGGCCCTCAAGGAGGAAGCGCAAAAAGTGAAAGCCACTCTGGAAGAGACGCAATCGCAGCTTTCCTCAAAGAGCCAAGATCTTGACGCCGCCAACGACGCCATCTCCAACATGAAATCCAGGATTGCCTCCTTGGAGAAAGACCTTGAATCTACCGGTGTCCGCGAGAAGCTGCTGCTGACAGATTTGAACAGCGCGAAGACCCTCCAAAAAGATGCAGAAGACAAGCTGGAGAACCAAATTCAGCAGCGCGACCTCTGGATCAAGAGCATGATTGATATCGCTGAGCGCCTCACTGCCCAGATTGCAAATATGGACATGAAGAGTTGGGCCTTCTCCGTCGGCAAGCATGAAGTTCCAAGCGTCAAGCTGACACTCTTCTTTGAAGGCTTGATAGAGGGGTTGAAGATGTACGAGGACGATCGGGCCGCTTGTTTTGCCAACGAGTCCCGGAAGCTGGCTCGCGAGGCCCTCTTCCTGGTCCTGAGCAACCTCACCTTCTTTCACCCAGAGCTCGACCTCTCCGATGATTTCAAGAAGCTGTCGTCGGGCGCCGACACCTCTGCTTCCATGGAGAAGGCCGGTCCCTGATACGTCCATTTTGCATCATGCTTTTATATTGATATTTATTGCATTATGGGCTGTCATTACACATTATGGTACAATACTTATGCCTTTTCTCTCTTATTTTACAAGGTTTACATGAAGAGGGAGAATGCCGGCAGCTGGAATTCTAGACTGAAAAAGGAGCAAATCTGAGATACCTATTCTGCACAACTCCAACAGTCCTGAAAATCTACGGGGAATTATTTTGGAATATATAAAAAATATTGGGCGGAAGAAATACCAGAGGGGGCCCACCAGGCAGTCACAAGCCAGGGGGCGCGCCCTACCCCCTGGGCGCGCCCCTGTGGCTTGTGGCCCACCTGGCAGCCCTCCGGTGCCCATCTTCTGCTATATGGAGGGTTTTGACCTGGAAAAAATCATAACAGAGCTTTCGGGGCGAAGCGCCGCCGTCTTGAGGCGGAACTTGGGCATAACCAATCTAGGGCTCCGGCGGAGCTGTTCTGCCGGGGAAACTTCCCTCCCGGAGGGGGAAATCGAAGCCATCGTCATCACCAACGATCCTCTCATCGAGAGGGTGTCAATCTCCATCAACATCTTCACCAGCACCATCTCCTCTCAAACCCTAGTTCATCTCTTGTATCCGATCTTTGTCTCAAATCCTCAGATTGGTACCTGTGGGTTGCTAGTAGTGTTGATTACTCCTTGTAGTTGATGCTAGTTGGTTTACTTGGTGGAAGATCATATGTTCAGATCCTTGATCATCATTAATACTCCTCTTATTATGAACATGAATATGCTTTGTGAGTAGTTACGTTTGTTCCTGAGGACATGGGATAAGTCTTGTTATAAGTAATCATGTGAATTTGGTATTCGGTCGATATTTTGATGAGATGTATGTTGTCTCTCCTCTAGTGGTGTTATGTGAACGTCGACTACATGACACTTCACCATTGTTTGGGCCTAGAGGAAGGCATTGGGAAGTAATAAGTAGATGATGGGTTGCTAGAGTGATAGAAGCTTAAACCCTAGTTTATGCGTTGCTTCGTAAGGGGCTGATTTGGATCCACACGTTTCATGCTATGGTTAGATTTATCTTAATTCTTCTTTTGTAGTTGCGGATGCTTGCGAGAGGGGTTAATCATAAGTGGGAGGTTTCTCCAAATAAGGGCAGCACCCAAGCACCGGTCCACCCACATATCAAATTATCAAAGTAACGAACGCGAATCATATGAGCATGATGAAAACTAGCTTGACAGTAATTCCCATGTGTCCTCGGGAGCGCTTTGCTTTATATAAGAGTTTGTCCAGGCTTGTCCCTTGCTACAAAAGGGATTGGGCCACCTTGCTGCACCTTTATTACAACTGTTACTTGCTACCCATTACGAATTATCTTATCACAAAACTATCCGTTACCGATAATTCCTGTGCTTGCAGAGAATACCTTACTGAAAACCGCTTGTCATTTCCTTCTGCTCCTCATTGGGTTCGACACTCTTACTTATCGAAAGGACTACGATAGATCCCCTATACTTGTGGGTCATCAAGACTCTTTTCTGGCGCCGTTGCCGGGGAGTGAAGCGCCTTTGGTGAGTGGAACTTGGTAAGGAAAAATTTATACACTGTGCTGAAATTTACTGTCACCTGTTACTATGGAAAGTAATCCTTTGAGGGGCTTGTTCGGGGTATCTTCACCTCTACCGGAAGCACAAAGAGTTGCCCCTCAACCTACTGAACCTACTGAAAATATTTATTATGAAATTCCTTCGGGTATGATAGAGAAACTGCTAGCTAATCCTTATGCAGGAGATGGAACACTACATCCTGATTTGCATCTAATCTATGTGGATGAAGTTTGTGGATTATTTAAGCTTGCAGGTTTGCCCGAGGATGTTGTCAAGAAGAAGGTCTTTCCTTTATCTTTGAAGGAGAAGGCATTGACATGGTATAGGCTATGTGATGATATTGGATCATGGAACTACAACCGATTGAAATTGGAATTTCATCAGAAGTTTTATCCTATGCATCTGGTTCATCGTGATCGGAATTATATTTATAATTTTTGGCCTCGTGAAGGACAAAGAATCGCTCAAGCTTGGGGGAGACTTAAGTCAATGCTATATTCATGCCCCAACCATGAGCTCTCAAGAGATATTATTATTCAGAATTTTTATGCTCGGCTTTCTCATAATGATCGATCCATGCTCGACACTTCTTGTGGTGGTTCCTTTATGAAGAAGGATATTGAATTCAAATGGGACTTATTGGAAAGAATTAAACGCAACTCTGAAGATTGAGAACTCGACGAAGGTAAGGAGTCAGGTATAAACCTTAAGTTTGATTGTGTTAAATCCTTTATAGACACCGATGCTTTTCGTGAATTTAGCACTAAATATGGACTTGACTCTGAGATAGTAGCTTCTTTCTGTGAATATTTTGCTACTCATGTTGATCTCCCTAAGGAGAAGTGGTTTAAATATCATCCTCCCATAGAAGTGAGAGTGGTAGAACCTATTAAAGTTGAGGAAGAAACTATTATTTATAATGCTGATCCTGTTATTCCTACTGCTTACATTGAGAAACCACCCTTCCCTGTTAGGATAAAGGAACATGCTAAAGCTTCAACTGTGGTTCGTAAGAGTTGTATTAGAACACCTACACCCCCTGAACAAATTAAAGTTGAACCTAGTATTGCTATGGTTAAAGATCTCTTGGTTGATAATATTGATGGGCATGTTATTCATTTCTGTGATGAAGCTGCTAGAATTGCTAGGCCTGATACTAAGAGTAAACATAGACCAGTTGTTGGCGTGCCTGTTGTTTCTGTTAAAATAGGAGATCATTGTTATCATGGCTTATGTGATATGGGTGCTAGCGTGAGTGCAATTCCCTTTTCCTTATATAAAGAAATTATGCATGATATAGCACCAGTTGAACTAGAGGGAATTGATGTTACTATTAGGCTTGCTAATAGAGAGACTATTGCACCAATGGGGATTATTAGAGATGTTGAAGTCTTGTGTGGGAAAATAAAGTATCCTACTGATTTTCTTGTTCTCGGTTCCCCACAAGATGATTTTTGTGCCATTATATTTGGTAGACCCTTCTTGAATACTGTTAATGCTAGGATTGATTGTGAGAAAGAAACTGTTACTGTGAGTTTTGGGGATGTGTCTCATGAGTTCAATTTCTCTAAATTTTGTAGACAACCTCATGACAAAGAATTGCCTAGTAAAGATGAAATTGTTGGTCTTGCTTCTATTGCTGTGCCTCCTACTAATCCTTTAGAACAATATTTGCTAGACCATGAAAATGATATGCATATGGATGAATGGAACGAAATAGATAAGATTTTCTTTGATCAGCAGCCTATTTTGAAACACAACTTACCTGTTGAAATACTTGGGGATCCTCCTCCACCCAAGGGTGATCCCGTGTTTGAGCTTAAACAATTACCCGACACTTTGAAATATGCTTATCTTGATGAAAAGGAGATATATCCTATTATTATTAGTGCTAACCTTTCGGAACATGAAGAAAAGAGATTATTGAAAACTCTGAGGAAGCACCGTGCTGCTATTGGATATACTCTTGATGATCTTAAGGGCATTAGTCCCACTCTATGTCAGCATAAAATTAATATGGAGCCTGATGCCAAACCAGTTATTGATCACCAATGACGGTTGAATCCTAAGATGAAAGAAGTGGTAAGAAAAGAAATACTAAAGCTTCTGGAGGCAGGTATAATTTATCCTGTTGCTGATAGTAGATGGGTTAGTCCCGTTCATTGTGTCCCTAAGAAAGGAGGTATTACCGTTGTTCCTAATGATAAAAATGAGTTGATCCCGCAAAGAATTGTTACAGGTTATAGAATGGTAATTGATTTTAGGAAATTAAATAAAGCTACTAAGAAAGATCATTACCCTTTACCTTTTATTGGTCAAATGCTAGAAAGACTATCCAAACATACTCATTTTTGCTTTCTAGATGGTTACTCTGGTTTCTCTCAAATACCTGTATCAAGAGAGGATCAAGAAAAAACCACTTTTACTTGCCCTTTCGGTACCTTTGCTTATAGACATATGCCTTTTGGTTTATGCAATGCACCTGCTACCTTTCAAAGATGTATGATGGCTATATTCTCTGACTTTTGTGAAAAGATTCTTGAGGTTTTCATGGATGATTTTTCCGTTTACGGAACTTCTTTTGATGATTGCTTGAGCAACCTTGATCGAGTTTTGCAGAGATGTGAAGAAACTAATCTTGTTTTGAATTGGGAAAAGTGCCACTTTATGGTGAATGAAGGCATTGTCTTGGGGCACAAAATCTCCGAAAGAGGTATCGAAGTTGATAAGGCTAAAGTTGATGCTATTGAAAAAATGCCGTGTCCCACAGACATAAGAGGTATAAGAAGTTTCCTTGGTCATGCTGGTTTCTATAGGAGGTTTATTAAAGACTTCTCTAAGATTTCTAGGCCTCTCACTAATCTTTTACAAAAAGATGTTCCATTCATTTTTGATGATGATTGTGTAGAAGCATTTGAAATTCTTAAGAATGCCTTGATTACCGCACCTGTTGTTCAACCACCTGATTGGAATCTACCCTTTGAAATTATGTGTGATGCTAGTGATTATGCTGTTGGTGCTATTCTAGGACAAAGAGTTGATAAGAAATTAAATGTTATTCATTATGCCAGTAAAACTCTAGACAGTGCTCAAAGAAATTATGCTACTACTGAAAAGGAATTTTTAGCGGATGTGTTTGCTTGTGATAAGTTCAGACCTTATATTGTTGATTCCAAAGTAACTGTTCACACTGATCATACTGCTATTAAGTACCTTATGGAAAAGAAAGATGCTAAACCTAGACTTATTAGATGGGTTCTTCTGCTACAAGAATTTGATTTGCATATTATTGATAGAAAGGGGGATGATAACCCTATAGCAGATAACTTGTCTAGGTTAGAAAATGTTCTTGATGACCCACTACCTATTGATGATAGCTTTCCTGATGAACAATTAGCGGTCATAAAGGCTTCACATAATGCTCCATGGTATGCTGATTATGCTAATTACATTGTTGCTAAATTTATACCGCCTAGTTTCACATACCAGCAAAAGAAAAAGTTCTTCTATGATTTAAGACATTACTTTTGGGATGATCCACACCTTTATAAAGAAGGAGTAGATGGTATTATTAGACGTTGTGTACCTGAGCATGAACAGGAACAAATCTTACGCAAGTGTCACTCCGAGGCCTACGGAGGACACCACGCTGGAGATAGAACTTCACATAAGGTACTTCAATCTGGTTTTTATTGGCCTACCCTTTTCAAGGATGCTCGTAAGTTTGTCTTGTCTTGTGATGAATGTGAAAGAATTGGCAATATTAGTAGACGTCAGGAAATGCCTATGAATTATTCTGTCATTATTGAACCGTTTGATGTTTGGGGCTTTGATTATATGGGACCTTTTCCACAATCTAACGGGTATACTCATATTCTAGTTGCTGTTGATTATGTTACTAAGTGGGTAGAAGCTATTCCAACTAGTAGCGCTGATCATAACACTTCTATTAAAATGCTTAAAGAAGTTATTTTCCCTAGATTTGGTGTCCCTAGATATTTAATGACTGATGGTGGTTCACACTTTATTCATGGTGCTTTCCATAAATTACTTGCTAAGTATGATGTTAATCATAGAATTGCATCTCCGTATCATCCTCAGTCTAGTGGTCAAGTAGAATTGAGCAATAGAGAAATTAAATTGATCTTGCAGAAGACTGTTAATAGATCTAGGAAGAATTGGTCTAAGAAACTTGATGATGCATTATGGGCTTATAGAACTGCTTATAAAAACCCTATGGGTATGTCTCCGTATAAGATGGTTTATGGTAAAGCATGTCACTTACCTCTTGAACTAGAGCATAAAGCTTATTGGGCAATTAAAGAGCTCAACTATGATTTCAAACTTGCTGGTGAGAAGAGGTTATTTGACATTAGCTCACTTGATGAATGGAGAACCCAAGCCTATGAGAATGCCAAGTTGTTTAAAGAAAAGGTTAAGAGATGGCATGATAGAAGGATACAAAAGCGTGAATTTAATGTAGGTGATCATGTCTTGCTATACAACTCGCGTTTAAGATTTTTTGCAGGAAAACTTCTCTCTAAATGGGAAGGTCCTTACGTTATCGAGGAGGTATACCGTTCCGGTGCCATCAAGATCAACAACGCCGAGGGCACGAACCCGAAGGTGGTGAACGGTCAAAGAATCAAACATTATATCTCAGGTACTCCCATAAATGTTGAAACCAATATTATCAATACCATAACCCCAGAGGAGTACATTAGGGAGACCTACCAGAACGTTTCAGACTCCGAAAAGGAATAGGTATGTGGTACGGTAAGTAAACCGACTCCAAAACTTTTTCAATGGCAAATTTTATCCGTTTTGGAATATTTAAAAAATTAGGAAAATTTAAAGTAGTCCGAATAGTGCACGAGGAGGCGACAAGCCAGGGGGCACACCCTACCCCCCTGGGCGCGCCCCTGGGGCTTGTGGCTACCTCGTGTACCATCCGGACTCCGTTTTATTGTGGTATACTCCTTCGGGTCGGCAAAAATTCATTATATAATCTCCCTAAGGTTTTGACCTTCGTATCAGGACAATATCTCCTGTTTTTGTTTTGAGCTGTTTCTGCAGCAGATTTAGATCAACATGATGTCCCCAAGCGCTTCGAAAGACAGGTTCTTCGAGAAGGTTATCAACCCCTACCTTGCAGAGGTGCTGCGACATCATCAAACCATTGAGATGCGTGAGGGGGTGCTGCACATCCGTGATGTGGAGGGTCCCGAGAAGACCGGAAGCGTGGAGACAAGGCTCGAAGCAATGGAGCAACAAGTTTTCAAGTGCCAAGGGATGGTGGAACGAGGACTCAATGCCAATCATATGATGATCGCGGAGTTTACCCAAAAGCACAAGCTGGACGCCAAGGATATCGGGGAGCACATCTTCAAGCTTTACGAGAAAATCGAGCATCTCCAAGCCCAGATCTATGACCTGCAAAACCAAAACTGTGAGTATGAATACAGATTTAAGAAAATGAGTTTGGCTGCAGATTTGAGGGTCCCGGAGACTCGTTCATCTTTTTACGATGGTGAGCCCATGCCTTGGAAGACGGAGGACAAGCCCCCAACCTCATCAACAACTCCCACATCACCACCTCCTAAGCAAGACAACTAAACACATGGGTATGGGCACTCCCCTTGGCTCGTGCCAAGCTTGGGGGAGGTGCCCCGGTATCGTATCACCATCACATCTTTTATTTTTATCGTTTTTTTCAGTTCGATCCTTTTGGTTATATCTTGATCTAGTAGAATAAAGTTTTCGTCTGATCTAGTTTTGAGTTTTTGCTTTATGTTCCTCCTATGTAAGCAAGTCCAAGAGTTATATAATAAAGAGTAGTTTTGGGTTGAGGGCTTTGCTTGCTTGATATGATCTTGATCTTGAGGATTAGGAAATAAAAAGAAATATAGAATAAAAACAAAGAGTATATATGTTAATCTTATGGGAAGTGATGACTTCACATATGAGAAGTATGTCGATTGAAAGCCGTTGTGGGTTGACAAACATAGCTATCGGTCATTGTGGCAATTAAAAGGAAGTAATAAAGAAAGAGAGGTTCACATATAAATATATTATCTTGGACATCTTTTATGATTGTGAGCACTCATTAAAATATTATATGTCAAGAAGTTGACGTTGGACAAGGAAGACAACATAATGGGTTATGTTTGCTTACTTCCGAATAGAAGTTATATGGTTATAGATCCCTCAACATGTGTCGCTTGCTTCCACCTCATATCAGCCAAAACTTCCGCACCAAGTAGAGATACTACTTGTGCATCCAAACACCTTTAACCCAGTCTTGACATAAGAGTCCACCATACCTACCTATGGATTGAGTAAGATCCTTCAAGTAAGTTGTCATCGGTGCAAGCAATAAAAATTGCTCTCTAAATATGTGTGATCTATTAATGTGAGGAAAATAAGCTTTATACGAACTTGTGATCGGGAAGAAATAAAAGCGACGTACTGCATAATAAAGTTTTCTATCACAAGGGGCAATATAAAGTGACGTTCTTTTGCATTAAGGGATTGTGCATCCAACTATAAAAGCGCATGACAACCTCTGCTTCCCTCTGCAAAGGGCCTATCTGTTACTTTTATTTTCTAGTACTTACCTTTATGCAAGAGTCGCGGTGATCTAAATCACTTCCTTTATTTCGCCTTTATCTCTTGGCAAGCGTCATGTGTTGGGGAATGATCTAGGCACATATATCCACTCGGAAGTAGGAGAGCATGAGTTATTTCTGTTGACATTACCCTTGAGTTAAATAGTTGGGAGGCAATACTATAAGCCCCTATCTTTCTTTGTGTCCGATTGAAACTTTGACCTCATAGGTACCTCGTGAGTGTTAGCAATTGTGAAAGACTAAGAGATGATTGAGTATGTGGATTTGCTTTACAAGCTCTTATATTGACTCTTTCCTACGTTATGATAAATTGGAATTGCTTCAATGACTGAGATCATAGTTTGTTGGTTCTCAATAGAGTTCTTGATTCATACTTTACCTTGTGAATGAATTGTTACTTCAGCATAAGAACCTATATATCAATATATGTTGCTGTTCTAAAGATGATCATGATGCCCTCATGTCCGTATTTTGTTTTATCGACACCTCTATCTCTAAACATGTGGACATATTTATCGATTTCGGCTTTCGCTTGAGGACAAGCGAGGTCTAAGCTTGGGGGAGTTGATACGTCCATTTTGCATCATGCTTTTATATTGATATTTATTGCATTATGGGCTGTCATTACACATTATGGTACAATACTTATGCCTTTTCTCTCTTATTTTACAAGGTTTACATGAAGAGGGAGAATGCCGACAGCTGGAATTCTGGACTGAAAAAGGAGCAAATCTGAGATACCTATCCTGCACAACTCCAAAAGTCCTGAAAATCTACGGGGAATTATTTGGAATATATAAAAAATATTGGGCGGAAGAAATACCAGAGGGGGCCCACCAGGCAGTCACAAGCTAGGGGGGCGCGCCCTACCCCCCTGGGCGCGCCCCTGTGGCTTGTGGCCCACCTGGCAGCCCTCCGGTGCCCATCTTCTGCTATATGGAGGATTTTGACCTGGAAAAAATCATAACAGAGCTTTCGGGGCGAAGCGCCGCCGTCTCGAGGCGGAACTTGGGCAGAACCAATCTAGGGCTCCGGCGGAGCTGTTCTGCCGGGGAAACTTCCCTCCCGGAGGGGGAAATCGAAGCCATCGTCATCACCAACGATCCTCTCATCGAGAGGGGGTCAATCTCCATCAACATCTTCACCAGCACCATCTCCTCTCAAACCCTAGTTCATCTCTTGTATCCGATCTTTGTCTCAAAACCTCAGATTGGTACCTGTGGGTTGCTAGTAGTGTTGATTACTCCTTGTAGTTGATGCTAGTTGGTTTACTTGGTGGAAGATCATATGTTCAAATCCTTAATGATAATTAATAATCCTCTGATTATGAACATTAATATGCTTTGTGAGTAGTTACGTTTGTTCCTGAGGACATGGGATAAGTCTTGTTATAAGTAATCATGTGAATTTGGTATTCGGTCGATATTTTGATGAGATGTATGTTGTCTCTCCTCTAGTGGTGTTATGTGAACGTCGACTACATGACACTTCACCATTGTTTGGGCCTAGAGGAAGGCATTGGGAAGTAATAAGTAGATGATGGGTTGCTAGAGTGACAGGAGCTTAAACCCTAGTTTATGCGTTGCTTCGTAAGGGGCTGATTTCGATCCACACGTTTCATGCTATGGTTAGATTTATCTTAATTCTTCTTTTGTAGTTGCGGATGCTTGCGAGAGGGGTTAATCATAAGTGGGAGGTTTGTCCAAGTAAGGGCAGCACCCAAGCACCGGTCCACCCACATATCAAATTATCAAAGTAACGAACGCGAATCATATGAGCATGATGAAAACTAGCTTGACAGTAATTCCCATGTGTCCTCGGGAGCGCTTTGCTTTATATAAGAGTTTGTCCAAGCTTGTCCCTTGCTACAAAAGGGATTGGGCCACCTTGCTGCACCTTTATTACAATTGTTACTTGCTACCCGTTACGAATTATCTTATCACAAAACTATCTGTTACCGATAATTTCAGTGCTTGCAGAGAATACCTTACTGAAAACCGCTTGTCATTTCCTTCTGCTCCTCGTTGGGTTCGACACTCTTACTTATCGAAAGGACTACGATAGATCCCCTATACTTGTGGGTCATCAGTCCCCTTCCTGACAGGGTCCTCTCAGTTCCAAGGACCCAGGGGAGTCGCCGTTGTTAGCCTTGAGTCACCCTCGCTGCCATGTTGTCCTGTACTTAAGACACAATATGTATCCCGTATTAGGCCATGCACTATCTTTGCTTTAATGTTTGCTGAACCGATATCTTTATGTAAACTCTTTCTACCCCCCTTGCTTTCCTTCTGGCAATCGTATAGTCGTTTTCTTTTGTGCGCTCTAGTTACCCGCCAACAACGTGTTGCCGTGGTTGCTTTGAGGAACGGGTCCTTAGCATTCTGCTGGCAAGGACACGCTGCCGGTGAGTTTTTCCTTGACGGTGTTTGATGCTGCCGCATGTTTGTTGAGCGGACTCGAAACAAAGCAAGGGCGCAAACAAATATGGTAAGGTTCCATTGCGCACAAGACTTGACATACGAAACCTTGGGTGATAGAGGAGGGGGATATACAAATGCGAGCCCTTAATGAAAGTTGATAATCATGCCAACTTAGCTTTTATCATGGCTCCCCTTCTGCCGTGGCACATATTTGTTCGCATGCATCGTCCCTTTCTCCATTCAAGGCTGCCCCTCCTCTTCGCGTTTCCCGGTGAACCCACACGCGTGCACCGGCCCTTGCCCTGGGATGAAAGGGAAACGAAGAGGGGCAAATGAAGAAACTTGGGAGGACCATTAGTCATGACTACAACCCTCGGCACAAGCCTGTCGGGTCAATGTAGACATTCATAACTAAGGAATAATGGGAGGAGTAAATATGAATGGCCGAGCCTTCTCTTCCTTTTCTTTGCGCCCAATGGTCCCGCAGCGACCAATGCGACGGAGGCGTTGGCGAACGGGACCTTGCCGTGGTCCGCTTGCCGGGAGTGCCAACCGATGGATCCGCTGTAGCGTCTGGCTCTGGATTTACTCCTGACGGAATAAATGCTGGACCGAGCCTTACGCGAGCTTATCGACATTGGCAGCACCGCCGCTACGCAGAGCTGACCATAGGCAGGGAAGGAGAGGAGAGAGGGGTATCGCCGAGTACCTCTTTCTTTTCTTTGCCTATCGGATCAAGCTGCATCCTAGGATTAGGCGGGCTTGCTCCTCTTCGGCGTTCCTCGCTCCAGCCTCGGCCGTGGGGGACACGACGGTGACGTCGCCTGCACCAGTCGTGTCGCCCACGATGCCCACCTCTTTCGCCGCCGCCGCAGTGCCAATGGCGCCCACGGCTGCGTGCGAGGGGGCCTTCGAAGTGGAGGGATGCGCCGCCGCGCCGGTCTTCTTCTTGGGAGCCATGGATGAAGAAGATGGCGATGAAGATCGACACGCCGCTCACGAACTCAGGTTCGCGCAAATGACGCCCCTTACCTGGCACGCCAAAGATGTCAGGGCAGGATGCACACGATCACCTATGGGGATACGAGCCCCTTTGTGGTTCGGCGGGGGAGAGGCCACGTTGCACAAAGAGCAAAGCTAGTGAGACGGTGCGGCGATGAGACACTGGTGCTTTACCCAGGTTTGGGCCGCTGAGAAGCGTAAAACCCTACTCCTGCTTTGGTGGATTGATCAGAGGAACACGAAGCACGCGCAACGCTCAAACCCGGCAAGGTCGCCTTCGGGGGAGCTGCTACGCGAGTACAAGTGTCCAAAGGTCCGAATCTTGAGCTAGGTTGCCTTGGGCCTCCTTTTATAGGTCAAGGGGCAACCACAGTGGCAAAACAGACTTTATCTAGCGATTAGATAGCTAACAGTGCTATCATACCTAACTCTGGCACTTAGGACAAAATGCCATAAATGCTAGACTAGGTGGCGTGCGGGGGTGCATCCCCGGCAAGCTCTTACCACCGCTTGACTACTTGTTTCTTAGTATCTTGACACGCCTCTGGACGGGTGTCAAATGGATGTAAGCTGCCTTCCGGTGTGTCTCCACATTCTTAGCGAGAGCCACTTAGCCACCTGAGGGCTCGACACCGCATTGACAACTGACTGGTGTTGCGATGCGGTGGAGCGGTGGCCGATCGGATCGCGGCTGCCGGGGGATGGCGGCCGGGTCTTCTTGAATGTGTGCGCTGATACGTCTCCATCGTATCTACTTTTCCTCACACTTTTGCCCTTGTTTTGGACTCTAATTTGCAAGATTTGAATGAAACTAACCCGGACTAACGCTGTTTTCAGCAGAACTACCATGGTGTTGTTTTTGTGCAGAAATAAAAGTTCTCGAAATTGGACGAAACTTTTTGGAGATTTATTTTAGAATAAATAAAAAATACTGGAGCCAAGAACCACTAGAGGGCCCCCCCTGGCTGGGCAAGATACACCAGGGCGCGCCAGCCCCCCCAGGCGCGCCCTGGTGGGTTGTGCCCACCTCGGGGCCCCACTGACCCTAATTCCGACACTATAAATTCCTCTTTTCGGAGAAAAAATTAGAGAGAAAGTTTCATCACGTTTTACGATACGGAGCCACCGCCACCTCCTGTTCTTCATCGGGAGGCCAGATCTGGAGCCCGTTTGGGGCTCAGGAGAAGGGAATCTTCGGTCTTCGTCATCATCAACCCTTCTCCATCGCCAATTCCATGATGCTCCCCACCGGGAGTGAGTAATTCCTTCGTAGGCTTGCTAGTCGGTTAGGAGTTGGATGAGATTCATCATGTAATCGAGTTAGTTTTGTTAGGGCTTGATCCCTAGTATCCACTATGTTCTGAGATTGATGATGCTATGACTTTGCCAGGCTTAATGCTTGTCACTAGGGCCCGAGTGCCATGATTTCAGATCTGAACCGTTTATGTTATCACCATTATATCTATGTTCTTGATCTGATCTTGCCTAGTCATGTGCACCTATTACGTGTTATGATCCGTCAACACCATAGTGACAATATTTGGGATACTTCACGGTGATGACTGTAGTTTGAGGATTTCATGTATTCACTATGTGTTAATGCTTTGTTCCAATTCTCTATTAAAAGGAGGCCTTAATATCCCTTAGTTTCCTTATGGACCCCGCTGCCACAGGAGGCTAGGACAAAAGATGTCATGCAAGTTCTTTTCCATAAGCACGTATGACTATTTATGAAATACATGCCTACATTACATTTATGAACTGGAGCTAGTTCTGTGTCGCCCTAGGTTATGACTGTTATATGATGAATATCATCCAACGAGTTCACCGATCCAGTGCCTACGAGTTTTCCACTTATTGTTCTTTCTAAGTTACTACTGCTGCTGCTACTGTTCCAACTGTTACAAAACTATTGCTATCACTGCTACCGTTACTGTTACTGCTTCTATAAAACTACCATATTACTGTGCTACTGATCACTCTGCTGCAGATATTTAATCTCCAGGTGTGGTTGAATTGACAACTCAGCTGCTAATACTCTCAAATATTCTTTGGCTCCCCTTGTGTCGAATCTATAAATTTGGGTTGAATACTCTACCCTCAAAAACTGTTGCGATCCCCTATACTTGTGGGTTATCAAGACCTTTTTCTGGCACCGTTGCCGGGAGCATAGCTATATTTGTTGAGTCACTTGGGATTTATATCAATTGATCACTATGAAGAATCTGAAGGATCCAAAGACTAAGATTTTCCCTCTAAGACGAGGGGAGGTAAGGAACTGCCATCTAGCTCTGCACTTGATTCACCTTCTGTTATGAGTAAGCTTGCAACACCACCACATGCTAGTAATCCTGATATGTTGCATGTTATTGATGATGCTACCTCTGCTATGAATGATGTTTATGATGATGCTAGTACCATGCTTGATGATAATGTGCCACTAGGAGAATTTCTTGATGAACAAATTGCTAGAGCTAAAGAGAAGGAAACTACTGAAACTGATGAGATTGCTGAAACTGATGAAGCCTATGAAACTGATGAAGCCTATGAAACCGATGATGACTATGAAACACATATTAATCCTAGTTCTCCTAGATTTGAAATGCCTAAGATACCTGAAGGTTATGTTATGGATGAGGAGGTAACTAGAGAAATTCTTTCTTGCAAGGATAGAAACGATCTTAAGAAATTGCTACGCAAGTATAAGGAAAAAACTTTGAATGCTAGAATGAAATGTGATCCTAAGTTTGCTACTTCACCTATCTTTGTTACCGATAAGGATTATGAATTCTCTGTTGACCCAGAGTTAATTACTTTGGTTGAATCTGATCCTTTCCATGGCTATGAAACTGAAACTGTAGTGGCACACCTTACTAAGCTGAATGATATAGCCACCCTCTTTGCTCATGATGAGAATATTCGCTACTATTATATTCTCAAGTTATTTCCGTTATCATTAAAGGGTGATGCTAAGACATGGTACAATACTCCTACTCCTGGTTGTGTGCGTAGTCCCCAAGATATGATTTACTACTTGTCTGAAAAATATTTTCCTGCTTATAAGAAACAGGCTACCTTACAGGGAATATTTAACTTTGTGCAAATTGAAGAAGAGAGTCTCCCACAAGCTTGGGGGAGGCTTCTCCAATTGCTTAATTCTTTGCCTGATCACCCTCTCAAGAAAAATGAAATACTTGATATCTTCTATAATGGACTAACCGATGCTTCTAGTGACTTCCTAGATAGTTGTGCTGGTTGTGTTTTCAGGGAACAAACTGTTGAACAAGCCGAGGAATTATTGAATAACATATTGAAGAATTATGATGATTGGACTCTACCTGAACCACCACTTAAACCCACTCCGAAGAAGAGGGGTATCTTATTTCTCAGTCCTGAAGATATGCAAGAGGCAAAGAAATCTATGAAAGAAAAAGGTATTAAAGCTGAGGATGTTAAGAATTTACCACCTATTGAAGAAATACATGGCCTTGACACATCACCATCTCCACAGGTGGTAGAGGTAAATTCTTTATTAAAGTTTGATGAAGGTGATATCCCTTACAATAAACATCCTAGTCAGTGTTTATATGAGTTTGACAACTATATTATGAAGCAAGATCATTTCAATGCACATGTCCTGAAACAATTGAAATATAATTCTGATATGATTGCTTGCTTGAGTTACTTGCTATTTAGAATCATTAATGATGTTAGAGGTGTAGGAAAGCATGCCTCTATGGTTCAAACTCAGTTAGAACAAGTTGCTAAGTCTCAAAAAGAGTTGCTTGATGAAATGAATGATAATATGAATGATTTTGCTACTAGAGTAGTAACTAGAGGAGGTAGAATGACCCAAGAACCACTTTATCCCGAGGGTCATCTTAAAAGAATTGAACAAGACTCTTAGAGAATTAATATTGATGCACCTAGTCCTTCTAAAAGAAAAAGAAAAAGAAAAATGATAGGACTCTGCATACCTCTGGTGAACCTGAGATACGAAAACCTTTTGATAATAATGATGTCTCTATTTCCGATGCGGAAACTCAGTCTGGTAATGAACATTCACCTAGTGATAATGAAAATGATAATGATGATGTTCATGAAGATGCTCAACCCAATAATGATAAAGAACCAGATAATGATGTTGAAATAGAGCCTGGTCCTGATCTTGATAACCCACAATCTAAAAATAAACGTTATGATAAAAGAGACTTTGTGGCTACGAAACATGGTAAAGAAAGAGAGCCATGGGTTCAGAAACCCATGCCATTTCGACCTAAGCCATCTAAGAAAAAGGACGATGAAGAATTTGAGCGCTTTGCTGAAATGATTAGGCCAGTCTTTTTGCGTACCCGCTTAACTGCTATTTTAAAGATGGCCCCTTATGCAAAGTACAGGAAAGACATCATCACTAATAAAACAAAGATACCTGAAGCTAAAATCTCCACCATGCTTGCTAATTATTCTTTTAAGGATGGAGTACCTAAAAAACTTGGAGATCCGGGAATACCAACTATACCTTGCTCCATTAAAAGAAACTATGTCAAAACTGCTTTGTGTGACTTGGGAGCCGGTGTTAGTGTTATGCCTTTCTCCTTATATAAGAGACTTGTTTTGAATAATCTCACACCTACTGAAATATCATTGCAAATGGCTGACAAATCAACTGCCATACCTATCGGTATTTGTGAGGACGTGCCCGTTGTTGTTGCAAATGTTACTATCTTAACGGACTTTGTTATTCTTGAGATGCCCGAGGACGACAACATGTCGATTATCCTTGCTAGACCCTTTTTGAATACTGTAGGGGCTGTTATTGATTGCAATAAAAGCAAAGTCACTTTTCATATCAATGGTAATGAGCATACGGTGCACTTACTGAAGAAGCAATTCCAAGTGAATGGTATAAATGTTATTGAAGAATCTCTGACCATCACTATTGGAAGTTTTCAATTACCTCTACCTACTGCCAAAAAGAAATATGATATACTTATTGTTGGGGATATGCACATCCCCATTGAGGTAGCTTAGTGTTTTACGAAAGTTCTTCGGTTTCATGCTAATGGGAAGTGGTTGTTAATAAGACTTGATCAACCTTATTAATGGATCATTTTTTAGAGGTATGAAGTCGATGAATCTAGTAGGCACAATCTTCTGCTCCCACCTTTTATTTTCTATTTTAGTTAGTGAAATAAAATAAAATGCCATTTTTATCCTGTTTTCTGTTTTCTCCGTGCAATAAAAAATGACCCAAAAATAAAAGTCCTCGGAATGATCTGAAAATTTAATACGATTTTTTCCGAATATTTCTGAATTTTTTGTGCAAATAATACCAGAGGGGGTGCACCTGGTGCCCACAAGACACCTGGGCGCGCCAGCACCCCCAAGCGCGCCCTGGTGGGTTGTGGCCCCCACGTGCCCCCTCACTTATTCCCTTAGCCCACATCATCCCCTACCTCCAGAAAAAAGATCACCACAGCCACTATTCCCGTGTTCTTGGTCTCAAACCTGCGGATTTCGATCTCTTAGCTCGAAGCTCCATTTCTGAAACTGTTTGGAGGGATTGCTACTTGGTATGTGACTCCTCCATTGCTCCAATTAGTTTTTGATTTAGTGGGTTATTTTTAGAGTAATTAGCTACTCTTGGTGCTGTTGTAGATGAGCTTGCATGTTGAATTCTTAGAGCTCTAAGTAGTTTGAATGCTTAATATGGCCTCTATGCATGCTTAGGAGCGGTTGCTATCAATTTCACGAAGTTTTGTTGACAAAATTTTTATAGGCTAAAATTTTCAGAATTTTTATTATAGGAATAAGGTGGATTTCTTTAGGAAGTTTTCCTCCAAGAAAAGTGCCAAAGGAGTCATCGAGGAATCGTTGGATAATGACATTCACACTCCACACAAGGTGGAGGTGCGACCGTGCGAATGGCCGCATGATGCCTTCATGGAGGAGGCCGGGTTCCATCAAGAGTTCGCTCAATTTGTTGCAAACGCTGGGTTGACGGAGTTCCTCGCAGCTAAGTGTGACCAATATCACATCCTTACAAATTCCTTTGTGCAAAGTTTTCATTTCCTGAGAAAGAATAATCCCCCTGAGGTGCAGTTTAACCTTTATGCTGAAACTCACAAAATGCCGCTAACTGACTTTTGTGACATATGCTTGATCCCCTCTGATGGGGAATTGAGAGAACCTAGACCAGCGGAGTTTGAGGACTTTCTCCTCACTTTAACAGTGGGTGAGGATAGAGGCATGTCGAATGCTATTGCTACCAGTCTACAGTTCCCTTCAGTGCATTACTTTGCTTTGTTCATCGCGAAGTGTTTAACCGCTAGGGAGAAGGTTGGTGCACTCAGTGCCCCCGACTTCGCTATTTTACGCCGTGCACTGTATGATGATCACACCTTTAGTATGGGGGATATTATTGCACGGCTCTTACACCTTAACATGACTAAGGGAAAGATACATGGTGGAATTTACGCTACTCGTTTAGCGAGACACTTTAATGTTCAGATTTGCCCACATGATTATCTCTTGTCCCAAGTTTATCTAGATCACAAGTCGTTGCAAGATCACTAATTTCTTGATGTAACTGATTATCTCCGTGACATTCGTTACAACCTAGTATTCAGCGTAGAAACCCGTGATATTATTTCGTTGCCTGCACCTGCTCTGTTTGATTCTATTGCCAGGAACGGATACAGGATTATGCCAGATGACATTACAGCCTACCGTAACAACCTAGCAACTGCTGAGGAGGAGCCCCAGGGGTGGGACGCTGAGGTGTCGCCTCCACCTCACTTTGACTTGGGACCAGATGGTTTCTACGCATGGTGATTACCAAGCTAGGCCAAAAGCCTAAGCTTAGGGGAGTACGTATTTCCACCGACATTACATTCATGTTCGCACATTTCATTCCAGTTGTCGGTGTTCATACTTTTTCATTGTAATATCCATGATAAATTTGTTTTCCCGCTTTCTTCTTGTGTGTTTGAAAAACTTTAAGAAAATCCAAAAATATTTCCTACTTCTTTTCGGTTTTTCTTCCTAGCCTAGTTTAATTGTAGTATCAAAAGAAAACCCAAAAAGATTTCTCGTTTCTTCTTTTACTTGTTGGGAGCTTTCCCGTGTAAATAGTTTTTCTCGTTTTTGTTTTCCCTCTTTAATTTACTTTCTTCAAGAAAAACCAAAAACCCCAAAAACATTTCAGTGTGTTTCTCTGAAATTCTTTTCTTTTTGTTTGAGTCGTACCAAGGAGAAGACCGCGATGAAAACGTTGAGTGGCTCTCATATGCATCATTGTCAATCTAACAAAGAGCCCATTTTACCTTGTCTTCTCCTCTTGAATAAAATGTTGCAGATTCCAGCTTAGTCCACAACACTCTTGCACTATTATTATTTTCATATCATTCGGTCGTGCAAGTGAAAGGCAATAATGACGATATTTGATGAAGTGACTATGGCAGAGAAAAGCGGGTATGAACTCAACTTATTTTTGTTTTTGTAAATATGTTTAACCTAGTATCCTTGATTCCGCATATTATGATCAAACATGTTTGCAATGACCATTAGAGATTATAGTTGTTCATGCCATGCCTAAGTAGCTAGGAGTGGATAATAATTTATCTTGGACGTCAACATGCATTAAAATGGTTGTGATGCGGTATGATGATATGGTATCCTCCTCTGAATGTTTCAAGTGGCTTGACTTGGCACATGTTCACGCATGTAGTTGAAGCAAAACCAACATAGCCTTCATGATATTTATGTTCATGGTGTCCATATCCTACTCATGCTAGTAGTCAATGTTTATTATATGTAATGCATGTTCATGACCGTTTTTGCTCTCTAGCTGGCCACTTCTCAATCTATTTGCTAACCTTCGCCTGTACTAAGCAGGAATACTGCTTGTGCATCGAAATCCTTAAACCAAGTTATTCCAGATGAGTCCACTATATCTACCTATATGCGGTATTACCTTGTTGTTCCAAAGTAAATTTGCATGTGCCATCTCTAAAAATTCAAATGAACATCTGTTTTGTGTGCCTGGACCGCTCATGGAGCGACAGGGGGCGGTTAATATCTTCCATGCTAAGCGGGTTATTCTGATGACGAGTGTTTATTCACTCGTCCTTAGACGAGAGGGGCGGTAATAGGGATTCCCAGTCCCAAAATCAAAAATCAAAAATAATCAAACAAAACTCCCCCAGGAATGTTGTTGGTTTGGACGGTACCCGTGGATGCGGCTAGCCTTGGAGTGTGATTTTTGGTTGAGGCGAAGTAATCCTTTACTTTTACCGCTTGGGAACTGCCGCTAATTTGTTTAGCATGGAAGATATTGATAACTCTTGGTCGTAACGTTGACAGGAAGGGTGTACCTCCCAAAATTATATCTATCTCTGTTTTAAGCTTTGAGCTCTGGCACCTCTGCAAATCCATGCTTCCCTATGCGAAGGGACTATCTATTTACTTTTATGTTGAGTCATCACCTTCTCAAATAAGCGCCAGACCTGAGAGCACTATTGTCATCCTCATGCATTGTGTATAGTTGATGTTGGGTGCAGCATGACTGGATCTTTTCTACCATGAATTACAATGTTTAGTCGCTGCTTGAACTTTGGAGGTGCTCTGCATTTATGTTTTGCGGTCTCAGAAAGGGCTAGCGATATACCACTATTGTCATATTGTATCATGATTGTTTTGACAAAGTGTTGGCACTTGAGATATCTTATTATTGCTCGCTAGTTGCTTATGTTATTGTTATGAGTTAATATAATTTCTAAGAGTTATTGTTGTTATGGTTAGTCATAATCTTTGCTGAAACCCTGGGTGCTACTTAGGCATGATCTTTGTCAACTGAATTGCTTGAGGACAAGCAATGGGTTAAGCTTGGGGGAGTTGGTACGTCTCCGTCGTATCTACTTTTCCTCACACTTTTGCCCTTGTTTTGGACTCTAATTTGCATGATTTGAATGAAACTAACCCGGACTGACGCTGTTTTTAGCAGAACTACCATGGTATTGTTTTTGTGCAGAAATATTAGTTCTCGGAATTGGACGAAACTTTTTGGAGATTTATTTTAGAATAAATAAAAAATATTGGAGTCAAGTACCACCGGAGGGGGCCCCCTGGCTGGGCAAGATACACCAGGGCGCGCCCTGGTGGGTTGTGCCCACCTCGGGGTCTCACTGACCCTAATTCCGGCACTATAAATTCCTATTTTCGGAGAAAAAATCAGAGAGAAAGTTTCATCGCATTTTACGATACGGAGCCGCCCCCACCTCGTGTTCTTCATTGGGAGGCCAAATCTGGAGCCCGTTTGGGGCTCCGGAGAAGGGAATCTCTGGTCTTCCTCATCGCCAATTCCATGATACTCCCCACTGGGAGTGAGTAATTCCTTCGTAGGCTTGCTGGTCGGTGAGGAGTTGGATGAGATTCATCATGTAATCGAGTTAGTTTTGTTAGGGCTTGATCCCTAGTATCCACTATGTTCTGAGATTGATGTTGCTATGACTTTGCCATGCTTAATGCTTGTCACTAGGGCCCGAGTGCCATGATTTCAGATCTGAACCGTTTATGTTATCACCATTATATCTATGTTCTTGATCCGATCTTGCCTAGTCATATCCACCTATTACGTGTTATGATCCGTCAACCCCATAGTGACAATATTTGGGATACTTCATGGTGATGACCATAGTTTGAGGAGTTCATGTATTCACTATGTGTTAATGCTTTGTTCCGGTTCTCTATTAAAAGGAGGCCTTGATAACCCTTAGTTTCCTTATGGAACCCACTGCCACGGGAGGGTAGGACAAAAGATGTCATGCAAGTTCTTTTCCATAAGCACGTATGACTATTTACGGAATACATGCCTACATAACATTTATGAACTGGAGCTAGTTCTGTGTCGCCCTAGGTTATGACTGTTATGTGATGAATATCATCCAATGAGTTCACCGATCCAGTGCCTACGAGTTTTCCACTTATTGTTCTTGCTAAGTTACTACTGCTGCTGCTACTGTTCCAACTGTTACAAAACTATTGCTATCACTGCTACCGTTGCTGTTACTGTTACTGCTTCTATAAAACTACCATATTATTGTGCTACTGATCACTCTACCTGCAGATATTTAATCTCCAGGTGTGGTTGAATTGACAACTCAGCTGCTAATACTCTCAAATATTCTTTGGCTCCCCTTGTGTCGAATCTATAAATTTTGGTTGAATACCCTACCCTTGAAAACTGTTGCGACCCCCTATACTTGTGGGCTATCATGCACGCCTCGGTCCCCGACAGGCACCGGGGACGTGGCTGGCGTGGCTCGGGCCTGTACTGGGCCGTTGCATCGACCTTGCCGGCGTTGCTAGCCTACGAAGGCTGCTTCTGTCGGGGTCTTGGTCTTGGATGTTGGCTTCATCTTCTTGATGCGCTCCTTGATCTCACGTAGAGCGGCTTTTCTGGCTTTGGATTGGTGTTGACGTGGTGGCAGCTTTCCCGGCAGGCTTAGGCCATCGAGTCGGAGGCTTATCGTTCATGCACATGTCAGGGGGAAATAAACACCCCTGTTTGTATACCCCGACACTATTATCTACAATTATCTACACAACTCACTTGCTTGCAAATAACGAGATCAAGGGGATTGACAACCCTCTTGTCGGCGTTGGGTGCAAGTTGCTTGTTCTTTTGTGTGCAGCTACTGAAGATGGTTGAGGATTGGTATTCCTATTGGTTCGATAAACCTTGGTTTCATAACTGAGGGAAATACTTACCCACTTTGTTCTGCGATTACCCGTTCCTCTTCACGAAAAACCCAACGCAGATCACGAGTATCAGTGGTGCATGGTGAAAGGGTCATCGGCCTTGAAAGCCCACATTTGGGAGGCCCGATGTTGGCAGGGTTGGAGCCGATGTCGGAGCATGACCTGAATCACGTTGGTCAAGGCGATGTTCTGCTCTATTATCTGGGAGATCCCCTTTTGCAGCAACTTCACCTCTGCTGCCTGCCCCAAGTCGAGCGTCTTCCTGACCCACAACACTGTTCGCACATGAACACGTCATTGTGTACCTTCAACGCCGAGGGTGATGCACCGCAGCTCACGTTGAAGGAGACCCGTCCGGAAGCGCGATATGCAAGCAATCCGGCGGGTGCTTTTGAGGACCCGAAACCCCACACGCCCGGGAGGGACCCCGTCAGGGCGCGCGGTGGCTATGGGCTGCCGTAGGTCGACCTGATCGCCCCTAGGGCCTCGTGGATCGCTGCCCTCCAAGAGAAGAACGAACGAAGAATGAGGAAGAAGATACGAGGGTAGGAGATAAAAGTAGATGAACACGAAAGTGTAATTGATAGATTGGTTCGATTGTGTGTTGTTTCAATCGGCCGTCACCTCCACTATATATAAGAGGCGGCTGGACTTCCCGTACAAGCAAAGGATTCACCTAGGCTTTCCTTACAAGATAAATACATCAATTCACGTCCTAGAGTCCTAGCTCTAGTCTAACTCGGATTCAGCCCGAATCTGGCCCAAACTTCCGTCTTGCTTCCTGCGCGGGCCGCAGAATCTGCGTATGACCTCCGATTGAGACGATATTTATATCAAAATCAATCGTTTCGATGAGACGAACTCTTCTTCTGTTGATCACTTTTCCAAATAAAGCCATCTTGAATACTCCACGAGGCCATCTTTAACTTCCAGTCGGATTCAGTCCTGCAGCTGACTAGGTTGTCCGAGTTTTGTAAAAATTATGCAGGCCATAGATTACCTCAAATGATGATGACTCCAAAAGCAAAATTGACCATCTCGACGAGGCAAAACTTTTTCGTGTTGTAAGTTTTTCCATTCGAGGCCTTCTTGAGGGCCGAATAGCTTATGCAACCCATCATACATCATCCCGACGAGTGTCTGATCCCTCGCGTCAGTTTACAGGCTATGCCGACGGCCTTACCATCGGCATAGAAAAAGCCGTCGGCGTTAACAGTTATTCCGGTAGCGAATGGCTCTAACTTTTGCATACGAACTCGGATTGAGATGATTTTGATATCAAAATCGATCGTTTCGACGAGACGAAGACAATCCGTGTAGAAACTTTTCTCATATGAGGCCGTCTTGGGGACGTAATCAGTCGAATAGTGTTCTGCATACAAAATCTCAGTACTTCGAACACAACTTCGGCCTTAGAGACGAGATCGGATGGCTATGGCCCAAATATCAAAGTTTCTCCTTTCGATGATACGGAACTTTATCACTTTGAGCACTTTTCCATTTGAGGCCTTCTTAATTACGTTTTTAACCATGCCAAAATCTGGTGTCAACACATGCCCCCCTGTTTTTCGGCAAAACTTGTGTGCCGAAAAATAACTTGCACAATGCTTTGTCTAAGGACGATGTCAACACTCCATCGGCCATTTGCATGTACTTAGGATGTTATGTATATATCGGCCATTGCTTGTTTGAACCTCTTGATGCAAACTTGGGTGAAAACTTCTCAACTTCTATAACAATCCGGTGACAAGGTTTCATGGATATGTATCTCAAAACCATCCTCCGAACCATATTGTTCACTCTTTCCTTAGGATTTTGCAGATAATCAAGAATGAACTTCCTCCAATCCTTGCTTCGCCTTGTCTTGTTCTCCAATCGAACTAAGGACGATGTTAGAATACTACACCGGCCATTGCTTTGACATATTCTTAGGGCGATAGGTAAATATCGGCCATTACAATAATGTCTATGTAAATTTCATGCACCAAAGAACATATAGCCGAAAAAACAAATGAAATGAAAAATCAAGTATTTCGGCCCTTTGGATCAGCAATAAACTTGTAGCTAATCAAATGTATAGTGATTTGGTAATACCCTTTCATGATATAAGAAATTATATTGCATCCATGGATTTAAATAATCCCATGGAGGGTAACCAAGCATACCTGATGAAGAATTATGTGGCATAGACATCAATGGCATAGTTGAAGAATATGGATATTGTTTGAACCGAAGATTTTGCGCAATCCTTCGGCTTGGTTGCTTCGAGCTTTCACTCTTCTCCTTCTTCACCCTTGCTTCACTTTTTGCAATGGAAGCTTTCACATCATTCCTGTTTTGAATACTTTCTTTAGGAACCCATGCCATGTTCCTGTTTTCAAGTTCTTGTGCACTAAGCTTTTGCAATTTCTTCTTTTGCCAATATGATAAATTGAGTGGGCATCTCAGCTGTGATTCCGTTTCAACCAATGGCAACTCTTTTTTGACCTTGTGCACTCTCAAATTTTTCTTTTCAGATTCGACACTTGATTTACTTGCCTCATCGCCTTTATTAGCCAATGTCAACATTTTAATTGGCTCTTTTTTACTTGAGATCAAATCTGAAATAGCACTCTTACGGCCATCTCTTTTAACGTGGTAAACTTGCTTGACCACCTCTATCTTCCTCCTTGTGCTCTGGACCGATTCCTTATAATTGAAACGGTCTTTGACATATGATTGTTCATCAAATGTTGATCCTTTTGAAGCTGCATAATGTTGGTGTGATGGTTTAACATAAGATGGATAACATGCCCTTGTATCATACCTGTCCCATGATAGATATGGATCGACATGAGCATAGGGGGGTATCCATGGCATTGGCATTGGCGGCCCAAAATATGGATATGAATATGATGCATTGAAATTTGCCCTTTGCCAATACCGGTCTGCAGAATTGCGCCTAGGGGGTGATCTTGATGCTTTTGAATTACTTGGCTGACACGCACTCTTTTCCTCACTTATCTTTTGATATTTTTCCAACAGCTGCGCGAAAGTGACTTTCGGCTTTTTACCTTTGTGCTTGCCTCGGCCTTTGCTTTCTTTGGTTATGCTCGCATTGACCTTTGGATTTTCTTGTTTCCCCCAGTACTTGGCATCTTCATTGTATCTTCAATGGAATTCTTGCCCTCAAGAATATTTTCATTTTGTTGTTGAACAACTTGTTTACTTGAAAGCTTGATCACATCATCTGCAGTTTTTACCTTCTCGTGTTTAAATGTATCGGCCTGAATCAGCCGATGCAAAAATCGCTTGCCATTGGGACCAATTGGAATAGACTGATCATCCCTTGGTGTTTCAACAAATTTTAATCGTCCTTTATCAATGGCCGATTTAACTATTTGACGAAACATGTTGCAATCCTCAAAATTATGCTTGGACGAATCATGCAACTTACAATACATCCGTCCTTGGATTGATGGCTTGACATGGTGATCAAGAATTCTAATATAATTATTTCTCAACAACAAATCAAAGATTTGATCACACATGTTTGAATTGAAGGTATACCTTTATCTTCTAGCCGATCTTGCTGTGAGAATGGCTTTGGAAGTAAGAAAATGAATGGTTCAGATTTTGCATCACCCCGTTCGGCTATGCATTGTGTTTTACACTCTATCTCCGATGTCTTTGGATAAGAAACTATACTGGCATCGGTTTTCTCAAAGATTTTAACCTTGACTTTAAATTTCTCAAATGAAAATAGTTAGAACATACATGTCTCAATTGAGACCAAGTGTAAGCCAAGTAAGAAATAAGCAAAGCTACCCAATCAGATATGAGATTCAGATAAAGCAATGGGGAAAGCTTTGGCTGCAATAATTTTTCGCTATCGGTCTTTCTGAATGGTGCAATATGTTGACCGATATGCCTTGTGACAATCTGATTGCTAACAAATAAATTACCCTTCTTCATTGGTCTCTCAATATTTCTTATGAAGATTTTTCTAATATATGCATCAACAACTAAGTCATGACCAAATCTGAAAACAGGTAATTTACTTGCTAGACATACCTCTTCAAATATGTTGGGAGAGCATGATGGTGGTGTGACTTGAAGAATATCTTGCTCCGCCTTCAGAAAGCTCCCCAATGCCTTGTCATCATGTTTTTCCTGATTTCGTGCATCATTAGTTTGAAGATCTTTTTCCACTGAACTTTGTTCGGCTACTTGTTCTTGTTCTTGAAGCTCGTCAATTTCTGTGGCACGAAACTCATAGGGGAGGAAGTAGGTTCCATTAACTTCAGAAAAATCAAGTATGGCTGTTTTGCTATACTTTCCATGCCCTTTATCAACAATGCTCGCCTCTTTGGATTTGATGGATTCAGAATATATACTACTTGATTCGGATTTTTCAACCGAAGCACTTTGATGTTCGGAATCATCCTTCTTTTCATTGGTAATACCAATTGGCAATGCTTCTTTTATCTGAGCCAATTCTTTTTCTATTTGTTTCTGGCAGCGAGTGGCAAAATTGGTTTTAATCTTTTTCTCAATTTCAGCCCACTCCGGATATGATTGCCCCCCAATGCTATTATACTCTTTCGGCAATGACACATTCGTGTTACCGAAAATTTGCAATTGTGTAGGGGGTGTATAATATGATGTAGTATTAGGTGAAGGCATGCGCATTGTTGCAGAACCATAGTTTTGCTCACCAATTCTATCAATTGGCAAAGATTCATCTTCCTGCAAAACTCTAGCTTGTATTGCATTATAATCATGAACTAGCCCCTTATCATGTTCTTCAAGGCAAAGAGCACTAATCTTGTTATTTCGGGCTATATCCCTTTTTAATGTAGCGACATCCCATTCTGTAAGGGATTGCTCCACAACACTTTTGGATTCTTTCGGCAATGGGTGGTTTCCGAAATTCTGCAATTGCGTAGAAGATGCATTATATGCTACAACATTAGGTGATGGCGTATGCACCCTTGCAGAATTTTCACATATTCGGCTATGCCCATGAAGGTGCGGAGCCGAATTATGAACATCCACAGTTGTGTATGGTGCCAAAAAATTACTAACACGAGGTATGGCATATGATGGTTGAGAGTAATTGTCCGAATAGCTAGTAGCATGGCCAATTCTCCCATCCATCGGCATGTTTGGATCAACATATTGCAAATTAGTTGCCGATGAATAAAAAGGTGAAACACTTTGTTGCGTGCTATTGGAAGTTTTTACATGGCGTGTTTCAACTTGATTAACCAAATTCATCATGTTGTTCATTGGCATATGGATTTGTGGGGTTGCCGATGCATGAGAGCTTTGTAGATAGCAAACCCTGGATGACGATCTCTTCGTAGCAAGAACAGGCTAGAGAACGCTCAAAGCTTTGTCCCCAGCAGAGTCGCCAAAAAGTGTGTTCGCACACGAACACGTCACCGTGTACCTTCAATTCCGAGGGTGATGCACCGCAGCTCATGTCGAAGGAGACCTGTCCGGAAGCGCGATACGCAAGCAATCCGGCGGGTGCTTTTGAGGACCCGAAACCCCACACGCCCGAGAGGGACCCCGTCAGGGCGCGCGGCGGCTATGGGCTGCCCTAGGTCGACCTGACCGCCCCTAGGGCCTCGTGGATCGCTGCTCTCCAAGAGAAGAACGAATGAAGAACGAGGAAGAAGATACGAGGGTAGGAGATAAAAGTAGATGAACACGAAAGTGTAATTGATAGATTGGTTCGATTGTGTGTTGTTTCAATCGGCCGTCACCTCCACTATATATAAGAGGCGGCTGGACTTCCCGTACAAGCAAATGATTCACCTAGGCTTTCCTTACAAGAGAAATACATCAATTCACGTCCTAGAGTCCTAGCTCTAGTCTAACTCGGATTCAGCCCGAATCTGGCCCAAACTTCCGTCTTGCTTCCTGCACGGGCCGCAGAATCTGCGTATGTCCTCCGATTGAGACGATATTTATATCAAAATCAATCGTTTCGATGAGACGAACACTTCTTCTGTTGATCACTTTTCCAAATAAAGCCATCTTGAATACTCCACGAGGCCATCTTTAACTTCCAGTCGGATTCTGTCCTGCAGCTGACTAGGTTGTCCGAGTTTTGTAAAAATTATGCAGGCCATAGATTACCTCAAATGATGATGACTCCAAAAGCAAAATTGACCATCTCGACGAGGCCAAACTTTTTCTTGTTGTAAGTTTTTCCATTCGAGGCCTTCTTGAGGGCCGAATAGCTTACGCAACCCATCATACATCATCCCGACGAGTGTTTGATCCCTCGCGTCAGTTTACAGGCTATGCCGACGGCCTTACCATCGGCGTAGAAAAAGCCGTCGGCGTTAACAGTTATTCCGGTAGCGAATGGCTCTAACTTTTGCATACGAACTCGGATTGAGATGATTTTGATATCAAAATCGATCGTTTCAACGAGACGAAGACAATCCGTGTAGAAACTTTTCTCATATGAGGCCGTCCTGGGGACGTAATCAGCCGAATAGTGTTCTGCATACAAAATCTCAGTACTTCGAACACAACTTCGGCCTTAGAGACGAGATCGGATGGCCCTGGCCCAAATATCAAAGTTTCTCCTTTCGACGATACGGAACTTTCTCACTTTGAGCACTTTTCCATTTGAGGCCTTCTTAATTACGTTTTTGACCATGCCAAAATCTGGTGTCAACAGACACCAACCTCTTGGCAGGTCCGGATCTGAATTGGGGGGGGGGGGGAGCCACCCACTCTGCTTCACGTGGCTCGGTGATATAAAACAACTCCTTCTGCCATACCTTCATGGTGTCGATGAACGTGCCGTCCGGCCACTCAACGTGGGGGGAGTTTGCTAATCACCGTCCCCCTATAGTCCGCGTGTTGACTGTTGACTATCTTCAACTTGACATTGAAGATTTTAAGCCATAAGCTGAAGTGTGGCTGGACCTGCAGGAAGGCCTCGCATACGAGGATGAAGGCCGAGATGTGCAAGAAGGAATTTGGGGGGAGATCATGGAAATCTAACCCGTAGAAGAACATCAGCCCCCTGACGAAGGGATGGAGCAGGAAGCCGAGCCCTCGCAGGAAATGGGGGACGAATACCACCCTCCCACCCGGCCGTGGCGTTGGGATAACCTGGCCCTCCTCGGGAGCATGGTGGACGATGTTGGCTGAGAAGTACTCGACATGCTTCAGCTCAATGATGTCGTCGTTGGTGACGCAGGAAGCCTCCCACTTGCCCCTGGAGCCTGAGCCGGCCATGGCCGAGCTAAGGGTGTGGCTGGGGAGAACAGGGAAGAGTGGATCTGAGTGCTGGAGCTGTGAAGATTGGGGAGGCAATGGCTATGGATGACCTGTGAAGCGTGTGGAGGCTTTTTTTCCTTTTATAGGCAGACGTAATACCAAGAGTCCTTTTGTTGCATCGGGGACCTCGCCACGCCCCGATAAAATGGCGCCGTTATGGGCGCTTGGGATAACCCAAAACATTGATCACATCCCGCAAAGAACGTGCCAGTAAAGAGGCGGCCTCGAACCGCGAATCGAGTTTTCATGACTGGTCAGGAGTCATGGCCGGTCGTGACCCTTCGCCAAAAATTGTCAGACGAAGGCACTATTCACACCCGAGCTGGTGGCCTTTATGACTGGGAAACACATAGTATTCGGACAACGAGGAATCATCAGTGGCCGGACAAGCATCGGCCGAACATAGAGGAGGATGAGAACTCGCCCCGCAAGACAAAGACTTTTATAGGACTGTTGGTGATCGTGGACCTCGGCGTTTGTCACACCCTGTGTTTGTATCACTTTGCTATGATTGGATTTACAAAATTTGGAACCAATTAAAACTTTTTGAGTGCATGCTTGTTTGAATTAATGCTTGTTTGATTGCTTGGATGATTATGTTTGGCACTCTTAGGTTCTACTCCTCTCCATATTCATCTTCCTTGATCCAAACTTCGTGCCCAATGATCATGCCATGTGAATAGTACCCAAAACTATTTTTATCAAAATTTATTTTGACCAAAAAGAATTTAATCAAATTAGGTTTTCAAAAACCCCTGAGTTGAGGTTTGCACTGCAAGTCCTCAAATTGGGTGGATCCTTTTTCCCCAAAGGCTTTATTTGAAACCTACTATGTATATGACTTCCCAAAACCACCAAATATTAATTTTAAAGATTATTTTACTATTTTATTTAAAGGCTTTTTCTTAAGGCCAGAAATGGTCTTTTATAGGGAAAAATTATGTAAATGCTTTAAAAATATTTGAGAAAATTTAGGGAAACTCAGTGGACATATATTTTCCATATATATG
This sequence comes from Elymus sibiricus, assembly GCA_039707655.1. NCBI lineage: Eukaryota > Viridiplantae > Streptophyta > Magnoliopsida > Poales > Poaceae > Elymus > Elymus sibiricus. The sequence continues at coordinate 105,982,513 of CM077663.1, read as the reverse complement.
AGTTTCAACACATGGTCATGTTCAAAATCATGGGCAAAATCCCTCAAAACCCTTTCTGTCCAAATCAAGCTTTTGAAATATTTCTATAAGAAATATTCTCAATAAATTCCAAGAAAATTCCAGCAAGTCACAAATGTCAAATGTGATGATCTTGCAAAGTTTCATCTCAATCCCAATTGATTTGCTTCATCAAAATATTGCAAAACCCTCTCTGTCCAGATTCAAATTTGAACAACTTTACATTGTGAAGTTTGTTGTATTGACCTCAAACTTTGTGGGCATGTTCTAAACCACAAATAATGATGCCACACCAAGTGGTGGATTTGTGGGAAGTGGAATGCATGCCTAGATCTACAGAAATCTGATTCTGTTGATTTCTAGGGTTTCACAAAGTTACATTGTGAACGTTCTTCAATCAAGCTCAAACTTGGTGGTCAACCCTATTTCCAACCACCATTTGACCCTGGTAAAACTCATGGCAAGCAAACTCCATTTTCTTAGCCAAACCATCATCAAACACTTTTTGCCCAGGTGGTAAAAACCCTGTTTGAACCCCTTCTGCTATTCTCCATCACTCAAATTTTTTACCACAACCTTGTAGTATTGCATTGCACCTCCAGTAACTTTCTCTGGCCAAGACTCAATGGTTAAGTGGGGTAAAACCCACATTTACCTCTCTGGACAGCAAGAATCTGCTTCTCTCTCTCCTTCCCTCTTATTCTATCAACCTCCCAGCGCATCCTATGCCATTTTCCCTTTGTCTAAAACCCCCTGGACCCACTAGACATGTCTGGCCGCGCCTAGGATGCCGTTGGCATGCCATGGCATGCCAAACGGGCGCTCCAGAGTGCGCTACAGTGCACTCCCGCACTGTAGCCGCCGCCCAATGGCTATTCCCGACAGCTTTGGGTCTCCCCCTTGTGTCCCCCGAGACGCCCTCGGCGTCCGTGTCATGCCACCTTGTCGGCCCCCTCCTCTCTCCTCCTCCAGCGGCCTCCCCACACGCGCGTCCGACGCCGACGGCTCGGCCAACCCCGAGCCTCGCACGCACGCACGCCCCGTTCCTCCTCTTGCTTCCCCTGGACGTGGACCACGCCCAGCAACACCCCAGACACCCCCACTCTCCCTCCCGTGGCCCCCAGCGGCGGCATCGACCTCGCCGGCGCATGGGCAATCGGTGGACCGCCATACGCCAATAAAAGGGGCCTGCCCGACCCCCTCTCTCTCTCTGGAACCTCCCTCTCTCTCCCAATCGAGCTCCCGAGCCCCGCCCCCTTCACTTTAGAGCTCGAGCGCTCGGGATCGAGCAAAGCTCCGCCGCATCGGGTCCGCCACCGTCCGGCCACGGTGAGCCTCCTTGGCCCCCATTCTCTCTCGATCTGGAACTGCAGCTCTCCACTGGTGCGAGGTCCTCCCGTAGCGCCGCCGCCCTGCTCCTTCATCGCCGGCGACTCCGACCACCCCGGCGACTGATTCCTCCTCCACCCGAACGGCGGAAGCCCCCTGGTTCCATTCCCATCACCACCGTACCCTGCCGCGCCTCCTACCGTCGCCGGTAAGCTCGCCGGCCTCCCTGCCGCGAGGTTGGAGATGACAGGTGGGGCCCGCCTGTCATCCTCACCTCCCTTCCCCTCCTCTCTCTATCGCTGGCCTTCGGGCCCCATCCGTCAGGTTTGAACACGGGCGCGCGCGCGTCGGTTCGCCTGGGCTGGTTGACCTCTGGGCCGGCCCAGTTGCAGGCTGGCTCTGGCCCAGGGTCCCGTGCCCCTTTTCCTTTTTCTTTTCTGTGGGATTTTGCAAAAATTCCACAGAGTTAAATAAAATTCCTATGCCAATAATTTTTCCACCACAAATCTTGAAATATTGTGTAGAATTTAATAGTGCCTTTTGTATAAAATTTTGAAAATCTTTTATCTACTGTTTTATTTTAAAAACCTCTTTTAGGCATTTTTAGCCTCTGTTTTAAATAGTTTGAAAAACCTTTTTAACTACAAAACCCTAGACAAATATTCTTAGAATAGTTTGTAGTATTTATCAGAGTAGGGTAGCATTTTTAAAGTGGCTTTTGTGCTCTGTTTTTGAGTGATGCTTATTTTTGCCCGTTTATTCCACGACGATAGATTGCGTTGTTGACGAGGGGATTGGACACGAAGACTTTGAAGACCCCTAAGACTTTGTTGAGCCAGCCAAGCAGCCCTTTGACCATGATAAGAAACTTTTTCATGCATGACTTATAGCACTTGTTGTTTCAATGATTTGATCATGATGTGGTGTTTCCCCTTCGGTAGGATACCTCCGATACTTTACTGTTAACACTTGCATTGTGCATGACCCTACCATCCATATGAGGGTTGTGCGGGTGGGAGTAGTTAGGTTGCTAGTAGATGCTACGCAAAGTGGGACGAGAATATGCATGGTGATGGAAAAAATGATTTCAAAGACTTTTTCGAAAACCCCGTCGGGTGCCACTAATGCCCGAGGGAGATGATGATGAGCTAGGTAACCACCTGATAAAGAAGTGGTGTACCGGAGCAAATGAGTGTGTGTGTTTTCGAAAACGGATTAGATTTAAGATTTGTCGACCGTCCCAACCTTACATGCATGACCACGATACCCCTTATGGGACGGGGCTTTGTTGATTACCTTGGTGGGTACTAGCATAGAGCCCGCATTACTAGTGGCGGGAGTGGCGTGGTCACTCTTGATACGGGGTCGCGCCTGGAAGGGCGACCATGCGCTGTCTTTACAGGCACCGGGCACACCGTTGTGTTCCTTCATGGATGGTACTGTGTAGAGCAAGGCTCGTGTTGGTACATCATGAAGATACGGACCAACGAGTGGACTCTTTGTTTAGTATCGTCAGGGTAAAGACATTGTTCGGGTGCTTACCTCGGGTATGTAATATACCGCGAGTCGTGGATGACACGGAAGTTCCCCGAGTCTTGTGGGTAAAGTGTGCAACCTCTGCAGAGTGTAAAACTATTCGAATAGCCATGTCCACGGTCAAGGACAGTTGGGTGGTGCTGCTTAAAGTATGTCCTGGGTTTTCACAAACTTGGTGTGTGTGTGTGTGGATGACACAAAGATAGAACTTGAGCTAAGTCCGATGACTTGGCATGATGATGAACATGAGATGTTCAACCCCTGCTTACGATGGCAACGGTGCCTTGTTCATGCGAATACCTTTCAATTGTTGATGCATGCTTACTTACGTTACTTGATCATGTCATTGCATTTAAAAATCAGCTTTCTACAAAACTTACCTACTTAGTGCTATATCATGCATTGTTATACCTTGTTCCACAACTTGGGTTGCTTGCGAGTACATTCAAAGTACTCATTGGCTTGCCACTGGTTATTTAATTGGCCAGGCATGGAAGAGCAGGAATATGGCGAAGAGTTTGTTGGTGACGAACATGCGAACTAGGACGCTTCCCAGTCAAAATGCCTGTAGGTTTAAGGCAGATGGCATGGGTTCACGCTTTCGATCAAGATTTCCGCTGCTTGTTATGTTTAAGTGTTTGGCCCTTGCGGCCCTATCTATGTAAGACTAGACCTTCATGGTCTTTATTTGTGTAAGACGCCAAATGTGGATGTAAGACTCTTGTTATTCAGCTTCTGTGTGTTCAGTGAGCATTGATCTCTAGGATCACTGTACACGTGCATTCGGTGATCACGACTTATGAGTCGGGGTCCCCACAGAGCTGGTATCAGAGCCATCCTGACTGTAGGAAGCCCTTAGTTAGCATGGACGTTAGTTAGGATAAAACCTTTTCAGAACTACACCTAGCACCTATACTTAGGAGTTTCTACACTTATAACCTCTTCTATTCTTCACGCAACACTCTACTGACTCTCCTCCCTTCAAACCTTTGTAGATGGCTGTCGTACCCGAAGCCTTCCTAACATCCGGCTTTCCCCTACTCCTTGAGGATAGCCTGGAGAAGTGCCAGTTTCGCCAACCACCCATTTTCCTCTACCACGAGCACTAGGTCGATGCCGTCACGAAGGAGTACCACGTGGATGTGGTCGTGAAGGCAAACGACTCCGCGACTAGTTGGTTCTTTGAAGGACCACAGATGGAGACCATAGCACTCGCAGTCGAGACAGCTGCACGCAAGGCACTCCTACACCTTCGAGATATCATTCCAGAGATGGCTGACGAGCTAGCTACTCGCTACCTACCCTTCAGAAAGGATGATCTTGGCGAGAGTTGGACGCTGATTCCGTCCAAGGAGGATGGCACACCACTCAGGTTCCAGACCTACTTCAGCCTCTCCGCCGATAGTCTGGTTCACAACCTGATTAAGGAGTCCGTGAAGCTCCGCGAGGAACTTCACCTCACCCGAGAGCTACTTCGTCAAGCCAAGACGAAGCCAGACAAGATCAAGAAGGATGGAGCCCCCGAGGGACGACCAGCTATCGCTTATCGGGGAGGAGTACCCCCAGCTAGAGATGCACCCACACGTCGTCGTCGCATGAGCGCGAAGGAGTACCGTGAGCTCTTCACTGACTCACCGACGAAGCGTCGTCGGGATGGACCTCCTCGTTCTCCGACCCCTTCAACCGGGAACGATGCCCGTTCGGATGATGAACAGGAGGAAGACCCAGAGAAGCGTGACTATGAGACCGAGCACTCCACCACCTGAGTCCAAGAACCCCTAGGGTAGGATCAGTCATGTACCCCTCGTGCGAAGTCGAGTCCGTGTAATGGTTCATATGAAACCAGGTGTGCTTGTTGTTTGCTTTTGTTGTTTGTGTTCCGATGCAAGTCGCGCTTTTGCCTTAGGCAACGTGTAAGCGACTCCATCGTCTATCTTATTTTAATATATGTGTTGGTCTTTCGACCTTTGCGTTACCACACTTGCACTATACCGACCCCCTTAGGCGCGCTTTCTCCAGTATTGCTTTCCCTCTTGTCTATCCCAGTTATTTGACTTGGCTGCTCCAAATAGGATGGTGACTGCAACCCGCAACAGCTTCTTCACCAACCCTGAAGCCGGCAACTCCAGCCAGCAACAGGGAGCTGGTGGGGCTGCTCGCACTGAAGATCACCCGGAGCAGCCACAAGGCGACATTCCCCCGCCACCACCTCCACCGGAGAACATGACCATAGCTCAGTTTCTCCAAGTTCTCCGGGAGGAACGCCAAGCCAACACTGCTGCCATCCAGCAGATGGCCCAAGTCCTTGTGAACAACCAGCAGCAAGGCAGGAACGGCAATGGCCGCTCCACTCTGTCTGAGTTCATGAGGAATTCGCCCCCAACCTTCACCGAGACTGCTGAACCCTTGGATGCTGATGACTGGATCCGCACCATCGAGGGCCTCCTTGCACTGGTCAATTGCAATGAGGATCGTGAGAAGGTGCTTTATGCCTCTCACTGCCTCAGAGGTAACGTCAGAGCTTGGTGGGATGGATTCAAGGTCATGCAAGGCGATCGTGTCATCACCTGGGATAACTTCAAGGAAGGATTCCGCACCGCCCACATTCCTTCTGGGATCATGGCTATCAAGAAGAGAGAATTCCGAGCGCTGAAGCAAGGAAGTGGCTCTGTCAAGGAGTACATGCAGAAGTTCAACCTGCTGTCAAGGTATGCACCTGAAGATGTCAACATGGAGGCTGCCAAGATGGAACGCTTCATGGAAGGACTTCAGTAGACCCTGCAGTATCAGCTCATAGTCTGCGACTGTCGGACCTTCTTCGACCTGGTGAACAAGGCCCTCATGCTGGAAGACAAGCGTCGTGCCATAGACGACACTCGCAAGCGCAAGATGATCAGCAAGGGTAGTTCCAGCAACCAGAAGCCTCGCCCCTGGCAGCCAGCCCCAGCAAAGCCAACCTATCAGCCGCAGCAGGCTAGACCTCCTGCACCTCGTTCGAGCTACCACCCTCAGCAGTATGCCAATCCCAGGCCAGCCTACAACAACCCCAATAACAACAACGGCGGTAGAAACAACAACAACAACAACTATGGTCAGGTCACTTGCTTTGGGTGTGGTTAGCCTGGACATATCTCTAAGCAGTGCCCTAACAAGAAGCCAGATGCACCGCGCCCCAATGCGCCGAACCAAGGTCAAGGCCGTGGAGCGCCACCAAGGAACCCAGCTCCCCGCAACCAGCCCAACAATGGCAAGGGTCGTGTGAATCACGTCACCGCTGAGGAAGCCCAGGAAGACCCGGACGTCATACTGGGTACGTTCCTCGTCAACTCAACCCCAGCAACAGTACTATTTGATTGTGGAGATTCGCATTCTTTTGTCACCCAAAAGTTTGCACTAGAGAGTGGCATGAAGCCTACACCCCTGGGTAGTCATATGTTGATACAAACCCCGGGTTTAGTTATGAAGTCCAAGATAGGATGTAAGGGAGTTGAGATTATCATCAACGGGGTAGGCTTCCTAGCAGACCTTATAGTTCTGGATTCACCAGGCTTGGACGCCATCCTTGGCATGAATTGGTTGACCAAGAACCAAGGCTACTTGGACAATGCCAAGAGGATCGTTACCATAACCAATAGCCAAGGAGTAGAAGTCAAGTTGTTGGAAATATGCCCTAGAGGCAATAATAAATTGATTATTATTATATTTCCTTGTAGATGATAATCGTTTATTATCCATGCTATAATTGTATTGATTGGAAACTCAAATACATGTGTGGGTACATAGACAACACTGTGTCCCTAGTATGCCTCTAGTTAACTAGTTCGTTGATCAAAGATGGTCAAGGTTTCCTAGCCATAGACATGAGATGTCATTTGATAACGGGATCACATCATTAGGAGAATGATGTGATGGACAAGACCCAAACTATAAACATAGCATATGATCGTGTCAGTTTATTGCTATAGTTTTCTGCATGTCAAGTATCTGTTCCTATGACCATGAGATCATGCAACTCACTGACACCAGAGGAATACCTTGTGTGTATCAAACGTCACAACGTAACTGGGTGACTATAAAGATGCTCTACAGGTATCTCCGAGGGTGTCTGTTGAGTGGGCATGGATCAAGACTGGGATTTGTTACTCCGTGTGACGGAGAGGTATCTCAGGGCCCACTCGGTAATAGAACATCACAATAAGCCTTGCAAGCAATGTGACTAAGTGTTAGCCACGGGATCTTGTATTACAGAACGAGTAGAGAGACTTGCCGGTAACGAGATTGAACTAGGTATAGAGATACCGACGATCGAATCTCGGGCAAGTAACATACCGAAGAACAAAGGGAACAACGTACGGGATTAACTGAATCCTTGACATAGAGGTTCAACCGATAAAGATCTTCGTAGAATATGTAGGAACAAATATGGGTATCCAGGTCTCGCTATTGTTTATTGACCGTAGAGATGTCTTGGTCATGTCTACATAGTTCTCGAACCCGCAGAGTCTGCACACTTAAGGTTTGGTGACGTTTCGGTATAGTAGATTTATGTATGGTGGTGACCAAAGGTTGTTCGGAGTCCCGGATGAGATCCTGGACGTCACGAGGAGCTCCGGAATGGTCTGGAGGTAAAGATTGATATATAGGAAGTCCTGTTTTGTGATGAGGATATATTCTATGAATACGATGATTCTAATTGTCTCAGCTGGAAGGAAATATTAAGCCTAGCCAATGATGAACAACAGGTGAATTCTCTCTTAGTTGATAATGCCAATTATTTTGATGAGAGCTTTATACTGCCTAAATCCTTGTGTGTATGTGTCATTAGGTACATTGGAGAGGAAGGCATGGCGCAAGGAGCAACTTGGGGCAAGAAGGAGAGCAAGGAGGCAATGCAGCTGAGCTGGGAGGAGGCTTCTGCAACTCCCAGGGCGGTAGTACCGCCCCACCCCAGCGGTAGTACCGCTTGAGGCGGTACTACCGCCCCTACTACCGTAAAAACTACTGGTATCTTTTCGAGCTAACCGGTAGTAGAGCGGAACTTAAGCGGTAGTACCGCTTGGAGCGGTAGTACCGCATGCTCAAGCAGTACTACCGTGCTGCCTGCGCGCAGACTTTTTGGGCTGACGGCCCGTGTACCCCCTCAACCTATCTTAGGATATAAATACTCTTCCTTAGGGTTAGTTAGAGTCAGACCACGTTTAAGATAAACCCTAGTTCATGAGATTGCTTGTAAGCATTCATCTTGAATCCTCATCACCAATTCGTATCGATCTGGTGATTATATACTGCAAGTCAAGTGTGATCTGCTGTTCCATTGGGAATTAGTATATTGCAATTCTAACCATTCGTGGTCGACGGCTGCGTGCGCAAGTGTGTGACGTTGTGAATATCCAAAGGGTTGAGACCTTTTGCATTGGCATCAGGGATCAAGCGAGGGAGAGTTCATCGGCGACATACAAGTTATCCTACACCATCATCATCACCACCGCCGCTTACTGAGAAGATCGGGACACCCCATATCATCTTGGTATCAGATATCCAGCGTTTCCTCGGTAAGCATCCACCAAATCATCCGTAGATTAGTTCTGTGTTTCATCCTATCCAGAAAAAGCCTCACAAAAAGATTAGGGTTAGGGTTTTTGCCATCGCCTAGATTGCATCGTTTCCAAGTTTTAGTTGCTGGTCGTTGTGTCTTTCTTTTTGCGTCACTTTGTCATCCGTGTCATCTAGTCGGTGTCTAGGGTTTTGTTCTGATCCGCGTCTTTTTGTTCTTGTGTTCGTCGGCGTCTTTTTGTTCTTGTGTTCGTCGGCGTCTTTTTGTTCTTGTGTTCGTCGGAATCGCGTCTAGGATTTTCCTTTAGCGTTTTCTTTCCGGTTTCCTTTTTCCAATCCGAGTTAAATCGAGTCTTTCCTTTTGTGAGCCATAGACAAGCCAATCTTTCCTTTGCGTAGCACTTTCCTATTGAGACTAGCATATCCTTATGCTCTACGGGCTGCTCATCTAGGTTTTTGGTAAGTGCATCTTTGCGATTGGCAAGATCAGATTTGTTGTTTGTTGCTCAAGTCTCAAAAAAAAAAAAGAGAGAGAGAAAAAAAAAAGGCGTATCAAAAAAAAAAAAAACAGAGAGACAAAAAGAAACGAGAGAAACAGTGGCCGGAAGTTGTTGCTATCTATTGCAGTGCTGTATTTATTATCTTGCTGTTTGCACTTGTAGAATTGAGCAATCTTGTGCCCTGTTGTTGAGCTTTTTGCTAGCGTCTCTCCCTGTGCATTGCAACACGAGCATTCCTCCGACACATACATCAAATTTGAGCTCATTTTCAGAGTTGCAATTGCCCCATTTATCTCCACCGTGTGAGTTTCCGTGGGTCTTTTTGTATCACACGATCAGCACTAGGATTTGTGAATTGGTGTTGTTAGGTATCCCAACCAAGCTCCACCATATACCCTGGTTTGTCGTGTGATTGCTCTCATACCCAGATATTCACTTCATCACATCTGTGCACTAGTCTTCCATCCGAACGGGTACGCATTGCTATTCACTTTGGAACGGTAAGATTTCCTTTTCTTGTCAGTTTTTGAGTGAGTTGTGAGAGTACACCATATACATCTGCTATACTTTTTATGTACTAATAATGGTGAATCCTCTCAAGGACAAGCCATTACCATTACAGTTTTTGTGCAGTGATGCATTCTGGGAGGAGGAAGATCTTGGTGTACATCCTGATTCAGGTTTGTTCCACTTTACTGCAGACATCGAAGGTAGACCTGCTGCAGTGATCCTTGATAATTATTCTCTCACAAACTTGGTCAGTATTGATGTTGTTAACAAGCTACAGTTGCGTAAATATACCAAACTTGTGCCATATACGTTAGCTGCTTATGATGAGGCATTTCCAATTACTCATCGTGCTTATGTTCCTATCACCATTTATGGCTACACTGTTAGCATGCGCTGTGATGTCCTTCCTAGAACACTTAATTGTTGTCACGTTTTGTTGGGAAAACCTTGGTGTGATAAGCATAAGGTTAAATTTGATAGTGCTCAGACCGATCCTGTATTCTTTTGGCATAATAAGCACACTTGGTTAGCACATACACGACTTAAGGATTTTCAGAAGGTTAGACGTCAAAATCTCTGTCCACCTGTTATTCCCATAGTTAATAATGAGCATTTGCGTGATCACACAATCTTGGGAGTACATGTTAATGAGACAAGTCAGGTTTCACCTAACGTAATCATGTCTACTCCTAGTGTTGTTTCTTGTGATATCCAGGTTGCTTTTGAAGAAAGGGAGCCATCTGTTGTACAACCTATGCTCCCAATTGCTCCTAGTGTTGTGTCTTCTGATGTGCAGGTTGTTTTTGAAGAAAGGGAGCAGCATGTCGTACAACCTGAATCACCACTTGCGCAAGATTTTCTAGTACCTGCTACATCTCAGGAGATTGACATTGATACTGGTACTAATTTTGAGCTGCAACCAGCCAATGAGGCATTCAGTGAGTCTATTCCTTTGCTGGTTGATTCTTGTGCGTTGATCAGTCCAAATATTTCAGCACCATGTGATACTTTGCTAAATTCAAATTCTGATCATGTGGTACTGATAACACATAACGAACTACTTACTAGAATACCACCCGTTGATATTGTGTATTCCATCCTGCTCAATGAACCTATTAGTTTGCGTAGTGCTATGAAGAAGATTTCTGAAATTTCACATCTAAATTCTAGCACATATGCCTATAGTTTCATTTTTAATTTAATTGGTGAATATAGCATGACTGATAATTTTCTGGTGGATCACATATGCATTACCTGTGATAGGATTGCTGATTTGAAACTTGCTGTTTTGCATCCTATATGCTATGTGACAAAATCATTGTGTTGTGGGACGGTCGCTCATTTTCATAAGAATATGAAATATCATTATGTTCTAGTTGATTTCTTGCGGCCAACAAAAATTTCAGCTATGTTGGGTTGTTCTGATCTTGCTATAACCGAATGTAATCCATTGTGGTTGTCCCAACACCTGTTGCATTTATATGCTACTGCTATAGACTTCACTTTTATTTGCAAACTGAGTTGCATCTTACCCGCTGCGTGTAGTGCTCGTGAACATACCTACGTTTGTTCTATATATCAGCGTGGCACAGTTGAAGCATGGTATCCAATATATGTACCTTTGCATATTTTGGACTGGTTTGACCTTGCTTATAGCACATTTGATCTTCGATCTTCTGTGAGGACTTTGGACTTAATACTAAACAATAAGACATTGTACATGTGTGTTCCTCATTCTGGTCATGACTATATGAACTTCACTTATACTTGCAATTTAAGTTGCATATTGCATACTGGGCATCTTTTTCATGACAACAAAAATGATACAACACGTTATCTATACATATATTATGCGTACACGTTGTTCTTTTTGTTTCTGCCATTTTCAGCTTACCCAAAGCCGAGGACGGCTTTTCTTGAAGAAAGGGAGGATGATGAGGATATATTCTATGAATACGATGATTCTAATTGTCTCAGCTGGAAGGAAATATTAAGCCTAGCCAATGATGAACAACAGGTGAATTCTCTCTTAGTTGATAATGCCAATTATTTTGATGAGAGCTTTATACTGCCTAAATCCTTGTGTGTATGTGTCATTAGGTACATTGGAGAGGAAGGCATGGCGCAAGGAGCAACTTGGGGCAAGAAGGAGAGCAAGGAGGCAATGCAGCTGAGCTGGGAGGAGGCTTCTGCAACTCCCAGGGCGGTAGTACCGCCCCACCCCAGCGGTAGTACCGCTTGAGGCGGTACTACCGCCCCTACTACCGTAAAAACTACTGGTATCTTTTCGAGCTAACCGGTAGTAGAGCGGAACTTAAGCGGTAGTACCGCTTGGAGCGGTAGTACCGCATGCTCAAGCAGTACTACCGTGCTGCCTGCGCGCAGACTTTTTGGGCTGACGGCCCGTGTACCCCCTCAACCTATCTTAGGATATAAATACTCTTCCTTAGGGTTAGTTAGAGTCAGACCACGTTTAAGATAAACCCTAGTTCATGAGATTGCTTGTAAGCATTCATCTTGAATCCTCATCACCAATTCGTATCGATCTGGTGATTATATACTGCAAGTCAAGTGTGATCTGCTGTTCCATTGGGAATTAGTATATTGCAATTCTAACCGTTCGTGGTCGACGGCTGCGTGCGCAAGTGTGTGACGTTGTGAATATCCAAAGGGTTGAGACCTTTTGCATTGGCATCAGGGATCAAGCGAGGGAGAGTTCATCGGCGACATACAAGTTATCCTACACCATCATCATCACCACCGCCGCTTACTGAGAAGATCGGGACACCCCATATCATTTTGGTCATCGGAAAAGTTTTGGGTATTTCGGTAGTGTACCGGGAGTGCCAGGAGGGGTACCGGGGACCATCGGGAGGGGTGTCTCGACCCAAAGGACCTCATGGGCTGTGGGAGGAGTCAAACCAGCCCCTAGTGGGCTGGCCTAACCCCCCCACTAAGGCCCATGTGGCTTTGGGTGGAAAAAATCCAAAGGAGGAAAGGTGGAAACGGTTTCCAAGTGGAGAGGAGGAATCCTACTCCTAATAGGATTGGAGTAGGACTCCTCCACCTCCAATTTCGGCCAAACCTTGAGGGTTTGAGGCTGCCTCCTCCCCTCCCTCCCTCCTATATATACTAGAGGATTTAGAGGGAAGATCTAACCCTAATTGCCACGTGCTCCCTCTACTTCATCTAGATCCGGTTCTCCTCTAGTCTAGTTTCAGCGGTGGTTAGGCGAAGCCATGCCAGAATTGTTCCACCACCATAGCCGCCGCGCCGTTGTGCCGTCGGAGAACTCTTCTACCTCTCCGCTCCCTCTTGCTGGATCAAGAAGGCGGAAATCGTCATCGAGCTGTACGTGTGCTGAACGCGGAGGTGCCATCCGTTCGGCGCTAGAACGGAAGGACCGTGATCAGGATCGCGAGACGGTTCATGATTTGATCGCGGGACGGATCGTGATGGGATCACGGGACGGATCGTGATTGGATCGCAAGACGGATCATGATTGGATCGTGGGACGCTCAGTGATTTGGATCGCGAAGACGTTCGACTACATCAACCGTGTTTCTTAACGCTTCCCGCTTAGCGATCTACAAGGGTATGTAGATCCACTCTCCCTCTCGTAGATGCTCATCACCATGGATAGATCTTGTGTGTGCGTAGGAAATTTTTTGTTTCCCATGCAACGTTCCCCAACAGTGGCATCTGAGCTAGGTCTATGTGTAGATGAGATCTCGAGTAGAACACAAAGGAGTTTGTGGGCGTTGATATTCAGATTGCTTCCTCCCTTGGTCTTTTCTTGTTTCGGCGGTATTGTGGGATGAAGCGGCCCGGACCAACATTACTCGTACGCTTACGAGAGACCGGTTCCATCAACTGACATGTAACTTCGTTGCATAAAGATGGCTGGCGGGTGTCTGTTTCTCCCACTTTAGTCGGATTGGATTTGACAAAGGCGGTCCTTGAGAAGGTTGAATAGCAAATTTTGTATCACCGTTGTGGTTTTTGCGTAGGTAAGAATTGTTCTTGCTAGATACCCGTAGCAGCCACGTAAAACTTGCAACAACAATTAGAGGACGTCTAACTTGTTTTTGCAGGGTATGTTGTGATGTGATATGGCCAATTACATGATGAGATATATGTGATGTATGAGATGATCATGTATTGTATAGAATATCACGACTTGCATGTCGATGAGTACGGCAACCGGCAGGAGCCATAGGGTTGTCTTTAATTATTTTCGCCATTTTTGCTTTACTTTATCGCTATGAGTTAGCAATAGTCGTGGAAGCAACAGTCGGCGCCACAACCTCATGGCGACACATTGATGGAGATCAAGATGATGGAGATCATGGTGTTATGCCGGTGACGATGGAGATCATGCCGGTGCTTTGAAGATGGAGATCAAAAGCACAAGTTCATGGCCATATCAAGTCACTTATGATTTGCATGTGATGTTAATCAATTTATGCATCTTATTTTGCTTAGGACGATGGTAGCATTATAAGGTGATCCCTCACTAAAATTTCAAGATAAAATTGTGTTCTCCCCGAGTGTGCACCGTTGCGAAAGTTCGTCGTTTTGAGACACCACGTGATGATCGGGTGTGATAGACTCTACGTTCACATACAACGGGTACAAGCCAGTGTTGCACATGCGGAACACTCGGGTTAAACTTGACGAGCCTAGCATGTACAGACATGGCCTCGGAACACAAGAGACCGAAAGGTCGAACATGAGTCATATAGTAGATATGATCAACATGAAGATGTTCACCATTGAAACCACCTCAACTCGCGTGATGATCGGAATTGAGTTGGTGGATTTGGATCATGTGTCACTCGAATGACCGGAGGGATGTCAATTTGAGTGGGAGTTTTTAAGTAATATGATTAACTAAACTCATTATCATGAACATAGTCAAAATGTCTTTGCAAATTATGTTGTAGATTACTAGCTCGCGCTGTAGCTCCCTTAATTTTTATATGTTCCTAGAGAAATAGAGTTGAAAGATGATGGTTGTCGGGGGATGACCCCCGGGTACCCCAAAGACGGCAGGTCGGACGGGGTGCCCGCCCGCCCGGGCCGACTGCTCCACTCGGCCGGCTGCCTGGCCGGCTGCCGGTTGCGCCAGCCAGCCGGCTGGCCCGAAGTCAACCGCGGCATCACATCCGACGCGACCTGGACAAGACGGCGGTACCTGTGCACTGCTGAGCAATAGTGGCGCACTATAGCCTGTGTAGCATGTCTCCTCGCATGACATCCCCAATAGTGTAGTTGGTAGGTGGGCCACCACCCACCATGCCCACTCCCACCTATCTTACATCCAAAGCTAGCTCCCACTATAAAAGGGAGCCTCGTCCATCCATCCAGGAGGGGGGGACACCCACGGGCACACATGCCCAAGCTCCACCACACACACATCCCTCCACTCAAGCCCTCACGGGCACACACTCACGGGAGCTCCTCCCATCCTCTCTCTCTCACTCACTCATGCCCACACATGCATGCAGGTGAGGCAAGGAAGGGAGCAGCCGGCTCCCTCTTCCTCCTCTAATACAGCTCCAGGAGCAACCATGTACCAGATATACCACATATATACAGACATGCAGGAGTAGGGGTATTATCTCTCCGGAGAGCCCCGAACCTGGGTAAACCACCGCGTGCTATTCGCATACCCGTCCCGGATCTTCCACGGCAGCCTTGCTCTCACCTCTTAAGCCATCCCATGGCATCTGCCGTCCTCGCGGCACCCCCTGTGAGAAAACGACGACAGTCGGCGCCCACCGTGGGGCAAGCTGCTGCTGGTTCCGCGGTCCGGGCGGGACCATCTTCGTCGCCATCGCCGCGACGTCGCCGTCGCCTCTCCGGCCGCACTCGAGGGCTCGACATCAACTCGCCCCCGGAGCGGCTGCGCGAGGCGGCGCGCCTCCGTCGTCGGCCTCGCCATCTTCGTCGCCATCGCCGCGACGTCGCCGTCGCCTCTCCGGCTGCGCTCGAGGGCTCGACATCAACTCGCCCCCGGAGCGGCCGCGCGAGGCGGCGCACCTTCGCCGTCGGCCTCACCATCTTCGTCATCACCGCCGCGGCGTCGCGCCGTCTCTCCGGTAGCGCTCGGGGGACGACATCGGCCCGCCCCCGGAGCGGCCGCGTGGGACGGCGCGTCCTCGTCGTCGGCGTCGCCATTTTCGTCGCCGCCACCGCGACGTCGCCGTCGCCCGCGTGTCCGCGCGCTACATCTTGCTCCGGCCGTTCCAGCTGCATGTTGTGGCTCCTTCCCGTGCTCCTCCGACGCGGGCGTACGCAAGTCCGACCTCGGCCCGTGCATTGGCCAGACGCAACTCTCCGTGCCTCCGCTTGGTATGCACGCTAGCCTGCCCATGCTTGTGCTTTGCACGCACGCACGCTACCACCAACCTATCAATCCATCCAACCATCAGCTTCCCTGGTACCTGGACGCGTCCAGGCTTCCGTGGCTGCCTTGCCCCCGTGCACGGAGCCCGAGCCCCAGCACCCAGGGGACGAGTGCTCGCCGGCGCATGTCCCACGACCTCCGGTGCGCGAGCGCCGCCTCGCGCCTGAGGTCTCCTCTGCCGTGCTCCTCCTCGCCTCGCGCGGCCGCACGCTGCTCCGCCCAAGCACCCCTGCTGGGGCGTCGTCGCTCCTCCACAGCGGCTTCGGCCGCGGCCCCCAAGCGCGTGCCCCGCCGCCCCATCTCTGCTCTGCCCGGCCGCCTGCCCGAGCGCCCGGCGTCCTCCGCCTCGCCCGCAAGCCGACCACACGGCCCGCTCGGCCGCCTCCGCTCCAAGCCGAGCCGACTCCCGCGTCCAGCCGCCTCCTCGCGCACGTGCCGGCTCGCCCCCGTGGCTCTCCAACGCGCACTCGCCCGCTCCCGTCGCTGTCCGGCTGCGCCCCGGCCGCCTGCCGACCGTCGCGGTCCGGCTGCGTCCCGTCCGCCCGCCGGCCGTCGCTGTCCGGCTGCGCCCCAGCCGCCCACCGGCCGTCGCGGTCCGGCTGCGCCCCGGCCGCCTGCCGGCCGTCGCTGCCCGGCTCCATTCCGCCCGGCTCCGCCGTCTCGCCCGCGGCTGCGCCCCCGCGCGCCGGGCCCCGTCCACCTCCTGGCCGGCAGCGGCTCCACCTCGAGCCGGCCTGCCTGCCGGCGCGCAGCCCGCGCCGGCTGCGCCACGCCCGGCCTCCCACGCCGCCCTGCCGGCCCACCACGTCGCCTCCGGCCGCCTCCCCGTGCCAGCGCCGCGCCTTCGACCACCTCACCCGTCGCGCCGCACCGCGTCCGCGCCTCGCCGCGGCTCCCCGTCATCGCTCCCCTGCCGGCTCGCCCGCTCCGCCAGCACGCCGTCTCCCACGGCCTTCTCCTCATCCGCGGCACTGGCTCCGACGTAGTCCGCCCCGCTCGCGCCCGACCGCCTGCGCGCTCAGCCGCGCCGGCTCTCGCGGCCTCCGCGCGACCCCGGCCGCCGTCGGGCCCCTCGCCGGCTCCGGCTCCAGCGCGCCCAGCCGCGGCCCGGCCTTCGCCTCCTCCGCGCCCCCCGGGTCCTGCTTCCCGCCCGCGCCGCCTGGCCGCTTCACGCCGGCTCCTTGGTCCGGCTGTTCCTAAAGGAAAAGTTGAAAAAAAAAATCGTCCGGCTGTCCACAGCCGGCAAAAGTGGAGAAGGAGAAAAGAAAAAGGCCGCCCGACGCCTCCCTCCGCCCACGACGCTGCTCCACCGACGGTCATGCCCGCCTTGGCGCCTGGCCGGCTGTGCCAGGCTGGCTCGGCCGCGTCCCGTTGCGCCGCCTGGCCGGTCGGTCCCGTCCGGCTGGACCCCCCTTCGAGCTCCCGGAGGCTCGAAGGCTACATCCAGCGGGTGCGCCGGCGCGCTCCGCAAGCGCCCGGCCGCGCTGGCTGCCTTCGGCACCCTCCGCCTCGTCGGCGTCAAAAAGAAATGAACCCCCTCGCCCGGAGGCTTGACAGTCACTCCCGGCGGCGCCCCGCGCTCACCAGCTGGCGGACCCCGCGTCCGTGCTCGGCAGCGCCTCGCGCTCATCAGCCGGCAGACCCCGCGTCCGCCCTCGGCAGAGCCTCGCGCTCATCAGCCGGCGGACCCCGCGTCCGCCCTCGGCAGCGCCTCGCGCTCATCAGCCGGCGGACCCCGCGTCCGCCCTCGGCAGAGCCTCGCGCTCATCAGCCGGCGGACCCTGCGTCCGCCCTCGGCAGCGCCCCGCGCTCAACGGCCGGCGGACCCCGCGCACGCCAGCCGGCGGACCCCGCGTCCGCCCTCGACAGGGCCCCGCGCCCATCGGTCGACGGTCCCCGCGTCTTCGCCCAACGTCCTCAACGCCACTATCTGCTTCAGCAACAGCTAAGACCCTCCGCCCGACTCTTCGAGTCGCCCGGAGGCTCGGAGGCTACACCCAGCGGGTGCGCTGGCGCGCCCCCGCTGGAAACCGCCAGCCGGTGGACTCCGCGTCCACGCCCGGCAGGGCTCCGCGCCCATCAGCCGGCGGACTCCAAGTCCGCGCTCGGCGGCGCCTCGCGCGCATCAGTCGGACCACGTCGGCTGCATGCCACGCTGGCCGACATCGACAAAAACCGCCTCGCCGGCACCAAAAAGCAATGTGAGATCTCAACCCGCACACCCTCGCGGCGTGCACACAAACAGATACCCCGAGCGATCCTCGGCGGCCATCTCTGCATTTGTTTCTACTACTTTATTGTTCACCCCGGCGCCAGCTAGCCTCGGCCCGGGGGTTGGCCGTTTGGCCCGATACGTTTGTTCCCATGAGACGACTTAGTAGCGTGCATGGGGCCGAAGGCCCACTCTTTGTCTCAGCTACAGACCGCACCGCGGCTGTCCGGCTAGCGAGAGCAAAAGCTGGAGGTCACCACACGCGAAAAGCGTCCCGGGAGGAAACGACTCGGGCGATCTGGTCGTTTCATTTATGAGTATCTGCTCGGTCAAGTCTGCCCCCAGAGTCCAAGTACTGTACGCTCCATTCCGCGGCCCACTCTTCGCCTCAGCTACAGACCGGCTCCCGGCTGTCCGGCTAGCAAGAGCAAAAGCCAAAGAGCGGAGAGAACATGAAAAAGACTGAAGGAGGCTCGGACAAAACCGAGTCGGCACCCTCTGCATAAACTTGCACCACCAAAATCAAATATTTGATATATCTATGCCGATTAACCTGCCTTTTGCACGATCATTTCCATGAGGAACCTCCTCTCTCGGAGGCTGCTCCCGGCCGGGCCCCACGCCCTTCAGCCGGCGGACTCCGCGTCCGCCTTCGGCAGCGCCACGCGCACATCAGCCGGCGGACCCCCGCGTCCGTCTCCGGAAGCGCGTCGCGCCCATCAGCCGGCGGACCCCCGCGTCCGTCTCCGGCAGCGCCTCGCACACATCAGCCGGCGGACCCCCGCGTCCGTCCCCGGCAGCGCCTCGCGCCCTTCAGCCGGCGGACTCCGCGTCCGCCTTTGGCAGCGCCATGCGCACATCAGCCGGCGGACCCCCGCGTCCGTCTCCGGCAGCGCCTCGTGCCCATCAGCCGGCGGACCCCCGCGTCCGTCTCCGGCAGCGCCTCGCGCACATCAGCCGGCGGACCCCCGCGTCCGTCTCCGGCAGCGCCTCGCGCACATCAGCCGGCGGATCCCCGCGTCCGTCTCCGGCAGCGCCTCGCGCCCTTCAGCCGGCGGACGCCGCGTCCACCTGCGGCAGTGCCACGCGCCCCATCAGCCGGCGGACCCCCGCGTCCGTCTCCGGCAGCGCCTCGCGCACATCAGCCAGCGGACCCCCGCGTCCGTCTCCGGCAGAGCCTCGCGCTCATCAGCCGGCGGACTCCGCGTCCGTCTCCGGCAGCGCCTCGCGCCCTTCAGCCGGCGGACTCCGCGTCCGCCTTCGGCAGCGCCACGCGCACATCAGCCGGCGGACCCCCGCGTCCGTCTCCGGCAGCACCTCACGCCCTTCAGCCGGCGGACCCCGCGTCCGCCCTCGGCAGAGCCTCGCGCTCATCAGCCGGCGGACCCCGCGTCCGTCTCCGGCAGCGCCTCGCGCCCTTCAGCCGGCGGACTCCGCGTCCTCCTTCGGCAGCGCCACGCGCACATCAGCCGGCGGACCCCGGCGTCCGTCTCCGGCAGCGCCTCGCGCCCTTCAGCCGGCGGGCTCCGCGTCCGTCTCCGGCAGCGCCTCGCGCCCTTCAGCCGGCGGACCCCGCGTCCGC
Source organism: Elymus sibiricus (assembly GCA_039707655.1). Classification (NCBI taxonomy): domain Eukaryota; kingdom Viridiplantae; phylum Streptophyta; class Magnoliopsida; order Poales; family Poaceae; genus Elymus; species Elymus sibiricus. The sequence goes on along the minus strand of CM077663.1, from coordinate 105,962,861 downwards.
CCTCGGCAGCGCCTCGCGCCCTTCAGTCGGCGGACTCCGCATCCGCGCCCGGCATCCTCGACGCCACCGTCTGCTTCAGCAACAGCGAAGACCCTCCGCCCGACTCTTCGAGTCGCCCGGAGGCTCGGAGGCTACACCCAGCGGGTGCGCTGGCGCGCCCCCGCTGGAAACAGCCAGCCGGCGGACTCCGCATTCGCCCCCGGCCCAGCCTCACGCCCTTCAGCCGGCGGACTCCGCGTCCGCGCCCGGCGTCCTCGATGCCACCGTCTACTTCAGCAACTGCAAAGACCCCCCGCCCGACTCTTCGAGTCGCCCGGAGGCTCGGAGGCTACACCCAGCTGGTGCACTGGCGCGCCCCTGCTGGAAGCAAGCTATGCCGTCCTCAGCCCACTATCGACCGACAACGACAACTTCTGCAACAACAACGGCAACTGCAAAAACCCTCCGCCCGACTCTTCGAGTCGCCCGGAGGCTCGGAGGCTACTATCGGGGGGATGACCCCCGGGTACCCCAAAGACGGCAGGTCGGACGGGGTGCCCGCCCGCCCGGGCCGACTGCTCCACTCGGCCGGCTGCCTGGCCGGCTGCCGGTTGCGCCTGCCATCCGGCTGGCCTGAAGTCAACCACGGCATCACATCCGACGCGACCTGGACAAGACGGCGGTACCTGTGCACTGCTGAGCAATAGTGGCACACTATAGCCTGTGTAGCATGTCACCTCGCATGACATTCCCAATAGTGTAGTTGGTAGGTGGGCCACCACCCACCATGCCCACTCCCACCTAGCTTACATCCAAAGCTAGCTCCCACTATAAAAGGGAGCCTCGTCCATCCATCTAGGAGGGGGGGACACCCACGGGCACACATGCCCAAGCTCCACCACACACACATCCCTCCACTCAAGCCCTCACGGGCACACACTCACGGGAGCTCCTCCCATCCTCTCTCTCTCACTCACTCATGCCCACGCATGCGTGCAGGTGAGGCAAGGAAGGGAGCAGCCGGCTCCCTCTTCCTCCTCTAATACAGCTCCAGGAGCAACCATGTACTAGATATACCACATATATACAGACATGCAGGAGTAGGGGTATTATCTCTCCGGAGAGCCCCGAACCTGGGTAAACCACCGCGTGCTATTCGCGTGCTATTCGCATCTCACCTCTTAAGCCATCCCATGGCATCTGCCGTCCTCGCGGCACCCCCTGTGAGAAAACGACGACAATGGTAGCAATAAAGCATACTGGGTCCGTGATCTGAGGATTGTCCTCATTGCTGCACAGAAGGCTTATGTCCTTAATGCACCGCTCGGTGCGCCACCCCCTCAAGCGTCGTTTGTAGATGTTGTGAACATCTGACAGGCATGTTCTGATGACTACTTGATAGTTCAGTGCGTCATGCATTACGTCTTAGAATTGAGGCTCCAAAACATTTTGAACGTCACGGAACATATGAGATGTTCTAAGAGCTGAAATTGGGATCTCAGGCTCGTGCCCGTGTTGAGAGGTATGAGACCTCCAACAAGATTCTTTGCCTGCAAGATGAAGGAGAATAGCTCAATCGTTGAGCATGTGCTCAGATTGTCTGGGTGCTACAATCGCTTGAATCGAGTGGGAGTTGATCTTCCAGATAAGATAGTGATTGATATAGTTCTCCAAGTCACTGTCACTAAGCTACTAGAGCTTCGTGATGAACTATAAAATGCTAGGGATGGAAATAATGACCCCTGAGCTATTCGCGATGTTTGACACCGCGAAGGTAGAAATCAAAAAGGAGCATCAAGTGTTGATCGTTAGTGAAACCACTAGTTTCGAGAAGGGCAAGGGCTAGGAGGGAAACTTCATGGATGGCAAGTCAGTTGCTGCTCCAGTGAAGAAACCCAAGGTTGAACCCAAACCCGAGACTAAGTGCTTCTATTATGAGGAGAACGGTCGCTGAAGCGGAACAACCCTAGATACTTGGTAGATAAGAAGGCTGGCAACGTCGACAGAAGTATATTTGATATATGTGTTATTGATGTGTACCTTGCTAGTACTCCTAGTAGCACTTGGGTATTGGATACCGGTTCGGTTGCTAAATGTTAGTAACTCGAAATAAAAGCTACAGAATAAACGGAGGCTAGCTAAGGGCAAGGTGACGATGAGTGTTGGAAGTGTTTCCAAGGTTGATGTGATCACCATCGCACGCTCTCTATACCTTCGGGATTAGTGATGAACCTAAATAAGTGTTATTTGGTGTTTGCGTTGAGGATGAACGTGATTAGATCATGTTTATTGCAATACGGTTATTCATTTAAATTAGAGAATAATGGTTATTCTGTTTACATGAATAATACCTTCAATGGTCATGCACCCAATGAGAATGGTTTATTGAATCTTGGTCATAGTGATACACATGTTCATAATATTGATGCCAAAAGATACAAAGTTAGATAATGATAGTACCACATACTTGTGGCACTACCGCTAAATATCATATTGGTGTAAAGCACATGAAGAAACTCCATGCTGATGGATCTTTAGACTCATTCGATTTTGAATCGGTTGAGACATGCGGACCATGCCTCATGGGCAAGATGACTAAGACCCCGTTTTCCGGTATGATGGAGCGGGCAAGTGACTTATTGGAAATGATACATGTTGATGTATACGGTCCAATGAGTGTTGTAGCAGGTGGTGGATATCGTTATTTTCCTACCTTCACTGATGATTTGAGTAAATATGGGGATATTTGCTTAATGAAACGCAAGTCTGAAACGTTTGAAAAGTTCAAACAAAATCAGAGTGAAGTTTGAGATCATCGTGACAAGAAGATAAAATGTCTACGATGTGATCGTGGAGGTAAATATTTGAGTTACGAGTTTGGTATGCAACTCAAGACAATGTGGAAGTTGTTTCACAACTCACGCCACCTGGAACACCATAGTATGATGGTGTGTCCGAATGTCGTAGTCGTGCTCTATTGGATATGGTGCGAACTATGATGTCTCTTATCGATTTGCCACTATCGTTTTGGGTTATGCATTAGAGACAACCACATTCACTTTAAAATAGGGCACCATCTAAATCCGTTGAGATGACACCGTATGAATTTTGGTTTGACAGAAACCTAAGCTGTCATTTCTTAATGTTTGGGGCTGCGACGCTTATGTGGAAAAGGTTTTCAACCTAATGAGCTCGAACCCAAAGCGGACAAATGCATCTTCATAGAATACCCTAACGTAATAGTTGGGTAAACCTTCTGTCTCAGATCCAAGCACAAAGTGTTTGTTGCTAAATAGGGTCCTTTCTCGAGAAAGAGTTTCTCTCGAAAGAATTGAGTGGGAGGAAGATATAACTTGATGAGGTTGTTGAACCTTTGTTTCAACCAGAGAGTAGCGCAGCGCAGAAAGTTGTTTCTGTGGAGCCTACGTTAGTTGAAGAGGAAGTTAATGATGATGATCATAAAGCTTCGGATCAAGTTACTATCGAACCTCGTAGATCAACAAGGACGCGTACTGCTCCTGAGTGGTATGGCAACCCTATCTTAGAGGTCATGTTGTTGGACAACGATGAACCTACGAGCTATGGAGAAGCGATGATGGGCACGGATTCCGAGAAATGGTTAGAGGCCATGCAATCCGAGATGGGATCCATGTAAGAAAACAAAGTATGGGCTTTGGAAGTATTACCTGAAGGGTGAAAGGCCATTCAGAACAAATGGATCTTTAAAAGGAAGACGGACGCGGATGGTAATGTCACCGTCTATAAAGCTTGACTTGTGGCAAAGGGTTTTTCACAAGTTCAAGGAGTTGACTACGATGAGACTTTCTCACCCGTAGCGATGCTAAAGTCTGTTGGAATTATGTTAGCAGTTGCTGCATTTTTCGATTATGAAATCTGGTAGATGGATGTCAAAACATCATTTCCTTAACGGTATCCGTGAGGAAAGGTTGTATGTGATACAACCGGAAGGTTTTGTCAGTTCTAAGGATGCTAAAATATATGCAAGCTCCAGCGATCCTTCTATGGACTGGAGCAAGCATCTCGGAGTTGGAATATATGCTTTGATGAGGTGATCAAAGTTTTTGAGTCTATACAAAGTTTATGAGAAACTTGTATTTACAATAAAGTGAGTGGGAGCACTATAGAATCTCTGATAAGTATATGTGGATGACATATTGTTGATCGGAAATGATGTAGAATTTCTAGAAAGCATAAAGGGTTGTTTGAAAAGGAGTTTTTCAAAAGAAAACCTGGAATGAAGCTACTTAAATATTGGGCATCTTGATCTATAGAGGTAGATCAAGACGTCTGATAGAACTTTCAATGAGTACATACCTTGACAAGATTTTGAAAGAGTTCAAAATGGATCAGTCAAAGAAAGAGTTTTTGCCTGATTTGTAAGGTGTGGAGTTGAGTGAGACTCAAAGCTCGACCACGGCAGAAGAAAGAGAAAGGACGAAGGTCGTCCCCTATGCCTTATCCATAGGCTCTGTATAGTTTGCCATGCTATGTACCGCAGCTGTGTGTGCCTTGCCATGAGTCTGTCAAGGGGTACAAGAGTGATCCAGGAGTGGACCACTGGACAGCAGTCAAGATTATCCTTAGTAACTAGAGGACTAAGGAAATATTTCTCGATTATGGAGGTGATAAAGAGTTCGTCGTAAAGGGTTACATCGATGCAAGCTTTAACACCAATCCGGATGACTCTGAGTAGCAATCCGGATACGTATAGTGGAGCAGCCATTTGGAATAGCTCCAAGTGGAGTGTGGTAGCAGTGTCTACAGTATGACATAGAGATTTGCAAAGTACACACGGATCTGAATGTCGCAGACCCGTTGACTAAAGACCTCTCTCACATGCAAAGCATGATCGAACCCCAGAACTCATTGGGTGTTAGATTCATAACAATGTAAAACACATGGTGATGTGAACTAGATTATTGACTCTAGTGCAAGTGGGAGACTGTTGGAAATATGCCCTAGAGGCAATAATAAATTGGTTATTATTATATTTCCTTATTCGTGATAATCGTTTATTATTCATGCTATAATTGTATTGATTGGAAACTCAAATACATGTGTGGGTACATAGACAACACTGTGTCCCTAGTATGCCTCTAGTTAACTAGTTCGTTGATCAAAGATGGTCAAGGTTTCCTGGCCATAGACATGAGATGTCATTTGATAACGGGATCATATCATTAGGAGAATGATGTGATGGACAAGACCCAAACTATAAACATAGCATATGATCGTGTTAGTTTATTGCTATAGTTTTCTGCATGTCAAGTATCTGTTCCTATGATCATGAGATCATGCAACTCATTGACACCGGAGGAATACCTTGTGTGTATAAAACGTCACAACGTAACTGGGTGACTATAAAGATGCTCTACAGGTATCTCCGAGGGTGTCTGCTGAGTGGGCATGGATCAAGACTGGGATTTGTTACTCCGTGTGACGGAGAGGTATCTCAGGGCCCACTCGGTAATACAACATCACAATAAGCCTTGCAAGCAATGTGACTAAGTGTTAGCCATGGGATCTTGTATTACAGAATGAGTAAAGAGACTTGCCGGTAATGAGATTGAACTAGGTATAGAGATACCGACGATCGAATCTCGGGCAAGTAACATACCGAAGAACAAAGGGAACAGCGTACGGGATTAACTGAATCCTTGACATAGAGGTTCAACCGATAAAGATCTTTGTAGAATATGTAGGAACCAATATGGGCATCCAGGTCCCGCTATTGGTTATTGACCGTAGAGGTGTCTTGGTTATGTCTACATAGTTCTCGAACCCGCAGGGTCTGCACACTTAAGGTTTGGTGACGTTTCGGTATAGTAGAGTTATGTATGGTGGTGACCGAAGGTTGTTCGGAGTCCCGGATGAGATCTTGGACGTCACGAGGAGCTCCGGAATGGTCTGGAGGTAAAGATTGATATATAGGAAGTCCTGTTTTGGTCACCGGAAAAGTGTCGGGTATTTCGGTAGTGTACCGGGAGTGCCGGGAGGGGTACCGGGGACCGTCGGGAGGGGTGTCTCGACCCAAAGGACCTCATGGGCTGTGGGAGGAGTCAAACCAGCCCCTAGTGGGCTGGCCTAACCGCCCCACTAAGGCCCATGTGGCTTTGGGTGGAAAAAATCCAAAGGAGGAAAGGTGGAAAGGGTTTCCAAGTGGAGAGGAGGAATCCTACTCCTAATAGGATTGGAGTAGGACTCCTCCACCTCCAATTTCGGCCAAACCTTGAGGGTTTGAGGCTGCCTCCTCCCCTCCCTCCCTCCTATATATACTAGAGGATTTAGAGGGAAGAGCTAACCCTAATTTCCACGTGCTCCCTCTACTTCATCTAGATCGGTTTCTCCTCTAGTCTAGTTTCAGCGGTGCTTAGGCAAAGCCCTGCCGGAATTGTTCTACCACCATAGCCGCCGCGCCGTCACGCCGCCGGAGAACTCTTCTACCTCTCCGCTCCCTCTTGCTGGATCAAGAAGGCGGAGATCGTCATCGAGCTGTACGTGTGCTGAACGCGGAGGTGCCGTCCGTTCGGCGCTAGAACGGAAGGACCGTGATCAGGATCGCGAGACGGTTCGTGATTTGATCGCGGGATGGATCATGATGGGATCGCGGGACGGATCGTGATTGGATCGCGAGACGGATCATGATTGGATCGTGGGACGCTCGGCGATTTGGATCGCGAAGACATTCGACTACATCAACCGTGTTTCTTAACGCTTCCCGCTTAGCGATCTACAAGGGTATGTAGATCCACTCTCCCTCTCGTAGATGCTCATCACCATGGATAGATCTTGCGTGTGCGTAGGAAATTTTTTGTTTCCCATGCAACGTTCCCCAACACAAGTATGTTCCCAACCCTGCCTCCACTCGAACCCCTCAGGCTAATTGTCTGTCGGGAATTGAGTTGGATCAAGTGCCAGTGGTATACGAATACCCGGATGTATTTCCTGATGAGCTGCCCGGTATGCCTCCTGACCGCGACATTGAGTTCATCATTGAGCTAATGCCCGGAGCAGGACCCATCTATAAGAAGCCCTATAGAATGGGATCTGAAGAGTTGGCTGAATTGAAGAAGCAACTGGCGGAGCAACTCAGGAAAGGATTCATTCGCCCTAGTGCCTCTCCTTGGGGATCACCTGTTCTATTTGTGTCAAAGAGGGACGGAACTATCCGACTCTGTGTCTACTACCGTTCTCTCAATGAGGTCACGATAAAGAACAAGTACCCACTCCCCAAGATTGAAGACCTGTTCGATCAGCTAAATGGAGCAAAGGTGTTTTCCAAGATTGATCTCAGGTCTGGGTACTACCAGTTGAAGATCAGGCCCCAAGACATTCCCAAGATGGCATTTGTAACCCGATATGGCCTGTATGAATACACGGTCATGTCATTCGGGTTGACCAATGCCCCTACCTACTTCATGTACCTCATGAACAAAGTCCTCATGGAGTACTTGGATAAGTTTGTTGTCGTCTTCATTGATGACATACTCGTCTTCTCCAAGTCTGAAGAAGAGCATGAGCAACACTTGAGATTGGTCCTAGACAAGCTTCGAGAGCACCAGCTTTATGCCAAATTCAGCAAGTGTGAATTCTGGCTGCATGAAGTTGGATTCTTGGGTCATGTATTGACTGCAGAGGGATTGTCAGTGGATCCCGCCAAGATTGAAGCCGTGACTGAATGGCAATCCCCAACCAATGTGAAGGAAGTCAGGAGCTTCCTCGGACTCGCGGGATATTACCGCAAGTTCGTTGAAGGATTTTCGAGCACTGCCCAACCCTTGACTCAGCTTTTGAAGAAGGACAAGAAGTTCGAATGGACGGAGAAGTGTGAAGAAAGCTTCCAAGAGCTCAAGAAGAGATTGACCGCAGCCCCAGTTTTGGCCACCCCCGATATTCACAAGGAGTTTGTGATATATTGTGATGCATCGAGAACTGGGCTTGGAGGTGTTCTGATGCAAGAAGGCAGAGTCGTAGCTTATCTATCCAGACAGCTATGTCCTCATGAAGAGAACTACGCTACTCATGATCTTGAGTTGGCAGCCGTAGTTCATGCCTTGAAGACATGGCGACATTACCTTCTGGGGAAGCGATGTGAGATATAAATAGACCACAAGAGTTTGAAGTATATTTTCACTCAGAAGGAACTGAACATGAGGTAGCGAAGATGGTTGGAGTTGATCAAGGATTATGACCTCAGTGTTCAATACCACCCCAGAAAGGCTAACGTGGTAGCAGACGCCTTAAGCAGAAAGGCTTGTTCCTTGAATGCTATGATTAAGGAAAGGCTACCCGCCCTGTATGAAGAGCTTGAAAGCTTTGGCTTGGAACTAGTTGCACCTGGATTCCTCGCCAACCTTGAAGCAAAGCCTACCTTGATGGATGATATTAAGAAAGCTCAGAAGGGACACGAGAGCATTGAAGGTATCAAGAGGAAGATCAAGGCAGGCAAGGCTCCAGGATTCTCAGTGGATGAACAAGGAGTCATATGGTTCGGGAATCGCATCTGCATACCCAACAAAGAAGAGCTCAAGAATTTGATCTTGCAAGAAGCTCATGACACTCCGTATTCCATCCATCCTGGAGGAACCAAGATGTACCAAGACCTCAAGGCAAGATTCTGGTGGCATGGCATGAAACGGGAGATAGGCACCTTTGTTGCCAAATGTGACATATGCTAGAGAGTCAAAGTTGAGCATCAGCGACCTGCTGGACTATTGCAACCTCTCAAAGTGCCTGAATGGAAGTGGGACAAAGTCGGGATGGACTTCATCACCGGATTACCAAGGTCAAGCAAGGGACATGATTCTATCTGGGTCATTGTCGATCACCTGACCAAGGTAGCCCATTTCATTCCTGTCAAGACCACCTATGATGGAAGCCAGCTGGCAAACCTCTACATCAACCGCATCATGAGTCTTCATGGAGTACCAAAGGAGATTGTGTCAGACCGAGGGATCCAGTTCACCTCAAGATTTTGGAAGAAGTTTCAAGAAGCGATGGGAACCAAGCTCTCCTTCAGCACTGCTTTTCACCCCCAGACCGGTGGGCAAACAGAACGAGTAAATCAGATACTCGAAGATATGCTCTGTGCGTGTGTTTTAGCATATGGAGCCAAGTGGGAAGATTGCCTGCCGTTTGCTAAGTTCTCCTACAACAACAGCTATCAGTCGAGTCTTCAGATGGCACCATTTGAGGTGTTGTATGGGCGCAAGTGCCGTACTCCCCTCAACTGGTCGGAAACCGGAGAAGGACTAGTCTTTGGCCCAGACGTTCTCCGCGAAGTAGAAGAGCAAGTTCAACTCGTCCGAGAGCGCCTTGAGACCGCCAAGACAAGACAGAAGAGCTACGCCGACTCTCGCCGCCGAGAAGTGAGCTTCGACAATGGAGATCATGTCTATCTTCGAGTCACACCTCTTAAAGGAACCAAGCGTTTCCACGTCAAAGGAAAGCTTGCACCAAGATTCATCGGCCCCTTCAAGATCACCACAGGACGAGGAGAAGTTGCCTATCAACTGGAGCTACCTTCCAAGCTATTAGATGTGCACAACGTCTTTCACGTGTCACAACTCCGAAAGTGCCTCCAAGTTCCCGACCGCCCCGACCTCTACAAGGACATCGACCATCAAGCCATCGACCTTCAGCTAGACCTCACTTATCGTGAGAGGCCAGTTCGCATTCTGGATGAAGCGGAGCGTTTCACCCGAAGCCGCACCATCAAGTACTTCAAGGTCCAATGGAGCAACCACACTGAAGCAGAAGCAACCTGGGAGCGTGAAGACTATCTTAGATCTGAGTTCCCTTATCTTTTTAGCGCTCAGTCTAGGAATCTCGGGGACGAGTTCTTGTAAGGGGGGTAGGTCTGTCACACCCTGTGTTTGTATCACTTTTCTATGATTGGATTTACAAAATTTGGAACCAATTAAAACTTTTTGAGTGCATGCTTGTTTGAATTAATGCTTGTTTGATTGCTTGGATGATTATGTTTGGCACTCTTAGGTTCTACTCGTCTCCATATTCATCTTCCTTGATCCAAACTTCTTGCCCAATGATCATGCCATGTGAATAGTACCCAAAACTATTTTTATCAAAATTTATTTTGACCAAAAAGAATTTAATCAAATTAGGTTTTCAAAAACCCCTGAGTTGATGTTTGCACTGCAAGTCCTCAAATTGGGTGTATCCTTTTTCCCCAAAGGCTTTATTTGAAACCTAATATGTATATGACTTCCCAAAACCACCAAATATTAATTTTAAAGATTATTTTACTATTTTATTTAAAGGCTTTTTCTTAAGGCCAAAATGGTCTTTTATAGGGAAAAATTATTTAAATGCTTTAAAAATATTTGAAAAAATTTAGGGAAACTCAGTGGACATATATTTTCCATATATATGAGTTTCAACACATGGTCATGTTCAAAATCATGGGAAAAATCCCTCAAAACCCTTTCTGTCCAAATCAAGCTTTTGAAATATTTCTATAAGAAATATTCTCAATAAATTCCAAGAAAATTCCAGCAAGTCACAAATGTCAAATGTGATGATCTTGCAAAGTTTCATCTCAATCCTAATTGATTTGCTTCATCAAAATATTCCAAAACCCTCTCTGTCCAGATTCAAATTTGAACAACTTTACATTGTGAAGTTTGTCGTATTGACCTCAAACTTTGTGGGCATGTTCTAAACCACAAATAATGATGCCACACCAAGTGGTGGATTTGTGGGAAGTGGAATGCATGCCTAGATCTACAGAAATCTGATTCTGTTGATTTCTAGGGTTTCACAAAGTTACATTGTGAACTTTCTTCAATCAAGCTCAAACTTGGTGGTCAACCCTATTTACAACCACCATTTGACCCTGTTAAAACTCATGGCAAGCAAACTCCATTTGCTTAGCCAAACCATCATCAAACACTTTTTGCCCAGGTGGTAAAAACCCTGTTTGACCCCCTTCTGCTATTCTCCATCACTCAAATTTTTTACCACAACCTTGTAGTATTGCATTGCACCTCCAGTAAGTTTCTCTGGCCAAGACTCGATGGTTAAGTGGGGTAAAACCCAAATTTACCTCTCTGGACAGCAAGAATCTGCTTCTCTCTCTCCTTCCCTCTTATTCTATCAACCTCCCAGTGCATCCTATGCCATTTTCCCTTTGTCTAAAACCCCCTAGACCCACTAGACATGTCTGGCCGCGCCTAGGATGCCGTTGGCATGCCATGGCATGCCAAACGGGCGCTCCAGAGCGCGCTACAGTGCACTCCCGCACTGTAGCCGCCGCCCAATGGCTGTTCCCGACAGCTTTGGGTCTCCCCCTTGTGTCCCCTGAGACGCCCTCGGCGTCCGTGTCACGCCACCTTGTCGGCCCCTTCCTCTCTGCTCCTCCAGCGGCCTCCCCACACGCGCGCCCGACGCCGCCGGCTCGGCCAACCTCAAGCCTCGCACGCGCGCACGCCCCGTTCCTCCTCTTGCTTCCCCTGGACGTGGACCATGCCCAGCAACACCCCAGACACCCCCACTCTCCCTCCCGTGGCCCCCAGCGGCGGCATCGACCTCGCCGACGCATGAGCAATCGGTGGACCGCCATACGCCTATAAAAGGGGCCTCCTCGACCCCCTCTCCCTCTCTCTCCCAATCGAGCTCCCGAGCCCGGCCCCCTTCACTTTAGAGCTCGAGCGCTCGGGATCGAGCAAAGCTCCGCCGCATCGGGTCTGCCACCGTCCGGCCACGGTGAGCCTCCTTGGCCCCCATTCTCTCTCGATCTGGAACCGCAGCTCTCCACTGATGTGTCTCCCTCTTTCCCCCGTTCATTTTACGGCCGGAGGCGACCGGTGCGAGGTCCTCCTATAGCGCCGCCGCCCTGCTCCTTCGTCGCCGGCGACTCCGACCACCCCGGCGACTGATTCCTCCTCCACCCGAACGGCGGAAGCCCCCGGTTCCATTCCCATCTCCGCCGTACCCTGCCGCGCCTCCTACCGTCGCCGGTAAGCTCGCCGGCCTCCCTGCCGCGAGGTTGGAGATGACAGGCGGGACCCACCTGCCATCCTCACCTCCCTTCCCCTCCTCTCTCTGTCGCTGGCCTTCGGGCCCCACCCGTCAGGTTTGAACGTGGGCGCGCGCGTGCGTTGGTTCGCCTGGGCTGGTTGACCTCTGGGCCGGCCCAGTTGTAGGCTGGCTCTGGCCCAGGGTCCCGTGCCCCTTTTCCTTTTTCTTTTCTGTGGGATTTTGCAAAAATTCCACAGAGTTAAATAAAATTCCTATGCCAATAATTTTTCCACCACAAATCTTGAAATATTGTGTAGAATTTAATAGTGCCTTTTGTATAAATTTTTGAAAATCTTTTATTTACTGTTTTATTTTAAAAACCTCTTTTAGGCATTTTTAGCCTCTGTTTTAAATAGTTTGAAAAATCATTTTAACTACAAAACCCTAGACAAATATTCTTAGAATAGTTTGTAGTATTTATCAGAGTAGGGTAGCATTTTTAAAGTGGCTTTTGTGCTCTGTTTTTGAGTGATGCTTATTTTTGCCCGTTTATTCCGCGACGATAGATTGTGTTGTTGACGAGGGGATTGGACACGAAGACTTTAAAGACCCCGAAGACTTTGTTGAGCCAGGCAAGCAGCCCTTTGACCATGATAAGAAACTTTTTCATGCATGACTTATAGCACTTGTTGTTTAAATGATTTGATCATGATGTGGTGTTTCCCCTTCGTTGGGATACCTCCAATACTTTACCGTTAACACTTGCATCGTGCATGACCCTACCATCCTTATGAGGGTTGTGCGGGTGGGAGTAGTTAGGTTGCTAGTAGATGCTACGCAAAGTGGCACGGGAATATGCATGGTGATGGAAACAAAAAAATGATTTCAAAGACTTTTTCAAAAAACCCGTCGGGTGCCACTAATGCCCGAGGGAGATGATGATGAGCTAGGTAACCACCTGATAAAGAAATGGTGTACCGGAGCAAGTGAGTGTGTGTGTTTTCGAAAATGGATTAGATTTAAGATTTGTCGACCGTCCCAACCTTACATGCACGACCACGATACCCCTTATGGGACGGGACTTTGTTGATTACCTTGGTGGGTACTAGCATAGAGCCCGCATTACTAGTGGCGGGAGTGGCGTGGTCACTCTCGATACAGGGTCGCGCCTGGAAGGGCAACCATGCGCTTTCTTTACAGGCACCGGGCACACCGTTGTGTTCCTTCATGGATGGTACTGTGTAGAGCAAGGCTCGTGTTGGTACATCATGAAGATATGGACCAACGAGTGGACTCTTTGTTTAGTATCGTCAGGGGAAAGACATTGTTCGGGTGCTTACCTCGGGTATGTAATATACCGCGAGTCGTGGATGACACGGAAGTTCCCCGAGTCTTGTGGGTAAAGTGTGCAACCTCTGCAGAGTGTAAAACTATTGTTGGGTGGTGCTGCTTAAACTATGTCTTGGGTTTTCACAAACTTGGTGTGTGTGTGTGTGTGTGTGGATGACACAAAGATGGAACTTGAGCTAAGTCCGATGACTTGGAATGATGATGAACATGAGATGTTCAACCCCTGCTTACGATGGCAACGGTGCCTTGTTCATGCGAATACCTGTCAATTGTTGATGCATGCTTACTTACGTTACTTGATCATGTCATTGCATTTAAAAATCAGCTTTCTGCAAAACTTACCTACTTAGTGCTATATCATGCATTGTTATACCTTGTTCCACAACTTGGGTTGCTTGCGAGTACATTCAAAGTACTCATTGGCTTGCCACTGGTTATTTAATTGGCCAGGCTTGGAAGAGCAGGAATATGGCGAAGAGTTCGTTGGTGACGAACATGCGAACTAGGACGCTTCCCAGTCAGAATGCCTGTAGGTTTAAGGCAGATGGCATGGGTTCACGCTTTCGATCAAGATTTCCGCTGCTTGTTATGTTTAAGTGTTTGGCCCTTGCAGCCCTATCTATGTAAGACTAGACCTTCATGGTCTTTATTTGTGTAAGACACCAAATGTGGATGTAAGACTCTTGTTATTCAGCTTCTGTGTGTTCAGTGAGCATTGATCTCTGGGATCACTGTACACGTGCATTCGGTGATCACGACTTATGAGTCGGGGTCCCCACAGCGTTGGAGGCTAGTTCGGGGCTACTAAGGGAGTCCAGGACTAAGAGGTCCTCGGGCCGCCGACCTATTTCCCACAGGCCGGACAGGCGGGCCACTCTGGGCCCAATACATGGAGGCCGAACTACAAGTCAACCTCATATTCGAGAAGGAAAGCTTAGATGTCTTGGTTTGTCCTCCAAGTCAAGATGACAAGATCGGCATGTTTATCCCTTGATGATAACCGACCATGTGTAACCCTTGGTACCCCTGGTATCTATATAAACCAGAGGGTTAGCTCGTAGTGGCAAGAACCATTACTCTGACTCATCTAGGGTTTAGTTCATCTGATCTCGTGGTAGATCGACTCTCTAATCGTCATACTCTCATTAATACAATGAAAGCAGGACGTAGGGTTTTACCTCTTCGAGAGGGCCCGAACCTGGGTAAACACCGTGTCTACGTCCCATGTTCCCCATCGATCCAAGGTCCACAGCTCAGGACCCCCTACCCGAGATCTGCCGGTTTTGACACCAGCACCAGTACTTGAAGGCATCAATGGGGGGTAAAAAATGTCCCTACTGCGAAGATCAAGGTCTTGTTGTCCAAGATTGTCCCTACCTAAAAGCTGCAATGAAGACAGATACCAACATAGCTAGAGAAATAGAGCTTAGGATGTGATCAACTTCAAGCGAAAAAATAGAAAAGGTTAATTCTCTTCATGTTATACATTTTTAATTGGTTACACAGATTAATTTCTGGATAAACAGAGAATGGTGCAATTTACATTGCAGGACAAAAAAAGGTTATGGGTTGTTTGGATGGGAGTCGTGAGATGCCCTTCCACAATATTGGTCGTTGACCAGACCTCAGTTGCTCATTTGGTTGGGCACCCATTATTTGGTACGCCTAGCTCATCTCACTCCCTCTAGTTCATTTTCTGCCAAATGGTTGGTGCATTGTGGGCGAGGGATTCTTCCGCTAAATATTTGGCTTGCCAACAAATTGGCAGGGCTGGCTGTGGCGCAATCCAAACAACCCCTTATTTTACAATGGCTTGAGTTGTGCCTGAAATTGATATATTGTTCTTTTGTTGAAATTACAATTCCCCTATTGCTCATGATGATGATGTTGGCTCCTTGAACTTCAATATGTGTGTAATTTGTCTTACTGAAATTGTATTGTAGCTTTTATTTTGAAAAGTTTCCTTGTATTAACAATGCATGATGTTGTTGCTGGCTACTTACAACATACAAGTACATTGAAGCATCTTGTTAAAAACATTCTCAATAAAAACATACTAGAGAAACTCTAGCAATACTTTGGACATACCCGTTTGCGACAAATAGAGGATGATGCATTAGATTTCTTTTGTTGGTATGTATAAAACACTACATTCCACATTCATGGAATTCCATGCAATATATATAGAATACAGAAACACTATAATTACTAAATCCATATAAAATATATGTATATATATATATAATATTAATAGAGATAGTAGCAGATACACTGTAATTACTTGTGAGAAAAATTCTCGAGCCAGGTCAAAGTATATCAAATTCATCTTGAAGCAAGTAATACAGAAAATACAAATAATCATTGCATAGGCTGACAAAAAAAATCCAGAGCCCGAGGTCAACTGAGATGGACAACAAAACAGTCACATGTGAGACATGTTGTCAACTTCACTCAGGAATACATGTGTGAATGTTTCACTCAAGCTGGCTACAAAACATGTTGTCAACTTCACTCAGGCTACAAAACAGGTTTTCGAGCTTCTACAAAGCATCCATCAGCAGCACTAGGCCATCTCCACCACACCTCCTCCTGTTGTAGAAGCTCGAAAGCCTCCATCTAACACTGAAGAAGCAGCTTCAGCTGCTGCATGGGGTCCAACTTGTTGTTTGGGTGTCTCAACAAATCTGCTGCAACGAGTATCTGAAGCTTTGGAATGTAATCCTCGGAAGAGGATGAAGCAATAAGACAGGAAAAAACTAAAAATTAAGTCATGAAAAAGATCCCAATCAACTTGAAAAGAATCATACAAAAAATGTGGTTTGTTGTCAAACGAAAACACCTCGTCGAATGACGGCATAACAAGGCCATCCCTATTCTCCACGTATAAAATATTGTAGTAGCCGCAATTATAGCTGAAAAATTAGAAGAAATATAGTTATAAAATGCAAAGAAGCTTTAGGCAAAAAGTGAATAGGATGAAAAACAAATACAAATTCTGCCAGAAAAAAATTTCTTACTAATTGTTTGTTGCGGGTAATTTAATGGGGTGAATAGCGTGAAAGACTCAAGATCATGCTTAAAAAGTGGATCCCTCATTGCAATACTCTTGATGTTGGTGATCTGATGGAACACGAGAAAAAGGCAATAGGACGCATGAGTAAGTGTGCGGTGTGGAGAAATAAAATGAATGAGAAGATGTGTTGCGCCAAACTCCAACAAGAGCATTACCACATTCTTAGTTGTAGCGGCCCAACCGAAATGGATCGATGTGTCTATGCTTTATGTGTTATCCCTGGATCAATATGCTAGCAGACACAATACATCAATGAAATACCATAACATTACATGTTAAAAAGATAACATAGATCCAGTTTATATCTCAAATAACACAGCGGAAAACAATCATAAGGGTGTGGAGTCCCATCAACGCCAGCGGCAAGTTGAGTGTAGACCGTAACCCTACAACGTAACTCTTACTCGTCGTAGAAATTCTTTCAACATGATAAGTTGCAGCCGTGTAGGTTAGTACATTAAATGTGCAATGTACTAGCAAGATCACATATAAAGGCAGATGAAAATTACCTCTAGCACTATATGCAATATGGTTGTGGGGCGCTATGTTTATGTTTGTGCATAAAAGCTGATTTTCCCTACATCAAAGAATAACAGATTAATTACTACAAAGTTGATATAATTAATTAGATGGTTCTGCCAACCAAATTCTCATAACCCAAAGTTATAATTAAACCCACTTCATTTATAGTAACTATGTCGAGAGTTCCTCATAGTTCCAATTCCAGAGGCTCAATTTACCTGTAACCGGGGACACAGCTAATCGATTAGTTTGATACTCTGCAGAGTTTTGCAGACTTTACCCGCAAGATTCGATCCCTCCTTTGTGTCCTTGCACTGCCCGGTGTTTGAGAACAGGATGACCGAAACATGGTATTTGAAAGAGTTTCCCTAACCACTGACAGTGCGCATCCAATCCTACCATTCATCTACATCTTGTAGCACTGTCCAGTCAGAGTCACAACTAAGATCAACCAAGCTAGAGCCCATAATGACTTGAGGTTGCACATGTAGGCTTCCGGTCTTAAAGTATCCTTCCGTCTCGTTGAGCATGCGTGGAGCTTTTCGCGTGATGACTGGCACTTCTCCAGCAACACCTAGGCTAACCCTGAGTCCTCCAGGGTGCAGTTCATCAAATTTTCGCTTGAGTCTTGAAGTCTTGAAGTTGTCATCATTGATTAAGAGTCATCACTCTCACATGTTTCATGAGCACTCATACCAATACCCGTCTACTAAGCATAGCAATTGATAATAACAATGTTTCCGGGGCTCAGTAACAAGGGTATGGGTGCGTCCCTCATGATACTACTCAAGAACCAAGTTTCCAAATTACCTATTTTGTATGCATGCTGGAAAAGGTTGAATCTAATGCAATAAAACATGGTTATAATCTTAACATGATCAAAGTGAACTTGTCTAGTACTTGTTGGTGAAGTTCATCGCTCTTACAAATTCTGATAGCTCTACTCGTCACACTCCGAGAAAATCTATTGAATCCAAACAATTGCATTCACATAAGCAATCACACTAACAATCAAAAGAATTCAGTAGGTAGAACAATAAAGAAAACCTAGTGAAATCAAAAGAAAATCCCAAAAGAAAACTATAAGATACTTTATCAAAACTCCAAGAAAACTCTAAGTTTCTTAGCAAACAAGAACATAATAACTTCTTTGATCAAAACAACTTTTTAACAGAAAAGAAAATATTAAAGTTTTATCTCTAGCTAATAATAAAGGAAGGAGTGTTTCTGGTGGTCTGTCGTGGTATTTGCCCCTAAAGTTCGCATGAATTACCCCCTATGCCACCGGTAAGTGAAAAAAAACGATTCGTTTTTATTATTTATAAGTCGGCCATTCCTTTTGATTCAACAAGCGGCGATCCCTCAATGAATCAGAATTGGATGGCCATCCCAACCGGCTTAACACTCGTGCTTCCACCATGCAGACCCAGGTTCGATTCCCCACTCTCCCCTTTTTTCTCCCCCTTTTCTCTCTTAGTACTGGTGGCTGCCCGACTCGGCCAGCCCAACGCGGCCTTCAGCACTTCTTTTGACTATTTTTCTACATTCGCTTTATTTTTTTCTTTTGGCTTTATTTAGATATACTCTTAATATTTCAATTACAAAATCATCTATAAGCAAACTTTGAAAAATATATATTAATCATGCATTATAGAAATGCCAAACTTGAATAGGATTTTTTTCCCTATATACAAAAAATGTACGGTACGTATGGAAAAATAATATAATTTTTGTTTCTTTTTTGAAAAATGTTGATCATGCATTTATTTATTTTAATGTGCATAGAAAAATGTTTCTGATGCATAATAAAAATTTATACAAAAATATACAATGTGTATGGAACAAAGTAGATATAAAAAATAGAAGTTTTCAAAAATGTTGATTATGTATTTGGACAATGTCAAATGTGTATATAAAAATGTTCCTGATGTATACAAAAAATATAGAATGTGTATAAAAAAGTATACATCAAAACTAAATATATTTTGAAAATGTTGACCATGAAATTGGAAAATATTAAACGTGTATATAGAAAATGTTTCTGATGTATAAAAAATGTACAATGTTGCTGATAAAAGCTTTACGTAAACTGATGGCCTTTAGTTGTTCGTTCTGTAAATGACCTTGAGTTGTTTTTCACATTCTTTCTACACGTAATTGCAGATATTGACAAAGATGATGTGCTTTGATGATGATTTTTTTCAGAACTATCAAACATGCCCGTGCGTCGCGACGTACAACATTTGTTATGCATGTCCTTACAAATTGATTATTTTCGATGGAGCTGTCTAATATGTTTGCAAACAAATTAAGACTTCACTTGGACTAGAAGGTTTGGGCGCACTTTGCCACGTCGTTGATGCTGTTTTATTTTCATAATTTGTTTACTTCATTTATTTTAAAATATAAGATGTATTAGTTTTTTGAAAAGTCAAACCTCTTTAATTTTGACCACATTTGTGTACAGATATATCAACATCCGTAATATCACATCAAATTATTATATTAATCATGAAATGAATTTTTATAGTTTATTTATTTACAATTGTTGATGTTGATATTTTTTGCTTTAAACTTGGTCAAAGTTAAAAGAATGTGAATTTTCAATAAACTAATACACCTTATCTTTTAGAACAGAGGGCGGGTTTCGTTTGATTGGCGTGGGAAATGATGGAGTGTGTGTTTCTTTTTTATTCGTATAATGCGATATTTTGATGGGCCTTTCGTGGGGTGATTTTGTGTTGTGTGCTAATCAACTCATACTTATATGAGGAAATTTTCTGCCTCGATTGCTGCATGTACTATATTGCTCCGATATTGTTACATGTTGATGCTTCTTTTTTCTAGGTGATGAGAGCTTGCACGGGATTGGTATAGTTTTTGGACCGGTTGTTTCGGATTGATTTGAAAATTTGTTGACCCAGCAAAAATCATGAACCAAATTCAATATTGAATTTCTCAATGTAATGAGAGAGCTCCAAAATTAGGGAGCATAGTGAACTAAAATAATTGAGTGAGAGATTGTTGACCCAGGCAAAATTGATAACCAAATTCCAAATTGATGACCTCAATTGAATGAAAGGCCTTCAATCCTAGGGAGCTTAGTGGAATTGAGTGAGAGATTGTTGACCCAGTCAAAATTGGTAACCCAATTCTAAATTCGTGACCTCAATTGAATGAGAGGCCTTCAATCCTAGGAAGTTTAGTGATATAGTATATTACATCATATGCTATAATTAATAAATAAAACGTACTTTGCTATTTTCATCATAATACAATGGGCATCACCGAGGACGAACGACAACGAATGCGTAAAGAGATACCTGCAACTAGGTAGATATTTTTATTATTTAATAAATTAGAAACACCTTAAGTACACTTAAAAAGTTATCACATCTCTATGTTTTTGTGCAACACCAGTTATCATGTTGTTTTTCATGTGGCATTGTGCAAGATGTCAAGAGATTTACTGCTATGTCGAGAGTGTGCATGTGAGGTAAAATTTCTTCGGTTGCAATGCACGGGCATGTTTTCTAGTAATAACACAAAGTATTTTAGTAAACTTTTTATTAGCAAAAGGAATCAATTAAAAAGCTATTACAAAACTTAAGTTATGAGGAAAACAAGATTTAACTTAAATCTGATTAAACTTTTTTTAATAAATATAAAATTGTGTTCCTAATAACTAGCAGAAACTTTATTGAAATTTAAATTAAAGTGTCAAAAATAAATTACTTTTAAAATAAAAGAAAACAATTTATTTCAACAAAACTAGGCATAATAGGTACTGTTTTTGAATCTGTTTTAAACATATCTAAATAAGTATTGAAAATTAAATTTTATTAAGCCAGTGGTTAAAAAATTCCGCTAGAAAACAGTAGCAAAAAGAATTAATCAAAAAAGTATTTTTAAATAAAAGTTATTAGCAATCTAGTGTTGAAAAAATCTGTTTGAATTCAAAATTTAAATAGTTCAAAAATATTTTAAGTTGGTTTCTTTGGATAGATGGGGTTTTGTGAATCCCTAGCAAAAAGAATCATCAAATTTGGAGTGGTAGATCTAAAGATACAATAAAAACAAAATTGAATCTAAATCTGAAAACAGATTTTTTTTTCTAAAAAGGTTAAATTGCGGCCAGATACCACGTGGCTTGTTGTGGTTTGCTGAAACTGTTCGCTGCGCGGGCTAACGGGCGGACGGCCTCTATCTAAGGATTTCGGCACCGTTGGTTTGATAAACAGAAAAAATACAAAACTGATCGGTTCGGTTTAACTAAAATCAGAGAAAACCGATATATCCTAATAAAACCTAATGATTCGAACAATCTAAAAGAACGAATGAACGAACAAAGGGAGTGGTCGTGGCTTACAGAGAGGAACGTCGCGTGTTAGGGAAGAGAGCTTCGGCGTGGCAGCGGCTCCAGCGACCGACGGCGAAGGCGGCGATGTCCAGGCGATGTGGGAGGTCGAGGGGGTCTCATTTTTTGCTGAAAGTGAGGCGAGGAGACGTCGGGGTCGGTGGGGTAAGGTCGGCGAAGTCTGGTGCTCCGGCGGAGCGTGCGAGGTCGAGGGGGAGGCTTCGGTGCTTCCTAGAGATATAGACGATGTCAAAGGGTGCGCCTAGATGAGAGGAGTCAGATAGTCAAAGTTTGTGAGGTCGAGGTTGCTCACCGACGTTGGGATCTATGGCGTAAGGTCATGGCCCACGGCGAGATTGGACGCTAGCTAGGGCTCGGTGTAGGTGGTTTTGGCAAGGGGTTTTGAGGGGCATCGGACGAGGTCGGGCGTGGGTATTTATAGGACGTGTTCTTGGGGCAGGGGTTTGCTTCGGGATAGAATTTTGGTGAGTTTCAAATGAACTCGGACGTCGGTGCTTGCTCTGCCAGTTGCGTGCGGGAGGACGAAGATAGCGAGGTGGGTCCAGGCGCCAGGGAGAGAAAAAAATAACGAGGGAGAGAGACAGAGGGAGTGACGAAAGACAGGGAGAGACATGCGAGCAAGGGAAAGAGAGCCGGCGGCGGGCGCCTGGGAAGTGCTCGTGCAGGGCGCTGGTGGCACTGGGCTGGGTGCGAGGAGATACTTGTGATCTGCGTTGGGTTTTTCGTGAAGAGGAACGGGTGATGCAGCACAATATAGATAAGTGTTTCCCTCAGTTGAGAACCAAGGTTTATCGAACCAATAGGAGTAGCACGCAACCCCCATCTTCAGTGAATGCACACAAAGAAGCAAACAGTTGCATCCAACGCGGGCAAGTTGTCAATCCCCTTGGACTCGTTATTTGCAAGCTAATGAAGTTTGTAGATGAAAGTTGAATATTGTAAATTGCAAAATAAAATAAAAGCAAATAAATTACAGCAAGGTAATGAAGGATTTAGTAAATATATAAGTTAATAGACCCAGGGGCCATAGTGTTCTCTAGTGGCATCTCTCATATAGTAGGCATACGTTGGGCAAACAAATTATTGTTGGGAAATTGATAGAAAACCTCATAGTTATGCAATCTTTGTTCACGAAAATGATCATGTGTATATAGGCATCACGTCCATAAATAAATAGGCCGACTCCTGCCTGCGCCTATTACTGTTACTCCATGTCGAGAGCGCTTCTATGCTTGCCTCTCTAAGTATTAAGTTCATGACAAATAGAGTAATGCTTGGTGAACAATGGCATTATGTAGACAAAGATATTTCAATCAATATGAATTAACCCCATCATTTTATCCTTGGTGGAAACAACAAAAAGACGTATCTTGTCCCCTCCTGTCACTGGGATATAGAAACCCGTCAGGTTGAACCCACTACAACGCACCCCTCTCAGTGAAGAAATATCAATCTAGTTGGCCAAACTATTTCAATTGATCGGAGAGATTTATGAAGCTATAATAATCATGCAAATAAGAATCATAATAGAAATCAAAGAAGACTCAAATCTTTTTCATGAATAATCTGAACATAAACTGACAATTCATCGGATCCCAACAAACACACCGCACAAAGTGATTACATTGAATAGATCACCACGAAGATGCGGTGAACTTCGTATTGAATATCAAGAGAGAGAGAGAGAGAGAGAGAGAGAGAGAGATAGCCTTCTAGGTACTCACTACGGACCCGTAGGTCTATAGGGAACTACTCACACATCACCATGGGAGCAGCAAGGTTGATGTAGAGGCCCTCCGTGATCGACACCCCCTTCGGTAGGGCACCGGAACAGGGCTCCAGATGGGCACACGGTGGAACAGAGACTTGCGGCGGCAGAAAAAGTGTTTCGGGAGGCTCTTTAGGGTTTTTGTGATTTATTGGAATTTATAGTTCAGAGAGGGGCGCCGGGAGACGCCCGAGGGGGCCACCACATAACACGATGCGGCCACCCCCCTGGGCACGCCCTGTTGTGTGGTGGCTCCCTCATGGAGTCTCCGGCCTCCTCCCGAAGCTTCCAGGTCATCTTTTGGTCCGGAAAAAATCAATAAAAAGTTTCGGGGCAATTGGACCTCGTTTGGTACTGTAAACCTGAAAAGTTAAAAGCATGCAGAAAACAAGAACTGGCACTCGGCACTGGGTTAATAGGTTAGTGCTAAAAAATAATATGAATTTATAAATAATCACCCAAAAAGCATCCTAGAATGATAATATTATAGCATGGAACAATCAAAAATTATAGATACATTGGAGACGTATCACGAGGCGCTGGCTTGGGCCTCGGCTTGCTAGCGGCTAGCGCATGGCCTGGCGCCAGCTAGCGTTTTTTTTTAATAAAACAGCGTGGAAAAACTGTTTACAAACAAAATCAAAGCAGTATATAAAAAAATCAAATTTGGCATATAAATATTAGGGAGTATATATGACACCGTGCACTTTTTATTTTGGCCAAATAAAATACATATAAATCTTAAAATTCCAACAATGCTTCTGTTGCAATAAAAATCAGTAAAAACTATTTTTAAAATACAAAAATGATTTCAAATTAATTTTCTCATATTTTTCATTCGGAGGGAATCATTTTACCCTCATTTATATATATTTATTTTTAGGAGAAAAATAATTTTATTAAAAACCCTAAAATGGGCATCATAATTGAAATGGGGTCTTTCTAAAAGTAAAAGTAACTTTTTTTTGAAATGGTCCTCCTCACTTGCCACTCTATTTCATATCATTTGAAGAAGTCATGTTTTCTTCTCTCATGAAAATCCTTGAGTGGCATAAGGTGTTCGGTTTGAACTATTTTCAATTGAAATTCAAATTGCCATCAAAGAATGAATTGGGAAAGTCCTTCTATTCCCCCTCATTAAATTTTCAGAAAGTTTCAAATTCCACTCAATTTCACACAACAATCACACAGTCAATCATAATTACTTAATTAATATAACATTCCAAAATTTAGAATTTTGGGATGTTACATTAGTGATCCTGTCCATCTCAAAAAGGTCTTTTGAGTTCTAGATAGAGTCAAAAACATTGAACTCCTTTTGGGTGATGTTAACAATAACTACTACCCAGTGCCTATTGTGAATAACCATGAAGAATAGCCGAAATGCATCAAACAATCATAAGGACAAATGCATTTAGAAATGCATAAAAAATAAAATTATGGAAAATGGAAAATGAGAAAAAATGGGTGCGAGGTTGGGTGTAGTATAAGAAGAGCTTACCAGGTCAGATTTTGAAATGTGATTTTTTGAGCAAGCATTCCTAAATTCCTTTTCACACACATCCGAATTAAACTGATCAGGGTAAGCATTGAGTTTCAGCTGATGAAAAAAAATGGAAAAACAACATTAGAGGGCAGAACAAAATTATATGAAAATCAAAAAGATTGCAAACATGATCATGAAAAAACCCATTGAAACACCGGATAGAAAAAAGGAGATTTGAACACTGACACTCATCAACACTGAGAATGCGAACTTTTTTGGCTTCTTCTTATTGCCCAACTGATCATAGTTGAAAGTATTTTGGTATAAGGTCATGACCTCGTTGTCAATCTCAGATCTTGGCTTCTTCTTATTGCCCAACTTTAGAGATGCGCGAAAATTCTGTAGAGATGTATGGAAGCATTTATTTCAATGAAATCGAGCCTATAAAAAGAAAGTTTGTGTTGATTTTTGATAAAAGCAACAAGAGATATGCTCATATATCAAACTCTTTCACTTGTTTAAACACAGAAAAAATCAGATAAAAATGGGGGATAGAAAAACATCATCATATAAGTCACATAAGCTCGTTTTTCTTTGGTTTCTTTGTTGCGTATCTGTTTGTTCATACTGCTCGTGTAAGGCACCACCGTGTGCATCGACCTTAATCTTCTCATCTTTGGCACATTGTTTGGGAATAAGGCCACCTTTTTCTTCTTTGACTGGTTACCATGACTATTGGACCCACCCCTGACCTTAAAATTCGCCTCAGTTGCCTCGTGCAAACAAACTACTACTGGACAGTGTTCCAACAAGACAAACACAAAAGAGAAATAATGAGAATACAAAGGAACACATTGAAAAAACCATTGATAAAAGGAGGTTCTTTGAGCAAGACAAAACCTTGAGGTCCATCAGAGGAGGGGTTTTGGAATGAGATGGGGGACACATAAAACACAGGCGCTGGAATGTCGTTTGACCTAGGCAGCTTTGGAGCTGTGTGAGAATTTGCCGGTGGGTGTTTGCTTGGCTTTTCAAATTGAGGGGTGTTGTCAAAATTTGGCTCTGATGGGATTGAATTTTGCACATTAGAGCTAGAAGCGTTTGATGAATGCACATGCTTGACTGGTTTGTCTCCTTTTTGATTCATCAACTCACAGTCTTTGGTCCCCTCCTGGAAAAGAGCACAAGAAGGGACATCTTCCTACTCCAAGGCAGTTACCGCCATTGCCTGCAGCGTGCCCTGGGAAAGAATTGGTGTTCCAACTTTGTTTGAAGCCCCCGAAGGATCCATGTTGCAAGCATCTTGGGGGGTCACCTTTCCACCCTGAAGTACAACTTCCTCCTGAACCACTCAATCCTTCCCACGAGAAAGATCGGTACTCTCACCTTGTTGCAACATAGCACCCTTGGAACAATCCGCAGTGCTTGTGCTTCGACACGCTGGTCCACCCTCCCCCTGTTCCGCCACCACCCCAAACTTCTCACCTAATGCACTGATCTTCATTTCATTTAGAGCATCACCTATGCCACCAGTTTGTGTCTTGTTCTGGTCATCATCACCCACTTCTACCTGGGTATCAGGCTTCGACAACGGACATGTGGAAGAGTGTACATCAATCCCTGCTGCAGTGGGTGTTGGGGTGCCAAAAATCAAGTTCCTGTGCACTCGTCGCTGCTTGTTCCAATGACTCTTGGGCGAAAAAACCTTCACTTTTGTGCTCATGGTTTGACACTGCATTGGAGTGTGCTTCCATCAACATGAGACCCAACAGCTTGTAGAAAGTTGACTGTAGGACCTGCTGATGTCTACTACAAAACTTGTTCTTGTAGACTCGTGTTGGGCCTCCAAGCGCAGAGTTTTGTAGGACAATAGCAAATTTCCCTCAAGTGGATGACCTAAGGTTTATCAATCCGTGGGAGGCGTAGGATGAAGATGGTCTCTCTCAAACAACCCTGCAACCAAATAATAAAAAGTCTCTTGTGTCCCCAGCACACCAAATATAATGGTAAATTGTATAGGTGCACTAGTTCGGCGAAGAGATGGTGATACAAGTGTGATAATGATTGTAGATATTGATTTTTGTAATAGTAACAATAAAAAATAGAAAGGTAGCAAGTAACAAAAGTGAGCACAAACGGTATTGCAATGCTTGAAAACAAGGCCTAGGGTCCGTACTTTCGCTAGTGCAATCTCTCAACAATGCTAATATAATTGGATCACATAACCATCCCTCAACGTTCAAGGAAGAATCACTCCAAAGTTCTTATCTAGTAGAGAGCATAAGAAGAAATTGTTTGTAGGGTACGAAACCACCTTAAAGTTATCCTTTCCGATCGATCTATCCAAGAGTTCGTACTAAAATAACACCAAGTTATCCTTTCCGATCGATCTATCTAAGAGTTCGTACTAAAATAACACCATATGATACGCATCGATCAACTCTAATGTCACCTAGATACACCAATGTCACCACAAGTATCCATGAGTTAATTATACGATACGCATCAAAAAAATTCAGATTCATAATACTCAATCCAACACAAACAACCTCAAAGAGTGCCCCAAGATTTCTACGGGAGAAAGAAAAACGTGCATCAACCCCTATGCATAGATTACCCCAATGTCACCTCGGGAATCCGCGAGTTGAGTGCCAAGACATAGATCACGTGCTCTCAAATCCATAAAAGTATTCAATCCGGTAATAATGAAATCTTAAAGGGAATACTCAATTCATCACAACAAGATAGAGAGGGGAAAACACCATATAATCCAACTATATTAACAAAGCCCGCGATACATCAAGATTGTGCCAAATCAAGAACACGAGAGAGAGAGAGAGATTAAACACATAGCTACTGGTACAAACCCTCAGCCCCGAGGGTGGACTACTCCCTCCTCATCATGGAGACCACAGGGATGATGAAGATGACCTCCGGTGATGATTTCCCCCTCTGACAGGGTGCTGGAACGGGGTCTAGATTGGTTTTTCGTGGCTACACAGGCTTGCGGCGGCGAAACTTCTGATCTAGGGTTATTTCTGGGGGTTTATGAATATATAGGATTTTTGGGCATCGGTTTCACGTGAAGATGGGCCACGAGGGGCCCACAAGACACCAGGGCGCTAGAGGGGGCTGGCACGCCCTGGTGAGTTGTGGCTGTCCGAATCGGGGCTCCGTAGACCTAAGAAAGGTTCGAACACAGTGGTGCGCTCGCCCTCCGATCCTACTCAACCTCGCAGCTACACACACGCACCCACTGCTCTCACCCTGGGGAAACAAACAAAGACACGCGATTTACCCAGGTTCGGGCCACCTTGCGGTGTAAAACCCTACTCCTAATTTGGGTGGATTGTCCTCACGAGGAGGTTTGGAGATGAACAAGTACAGTAGTGAGCGACCTCGCGAGGGCTCTTGGGTGAGGATCGATCGGGGGGTCTCTACGGTGGAGGCCAGTCCCTATTTATAGTGGCCTTGGTCCTCTTCCCTTATCGCACAGGCGGGAAGGGATCTCACAGTGGCCAAATTTTGAAAGGGGACAAGAGGTACAGCTTATCTTGACTAAAGGTGGTCTTCGCCTGCAAAGCTCCTGGCGTGACGCAGAGGTGGGCTCGGTGATGACATCCATCCTGCCGAGCTCGTGGTCTTGGTCCTGTTGCACCAGGATAGAAACCTTTGGGGGATCCCTTGGGAACCCGCGTACGTCCTTGCCTCCTTAGCACCAAAGGGGAAACTGTCCCCTCTACGCTTGCTGGCGCCCGCTGGCCTCGGTCGTCATGGCTCACGTCACCCTAGCCTTAGGGAGGCCGGGTACCTGCATAGGAATCTCCACTCCTCGGGAGATGACCTGGGGAGGCCGCTCCTTCGGAGGTCTTGGCTTCATTCTCCTCGTGAGGCCGGGACCCTCACGAGGGTCTTGTCTTGGGGGGTTTGTCGCCAGGCCGTACTGGGCCGTCATGGTGGGCCACGCGCCGGGCCGCAGGCAGGCAGGTCTGGGTACCCCCATTCCCAGAACGCCGACAGTGGCCACCTCGTGGCTCTTCTGGCCCTCCCACGAAGCTTCTAGTGCCTCTCTTGTTCCAAAAAAAATCGTCAAAAAGTTTCGTTGCATTTGGAGAACTTTTATTTCTGCACAAAAAACAACACCACGGTAGTTCTGCTGAAAACAGCGTCAGTTCGGGTTAGTTCCATGCAAATCATACCAAAACCATAAAAAATTGTTGTAAATATGGCATGAATACTTCATAAATTATAGATACGTTGGAGACATATCAGCATCCCCAAGCTTAATTCCTACTCGTCCTCGAGTAGGTAAATGATAAAAGAAATAATTTATGAAGTGTGAATGCTAGCATAGTGCATAAGTTTGATCAATGATAATTTCAACCACTTTTCCTAGCATCATAATAGCAACACTTTCTCATAAAACTCATCATGATAATGTAGCAACCAATTCACATGTTATGGTTCAAACAATGAATTCTCTTGAAACTTAACAACATATGTTCTTAGTCACCAAACAATTGCAATTCAACTTATTCTCAACAAAGTCTAAGTAAGAGCTCCACATACTCAATCATCATATAGTCTTCTATGATTGCTAGTACTCAAAGCATATTTTTAGAACAAATGGCATCCATTGAACACAGAGAAAGATAAGGGCTTAATGTTTCGCCTCCCAACTCATTTATCATAGAGATAATTGTCAACAATAATAAGTCATGATCAAATACATTTGACTGGCCATATGTGCCTAGATCTTTCCCCACCACATGATGCTTGCCAACTAGAAAATAATTGAGGTTGAAATGAGAATGCATACTATTGACTCTTGCATAAAAGTAAATACTGAAAGGTAAAAGATAGGCCCTTCGCAGAGGGAAGCAGAGGTTGTCATGCGCTTTTTGGTTTTGTATGCACAATCCCTTAATGCAAAAGAACGTCATGTTATATTGCCCCTTATGATAGCAACCTTTATTATGCAGTTCATCCCTCTTATTTCTTTGCCATCACAAGTTCGTACAACGCTCAATTTTCTCTTACACTAAATGATCAAACACATTTAGAAGCAATTTTTTTTTGCCTTTTTGCACTGATGACAACTTACTTGAAGGATCTTATTCAATCCATAGGTAGGTATGGTGGACACTCATGGCAAGAAACTAGGTTTAAGGGTTTTGGATGCACAAGTAGTATCTCTACTTAGTACAAATTTTTGGCTAGCAAAAGATCCTAAGCAAACACCACATGTTGGAGGATCCATAACAATATAACTTCTATGCAAATATACAAAACCATAACTCATTACGTTGTCTTCCTTGTCCAACTTCAACTAATTTGCTCAAGTTTAAAAATAATTAATTAATGGGTATTCACAATCATAGAAGATATCCAAGATAATATATTTGTTTGTGAAAGTTCTCTTCCTTATACTAATCATTCACGAATTGCTTGTATGACCAATATTGTGATTGTCAAGCTTCAAAAGATTTCACTTTCTAAACCCAATGTGAAGCTACTACTAGGCATGATATGAACATATAATTTCAACTTCATGGTATTCAATTCATTCAACAATTTACTCATAGGATATAAGTGAAGCACAAGAGTAAATGACAAGCTACTCCAAAAATATATACGTGAAGATCAAGCGAAGAGTTAAGTAAATGGGTAGCCATTTGAGAACTCTCTCTCATCTAAAAACTTTCAGATCCAAGTATTTTATTAAAACAGAAAGCAAAACAAAATAAAGTGACATTTCAAGAATAGCACACATCATGTGAAGAAGCAAAAACTTAGGCTCAACAGCTACTAACCGATAATTGTTGATGAAGAAAGGTGGGATGCCTACTGGGGCATCCCCAAGCTTAGATGCTTGAGACTTCTTGAAATATTATCTTGGGATGCCTTGTGCATCCCCAAGCTTGAGCTTTTGTGTCTCGTTCAATCCTATCATATCACGGTTTCACCTATTCTCAAAAACTTCATCCACGAAAACTTGAAAATTACTCGTGAGATAGGTTAGTACACATAAAAACAAATCAATACTTCATGTACTGCCAAGACAAGTTGCCCAATAATTTTCAAACATAATCTACTATTTACTATCATTTCCACAATTTATATCTACCAATATAGGCTATGGAAACTATAGGATAAGTAGATAACAAAACTATGACATCAATCAGTGCAAACAGAACAGTCTGTAGCAATTTATGAAAGCAGTGTACTTATGTAACTCAAAAAATTATGAAAATTGAGGGCATGATAAAGAATTTATATGACAATACTGTGTAAAAAAATTCAGAAACTTTCCACATTCCAGTAAAATATAAAAAATTCAAACACTACAGAGAAAGTTTCTGTTTTTACACAGCACACATCAAACATGCAATGCAAGCATCCTAAGGCAATTCTTGGAACTTTTTATTGAAAAACAAGATTATAAATAACACCTAACAGTAAATAACAAAATATAATGACGATCCAAGCAAAGCACATATTATGTGACGAATAAAAATATAGCTCTAAGTAAGATATACCGATAATGTTGAAGACGAAAGAGGGGATGCGTTCCGGGGCATCCCCAAGCTTAGGCGCTTGAGTCTTCCTTGGATATTACATTGGGGTGCCATGGGAATCCCCAATCTTAGGTTCTTGTCACTCCTTATTCTCCTCATATCGGTGTCTCACCCAAAACTTGAAAACTTCAATCACACAAAACTTAACGGAACTTCGTGAGATGGGTTAGTATAATAAATAAAGATCATTCACTTAGGCACTGTCAAGAAAAGATTCATAATTGTTCTCACATAATACCTACTGTATTATACCATTCACATAATTTATATCACTGAATATAAGCTATGGGAACACTAAAACAAGCAAACTATGCATGCAAAACAGAATCTGTCAAAAACAGAACTATCTGTGAAGATCTGTAATACAACCATACTTCTCTGTCTTTAAAAATTCTGAAAAATTATTATAACCTGAATAATTTGTATATAAACACTGTGTAAAAATTTAAGATCATTATCAAGCTCAAGTAAAAAACTAAAATTCCTGTACTGGAGTCAAAAGTTTCTGTTTTGGTCCAGCATCAATACTACTCATCTCGTGAGTCATCCCAAAGGCTTTACTTGGCACTTTATTGAAATAAAAGACACAAAACATGACTAATACAGTAGCTTAATCATGTGAACACTCAAAAACAGAAGTTAAAAGTGTTGGGTTGTCTCCCAACAAGCGCTTTTCTTTAAAGCCTTTTAGCTAGGCATGATGATTTCAATGATGCTCACATAGGAATAGTATTTGCAACATGTAAGAGAGCATCATGAATCTCATGACAAGCACATTTAAGTCTAACCCACTTCCTATGCATAGTGATTTTGTGAGAAAACAATTTATGGGAACAAGAATCAACTAGCATAGGAAGGCAAAACAAACATAACTTCAAAACTTTCAACACATAGAGAGGAAACTAGATATTATTGCAATTCCTACAAGCATGTGTTCCTCCCTCATAATAATTTTCAGTAGCATCATGAAGGAATTCAACAATATAACTATCACAT
This sequence comes from Elymus sibiricus, assembly GCA_039707655.1. Lineage (NCBI taxonomy): Eukaryota > Viridiplantae > Streptophyta > Magnoliopsida > Poales > Poaceae > Elymus > Elymus sibiricus. The sequence goes on along the minus strand of CM077663.1, from coordinate 105,930,731 downwards.
AAAGCATTCTTTTCATGATGCACAAGCATAGAATTTTCATTACTCTCCACATAAGCAAATTCCTTTTCATCCATGGTAGTGGGAGCAAACTCAACAAAATAATTATCATGAGACACTTGATTGACATAACCACATTCAATATTAAAATCATGATGACAAGTTTCATGGTTACTATCACTCTTTATAGCATAGATATCATCATCATAATCATCATAGATAGGAGGCATGCCATCATCATAGAAAATTTGCTCAACAAATCTTGGGGGACTAAAAATATCATCTTCATCAAACATAGCATCCCCAAGCTTGTGGATTTGCATATCATTAGCATCATGGATATTCATAGAATTCATACTAGCAACATTGCAATCATGCTCATCATTCAAGGAATTCTCATTAAGTATTTTCATAATTTCTTCCTCTACCAATTGAGCACAATTTTCTGAATCCTTATTTTCACGAAAGACATTATAAAGACGAAACAAATGAGGCAACCTAAACTCCATTTTTTTGTAGTTTTCTTTTATAAAACCAAACTAGTGAAAGCAAGAAACTAAAAATTTAATTGCAAGATCTAAAGATATACCTTCAAGCACTCACCTCCCTGGCAACGACACCAGAAAAGAGCGTGATGTTTACTACACAACTTGTTCTTGTAGACTCGTGTTGGGCCTCCAAGCGCAGAGTTTTGTAGGACAGTAGAAAATTTCCCTCAAGTGGATGACCTAAGGTTTATCAATCCGTGGGAGGCGTAGGATGAAGATGGTCTCTCTCAAACAACCCTGCATTCAAATAATAAAAAGTCTCTTGTGTCCCCAACACACCAAATACAATGGTAAATTGTATAGGTGCACTAGTTAGGCGAAGAGATGGTGATACAAGTGTAGTAATGATAGTAGATATTGATTTTTGTAATAGTAACAATAAAAAACAGCAAGGTAGCAAGTAACAAAAGTGAGCACAAATGGTATTGCAATGCTTGAAAACAAGGCCTAGGGTCCGTACTTTCGCTAGTGCAATCTCTCAACAATGCTAATATAATTGGATCTAAACTTGGGCATACACCGGGCCGGGCCGGGCTTCGGGCCGGGCTTCAGAAAGTCCGAAACAAAAATCCCAGGCCCAAGCCTGGCATGGCCCGGCCAAAAAATCGCAACTTCAGGCCCGAGCCCGGCCGGAATGGACTAAAAAGGTTAATTCCGGGCCGGGCCGGGCCAGGCCTCCGTGTCAAACGCATATTTCCTGAAGCCCGAGCCCGGACCGAAATGCCTACCGGGCCCGATTTTCAAGCCCGAAACCGGCCCGAACACAAAGCCCGGCCCGGCCCGGCCTTGGTTTTTCGGGCCGGGCTCGGGCCGGGTCGCCGGGCCGGGCTGCCCATGCCCAGGTTTAATTGGATCACATAACCATCCCTCAACGTGCAACGAAGAATCACTCCAAAGTTCTTATCTAGCAAAGAGCATAAGAAGAAATTGTTTGTAGGTTACGAAACCACCTTAAATTTATCCTTTCTGATCGATCTATCCAAGAGTTCGTACTAAAATAACACCAAGTTATCCTTTCCGATCGATCTATCTAAGAGTTCATACTAAAATAACACCATATGATACAAATCAGCAAACTTTAATGCCACCTAGATACTCCAATGTCACCACAAGTATCCATGAGTTAATTATACAATACACATCAAACAATTTCAGATTCATAATACTCAATCCAACATAAATCACCTCAAAGAGTGCCCCAAGATTTCTACCGGAGAAAGAAAAACGTGCATCAACCCCTACGCATAGATTACCCCAATGTCACCTCGGGGATCCGCGAGTTGAGTGCCAAGACATAGATCAAGTGCTCTCAAATCCATAAAAGTATTCAATCCAGTAATAACAAAATCTCAAAGGGAAAACTCAATTCATCACAACAAGATAGAGAGGGGAAAACACCATATGATCCAACTATATTAACAAAGCCCGCGATACATCAAGATCGTGCCAAATCAAGAACACGAGAGAGAGAGAGAGAGAGAGAGAGAGATTAAACACATAGCTACTGGTACAAACCTCAGCCCCGAGGGTGGACTACTCCCTCCTCATCATGGAGACCATAGGGATGATGAAGATGGCCTCCAGTGATGATTTCCCCCTCCGGCAGGGTGCCGAAACTGGGTCTAGATTGGTTTTTCGTGGCTATAGAGGCTTGCGACGGCGGAACTTCTGATCCAGGGTTATTTCTGGGGGTTTCTGAATATATAGGATTTTTGGGCGTCGGTTTCATGCGAAGATGGGCCATGAGGGGCCCACAAGACACCAGGGCACGCCAGAGGGGGCTGGCGCACCCTGGTTAGTTCTGGCCACCTCTTGGCTCTTCTGGCCCTCCCACGAAGCTTCTAGTGCCACTTTTGTTCCAAAAAAAATCGTCAAAAAGTTTTGTTGCATTTGGAGACCTTTTATTTCTGCACAAAAAATAACATGATGCGGAGCCTCCCATGGTCATCCCATCTCCTACATGGCAAGCTCCAAAGGGTCCTATGACAAGAGCTCGTACTCGTGCGATTCAAGACGAGCTGATTTCTCTCCTATACGAATTTCCTCTTGATATTCATGGGACTTGGATGCTACCTCAAGTGGAGATCCTATCCATGCTTTGGTACAATGAAGACTCTCAGAGTGAAGAACAAGTCACCATGAAGCCGGACGCGAAGACGGAGGAACAAGAGCTTACAAAGGAGGCAGACCAACTCCCAGGCCCCGAACATCCGGCCATGCCCAGGACATCCGGCCCCTGGAAGCTGCACAGGCGCCAAGGCCAAGCTGCAACAAAGCTACAGGCGTCGGACATCCGGTCCCCCTGCCCCCGACATCCGGCACGGCCCGAACATCCGGCCTACGGCCCCGGAAATCCAGCAGCGCCTATACAGAGAGCATCAAAACCGGCACCCCAACCCCGGACATCTGGCACCCCTGCCCCGGACATCCGGCGCCTCCTATCCAGAGAGCATCCACAGCCGGCCCTACGCCCCGGACATCCGGCCCCTGTGTGGGCAGCCTCGGGCCCGAGTGGCCATGTACCGTTCCCTTCGCCCCTTTTCCCACTAAGACTATATAAACACCTTCCCCTCCTCTCTCTAGGGTTAGCTTATGTTTAGCATTGGATATTGATGAGCATAGCTCCATCTACCTCCTTCTCCCACAGAGTTGACCACCTCCATTGAGAGAAGATCCGAGTTGGATGCCAAGGCCCCTTCTAGGGAAGATCCCACGGGACATCAAGACCTCATCTCCACGAAGTGAGACAACTATTGTTTACCGTGTATCGCTTGTTTGACTTTGGATCTTTGTATCTTGTGTGCTTGAGTGGATTTAGCGGATGTGTGATCGGAGATCTTCCTTGTGTTCGTGTTCTCATTTGTGATTTTCTCCCTTCTTCCCCCTCCAAGTGTGAAAAGGTCGACACACACGGGCTTGCCCCGTATCATATTGGTATCATGAGCCAGGTTGATTCACATCTTGGAGTCCATCGCCCCTCTTTCTAGCCAATTTTGTTTTGTTTTTTTACCTAATTTCGAAAATCCCCACAAAAATAGCCATACCAAATTTTCTTGGATTTGTTAGATTTGAGGAGATTTTGTTGATTTTGATCCGTGGATTTCATTGTGGACAGGTAGATCTATCTTTCCCCCACCATCCCCATCATTTTCCACTGCCAAATCGCCCCAATTTTGCCGAATTTTTTTTTGTGTTCATCCTCTAGTTCATAGGGATTCTAAGATTGGATCTGGATTCTGGAGGCCCGGACATCCGGCCCAAGTTCCCCAGACATCCGACCCAGGTAGCCCGGACATCCGGCCCCTGGAGAATAGCAAAGATGTTTTGCCTCCAATTTTGATAGATTTTGTTCTTTTCCACCATTTCTTCCGTAACCCTCCGCCATTTCTTCCTTAACCCATTTGAATTTGAGATTTTGAGTCGCGAGCATCACCACTTCCTAAGGTGTTTCGGCTAATTAGGAGTGGTTCTTGTCGGATTTCGGGCTCCGCAAAACCCTTAAGATTCGAACACAGGGGCGTGTGCGAAGATCCCCAGCAGCCTCGCCCAACCTAGCTCGCTAACGAACACAGCAACGAACTCGCACGATGACGAGGAAGAAGATGAACACAACAGTTTACCCAGGTTCGGGCCGCTGCGAAGCGTAATACCCTACTCCTGCTTTTGGTGGATTGCCTCTCGAGGAGGTGTGGTGGATGAACAAGTACAGTGTTTCAGGGCCTCATGAGGGCTCCCCTGAGGTGCCCGGGGCCCTCTGTGGTTTGGTGATGGATGAATGGTGGAATCGATTCCGGATCCCCCACTACGGTGCAGGCTACCCTCTATATATAGCGGTGGCCCGAGTCCTCTTCCCTTATCGCAATGGCGGGAAGGGATCCCACAACAGCCAATTTCGAAGGGGGACAGGGGTTCGTGCTCGCCCTGCCCAAAGGCGGTCTTCGCCTGCAAAGTAGCTGTCGACGGTGCAGGGACGGGCTCAGCGATGACGTCCGTCCTGCGGAGCTGGTGGTTGCGGTCTTGTTGCACCAGAATGGAAACCTTTGGGGGATGCTTTGGGAACCCGCGTACGTCCTTGCTCCCTTTGCACCAAAGAGGAAACTGCCCCGCCTGGCGCACTGGTGCTCACCTGTCCTTCTGTGCGTCACCTTTGACTCCCGAGGCCGGGCCCTGCATAGAGATCTCCGCCGCTCCGGAGCGGGCCTGAGGAGGCCCGTCCCCTGCCGGCCTTGATGCTCCTCCTCCTCGCGAGGCTTGGGCCCTCGCGAGGGCCATGTCTTCAGTGGGGCCACGCCCGGCGGCGTTGGTTGACGAAGTGGGCCATGCCCTGGGCCGCAGGCAGGCAGGTCTGGGTACCCCCGTTCCCAGAACGCCGACAGTAGCCCCCGGGTCCAAGGCGCGCTCGAGCTGGCTTCTGGGCAAAGCCTGGAGGACGGCCCGAAGCGCCGCGGGCCCCAATTGCCTACGGGCCAGGCTTTACACGCGTCGGATGCTCAGACGGCGTCGCCTCCGCTCCCCGAGGCATCCGGAACTGTTTCCGGTCAAACTGACACGGCGTCCGGGTGCTGCGCCGGCCATCAGTGCCCGTCCTTGAATTCTTCCGCCGCTCGTGCCACGCGGATGTGACCCTTCAGAGACCGTGCGTGCTCGGGGACGCGAGAGGACGCAAGGCGGCCCTTGGCCGTATATAAGCTGGCAAGGGCGAGAAAGCCCTCACTTGCTTTCGTCTTCTCTGCCTCCCCATCTCAACTCCATTGCTTCCTCAGCCATGGCGTCGATGAGGAAATTCTCTTCCGCTGAGAAGGGGAAGGCCTCCGGGGACGGTCCTGCCGCTCCGCCGCCCAGGAGGGGCCGCGGTCGCCCCAGGAAGTATGCGGCGACGCCGACGGTGGTTCCCAGCGAGCGCGGCCGTGGCTCTGCGTGCCCTGGAATCACCATCGGCGGCCACGGTGGGGCGCCGTTTGGTGCGGGCGGTCGCAGCGGCCGAGGTGGGGGGTCGGCGATGGCCACCCGGCCGTCGCGCCCGCGGCTCCATTCAGCTGACACGGCGCTGGAATTCGTGGTGTGGGCCGAGAAGCCGGAGGCCGCTTGGTTCCAACTCCCGAACTTCTTCGTGATGGCACTGCCGGCCGGAGGGCCCGCCGGCCTGTGACTGCAGGCCGATGGTTGCTGCAACGCGGCGTCTTGTGTGGAAGTCGAGGTCATCCCCGGAGGGTACGTGTACCTGAACCGTGGGTGGCAAACGTTCGCCCGCGCTCAAGGCCTGAAGTGGAGGCACACCCTCCACTTCAAGTATGACGGGGAGGCGACGCTCTTCGTCAAGATTTTTGGGGGCGAGGGCGAGCGCCTGGGGTGCTTCCCGGAGGACGTCGGTCGTGGCGATCTTGGAGGTGAGCTCGCCCTTCACGATGGGCGCCATGCCTCCAGTGGCAGCGACACCCCTTCCGAAGAGAGCCCGAGCGACAACAGCGACAGCAGCTACGACGCGCCGCCACGCCGACGCGCCCGGACCTTGGGGGGTAGCCAGCCGCCGCGGCGCCGTTCTTCTGCTCCAGGGGCGTCCGTGCCAGCGCGCCTCCACGGGGCCGTGAAGGAGGACGAAGACACCGACTGAGTGCGGGAGCGCGGACGCCGGGCTCCCGAAGCGGCAGCCCCCGTGCGGCCCGTTCACTTTCTTTCTCCTTCTCCTCTCCTGATCCTGTAACCAAAGAAACAAGGGAAGGCCCTGCGGGCATGTAATGGACTTGGGCGATTGCCCTGTCTTATTTGTACTTTTGCATTCCGTTAGTTGGAACTTCCTTTCGGTCGCGGTTGGGATACTTAGCTTGGCGTGCCTGCGGTAGGCTTCTCGGTTGTGAGGCGCGGCTGCGGCGCTCGGAGGGTCCGTTCGCCTGGCGGGCTTCTCCTTCTCGCGAGTGAAGTGGGTTGGGGGCTCTGTCGGTGCTCTGTGTCTGCAGGTCCCAGTCCCGCACATTTCCCTACCATCGCAAGGTTCGGCCAGTTCACCTGGACGCTCCTCACGAGGCAAGGCCCCAACACCCTTGATGCCGACCGGAAACCAAGGACGACCTCAAGGTGCGAGTGGCTTTTCAACCGGTAAGGCTCCTGAGGCGCGATGCTCAGGAGCCCCCTTAGACACTCAAGCTGCTCTACGTCGGCAGGTCCCAGTCCCGCACATTTCCCCACCACCATTAGGTACGACCGGAAACCAAGGACGCACTTCACGGGGCGAGGCCCCGACACTCCTGATGCCGACCGGAAACCAAGGACGACACCCGGAGGGCGAGTGGCCTTATGACCGGTAAGGCTCCTGAGGCACGATGCTCAGGAGCCCCCTTAGACGCTCAAGCGCCCCCAAAGATTCTGCTTCCTGCCCCTGGGGGGTCGGGCTTCCTGAGGCTTCCTGAGGTTCCGAGTTGTCGTTCAAGTAGCTCTGCGTCGGCAGGTCCCAGTCCCGCACATTTCCCCACCACCGTTAGGTACGACCGGAAACCAAGGACACACTTCACGGGGTGAGGCCCCGACACTCCTGATGCCGGCCGGAAACCAAGGACGACACCAGGAGGGCGAGTGGCCTTATGACCGGTAAGGCTCCCGAGGCGCGATGCTCAGGAGCCCCCTTAGGCGCTCAAGCTGTCGCAAGAAAAATTAAATTTTTGTTTCTTTTCCAAGATGGCGTGTCGGGCCATGAATAGTGCCTCCGAACGAATATAAGACGACATGCGCCTTTTGACTAGTCCGAGAGTACCATGCGAGGATCTTGGCGCCAAGGCCTTGGCGAGGTGTAAGCACCGTGCCCCCCAGCCCCCGCTCGCGTGGTACGAGGGGGAGGGGAGCAGGCTAGTGCTTGACTCAGAGAAAGAGAAAGCAACGCAATGAATGGCAATGAAAACAAATCTTTGACCCTTCCCTTTAAAGCGTGATTTGGAAAAGCCCCGAGTTTAGTTTCATAAAGGTTGGCAAATTGAAGCAGGAGAAAAGCAAATAACGGCCGCGTCCGGCACCTAGTCTAGTCTTCGTCTTCCCCCAGCGCTGAGCGTAGGGCATCCACGTTGCATGGGCATAGCCATTGATTGGCAGTGTTGACTTCTCCGCCAGCTCTGGGCTGTGGCTGCCACATTGCGTGGGAGGGACCCCTCCGCGTCCTCGGGGGGCCCCGGGCGTATACAGCCCGCTCATTATTACGTGAGAGTGTCACGGGTAGAACTTCTGGAGGTGCTGGATGTTCCAGGCGTTCTGGATGGGGACCCCGTCCTGAGTCTCCAGGCGCACAGTGTCAGGCCTGGTGACATTAACGACCTTGACCGGGCCCTCTCACATGGGTGAGAGCTTGTGCAAGCCCTCCCTGGAGAGAACCCGCCTCAGGACGAGGTCACCGACTTCGAGGGTCCTGGAGTGGATGTTGCGGCAGTGGTAGCGCCGTAAAGCTTGCTGATACCGCGCAGCCCGGAGTGAGGCCCGACGGCGCGCCTCCTCTCCGAGCACGAGGTCGGTTCCCCGCGCAGCTTCCTGACGCTCCTCGTCAAATGCCAAGACCCGCGGGGATCGGTGCTTGATCTCATGGGGAAGGACGGCTTCGGCTCCGTAGACGAGGAAGAACGGGGTTTCGCCGGTGGGCTTAGTTGCGGTGGTGCGGATGGACCACAGCACCGACTGAAGCTCATCGACCCAACCCCTGCCACAAGCTTCGAGCTTCTTCTTGAAGCTCCTTGCCTTGAGGCCTCGCAGGACCTCCGCGTTGGCACGCTCCGCCTGGCCGTTGCTCCGCGGGTGGGCTACCGAAGCATAACATATCTGCGTTCCAAGGTTAGCACAATAAGTCTTGAAGAGGTGGCTTATGAACTGCGAACCGTTGTCGGTGATGATGCGGTTGGGGATGCCGAAGCGGCTCACGAGGCCCTTGATGAACTTGACGGCCGACCCGGCCGGGATGGTGCGCACGGGTTCCACCTCCGCCCACTTGGTGAACTTGTCGATGGCGACGTAGAGGTAGCGGTACCCGTCCGCTGCCCGCGGGAAGGGCCCCAGTATGTCCAGCCCCCAGACCGCAAAGGGCCAGGAGAGTGGAATGGTCTGGAGGCCCTGTGCGGGCTGGTGAATCTGCTTGGCATGGAACTGGCAGGCCTCGCAAGACCGAACCAGCTCGATGGCGTCGTCCAGCGCCGAAGGCCAGTAGAAGCCCGATCGGAACGCCTTCCCTGCAAGTGTGCGCGAGGAAGAGTGATGCCCGCAGTCTCCCCCGTGGATGTCGGCCAGCAGCTCGCACCCTTGCTCCTTGGAAATGCACCGCAACGCGACGTCGTTCGGGCGCCTGCGGTACAAATCGCCGTCTTGCAGGCAGTATGCTGTGGCCTGCCGGGCTACGCGCTCCGCGTCTTCCTCCTTCTCAGGTAGCGTGCCGTGGAGCAAGTACGCCCTGAGTTCTTGCATCCAGCTGTCGGCATGGGGCTCCAAGGCCAGGAGTGTTGGGGAACGTTGCATGGGAAACAAAAATTTTCCTACGCACACACAAGATCTATCCATGGTGATGAGCATCTACGAGAGGGAGAGTGAATCTACATACCCTTGTAGATCGCTAAGCGGAAGCGTTTAAGAAACGCGGTTGATGTAGTCGAACGTCTCCGCGATCCAAATCGCAAATCGTCCCTCGATCCGATCACGAACTAGCGTCGAACGGACGGCACCTCTGCGTTCAACACACGTACGGCTTGATGACGCCTTCACCTCCTCGATCCAGCGAGCGATGGTGAAGTAGTGGTTGAGTTCCAGCAGCACGACGGCGTGGTGATGGTGGTGAGGAACAATCTCAGCAGGGCTTCGCCAAGCGCTACGGAGATTATGACGGAGGAACTAGAGGGTTAGGGTTGCCGCACACGGCTTGGGGAAATCTTGATGTGTCTCGTGTGCTAGCCCTGCCCCTCTATTTATATGTTGAGCCTTGGGGTCTAAACTTGGAGTAAAAGCCTCCTCCAGGTCGGTTTTGCCCGCACAAGGTCGGTTTGGCCCGCAGGAAAAGAGTCCAACTCGGATCCCTGCCGAACCGTGCATAGCCGCGCACAAGCGGTAGTACCGCTCACAAGCGGTAGTACCGCTTGGGCGGTAGTACCGCTTCACACAAGCGGTAGTACCGCTTACGCGGCAGCAAAACTACTTTTGCACTTTCCAATACCTCGTGGGCTTTTATCCCTTGGCCCATATAAAGTGTTCTCGCACCCGAACACTTCGGTAAACATCCGGAACCCCTTCCGGTGAATTCCGGAACCCTTCCGGAGATCAAAACACTATTATCACATATATCAATCTTTACCTCCGGACTATTCCGGAGATCCTCGTCATGTCCGGGATCTTATCCGGGACTCCGAACAACTTTCGGTCACCAACAAAATAACTCAACTATACTAATCATCACCAAACGTTAAGTGTGTAGACCCTGCGGGTTCGAGAACTATGTAGACATGACCGAGACACCTCTACGGCCAATAACCAATAGCGGGACCTGGATGCCCATATTGGCTCCTACATATTCTACGAAGATCTTTTATCGGTCGAACCTCTATGTCAAGGATTCAGTTAATCCCGTATGCTGTTCCCTTTGTTCTTCGGTATGTTACTTGCCCGAGATTCGATCGTCGGTATCTCTATACCTAGTTCAATCTCGTTACCGGCAAGTCTCTTTACTCGTTCCGTAATACAAGATCTCGTGGCTAACACTTTAGTCACATTGCTTGCAAGGCTCATTGTGATGTTGTATTACCGAGTGGGCCCTGAGATACCTCTCCGTCACACAGAGTAACAAATCCCAGTCTTGATCCATGCCAACCCAACAGATACCCTCGGAGATACCTGTAGAGCACCTTTATAGTCACCCAGTTACGTTGCGACGTTTGATACACACAAGGTACTCCTCCGATGTCAGGGAGTTGCATGATCTCATGGTCATAGGAACAGATACTTGACATGCAGAAAACAATAGCAATAAACTGACACGATCAAATGCTACGTTCTTAGTTTGGGTCTTGTCCATCACATCATTCTCCTAATGATGTGATCCCGTTATCAAATGACATCTCATGTCAATGGCTAGGAAACCTTAACCGTCTTTGATCAACGAGCTAGTCAACTAGAGGCTTACTAGGGACACAGTGTTGTCTATGTACCCACACATGTATTTGAGTTTCCAATCAATACAATTATAGCATGGATAATAAACGATTATCATGAACAAGGAAATATAATAATAACCAATTTATTATTGCCTCTAGGGCATATTTCCAACAGTCTCCCTCTTGCACTAGAGTCAATAATCTAGTTCACATCACTATGTGATTTACATTGTAATGAATCGAACACCCATGCAGTTCTGGTGTTGTTCATGTTTAGCCCTTGGAAGAGGTTTAGTCATCGGATCTGCAACATTTAGATCTGTGTGTACTTTGCAAATATTTATGTCGTCCTCCTTGATGTAATCGCGGATGGAATTGAAACGTCGCTTTATGTGTCTGGTCCTCTTGTGAAATCTTGGTTCCTTGGCTAGAGCAATGGCACCAGTATTATCACAAAACAGAGTCATTGGGTTAAGCGCACTAGGCACTACTCCAAGATCTGTCATGAACTCCTTCATCCAGACACCTTCCTTCGCCGCCTCCGAGGCAGCGATGTACTCCGCTTCGCATGTAGAATCAGCTACCACGCTTTGCTTGGAACTGCACCAGCTAACCGCACCCCCATTAAGAATAAACACGTATCCGGTTTGAGACTTAGAATCATCCGGATCAGTGTCAAAGCTTGCATCGACGTAACCCTTTACGACGAGCTCTTGATCACCTCCATAAACGAGAAACATATCCTTAGTCATTTTCAGGTACTTCAGGATATTCTTGACCGCCGTCCAGTGTTCCATTCCTGGATCACTTTGAAACCTTCCGACCATACTTATGGCAAGGCTGACATCGGGTCTTGTGCAAAGCATTGCATACATGATAGAGCCTATGGCCGAAGCATAGGGGATGACACTCATCTTTTCTCTATCTTCTGCAGTCACTGGGCATTGAGTCTTACTCAACTTCACACCTTGCAAAACAGGCAAGAACCCCTTCTTGGACTGATCCATTTTGAACTTCTTCAAAATCTTATCAAGGTATGTGCTTTGTGAAAGTCCTATTAAGCGTCTTGATCTATCTATATAGATCTTGATGCCTAACATGAAAGCAGCTTCTCCTAGGTCCTTCATCGAAAAACTCATGTTCAAATATTCCTTCATGCTTTCCAACATTTCTATATTGTTTCCAATCAGCAATATGTCATCCACATATAATATTAGAAACGCTATAGAGCTCCCACACACTTTCTTGTAAATACAAGCTTCTCCGTAAACTTGTATAAACTCGAACGCTTTGATCACCTCATCAAAACGAAGATTCCAACTCCGAGATGCTTGCACTAGTCCATAAATGGATCGCTGGAGTTTGCAAACTTTGTCAGCATTCTCTGGATCGACAAAACCTTCTGGTTGCATCATATACAACTCTTCCTTAAGGTAACCGTTAAGGAACGCTGTTTTGACATCCATCTGCCAAATTTCATAATCGAAAAAGGCAGCTATTGCTAACATGATTCTGACGGACTTAAGCATCACTACGGGTGAGAAGGTCTCATCGTAGTCAACTCCTTGAACTTGTGAAAAACCCTTTGCCACAAGTTGAGCTTTATAGACGGTGACATTACCGTCCGCGTCCGTCTTCCTCTTAAAGATCCATTTGTTCTGAATGGCCTTACGCCCTTCAGGTAATACTTCCAAAGTCCATACTTTGTTTTCATACATGGATCCCATCTCGGATTTCATGGCCTCTAACCACTTCTCGGAATCCGGGCCCATCATCGCTTCTCCATAGTTCGTAGGTTCATCGTTGTCTAACAACATGACTTCTAAGACAGGGTTGCCGTACCACTCAGGAGCAGTAAGCGTCCTTGTCGACCTACGAGGTTCGATAGCAACTTGATCCAAAGCTTCATGATCATTATCATTAACTTCCTCTTCAGCTAATGTAGGCTCCACAGAAACAACTTTCTGCGCTGCGCTACTCTCAGGTTGAAGTAAAGGTTCAACAACCTCATCAAGTTCTATCTTCCTCCCACTCAATTCTTTCGAGAGAAACTCTTTCTCAAGAAATGTTCCGTTTTTAGCGACAAACACTTTGCCTTCGGATCTGAGGTAGAAGGTATACCCAACTGTCTCTTTTGGGTATCCTATGAAGACGCATTTCTCCGCTTTGGGTTCCAGCTTTTCAGGCTGAAGCTTTTTGACATAAGCATCACATCCCCAAACTTTAAGAAACGACAGCTTTGGCTTCTTGCCAAACCAAAGTTCATATGGCGTCGTCTCAACGGATTTCGAAGGTGCCCTATTTAAAGTGAATGCAGCTGTCTCTAATGCATAACCCCAAAACGATAGTGGCAAATCGGCAAGAGACATCATAGATCGCACCATATCCAATAAGGTTCGATTACGACGTTCGGACACACCATTACGCTGTGGTGTTCCAGGCGGTGTCAATTGTGAAACAATTCCACACTGTCTTAAGTGACTGCCAAATTCATAACTCAGATATTCTCCTCCTCGATCAGATCGTAGGAATTTAATCTTCTTGTTACGATGATTCTCAACTTCACTCTGAAATTGTTTGAACCTTTCAAATGTTTCAGACTTGTGTTTCATTAAGTAAATATACCGATATCTACTTAAGTCATCAGTGAAGGTGAGAAAGTAACGATAACCACCGCGCGCCTCAATGCTCATCGGACCGCACACATCAGTATGTATGATTTCCAATAAGTCACTTGCCCGTTCCATTGTTCCAGAGAACGGCGTTTTGGTCATCTTGCCCATGAGGCATGGCTCACATGTGTCAAGTGATTCAAAATCAAGTGACTCCAAAAGTCCATCAGTATGGAGCTTCCTCATGCGTTTTATGCCAATATGACCTAAACGGCAGTGCCACAAGAAAGTGGTATTATCATTATCAATTCTACATCTTTTGGCATCAATGTTATGAACATGTGTATCATTACTATCGAGATTCAATAAGAACAAACCCCTCACATCGGGTGCATGACCATAAAAGATATTACTCATATAAATAGAACAACCATTATTCTCTGATTTAAATGAGTAACCGTCTCGCAATAAACAAGATCCAGATATAATGTTCATGCTTAACGCAGGCACCAAATAACACTTATTTAGGTTCATCACTAATCCCGACGGTAATCGAAGAGCGAGCGTGCCGACGGCGATCACATCAACCTTGGAACCATTTCCCATGCGCATCGTCACTTCGTCCTTTGCCAGCCTCCGTCTATTCCGCAGTTCCTGTTTTGAGTTGCAAATATGAGCAACCGCACCGGTATCAAATACCCAGGCACTACAACGAGAGTTGGTAAGGTACACATCAATAACATGTATATCATATATACCTTGTTTGTTGTTGGCCGCCTTCTTGTCAGCCAAATACTTGGGGCAATTCCGCTTCCAGTGTCCAGTTCCCTTGCAATGAAAACACACAGTTTCTGGTTTGGGTCCAGCCTTGGGTTTCTTCACGAGAGGAGCAACTGCTTTGCCACTCTTCTTGGAGTTACCCTTCTTACCCTTGCCATTTTTCTTGAAACTAGTGGTTTTATTGACCATCAACACTTGATGCTCCTTCTGAATTTCAGACTCAGCGGCTTTCAGCATCGCAAACAGCTCGGCGACTGACTTGTTCATCCCGTGCATGTTATAGTTCAACACGAAGCTCTTGTAGCTAGGTGGCAATGATTGAAGAACTCTGTCAGTGATAGCCTCTGGCGGAAGGGGCATCCCCAATTCAGCCAGACGGGTGGAGTACCCAGACATTCTGAGCACGTGATCACTGATAGACCCGTTCTCCTCCATCTTGCAAGCATAGAACTTATCGGAGATCTCATATCTCTCGATCCGGGCATTCTTCTGAAAGATAAACTTCAACTCCTGGAACATCTCATATGCTCCATGACGTTCAAAACGTCTTTGAAGTCCCGGTTCTAAGCCATACAACATTGGACATTGAACTATTGAGTAATCATCAGAACGAGCCTGCCAGGCGTTCACAACGTCTAGAGACTCAACTGGAGTGGGTGGATCACCAAGCGGTGCATCCAGGACATAAGCCTTCTGGGAAGCCGTAAGGATAATCCTTAGATTACGGGCCCATTCCACAAAGTTACTTCCATCATCTTTCAACTTAGCTTTCTCTAGGAACGCATTAAAATTCAGGGGTGCTACTGCGCGAGCCATGATCTACAACATAAATATAGCAAAGACAACTTAGACTATTGTTCTAGATAATGAGTTTAGTTAATCATATTTCTTAAAAAACTCCCACTCAAATTGACATCCCTCCGGTCATTCGAGTGTAACATGATCCAAATCCACCAACTCAAGTCCGATCATCACGTGAGTTGAGGTGGTTTCAATGGTGAACATCTTCATGTTGATCATATCTACTATATGACTCATGTTCGACCTTTCGGTCTCTTGTGTTCCGAGGCCATGTCTGTACATGCTAGGCTTGTCAAGTTTAACCCGAGTGTTCCGCGTGTGCAACATGGCTTGCACCCGTTGTATGTGAACGTGGAGTCTATCACACCCGATCATCACGGCGTGTCTCGAAACGACGAACTTTCGCAACGGTGCACACTCGGGGAGAACACAATTTATCTTGAAATTTAAGTGAGGGATCACCTTATAATGCTACCGTCGTCCTAAGCAAAATAAGATGCATAAAAGGATTAACATCACATGCAAATCATAAGTGACATGATATGGCCATGAACTTGTGCTTTTGATCTCCATCTCCAAAGCACCGGCATGATCTCCATCGTCACTGGCATGACACCATGATCTCCATCATCTTGATCTCCATCAACGTGTCGCCATAAGGTTGTCGCGCCGACTGTTGCTTCCACGACTATTGCTAACGTTTAGCGATAAAGTAAAGCATTACATAGCGCTTAATGATTGACACGCAGGTCATACAATAATTAAAGACAACTCTATGGCTCCTGCCAGTTGCCGTACTCATCGACATGCAAGTCGTGATATTCTATACAAAACATGATCATCTCATACATCACATATATCTCATCATGTAATTGGCCATATCACATCACAACATACCCTGCAAAAACAAGTTAGACGTCCCCTAATTGTTGTTGCAAATTTTACGTGGCTGCTACGGGTTTGCAAGAACCGTTCTTACCTACGCAAAACCACAACGTGGTGTAGTGATTGCTTTTTGATCTTCTAAAAGAACCCTCTTCATTGAAATCGATTCAACTAAAGTGAGAGAGACAGACACCCGCTAGCCATCTTTATGCAACGAAGTTACATGTTAGTTGAAGGAACCTGTCTCGCGTAAGTGTACGCGTAATGTCGGTCCGGGCCGCTTCATCTCACAGTACCGCCGAATCAAATATCAACTAGTAACGGCAAGCAATATGTATACACCCACGCCCACAACTCGTTTGTGTTCTACTCGAGATCTCATCTACGCATAGACCTAGCTCAGATGCCACTGTTGAGGAACGTTGCATGGGAAACAAAAATTTTCCTACGCACACACAAGATCTATCCATGGTGATGAGCATCTACGAGAGGGAGAGTGAATCTACATACCCTTGTAGATCGCTAAGCGGAAGCGTTTAAGAAACGCGGTTGATGTAGTCGAACGTCTCCGCGATCCAAATCGCAAGTCGTCCCTCGATCCGATCACGAACTAGCGCCGAACGGACGGCACCTCCGCGTTCAACACACGTACGGCTTGATGACGCCTTCACCTCCTCGATCCAGCGAGCGATGGTGAAGTAGTGGTTGAGTTCCAGCAGCACGACGGTGTGGTGATGGTGGTGAGGAACAATCTCAGCAGGGCTTCGCCAAGCGCTACGGAGATTATGACGGAGGAACTAGAGGGTTAGGGTTGCCGCACACGGCTTGGGGAAATCTTGATGTGTCTCGTGTGCTAGCCCTGCCCCTCTATTTATATGTTGAGCCTTGGGGTCTAAACTTGGAGTAAAAGCCTCCTCCAGGTCGGTTTTGCCAGCACAAGGTCGGTTTGGCCCGCAGGAAAAGAGTCCAACTCGGATCCCTGCCGAACCGTGCATAGCCGTGCACAAGCGGTACTACGCTTACCGCTCACAAGCGGTAGTACCGCTTGGGCGGTAGTACCGCTTCACACAAGCGGTAGTACCGCTCGGGCGGTAGTACCGCTTCACCAAGCGGTAGTACCGCTTACGCGGCAGCAAAACTACTTTTGCACTTTCCAATACCTCGTGGGCTTTTATCCCTTGGCCCATATAAAGTGTTCTCGCACCCGAACACTTCGGTAAACATCCGGAACCCCTTCCGGTGAATTCCGGAACCCTTCCGGAGATCAAAACACTATTATCACATATATCAATCTTTACCTCCGGACTATTCCGGAGATCCTCGTCATGTCCGGGATCTTATCCGGGACTCCGAACAACTTTCGGTCACCAACAAAATAACTCAACTATACTAATCATCACCAAACGTTAAGTGTGTAGACCCTGCGGGTTCGAGAACTATGTAGACATGACCGAGACACCTCTACGGCCAATAACCAATAGCGGGACCTGGATGCCCATATTGGCTCCTACATATTCTACGAAGATCTTTTATCGGTCGAACCTCTATGTCAAGGATTCAGTTAATCCCGTATGCTGTTCCCTTTGTTCTTCGGTATGTTACTTGCGCGAGATTCGATCGTCGGTATCTCTATACCTAGTTCAATCTCGTTACCGGCAAGTCTCTTTACTCGTTCCGTAATACAAGATCTCGTGGCTAACACTTTAGTCA
The DNA here is from genome assembly GCA_039707655.1 of Elymus sibiricus. Classification (NCBI taxonomy): domain Eukaryota; kingdom Viridiplantae; phylum Streptophyta; class Magnoliopsida; order Poales; family Poaceae; genus Elymus; species Elymus sibiricus. The sequence goes on along the minus strand of CM077663.1, from coordinate 105,913,298 downwards.
CATTGTTTGCAAGGCTCATTGTGATGTTGTATTACCGAGTGGGCCCTGAGATACCTCTCCGTCACACAGAGTAACAAATCCCAGTCTTGATCCATGCCAACCCAACAGATACCCTCGGAGATACCTGTAGAGCACCTTTATAGTCACCCAGTTACGTTGCGACGTTTGATACACACAAGGTACTCCTCCGATGTCAGGGAGTTGCATGATCTCATGGTCATAGGAACAGATACTTGACATGCAGAAAACAATAGCAATAAACTGACACGATCAAATGCTACGTTCTTAGTTTGGGTCTTGTCCATCACATCATTCTCCTAATGATGTGATCCCGTTATCAAATGACATCTCATGTCAATGGCTAGGAAACCTTAACTGTCTTTGATCAACGAGCTAGTCAACTAGAGGCTTACTAGGGACACAGTGTTGTCTATGTACCCACACATGTATTTGAGTTTCCAATCAATACAATTATAGCATGGATAATAAACGATTATCATGAACAAGGAAATATAATAATAACCAATTTATTATTACCTCTAGGGCATATTTCCAACAAGGAGCAGTCGAGCCCCTGAGGCCTGGCCACAGTCCGGAGCCCCCGAGGGCGGTGCTGGGGGGAGCTCCTCACTCCGTGGCGCCAGGCTTTCGGTGTGCGGTGTCGCGGAGGGCTTGAAGAGTCGCTCCTCGAAGACGCCTGGCTCTTGAGGTTCGCGGCGCGAAGCTCTCTTGGCGATGTCATCCGCTTCCTTGTTCGCGCCGCGCGGGATGTGCTGCAGCTCCAAGCCCTGAAAACGTTTTTCAATCTTACGTACCTCTTCCAGATACGACTCCATGTGCTCGTCCTTGGGCGTATACTCTTTGTTGGAGAAGTTGACGAGGAGCTGAGAGTCGCCCATAACGGTGAGGCACCGAACCCCCAAGGCCGCCGCCGCCTTGAGGCCGGCGATGAGGCCTTCGTACTCTGCGATGTTGTTGGAGACCTTCTCCCCATGCTGGAAGCAGAGCTGTACAGCATAGCTTAGCTTGTCTCCTGCCGGGGAAGTGAGCACGACCCCAGCTCCCACTCCCTTGCGCGTGAAGGCTCCGTCGAAATGCATGGTCCATCCTTCAGGTGCTTCATCGCCGGGAGCGAGGGACTGGCTCCCCTCCAGCCCCCGGTCCGGGGCGTCCGTCCATTCCCCCACGAAGTCCGCTAGGGCTGCTCCTTTGATGACCCTAGGTCGTGCTGAACTCTATGTTGAAGGCCTGCAGCTCAATGTTCCATTCGGCAACCCTCCCCACCGCGTTGGGGTTGTGCAGGATCTTTTCCAAGGGGTAAGCAGAGACGAACTTGATTGGATGCCCCTGGAAGTAGTGGCGCAGCTTTCTTGAAGCGACGAGGAGCGCTAGGAGAAGCTTCTGCTGCATGGGATAGCATGAACGCGCGTCCCGCAGCACCGTGCTGACGTAGTACACCGGGTGTTCGACGAGGGCGAGTCCTCCTGAGGAGTCCTGCCCCGCGGCGGGCTCAGGAGGCTTGGGCGCCTCGCGGTCCGTGGGAGCGGTCAGGGCCTCAGGAGGGTTAGGCGCTTCATGGTCCGCCTGAGCGGCTTGGGCTTCCGGTTGCCCAGCTTGAGAAGGAGCCGGCTCTTGCTGATTGTGCGAGCCCCCTGGCTCCGCGTGCGGGGGCCCGCCGGTGCCCTTCAACGTGGTACGTGCGCCGGCTTGCTCCTCCCTGACCGCCACCAACGCGGCGCTGGCGGAGTGGGGGGTGGCGGCCAGGTATAGCAACAAGGGCTCCCATGGGCGAGGCGCTACTATCACCGGTGGGCTCGTGAGGTTTCGCTTGAGTTCCTCGAAGGCTGCGTCGGCCTCCGGGGTCCATTCGAAAGGGCCCTTCCTTTTCATGATCTTGAAGAATGGCAAGGCCCGCTCACCGAGCTTGGAGATGAAACGCCCCAAGGAGGTCACGCACCCCGCCAACTTTTGCATTTCCTTGAGGGTTTGGGGCACGCTCATCTTGTTTATGGCCTTGATCTTCTCCGGGTTCGCCTCAATTCCCCGGTGTGACACCAGGAACCCGAGCAACTTGCCCGAAGGAACCCCGAAGACGCACTTTTCGGGGTTGATCTTCAAATTTACCTCCCTCAGGCTAGCGAATGTCTCCTCCAAGTCCTCGACCAAGGTCTTGGCCGCCCTGGACTTGACCACGATGTCGTCGACATAGGCTTCCGCATTCCTCCCGAGCTGCGGCCCCAGGGCGATGTGCATCAATCGCTAGAAGGTCACCCCAGCGTTCCGCAGTCCAAAGGGCATGCACGTGTAGCAGAACACTCCACACGTGGTGAGGAAGGCCGTTTTCTCAACGTCCTCCACCGCCATCTTGATTTGGTGGTAACCCTAGAAGGCATCCAGGAAGCACAGGAGATCGCACTCCGTGGTGGAGTCCACGATTTGGTCGATGCGCGGCAGTGGGAATGGGTCTTGGGGGCAAGCCTTGTTGAGGCTCGTGAAGTCGACGCACATACGCTCCTTCCCGCACTTCTTTGGGACGACCACCGGGTTGGCCACCCACTCTGGGTAACGCACCTCCCGGATGACCCCTGCTTCCTTCAGCTTGCCGACCTCCTGAGCGATGAATGCCTGCTTCTCCGGAGCCTGCCTCCTTGCCTTTTGCTTCACCGGGCGCGCGTTCGGGCAGACTATGAGGTGGTGCTCGATTACGTCCCTCGGGACCCCCACCAAGTCGGAGGCGCTCCATGCGAAGGCGTCTTTGTTCGCCCTGAGGAAGGTCACCAACGCCTCCTCTTGGTCTTGAGGCAAGTCGGCGCCGATGGTGAAGGTTGGGCCTGGGCTCCCCTCGTCCACCGGTACTTGCTTCGTCTCCGCCCGGTTCTGGGAGAACAGCTGCTTCTTTTTCACGGGCGCGACGTCGGGGATGCCCCCGGGGTCCTCCGCGGCCCGCACCGCGCCCCCGGCGCTGGCGCGCGCCGCGGCCGCGGTCTTGTAGGAGTGCTTGAGTACGTGGGATGCGTCTTTGATATCCCCCACGATGGTGAGGACGCCGCCGCTCCCGTGCATCTTGATGACGTTGTAACCTGGGTGCGTCGCCGCCATGAACTGAGGGAGGGCGGGGTAGCTGAGTATCGCGTTGTACGGGAGGTGGATGTGAGCGACATCGAAGTCGACCTGCTCGGTGCGGAAGTTGGAGCGGGTGCCGAAGCTGACGGGGAGGCGAACCCGCCCCACGGGAACGACGGACCCGGCCACCACCCCAAAGAAGGGCCTTGAAGGTGCGAGCTGTTCGCGGGGTAACTGCAGCGCGTCAAAGGCCTCCACGGAGATGACGTTGAGGCCGGCGCCGCCGTCGATGAGGGTCCTGGAGACGGCCACGCCGCGTATCGTCGGCATGCACAACATGGGAAGTGTTCCAGCGGCCGACGTGGCCTTGGGGCGGTCATCGGGGCTGAAGGTGATGTCAATTTCCGGCCATGCGCGGCGCCCCGCGGGCTCGGGCCGTGGCTGAACCGCTCCCACATGGCGTAGGAAGCGCTTGACATGGCGGCCGGAGGGTGGCGCCTGCGACCCGCTGAGGATGCAGGCGACCGCAGGGGCGGCCCTGCGCGCCCAAACGCCATCACGCGCCGGGGGCCGGCGGTCGTCGGGGATCATGCCCGCCATGGAGTTGCTGAGCCGGGGCTTGGCCTTCACCGCATGCGGGGAAGCTCCGACACGCCCCCTACCTGGCGCACCAAATGTCGGATTTCGGGCTCCGCAAAACCCTTAAGATTCGAACACAGGGGCGTGTGCGAAGATCCCCAGCAGCCTCGCCCAACCTAGCTCGCTACTCGACGAACACAACAACGAACTCGCACGATGACGAGGAAGAAGATGAACACAACAGTTTACCCAGGTTCGGGCCGCTGAGAAGCGTAATACCCTACTCCTGCTTTTGGTGGATTGCCTCTCGAGGAGGTGTGGTGGATGAACAAGTACAATGTTTCAGGGCCTCATGAGGGCTCCCCTGAGGTGCCCGAGGCCCTCTGTGGTTTGGTGATGGATGAATGGTGGAATCGATTCCGGATCCCCCTCTATAGTGCAGCCTACCCTCTATATATAGCGGTGGCCCGGGTCCTCTTCCCTTATCGCAATGGCGGGAAGGGATCCCACAACGGCCAATTTCGAAGGGGGACAGGGGTTCGTGCTCGCCCTGCCCAAAGGCGGTCTTCGCCTGCAAAGTAGCTGTCGACGGTGCAGGGACGGGCTCAGCGATGATGTCCGTCCTGCGGAGCTGGTGGTTGCGGTCTTGTTGCACCGGAATGGAAACCTTTGGGGGATGCTTTGGGAACCCGCATACGTCCTTGCTCCCTTTGCACCAAAGAGGAAACTGCCCCGCCTGGCGCACTGGTGCTCGCCTGTCCTTCTGTGCGTCACCTTTGACTCCCGAGGCGGGGCCTTGCGTAGAGATCTCCGCCGCTCCCGAGGGGGCCTGAGGAGGCCCGTCCCCTGCCGGCCTTGATGCTGCTCCTCCTCGCGAGGCTTGGGCCCTCGCGAGGGCCTTGTCTTCAGTGGGGTCGCGCCCGGTGGCATTGGTTGACGAAGTGGGCCATGCCCTGGGCCGCAGGCAGGCAGGTCTGGGTACCCCCGTTCTCAGAACGCCAACAGTTCTTCATCGACATCGCCGCTCATGATCGCTCCGGATCGTCGCCAACCACATCTACATTGACACTTCGCCGTAAGCAAGGACGGTAACCGCGACGACACTCTTGACATATACCCTTGCCATTTCATTTTTACCGCGAGCCTATTTGCGTTACTTGCCTATTGAGACTAGCCATTGAGTATTGCCGGGCTATGCTTCTTGTGCACTTTAGTGATATACTCCGTATAGCTTCAACTGCGTGCATATATCTTAGTATCATTTCGGTATCATATTGGTATCTTTTGTGTTCAAGTAGTACCCGCATACATAATTGCTATCTTGATGTGCACGTCCCGCATTGTGACCATACAAAACATCATTGCCAAAGAAGAGAGAAGCAAAGCTTTTAAACAAGAGCAAAAGAGCAAAAGAGAAATAGCATCACAAGCTTCGCATAGCATATTTGATCATCTTGGATCACTTGAGCAAGTGACACGTGCCTCATACATACATAGCAAGTCGGGGATCGGAAGACGACACGTTTGGTTCCTTTTAGGTTGTGCAAAAGTGCGTATCACGCCCATTGGAGCAATCGTGCTAGCGTCTCTCTAGTGTTGTGCAACGCGAGAGTTTTCTGTGGATTCCACATTTTGGCTCATCCTTGGTTGCACGACCCCATTTTTCTTCCGTGTGTGTTTCCGTGTATACTCATTGCTATTGATCTACATTGTCTCATTTGCGAATTTACGAATATCTTTCAACATTATTGAATCTTATCTCTCGAATTGCTTGAAATTTGTGCCACTATCCTAACCGAGCTCCTCCTTAAGCTTTATTTGTGTAGGTGTGAGAAGGACGATCTTCGGTACCAATTCTACTACTTCCACATTTGCATATTGAGTGATCTTTGATCCATTTTCAAACTTGTGGAACGGTAATTGATATTGTTGTCTCATTCTTCCACTTATATCTACTTGAGTGTTGTCATGGATAGGTCAAACATCCACTACCCGGCATTTAAGGAGCAAGAGGACGACGAAACCACCTTCGTCACCAAGATGCAATTCTTTGGCGCGCAAAAAGCGATGCACCAATCGCATGATGCTTTGAACGACCGCATCGAGCACCTCGCCAGTGACGTTCGCGAATCTGAAGTGCGAACAAGGGACTACCTCGTGACCAAGCTCTCAAGCCAAATGGAGGAAATTCGCGCCTTGATGGTCAAGCACGCTTCTTCCACATCTACATCATCAAGGAGGCGCAACTCAAGTCGTCACTCATCGGAGTACTCTTCCGGCGAGAGTCCACCTCGAGCACGTGCTCATCACCGTGATGACCACTCCGGTCCAAGTTCACACCAAGGCCGCCAACGTCAAGCTTCGGACAATCCCTTCCATGGCAATGGGCTACAAGATCGACTTTGCGAGCGTGCTCAGCGTCACCAACAAGAACAAGAAGCATTGGAACAAGATCGCCAACAACAACGCCGTGAGGAAGAACTACGCTACCGCGAAGAACAAGCGCTAGAAGCCCAACGCGCACTCCGTGATTCTACTCGTGCGTTGGAGGAACGAAACCGTCAAGCACGTCTTGAGCAAGAAGCACTTCGCCAAGAACGACAAGATGAACTTCGTCGACAACGACAAGAAGAAGCCAATCACCAAGAGGAGCACCAAGAAAGGCGCAACCGAGTGCATCCACCTCATCGCTGTCCTCAAGCTCATCGCGACGAACTTGACCATGAATATGAGCAAGGCCAAGATCAACGCCAACACGCCCAAGACAATGACAATGAGGATCCACCTCCAAGACAAGGATTTCGGCATCACCAACACAATGATGAACAACGCTTTGGCAAGCTCAAGTTCACAATGCCAAAGTTTTCCGGAGGCAATGATCCCGAATATACCAATCATGGGCACTCAAAATTGACAAGATCTTTCGCCTCCACAACTATGACGAAGAAAAGAAGATCGCCATGGCTTCACTTGAGTTCCAAGACTATGTCCTTATTTGGTGGGAACAAGTGATTGAGCGAAGAAGAGAGAGAGGTGAACCTCCTATCAACACTTGGGACCAAATGAAGGATCTCATGAGAGCTCGTTTTGTGCCTACACACTACAACCGGGATCTCTTCAAGAAGCTACAACAACTCAAGCAAGGCACCAAGTCGGTAGAAGAGTACTATCAAGAGATGGAGATTGCAATGATCCGAGCCAATGTCAAGGAAGATGATGAGCAAACAATGGCGTGATTCTTGAATGGCTTCAACTACCAAGTCAAGAAAATCGCCGACTTCCAACCATACTCAAACCTACTTGAGCTCGTGCATCAAGCGACCAAGGCAGAATGACAAGTGCAAGATGACAACAAGTACTCCAAGTTCTCCTCCAAGCCCTACGGCTCAAGTACTCAAGCTACTACAACCACGACGCCTTGGATTACGAAAACTACAACACCTACCGGCGACAAGTCAAGCTACAAGGACAAGACGACTTCGTCAAGCCAACCTACTACAACCAACTATAAGCCGAGAGCTTCTTCCTCTACTCCAACACCGGATGCTACCGCCAAGACAAGCTTCATCAAGTGTTTCACGTGCCAAGGCCGAGGCCACAAGACCTATGAGTGTCCAACAAAATGCACCATGATCCTTCAAGACGAAGACACCTATGGCTCTATGAGTGACGGTGAGATGGAAGCATTGGAGCACGTGGCCATGCTTCGTCAAGTCAATGAAGATGAATATTTGCAAATCTTTTGCGACAACGATCCGAGCCCCGCTCTCGTTGTCTCCAAGGTTTTGACGCTTCAACAACAAGAAGACGAGGACCAACGTTGCCACATCTTCCACACCAATGCAGGCATCCAAGGAAAATCCTTCAAGGTCATCATCGATGGCGGAATTTGCCACAATTTGGCAAGTGAGGACCTTTGTTCCAAGTTACAATTGGTCAAGAAGAAGCACCCTCGCCCCTACAAGGTCCAATGGCTAAGTGATTCCGGCACCCTCCAAGTTGAACATACCGTGGAAGTTTCCTTCAAGATAGGCACTTATGAAGACACTTTGGAGTGTGATGTGGTTCCAATGTCCATTTGCCACCTTCTACTTGGTAGACCTTGGCAATTCGACCGTGGCGTCATCCACAACGGCCGGACAAATCACTATAGCTTCAAGATGAAGGGCAAGCAATATGTACTTCACCCAATGACTCCAACTCAAGTCATCGCCGACAAACACGCTTCATCCCATCGTGGAGTCAAAAGTGAGAGAGTGATCCACCTCAAATAAAGTGAGTGCCACAAGCCAAAAATGAGCGACTCCACGATGAGGGACATAAGAGATATAGTTCTTTTAGCCACCAAAAGAGATTTGAGGGATGTGAGTGAGAGCCCATCGACCATTCTTCACTATGTACTTGTGTGCAAAGATGACGTCGTTCGGACTAACCCTTCACAACATCTTCCTCTTGTGTTATCTAAATTGTTGCAGGAATTCCATGATGTTTTCCCCGATGAGCTACCTCCGGGACTACCACCAAAACGAGGGATCGAACACCGCATCGACCTCATCCCTGGAGCACCGCTTCCTAACAAGGCACCCTACCGCATCAACCCTGAAGAAACAAAGGAAATACAAAGGCAAGTCCAAAACCTCCTAGACAAAGGGCATGTACGTGAGAGTTTGAGTCCTTGTGCAGTTCCGGTGATTCTAGTACCTAAGCAAGAAGGTAGTATGCACATGTGTTCCGATTGCCGTCCTATCAATGATATAACTATTCGTTATCGTCACCCCATTCCTTGCCTAGATGATATGCTTGATGAACTTAGTGGTGCCAATATATTTTCCAGGATTGACTTAAAAAGTGGTTACTACCAAATACGCATACAAGAGGGTGATGAGTGGAAAACGGCTTTCAGAACAAAGTTTGGTCTGTATGAATGGCTAGTGATGCCCATGGGCTTATCCGATGCACCGGGTACTTTTATGCGTGTTATGCATTATTCGTTGCGACGACTAATTGGATATTGGGTTGTGGTCTATTTTGATGACATTCTTGTCTTTAGCAAGTCTCTTGAGGAGCATGCTACCCATGTTCGTGATGTTTGCAAATCCTTAGGAAAGAACAACTTTATGCAAACATGGAGAAATGCACCTTTGGTGTTGAGAAGGTAGTTTTCCTAGGATTTGTAGTATCTTCTAATGGCGTTCATGTAGATGAAACTAAAATTGATGCTATTAAAACTTGGCCTACGCCAATGAATTTGCAAAAAGTGCGTAGTTTCCTAGGACTAGCCGGTTTCTATCGATGTTTTGTCAAGGACTTTAGCACTATTGCATCTCCTCTCCATGCTTTGAGCAAGAAGAATGCACCATTTATTTGGGGTCCTTCCCAAGACACCGCATTCCATGAACTTAAAAATTTGCTCACTCATGCACATTTGCTTGCTTTGCCCAACTTTGATAAAACATTTGAAGTGCATTGTGACGCTAGTGGTAATGGAATAGGTGGTGTGCTAATGCAAGAGAAGCGCCCAATTGCGTATTTGAGCGAGAAACTATCCAGCGCTCAACTTAACTATCCCATATATGACAAAGAATTGTATGCTTTGGTGAGAGTTTTACATGTGTGGGAACATTATTTGCGACCTCGTGAGTTTGTTATTCATACCGACCATGAAACGCTCAAGTACTTAAAGGGTCAAACTAAGTTGAACAAACGGCATGCCAAATGGAGTGAATTTATTGAGTCTTTCCCTTACGTCATCAAATACATTAAGGGTAAGGAAAACATTGTGGCGGATGCCCTTTCCCGCAAATGCATGCTAGTTACTCAACTTGAATTGAATATTATTGGTTTTGAGTACATCAAAGACTTATATGAGCATGATGTTTATTTTGCTACTCCTTATGTTAAGTGCCAAGTGAAACCTTGTTGGGAGAACTACTACATGAAAGATGGCTATCTTATGCGTGCTAACAAACTTTGTATACCCGAGTCTTCTCTTTGTTTGTTGCTTTTGCAAGAGGCTCATGGTTGAGGACTTATGGGTCACTTTGGACGCGACAAGACTTATGCCACACTATCCAACAAGTACTATTGGCCCAAGATGTTTTGGGATGTTGCACGCTTCACCAACCGATGCTCTACATGCCGGAAAGCTAAGTCTAAAGCTCAATCCCATGGTAATTACATGCCTCTTCCTATACCTTTCAAACCTTGGGAAGACATTAGTATGGATTTTGTGCTTGGTTTGCCACGAACTAAAAATGGCCATGATTCCGGTTTTGTCGTTGTAGATCGCTTTTACAAGATGGCTTATTTCATTCCATGTCACAAGATAGACGATGCTTCACATATTGCAAATCTATTTTGTAGGGACATCTTGCGACTACACGGCATCCCCAAGACCATTGTCTCGGATCGCGACGTCAAGTTCCTAAGCTACTTTTGGAAGTTCCCAAGCTCGGAATCAAGATTCTATTCTCTTCGGCATATCGCCCTCAAACCGATGGACAAATGGAGGTGACGAACCGGACGCTATCTACTCTCCTTCGCTTGTTGATCAAGAAGAACATCAAGGAATGGGAAGAATGCCTCCCCATCACCGAGTACGCCTACAATCGCGCAAGTCACGCCACCACCGACAAGTCTCCATTCGATGTGGTCTATGGCTTCAACCCTTTGTACCCATTGGACATCCTTCCTCTACCACTACAAGAGCGCGTCAACATGGATGCAAGTGCAAGGGCAATCTACATCAAGAAAATGCATGAAGATACAAGGCACATGATAGAACGTCAAGTGGAACGCGTCACCAACAAGCGCAACCTCAACAAGCACCCCATGGTGTTCAAGCCCGGTTATCTTGTGTGGCTACACCTTCGCAAGGACCGCTTTCCCAATGAGCGCAAGTTGAAGCTACTTCCTTGAGCCGACGGGCCCTTCAAGGTGTTGGCACGATAAAACAACAATGCCTACAAGATCGACATTCCACGCGACAGCGACACCTTCAACTTCACGGACCTCTCTCCGTTCCATGGTGATGAAGATCTTGATCCAAGGACAGATCTCTCACAAGGGGGGGGGGAGATGATGCGGAGCATCCCATGGTCATCCCCATGGACCCATCTCCTACAAGGCAAGCTCCAAAGGGTCCAATGACAAGAGCCCGTACTCGTGCAATTCAAGACGAGGTGATTTCTCTTGTATACGACTCTCCTCTTGATATTCATGAGACTTGGATGCTACCTCAAGCGGAGATCCTATGCATGCTTAGGTACAATGAAGACTCTCGGAGTGAAGAACAAGTCGCCATGAAGCCGGACTCGAAGACAGAGGAACAAGAGCTTACAAAGGAGGCAGACCAACTCCCAGGCCCCGGACATCCGGCCATGACCCGGACATCCGGCCCCTGGAAGCTGCACAGGCGCCAAGGCCAAGCTGCCGCAAAGTTACAGGTGCCGGACATCCGGGCCCCCTGCCTGGGACATCCGGCACGCCCCGCATCTGGCCTACGGCCCCAGAAATCCGGCAGCGCCTATACAGAGAGCATCAAAACCGGCACCCCAACCCCGGACATCCGGTGCCTCCTATCCAGAGAGCATCCGCAGCCGGCTCCAGGCCCCGGACATCTGGCCCCTGTGTGGGCAGCCTCGGGCCCGAGTGGCCATGTACCGTTCCCTTCGCCCCTTTTCCCAGGTAGACTATATAAACACCTCCCCCTCCTCTCTCTAGGGTTAGCTTATGTTTAGCATTGGATATTGTTGAGCATAGCTCCATCTACCTCCTTCTCCCACGGAGTTGACCACCTCCATTGGGAGAAGATCCGAGTTGGATGCCAAGGCCCCTTCTAGAGAAGATCCCATGGGATATCAAGACCTCATCTCCACGGAGTGAGACGACTATCGGTTACCGTGTATCGCTTGTTTGACTATGGATCTTTGTATCTTGTGTGCTTGATTGGATTTAGCGGATGTGTGATCGGAGATCTTCCTTGTGTTCGTGTTCTCTTTTGTGATTTTCTCCCTTCTTCCCCCTCCAAGTGTGAAAAGGTCGACACACACGGGCTTTCCCCGTATCACAACACCATGGTAGTTCTGCTGAAAACAGCGTCAGTCCGGGTTAGTTCCATGCAAATCATACCAAAACCATATAAAACTGTTGTAAATATGGCATGAATACTTCATAAATTTAAGATACGTTGGAGACGTATCACCTGCCCAAAAGACGTAACAACATTCTTTAAATCTGCCATATAGAGCTTTTTGTGCTTCTCATATATAGGCTTTAAGTGCAATGGGATCTCGCATAGAAAAAGAAACAAAAAATTTGGGGTAAGCATAAAAAATAGTCCCTAAAAATAAGAAAAGAAGATGAAAAGAATACAAAGAAGCAAAATCATGCATTAACATATATTTGAAAAAATAAAAGGGTAGTGCATTTCTACCTCTAACTCTTGGGAGTAAGGGAGCGGCTGCAACCACTCATCCAAAGAGCCACGGAACTCGGCGCCTAATTCACCCTCATCATGTTGAGTTCTATTGTAGGAGCATTGGCTGCAATATAAGATTTTCCTACGTGTAGAACAACCATGATCATGCCTTAGAGATGGATCACAGATCATTACCACTAGACGCGTAGTGCCGTGCAACGGAAGTAGAGTTGGGGCAACGCGTCGAGAGTCGTTTCCTCCTCGTCCGATCTCCCTCGAACAGCCGGTCGTCAGATCCCACATATAGGTTCACCGGAGCTGCGCAAGTGTGCCACCTCTAACGGTATCCATGTGTGTAGGAAGAACACTGTGCGGCAGACTGCTAGGTACGATCACATAGTCGGCAGTGAGTGGAGGTGGCTACTTTTAACACATGCAAAGCCCTAATGACAGCATCGAAGAGATCAACTGAATGAATGTGCCACACCTCCACTATATATAGGCATCCGTCGTGGGCTCAACACTTGGACCTCACACGGATCCAAAATCTCATAAGTTCCTCCCCTTAAGCACGCGACCCCTTAGGTTCTCGTTCACTTGGTAGCGAGTCTGATCACATCTGGCTCGACTAGTCGATAGCGGCCTATAGCAAAGCGTGCCATCTCCAAGTGTCCAATGATGTTGGTTAGATGAACCTGTACTAAAAACTTTTGTTCCCTTTGCCACATGATATATGTTGTCATCCTCAAGGTGACATGGTCATCCTTGTTGCAGCACGACCTATTTCTCATTCCGGTGAATCCGACCAACACTTAGGATTATCTCATAATCCTCATCGCATGGCCATGCTTATCTAAGTCAGATCACCCGAGGGGCCCAGAGTATATCTCTCCTGATCGGAGGGCAAATCCCATCTTGCTGAACCATGTCTCGCAGCATGGGTCCGGACAAGCCCAAAACCTACCTTTATAACAACCCAGTTACGGAGTAGCATTTGGTCGGTCCAAAGCAGGTATATCACCATCCCGAGTACATGCGTCACCTCAAATCTTAGGACATAGAACATATGTCATACTAGAGACTCATAGATGACCTATCGCTGCGTCTCATAGTCGGGTCTGTCCAAATCAGACCTTATCTTGACTCGGATCCGACTGCGTTGAATCCGACCAGATCTTTCTGAGTCCATATTATCCGGCTAGCATCCAATGCTACATGGTCTAACTAGATGCGCGTCCACAAAACCCTTTCGACTAGGGACCATTTAGGACAGTCATCATACAATTCGTAGTCTCATAAATAAGTCACATTCTTGTTAATACACATCATAGATAATGTCCAATGACTATCTTTATTCATAAACACATAGGAAATATCATCATACATGATTTCCTCCAGGGCATATCTCCAACAATCTCCCACTTTCACAAGAGTCAATCAAATAGATATCGAATGCCCATAGCTCTAACGTGCCCCACATGCTTGGGTTGTGGAAGCAGCTAAGTCAACGGATCTACAACATTTGCATCTGTATGAATCTTGTTGGAAATATGCCCTAGAGGCAATAATAAATTGTTTATTATCATATTTCCTTTTTCATGATAATAGTTTATTATCCATGCTAGAATTGTATTGATCGGAAACCCAGATACATGTGTGGATACATAGACAACACCGTGTCCCTAGTGAGCCTCTACTAGACTAGCTCATTGATCAAAGTTGGTTAAGGTTTCCTAACCATAGACATGAGTTGTCATTTGATAACAGGGTCACATCATTAGGAGAATGATGTGATGGACATGACCCAACTGTAAGCATAGCATTTGATCGTATCACTAAGTTTATTGGTACTGCTTTCTTCATGTCAAGTATCTATTCCTAATACCATGAGATCATGCAACTCGCTGAAATAGGAGGAATGCCTTGTGTGTATCAAACGTCACATCGTTACTGGGTGATCATAAAGGTACTCTACAGGTATCTCCGGGGGTGTCTGTTGGGTTGGCATGGATCGAGACTGGGATTTGTCACTCCGTTTGATGGAGAGGTATCTCTGGGCCCTCTCAGTAATACAACATCACATGAAGCTTGCAAGCAATATGACTAAGGAGTTAGTCACAGGATCTTGTATTACGGAATGAGTAAAGGGACTTGCTGGTAACGAGATCGAACTAGGTATGGAGATACCGACGATCGAATCTCGGGCAAGTAACATACCTACGGACAAAGGGAACTGCATACGGGATTAACTGAATCTTTGACATCGTGGTTCGACCGATAAAGATCTTTGTGGAATATGTAGGAGCCACTATGGCCATCCAGGTCCCGCTATTGGTTATTGGCTAGAGAGGTGTCTCGGTCATGTCTACATGATTCTCGAACACATAGGGTCCACACGCTTAATGTTCGGTGACGCTAGAGTAGTATTGGGTTATGTACGTTGGTGACCAAGATTGTTCGGAGTCCCGGATGAGACCCCGGACATCACGAGGAACTCCGGAATGGTCCGAAGGTAAAGATTTATATATGGGAAGTTATATTTTGGCTACCGGAAAAGTTTTGGGTTTTGCCAGTATTGTACGGGGAAGGTTCCAGAAGGTTCCGGAGGAGTCCGGAAGGGTTCCTCCAGCCCCTAGGACGTGCATGGGCTGTAAGGGGGCACCCTAGCCTTGTTGGGACAGACCCCAAGGGCCCATGCAGTTGAGAGTGAAGAGTCCCTAAAGGGGAAGGCACCACGAAGGTGCCTTGGGGAGGTGGGACTCCTCCCCTAGGGCGCCACACCCCTCCCTTGGAGGAGGGGTCAAGGTTGCGCCCCCCTCTCTCCCTTGCCTCTTATGGGTAGTGGAGGGGAGGGGACGGCTGAACACAACAAGTCCTCTCCCTTGAGGCAGCCCTTTCCCTCCTGTGTCTCCCGTTCTTCCTCGTTCGTAGTTCCGGAGGCGCTTGGCGAAGCCCTGCTGGCACTGCTCCACCACCACCTTCACCATGCCGTCGTGTTCATCGAGATGCCATCTACTACTCTGCCGTCGCTTGCTGGATCGAGGAGGCAGAGACGTCATCAAGCCACATGTGTGCTGAACGCAGAGGTGCCATCTGTTCGGCGCTGGATGGGATTGGATCGCGATTGGATCGTGAAGAGTACGACTACATCAATCACGTTATATACGCTTTCGCTTAGCGATCTACAAGGGTATGTAGACACACTTCCCCTCTCGTAGCTACGCATCTCCATGGATAGATCTTGCATGTGCGTAGGATTTTTTTGTTTCCCATGCAACGTTCCCCAACAAATCTTGCATAAATTAGTATCAACATTCATTACGAGATTTCATATCAAGTGATATTTTCGGTCTATGTGCCTGGTATGGTTGTGTTGTCTCGGCTCCTTGGCCTGTGCGATGGCACTTGAATTATCGCAATAAAGGTCCAATTTTTTTGACCAACCCGGGAACACACCAAGTTCTTCC
This sequence comes from Elymus sibiricus, assembly GCA_039707655.1. Lineage (NCBI taxonomy): Eukaryota > Viridiplantae > Streptophyta > Magnoliopsida > Poales > Poaceae > Elymus > Elymus sibiricus. The sequence goes on along the minus strand of CM077663.1, from coordinate 105,897,770 downwards.
AAGAACTTCCGAATCCAAACACCTTCCTTTGCGGCTTCACAAGACACAATGTATTCGGCCTCTGTTGTGGAGTCGGCCACCGTATCTTGCTTGGAACTCATCCAGCTCACTGCTCATCCATTCATGACATACATGATTCCAGTTTGCGATCGACAATCATCCCTATTGGTTTGAAAACAAGCATCAGCGTAACCCTTTATGCAGAGCTCCTCCTCACCTCCATAAACTAGGAACATCTCTTTAGTCCTTTTCAGGTACTTCAAGATAGTTTTTACCGCTGCCCAGTGACTCTCATCTGGATCAGCCTAGTATTTGCTTGTTAAGCTTATTGCATAGGCAACATCAGGTCGTGTACATAGCATGGTAGACATGATGGATCATATTTCTGAAGCATACGAAATCCTACTCATCCGGTTTCTCTCATCAGAAGTTGTAGGATTCTGAATCTTGCTTAGCCTTATACCATGCGACATGGGCAAGAGACCTTTCTTGGCCTCACTCATGTTGAACCGCTTCAACACTTTGTCTACGTACGTGCTTTGGCTTAAGCCGAGCAGCCTCCTCGATCTATGTCTATAGAATGCTTAAAATGTATGCTACTTCTCCAAGGTCTTTCATCAAAAACTTACCATTCAATGATTCCTTGACTGAGTTCAGCATCGAAACATCATTTCCGATCAACAGTATGTCATCCACATACATGATCAAAAATACTACCAAGCTCCCACTAGACTTCTTATATAAACAATAGTCCTCTTTGTTCTTGATGAAACCAAGGTCAATGATGACTTCATCAAAACAAACATTCCAACTCTGAGCTGCTTGCCTCAGTCCATAAATGGATCTCTTGAGCTTGCATATTTTACCAGCGTTAGTTGGATCGACAAAACCTTCAGGTTGTATAATGTATACATCCTCTTTTAAATTTCCATGAAGGAAAGCTGTTTTGACATCCATCTTCCATATCTCATAATCGAAATATGCAACTATAGCTAGTATGATCATAACTGACTTTAGCATCACTACCGGCGAGTAGGTCTCGTCGTAGTCAATTCCTTGAACTTATACATAACCTTTAGCGACAAGCCGAGCTTTGTGGATCTGAACATTTCCATCCACACCGGTTTTCTTCTTAAAGACCCATTTGCTGGCAATTATGCCAGGCGGCGGATCAACCAAGTCCCAGACTTGATTGTCATCCATGGACTTTAACTCAGATCTCATGGCCTCCAGCCATGCCTCGGAATCTGGGCACAACATCGCTTCTGCTTACGTGGTCGGTTCGTCACTTTCTAGCAACAACACATCACGCACTCTGCACAATCTTTTCGACCTCCGTGCCTCCAGTGCTGACTCCACTTCGGGTTTCTTGATTGACTCCGGTATGATCTTATCACCAACCGAGTCATCCCTGAGTGGCTCTCAAATTTCTTCGAGTCGCACCGCTCTCCCACTGGCTTCCCGACTGAGAAACTCTTTGTCTAGGAAAACCCCGTTCCGTGCAACAAACACTTTGTTCTCTTCTCGGTTGTAGAAGTTGTATCCCAAGGTTTCCCTCGGATATCCCACGAATATGCATTTATCCGACTCGGGTGTAAGCTTGTGCGACATGAGTCGCTTGACAAATGCTTCACAACACCAAATCTTTAGAAAAGACAAACTAGGACTCTTCCCAATCCACATCTTGGTGTCTTGTCTACGGATTTTGATGGTACCCTGTTAAGTGTGAAAGCCGCAGTTTCTAGAGTGTATCCCCAGGATGACATGGGTAAATCCGATTTTCTCATCGTCGATCGGAGCATGTACAACAAGGTTCGATTTCTCGGTTCCAACACGCCGTTTCTCTGCGGCGCACCCGAAGGTGTGAACTCAGGTACTATACCTCGGCTTTTCAGATGATCATCAAACTCCTCGCTCATCTACTCACCTCCACGATCGGATCGCAGAAGCTTTATCGTCTTACCGAGTTGATTTTCAACCTCGTTCTGAAACTCTTTGAATTTTTCAAAAGTTTCTGACATGTGCCTCATTGATGACCCACAAGTATAGGGGATCAATCGTAGTCCTTTCGATAAGTAAGAGTGTCGAACCCAACTGTCGGTACACTAGTACAGGGGTACCCAGTGCCCCTGACTTATGCACAGGCAGTAGTAGCTGAACCCTTCGAGACCAGACTCCAACAACAACCTGCAGAAGGCCGAGCAAATGCGGCAGCCCAAGATTGGAGTACATCGCACCAAGCACGACCCCGGGGCTTGCCGGGGACCAAGACACGCACACCTTCCCGAAGACCCGGCAAGCCATCCCCCGGCAGGCACGAGCTAGCCGGCCACCGCTCCACCGCATCGCTACGCCAGTCACTTATCGATGCGCTGTCGAGCCCTCAAGCAGTTAATCAGCTCTTGCTAAGCACGTGGCGACACGCCGGAAGACAAGTTACGCTCAGATGACACCCGCCCTGCAGCGTGTCAAGACCGTAAGCAACGACTGGCCAAGCGGTGGCTAGAGCTTGCCGAGGATGCACCCCCGAGCGCCACCTAGGCGGGTAATCATGGTATTTTGTCCTAGATGCCAGAGTTAGGTACGATAGCTCTGCTTAGCTATCTAATCAATAGATAATGACTGTTTTGCCATTGTGGTAGCCCCTTGCACTATAAAAGGAGGCCCAAGGCTACCTAGCTCAGGGTTAGCAATTCGGACCCTCGAACACTTGTACTTGCGTAGGAGCTCTTTCTCCGACATCAGCCCTTGCCAAGGTTAGGCGCTGTGTATTCTTCGTGTTCCTCCCATCAATCCACCAAAAAGCAGGAGTAGGGTTTTATGCTTAGCAGCGTCCCGAACCTGGGTAAATGCCTTTGTCCTGATCGTCGTGCCGTCTCATGCTCTCCGCTCTTCGCGCAACGTGACCCCCCTTGCCGAACCACAAAGGGGCCTCTGGTCCCATAGGTGATCAAGAGCTTACATGCCCCGACATCTTTGGCACGCCAGGTAAGGGGCGCGTGCATCATTTGCACGAACCCGAATTCGTGAACGGCAAATCGATCTTCAGCATCATCTTCTTCAGCAATGGCTCCCATGAAGAAGTCTGGTGCGGCCACGCATCCCTCCACTTCGAAGGCTTCGGCCATAGGCGCCGTAGATACCGCGGCGGCTGCGGGCGAGGCGGGCATCATGGACGACGCGGCCGGCGTTGGCGGCGCCCCCGTCCAGTCCTTCACGGCCGGAGGTGGAGCAGGAGGCACCGAAAAGGAGCAACAACAACAACAACTTGGCGACCCCGCCTCCCCTCGCCGCCTCACGCCGGGGCTGCCCTCGCTGGAGCGGGCTGTTGTTGGAGCCGCCCCAAGCCAGCCGCCGCCGGGTCGACCCCGCCTCCCCTCGCCGTCCCTCTCCTCCCGTTCGCCCCTCACCTCTCCCTGGTGCTATTCTACAGGAAGCCACGCCATGGCCGCGCCCGTGACCTCCACCTCGTCGTCGCTGGACACTGCCGCCGGCCGGATCCGGTGAGATCCGGACCGGAGCGCCCGTCCCCAACCGGATCTGCATCACCGGAGGCCCGCCCTAGACCTGAAGCCGTCGGACCGCCGCCTCGATGGCCCTGCCCCTCGCCATGGCTCGAGCGGGACGAAGGGACGATGCCCGCTCGATCCCCTCTGCCCGCTGACCGATTGTCTCGGCCCACCAGCGCGCCCGAGCCCCGGCCTGCCTCCGCTCCTCTGACTGGACCTTGGCCCATGGTGAGCATCGCCCCCAGCCCTATTCCTCGCTCTGTGCGTCGTTTAGATAAGCAGCGCCCCTGTTTGGCCCATTGCATCTTTTAAAATTGCAGGGAATTGCATGTTGTTAAAATGCCCACATTTAAATAACCATACGTCGGATTAAAATGTTTTATATATGAAAAATGCTCAGAAAAATGTGTAGATTAATTATATGCCATTTTCATCCATGTCAAAAATACTTAAGCTTGTTGTTTGCATCATTTTGCATAAATGCCATGTTTATTGCATTGCGCATATTTATTTAATCGTGAATGGGAATTAATCCAACAATATATTTAAAATGTTCATATTAATTGTAGCGTATTTTTATGCATGACAAAAATGTGTGATGTGGTATTTGCATCTAATTTGCATTATAATTGCTAAAAGGGTTTATTCCATTTACTCGCATAATTAATTGTGACATATTTTCCTACTTGAACCTATGCATATTATATATTATTGTGGGGTAGAAAAATCCATAGAATTTATCTGTGCACTTTGTTTTGTCATTTGAGCAAGTTGTGTGCATGTCATTTTTTGCTATGATGCTCTTTTGATATTTTCGTGTGATTTAATCCATGCACATTTTGGAATAGTTGCAAACATGAGATATGCCCTTGGACATGTGTGCTAGGCCCTGGTCATTTTGGTTGCTATAGAAATCCATGTTTAGGTGTTGTTTTCTTGTTTCCAACATACCATAAAATGTGCTGTTTTGAGGGTCCAAAATATTTCTAAGTCTGAAATCTGTGTTAATTTGTTGCTGTGTTGCCATGTGGTTTGCTATTGATCTATAGCTCTTTTGGTGTGGCCACAATGGAGTCTTTTGTTAAGCATGTTATGCTCTATCATGTTCCGCCAATAGTTTGCATGAATAGAGTTTGCATCATAATTAATTCTGCTGTCCAACATGTCAATCTGTTAAAACCGGCTGCACATGCCTACTCTAATTTTCACTGTCTGAAATCTGTTTTCTTTATAATGCCATGTTGTGATGATGCTAGCCATGTTTCTAGGCATAATTAGTCCGTGACACCATGGAATGATTTGTAGTGCATCATGTATACTACCATGCTATTAATTTTCATGCCATAATATGCCCTGTAGCATATAGTTTTATTGCTGCCAATATGCCTCCGTGATAATCTGCTATGCAAAAACCTGTTATTTTCACCAAGTCCTAATCTGCTATATTTTGTTGCCATGTTGTGAGCTTCCTACCATGTGATCCATGTCTCTTTTGAGTATGATATGTGAAGATGAAATGAAGTGTGTGTTATATGCTACTGCCCCATGCTTAGTTTGTGCATTTTAGAATCTTGTAGCTTGTTGTTTTCATGTGTGCAAAACGCTATCTTGCTGTTTTGGACAGATTTCATCTAAACTTGTGTTGGGTGTTGTGGTTGAACCGTAGCTCCATTGTGAACATGTTGCATATGAAACTTGCTTAGAATTTCATGTAGTTTCATAATATCTTGCTGCATCCATGATTTGGTATGTTTGTGGTTGTCATTTTCATGCATTTTGCATTCATGGCATATCATCTTGTGATTGTCATATCTTTTAGACCGTAGCTCCGTTTGAGATGTTCTATATATGTAAATCGACTAGAATGACGTGTAGAATCACATGGTGCATTTTCTTTTGCTGTTTAACAAATATAAAACATGATTAGTTCAGATCTGGACCAATTTCGAAATTAACATATGGGGTCATTTCGGAGATGCTATATGTTGTTTCCGGTCTCATTTAATATGCCTAGATGTCTAGTTTACTTATGCTTCACCTCTGGCCATGTTTAACAACATTTAATATTGTCATGTACCTAAACGAGAGTGAACTAAATATTCGAATGTGGAGTTTCGTCAATATGCAACTCGTTGCATATTGAGCTTCACTTAATTTGTAGAAGTTGATTGTTGTGCTTGCCATGTCATGCATAACATGCATCATATTTGAAGTGCATCATGTCATGCATTTGTTGTGGTGTTCTCGTGTGTTGATTGTTGTTCCGGATTGTTTCTTCTCGATAGAGTTCCGAAAGCGTTCGGAGTGTGAGGATTCGTTCGACTACGTTGGTTCGTCTACTTCACGGATTCGTTCTTCTTCCAAGCGAGATCTCAGGCAAGATGATCATTTCCCTGGATACCATTACTATCATTGCCATGCTAGATGTCTCGTTTCTATCGCTGTCTCGCTACCTACCACTTGTTTGTCAAGCCTCCCAAATTGCCATGAAAAACCTCTAACCCCTCCACATCCCAGCAAACATTGTTTGGCTATGTTACTGCTTGCTCGGCCCTTCTTATACCGTTGCTAGTTGCAGGTGCAATTGTTTTCCATGTGCCAACATGGATATTTTGTTATATCACAATATTATTGCTATTTAATTTAATGCACACATATACCTGGTAAAGGGTGGAAGGCTTGGCCTTTTGCTCGGTGTTTTGTTCCACTCTTGCCGCCCTAGTTACTTGTGTACCGATGTTATGTTCCATAATTGAGCGCTCCTAACATGCTCGGGGTTGTTATGGGGACCCCCTTGATTTTCGTTTTAGGATAAAACTTGTCTTGCAAGGTCCAACATTGGTACTACATTTGCCCAACATAATAATACTGATAATTAATTTGACGCATAGGGAGTTAGCGCTACCCGAGGTTCGTTTCAACATAATACAGGGGGGCCAGTGCTGCTGGTGCTGGTCCAAAATAGAGTCGTGTGCGGGGCCAACCCGGGGCAACTCGGGAGATGTCTATCAGGCCACTGTACGCTGCGCTCATCCGGTTGTGCCCTGAGAACGAGATACGTGGCTCCTATCGGGATTGTCGGCACGTCGGGCGGCCTTGCTGGACTTGTTTTACCTTTCTCGAACGTCTTGTGCGAGGAATTCCGAAAATACTTCGGGCTATCTCGAGGTTGTGGTTTTCCAATGGAATTGCCTAGGAAGATCACGAGATTCGTGGTCGAGGTTATTCCCGCTGCGTGTGGTTAGTTTGTGATGGATGAGTTGGAGCACCCCTGCAGGGTTAAATCTTTCAGAAAGCCGTGCCCGCGGTTATGTGGCAACTTGGAAACTTTGTTTAACACCCGGTCATAGCAAACTTGAAGTAAACTCAAATAAAATACACCAACTATGTGCGTAACCGTGACTGTCTCTTCTCATGAGTCCTTATCCGAGAGAGAGCACGGTGGGGTTATGATTGACGTAATTAGGTGTTCAGGATCTCTTAGAGATCATTACTAGATCACGTCCGTTTATTCGACAATCATCCCCCTTTATTCTTGTACTCGTAAGTTAGCCACTCTAATAATGCTTAGTGCTTGCTGCAGCCTCACCACTTAACCATATTTCACCCATTAAGCTTTAATAGTCTTGATACCCTTGGAAATGAGATTGCTGAGTCCCCGTGGCTCACAGATTACTACAACAACAGTTGCAGGTACAGGTAATGCGATGATATGACGTGAGCGCGATGATTGTTTGATTTGGAGTTCTTCTTCTTCTTCATCGATCTAGGATGGGTTCCAGGCGGCAGCCTGGGATAGCAAGGATGGATGTCATTTTATCGTTTGTTTTCATCCGTAGTCGGTCCCTGCTCTTCTGTATGTTGTTTGGATATGTTGTTGTATTGATGTGATATTGATGTAGCTTGTGGCGAGTGTAAGCCATTTCCATATACTCATCTCTTCTTTACATGTACTTGTAATGATATCCATTCTTGCGAAACGACGAGATGCGCTTCTATCCCTGTCGAGGCCCTCGTGCCAAAATAAGGATAGGATCGCATCTTGGGCGTGATAAGTTGGTATCAGAGCCAGTACCGACCTAGGAGCCCCCTTGTTTGATCGAACTTTGGCCGAGTCGAGTCTAGTAAAAAACTATTTTGAATCTAGTTATATATCGGAGAGTAGGTTTCTTTTACTCCTCTTCTATGCTCTGGTGAGGTATTCGACTTAGGAATTCTAATTCTACTCGTCTTCTCGCTCAATTTTTTTTAGGATCACGCGGGTATTTTGGAAACTATATGATGCCGATGTGAAGGAATTCTGTCTTTGTGCCTCCTGTTATCGAGGAGTAGAGATCCGAGGGATTTTTGCACATCGTTATCATTCAGTTTCCTTAGTATCTCAGGACAAAGGATGTTCGAAATTGCTTCAATACTTTTCGTGGCGAGATAAGGCTGGAGTCACCCAGTACCGGTGAGGCGTCCGGGGTACTGCCATGTTTAGTATTGTTGTGATTACGAGTGTCTGAGGTAGACGAGTTTGCTGAGTTTCTTGGTTTATGGTGTGGAAGGTTGCGGGTGCAGTTGTAGTTGATTACCTTGGGTACGTTCCTGGGTCCGCAACCCGAATCGCATAAACAAGAAAGACTTCGGAAATTCTTAGGTGGGAATTCATGTAGTTACCAGGTGTATCCTTCCAACAAATGCAAATGGGCTATGTATTTGTTTCCGGCTTAATTCAAAAGCCTCATCTTTTGTTTTGTTGGATTATGGTGATTCGAGTTGCTTCAATGTCAAGTGGTGATTTCATATCTTTCCTAACCGGTGTGTTTCTCGTCAAGTTAATTCAACCCTCTCCAATATTTGCAAGATCAATCCTCTTATTCCTTCCGGAGTTCTTTTCATCTATCAAGTTGTCTTTGTTTTTCCCCGCCCTCCCGCCCTTTTTCTTCAACAATTAAATTCTCAATCGACTGCCTTTCTATTCATGTGATGCTTCCGTTTTTCTTTTCTTCCGATTGTATCCGGTGATTCATGCGAAGATGCTCAGGAGCGTCTAGTTCGCCATTTCTTTGTCTCTGTTTTCTTCTCCGGTGAATTCAAGCCAAGCCGTTGGTGTTCATCATATCCTTTTCATTCGTGAAATGGTTTTCACGTCGGAAGTTCTATCCAAGTCTCTCTTGTTTATTCCTCTCTCTATTCTATCCGGAGTGTTGAAGATATCTCAGAAGCTTGTGTTTTCATTCAATCCTTTTAAATATTTCGTGGTTCTCACCTCATCAAGTTGTCAATGTACCGGTGCAATCTCTCTTCCTAAACAATCGTTTAAACGGTGGTTTCTGTTGAGTGGGCCCATATCCCACAAGTTTTTCCCCAGGATCTTACCTGGCTCTTTTAATCTTTCCGGAGATGTCCTCAAGTTCTTTTCAATATGACGTAAGAATGAATTTAATCAGTCATATCCCCTCTCGAAGATCGCTGCTAAATCATTTTCATCGTTGGGTCAACCTTTTCTTATTCATTATTCCGGAGTGTCTCAGTAATTCTTGGTGGTGTTTCTCGTCATCTTTCTCAGCATTGAAGACCGAAGGAGAGTTCTCTTAAATCTTGTTCCATTCTTGAAGATTCGTGATCCAGCTTCGTGCTATTCTTTCAAATTGTTTTCGATCATGAGTAATTAGTTCCATATCTATCCGGAGCATTTTGAGTTGTTCCATTTCTTGGTCCTCTGAAGGCCATCATTTCAGAAGATTTTTTCGTTCTCAACTTTCAGCTTTCGTTCTCAAATTCTTCTCAATGGTTGTCTCTTCGTTCGTATCTCAAGTATTCCGGTGCTTCATTCAAGTTTTCTTTTGGTGGACAGTGATCTCTTCATTCTCATGCATCTCCATTCATTCGTTGTTTTCACTCTTTCGTTTCAAAATTCTTACCGGTGTTCTCGTTAAACATCTTCAAGCTTGTTTTCTCTCTCTTCAATCTTGTCAAGAAGAATAAGTGGTGTGCCAAATCCGTTGCTTGTCATCAATTTAACTTGGTGAAGGATAAGCATAACATAATCTTATTCTTGTTTTATCAAGATGATTTCTATCCTTCTTCCGGAGTTGTTCATGATATCAAATTCTCGATTCCAAGTTATTCATCTTTGCTTTCCCGTAGTTTCAAGTTTTCTCAAGTATCTCATCGCGAAGCTTCATCTAAATCATTGCAAGGCCTTAATCTTATTTGTTTCAACCTTCGATTCTTTTGATCATTCTTTTGTATACGGAGGTTCTTCATGGCGGCTCTTCATGGATTTAATTCCTTCTCAAGTGTTATTCAAGATTCTGTTGGAAAGGCTCAAGGATCATTCGTCTGGTATTCCGAAGTGCAATTCTTTTCCCTTATCTTTGAGATGGTATTATAGCATTCTTGATTCATGAGGAGTCTCGAAGAGAATTATCAAGAGTGAGATAATTAAATCCATCATTCCTTTCTTAGAGTTATCTTGGATTGGATTTCACATAAAGCAATTCCTAAAGATTGTTGCTATCATGGTGTTTATCAATGATCCAAGTTCTCAATGTATCCCCTTGTTGAAAGAAGCTTTCATCTCTTGTTGCTTCCAACCAATAAATTGTTTCCGTTTGTGGCCGTTTGTCACCTCATTAGGTTGGGATGTTTTCCATAAGCCCACAACAAGCTTATTCTTTTCGTGGTTGAATTTTCAACAACTCCATTCAATCCTTCAGTGTAAGAGTGCTTTCCTAATTCAGTTGAGGTGAAGTTGTCATCTCCTTCTCCGTTCTTTTCTTTCCAACATTCTAGTTTCTATTCTTTGTTCCGGAGGTGTGTGATGTTGCTCTCTTCGAACCATCATCTCGTTTTGTTAAGATCATGATCTCCCCTTGCTTGTCCATGTAACCGGAGTTTTGTGTCCTCTTTTCAAGTTCTTTCTATCTTATCTAATTTTGTCCCTCTATCCTACCGAAGTGCTGCCGATTTTTTTTGAATTCTTGCTTATTTCTCATATCATTCTTCATATCTTTGTAACCTTCAAGATTCGTTGGTTTCACTTGTTTGTCACAGAAGCAACTAAGTTTTACCTCGTCCTTTCTTCTTCCTCTTCCCCTTCTCATTCTAAGATCTCGGGTCGAGATCTCTTGTAAGTGGAGGAGAGTTGTAACAGCCCGGGACTGACGCTCCAGAAGATTCCCCTTTTATTCCGTTGTCATCGTGTGATTCGTTTGGTTATCGCATTCATCATCGCATCATTCGCATCATCTGCATATCTTTGTCACTCGTTTTTTGAAAACTTGCATCCGTTCGTAGCTGCCGGTTCTCTCCGTTCATGTCGTCGACCGTTTCGAGACCAACCACACACGCACGCGCCCGCGGCATCGTTTAAAAAAATGTTTTTAAAGCGCGCGGAAAATATTCTTCGATTGGGTCGAAAGTTGGCATGCGGTCTTGTTATATTGTTGGTAGACCGCCTGCCAAATTTCGCCGCAATCGGAGATCATTTGATACCCCAACGTTCAACTGAAGCGGCGCCGTCGGTTTAATCGCCGGACGTTTTTCGTGTTCAAAACATGTCACGGGGCCACATCTTCCCTCTCTTCTCAGCCCACACCCTCTACACAGCCCACCTAGCCTAACCCCTCCGACCGGACCGTCCGATCGCGATCGGAGGGCCGGAAAACACCCCTAGACCCAAACCCTAGAAAAACTTGCTATATATAGATGCCTAAGAGTCCATATTTGGCTAACCCTAGTCTCCTTCCTCGAAATCCGGGCCGCCACCAGCTCTTCCCAACCCTGAGCCGCCACCTTGCTTCCTCCCACCGCGTGGGCCCGCAGAGCCCAGGTTCGGCCCATTCAGGCCCGAGCCACCGCCGCCGCAGCCCACAGGCGCCCGCGCCTCCAGAGCCGCCTGAGGCCGCGCCTCCTCGCCGCCTCGCGCCGGGGCTGCCCTCGCTGGAGCGGGCCGTTGTTGGAGCCGCCCCAAGCCAGCCGCCGCCGGGTCGACCCTGCCTCCCCTCGCCGTCCCTCTCCTCCCGTTCTACAGGAAGCCACGCCATGGCCGCGCCCGTGACCTCCACCTCGGCATCGCTCGACCCTGCCACCGGTCGGATCCGGCGAGATCCGGACCGGAGCGCCCGTCCCCGACCGGATCTGTGTCACCAGAGGCCCGCCCTAGCCCTGAAGCCGTCGGACCGACGCCTCGATGGCTCTGCCCCATGCCGTGGCTCGAGTGGGACGAAGGGACGAAGCCCGCTCGATCCCCTCTGCCCGCTGATCGATTGCCTCGGCCCACCAGTGCGCCCGAGCCCCGGCCTGCCTCCGCTCCTCTGACTGGGCCTTGGCCCATGGTGAGCATCGCCCCAGCCCTATTCCTCGCTCTGTGCATCGTTTAGATAAGTAGCGCCCCTGTTTGGCCCATTGCATCTTTTAAAATTGCAGGGACTTGCATGTTGTTAAAATGCCCACATTTAAATAACCATACGTCGGATTAAAATGTTTTATATATTAAAAATGCTCAGAAAAATGTGTAGATTAATTATTTGCCATTTTCATCCATGTCAAAAATACTTAAGCTTGCTGTTTGCATCATTTTGCATAAATGCCATGTTTATTGCATTGCGCATATTTATTTAATCGTGCATGGGAATTAATCCAACAATATATTTAAAATGTTCATATTAATTGTAGCGTATTTTCATGCATGACAAAAATGTGCGATGTGGTATTTGCATCTAATTTGCATTATAATTGCTAAAAGGGTTTATTCCATTAACTCGCATAATTAATTGTGACATATTTTCCTACTTGAACCTATGCACATTATATATTATTGTGGGGTAGAAAAATCCATAGAATTTATCTGTGCACTTTTTTTTGTCATTTGAGCAAGTTGTGTGCATGTCCTTTTTTGCTATGATGCTCTTTTGATATTTTCGTGTGATTTAATCCATGCACATTTTGGAATAGTTGCAAACATGAGATATGCCCTTGGACATGTGTGCTAGGCCCTGGTCATTTTGGTTGCTATAGAAATCCATGTTTAGGTGTTGTTTTCTTGTTGCCAACATGCCATAAAATGTGCTGTTTTGAGGGTCCAAAATATTTCTAAGTCTGAAATCTGTGTTAATTTGTTGCTGTGTTGCCATGTGGTTTGCTATTGATCTATAGCTCTTTTGGTGTGGCCACAATGGAGTATTTTGTTAAGCATGTTATGCTCTATCATGTTGTGCCAATAGTTTGCATGAATAGATTTTGCATCATAATTAATTCTGCTGTCCAACATGTCAATCTGTTAAAAACGGCTGCACATGCCTACTCTAATTTTCACCAAGTATGAGAATCTGTTTTCTTCATAATGCCATGTTGTGATGATGCTAGCCATGTTTCTAGGCATAATTAGTCCTTGCCACCATGGAATGATTTGTAGTGCATCATGTATACGACCATGCTGTTAATTTTCATGCCATAATATGCCCTGTAGCATATAGTTTTACTGCTGCCAATATGCCTCCATGATAATCTGCTATGCAAAATCCTGTTATTTTCACTAAGTCCTAATCTGCTATATTTTGTTGCCATGTTGTGAGCTTCCTACCATGTGATCCATGTCTCTTTTGAGTATGATATGTGAAGATGAAATGAAGTGTGTATTATATGCTACTGCGCCATGCTTAGTTTGTGCATTTTAGAATCTTGTAGCTTGTTGTTTTCATGTGTGCAAAACGCTATCTTGCTGTTTTGGACAGATTTCATCTAAACTTGTGTTGGGTGTTGTGGTTGAACCGTAGCTCCGTTGTGAACATGTTGCATATGAAACTTGCTTAGAATTTCATGTAGTTTCATAATATCTTGCTGCATCCTTGATTTGGTATGTTTGTGGTTGTCATTTTCATGCATTTTGCATTCATGGCATATCATCTTGTGATTGTCATATCTTTTAGACCGTAGCTCCGTTTGAGATGTTCTATATATGTAAATCGACTAGAATGACATGTAGAATCACATGGTGTATTTTTTTTTGCTGTTTAACAAATATAAAACATGATTAGTTCAGATCTGGACCAATTTCGAAATTAACATATGGGGTCGTTTCAGAGATGCTATATGTTGTTTCCGGCCTCATTTAATATGCCTAGATGTCTAGTTTACTTATGCTTCACCTCTTGCCATGTTTGACAACATTTAATATTGTCATGTACCTAAACGAGAGTGAACTAAATATTCGAATGTGGAGTTTCGTCAATATGCAACTCGTTGCATATTGAGCTTCACTTAATGTGTAGAAGTTGATTGTTGTGCTTGCCATGTCATGCATAACATGCATCATATTTGAAGTGCATCATGTCATGCATTTGTTGTGGTGTTCTCATGTGTTGATTGTTGTTCCGGATTGTTTCTTCTCGATAGAGTTCCGAAAGCTTTCGGATTGTGAGGATTCGTTCGACTACGTTGGTTCGTCTACTTCACGGATTCGTTCTTCTTCCAAGCGGGATCTTAGGCAAGATGATCATTTCCCTGGATACCATTACTATCATTGCCATGCTAGATGTCTCGTTTCTATCGCTGTCTCGCTACCTACCACTTGTATGTCAAGCCTCCCAAATTGCCATGAAAAACCTCTAACCCCTCCACATCCCATCAAACATTGTTTGGCTATGTTACTGCTTGCTCAGCCCTTCTTATAGCGTTGCTAGTTGCAGGTGCAATTGTTTTCCATGTGCCAACATGGATATTTTGTTATATCACAATATTATTGCTATTTAATTTAATGCACACATATACCTGGTAAAGGGTGGAAGGCTTGGCCTTTTGCTCGGTGTTTTGTTCCACTCTTGCTGCCCTAGTTACTTGTGTACCGGTGTTATGTTCCATAATTGAACGCTCCTAACATGCTCGGGGTTGTTATGGGGACCCCCTTGATTTTCGTTTTAGGATAAAACTTGTCTGGCAAGGCCCAACATTGGTACTACATTTGCCCAACATAATAATACTGATAATTAATTTGACGCATAGGGAGTTAGCGCTACCCGAGGTTCGTTTCAACATAATACAGGGGGGCCAGTGCTACTTGTGCTGGTCCAAAACAGAGTCGTGTGTGGGGCCAACCCGGGGCAACTCGGGAGATGTCTATCAGGCCACTGTACGATGCGCTCATCCGGTTGTGCCCTGAGAACGAGATATGCGGCTCCTATCAGGATTGTCAGCACGTCGGGCGACCTTGCTAGACTTGTTTTACCTTTCTCGAACGTCTTGTGCGAGGAATTCCGAAAATACTTCAGGCTATCTCGAGGTTGCGGTTTTCCAATGGAATTGCCTAGGAAGATCACGAGATTCGTGGTCGAGGTTATTCCCGCTGCGTGTGGTTAGTTTGTGATGGATGAGTTGGAGCACCCCTGCAGGGTTAAATCTTTCGGAAAGTCGTGCCCGCGGTTACGTGGCAACTCAGAAAATTTGTTTAACACCCGGTTATAGCAAACTTGAAGTAAACTCAAATAAAATACACCAACTGTGTGCGTAACCGTGACTGTCTCTTCTCGTGAGTCCTTATCCGAGAGAGAACACGGTGGGATTATGATTGACGTAAGTAGGTGTTCAGGATCTCTTAGAGATCATTACTAGATCACGTCCGTTTATTCGACAATCATCCCCCTTTATTCTTGTACTCGTAAGTTAGCCACTCAAATAATGCTTAGTGCTTGCTGCAGCCTCACCACTTAACCATATCTCACCCATTAAGCTTTAATAGTCTTGATACCCTTGGAAATGAGATTGCTGAGTCCCCGTGGCTCACAGATTACTACAACAATAGTTGCAGGTATAGGTAATGCGATGATATGACGTGAGCAGGATGATTGTTTGATTTGGAGTTCTTCTTCTTCTTCTTCATCGATCTAGGATGGGTTCCAGGCGGCAGCCTGGGATAGCAAGGATGGATGTCATTTTATCGTTTGTTTTCGTCCGTAGTCGGACCCTGCTCTTCTGTATGTTGTTTGGATATGTTGATGTATTGATGTGATATTAATGTATCTTGTGGCGAGTGTAAGCCAATTCCATATACTCATCTCTTCTTTACATGTACTTGTAATGATATCCATTCTTGCGAAATGACGAGATGCGCTTCTATCCCTGTCGAGGCCGTCGTGCCTAAATAAGGATAGGATCGCATCTTGGGCGTGACACAGGGGGAGTCAATGAGGGGGATGATGTACCAGTACCGAGTGCCGCCCCAGCTCCCGAACTAGCCTCTCGTGCTGGCACCAAAGTATCGGCAAGCGAGGACTCCTACATTACGACGTCTGCGTTGGTCGAAGGGTTCGGCAGGTCAACCCTCTCATCCGCATCGATGTCGTTCACTTCACGCGGAGCTGCAAGCGTTCAAAGCACTCGAAGATGAGTAAAAAGTAAACACTCGGGAATATCCAAAGTTACCGAGTGAGTCCGGGGCTTACCTTTCGAAGACGCAACATCAGCGTCGGCCCGCTCTTTCTCCAGAGTATTGGGATCAGGTGAAGCAGTTGAAGTATCAGCACTGTAAGGGAAACACTCGGATCATTTCATCACTCAGACAAATGCAGACAACAATTGATAGAATGGAAATGCGTACGCTGAGGCCACGGGAATGGCCATCTTAATTTTCGGGATGAAGACCGCCTTCCGAGGCTTGGCCGTAGTAACTTTGGGATGCTTCGCCATCTTCTCCGGTGAAGAGGCAAGTTCTCCATGCCCGCGCTTCGAGCTGCGGGTCGGAAGGGCAGATCCAGTCGGTTTGGCAGCCTTCGGCCCCTTCGGACCTCCACCGCGGACTCCCGAGTCATGGCACACCTTGGAGCAGGCCTCGGGCACTCGGTCATCCGAGCGTGACGATTTCACCTCGTCGCTGCCCTCCGACCCTTCCTCTTCCTCGTCTTCATCATCTTCGTCGTCATCGGGCTCTTCATACTCCCCAGCTTCTGCCGAATCTTTGGGATGATCAGTGTCGCTGGCAACATCAACCGGGCCCCTATCCACGATTGGCACCTGGCTGCTCATTTGTGTGAAGGCCTGCCGAATGGAGAACGAGATCAGTCGGATCAATTATTACAAATATGCAAGTATCACTCGGATGATAGGTATTCAGAATTTACCTCATTCGGCGGATTGTCTAATGAGAGTGGAGCCACCTGCCTGCTCCCCCTGGGGTTATCGCGTGCTGGGGTGATCGCCTTGATCTTGGCCTCCACCTCATCTTCCTTGAGCTCCTCCGGGTGAGTTCGAGTGGTGTCACTCGGTCCGGCGTACTCCCACATGGGGTGAGCCCTGGCTTGCAGTGGTTGAATCCTCCTCTGGAGGAAAACCTCCAGCAAGTCAAGACCATTGACGCCTTTCTGCACCAGAGCAACCAGCGCTATCACCAAGATGTCTACCTCGGTCTTCTCCACTTTAGTCACAGTCAATCTAGGGACTGGCCGAATGCGCTCGGAGGTATACTGAGGGAGACCCGACTGACCATCGCCGACTGGAATGTCATTGCAGTAGAACCAGTTCTCCTGCCACCCCTTTACCGACTCGGGAAACGTCATCTGCGGGAAACAGACTTTGCCCCGCAGTTGGATTCCTAGACCCCCACACAGCTAGGCTACATTCGTCTTGTCTTTAGACCGAGTGGGCTTTTTTATGGTCATCACTCGGCAAGTGAAGAGATGTTTAAACATGCCCTAGTGAGGATGACAACCCAGGAAGTTTTCGCAAAGAGACATGAAAGCGGCTAAGTAAACTATAGCATTGGGGGGAAGATGATAGAGTTGAGCACGAAAGAAACCCAGGAATCTTTGGAAGAAGGGATGGGGCGGCAAAGAGAAACCTCGCTCGAGATGAGTCACCAAGAGCACGCACTCGTCTCCCTTCGGCGAAGGCTCCTCCTCGCCCGCTCCCGGCAACCGCCAGCTCCCCTCGGGCACGAACCCTTGGCCCTCCAGCTCGAGCATCCGGGCCTTGGTCACCCGTGACGGTAGCCACTCGCCCTACGTCCATCCAGGCGACGCTCCGGTGCTGGAGGAGGAGGCGCGCGAGCTCCTCTTCGCCTGCTCGGCCTTCTCAGTCGCAGACGCTGCGCGCATCATCGCCGGTGAGCTTAGAACAGCCTTCGGCTATGGAGAGGTGGAAGAGGCGCGGGTGGGCGTCGGAGAAGACGAGGGAGAAGGGGAAAAATGAGATCTGTTCTCACCCCCAACAGAACTCCCAGCTTATATATCAAAAATCCGGCGTGATCTCCGGCCGTCAATCCACAAACAGAGCGAGATCCGCGGATCTACTGTTCAGGGCTTCAAAGACAGGTGGCAAAAATCTCGGCACGGTTATCGAGGCGTCGTGCCCACTACCCTAAATTATCGCGACGTGACCGTTTCGCCGCGCGCCCGCGCGCAGTTTTGATGATTTCGAATGCGCGGAAATTCCTCCGTGTCACAAATGAAGCAGGCTTCGCGCGACGAAGGCTTTGATGACTCCTTCCTGTGAACCGAGTGAATGTCTCACATCAGCTAAGCACTCGGATTTAGCGGCAAGACCGTGTGGCCAAAGAACATCAATCCTGAATCCATCATGGTTTGAAGCCGAGTGAGAAACGACGAGACTGTTTCTTGGAATCTTTTGGGAGACCATCGACGCTTCCGATTGTGAGTCACTCGACCACTCAAACCTCATGGATTCGGGGGCTACTGATGGGGATGCCTACCCATGGTAGGGTCATAGGCCTGACATCTACGGCCCACTTATGGTCCTTCAATGTCATTAAAGCCCCTGGGCAGAGAGTCATTCGGATGAATATAACCGTTCACTCGGATTGTTCATATCACTCGGATTACACGGCGTCATTCGGGTAGGCAGAAGTTCAGGCGACCTGGAAGACATAGCATCTGTGGAATCTGAGTAGTCATTCATTAAGAGTTAATACACCGTTACCAGTAACGTCAGGATAATCAGCCATTCCTGTAACGCTGTATTCATTGGCATTTATTGCCTAATCATGGCGCTCGGCCGGTGGTGGCGCAGTCTATATAAGCCACCCCCAGGCGCCAGAGCAAGGGTCCCGACCCTCTGTAATCTTCTACCACCATAAGCAAACAGCACATCCTCCGGGCACCGAGACGTAGGGCTGTTATCACTTCCGAGTGAGGCCTGAACTTGTACAAACTGAGTGCACACTTGCGCTGTAGTTAGACTTTGCCCCTCCTTTCGTACCCCCTAGTACTATTGTCAGGTTCATTCCCACGACATTGGAAATGAAGAACATAGAGAGAGAGAGAGAGATAGCCATCTAGGTACTAACTACGGACCCGTAGGTTTACGGTGAACTACTCATACATCACCATGGGAGTAGCAAGGTTGATGTAGAGGCCCTCTGTGACCGATCCTCCCTCCGATAGGGCACCGGAACAGGGCTCCAGATGGGCACACTGCGGAACAGAGACTTGTGGCAGCGGAAAAAGTGTTTCGGAAGGCTCTCTAGGGTTTTCTAGATATTAGAGAATTTAGAGGCCTGAGAACAATGCGAGAGGGCCAGGGAGTTGGCCCCAAGCTAACAGGGCGCGGCCACCCCCTTGGGCGTGCCCTGATGGCTTGGGGGCACCTTGTGTGCCCTCCGGTCTTCCTCCAAAGCTTCCAGGTCTTATTTTGGTCCAGAAAAAATCATCAAAAAGTTTCGGGGTATGTGGACTTTGTTTGGTACAGTATTCCTAACAAGCCAAAAACATGTACAAAACAACAACTGGCACTTGGCACTGTGTTAATAGATTAGTGCTCAAAAATAATATACAACATCAAGTAATTGCTTAAAAAGTACTCCCTCCATAAACTAATATAAGAGTGTTTAGATCACTACTTTAGTGATCTAAATGCTCTTATATTAGTTTACAGAGGGAGTATCATTGAATGATAATATAATAGCATGGAACAATCCAAATTATAGATACGTTGGAGACATATCACCGTCGTAGTCCCGAAAAGCGTGTAGTGCGTGTGGCATCCTTGTTGGGTGCGCGCACACCAACCACCACATGCTTCACCACCACAGCTCGAAGGCACCTCCTGCCGGCGACCGCCGTGGCCGTGACCCCACCGTCGGCCACCGTTTCCGCCACCCCACCAGCGGCCGCGTTGGCCGCCAGCATTCCAGCGGCTGCCTTGGCCACCACCACACATCGTCCGCCTTGTACGCCTCCCCACCGTGAGCCGCCGGGGCCATCACCCACTCCGCCACTGTGTCCCAAAGGCTGGAGGAGGAGGCTGTCAAAGGTCGGCCGCTCATCTTTTGTGTCAGCGCCTTCACGCGCTACATCAACTTCCTAGACGAGGAGGAGGAGCTCCACGTTGAGCACGCAAAGAGGCTCACCACCGCCATGGCTGCTGCAGATGTCACAACGGTGGCACGGAATGTGTCGGATTTCGGGCTCCGCAAAACCCAAAGAGGTTCGAACTCAGGGGCGTGTTCACAGATCTCCACCAGCTTCGGTCACAAGCTCACAGCTCCACGGCCTAGCCGAATCGAACTCATTCAACCACGGAGAAGAAGACTAATACGCGGATTTACCCAAGTTCGCGCCGCTGCGAAGTGTAAAACCCTAGTCCTGCTTTTGGTGGATTGCCTCACGAGGAGGTTCGTGGATGAAATAGTACAGTGTGAGCAACCTCTCCAGGGCGCTCGAATGGTGTTGGATCCGTCCCCCTCTTCGGCGCAACCTTGCCTCGATTTATAATGGCCCGGGTCCTCTTCCCTTATCGCATTGGCGGGAAGGGATCCCACAACGGCCAAATTCAAAAGGGGACAGGAGGTACATCTTATCCTGATGAAAGATGGTCTTCGCCTGCAAAGTAGCTCGCAGTGACGCGGAGGTGGGCTCGGTGGTGACATCCGTCCTGCCGAGCCCGTTGGCCTGGTCTTGTTGCACCAGATTGGAAACCTTTGGTGGGACGCTTCGGGAACCCGCGTACGCCCTTGCCTCCTTTGCACCAAAGAGGAAACTGTCTTCTTTTGTGCCCGCCTGCACCCACCTGGCCCGGCTGGCGTCACCTCAGTCTCCTGAGGCCGAGCGCTGCATAGAGATGGAGAGGCCCCCTCCCTCCGAGGGCCTTGGCGTCATTCCCCTCGAGAGGGTGGATCTCTCGCGAGGGCCTTGTCTTAAGTGAAGCCACGCCGGGCTGTGCTGGGCTGTCGAGGCAGGCCACGCCCTGGCCCGCAGGCAGGCAGGTCTGGGTACCCGCATTCCCAGAGCGCCGACAGTAGCCCCAGGGCCCAAGGCGTGCTTGGGTTGGCTTCGGGGCGAAGCCGAAGGATCCGTCCCGAGCGACGCGGGCCCCAATTGCCTGCGGGCCTGGCCTGATGGGTGGCGCGTAACGAGATGCGGACGCCTCCGCTTCTCGAAGGCCTCGGGAACCGCCTCGAGTCAAGCTGACACGAGGCCCACGCGCAGTGGCGGCCATCATTACCCTTCCTTGAATGTAGCCGAGTCCCTGCGTCGCCTCTACCCTCAACCCACGCGGATGTGACCCGACAGTGGCAGGTGAGGCGACGTGAAACAGGGCCATCATTGCCCGGAAAGTGGAAGGACGCCGGTTGGCCTCCACCCGGCTATAAATAGGAGGAGAGGTGCGGAGCCCCCAGCCCATCTCGATTTCCTGCTTCCTTGCTCAAGGCCCCTGCCCTCTCATCCATGACGCCGGTGAGGAGGTTTCTGCTGTCGAGAAAGGGAAAGCCTGCCAGGAAGGGCCGGACCTGGCTGCAGCTCCCGCGCTTCTTCACGGAGACGTTGCGCGCCAGCGAGCCCGCGGGCCTGTGGCTGCAAGCCGATGGTTGTTGTAGCGGCGCGTTATGGGTGGAGGTCGAGGTTACCCCCGCAGGTTACACCTTCTTGAGCCGCGGGTGACAGACCTGCGCCCGGGCCCGCGGCCTGGAGGGGAAGCTCACACTCCACTTCAAGCATGATGGCGCGGCGATGCTCTTCGTCAGGATCTTCGCGGAGGATGGAAGGTGCTTGGGGTGCTGCCCGGAGGGTAACGGCGGCGGCATCGATCACCCTCCGGCGACTGGCAGCCCTTGCGGCGGCGGCGCTCTTGGAGGTGAGCTTGCCCTTGGCGACGGCCATCATGCTTCCGGTGACAGCGACACCTTCTCCGAGGAGGGCCCGAGCGATGATTCCTATGACGCGCCACCACTCCGGCGCGCTCAGACCTCGGGGGGTAGCCGGCCGCGACGGCTCCGCACTTTTGCCCAGGAAGGAGCCACGCTGGCGCGCCACCATGGGCCCGTTAACGGAGGAGGACTCCGACTGAGCGCGGCCGCGCCGATCCTGGGCCTCAGGAGTGGCAGCCCTTGAGGGGGTCACCTTTCGCCTTCTTCTCTTTTCCGTCCCTGCAATCAAGAATCATGGAGGGGCCTATGGGGCATGTAATGAATTATGGCGCTTGCGCCTTTACTTTTTAGCATTTTCGTCGCACATTCTGGTTCCTATTTTACTGTCAACTGAGACTTCCCGCCCATCGTGGTTAGGGTACTTAGCTCGATATGTCTGGCAGGCCTCTGCGTCGTGAGGTTCGGTCGCAGCACCTGGGGAGCTTGTGGATCTTGCCAAGCGGTCTTCTTTCTTGCGAGCGAGGCGGTTTGGGAGCCCTCTTGGTGCTCTACGTCGGGAGGGCCCAATCCCGCGTGTACCTCAACCGCAGTTGGGGCGTCCGGATCACCAGGATGAGACCAAGAGGCGAGGGGCTACGTGAACAGTTAGGCTCCTGAGTCGCGCTGCTCAGGAGTCCCCCTTGACGTTCGAGCGACTCCCAAACCGTTCCTCGCTCCTCCCGGGGCTCCATGATGACTTGGGATCCCTCTTGGTGCTCTACGTCGGCAGGGCCCAATCCCGCGCGTACCTCGACCGCCGTTGGAGTGTCCGGATCACCAGGACGAGACCAAGGGGCGAGGGGCTACGTGACCAGTTAGGCTCCTGAGTCGCGCTGCTCAGGAGTCCCCCTTGACGTTCGAGCCCACTCATTATTACGTGAGAGTGTCACGGGTAGAACTTGCGGAGATGCTGGATGTTCTAGGCATTCTGGATGGGGACGCCGTCCTGAGTCTCCAGGCACACGGCGCCAGGCCTGGAGACGCGGGCGACCCTGAACGGGCCCTCGCACATGGGCGAGAGCTTGTGCAAGCCCTCCCTGGAAAGGACCCGACTCAGGACGAGGTCTCCGACTTCAAAGGTCCTAGAGCGGACGCTACGGCAATGGTAACGCCGCAGCGCCTGCTAGTACCTCGCAGCTCGGAGCAAGGCTTGGCGATGGGCTCCTCCCCAAGCACGAGGTCAATCCCCCGCGAGGCATCTTGACGCTCCTCGTCAAATGCTAGGACCCGCTGGGATTGATGTTTGACCTCGTGTGGGAGGACGGCTTCAGCTTCGTAGACGAGGAAGAACGGGGTCTCGCCGGTGGGCTTAGTCGCAGTGGTGCGGATGGACCACAACACGGACTAAAGCTCACTGAGCCAACCCCTGACACAAGCCTCAAGCTTCTTCTTGAAGCTTCTTGCCTTGAGGCCCCGCAGGACCTCCGCGTTGGCGCGCTCGGCCTGGCCGTTGCTTCTTGGGTGCGCCACTGAAGCGTAGCATATCTGCGTTCTAATGTTAGTACAGTACGTCTTGAAAAGGTTACTTGTGAACTGCGAACCATGGTCGGTGATAATGCGGTTGGGGACACCGAAGAGGCTCATGAGGCCCTTGATGAACTTGACGGCCGAGCCGGTGGGGATGGTGCGGACGGGCTCCACCTCCGCCCATTTGGTGAACTTGTCGATGGCGACGTAGAGGTAGCGGTATCCGCCGGCCGCCCGTGGAAAGGGCCCCAGTATATCCAGCCCCCAAACCGCGAAGGGCCAGGAGAGCGGGATGGTCTGGAGGCCCTACGCGGGCTGATGAATCTGCTTGGCGTGGAACTGGCAGGCCTCGCAGGACCGGACCAGCTCAGTGGCGTCGTTGAGCGCTGTAGGCCAGTAGAAGCCACTGCGGAACACCTTCCCTACGAGGGTGCGGGACGAGGAGTGGTGTCCACAGTCTCCTCCGTGTATGTCGGCCAGCAGCTCGCGCCCCTGCTCTTCGGACACGCACTGCAGCGCGATGCCATTCGGACGCCTGCGGTATAGCTCGCCATCCTGCAAACAATAAGCTGTTGCCTGACGAACCACACGCTCTGCGTCTTCCGCTTTTCCTGGTAGGGTGCCGTGGAGGATGTATGCCTTGAACTCCTACGTCCAATCTTCGGCCTGAGGCTCCAGCGCCAGGAGCAGTTGGGCTCCTGAGGCCGGGCCACAAGCTGGGGATCCCGAAGGCGGTGTCGGTGGCAGCTCTTCATGTAGCGGTTCCTGATCCACGGCCGGAGGCGCCGTGGACGGCTTGAAGAGCCTTTCCTCAAAGACGCCTGGCTCCTGAGGCTCGCGGCACAACGCGCTCTTGGCGATGTCATCTGCCTCCTTGTTCGCGCCGCGCGGGATGTGCTGCAATTCCAAGCCCTGGAAACGCATTTCAATCTTACGTACCTCTTCCAAGTATGCCTCCATGTGCTCGTCCTTCGGTGTGTACTCCTTGTTGGAGAAGTTGACGAGGAGCTGGGAGTCGCCCTTGATGGTGAGGCGCTTAACCCCCAAGGCCACCGCGGCCTTGAGGCCAGCGATCAAGCCCTCGTACTCCACGATGTTGTTGGAGACCTTCTCGCCATGCTGGAAGCAAAGCTGTACGGCGTAGTAGAGCTTGTCCCCGGTCGGGGAGATGAGCACAACCCCAGCCCCCGCGCCCCGACGCGCGAAGGCCCCGTCGAAGTGCATGACCTAGCCATCGGGCGCCTCATCGCCGGGGGTAAGGGACTGGCCCTCGTCCAGTCCCCTGTCGGGAGCGTCCGTCCATTCGGCCACGAAGTCCGCCAGGGCTGCTCCCTCAATGACCCTGGTTGTACAGAACTCCAACTCGAAGGCCTACAGCTCAATGTTCCACTCTGCGACCCTACCCGCGGCGTTGGGGATGCGCAGAACCTTCTCCAAGGGATACACAGAGACGACCTTGATGGGGTGGCACTGAAAGTAATGGCGCAGCTTCCGCGAGGCGACGAGGAGCGCGAGGAGGAGCTTCTGCTGC
The DNA here is from genome assembly GCA_039707655.1 of Elymus sibiricus. Lineage (NCBI taxonomy): Eukaryota > Viridiplantae > Streptophyta > Magnoliopsida > Poales > Poaceae > Elymus > Elymus sibiricus. Next base: position 105,873,142 of record CM077663.1, on the reverse strand, counting down.
ATAGGGTAACGTGAGCACGCGTCCCGCGGGACGGTACTGACGTAGTACACCGGGTGCTCGACGAGGGACAAGCCATCCGCGCAGCCCCGCTCCGCGGCGGGTAGATGAGACCCTTGTGCTTCATGGGTCGTCGGGGCGACTATGGCCTCAGGAGTGCCATCCTGAGGAGGTGAGGTCTTCGGGGCATCCGGTGAGTCACCTTGCTCCGTGCCTGGGTACCTGCCAGCGCCTGGGGGTGTTGCGCGCGCGCCGGCACGTTCCTCCCTGACCGCCACGAGCGCAGCACTGGCGAAGTGTGGGGTGGCAGCCAGGTATAGCACCAGGGTCTCACGAAGGCGAGGCACCACCATCACCGGTGGGCTCGTGAGGTACCGCTTGAGGTCTTAGAATGCCGCGTCCGCCTCCGGAGTCCACTCGAAGGGGCCCTTCCTCTTCATGAGCTTGAAGAATGGGAGGGCGGGCTCGCCAATCTTGGAGATGAAACGCCCCAACGAGGTCACGCAGCCCGCCAGCTTCTGCATTTCCTTGAGGGTCTGAGGTGGGCTCATCTTGCTTATAGCCTTGATCTTCTCCGGATTTGCCTCGATCCCCCGGTGCGACACCAAGAAACCGAGTAGTTTACCTGACGGGACCCCGAAGACACACTTCTCAGGGTTCAGCCTCAGGTTCACCCGCCGTAGGCTGGCGAATGTCTCCTCCAAGTCCTTGATCAGGGTCTTCGCCTCTTGCGACTTGACCACAATGTCGTCGATGTAGGCTTCCGCGTTCCTTCCGAGATGCTGCCCCAGGGTGATGTGCATCAGCCGTTGGAAGATTGCGCCAGCGTTCCGCAGCCCGAAGGGCATGCAGGTGTAGAATAACACACCGCATGAGGTGAGGAAGGCCGTCTTCTCGACGTCCTCCACCGCCATCTTGATCTGATGGTAGCCAGAGAAGGTGTCCAGGAAGCATAGGAGGTCGCACTCGGCGGTGGAGCCCATGATCTGGTCGATGCACGGCAGCGGGAACGGGTCTTGGGGGCAAGCCTTGTTGAGGTTCGTGAAGTCAACGCACATGCGCTTCTTCCCGCACTTCTTCGGGACGACCACTGGGTTGGCCAGCCACTCCGGGTATCGCACCTCTCGAATAACCCCAGCTTCCTTCAGCTTGCCGACCTCTTGGGTGATGAACGCTTGCTTCTCCTGGGCCTGTCTCCTCGCCTTTTGCTTAACCGGGCATGCGTTAGGGCACACCATGAGGTGGTGCTCAATCACATCCCTCAGGACCCCCACCAGGTCGGATGCTTTCCATACAAATGTGTCCTTGTTCGCACGGAGAAAGGCCACCAACGCCTCCTCCTGCTCCGGCGGAAGGCCGGCGCCGATGGTGAAGGTGGTGTCAGGGCTCCCGTCGTCTACGGGCACCTGCTTTGTCTCAGCCTAGTTCTGAGAGAACATCTTCTTCTTCTTTACCGACGCGGCATCCCCGGCGTCCCCAGCATCCTCCGGATCCTGCGCGGCACCCCCAGCATCGGGGCGCGCCGCAGCCACGGCCTTGTAGGCGAGCTTGAGTGCTTGGACTGCGTCCCTGGCATCCCCGGCGACGGAGATGATGCCGCTGCTCCCGGGCATCTTGATGACGTTGTAGCCTGGGTGCGTTGCCGCCATGAACTTGGCGAGGGCGGGGTAGCCGAGGATCGCGTTGTAAGGCAGGTGGATGTGGGCGACATCGAAGTCGATCTGCTCGGTGCGGTAGTTGTAGCGGGTGCCGAAGGTGACGGGGAGGCGCACCCGCCCCAGCGAGGCGATGGAGCCCCTGGCCACCCCAGAGAAGGGCCTTGAAGGCGCGAGATGGCCGTAGGGCACCTGAAGCGCATTGAAGGTCTCCACGGAGAGGACTTTGAGGCCGGCACCGCCGTCGATGAGTGTTTTGGTGACGGCCACGTTGCTTATGGTCGGTGTGCACAACATGGGGAGCATACCGGCGGCGACCATCGTCCTGGGGTGGTTGTCGGGGCCGAAGGTGATGTCAACCTCCAGCCACGCCCGAGGCTACGGGGCCTCGAGCCATGGCTGAACCGTGCCTGCCTGGCGAAGGAACTGCTTGACATGGCGATCAGAAATAGGCGCCTGCGATCCGCCGAGGATGCATGCGACCGCAGGATTGGCCAGGCACGCCGCCGCGCCCCCGCACGCCATGAGCTGCCTGGCCTCGAAGGCGATGCCGACCATGGAGCCGATGATTCGAGGCCGGACCGCAGCCGCGGAGGGAGAGGCTTCGACACGCCCCCTACCTGGCACGCCAAATGTCGGATTTCGGGCTCCGCAGAACCAAAAGAGGTTCGAACTCAGGGGCGTGTATGAAGATCTCCACCTGCTTCGTTCACAAGCTCACAGCTCCACGGCCTAGCCGAATCGAACTCACTCAACCACGGAGAAGAAGACTAACACGCGGATTTACCCAGGTTCGGGCCGTTGCGAAGCGTAAAACCCTACTCATGCTTTTGGTGGATTGCCTCACGAGGAGGTTTGTGGATGAACTGGTACAGTGTGAGCAACCTCGCGAGAGCGCTCGAGTGGTGTTGGATCCGTCCCTCTCTTTGGCGCAACCTTGCCTCTATTTATAATGGCCCGGGTCCTCTTCCCTTATCCCATTGGCGGGAAGGGATCCCACAACAGCCAAATTCGAAAGGGGACAAGAGGTACATCTTATCCTGACAAAAGGTGGTCTTCGCCTGCAAAGTAGCTGGCAGTGACGTGGAGGTGGGCTCGGTGGTGACATCCATCCTGCCGAGCCCGTTGGCCTGGTCTTGTTGTACCAGAATGGAAATCATTGGTGGGACGCCTCGGGAATCCGCGTACGCCCTTGCCTCCTTTGCACCAAAGAGGAAACTGTCTTCTTCAGTGCCCGCCAGCACCCGCCTGGCCCGGCTGGCGTCACCTTAGCCTCCCGAGGCCGAGCGCTGCATAGAGATCTCTGCCAGTCGGGAGGGGGCCTGGAGAGGCCTCCTCCCTCTAGGGGCCTTGGCATCATTCCCCTCGCGAGGGTGGATCTCTCGCGAGGGCCTTGTCTGAAGTGAAGCCGCACCGGGCCATGCCGGGCTATCGAAGCGGGCCACGCCCTGGCCCGCAGGCAGGCTGGTCTGGGTACCTCCGTTCCCAGAGCATCGACAGAATGAGGAGATCTACGCATACCTGCCGCTTCGAGGAGGTGCGTCAGGAGCGATGGAGGGCAGTGATACTTGTGATCTGCGTTGGGTTTTTCCCCGAAGAGGAGGGGATGATGCATCACAGTATAGGTAAGTATTTCCCTCAGTGAGAAACAAGGTTATCAAACCAATAGGAGGATCACATAACTCTCGTCTTCAATTGTAGGACCGAAAGTATGTCTAGAGGGGGGGGGGGGTGATTAGACTACTTGACCAAATAAAAATCTAGCCTTTTCCCAATTTTTAGTGTTGGCAGATTTTAACATTGATAGCAAGTCAAGTACTCCCTACACATGCATGTCTAAGAGTATAGCAGCGGAAAGTAACAACAAGCATGAGTAGTAAAGGAAGGGTAGGAAGATCAAACGCAATTTGTAGACACGATGATTTTTTCCATGGTTCCGATAGGTGGTGCTATCGTACGTCCATGTTTATGGAGTCTTCAACCCACGGAGGGTAACGGTCGCGAGAGTCCACGGTGGGCTCCACCCACGAAGGGTCCACGAAGTAGCAACCTTGACTATTCCATAACGGCTTCCGTCCACGAAGGACTAGCCTCACTATGGGTAGATCTTCACGAAGTAGGCGATCTCCTTTCCCTTACAAACTTCTTGGTTCAACTCCACAACACGAAGTAGGAGGCTCCCAAGCGACACCTAACCAATCTAGGAGGCACCACCCTCCAAAAGGTAATAGGCTCGGTAATGACGATGAACTCCTTGCTCTTGTGCTTCAAGATGATAGACTCCTCAACACACAATCACTCTCTCACAGATTTGGCTTGGTGGAAGAGATGGGATTGGTGGAAAGCAACTTGGGGAGGCTAGAGATCAAGATTCATATGGTTGGAATGGAATGGCATGATCTCAACACATGAGTAGGTGGCTCTCTCTCAGAAAATATGATGTGGCAAGTATGGAATAGTTCTGAGTGCTTCTCTTTCGAGTAGGTGGTGGTGAAGGGGTATATATAGGCATCCAAAAATCCAACCGTTACACCTAAAGTGACCAACTCGGTGACACCGATGTATGAATCTCGGTGGTACCGAGTTGCTCCAAAGGTAGCAACTTTTGAATCTCGGTGGTACCGATATGTAAATCTCGGTTGCACCGATAAGGTGACGAACGGTCAGATTGCCCAATCTCGGTGACGCCGATTCCACAAACTCAGTCGGACCGATTTTGTGAAATTGGGTAACAGAAAGTTAGCAAGCTGAACTCGGTGGCACCGAAGCAGAATCAGTTGCACCGAAAGGCTAGGGTTTGGCATGGGTCTGTCTGGGTTTGGGAATCGGTGGCACCGAGTGGAAAATGTTGGTTGCACCGATTTTGGATATTTGACTTTGGACAGACTTTTGTGGAAGAGCTTGTGGGTGTTTTTGGTGACTATCACTTGTGCACGTATGAGCATTTTGTTCACCAACAATACCTTACCCCCTTTTAATAGTATTGGCTTTCCTATGGACTCAAAGTGATTTCTCACAAAGTAAAATGTAGAGTCCTCTTGCTTGAAGCCTTGCCAATCCATTTCCTTGAATCTTGGGGTATCTCCACAATCTCCACAATCCTTTTGTTAATCGTATCATTGAACTTTTCCTGAAATGTGCTTAGTGGAAACATTAGTTCAATGACATATATGTTGTTATTAATTACCAAAACCACCAAGGGAGCAAATGTGCTTTCATCAATGCCTACACACAAAAAGCACACACTTGTACACAACGCGGGCAAGAGGGTTGTCAATCCCCTTGAACTCGTTACTTGCAAGAAAATGAGTAGTGTAGATGATAGTTGAATAAATATAAACTGCAAAATAAATAAAAACTAAATAATGGCAGCAAGAAAATAAGAGCGTTTGTAAATATATATATATCAATAGACGCGGGGGCTATAGTGTTCGCTAGAGGCTTCTCTCTCGAAGAAGGCATATGGTGTGTAAACAAATTACTGTTGGGCAATTCATAGAAAAGCACATAATCATGCAATATTTATTCACGACAATGATCATGTATATAAGCATCTCATCCATAAACAAGTAGAGCGACTCCTGCCTGCATCTACTGCTATTACTCCACCCATCGATCGCTATCCAGCATGCATCTAGAGTATTTCGTAAGAACAAAGTAATGCTTGGAGGATGATGACATGATGTAGACGAAATAACTCCAATCAATATGAATAAACCCCATCATTTTACCCTTAGTGGCAGAAATACAATACATGTCATGTCCTTTTCTATCACTGGGATTGAGCACCGCAAGACTAAACCCACTACAACGCAACACTCCCACTTGACGATAAATCAATCTAGTTGGCCAAACCAAACTGATAGATCGGAGAGCATTACGAAGCTATAACAATCATGCAAATAAAATAGCATCAAGTATTCAATATCTTTTCATGAATAATCTGAACATAAACCCACAATTCATCGGATCCCAACAAACACACCACAAAGATTGATTACATAAAATAGATCACCGCGGGAATCGCGGTGATCTTGGCAATGAAGAACATAAAGAGAGAGATAGCGATCTAGGTACTAACTACGGCCCCTTGGTCTATGGTGAACTACTCACACATCATCATGGGAGCAACAAGGTTGATGTAGAGGCCCTCCGTGATCGACCCCCCTCCGACAGGGCACCGAAACAGGGCTCGAGATGGGCACACTGAGGAATAGAGACTTGCAGCAGCGGAAAAGTGTTTCGGGATGCTCTCTAGGGTTTTCCAGATATTAGAGAATTTATAGGCCCGAGAACAATGAGGGCCAGGGAGGTGGCCCCAAGCTATCAGGGTGCGACCACCCCCTTGGGTCCGCCCAGATGGCTTGGGGGCTCCTCGTGTGCCCTTCGGTCTTCCTCCGAAGCTTCTAGGTCTTATTTTGGTCCAGTAAAAATCATCAAAAACTTTCGGGGTATGTGGACTTTGTTTGGTACAGTATTCCTAACAAGCCAAAAACACGTAGAAAACAAAAACTGGCACTTGGCACTGTGTTAATAGGTTAGTGCTCAAAAATAATATAAAACATCAAGTAATTGCCTAAAAAGTATCATTGAATTATAATATAATAGCATGGAACAATCCAAAATTATAGATATGTTGGAGACGTATCACCGCCGTAGTCCCCGGAAGCGTGTAGTGCGTGTGGCGTCCTTGGTGGGTGCACGCACACCACCCACCACACGCTTCACCACCACTACTCGAAGGCAGCTGCTGCCGGCGACCACCGTGGCCTTGACCCCACCGTCGGCTACCGTTTCGGCCACCCCACCAGCGGCCGCCTTGGCGACCACCACATATCGTCCGCCTTGTCCGCCTCCCCACCGTCAGCCGTCAGGGCCATCACCTTCTCCGCCATCGCGACCCAAAGGTAGGAGGAGGAGGCTGTCAAAGGCCGGCCGCTCGTCTTTTGTGTCAGCGCCCTCACTTGCTAAATCAACTTCCTAGACGAGGAGGAGGAGCGCCAGGTCGAGCACACAAACAGGCTCACCACCGTCGTGGCTGCTGCAGATGGCACAACGGTGACACGGAATGAGGAGATCTATGCATACCTTCCACTTTGAGGTGGCGCGTCAAGAGCAGCGGAGGGTAGTGATACTTGTGATCCGCGTTGGGTTTTTCCCCAAAGAGGAGGGGATGATGCAACACAGTATAGATAAGCATTTCCCTTAGTGAGAACCAAGGTTATCAAACGAATAGGAGGATCACACAACTCCCATCTTCAATGCCTACACACAAAAGAGCAAACAGTTGCACCCAACGCAGGCAAGAGGGTGGTCAATCCCCTCGAACTCGTGACTTGCAAGAAAATGAGTAGTGTTGATGATAGTTGAATAAATATAAATGACAAAATAAATAAAATGTAAATAATGGAAGCAAGAAAATAAGAGCGTTTGTAAATATATATATCAATAGACCCGGGGGCCATAGTGTTCGCTAGAGGTTTCTCTCTCGAAGAAGGCATATGGTGTGTAAACAAATTACTATTGGGAAATTGAGAGAAAAGCGCATAGTTATGCAATATTTATTCAAGGCAAATGATCATGTATATAAGCATCACATCCATAAACAAGTAGATCTAGTCCTTCCTGCATCTAGTACTATTACTCCACCCCTCGATCGCTATCGAGCATGCATCTAGAGTACTTAGTAAAAACAGAGCAATGCTTGGAGGATGATGACATGATGTAGAAAAGGTAAATACAATCAATACGAATAAACCCCATCGTTTTACCCTTAGTGGAAGAAATACAATACATGTCATGTCCGTTTCTGTCACTGGTATTGAGCACCGCAAGACTAAACCCACTACAACACAACACTCCCACTTGAAGATAAATCAATCTAGTTGTCCAAACCAAACCGATAGATTGGAGAGCATTACGAAGCTATAACAATCATGCAAATAAAATAGCAGAAAGTATTCAATATCTTTTCATGAATAATCTGAACATAAACCCACAATTCATCGGATCCCAACAAACACACCACAAAGATTGATTACATAAGATAGATCACCGCGGGAATCGTGATGATCTTGGCAATGAAGAACATAGAGAGAGAGAGATAACCATCTAGGGACTAACTACGTACCCGTAGATCTATGTTGAACTATTCACACATCACAATGGGTGCAGCAAGGTTGATGTAGAGGCCCTCCATGATCGATCCCCCCTCCGACAGGGCATCGGAATAGGGCTCCAGATGGGCACATTATGGAACAGAGACAGGCAGCAGCGCAAAAAGTGTTTCGGAAGGCTCTCTAGGGTTTTCCAGATATTAGAGAACTTATAGGCCCGAGAACAATGCCAGAGGGCCAGGGAGGTGGCCCCAAGCTATCAGGGCGCGGTCACCCCGGCCCCTAGGCGCGCCCTGGTGGCTTGGGGGCACCTCGTGTGCCCTCTGGTCTTCCTTCGAAGCTTCCAGGTCTTATTTTGGTCCAGTAAAAATCATCAAAAAGTTTCGGGGTATGTGGACTTTTTTTGGTACAATATTCCTAACAAGCCAAAAACAAGTAGAAAACAAAAACTGGCACTTGGCACTGTGTTAATAGGTTAGTGCTAAAAAATAATATAAACATCAAGTAATTTCTTAAAATGTATAATTGAATGAGAATATAATAGCATGGAACAATCCAAAATTATAGATACGTTGGAGACGTATCACCGTCGTAGTCCCCGGAAGCGTGTAGTGCGTGTGGCGTCCTTGTTGGGTGCGCGCACACCACCCACCACACGCTTCGCCACCACTGCTCGAAGGCAGCTGCTGCCGTCGACCGTCGTGGCCGTGACCCCGCCGCCGGCCACCATTTCTGCCACCCCACCAGCGGCCGCGTTGGCCGCCACCACACCAGTGGCCACCTTGGCCACCACCACACATCGTTCGCCTTGTCCGCCTCCCCACCGACAACCACCGAGGCCATCACCCGCTCCGCCACCGCGGTCCAAAGGAAGGAGGAGGAGGCCGCCAAAGGCCGGCCGCTGGCCTTTTGTGTTAGCGCCCTCGCGCGCTATGTCAACTTCCTAGACGAGGTGGAGGAGCGCCAGGTCGAGCATGCAAAGAGGCTCACCGCCACCGTGGCTGCTGCAGATGTCACATCGGTGGCGCGGAATGAGGAAATCTACGCATACCTACTGCTTCAAGGAGGCGCGTTAGGAGCGGCGGAGGGCAGTGATACTTGTGATCTGCGTTGGGTTTTTCCCCGAAGAGGAGTGGATGATGCAACACAGTATAGATAAGTATTTCCCTCAGTGAGACCAAGGTTATCTAACCAATAGGAAGATCACACAACTCCCGTCTTCAACGCCTACACACAAAAAAGCAAACACTTGCACCGAACGCGGGCAAGAGGGTTGTCAATCCCCTTGAACTCGTTACTTGCAAGAAAATGAGTAGTGTAGATGATAGTTGAATAAATATAAATTGCAAAATAAATAAAAAGTAAATAATGGCAGCAAGAAAATAAGAGTGTTTGTAAATATATATATATATATATATATATATATATATATATATATATATCAATAGGCTCGGGGGCCATAGTGTTCGCTAGAGGTTTCTCTCTCGAAGAAGGCATATGGTGGGTAAACAAATTACTATTGTGCAATTGATAGAAAAGTTCATAGTTATGCAATATTTATTCACGGCAATAATCATGTATATAGGCATCACGTCCATAAACAAGTAGACCGACTCTTGCCTGTATCTACTACTATTACTCCACTTCGAGAGCGCTTCTATGCTTGCCTCTCTTGGTATTAAGTTCATAACAAACAAAGTAATGCTTGGAGAATGATGACATGATGTAGACAAGGTAAATCCAATTGATATGAATAAACCCCATCGTTTTATCCTTGGTGGCAGCAATACAAATACGTGTCTTGTTCCCTACTTTTTCACTGGGATATAGACCACCGCAAGATTAAACCCACTACAACGCACCTCTCCCACTGAAGATAAACCAATCTAGTTGGCCAAATTAAACCGATAGATCAGAGAGAAATACGACGCTATAACAATCATGCCAATAATAATCAAATAAGTATTCAGAGAAGACTCAAATCTTTTTCATGAATAATCTAAACATAAACCCACAAGTCATCGGATCCCAACAAATGCACCGCAAAGAGTGATTACATAAGATAGATCACCGCGAGAATCATGGTGATCATGGTAACAAAGAACATAGAGAGAGATAGCCATCTAGGTACTAACTACAGACATGTAGGTCTGTGGTGAACTACTCACACATCACCATGGGAGCAGCAAGGTTGATGTAGAGGCCCTCTATGATTGACCCCCCCCTCCGGCAGGGCACCGGAATAGGGCTCCAGATGGGCACACAGTGGAACAGAGACTTGCGACAACGGAAAAGATGCTTCGGGAGGCTCTCTAGGGTTTTTGGGAATAACGTGAATTTATAGGCCAGAGAAAAACGCCAGAGGGCTGGGGAGGTGGTCCCAAGCCGGAGGCAAGGCACGCCCTATTGGCTTGGGGACACCTCGTGTGGCCCCAGGTCTCCCTCCGAATCTTCCAGGTCCTTATTTTCTCCAGAAAAAATCGTCAAAAAGTTTCGGGGTGTTTGGACTTTGTTTGCTATGGTATTCCTGAAAAGCCAAAAACATGCAGAAAACATCAACTTGCACTTGGCACTGGGTTAATAGGTCAGTGTTCAAAGATAATATGAATCAGCAAATAAATGCCCAAAAAGTATCCTAGAATGATAATACTATTGCATGGAACAATAAAAGATTATAGATACATTGGAGACGTATCAACACCCCCAAGCTTAATTCTTGCTCTTCCTTGAATAGGTAAATGATAAAAAATAATTTTTGACGTGACATGCTACCCAACATGTAATCTCTTTCAGGTATGATAATTGAGAAACGATGAATCAATAAACATTAACATAGTAATATCCATAATCATAAACATCACAATCATCAACTTTCAAAATATACGATCCTTAAAAAATGTTTACCCCCATTCATTTTATCATATTAGCATGGCACGGCTCCGTCTTCACCACATAAATACAAATGCAAGCACCACTGTGTTAAGTCAGGCAATTGGATCGTACTTTTTAACACGCTTCAACTTTTTATTCCTCACCTAATACCTGAGCATGAACCATGGATATAACATATAGGTGGAATAGAATATGGTGGTAGATATCGAAGGGGTAAAAAGTGGAGAAGAAAGTCTCGCATCAACTAGGCATATCAACGGGCTATGGAGATGCCCATCAACAGATATCAATGCGAGGAGTAGGGATTGCCATGCAATGGATGCACTAGAGCTATAAGTGTATGAAAGCTCAAATGAAGCTAAGTGGGTGTGCATCCATCCAACTTTCTTTCTCATGAAGACCTCGTGCATTTGAGGAAGCCCGTCATCGGAATATGCAAGCCAAGTTCTATAATGAAAAATTCCCACTAGCATAAGGAAGTGATAAAACATGAGACTCCCCATATGAAAAACATGGTGCTACTTTGAAGCACAAGTGTGGAAAAAGAGGTAGTAGCACTATCCCTTCTCTCTTTTCTCTCATTTATTTTTTCTTTTTTCTCCTTTTTTCTTCTTCTTTTTTCTTTCTTTCTTTCTTTTTTCTTTCTTTCTTTTATTTTTCGTCCGGAGTCTCATCCCGACTTGTGGGGGAATCATTGTCTCCATCATCCTTTCCTCACCGAGACAGTGCCCTAATAATGATGATCATCACACTTTTATTTACTTACAACTCAATATGAAAAACTAAATAATATGACTATATGAATGCCTCTGGCAGTGTACCAGGATGTGCAATGATCTAGCGTAACATGTAAACAATGATGAACGGTAGCTTTGCCATAAATACTATGTCAGGTACATGATCATGCAAAGCCATATGACAATGAATGTACTAGTCATATGATGTAACAGTGGAAGTTACATGGCAATATATCTCGGAATGGCTATGGAAATGCCATGATAGGTAGGTATGGTGGCTGTTTTGAGGAAGATATAATGAGGCTTATGTGCAATAGAGCGTATCATGTCGCGGGGTTTGGATGCACCGGCGAAGTTTGCACTGATCCTCGAGGTGAGAATGGGCAATGCACGGTACCGAAGAGGCTAGCAAATATGAAAAGGTGAGAGTACGTACATCCATGGATTCACATTAATCATAAAGAACTCACATACTTATTGCAAAGTTCTATTAGCTCCCTCGAAGTAAAGTACTACTCGCATGCCCCAAGGGAGGAGGTTGGGAGGAGTTAACCATCGCGCGCCTCCGACCTAAACAACACTAGGTTTTCAACGGGGTATAAGAATGCTCACACATCATCACCATGCCATAACCAATATTTAGATGAACAGAAAATTAACACCCTTTAACTATCGATAATCCTACTAACCGACAACCATGCACTCACGCTCCTTCATATTACCACATCAATATCATTAACCCTCAATTTCTCTTTTATGTGCAACATGTGGTTTTTATTATGCACTCATTGAATGCCTATTATTTTTGGACTAGTCTTATAACCCATGCAAATTACTATCACTATTTATTAACTGTCAAACAAATTTAAGTGAAGAACGAGAGTGAAATTATTTCTATGAAATCTATATGCCACCGTGCTCTAAAAGATATTAGTGAAGTACTAGAGCAACTGCTTAGGTCAAAAGATATAAGTGAAGTACTAGAGCAACTGCTTAGCTTAGGCTCTTGCCGCTCCTTATTGCTTCATCCATCGTGATAGCACCCAAAACTTTAAAACTTCAGCACACAAAACTCAACAGAAACCTTTGTGAGATTCGTTAGTATAATAAAAATATCAAATACTTTAGGTACTGTTATAAATCGATTCATATTTTATTATTGCATAACGTACTGTATTCTATCACATACCTCATCATCTAGTCCTCATTGTATAAAATTTCATCTATCACAGGATGTTCACGACTCATATTATAATGCTCAAAGATATCATGAGCCTCTCACACTATATAGTCAAATTCATGCATAAGGATGAGAGTGGCTATCTTCTTAGCCCTAGGGTCTTTTATGACCGACAACTCATAGAAAAGCCTTTTCAAAGTGGGATGAGTGCGCATAAATCTTCTTTCAAGTTGAAGGACAAGAGCGGAAATAACATCGGCATAACTTTGAGCTCTTTCAAGGATAGGGATATCCTTGCAAGACAAAGTACCCGTATAGTTAAAGAATTCTTGAATAACGTCCCTCCCTATAATATTCTTCTTTCCCGCAACAAAAACTTTTACATCTCACTGCGGGGGAGTTTCCTCCTTTGGGGTCTTGCCTCCATCATCTTTCTCAATGATAAAATCAGACATCATGGCAGTTTCAATTAAATAACTAGCAAGCGACGAAGTAAACTAGTGACAAGTAAAGATAAATATTTTTGTATTTTGATTTTTATAATGAAAACTAAATATAACAGAAAATAAAAAGAAGAACAAGTGAGTGATAATTTGTGTGAAGGTACTTGATAGTTGATGATGATATTCCCCGAAAAAGGTGCCAAAAATCCTTCCTGATGCTTGTGATCTGCGTTGGGTTTTCCGTGAAGAGGAACGGGTGATGCAACACAATGCGGGTAAGTATTTCCCTCAGTTAAGAACCAAGGTTTATCGAACCAACAGGAATATCGGTAATCAACCGTCTTCAGCGGCTGCACACAAAAGAGCACACATTTGCACCCAATGCGGCAAGAGGGTTGTCAATCCCCTTGATCTCGTTATTTGCAAGTAAGTGAGATGTGTAGATGATAGTAGATAATTGTAAATTGCAAAACAAAAAAAAACACAATAAATGGTAGCAAGGTATTGAATGCGTTTGTAAACTTATAAGAGGATAGACCCGGGGGCCGTAGTGTTCTCTAGTGGCATCTCTCATGTAGTAGGCATACGGTGGGTAAACGAATTACTGTTGGACAATTGATAGAAAAGCGGATAGTTACATTCTTTATTCACGACAATGATCATGTATATATAGGCATCACGTCCATAAGCAAATAGGCCGACTCCTGGCTGCACCTATTACTATTACTCCACCCATTGACCGCTATCCAGCATGCATCTAGAGTATTAAGTAAAACAGAGTAATGCTTGGAGAACGATGACATGATGTAGACAAAGAGAATTCAATTAATATTAACTAACCCCATCATTTTATCCTTTGTGGCAGCAATACAAAGGCGTGTCTTGTCCCTTTCTGTCACTGGGATATAGAGCACCGTCAGATTGAACCCACTACAACGCACCCCACTCACTGAAGAAATATCAAACTAGTTGGCCAAACTATCTCAATAGATCAGAGATATTTACGCAACTATAATGATCATGCAAATAAGAATCATAATAATCAGAGGTGACTCAAATACTTTTCATGAATAATCTGAACATAAACCCACAATTCATCGGATCCCAACAAACACCCCTCACATAAGGATTACATCGAATAGATCAAAGCGAAGATGCGATGATCATTGTATTGAAGATCAAGAGAGAGAGAGATATATAGCCATCTAGATACTAACACTACTAGGAGAAACCCTACTAGTAGCACTTGAAAAACCTATAGCAGTAGCGCTGGGTCCAGCGCTACTGCTAACGCGCTACAGCTAAGTTGTAGCAGTTGCGCTGGTCAGTGCAGCGCTACTGCTAAGTCTGGTTAGCAGTAGCGCTGCACTGACCAGCGCTACTGCTAACTATCTATAGCGCTGTGGAAAGGCAAGCGCTGCTGCTAGATGCCTTCCAGCGCTGCTGCTAGTATTCCTGCTTTCACAGATTCATACGCCCTCTACGTATTCGTGATGTATTTATACAGGCTCTATACAGTAGTTTCATCAGATCACAATAAACATACACTATTATCATCATATCATACACATACAGTAGTCTCGTCATACCATCATCATCATCATTCAACACAAATATCATCACATCTCGAAAATAGCGATACACAAGTCATGTCATGTCTCAAATAAGTGCAACTGCATGGTCATGGCACACACACAAGTTTCATCATCTCTATCTAAACCATGATGTAGAAGAGAAGAGCGATCAGCATGAGCAAGACCACGACTATGTAGTACTTGAGGCACCGGCGGTTCCGCCCCCGCTCTTGCCGGAGCGTCCACCTCAAGTAACTACTTTCCGCTTCGGCTCTGCTGTCGAACCCTCTGTGGCTAGCACCCGGGTATTTGTCCACCTGGGCCTGAGCGTCTGGCCAGTGGTCGTAGACTCCTGGAACCTTCCCAATGAACACGACGTAGCAGCCCTTCGCCATCTCTGATCTATGTACCTGCATCATGAACGATAATATGCAACATAATGTACTTAAGAACACAAAGAGGCATAATTAGCAAAATACAAGCAACCTATAGTAAACATAAATGACGAAGTTCCTCATACCCAAACTAATTAACTAGAGGGATCTACGCTAGTTCAGGACCACGGTTTAATTACATCACATAGTTTCGTCTGGACGCTAGTGACACATATATTGTCAACGACAATCAGTCCTCAGTCCAATCTTCATAGTCAGGGAGGAAGCACCCGAGCTTCTTGAAAGGCTTCAGGTCCAGACGCTGAGCGATTAGCAGTGCTCGGACATCATCCTTGCGTGATTGGCCCATGGTAGAACATCCCTGTTGGTTCGAGGACCTGCTTCATGATCACTTGGGCAAGTTCACACTGCACGTGATAAAACTCAGCTCGGATTCGATGATCCGGTGTCTTTCCTATGCTTGTGGCCCAGTTGACAATCTCGGCATCGTTGGTAGTAGCTGACATGCGAAGGCGTTGATTATCCCTTCTGAACTCGAGCAGGTGATGCATGAGGTAGAATCCATCAGCCTTACTGATGTGCGGTTGCTAGATGCAGCAGAAGTCGGTCTTATGGCTGAAAACCAGCCCGTTCCTCCTGTACTTTTTCCCCTTGATATATCCACCACACAGGCTGAAGGTTAACAGGGTACTATCGAGAACACTCTTTATGTGCTTGTAATCCTTTTTCTTGATGTTCTTCGATGAGTCCAAGTATATAGCATGGGAGTATTCTGGGTACAGAACGATGAGGACGGCGCCCCCCCCCCCCCCCCGCTGCGCAAATTAAGTTCACCTCCAATTAGCCTCCATGCTTGCAAAGGAATGATTAACACTTATGAAAGGATATGCGAGGATGACTTACGTGGGATGATCAGGCATGAGAATCGCTTCCTTGTCCTTATTAGCGATCATGAAGCAGCCGATGTACTTGCTCGCATAGTCACGGTGCTCTTTGCAGACATCCAAGAAGCTCTCGTGCATATGGTACGGGTCCGCGACGCAGATATATTTTATGTTCTCGATCCTGATGATGTAGTTGAGATATAGCGCATACATGCGGATGAACTGGAAATCTAGCTTGGTCATGTGGAACATGTCGTAGATGTAGTCAAATCGCAGGATGAACTTATCCACGGGCCATCCCTCGACGTACAACTTCCCACCCGGCACCTGAGCCGCGTAAAGCGGGTATCCTGGTTTTCCCGAGATGAGAAGGCTTTTCTCTCTGGCCAGCACATCATCATGAAGTCTCCTTAGATCATTGTTCAGTATGTCCTCTAGCGCTTTCTGAGGTAGGATCGGGTGGCCGGCGACATGGAAATGCTCCGCACCTACGACAGGTATTCTGTCTACCTCCCGGGGCTTCAGAGGCGGCTGGCTGCTTGAAGCAGCTCTGGCGCCTTTAGGGCCTTTCTTGCCCGGTCTCCTCCTTTGCTTCTTGGCGGGTGGCGGTAGTGAGCCCACCATACCTTCCCTAATTGTCACCCCCAGTGTCATCGGGCTAATCAGTGGACGGCCCTTGGGTTGTTGCAGGGTAGAGGCGGCATCTGGAGGCGTCTCCTGCGAGGATCGCTTGAAGAGAGACTTTTTGCATTCCGCCTTATTAGGACGTTCCGGCTCCGGCAAATCAGGCAGCATCAAGTCATCATCTCCACGCTCATAGCCTGAGTCTTCGTCGTCCTGAGCCATCAATCCTCCATCATCATAGGCGGTATTGAAATACTTGTCTAGGTCATCATCATCCTCCTCCATGTCATCATCAGCATTTGCTTCTTCGACAACGGGGGCGACGTCATTTGGCACTAATGGAGGCTCTCCCTCGCGTCGTCCGCTATCACCCGCCATGACAGGTGCAGGTAATTTGGTAGGTGGGGTGGTGTTCATACCTTCTTGAGAAGCTGTCGTTGGTGTGATACCGGGCGCCTCGACACGAAGAAGAATCTTTGGCCAAGGCAAGAACCAGCTCTTGCATGCGCCAATCCATTGAGGGGTCTCCTCATCATCGACTGGTACCGGAGGAGGCAAATCCTCGAATCCCGCTAAGACACTGGCCACGTTAACCTTGAAGACGCCATCGGGCATCTCTCGGTTGTGGAACATGCGGTCCTTCGCCTTCACGATCGTTGCCTTTCCCATGGCCACCTTCTGGCCCTTGATGTCGTACAGTAGGGTGCATGGGGTATCGTTGGCCTACGAAGACATGTCTGCGACGTCAAACATCCGAAAGGCAATTGAAACGGAAGACTATATAGACATGCTGGTGAAAAGGGTATGACGCGTAATTACCGTGAGGGCGTCGATCTCAGCCATAGACAAAGGCCCGCCGAGTAGTCCAGAGACGGAGGACGGGCTGCTATGAACAGGAGCGGGAGCATGTGCGGTGGCATGAGCAGGTGCTGGTGGTGCGATGTTCACCGAATTGCTCCCGACGTAGCTGGGAAGGGGAAAGTCCGCTGGCCCTTTATCTGGATTTTTCTTCGTCCATTCAAAAAATGCCGGAAGCAAGCTGGAAATGGAAGATGTGAAGTCAGCCGTGACGCCAGCTACCGCTGCACTGACCCTTGCATCGACTATCTGTTCCAACTCTGCTTTGGTCTCAGCTTTGGACTTATTGATCGCAAGCACGACCTTCTGGTCGATGGTCTGTTGAGTAAGCAACTTTCTCTTCCTTCTTTCCTCTAGCTCCTCGTGGTAGCACGTCTTCCACGAGGCGCCATCTCCGACGCCGTGCACACGTCCATAGGACGGCGGTGTGTCCTCCGGGACCTTTTTCAGTATGTTCAGGGCCCGGTTGAAATGGGTGTCCCACTTGGGCCTCGCCGACGACTGTGACGACTCGTCGCTTTCGGCTGCCTTTTGGTGCTGCTCTTTCTGCAAAAGGAACGTCGATGGTTTACTAATAATGTGACAAAACTTGTAGTCGAATTGATTGGAAGCTAATATGATAATATGGTAATATACAAATTACCAGAAGTCTCATGAACTCCCTCGTGTTCGGGTCCGTGTAAAAGGTCTTCTTGACGCGGTCCCACTTGTACCGGGCCCTGATCCAGTCACGCTCCAGCGGGTCGGTGAACTCCGCCAAGGGGTCTGGGATTCCATGATTTTCACGTTCGGCGTCCTCCTTGGCCCATACATGCCTCTTCCCCTCGTAACCACGGCTTCCGAGGCCGTGGGGAGGCGTGTTCCTGGCCTGGAGCGCCTTCATTTTCTCTGACTTTTTCTTGGTTTCATCTTTAGTGCAAGTCTCCTTGAATTTTTCAAAGTCCTCTTCCGTAAGTGACGGATTGTCAGCATGAATCTTGGACCACGGTTCATTCTTATCAATCGCTTTTTTCACCCGAACTTTCCAGGCGGACAAGTCGTTGGTGAACGTCACCATCGCCTTGTTGTTTATCTTTGTCATGGCATTGTCGTCCCACGGTTCTTTGCTTTCTGTGCGGCCGGGGAACAGGAACCTATTGTGCAACTTCTTTAGGAGCATGTGCTCCATATGTGGTATCTTCTTCAACTTCTCGTCATTGATGTTGGCGGTTTCCCTGAGGATGCATCCTAGTTGATTGCCCCAGCACGAGCGCGCTTCATCCGGCGCTGTTGGCTCTAATTTCTTGTGGTGTATCTCCGTGACCACAATTTGTCCGATGCCGAGCTTGTTTGGTCTTCGTGACCTCTTCTGCTTCGGTGCTTTACCGGCTACGATAGCATCGTTGCCGGTCTCGGGGGTGGTGTCGGTGCTGGTGCCAATGCTGGTGCCGGTGTCGGCGTCGGCGTCGGGGTTGGTGCCACTGCCGCCACCATGCACCCCCATCTGGTGTTCGACCAGGTAATCGAAATAGTGATTTGCTGCCTCGATGGGGTCTTCTTCGAGGCGAGCTGAATCCCCGGCTGAGGCGTGGCTAGACATGTTTCCTATTCAACAATTGTAAATAAAAGATATAATGAAGAGAAAAAAGGGGCCTATATTTGGTCGGAATGTTGATTCATTCCCCTTCCGGCAAATCCCGGGCACTCCATATGTCCTAGTTTCTAGCACAAGTCATGCCGAAAATCACGGAAATTTTCGGCATGACCTTTGCTAAAAAGTGGACATATGGAGCGCCTGAAATTTGCCGGAACGGAAATGAATCAACATTCCGGCAAAACATAGGCCACTCGGATATTCTTCGACATTCAACCAACATTGCAAACATTTTGCAACCAACATCAATTTGCAACATTTTGCAACAAACATTTTGCAACCAACATCAATTTGCAACCAACATTTTGCAACCAACAGGAGCACATATATAACATCAATTTGCAACCAACATTCAACCAACAGGAGCACATATACAAAGCAACCAACATTCAACCAAAGCCTAGGTAGATTTTTATACCTACTGTTTTTTATACCTACAATTTGGTACTGTTTTTTATAAACATTCAAACATATACAAAGCAACCAACATTCTATTACTAAGTAGCAACAATTCTGTTTTTAACCCTAGATATGAACCCTAGATTTTTTTTCCTAATTGACTAGAGAGAGGGGGAGGTGGGGGGGAGGGGGGTACCTGAAGCGGCGCGGACGAGGAGGCCGGAGCGGGCAGGGGCGACGACGGCGGGTAGGGGCGACGACGGCGGGCATGGGCGATGGCGGCAGGCAGGGGCGACAGCAGCGGGCAGGGGCGACGGCGGTGCGCGACAGAGAGGAGGGGGAGAGGTGGGAGAGTGGGGGGGAATGGGAGGGCTCGGGCGTCCGCGCGGACGAGGAGGAGGTCGGAGCGGCGGGCAGGGGCGACGGCGGCGGGCAGGGGCGATGGCGGCGCGCGACAAAGAGGAGGGGGAGAGGTGGGAGAGGGGGGGGAATGGGAGTTGGCAAAATTTGAGCACGCGTGACGGTTAACTCAAAAATAGTAGTAGCGCTAGGTTAGGACCAGCGCTATAGCTAAATTAGCTATAGCGCTGGTTCATAATCCAGCGCTACTGCTAACTGTTTTAATTTTCAGTTTTTTAATTCTAAAATACACATAATAGTAGCGCTGGATTAGGATCCAGCGCTATAACTATATTAGCTATAGCGCTGGTTCATAATCCAGCGTTACTGATATGTATTACTTTTTATTATTTCCCTTTTCTTTTCTGTTTACTTTTCTTTTTCTTTTGTATTACTTTCTCCCTTTTGTTTTTGTTCTTTTGTATTGCTTTCTCCCTTTTGTATTTCTTTTGTATTGCTTTCTTCTTTTCTGTTTACGACGGCGTCTCCCTCCCACACTGCGCGAATATCACCGGAACCATGCATGTGGTGGTAACATATATATCAGTTGACCGATAACGGTTACTTAAGTGCGTACACAAAATAGATACATATATATAAATGATGGTTTCTCAGCTGCGTCGACGACGTTTCACATTGAGCTTCTTCCCTTTCTTGTTCGTTGCCGAATAATTGAGCCCCTCCTTGTGACTTTTCCGGAACCATGGAGTACGATCTTTCTTATGTAATGTAGTATTGATTCTTCTTTTCACGTATGCTTCATCGTCATCGTCATCTTCCCTCATCGGGTTGCCGTATTGGTCGTACTTCCTCGTTGGCGACCCCATCCATTCCGACGATGCTCCTTTTGCCTCTCCTCACGACAACACGGCTGGGATTGGTCGTGTCGGTTATGAAGAAGCATTGTGTCATGTGCTTAGAGTGTACCCATGGCTCAGTTTTGGCGATGACGTTAACGTTCACGGTTGCGCTCTTCGCGTCAGCGGGTATAGACATGGTAGTGAAATAGTTGTTTTCTCTTACGACGTCCTTAGCCCATCTGACACGGAACATCGTCGCATCGTGCAATCCAGTATAGTCAAGCTCCCAGATCTCTTCGACCCTTCCGTAGAATCTTTCAGTTGTGCCGTTGGCGTCGGTCACGCATTCAATCGTCACCCCGGAGTTCTGGTAATCACTGTCCATATCTTTGGCCTCCGTGTAGAACGTGTACCCGTTGATATCGTATGACTGATAGGTCGCGAGTTTGGGCGCGGGGCCATGTGCTAAGGCGTGTATGAGCAATCCGTCCGAACTGCCCTCTTCCGGGGGATTTTCAAGAACTTGCTCTTTGAACCAACGCAAGAAAGTGGCGTTGTGCTCTACAGTAACTTCGTCGTCCGTCTTGAGCATCCCCTTATCACGGTACTTATTTGCGATGGTTTCTTTATGCCGTGCCACATAATCATCTACCACATCTAGGTGTTGTAGCACTACTAAATTAGCCCTGTCAAAGTCATTCCGTCGATCCGAGTAGTCCACGTGCAATTCCCTCCGGCCGTTGTTGTGACCTTCTCCTCCGAGCCTCCCATCGTGCTTCTTGACGGGCAAACCAACAACAGGGTCTCCGACGCCTATATAATTCTCGCAAAAGGAGATGCACTCATGCGTCAGATACCCCTGGACGATGCTCCCATCGGGACGGGACATGTTACGAACGAATCATTTGATGACCCCATTCATCCTCTCGAACGACATCATGCTGTGAAGGAATGTCGGCCCGAGGTCGATGATGCCGTCCACGATGTGGACACACAGATGCACCATGACGTCAAAGAACGCAGGCGGGAAGTACATCTCAAGCTCACATAGTATGTCAACGATCTCTTCCTGTTGCCTTCGGAGCTGCTTCACACTTATGGACTTTCGAGAGATAACGTCGTAGAAGTTGCAGAGACCAGTAAGCGTGTCACGGACGTGCTTGTCCATTATCCCTCTAATGGCAACCGGGAGTATCTGCGTCATCATCACGTGACAGTCATGAGACTTCATCCCGCTGAACCTTTTCTTCTTGGGGTCTAGAAATCTGCTTATCTTCCCACAGTAACTGGAACTGACTTTGATTCCCATAAGGCACTTGATGAATTGATCGATCTCCTTCGCACTTAAGGTGAAGCAAGAAGTGGGGCAATAATTCTCCTCCTTCTTGTTGACTTTTCTGCCCCTTTCCCCCTCCTCCGTCTCCGTCTCCTCCGTCGACTTTTTACGGTGGAGATCTTTCCTGATCTTCAAATCTTCCAAGTCTTTCCTTGCCTTCGGCCCGTCCTTGGTCTTCTCCGGCATGCTCATCAATGTGCCAAGCAAGCTCTCGAGGACATCCTTCGTGATATGCATTTGATCAAGGCAATGAGGCGTGTCGTGATTGGGCCAGTACTCCAAGTCCCAGAAAAAAGACCTCCTTTTCCATACCTTCAGTAGCGGCTCCGGCGCCTTTTTCATCGTTCCCGGCACGGGGCACTGTTCCCAGTTTTTCAACAGCTCGTTGATTTTGGCGCCGCTCCTCTTACGTGGAGGTCCTCGATGCTCAGCCAACCCATTGAATAGATCTCCACGCTTTCTCCACGGGTCATCCTTCTCGAGCCATCTACGATGCCCCATGTACATGATTTTCCCGGACCCGCCATCTTTCGTTGACGTAAGCTGCTGAGACGTTGTATCATCCATGCACCTCGTGCATCCGTAGTATCCATGGCACACCTGGCCTGAGGTGTACCCGTAACCGAGATAGTCGTGCACCGTCGTCATGAGCGCGGCTCTCATATAGAAATACTCTCCTTTGCTGGCGTCCCATGTCCATGCCGGTGTTTTCCATAACGTGTCTAGCTCCTCTTTCAGAAGCCCCATATACAGGTTAATATTATTTCCCGGTTGTTTCGGCCCTTGAATCAGCATGCTCATGTGTATGTACTTTGTCTTCATGCACTTCCATGGGGGGACGTTGTACATCCATACAAAGACGGGCCATGTGCTGTGGTTGGTGTTTTGGTTTCCAAACGGATTCATGCCATCGGTACTCGCACCAAGCACGATGTTCCTTGGATCTTCTGCAGCAAATCCATATACGGTGTTGAATGCTCTCCACTGGCTACCATCTACGAGGTGTCTCAGCTTCGGATCATCTCCATCGTCGGGCTTCTTCCTCTCCGCGTGCCAGCGCATGAGCTTTGCTTCCTTAGGATCTACGAAATACCGCTGCAGACGGGGAGTGATCGGAAAGTACCATACAACTTTCTGAGGAGCTTTCTTTCCTGCCTTCTTGTATCGAGAAGCATTGCACACTGGACAGCTGGTTTTTTCCGCGTGCTCCCCCCGATAAATGATGCAATCGTTGAAGCATGCGTGTTACCTAATGTGCGGCAAATCAAAAGGGCAAACGATTTTCTTGGCCTCATCGACACTAGTAGGACACAGGTTCCCCGTGGGAAGAACTTTATTATGTAGATACTTCAAATGCTCATCGAGGCTTTTGTCTGTCCATTTGTTTTTGGCCTTCGTCTTTAGAAGTTCGAGCGTGAAACTCAAGCGGGTCACCTCGGGATCACAACCGTCATACAATGGAGTCTTCGAGTCTACTTCAAGTTGCACCAGCTTGGCCTCCTCTCTAGAAGCAGCTCTCTCGCTAGTCGTACTCTTGCGAAGGAGGTCTCGAACATGAGAGTCCTGCACGACTGCACTTAGTAGCGTCGAAGACTACGGCGTGACCGCCGCCTCTGCTTCTCCACCATGTCCGGACTCTTCTTCACCGTGTCCGGAATCTTCTCCGCTGCCATGTTTGGAATCTTCTCCGCCGTCGTCATTTAACTCTTCCCCGCCACCATGTCCGACGCCATCATCTTCGTGTCGATCGGTCATCTCTTCGTCTAGCCCCATGTCGTTATTCCCTGCCATGTGGACGTCCTCATCATCATCATCTTCACTTATCCACCGAGTATAGCCATCCATGAAACCATTCATCAGCAGGTGCGCCTTCAACCTGCCACGATCAAAAGGGTCCAAAAGGACTCCTTCTTTGCATCTTGTACACGGACATCTAATCCTAGTCCGATTATTTGCATGCATGTCCATCACCGCGGATTGCATGTATCGCTCCACCTTCCATCCACTGACCTTCATGACCGACTGCATGCACAGTATAACAAGCACAATGGTTATAAACAAAATGCATGCATGCTTCAAAGTCATATAAAAATTTGGCATGACCTTGCCTAAAAATAGGACATATCGAGTTGGCTCGAAATTCACCGAAACGGAAATAAATCGACATTTCGGCAAAACATAAGCAACTCGGGGGCATGTCACTCGCACAAATCTCTCCATATCCCAAACACACATATTCCCATTCACACACATATTCCCATTCTTGAAATGAACAACTTGTTACTCACCTATATCTAGCAAGATCTAGCTAGATCTAGTTGTTGGGGACATGTCAATAGCTAGCTAGATCAAGTTGTTGGGGAGGAGAGATGACTCTAGGTAACTAATGGAGAGGGAGAGAGATGAGCTAGCTAGATCTATATCTAATGGAATGGAGGGAGAGCCAAACAAATGAGGTAGGGGTGCATTTATGGAGCTAGCTAGAGATGAGAAGGCCATTTATGGAGGAGAGTTATGGTGGAGGGGGGCATTAATGGGGAGAGAAGAGAGGTAGGAGGAAGAGAGAACAAGGGCAACAATGGTGAGGGGAGAGGGGAAAGGAGGGGGAGAGAGGGCAAAGGGGGGGGGAGGAGGGGGAGGGGGGTGAAAAGATGGCACCAGCCACGCTTAGCAGTAGCGCTGTTTTCCAGAACGCGCTACTGCTATGTCACTGAGTAGTAGCGCTTTCCAGAAAGCGCGCTACTATTAAGTGGGGCCCATTAGCAGTAGCGGTTCCACCAAATAAAGTGCTACTGCTAAAGTCTTAGTAGTAGCGCTGTATTCTGGACAGTGCTGCTACTACCAATAGTGTCGGTGGGCTCGTCGGGTCCCGCTTAGCAGTAGCGCTCCTTATGTTTCCAGCGCTACTGCTAAGTCTTTACTTGTAGCGCTACCTAAATCCAGCGCTACTAGTAATTAGCAGCAGCGCCTGTTACATTCTAGCGCTACTGATAGTGTCCTGCCTATAAGGTTTCTCCTAGTAGTGTAACTATGGACCCGTAGTTCTGTGGTAAACTACTCACAACTCATCATGGTGGCAGCAAGGGTGATGTAGACCCCCTCCGTGATCGATTCCCCCTCCGGGAGATCGCCAGAAAAGTTTGCCAGATGGGTACGCGGCGAAACAGAGACTTGCGGCGACGGAAAAAGTGTTTTGGGATCTCTCCTAGGGTTTTTGGAATATTTGAGAATTTATAGGCCAGAGAGGGGCACGAGAGGGCAGGCGAGGGGGCCACGACCCAACAGGGAGCGACCTGGCCCCCTGGCGTGCCCTGTTGGCTCGTGGTGCCCTCGTGCTACCTCTCATCTCCTCTCGAAGCTTCCAGGTCTTCTTTTGGTCCAGAAAAATCATATAATGTTTCGTGGCATTTGGACTTCGTTTGGTAAGGTAAACCTGAAAAGCAAAAAACATGCAGAAAACAACAACTGGCACTGGGCACTAGGTCAATAGGTTAGTACCCAAAAAGTTTCCTAAAATGATAATATAATAGCATGGAACAATAAAAAATTATAGATAATTTGGAGACGTATCATTCATCGAGTTGGGCAATAATGTTGTAACAGTTGGATTTTTGGAGATGCCTATATATACCCTCCACCTCCTCTCACTCGTAGAGGAAGCACTCGGAACACACTTACACTTGACCTATCCATTTTTCCGAGAGAGAACCACCTGCTCATGTGTTGATATCAAGACCTTCCACTCCAACCATACGAATCTTGATTTCTAGCCTCCCTAAGTTGCTTTCCAC
The DNA here is from genome assembly GCA_039707655.1 of Elymus sibiricus. Taxonomy (NCBI): domain Eukaryota; kingdom Viridiplantae; phylum Streptophyta; class Magnoliopsida; order Poales; family Poaceae; genus Elymus; species Elymus sibiricus. The sequence goes on along the minus strand of CM077663.1, from coordinate 105,847,429 downwards.
CCAATCAACCTCTTCTACCAAGCCAAATCTTTGAGAGAGTGATTGTGTGTTGAGGAGACTATCTTTTGAAGCACAAGAGCAAGGATGTCATCATTGTTACCACATCCATTACCTTTTGGAGGGTGGTGCCTCCTAGATTGGTTAGGTGTCGCTTGGGAGCTTCCTTCTTCGTGTTGTGGAGTTGAACCAAGAAGTTTGTTCGGGCAAGGAGTTCGCCTACTTCGTGAAGATCTACCCATTGTTGTGTGACAATGAGAGTGCTATTAAGATTGCTCATAATACCGTGCAACATTCTTGAACTAAACGTATTCAAGTTCGTCATCATTTCATTCATGATCATGTTGCCAAAGGGGACATTAATCTCAAACATGTTTGCACCAACAAGCAATTGACCGATATCTTTACTAAGCCACTTGATGAGAAAGTGTTTTGTCACTTGAGGAGTGAGTTCAACATCATTTATGCTTCAAACTTTAGCTAGACTCACTCGCATGCATCCAAGGGCATGATCTTTGTTGACTATTCCTTGATACCTTTGACATACTATCTTATATCTTGGAAATCTATGCTCCCTTGTATTGCATCTAACCTTTTGTAGGTACTTGGATGAACTACATTCCATGAGATTGCAAACAATTCACATCAAAAGAAATCTTGTATTGACCAAGTATCGACAACCCTATGTTGTGTTGGACGAACAAGACAACACCAAACATATCCTTGACCTACATATGATGAAAATCAAATTCTTGTCATTTGGATATATTATGTTCTTCCTTGCATGGCTTACCCTTGTAGGAGAACCTAGCTTCAAATAAAAGAATGATTGCTCCCAACTCAAGATGATCTTCATCAACTTCGAGCATCCACAACAAGTCCTCCCACACGCCATGTCATCTACATCATGTCAAGGTCTGTGATCATATCCTTGAAGAAGCTTTACTCCAAGTCTTGAGCTAAAGAAATTCAAGTGATATGGATACATTAAAATGCTTAAACGAAAAATGATAACCCCATTTTGAGCTTAACGTAGAGTATGACCTATGATCAAGTATTCTTGCTTGGCTCCTAAGTCAACATACTCTAATAAAGGTGACCTAGTCACCGACCATCATTTAGATGAAGTGTTTTGTTTGATTCATCTTATAGTTGCATGCTTTTTTTGGAACCACTCAATCTCCATCTAGATGAAAATTCCTTGCAAATCCTTTTGAAAATTCATTGCAATTTTTTTATTCTATTTGAGAATTTCTGAAAAACTATTTGACAAAATGGAAAAGACCACCTCTATAAAGTTTCTTTTATGAACTTCGGACTCTCCGATCAAAGTCACTCGGTCTCACCGATATTGCAGATAAGCTGCACATACACACATCGGTGCCACCGATTCACTTTGCCTCGGAGCCACCGATTTTGCCATCTTTTGTGCTGGTTGTCAAACAAAATCTCAAACGTTCAAGGATCCCTTCGTTAAAGGCGGAGAAATCTTAAAGTTTTCAGATATGTGTAGGGGGAGAAATTATCTTGAAGGATCCATATGTCTCAATGCTCTGTATGACCCTTAATCTCAAGGATCCCTTACCCTCTAGCCCTTTTTGGAAATTAATGCCAAAGGGGGAGAAATATCAAAGCTTATGTTTGTTAATAGGGGGGAATATCAAAATCTTATGCTTACCTAAAGGGGGAGAAATAATTCAAGGGGAGAAATGTGAAGAAGGCTTATGCCCTAGAGTGAAATATCTATGACGGGGGAGAACATTTTTTTAGGAGAAAGTGCATACGATCTTGTGTTAGACTTGTCTCACCCTACCTACTCCCAATATCTACATGCTAAGATTCAGGGGAGAGGAAAACTAACAAATCCATATGGAGGGGAGAAAGTTCTAAATGCTTTTGGAGACATATCAAGTTCTATGAACTTCATCTTCTATATGTCTTCCACATCTTGATACTTTTGAACTCTTTTGCATTTGGATGAGTAGAATACTCTTTAGTTCCCTAACATTGTTTTCTCAAGTGTGTTTCTACTAGTAGAATGCTCAAAAACTTCAAGGTAAGTATATGCATCATATCCCTGGTCAAGATGATCTCTTTCTTCTTGCACATATTGTTTGCAAGAGTGAAGTCTTGAACATGGAAACATCTCATTCATATCTGTTTGATGCATATTGCCAAGGCTCACATGACTCATCATATCCGTTCTACTATGTGTGTGCTCATGCATTCCAAAGCAACTATCCTCTAAGAGGGATTGCACACATTTAGGGGGAGCTTGTCTTAGTCATGTGTCTCTTAAAGCTTTCATATATTCTTGCATATCGAAATTTGAAGCTTTGATTGTATGTTGTAATAAATTACCAAACAGGGGAAGATTGAAAGCACATATGCTCCCTTGGAGGTTTTGATAATTCATGACAACATACATTGTCTCTTGGACTAATAGCTTTACCTAGTTTGTTTCAGATAAAGCCCACAGAGAGGATTGGCAAAAGGAATGTGTGGAGAATCCCCAAGGAGAGAAGAAGAAGACAAGGAATAGGATTGGCAAAATCAACAAGCTTGAAGACTCTACATTTTACTTTATGTGAGAAATCACTTTGAGTCCATAGGAAAGCCAATACTATTAAAAGGGGATGAGGTGTCTATGATGATCTGGTTGCTCAAGTGCTTAGAGATTAGCCACCAAAAATACACATGAAATTCTCCCACAAATATTCTGTCCAAAACCAAATATCCAAAATCGGTGCCACCAATAATTTCCATTCGGCCATCCCGAGTTTTGTCTCAGACAAATTCTAAGACAAAACCCTAGCATCTTGGTACCACCAAGTTTTAAGAATCGGACCAATAGAGTTTTGGACCAACTCTCTGGTTAGCTATTTTCAGGAATCGGCCCCATCGAGTTTTGAGAATCAGACAAACTGAGTTTTTAGACCAACTCTCTGGTTAGCTGTTTCAAGAATCGGTACCACCGAGATTTATATATCGGTCTCACCGAAAAGCCAAAAGTTGCCACATTTTGTACTAGTCGGTGCAACCGAGTTTTTACTCCGGTTTCACCGAGTTGGGCAATAATGTTCTAACGGTTGGATTTTTGGAGATGCCTATATATACCCCTCCACCCCCTCTCTCTCGTAGAGGAAGCACTCAGAACACACTTACACTTACCCTATCCACTTTTCTGAGAGAGAACCACCTGCTCATGTGTTGAGATCAAGACCTTCCACTCCAACCATATGAATCTTGATTTCTAGCCTCCCCAAGTTGCTTTCCACCCAATCAGTCTCTTCTACCAAGCCAAATCTGTGAGAGAGTTGTCCGATTTCGGGCTCTGCAAAACCCTCAAGGTTCGAACACAGGGGCGTGTGAGAAGCTTCCCTGCGGCCTCGCCCTACCCAGGTTCGCTACTCGATGGTGACTACGGCAAACTCGCACGATGACGAGGAAGAAGATGAACATGGTGGTTTACCCAGGTTTGGGCCGCTGCAAAGCGTAATACCCTACTCCTGCTTTGGTGGATTGCCTCTCGGGGAGGTGCGGTGGATGAACTAGTACAGTGGTTTCGAGCCTCGCGAAGGCGCTCGAGTGGTGTTCTTGGCTCTCTGCCTTGTCTTGTGGTTTTCTCTGTTCCTCTCCTTTCTACGGTGCAGCCTAGCCTCTATATATAGTAGTGGCCCGGGTCCTCTTCTTTTAACGCAATGGCGGGAAGGGATCCCACAACGGCCAAATTTGAAGGGGGACAGGAGTACATCCCCGCCTGTCCAAAGGTGGTCTTCGCCTGCAAAGTAGCTGCGGATGATGCAGAGGTGGGCTCGGCGATGACATCCGTCCTGCGGGGCTCGTGGTCGTGGTCTCGTTGCACCAGAATGGAAACCTTTGGGGGATGCTTTGGGAACCCGCGTACGTCCTTGCCCCCTTTGCACCAAAGGGGAAACTGCTCCGCCTGGCGCGCTGGCGCCCGCTTGTCCTTCCTTGCGTCATCTTTGACTCCTGAGGCCGGGTGCTGCATAGAGATCTCTGCCGCTCCGGAGGGGGCCTGAGGAGGCCCACTCCTGGCTGGTCTTGGTGCCACCTCCCTCGCGAGGCTAGGGCCCTCGCGAGGGCCTTGTCCTGAGTGGTGCCCCGCCAGTCGTGTTTGACGAACGGGGTTGGCCATGCCCTGGGCTGCAGGCAGGCAGGTCTGGGTACCCCCATTCCCAGAATGCCGACAGTAGCCCCCGGGCCCAAGGAGCGCTCGAGATGGCTTCTGGGCGAAGCCTTGAGGACGGCCCGAAGCGCCGCGGGCCCCAAACGCCTGCGGGCCAGGCTTTACACGCGTCGAGTGCCCGGGCGGTGACGCCCCCGCTCCCCGAGGGTATCAAGAACTGCCCCAAGTCAAACTGACGCGACGCCCGCGTGCGGCGCCGGCCATCATTGCCCTTCCTTGAATGCTGATGTTCCCTCGGCCTTCTCTCCTTGGGTCACGTGGATGTGACCCTTCGGAGGCTGCACACCTCCCGGGATGCGAGGGGGCGCCGGTTGGCCCTTGGTCGTACATAAGCAGGCGAGGGCGAGAAAGCCCTCAACTCACCTTCGTCTTCTTCGCCTCCCAACTTCCAAGCCGCCGCTCTCCCAGTCATGGCTTCAGTGAGGAAGTTCTCCGCCGCCGAGAAGGGGAAGGCCTTCGAGGAGAGCCCCGCCTCACCGCCGCCCAGGAGGGGCCGCGGATGTCCCCGAAAGCACGCCGCGACGCTAGTGGTGGTTCCTCGTGGGCGCGGTTGTGCTCCAGCATGGCCCGGGGTTGCCATCGGCGGCCGCGGTGGGGCTTCATCTAGCGCGGGCGGCCGCGGTAGTCGAGGAGGCGGCGCCCGCGGTGGGAGGGCGGCGGTGGTAACCCGGCCGCCACGCCCGTGTCTCCATACGGCTAACACGGCCCAGGAGTTCATGGTGTGCGCGGAGAGGCCGGAGGCCACCTGGTTCCAACTTCCGCGCTTCTTCGCGGGGGCGTTGCCGGCCGGGCGGCCTGACGGCCTATGGCTGCAGGCCGACGGCTGCTGCAGCGCGGCATCGTGGGTGGAGGTCGAGGTTACCTCCGGGGGTTACGTGTACCTGAACTGCGGGTGGCAGACGTTTGCCCGCGCCCGTGGCCTAGTGGGGAGGCGCACCCTTCACTTCAAGTACGACGGGGAGGCGACGCTCTTCGTCAAGATCTTCGGGGGAGAGGGCGAGCGCCTGGGGTGCTTCCCGGAAGACGCCGGCCGCGGCGATCTTGGAGATGAGCTTGCCCTTCGTGACGGGCGCCGCGCCTCCAGCAGCAGCGACACCCCCTCCGAGGGGAGCCAGTGCGACAGCAGCGACAACAGCTACGATGCGCCACCGCCCCGGCACGCCCGGACCTCGGGGAGTAGCCAGCCGCCGCGGCGTCGCTCCTTCGCTCCAGGGGCGTCCGTGCCGGCTCGCCTTCACGGGCCCGTGAAGTTAGAGGAGGACACCGACTGAGCGCTGGTGCGCCGACGCCGAGGCTCCTGGAGTGGCAGCCCTCGTGGGGGCTTTCTCACTTTCTTTCTCCTCCTCTTTTCCTGCTCCTGCAATCAAAGAACCAAGGGAGGCCCTATGGGCGTGTAAAGGGCGCTTGCCTCTTTTTATCAGCGCTTCTGTCACGTGCCCTAGCCTTTGCGTTTTTGTTAGTTGAGACCGCCTTCCGGTTGTGATTAGGGTACTTAGCTTGACATGCTCGCGGTAGGCTCCAGGGTCATGGAGGCGTGGCTATGGCGCTTGGGAAGTCCGGACGTCCTGTGGACATCTTCTTCATACGGGTGAGACAGGTTGGGAGCCCTTTCGGCACTCTGTGTCTGTAGGCCCCAGTCCCACACATTTCCCTACAACCGTAGTGTACGACCGGATCACCAAGGATGCAACTATGAGGTGAGGCCTCGACACCCTCGATGCCAACCGGATCACCAAGGACGACATCGAGGGGCGAGTGGATATATGACCGGTAAGGCTTCTGAGGCGCGCTGCTCAGGAACCCCCTTTGACGCTCAAGCAGCTCTATGTCGGTAGGTCCCAGTCCCGCACATTTCCCTACCACCGTAATATACGACCGGATCACCAAGGACGCAACTACGGGGCGAGGCCTCGACACCCTTGATGCCGACCGGATCACCAAGGACGACATCGAGGGGCGAGTGGCTATATGACCGGTAAGGCTCCTGAGGCGCGTTGCTCAGAAGCCCCCTTTGATGCTCAAGCGGCTCCCCAAAGAAATTTTTTGTTTCCAGCCCCGTGAGGAGTGGGCCTCCCGAGGCTCCGAGACGGCGCGTCGGGCCGTGAGTGGAGCCCCCGAGCGAGTACGAAGCGACACGCACCTGCTAACTCATCCGGGAATACCACGCGAGGATCCGGGCGGCAAGGCCTTGGCTAGGTGTGAGCACCGTGCCCCCAGCCCCCGCTCGCGGGGTGCGAGGGGGAGGGGATCAGGCGTGTGCTCGACCTGAAGAGAGAAAACCCAAGATAGGAAATGACGATGAAAACAAATCCCTGACCCATTTCTTTAAACATGATTTGGAAAAAGCCCCGAGTTTTGCTCCATAAAAGTTGGCAAACCAAACATGAGAAAAGCAAATAACAGCCGCGTCCGGCACCTAGACTAGTCTTCGTCTTCCCCCAGCGCTGAGCGTCGGGCATCCACGTTGCATGGGCATAGCCATTGGAGGGCAGTGTTGTCCGCCAGCGCGGAGCTGTGGCTTCCACATTGAGTGGGAAGGAACCCCTCCGCGTGTTGGAAATATGCCCTAGAGGCAATAATAAATTGGTTATTATTATATTTCCTTGTTCATGATAATCGTTTATTATCCATGCTATAATTGTATTGATTGAAACTAAATACATGTGTGGGTATATAGACAACACTGTGTCCCTAGTATGCCTCTAGTAGACTAGCTCGTTGATCAAACATGGTTAAGGTTTCCTAGCCATGGACATGCGATGTTATTTGATAACGGGATCACATCATTAGGAGAATGATGTGATGGACAAGACCCAAACGTAAGCATAGCAGTTGATCGTGTCAGTTTATTGCTACTGCTTTATCGATGTCAAGTATCTGTTCCTACGACCATGAGATCATGCAACTCCCGGACACCGGAGGAATGCCTTGTGTGTATCAAACGTCACAATGTAACTGGGTGACAATAAAGGTGCGCTACAGGTATCTCCAAGGGTGTCTGTTGGTTTGGCATGGATCGAGACTGGGATTTGTCACTCCGTATGACGGAGAGGTATCTCTGGGCCCACTCGGTAATACAACATCACAAGAAGCTTGCAAGCAATGTGACTAAGGAGTTAGTCACGGGATCTTGTATTACGGAACGAGTAAAGAGACTTGCCGTAAACGAGATTGAACTAGGTATGGAGATATCGACGATCGAATCTCGGGCAAGTAACATACATGGACAAAGGGAACTGCATACGGGATTATCTGAATCCTTGACATAGAGGTTCAACCGATAAAGATCTTCGTAGAATATGTAGGAACCAATATGGGCATCCAGGTCCCGCTATTGGTTATTGGCCGTAGAGATGTCTCGGTCATGTCTACATAGTTCTCGAACCCGCAGGGTCTGCACACTTAAGGTTCGATGATGTTTCGGTAGCATTGAGTTATGTATGGTGGTGACCGAAGGTTGTTCGGAGTCCCGGATGAGATCCCGGGCGTCACGAGGAGCTCCGGAATGGTCCGGAGGTAAAGATTGATATATAGGAAGTCCCGTTTTGGCCACCGGAAAAGTTTCGGGTATTTCCGGTAGTGTACCGGGAGTGCCGGAGGGCCATCGGGAGGGGCCACCCACGCCGGGAGGCCACATGGGCCTTAAGGGTGTTGCACCAGCCCTTAGTGGGCTGGGAAAACCAGCCCTACAAGGCCCATGCGGCTAGGAAAGAGTGGGAAAGGAAAAACCCCAAGTGGGGGAAGGAAAATCCAAATTAGGAAGGAGTCCTAATAGGATTCCACCTCCCTTGTGGGAGGTGGATTCCTCCCTTGTTTGGTTCGGCCGAACCTACTTGGAGTAGGGGCCAAGGCTGCCTCCTCTCCCCTTCCTCCTATATATATTGAGGGATTTTGAGGGCAGCCCCCAACTCCAATTGCCACGTGCTGCCCTCTTCTTCCTCTAGATCTGTTCTCCACTAGATCTGTTCGGTATAGCTTAGCGAAGCTCTGCCGGATCAGCTCCACCACCACCGCCACCACGCCATTGTGCTACCGGAGAACTCATCTACCTCTCCACCCTCGCTTGCTGGATCAAGGAGGTGGAGATCGTCATCGAGCTGTACGTGTGCTGAACGCGGAGGTGCCGTCCGTTCGGCACTAGATCAGAAGGACCGTGATTGGATCGCGGGACGGATCGTGATTGGATCGCGAGACGGCTTGCGATTTGGATCGCGAAGACGTTCGACTACATAAACCGCGTTTCTTAACGCTTCCCGCTTAGCGATCTACAAGGGTATGTAGATCCACTCTCCCTCTCGTAGATGCTCATCACCATGGATAGATCTTGCGTGTGCGTAGGAAATTTTTTGTTTCCCATGCTACGTTCCCCAACACCGCGTGCTCAGGGGGCTCCGGGCGTATACAGCCCACTCATTATTACGTGAGAGTGTCACGGGTAGAACTTCCGGAGGTTCTGGATGTTCCAGGCATTCTGGATGGGGACCCCGTCCTGAGTCTCCAGGCGCACGGCGCCAGGCCTGGAGACATGAGCGACCTTGAACGGGCACTCCCACATGGGCTCGTGGCCGTGTGAACAATGGCACCCTTGAAGAGGCCCATGACGACCCCGACGTTGTGCTTGTTACGCTCCTCGTCAATAGTCATCCAGCATCTGTTCTATTTGATACTGGTGCATCTCATTCATTCATCTCTGAAAGTTATGCACAGTTGCATAACATGACCTTTTGTGATATGCCCACTCCATTAGTAGTTCAGACTCCTAGATCAAAATGGCAAACTTCTAGAGTGAGCCATGACAATGAGATTCTTATGGATAGGTTAGTCTTCTTGGCTTCCCTGATAGCTCTGATGTCTTCGGACATCAACATCATCTTGGGAATGGATTGGATGTCAGCTCATTATGCCAAGATTGATACTCATACTAGGAATGTTCAACTTCAACATCCTTCAGGTGAGATAGTCACCTTTTCAACTCGAGTGGCTAAGTGCCAACTCTATTCTCTCAATGCTAACCCTCTTCTAGAACTTGAGGATATTCCGGTGGTCCGTGACTTCCCGGATGTCTTTCCAGAGGAACTGCTAGGTATTCCACCTGTCAGAGATGTAGAGTTTGTGATAGACCACATTCCAGGGACTGTCCCAATTGCCAGAAGACCCTATAAGATGGCACCCTTAGAGCTAGCCGAGCTAAAGAAACAACTCGATGAGGCCTTGAAAAAGGGATTCATCCGCCCTAGTTCTTCTCCTTGGGCTTGCCTCGTCCTCTTCGTCAAGAAGAAGGATGGAACGGACCGGATGGTTGTAGATTACGGACCAGTGAACCTGGTCACAATCAAGAACAAGTATCCACTTCCCAGGATCAACGACTTGGATGATCAACTCGCTGGATCCTCAGTCTTCTCCAAAATGGATTTGAGGTTGGGATACCATCAAATCAGAATCAGGAACGGGGACATTCCAAAAACGGCTTTTGTTACTCATTATGGCCAATACGAGTACACCGTCATGTCCTTCGGTTTAACCAATGCTCCAACCACCTTCTCTCGTTTGATGAATTCGATCTTCATGGAGTATCTGGATAAATTCGTCGTGGTTTACCTCGACAATATACTCATCTACTCGAAGAACAAACGAGATCATGCCGAGCATCTTAGGCTGGTATTGACGAAACTGCGAGAGCATCGCCTGTATGCCAAATTCTCCAAGTGTGAATTTTGGCTACCAGAAGTGACCTACCTAGGCCATGTAATCTCTGGCAAAGGCATTGTTGTCAATCCCGAGCGAGTTCAGGCCGTCCTTGATTGGACTCAACCTGAATCGGTTAAGCAAGTTTGGAGTTTCCTTGGCTTAGCGAGCTATTGTCGCCGTTTTGTCGAGAACTTCTCCAATGTTGCGAAACCTCTTACTGAACTCCTCAAGAAAGATAAAAAGTTCGAGTGGACCCCACAGTGCGAGTACAGCTTTCAGGAACTAAAAAGACGCCTGACTTCTGCACCCGTATTGGTGCCACCAGATTTTTCTAAGGACTTTGTTATCTACTGCGACGCCTCACGACAAGGATTAGGTTGCATTCTCATGCAAGATCGTCATGTGATTGCCTACGCATCTCGACAGCTGCGTCCACATGAGGATAATTATCCAACACATGATCTTGAGCTTGCAGCTGTAGTCCATGCACTTAAAACATGGCGACATTACCTTCTGGGTAATCGTTGCGAGATATACACTGATCACCAAAGTCTGAAATATATTTTCACCCAACCGGATTTGAATCTCAGGCAAAGATGTTGGGTTGAGTTGATCATAGATTATGACTTAGGGATAACTTACACCCCGGGGAAAGCCAATGTCATGGCTGATGCACTAAGTCGTAAGTCTTATTGTAACAATCTGATGTTACAACAAGGTCAACCGCTTCTCTATGAGGAATTCCGGAAGTTAAATCTTCACATTGTTCCTCAAGGATTCCTTTCCACCTTGGTGGCGAAACCTACTCTTAGGGATCAAATCATAGCTGGGCAAAAGCGTGATAAGGGTATATCCCGGATCAAGGAGAACATCATTAGCGGAAACGCTAAGGATTTCTCCATCGATGATCAAGGTGTGGCGTTCTTCCAGAACCGCTTGGTGGTTCCCAAGAACCAACATCTCCGGCAGCTGATCCTTAAGGAGGCTCATGATTCTCCTCTCACAATTCATCCTGGTAGTACCAAGATGTATCAGGACCTACGCCAGAGGTTCTGGTGGACCAGAATGAAGAGAGAAATTGCTCAGTTCGTTGCTAACTGCGAAGTCTGTCGTCGCGTTAAGGCAGAACATCAAAGGCCTGCTGGCACCCTTCAACGTTTAGCTATTCCTGAATGGAAATAGGACAAGATCGGTATGGATTTCATCACCGGTTTTCCCAGGACCAAGAGATGGAATAATGCCATCTTTGTGGTCATTGACCGTCTTTCCAAAGTGGCTCATTTCCTTCCTGTTTGAGAGAGTATAACTACTAGTCAGCTAGCAGATCTATATATTTCCCGAATAGTATCTCTTCATGGTGTTCCTTTGGAGATCAACTCAGACCGTGGAAGTATCTTTACTTCCCGATTCTGGGAAAGTTTCCAAAATGCTATGGGGACTCATCTATCCTTTAGCACTGCTTTCCATCCGCAGTCAAGTGGTCAAGTAGAGTGAGTCAATCAAATCCTGGAAGACATGCTTAGAGCTTGTGTTATCTCTTTCGGCATGAATTGGGAGAAATGTCTTCCGTTTGCCGAATTTGCTTATAACAATAGTTATCAGTCAACCTTAGGCAAAGCCCCTTTTGAAGTTCTCTATGGACGAAGGTGTCGAACACCTCTTAACTGGTCAGAAACCGGGGAGAGGCAACTCTTTGGCCAGGATATGATCCAGGATGCAGAAGAGCAAGTTCGCATTATTCGTGAAAAGTTGAAAACAGCCCAATCTCGTCAAAAGAGCCAATATGATTGTCATCATAAGGCTGTGACCTTTGAGGTTGACGAGAAGGCTTACCTTCGGGTTACACCTCTGAAGGGTACCCAATGATTCGGTATCAAGGGTAAGTTGGCTCCTCGTTACATTGGTCCTTTTTGCATTCTTGCCAAACGAGGAGAGGTTGCCTACCAATTGGAACTTCCACCGCATCTTTCCAAGGTTCATGGTGTTTTCCACGTCTCGCAACTCAGGCATTGCTTCTCGGACCCTGTCCGCGAAGTGGACCACGAAACGCTTGATCTCCAAGATAACCTTACATATCGAGAATACCCTGTTCATATCCTCGATCAAGCTGAGCATACCACTCGACGTTGAAACATCAAGTTTCTGAAGGTTCAGTGGTCACACCATTCCGAGAAGGAAGCCACATGGGAAAGGGAGGACCGTCTTCGACTAGAGTACCCCGCGCTCTTCCCGACGACTTCCGAATCTCGGGATGAGATTCTTTTGAGTGGGGGTGAGTTGTCACATCCCTAGTTAGCCTTGCTTTGTGCTGGCATGTATGTGCATCATGTTTCAATTTTGCATCAACATGAAATGGGGATTAACAGAAACCCTAGCACCTCACCTGAATTAAACCAATTCAAATGGTTTGAATTTTCAATGAATCCAAAATGCCCATCATAGGGCCATTAAAAATGTTCACTATTATTTAAAAATGTTGGAAACAACATTTTAGGTGACATTTGAATTTTCACAACAGTTTAACATTTTAAAATAAGCCTTTAATGCTACTGAAATTTCTAAATAAAGCATTACAAATATTTTAGACTTTCAAAAATGCTGAAACATTTTGAGGAGGTTTGCAATATTCAAACTACACTCCAGAAAATGTATTGGTATTTTTGGAGCTGGGCTTGAGCCCTGACAAAATAACAAAACAAATATCAGAAAACAGAAACAGAAATAAATAGAAAGAGAGAGAGCTAACATGTGCCTAGCCCAGGAGGGAAGCCGGCCCAGCCCACCAGGGGCAGGGGGTCTTCTTCCTCCTCTGCCAGGAGGACAGGCAGCTGTGTGGCGCGGCGCCGACGCTGCATGGCCACCTCCTGCTCGTCTGCTTGCTGCTGGTGGTCGCTTGAAGCGCCACGAGGCCCCGACCGCTCTTCCTCTCCCATTCACCCCTCTGCTCCTCTCCCTCGTCTCTGTCGCCATGGCCGCCACCTCTGCTCGCTCGCCGCCGTAGCCACACCCGCTCCTGCGTCCCCTGATCCCACCAAGAGCTCCACCTCGACGTCCTCGACCTCTGCACCGAGCCACGCATCGCCGGAGCCACTGGAGCGACGTCCCCGACCTCTTCTTCCTCCTTGGTCCCGAGCGTCGCCGCCGTCGATTCGCCGTCCTCGAAGCGCCCCTGAGCTCGCCGACCATCAAGAAAAGATCCCCGTGAGCTCCCGGTTCCATTCCCCCCCCCTTTCCCAGCTCGATTGCGCCTTGGATGCCTCGATTGCGTCGGTGCCCGAAGAGCTCCGCCGCGTGAGCTCATCGCCGGCGATGCTCCGGTGCCCAGGTGGTCCTTCCGAGGCCACCAGTGAGCTCGTAGTGCTGTGTAGATGCCGTAGGAGCCGTCGCCCGGTCCTGTCGCGCGTTAAACGATGACCCCAAGCTCACCCGAGCTCCGGTGTCCGCCAAGGTCGCCGCCGGCGAACATTCCGGCGCCCTCGCGGCCAACTAACGCCGTACATGGATGCGGCCCAGCGCGGGCATCATCCCAGTAGCCTCCGCGTGCCCTGAGTCGCCTTGTAGCGCGATTCCGGCGACGCACCGCCGTCGCTTTGGTCGCCGCCGGCGAAACACCGGCGACGTCCGACGTGGACGTCATTAGGGACTAACCTCCTGTGGTTAGCACGGCTAACAGTCGCTGACAGAGGGCCCCATAGGGGGTCAAAGCCTAATTAATCTCTGGTTTGACCGGGGATTAGCCCTGTGACACTAACTAGTGGGCCCTGGCTGTCAGGTTTGACCTGGCAACGGCCAGTTGACTACTGACGCAGAGCTGACGCAATAAATGACTTTCTGATTAAATTAATTCCAGAAAATGCTAAAAACTTTAGAAAATCATAGAAAATAATCTGTAGCTCAGATTGAAATAATTTATATATGAAAAAGTATCAGAAAAATCCAAGGAATCCATTGGTGCCATCATCATGCATGTTAGAGAAACCTAGATAGATGAACATTGACATTTTGCAATAATGCAATATGTGGAATATTATATGGAGAACAATTTTGAACCTATATTCAAACTTACTCCATTTAACTCTAATGATAGATGCATTAGATCATCTATAGCATGTTGCCATGTCATGATCATGCATCATATTGTTGCACTTGCCGTGTATTGATTGTTACTCCGTATTTGTCGCGGTAGGTTCTGCTCCATCAGATACCCTCGAGTATCCCCCTGAAGGAGAGTACCTCCCAGCCAACCTGCAAGGCAAGCAACCCCATTGATCATACCGATAACATCCCACTCTCTCGCTCCTACTCTTGTTTATTGCATTAGGACAAACGCTTCTACTGTCTATCTGTTGCGGTAGTTGAACCCATTCCTTTGCATGACCTGTCATTGTTATAGTAAATAGCTAAACCATGCAACCTAGCATACCTGGTAGATGCTTGAGCCTTGATGTGCTTACCTGCTTTGCTTACTATGCTTGCTATGCTTAGAGTTGTCTCAGGTCTCATTCATCTGGGTGATGAAGCAGAGTGAAACAGTGTTGTTCTGATGTGATGAGCTATAAGATGAACTCGATTTGGTAAAGGTAGCGATGAGAGGCTATGTAGGAGTACATAGCGGGTTGTCTCATTGGGACCGTTCTTAGGAACTGAGTTCTGTGTTTGTGATCCAAGAATAGTTACTACCACATGCTGTGCCCTAAAATATGACCCCGCTTGACTTATCAACCTCCTAGTCCTCTGTCCAGGAGTTGCAAGTAGTTTCTGGTGTTTGTAGCCATGCTGGAGGCCGTGCGTAGCGCTGACCCTAGGGGTGGGCTACGGTGCGGTAGGCAGTGGCACGGTGTACCTAGTGGCACCCGAATGGTGGGCTTGGGAACCCTGCACACATCATTTGAGGCCGTAGCGGAAACTTCGGCCGGACTTCCGTGCGGGTTTAGTCTCAAATAGGCGATAGCCTGGACTAGGGTCTTGTGTGATTGACGGTCGTGGACGACTCCCTCGCTGGGCTTCCGCTTGAAGGTTGCCGAGGTGCCTGGTTTTATGAGCACACAACGATAAGTGGCGAGAGCGTGTGTGAAGAAGTGCACCCCTGCAGGGTAATGAATCTGTTCGAATAGCGGCGTCCTCGGATATGGACTACTTGGAGAACTTATGATGTTCATAGATAACTTGATGGTTACTCTTAAAAGACTCAAGACAAGTGTGAGTACCGTGGATGGCACTCTCATGGGTGACGGGAGTGGATCCATGGTAGTGTATTGATGTGGTGTTAGTGGACTCGTGTGCGCTATCTCAAAACTTGTTCAAAGAACTGGTAGTCGTAGTATAGGCTAGCCAAGAGTCAAAGCTGGCTTGCTGCATAAACCACACTACTCCCCTTGTTGAAACATGAGCATGATTAGCTTAGGTCTGCTTTAAAGACTTGCTGAGTACGATTGTACTCATGTTTGCTTAATAACTATTGGAGATGAGAATATGGACCCATCTGGTGGGTTCTATCTAGACGTCGACGACGCCGAGTAGCTGGTATCCCAGCTACGATCTGATGCCCTGTGATGGGTTGTAGATAGTCAGGCTTTATGCCTTTTTACCTTTCAACTGTCTGTACTCAGACAGCTTTAAGCTTCCGCTTGGTTTGTATGAACATGTTTGTATGACTTGAGTGTCGGGTCATGTGACCCCTACATGTATGAACATATTAGGTAAGGCTCTTCTAAGACTTCTAAATAAATGTTGTGTTATTGTATGGTTATGTTGTGATGCCATAGTTGTATCTATGCATAACGGACATGTCGTGCGTACATGTGACGTGTAACGGTATGCATGGGATTCGACACCTAGTTGTGTGCCTTAGTAGTACTCTTTACGGGGAACTGCCTCTTTGTGCTTCCACTGAGCCATGGTAGCTTGCTACTGCTCCGGACACATTGACTGACTGGCATGTATCCTTCTTTGCTGCTGTGTCTGTCCCTTCGGGGAAATGTCTCGCAGTGTAATGGAGTCCATGTAGCCTGCTATGACTCGTCTACGCGCAGTTGATGACATTTATGTCCCACGGCGTAATGGAGTCCCTGTAGCTTGCTATGACTCGTCTACACACGCTAGAGACCGACACCTACATTGCTGGGTTACGTATGCCTCTCCCTGTATGGATGTGCTACTTGGGTTCTATGACTAGTCATGTCGACCCAGGTTCTTTGACATTTGAATGTTAGCGACATATTCACATTCGTGAGCCAAAAGGCGCAAACGGTCCCGGCCCAGGTAAGGTGGCAGCCGTGGTGATAACCGTGCGTGAGGCCGCAAAGTAATGTGAAGTGTTACATGCTAGATTCTTATGGCTTAGGATCGGGGTCTCGACAGCGTTGGTATCAGAGCTTGACTGACTGTAGGATTACCAAGCCAAACTGGTCGAAGTTGAGTCTAGAAATGCTTTAGTTATGTAAGGGAATTGATTGTGGAAGGGAACGTAAGGCTCTTTTTACTCCTCTTCCCGAGTCACTCTGAGTCACCCTCTTCTTTTCTACGGGGTTAAGAGCTTGGCTTCTTATCCACCTCTCAGGATGACAAGTTACTAACCATGGACTTGTAGATTAAATTGCTTGAGAGTCAATTCCAGTTTTCAAGTATTGCTTCGATGTGACAATCTATTGGTTAGAAGCTTGATGCTAGGAAGTTGAGTGGCTATGCTGTCCAATCTTTCTAATGTCTAAAAATTGTTTTTGAGCATTTTCAGCCGTTATGCTGTCCGATTTCTGCTAGGATCTCTAATGCACTTTGCATTATCCTCTGTTTCAGATGCCTTCTCGTCCTTTTCGTCAGGTGGTCCATTTGACCAGGTGCATCGATGTACCGGGTCACACGGCCATGTTGGTCAGAGTCATGATGGAGAATGGTTATCGTTGGTACCCGGAGTATACCGTGGAGGAACAGTACCGCGACTTCAACCAGAGCAAGTATCTGTGCACTGTCAGGATTTATCCATCATACCCTGGAGCTGAGGAGCCGCTTCATTGGGCTTATGGATTAGGTGTCACCATTGATATGGCAGTTCCGCAGGCCGCCTACACGATGCTGACCATTATGAGAGCTCGCCATGGTCTACTTCAGAACACTGAGTTCTGCTATATTCCAGCGACTCTAGGAGGAGAGGATGGTTATCTTACTGCAGCCTACTATGATCACTCTCATGAGGATCCTAGGCTTCAGGTGACTGCTCAGTTGTTAGAGAACAGGGATCGTGATGCACGTGCCCTTCGTGCGGAGCTTTATGCTACCCATGGACGTCTTTGGACAGCCTTGACGCAGCTAGCTCCAGTCGTTCAGACAGGTTATGGAGATATGAGTATGCTGAGCCCGCTTCGGACTCATCTGCCCGCTCGCGTAGACTGGCCCGATGTTGGAGGCATCACTCCTCTTCGAGGACCGTTGCTGCCGCCAGCGAGAGGACCTAGGCCACATCCGTGTCCTTATGGTTCTCAGGGATCTCAGGCCATGGTGTTTCCAGACCCTCAGGTTCAGCTTCCAGGTCATGGAGGTAACCTGTATGAGATGTTCTACGCCGATGCCCGAGTTCGTGAGTGGAGGTAGTAGTTTGGTAGGAGTTGTATTTCCACAGTCCTGCGTGTCTTGTGGATTATGACTGAGGTGTGAGTTGAGTTCCGGAGGTGTAGAAAAATAATGTATAGGAAGCTTGTAGTGCCTCCGATGAGTTGCTTTATCTTCTCACTAGTTTGTACTTCAGCTTGGGTTTGTACTGAACTATATCATGGTGTGTATGAATCATGGTGTATATATGGCAGTTTGCTTGTACCATGTTGTTCGGGTGTTTACCCCTGCATTCCATGTTGTTCAGTATATTCCGTATCTCTTATCCTAGAGTTTGTCTTCCTTGGCTAAGATGTGGGTTTTGTTTATCCCAGGATGGTTTCCACCAGGAACAACCCCGCTCCTGCTTATGAGCAGGGCGAGGGCAGTGAAGCAAGGCAAGAGAACCTGCCTCACCCGCCATCTTTGGCGGAGGTGATGCTTGAGGCAGAACGCAACAAGAGAGAGACCAACAAGCTGCTAGAGCATATTGAACAGAATACAGCACGCCCTCCCCGCAATGAGCGTAATGATGCTATGTCCCTCAATGACTTCGTGAAGCTGTATCCACCCAAGTTTCATCATTCCATCGACCCCCTTGATGCGGATGATTGGCTTTCCAGCATGACCCGCAAGATTCCCTCTGCGAATGTGGCTGAAGCGAACAAGGTTAACTTTGCCACGTATTTTCTTGAAGGACCCGCCAGTCAGTGGTGGGAGAATTATGAGGCTATGCGCCCAGAGGGCCCCCGCTACTACATGGACAGACTTTTGCAGTGCTTTCCGTACCCACCATATCCCTGAAGGTCTGATGGACCGTAAGAGAGAGGAGTTCTGTGCCCTTACCCAGGGTAAGATGACAGTGGATGCTTACAGCCGTGAGTTCGGCAACTTAGCACGCTATGCACTGGAGGAAGTGTCAACCGACGCCAAGAAGCAAGATAGGTTCCGTAAGGGACTTAACCCCGAGCTCCGTCGTGATCTGCGCCTGCATGAGTGCGCTACCTTCTAGGCTCTTGTCAACAAGGCTATCAACGCCGAGACAGGACAGACCGATTACGAGGCAACCAAGAAGCACTCTCGTGACTTCAGCTCCTCATCCGGCTCAGGATCCAATAAGCGCCGGGTGTGGGTGCCCAACACTACTCTGCCATCAAGGTACACTGCGAGGCCATCCTATGAGGCGCCTCGCCCAAACTAGAACAACCCTCCAGCCAAGCCCTATGGTGGAAATGCTGCTAATGCTGCTCCAAGGTCTTCAACTGTGATCTGCTACAAATGCGGAGAACCTGGTCACTATTCTCGTGAGTGTCCCCAGAACAACGCCAAGCTAGCTGGATGTGGTAAGCCGGGCAAGGCTTATTACGTGAAACCAACTCCTGCTCGTGGCCTTGTGAACAATGTCACCCTTGAAGAGGCCCATGATGACCCCGACATTGTGCTTGGTACGCTCCTCATCAATAGTCATCCAGCATCTGTTCTATTTGATACTAGTGCATCTCATTCATTCATCACTGAAAGTTATGCACAGTTGCATAACATGACCTTTTGTGATATGCCCACTGTTGACACACGAACGCGTCACGCGTACCCTCGACGCCGGGGGTGATGCACCGCAGCTCACGTCAAGGGAGGTCCTACCGGCAGCGCGATACACAAGACAACCGGAGGACGCTTTTGAAGACCCGAAACCCCGCGCACCCGGGAGGGACCCCATCAGGGAGCATGGCGGCAATGGGCTGCCCTAGGTCGATTCGCTCGCCCCAAGGGCCTCGGAGTTTGCAGCTCTCCAACACGAAGAACGACGAAGAACGAGGAAGAAGATACGAGGGTAGGAGACAAAACGTAGGTGAAAAAGTAGTATAGATTGATTTGTTCGATTGTGTGTTTTTCAATCGGCCGTCACCCCAACATATATAAAGGGCGGCTGGACTTCCCGTACAAGCAAAGGATTCATCTAGGCCTTCCTTACAAGAGAATTACATCAATTCACGTCCTAGAGTCCTAGCTCTAGCCTAACTCGGATTCAAACCGAACCTGCCTGAATCTGTGCGTCGACAAGCGGTAGTACCGCTCTAGGCAAGCGGTAGTACCGCTTCCAACGGTAGTACCGCCCTGGAGTGCCGAGCCACTTCCGCTTGGGGTCCTCGGGATTCCAAAAGTATTTTCGTAAGCGGTAGTCGATGCGGTAGTAAAACACGGTAGTACCGCCCAAGCGGTAGTACCGCTTACAGGCGGTAGTACCGCTCTAGCAGCTGTCTTGATGAGCCGGCACGCCCATCTTGATCCTCGGTCTTCGACAGGCTGCCGCCTTCCCGGGAGTACCATCAAGGTTTCATGCCGGGTCACTTTGCCGGATCGTCCTTGCCGGATCACCTCCTTGCCGGATTGCCTCCTGCCGGGTCATCTCCTTGCCGGGCTGTCTCCTTGCCGGGTCGCCTCCTGCCGGGTCGTTTCCTTGCCGGATCGCCTCCTGCCGGGTCGTTTCCTTGCCGGGCCATCTCCTTGCCGGGTTTCTGTATTGGCAAGCTTCTCGCCGGCAAGTCTTTCACACCGGCAAGCTTTTACTCGGGCGGTAAGATTCCATGCCGGCAAGCCTTTTATGCGGGCAATATGAATTTTCTCGTATAGAAGTCCTTGCCGCTTGAGTCCACTTTTACTGTATTTTGCACCGTGCCAAAATCAGGTGTCAACACATGCCCCCCTGTTTTTCGGCAAAGCGTGTGTGCCGAAAAATAATTTGCATTAGGCTTGTTCTAAGGACGATGTCAACACTCCATCGGCCATGTATATGCGCTTAGGGCGATAATTATATATCGGCCATTGCCCATTTAGGCTTCTTGCCACACACTTGGGTGGTATTTCTTCAAATATTTGCCATTAAGAGCTCGAGGTAGCAATGTTCCTTGCATGGATTCCACCAAATATGAATTTCCGGGAACTATTCTTGCAATCTTGAAAGGGCCTTCCCAGCTTGGAGACCACTTCGCGAACTTTCTGTCCTTGGAACCAATCGGTAGAATCACCTTCCACACAAGATCACCAATCTGAAAATTCTTCAACTTGACCTTCTTATTGTAAGCTCTTGCTACCCTCAACTTGTCCCTTTCTATGGCTTTTAACGCAGTCAAACGTTTATCGTCAACCTCATCAATATTGTCCATCATCAAGTTATAAAAGTTCACTGCCGATAAATCATTTTGTCTGGCTATTCTCAAAGCATTCAACTTAACTTCCACCGGTAAAACGGCTTCTTGACCATACATGAGCTCATATGGAGTTACCTTCGTCGCACCATGCCTTGAGATTCTATGTGCCCACAAAGCCTCGGACAATAATTCATGCCACCTTCTTGGATTATCTTCAATCTTCTTCTTGATGAGCTTGATCAAAATCTTGTTGCTAGACTCAGCTTGTCCATTGGCTTGAGCATAATACGGGGAGGAATTGAGCAACTTTATCTTATATGATTCAGCAAATTCTCTAACTTGATGTGACATGAAAGATGAACCTTGATCTGTAGTCAATGTTTGCGGAATGCCGAATCTATGAATAATGTGTTCATTTATGAATTGAATTACCTCCGTATGCGTCATGTTCTTGAGAGTTACTGCTTCAGACCACTTAGTGAAATAATCAGTTGCCACCAACACGAACCGATGCCCCTTTGAAGAGGAAAGATGAATCTCTCCAATAAAGTCTAATCCCCAACCTCTAAAAGGCCACGGCTTGATAATAGGATGTAACATAGCAGCAGGAGCCAACTGAATATCACCAAACTTTTGACAAGCTTCACACCCTTTATAATACCTGAAGCAATCATTGATCATCGTCGGCCAATAAAATCCAGCACGTCGTAGTAACCACTTCATCTTGGGAGCCGACTGATGAGTACCACAAATTCCTTCATGAACCTCTCCCATAGCAACTCTTGCTTGGTCCTCATCCAAACACTTCAAGAGAACATCTTCAACCGTTCGGCGATAAAGACCATCGTCTCTCATTGTATATTTGAAAGCCATGCGCCGAACAGCCCTGTCAACCCTTCCGCTCGGATCGCACAAGTAATCAATAATGGGCTTCCTCCAGTCATGATTTCATCTGTACTAGATTTATTGTTAGTGACCGAATCAGTGGGCACTGGTTCGGTCTCTCCTATGTTAGCAAGACAAGACATCGGCTCTAGAGAGATATGAAACATGGCATGATCGACATGATAGCCGAATGCTTGTTGTGCCAACTTGTTTGCTCTCCAATTATCATGTCTAGATATATGAGCAATGCTAAAATGATCCAAAGTAGAAATTATATCTAGACATTTATCAAGATAAACATTAAGTGATTCGTCTAAACATTGAAAGACTTTGGATACTTGTTGTACTACTAATAACGAATCACCAAAAGCCTCAATATGTGTAGCACCTATGGCCAGCAACATCTCTAAGCCGAATAACAATGCTTCATATTCGGCTTGATTATTTGTGCAAAAATATTCTAAGCGGCATGAGGCTTCAAAAACAGCACCATGAGGAGATATATAAGCAATACCAACACCTTGGCCGTTGCTACAAACTGAACCATCAAAATATAATCTCCATGGTACTAACGAGACAAGGTTTATATCAATATCTTGCTTGTCATTAATCCGATGCTCAATGATAAAATTAGCAACAATTTGGACTTTCATGGATTTTAGAGACTCATAAGCCAAATCATACTCAATTAAAGCATAAGCCCATTTACCAATTCTACCACTAAGAATTGGTCTATGCAACATGTATTTAATGACATCGGTTTGACAAGCTACTATGCAAGCACTTGGTACTAGATAATGTATCAATTTTGTGCAAGCATAGTATAAGCATAGGCATAATTTTTCAATAAATGTATACCTTGTCTCGACATCCAATAGGCGTCGGCTCAAATAAGTGATAGCATGCTCTTTTCCTTCAGTCTCTTGAGTCAAAACAGCTCCAATAACGCCTTGCTCAGCTGGAATGTAAAGTCTAAAGGGCTCTCTTTGCTTGGGCGCCTTCATCACCGGAGGAGTGCACAAATAATTCTTAATCATATCAAATGCTTCTTGCTGTTTTGCCCCCCAAGTAAAATCAACATCATTCTTCAACCGAAGGATATGAGTAAATGCATCAACCTTCCCTGACAAATTAGCTATGAACCTCCTCAAAAAATTGACCTTGCCAAGGAATTTTTGCATATCTCTCTTGCATGTTGGAGCCTCCACTTTTTGTATAGCTTGTATCTTTCTGGGATCAATCTCTATGCCATCTTCATGAATAATGAAACCCAAAAACTTACCAGCCGACACGCCAAACGCACACTTCAAAGGATTCATCTTCAGCCCATATTTCTTCATCCTCTCAAAAGCTAAACGCAAATCGGCTAAGTGAGATTCAAAAGCATCCGATTTGACAACAATATCATCAATATAGACTTCAAGTATAACACCGAGTAAATCATGAAAGATCAAATTCATAGCCCTTTGATATGTGGCGCCGGGATTCTTCAATCCAAAGGTCATCACTGTCCACTCAAATAATCCAAGGAAACCGGGGCACCGAAAAGCCGTTTTGGACATGTCCTCTTCGGCCATGAAAATTTGGTTGTACCCCGCATTGCCATCAAGAAAGCTAATAACCTTATGTCCGGAAGCATCATTAATAAGCATGTCGGCTATAGGCATAGGATACTCATCTTTGGGCGTAGCTCTATTCAAATCTCTGAAATCAATGCACACCCTCAACTTGCCGGAGCCTTTCTTTTCCACTGGCACAATATTAGAAATCCACTCGGCATACCTGCAAGGTCTAATAAAATTAGCTTTAAGAAAATGACCGATCTCTTCCTTGATCCGGTCATATATTTTTGGATTGAACTTCCTAGTCGATTGTTTATACGGTCTAAAACCGGCTTTTATAGGTAACCGATGTTCCACTAGCTCTCGGCTTAAACCTGGCATCTCATGATATTCCCATGCAAAGCAACAAATATATTCTTTCAATAGCTCGATTAACCTGACTTTACAATCGGCTTTCAAATTTTTGTTTACATACGTCGGCCTAGGAATTGAGCCATCTCCAATATCTACTTCTTCTAATGGATCAGCCGATGTAAAACCTTGTCCAAGTTTATCCATATCATCTAACTCCTCTATAAACTCATACATATCGTTCCCATTGGACCGATATTCTGCAAGCCGCTTTTGTAACCACTCAGAGTTAGGATCCATTTAAATACGTCATACCTTGAAGCCAATTTCCACCAACCGGCTTTAAAGAAACGGGTACAAAACCACTCTTGGTGGCGCTGAGAAAGTCAAACTCTGATAAGTCCCGTCCTGTCAAGCAAGTAGCATTGGGGTGTTGCCAATCCACCGGTGTATCGGCTAAAGCAACGCAAGCCGAATTATCCGCATGAACGATCTCCACTTCATCATCAACCCATTGAATTAAAAACTGGTGCATAGTGGATGGCACACATTGGTTTGCATGAACCCAATCACGGCCTAGAATGACGTTGTAGTTACCTTGCACCTCGGCGACAAAGAATGCAGTAGCCAAAGTTTTGCTTCCAACCGTAAGCTCCACGTAAATCACACCTTTAGCTTCGGTTTTCTCTTTGCCTTCAAATCCATTGAGCACCATATTGGTCTTCATCAATCCTTCGTCAGGCAAACCCAATTTCTTGAAGACTGAATAGGGCATGAGATTCACCACAGCACCACCATCAACAAGCATTCGAGTAATTGGTGATCCATTGATATGGCCCCTGAGGTACAACGGTTTCAAGTGTGTCACTGGTTCTTTTGGCTTCCCAAATATTGCATTCTTAGGGCCAAAATCCAGCTGAGCCACCTCCCCTTCTTCATCTATAGCACGAAACTCAGCGGGTAAGTAAAACACCATGTTGATATCCATACCTCCATGTACCGGTGTAGGCTCACAATCCACCATATCGTCTTCCTTCTCAGGCGTGTTCATTGATTCTGAAATCTGTTCGGGCGGAGCGGAATCGATGGGTATTGCGGACGATGTAATAGCAATGGCATCGTCCTCCTTTGGTGGTACAGGTGTTGATGTGGCAGATATAGAAACCACCGCATTCTGTATTTGTTTAGGCACCCATACTTGTTTTGTAGGTACCATGGGCCGAATGTCATTGAACCACTCATCTCTTTGCTTCTCGCCCTCCCGTTCCGCCATCTCGTGACTCCTTAACCTCTGTAATTTTCTCTTTTGTGTTTTTGTTAGCCCTGGAGGACACCACTTAGGTTGCATGTACTTTGGATCTTTAAACTTCGCCTTGCTTGTGCTAGCTTCATGATCATTAGCCGAGTGCTTCGGCGCGATAGCAAGTATCGGCTCAGTAGGGTTGTTCCGCACAGTCGGCTGTTGTATGGCGAATGTCTTAGTGCCCAAGATGAGTGAGTCGGCATCAACCTTTTCTTTGCCCTTTCCAGACTCGACCGCTGCACTTGATGTTTTGGCACGCCACACTTGCTTGTTGGTTCTTTCTTGATTATTCTGCATTGGCCGATTGACCCCATTGTTCAAACGGCCTCGTGTGGGATAAGAACGCCTCTCACGCATAGGTCTCCTTGGTTCTGCCCATCCTGGATGAAAAGCATAAGGGGCCATTGGGGGCAGCCCCCATCCTCCATTGAATCCTCCCATGTAGTATGGTGCATAAGGAGGTGGCGCCATCCACGGTCCTGGCGCCCATGACCCATATGGCCTTGTGTGATGCTGCAATTCTTGCCTCGGAGGTGATCTTGGGCGCTTCACATTTGATGGCCGATTAGAGCTAGAACCGGCCGCTTGATTGGCATACTTGGACAGCAACATATCAAAAGTTGGCTTGGCTCTCTTGCGCTGCACTTTGGCTTCATTCAGCTTCCACTTGCCAACTTCCGGACTCTTGGGATTGACAAATTTAACACGAGTGTCTTGTTGCTCCTGTGGTTGCCCCCCGAGTGTAGGATTCTTGACGGTGATCTTGATTATCTCTCCACCATCGGGTTGCTTGTCAAGCACCACTTGCCTTCCCAAGATCTTGTTGCCATCTCTGTTTTTCCTGGGCTCACCAATGACAACATTAGTTTTATTAGCAGATTCGGCCACCTCCGGCCGAATGAGTAACTTTTTCCCCTCCAGATCCAGAGTATTCATTGGGAAGGGCTGCTTATCAACTTGCATTTCAGAAAAGTTCAATCGTCCGTCATTAATGGTCGATTGTATCTGTCGTCGAAAAACATTGCAATCATTAGTAGCGTGAGAAAAAGAATTATGATACTTGCAATAAGCACGCCGTTTCAGCTCTTCAAACGGCGGTAAAGTATGAGATATTCTAATAATCTTAGCTTGTAGCAAAGCATCAAATATTCTATCACATTTAGCAATGTTAAAAGTAAACTTCATCTCATCATCACGATTCTTATGAATTGGTTTTAAATCATGACAAGTAAAAGGTTTGGCCTTCGAGGGCCAAACAAATTCAGCAGCATAAATATCACCCTCATCGTCCGAATGATCACTATCATATTCAACCATATTCATCTTTGGACAATCAGTTTTATATCTATATATGCACTTCTTTGAGGTCCTTGCTTCGGCTTTCATGAGCCAAAGCCCTCTGTAAGACTTGGTTGATACTTATAAATTCATAGCCTTCTAGCTTTTCTCTAATATGAGTTCTCAAACCATTGAGCACAAGATCAGCCAAGTCTCTCTCAGTTATCACTAAACTATAGCACTGGTTTGTTGTCTCTCTAAATCGCTTGACGTAATCGGAAACCGATTCGTCATGCTTCTGCTTAACCGATGTAAGATGTGACAACTTAAGTTCATTGTCGCCGCTATAAAAATGATCATGAAATTTTTGCTCTAGTTGTGACCAAACACGAATAGAGCCATGCGGCAAAGAAGAAAACCATGAAAATGCAGTACCAGTTAATGACAAAGGAAATAAACGCACTTTCAATTCATTTATCGAACCTGCTTCACCCAATTGTGCTAGGTATTGGCTAACATGCTCCCATGTGGTTTTCGTGCCATCTCCATTAAATTTAACAAAATCTGGAATTTTATATCCTTGAGGGCACGGAATCGCATCAAAGTACTCAGGATACGGCTTTTGATAAATCCGATTCCTAGGTAATTCAACACCAAAATTCTCTCGAAGCGTTTTAGCCATCTCCTCTCTAAAATTAGCTAAAGCATCGTCCATAGTAGACGATGGAGCTTGTGGCAATGGCATAGGAGGATTAGGGTTAGAAACTATGGGTGTAAATTGTGGCATGTTGGCCGAACCATAGTTCGGCGATGATCTAGCAATGTTTCCATCTATCGGTAAGGTTTGGTTCGGCGTTGCCACCGAACTCTGCATACTCATGAAAGGATTAAGCGGTGCAGCCACAATTTGATTGGTATGGGTGGGAAAATAATTCATTGGCATGGGGGGCGCCGATGAGATAGGTAAAGCTGAATTAGGGTTTCCCATACGAGCAGGCATATTAGGCAGATTCTTCTGAGCATTATTATTTTCTAAGAAAGCTTGATAGATCAGATTATTGCTATCAGAAATACGGCTCTCAATTTCAGCCCATTGCTCAGGAGAAAGGGTAGTACTTACAGAAGGTTTAACCTGATCAGCTTGAAGAGGAGGGAACTTGATTTCTCCAACCGGAGTGATATTGCCTTGGCGGTCCTTCTTGAAGTTTCCAAGGAACTCCTGCAACTCCTTATCTTCACGCGCCTTCTTGTACTCCTCATAAGCTTGGCGATGCTCGGCCGATAACTCCTCCAAATTGGGCTTGATGATGTTATCGGCGTCAACTTCCGAGGGATTGGGAAGATTGGACATGATGGATGATGATGATGGATCAAAAGTTCCCCAGCGGAGTCGCCAAAAAGTGTGTTGACACACGAACGCGTCACGCATACCCTCGACGCCGGGGGTGATGTACCGCAGCTCACATCGAGGGAGCTCCTACCGGCAGCGCGATACGCAAGACAACCGGAGGACGCTTTTGAAGACCCGAAACCCCGCGCACCCGGGAGGGACTCCGTCAGGGAGCATGGCGGCAATGGGCTGCCCTAGGTCGATTCGCTCGCCCCTAGGGCCTCGGAGTTCGCAGCTCTCCAACACGAAGAACGACGAAGAACGAGGAAGAAGATACGAGGGTAGGAGACAAAACGTAGGTGAAAAAGTAGTATAGATTGATTTGTTCGATTGTGTGTTTTTCAATCGGCCGTCACCCCAACATATATAAAGGGCGGCTGGACTTCCCGTACAAGCAAAGGATTCATCTAGGCCTTCCTTACAAGAGAATTACATCAATTCACGTCCTAGAGTCCTAGCTCTAGCCTAACTCGGATTCAAACCTAACTTGCCTGAATCTGTGCGTCGACAAGCAGTAGTACCGCTCTAGGCAAGCGGTAGTACCGCTTCCAATGGTAGTACCGCCCTGGAGTGCCGCGCCACTTCCGCTTGGGGTCCTCGGGATTCCAGAAGTATTTTCGTAAGCGGTAGTCGATGCGGTAGTAAAACACGGTAGTACCGCCCAAGCGGTAGTACCGCTTACAAGTGGTAGTACTGCTCTAGCAGCTGTCTTGATGAGCCGGCACGCCCATCTTGATCCTCGGTCTTCGACAGGCTGCCGCCTTCCCGGGAGTACCATCAAGGTATCATGCCGGGTCACTTTGCCGGATCGTCCTTGCCGGATCACCTCCTTGCCGGATTGCCTCCTGCCGGGTCATCTCCTTGCCGGGCTGTCTCCTTGCCGGATCGCCTCCTGCCAGGTCGTTTCCTTGCCGGATCGCCTCCTGCCGGGTCGTTTCCTTGCCGGGCCGTCTCCTTGCCGGGTTTCTGTATTGGCATGCTTCTCGCCGGCAAGTCTTTCACACGGGCAAGCTTTTACTCGGGCGGTAAGATTCCATGCCGGCAAGCCTTTCATGACGGCAATATGAATTTTCTCGTATACAAGATCTTGCCGCTTGAGTCCACTTTTACTGTATTTTGCACCGTGCCAAAATCAGGTGTCAACACCCACTCCATTAGTAGTTCAGACTCCTGGATCAAAATGGCAAACTTCTAGAGTGAGCCATGACAATTAGATTCTTGTGGATAGGTTAGTCTTCTTGGCTTCCCTGATAGCTCTGAAGTCTTCGGACATCAACATCGTCTTGGGAATGGATTGGATGTCAGCTCATTATGCCAAGATTGATACTCATACTAGGAATGTTCAACTTACACATCCTTCAGGTGAGATAGTCACCTTTTCAACTCGAGTGGCTAAGTGCCAACTCTATTCTCTCAATGCTAACCCTCTTCCAGAACTTGAGGATATTCCGGTGGTCCGTGACTTCCCGGATGTCTTTCTAGAGGAACTACCAGGTATTCCACCTGTCAGAGATGTAGAGTTTGTGATAGACCTCATTCCAGGGACTGTCCCAATTGCCAGAAGACCCTATAAGATGGCACCCTTAGAGCTAGCCGAGCTAAAGAAACAACTCGATGAGGCCTTGAAAAAGGGATTCATCCGCCCTAGTTCTTCTCCTTGGGCTTGCCCCGTCCTCTTCGTGACCGCATGGTTGTAGATTACCGACCAGTGAACCTGGTCACAATCAAGAACAAGTATCCGCTTCCCAGGATCAATGACTTGTATGATCAACTCGCTGGATCCTCAGTCTTCTCCAAAATGGATTTGAGGATGGGATACCATCAAATCAGAATCAGGAACGGGGACATTCCAAAAACGGCTTTTGTTACTCGTTATGGCCAATACGAGTACACCGTCATGTCCTTCGGTTTAACCAATGCTCCAGCCACCTTCTCTCATTTGATGAATTCGATCTTCATGGAGTATCTGGATAAATTCGTCGTGGTTTACCTCGACGATATACTCATCTACTCGAAGAACGAATGAGATCATGCCGAGCATCTTAGGCTGGTATTGAGGAAACTTCGAGAGCATCGCCTATATGCCAAATTCTCGAAGTGTGAATTCTGGCTACCAGAAGTGACCTATCTAGGCCATGTAATCTCTGGCAAAGGCATTGCTGTCAATCCCGAGCGAGTTCAGGCCATCCTTGATTGGACTCAACCTGAATCGGTTAAGCAAGTTCGGAGTTTCCTTGGCTTGGCGAGCTATTGTCGCCGTTTTGTCGAGAACTTCTCCAAAGTTGCGAAACCTCTTACTGAACTCCTCAAGAAAGATAAAAAGTTCGAGTGGACCCCACAATGTGCCTGTGTACTAAAGTTTGGGTCCTTTAGTACCCCATACTTGTGCACGGGCAGTTGTAGCCACACCAGCGGCAAGG
Organism: Elymus sibiricus; assembly: GCA_039707655.1. Classification (NCBI taxonomy): domain Eukaryota; kingdom Viridiplantae; phylum Streptophyta; class Magnoliopsida; order Poales; family Poaceae; genus Elymus; species Elymus sibiricus. The sequence goes on along the minus strand of CM077663.1, from coordinate 105,817,612 downwards.
CCTGCCGGGGGACAGCTGAATACAAGTGCAAGAACATCAAGAAGGCATTCAAGTCAATAATCAGGAAACAGAAGACCGAAGGCTGGGCGCCCAGCAAGATCTTGCCAGGCTGGCCTGCAGAGCCCCGGCAAGACTCGTGCCCGGCAAGACCTCGCCACCCTGTCACCGCTCCAGCGCAGCGACCAGCTTGTCTTTTAGCTGTTGTCCTCCTGGGTGCGTGTCAGGCGCTAACGGTGGATGGGCTTAAGCGGTGCAGATGGGACGGCCCCTTTTTCCGTCCCCAAGACGCTAAGGGACACCTCAACGGAGCATTTAATGTTTCTGTCCTAAGCCATCAGTATTAGGTATGATAACACTGTAGCAACTTTACACCTCTTGTACTTCGCCACTGTTGGTGACCCCTTCGAACGTATAAAAGGAGGCCCAAGGCGGAGCTACAGAGGGGAGGATCTTCTGGCCCATTCTGCATGCATAGCTGCTGCTCGAACATACCGTTCATCGCAAGCGCTCCTGAAGCTTGGGCTTAAACACATCTAATACAACCAAAGCAGGAGTAGGGTTTTACGCTTCTCAGCGGCCCGAACCTGGGTAAAAATCCCTTGCGTTGATCGTTGGATCTGCTCTTTCTGCATACCTTTTCCCTGCCGAACCATCAAAGGGATCCACGTGATCCCATAGGTGTCGTACGCCGACATCTTTGGCGCGCTAGGTAGGGGGAAGGGTTGCGTGAACCTGATCTAGCGATCAACACGCCAGTTTCTTCATCATCTTCATCGCCATGGTTCCCAAGAAGAAGGGTTTTACGGTGGTTGGTCCATCCGCGTCCGGTGTGCCTGTAGCTACACGAACGAGCGACGGTGTGGACGCAGGCGGAGGAGGCGGAGATCTTGAGCTTCCATGATGTTCTGGTGATCATAGCCAGGCGAGCGGCATTGTTCGCGCCGCTAGATCTAAGGACGGAGCTGTGCTGCCTACGGGCGGCGTAGCGAACTCCAGGGACGGAAGGGCGCCTTCTAAGACACCCACGTCGGCGCATGCACCGCGGCCTTCTCAGGTCGCACGCGATGAGCAGTGCCGCGACGTTGGTGGTTCCAAGCGTCCCCATGGAAAGTCTCCTGAGCATCACCCTCGAGATGCACGGGACCAGCATGCACGCCAGCGTGTTGGTGGAAGCGACGCGCGGTCGCGGGACCATGATGGAGCTCCTTATAACACAGTTAGGAGTCAGAGCACCTCACGTTCCTCACACCTGTCGCCGCCGCCTACACCAGCAGAAGCACTGGTGCGAGCACAGCTGCTCCTGAATTTTCCTCCTGCTGCGGACAAGCTCGAAGAGTGGAGAGCTGCTATTCAGAGCCTCGTCGGCCTCGCTAATGATGATAGGCCACAGCAGGCGGAGCCTTCGCGGCGGCAGTCCATCGAGCCAGCGCGCGCCCATGGCGAGAAGACTGGAGGCGGTACGACCACGGTGAACTCTCCTCCACGGCGGCAACAGCGGTCGCCGACTCGACGGATCGACACCCATGATGATGATTCAACGGCGTCGTCTGATCCGCGAACTCGCCGCGATCAATGTCAAGTTCTTCGGGAACGACGCAAAGAAGACGCTCGGACTACCATCGAGCGGCGGCGGGAAGCGCGCTATCAATCTGATAAGCGCGCAGGACCCACTGTAGACAAGCCTGCGCCAGGGTATTATGATGACCTACCCTATGAGGTGGGTTGTCTAGCTTTTACCCGTGAGCTGCGGCGAGTCCAGTGGCCCAATTCCCGAACGTTCAAGCCGGAGGTCCCGGAGAAATACGACGGCAAGACTCACCCGTCGGAGTTCTTGAGCATCTACACCATTGCGGTGTAGGCTGCCGGGGCTCGCGACGACAAGATACTCGCCAACTACTTCCCGTTGGTGCTTAAGCCCAATGTCAGGTCGTGGTTGATGCATCTGCCGGAGAATTCCATTTCTTCCTGGGCAGATTTGTGTCACGAGTTTGTTGGCGCCTTTACCGGAGGCCACCAAGCTCCTGGCCAGGAAAGTGATTTGCATATCATCCCCCAGAAGGAGGGCAAAACTTTGCGCAAGTACATACAGAGATTCAGCCGTGTACATCACAACATCCCAGACGTTCATCCTGCCATTGTTGTCAGCGCGTTCCATCAGAACGTGCGCAACCGCAGGATGCGCGAAGAGCTGGCGATGAACAAGGTCAGGGATGTTGCTGAGCTCTACGCTCTGGCTGATAAGTGTGCTCGAGCTGAAGAAGGAAGGAGATTCCCCGGCGAGGATGTTGGCGCAAGAGTCGACTCTGAAGATGAAGACGCCGCCGCCCCGGCAAGGAAAGGCCGACGGCGTAACAGGAAGCGCAAGGGCAAGGCCGTGCTTTCCGTCGAGGGATCCGGCAACCCCGACACCGCCAAGAAGGCCAAGGTTGATGGCCCCGGCAAGGATGTTGCCGGGTGCGCCTCCTGTCAGGCCTTGGCGGCTGCCGACAAGCCGGAGGGCTCCGACAAGCAGTACTGCAAGATCCATCGCATCAAGGGCCATGATCTCCCAAACTGCCGGCAAGTTGAGCAGCTTGTCGAGAAGCAGAAAGCTGAGTATGAGAGGCGAGATAAGGAGAATGGCCAGGATGGTGCGGAGGGGTCCGGCAAGAAACGCGGTGGCCGAGGAGGTCGTCGTGGCAAGGCCAAGGAACAGAAGGACAGGCCCGCTCGTGGCCGCGACAAGCAAGAGGGGGGTGACGAGGACAATGAGGAGGACGACGAGTCCAGCGAGCAAGAGTTTCAGAAATCCACAGACATGATGTGCGTTGACGGGGGCGCCTCGTTGCATTCTTCTCACCGCCGACTTAAACAGTGGGCGCGTGAGGTTAATGCGACAGAGCCGTCTGTTGATGCACGGAAACCATTGAAGTCGTCCAACACGCCTATCATTTTTGACGCCGAGGATCACCCTGATCGCACAACTGCGGTCGGGTGTTTGCCATTGTTGGTCTCACCAACAATCCGCAACCTCAAAGTGATGAAAATGTTAGTTGACGGTGGGGCCGGTTTGAACTAGATCTCACCCGATGTGCTCAAGAGGTTGCAAATTCCTGATGAAGATCTTGAGGAAACGGGCACGTTTTAGGGGGTCAATCCAGGAAGATGCCAGCCGAAGGGTAAGATCACACTACCAGTAACATTTGGCAGTGACCTGAACTTCAGGACGGAGAAGATTGTTTTTGACGTCGCCAAGATTCCGTTGCCATATAATGGGATCCTTGGCCGTCCCGCGCTGGCCAAGTTCATTGCGGCATCGCACTATGCTTATAATGTATTAAAGATGCCTGGGCCGATGAGCGTCATCACTGTCAACTCCGACAAGAAGGATGCACTTATTTGCACTGACCAACTTTACCGGGAGGCAGTTGCAGCATCTGCCGCCAAGGCACTTGCTCCTGCCGCTGAAGCTCCCGGGGGGAAGAAGACCGGCAAGACCTCTCGCACACACTCCGGCAAGAGCACCTCTTCGGAGTGCTGCGCTCCTGTTGAGGATGTGCCAGAGAGCTCCACCGGAAAGAGCAAGAAGTCCAAGGCAGCTCCACCAGAAACTAAGAAGGTTGCCGCCAAGGAGGATGGTACGGGAGGAACTTTCACCATAAGTTCCACCCTCGACGACAAATAGGAAAGCGCGCTCATTGCTTTCTTGCAGGCGAATATCGATGTGTTTGCATGGCAACCATCTGATATCCCCGGTGTTCCCAGGGAAGTAATTGAGCACCACCTTGCTGTCTGTCCTCACGCACGGCCCGTCAAACAGAAAGTCAGGAAGCAAGCCTTTGTGGTGTACTTCATCCAACGTGGTTGGCCAATCCAGTTGTAGTGCGCAAGGCAAATGGGAAATGGAGGCTGTGTATCGATTATACAGATATCAATAAAGCCTGTCCAAAAGATCCTTTTCACTTGCCGCGCATCGACCAGATTGTGGACACCACTGCCGGCTGTGACTTGCTGTCGTTTCTTGACACTTATTCAGGGTATCATCAAATCTTCATGGCTAAGGAAGATGAAGAGAAAACCACATTTATCACCCCATGTGGTACGTATTGCTTTTTACGTATGCCTTTTGGGTTGAAAAGTGCTGGTTCAACGTTTGCAAGAGCAGTCCAGATTGGTTTTGAGCCCCAGCTGCATAGAAATATGGAAGCTTATATGGATGACATAGTGGTCAAAACCAAGGACAAAGCAACGCTCGTACAAGATTTAGAAGAGACGTTTGCAAATCTGCACATGATCAATTTGAAGCTCAATCCTGAGAAGTGTCTGTTTGGTGTTCCATCCGGCAAGCTTCTCGGGTTCTTTGTATCTCAGCGTGGGATCGAGGCGAACCCCGACAAGATCAAGGCAATTGAGCAGATTGAAGCACCAAGATGCGTCAGAGATGTGCGTCATCTTGCCGGCTGCGTTGCTGCTCTGAGTAGGTTCATCTCTAAATCTGCTGAGCGCGCCCTGCCCTTCTTCAAAATCTTGAAGAAGACAGGTCCAATGAAGTGGACTCCGGAAGCGGAGGCAGCGCTGCAGTATTTGAAGAGGTACCTCTCCTCTCCGCCAGTACTAGTCGCGCCAAAACTACAAGAGCCGTTGCTGCTATATCTAGCGGCAACAAATCAAGTGGTGAGTGCTGCGTTAGTGGCAGAGAGAGAAGTTAACGAAGAAGCAGCAGCAGAGGCAGGACCGCCAAGCAATGAGTGGGGATTTTCCCCGGCAGAGTCTGGCGCTGATAAAATAGGATCTGCGCAGTCACATGAAGCAACACGGAAGAAGAAGATGGTGCAGTGCCCAGTTTATTTTGTCAGTTCCCTTCTGCAGGGGGCTAGATCAAGATATTCTGGTGTGCAGAAGTTGCTCTTCGGCCTCCTTATAGCCTCGAGGAAGCTGCGCCATTACTTTCAGGCACATGAGATCACCGTCGTCACTCGCTTCCCGTTGCAATGGATTTTGCGGAATCCAGATGCAATCGGCAGGATTGTCTAGTGGGCATTGGAATTGTCAAGCTTTGGTCTCAAGTTTGAAAGTACTTCAACTATTCATAGCAGAGCCTTGGCGGAGTTTATTGCAGAATGGACCCCAACGCCGGACGAAGAAATCCAAGAAACAACTCTCCCCGGCAAGGAAACAAATCAAGAGTGGATTATGTATTTTGATGGGGCTTTCTCGCTGCAAGGCGCCGGTGCTGGCGTGCTGCTTATCGCACCCACCAGAGAGCACCTCAAATACGTAATTCAGATGCACTTTCCCCAGGAGAGGTCGACGAACAACACTGCAGAATATGAAGGGTTGCTCGCCGGTCTCAGGATCGTGGCAGACCTTGGAATCAAGAAGCTCATCGTCAGAGGTGACTCACAGCTTGTTGTTAAGCAAGTCAACAAAGACTATCAAAGCCTGTTGATGGAAGCCTACGTGGATGAGGTGAGGAAGTTGGAGGAGCGCTTTGACGGACTGCAAATGGAGCACGTCCCTCGTGCGGAGAACAGCATTGCTGATGACCTGTCAAAGCGCGCTGCCCTTAAGTTACCTGTGGAACCAGGGACTTTTGTGCTCCGATTTACTCAACCATCCATGACACCATCGATGGAACTAGGAAAAAGAAGGAAGTTGAGTTCCAGCAAGTATTTTCCGGCAGATCTCCCAAAGGCCGCCGGCAAAGAAGTTGCCGGGAACGACACCAAGCTTGCCGGTGAGCGACAGGCTCCGGTAGGGCTTCAAGCTCTTGCTGTAGAGACAAATGCTCCCGCCGAGCTTGCCGGGGAGCAACGGGCTCCGGCAGGGCCTCAAGCTTTTGCTGTAGAGACAAGTGCTCCCACGGCAGATGACATGCCTTCAGTCCTTGTTGTCGAGCCTCAGGCTCCAGCATGGGCATAGCACATCGTCCATTTCCTTCAGACAAGAGAACTCCTCGAAGAACAGGAAGAAGTGGAGAAAGTAGCCCGTCGGTCTAATATGTACCAGTTTGTGGACAATGTCCTGTACAGGAAGAGACCGAACGGTGTGAAATTGAAGTGCATTCCTCCGGAGGAAGGACTGGAGATGTTGGCGGAGATACATGGAGGCATATGTGGTTCCCACATAGGATCAAGAGCTCTTGTTGGTAAGGCATTCCGACAAGGTTTCTTTTGGCCCACTGCTCTCCAGGATGCAACTGCACTAGTAACCAAGTGTGAAGCGTGCCAGTTCCATTCAAAGAAGTTGCATCAACCAGCTCAAGCTCTTCAGACAATCCCTCTTTCCTGGCCATTTTCGGTCTGGGGGCTCGACATATTGGGCCCTTTCCCCCGTCCTACCGGGGGCTTTGAGTACTTGTACGTCGCAATCGACAAGTTCACAAAGTGGCCGGAAGTGGAGGCAGTGAGAAAGGTGACAGCACAGTCAGCCGTCAAGTTCTTCAAGGGATTAGTTTGCCGTTTTGGTGTGCCTAATAGGATCATCACCGACAACGGTACACAGTTCACGAGCCACACCTTCATGCAGTATGTCCAAGACCTTGGCGGCAAGATCTGTTTTGCTTCTGTTGCTCACCCAAGGAGTAACGGCCAGGAGGAAAGGGCAAATGCTGAAGTGTTGCGAGGTCTCAAGACAAGAACTTTCGACAAGCTGCGCAAGTGCGGAAGACGCTGGATTGATGAGCTGCCGGCGGTTCTTTGGTCAATCAGAACGACACCAAATCGAGCCACCGGCCAGACACCCTTCTCCCTAGTGTACGGGGCGGAAGCAGTTCTCCCCACGAAACTCATATATGGGTCACCTCGAGTGCTCGCCTATGATGAGCTTGTGCAAGAGCAGTTGCGGCAAGATGACGTTACGCTCCTTGAGGAAGATCGTCTTCATGCTGCTGTGCGAGCTACACGCCACCAGCAAGCCTTGCGCCGCTACCACAGCCGCAAGGTTCATGCCTGAAGTCTTGAGGAAGGCGACCTTGTTCTTCGGCGCGTTCAGTCGGCCAAGAATTCCAACAAGTTGACGCCAAAGTGGGAAGGCCCTTATCGGGTAGTACGAGTCACCAGGCCTGGTGCTGTCCGCCTGGAGACCGAAGATGGCGTTCCAGTGAGCAATTCCTGGAATATCGAACATCTTTGTAAGTTCTATCCATAAGGCACGGTTGCCGGGTCCCCCGTGTCGGATTTCGGGCTCCGCAAAACCCTTAAGATTCGAACACAGGGGCGTGTACGAAGATCCCCTGTAGCCTCGCCCAACCTAGCTCGCTACTCGATGAACACAACAGCAAACTCGCACGATGACGAGGAAGAAGATGAACACGACAGTTTACCCAGGTTCGGGCCGCTGCGAAGCGTAATACCCTACTCCTGCTTTGGTGGATTGCCTCTCTGTGAGGTGGGGTGGATGAACAAGTACAGTGTCTCAGGGCCTCATGAGGGCGCTCCTGAGGTGTTCGTGGCCCTCTGTTGGCTGGGCGATGGATGTGTGTTGGAATGGATTTGGATCCCTCTCTACAGTGCTGCCTACCCTCTATATATAGCGGTGGCTCGAGTCCTCTTCCCTTATCGCAATGGCGGGAAGGGATCCCACAACGGCCAATTTTGAAGGGGGACAGGAGTACGTGCCCGCCCTGCCCAAAGGCGGTCTTCGCCTGCAAAGTAGCTGTCGACGGTGCAGGGATGGTCTCAGCGATGGCATCCTCCCTGCGGGGCTAGTGGTTCTGGTCTTGTTGCACCGGAATGGAAACCTTTGGGGGGTGCTTTGGGAACCCGCGTACGTCACTGCTCCCTTTGCACCAAAGGGGAAACTGCGCCGTCTAGCACGCTGGCGCCTACCTGTCCTTCCTTGCATCACCCTTGACTCCTGAGGCCGAGCCTTGTATAGAGATCTCTGCCGCTCCGGAGGGGGGCTGAGGAGGCCCGTCCCTTGCCGGTCCTGACGCTGTTCCTCCTCGCGAGCCTAGGGCCCTCGCGAGGGCCTTGTATCGAGTGGGGCCGCGCCTGTTTGTGTTCGGCTGGTGAAGTGGGCCATGCCCTGGGCCGCAGGCAGGCAGGTCTGGGTACCCCCATTCCCAGAACGCCGACAGTAGCCCCCGGGCCCAAGGCGCGCTCGAGCTGGCTTCGGAGCGAAGCCTCGAGGATGGCTCGAAACACCGCGGGCCCCAAACGCCTGCGGGCCAGGCTTAGCGTGCGTTGTGCGGTCGATGTCGGGCGTCCTCGTCCCTTCAGCCTCCGCCCAAATCGACAAGAGCCTGACTTCTAGCGCTGGGTCATTATTGCTTTCCTTTCTCGTGCACCGGCTCTTGCTTTCTGGGTCTCCGGCTCTCAGCAGGCACCTCTCCAGATCCGGCGCTGCTCCATCCTCCTGCTTGCTGCTTCGGCCCTGCGAGCTTCTCGATGGCTCCCGCCGGCAAGCAGAAGCCAGAAGCGCAGAGCTCTGCCTCCGCTCCCATCTCGCCGGCGCTCTCGGGGTCCACCATCGCCAAGGACGAGGACCTCCTCCCAGTGCTCCCATGGACGGCGGATGGGTCGAACGAGCATGGGCGGACCTTGATTTGGGGCGGCTCCTCGAAGAAGCGGACCTTGATTTGGGGCGGCTCCTCGAAGAAGCGGCCCTCGTCCGAAGCGGTCTACCCTTTCTTCCTCCATAGCGTCTTCGCCGGGCTCGTCCCGCCCTTCTCCGCGTTCTTCACCGCCATCCTCGACCACTACGGGATCCAGGCCCTTCATCTCCAGCCTAACTCCATCCTGCTCTTGTCCGTCTTTGCCTTATACTGCGAGGCCTTCGTGGGCGTGACGCCTTCGGTCGCCCTCTTCCGCCATTTCTTCAGCCTGCGCCTGCACGACGGCGCTCAACGGTCGGCCTGTGTCTCCTTCGTCGCGGTCCAGAGTGGCAACATCCTTTTGAAGGCCGGGAAGAAGGTGGAGAACTTCAGGCACCATTGGGTCCTCATGGATCTCAAGGACACTAATTCTCGGCTGGATCTGCCGATGGGGCTGCCGGAGAAGACCTCCGCGTGGAGCTCTGCGAAGCTCTCCGACCCCCGGGCCGGACCCGTCCTGGAGCGCTTCTCCCGCGATATCAGCGCCAAGAAGCTGACTGGGGGATGATAGTGAAGGAGTTCCTGGCGTAGCGCCTGGCGCCCCTCCAGGCCCATTCTAGGCCCTTGTGGGACTATCAGGGCAACGTAGACAACCTCAGGCTTCGGTCCGCGTGCATTGCCCCCGAGGAATTGAGCAGGGCTGTGGCGACCCTGCTCAACGGCGACCCTGGCGACCTCCCTGAGGCCCACACCCCGCTGTACTGCCGCGACGACGGGGCCGATCTGGTTGCCGCGATGCCTATCTTCAACGAATCGGGGCTTTTCCCTGCAGATGGCCTCGGTTCCCCGGTGATGGTGTCCTCCGGTGACACCTCGTGCGGGGAGGACTCAGAGAAAACCACCGACGACGGCCTGGCGAGGGCGTCTCAACCGTCACAGGGCACCCTTCTGCGTGAGCTTGAGGACGACGACGATGTTGGTGAAGCTTCTGCTGCGGGCTCCTCGCCCGCCGCCAGGGCCTCTAGGGGGCTAGGGCCAACTCCTCGCGCCACGAGGTCCGCATGCGTGTCGGCTCCCCGGAAGCGCGGAGCCGAGTCTCCTCTGGTGTGCCCTGCCTCCGCCGGCAAGGCGGTTGAAGCGCCGACCTCACCCCCGCCCGAATCGCAACTCGCAGCCCAAGCGGGCGAGGGAGGGGCCATGGCGGTCTCTTTGGCGGCCGCTCCTGCGGATAACGCCTCTGCTCCGCCGCGTGGTGGTCCCCTCTCCGCGGGGGGCTTAGGTGCCCCCCTCGCTGCCGGAGCGGAGAGGAAGAGGAAGTGGGTTGACGTTGAGGAGTAAGTGGTCCGGCTTGGCTTGGCTTGCCCTCCTATGGCTTGTGCATTGATGGCCGTCCTTTGCTTGGTGACCAGGGATGCCGCCATGCTGAAGATGAAGAAGAAGAAGGCGGGCGTCAAGCCGAAGGCGACTTCCGACGCGCCGCCTGCCCCTGTCGTCACGTCGCCGCCTGTTGCGGAAGGCGAGGGGGCTCGCGAGGCCGCCTCCCTGGTCGTCGTCATGAAGCCCCCTGAGCCCCCAATGCCTGCAGGCGTGGTCGCTCCTGCTCTCGAGGGCACGGTGACGCCGATGTCTGGGGGGCCAGCCCCTGAGGGCCTACCGCCAGCCGATTCGTCCGTGTCCGTGGTTGCCGAGCAGCCTCAGGAGCCTCCTGCTCCTCGCGTCTTTGCCTCCCCGGGGACGCCTCCTGCTCCTCATGTCGTTGCCTCCCCGGGGACCCCTCCTGCGACCGCACAGGGGACTCCTCCGGAGGGGACCTTGATGCCTCCAGCGCGTGGCCATGACGTCCTGGACGGGGCCCTTGCTGTCCTGGGTCAGGTTCGCGGCTCCCTCGGGAGCGCCGACGATCGCCTCGCGAATGGCCGCCTAGAGCTCCTCTCAGGATGGCTCCAGGCCGACGCCTCCGCCGTGGCGATTTGGGGTCAGGCCGAGGCTGCCGTGGCGAAGAGCGAGAAGGAAGCCGCGGCCGCCCGGGCAGCGCGCGAAGAGGCGCTGATTGAAGTGGCATCTGCTGCCAAGCGTTGCGAAGAGGTGGAAGCCCGTCTGAAGGCCTCCCTTGAGGAGAAGGCCGATCTTGCGGAGCAGCTGTGCCTGCGGGAGGAAGACCTCCAGGCCCGTGAGGCTAAGCTTACCGCTCGGGACTCCGAGCTGTCCCAGGTGGCAACCCGCCAGGACGCGGAGCGGGTGCGCCTGGACACGCGGGAGAAGGAAGTTGCCTCGAAGAAGGCCCTGCTTGACGCCAGGGAGGAAACTCTCGCCACGGCCGAGGAGAAAAAGGCCGCGGAGCTGAGCGCCTTCCCCACCGTCGAGCTCAAGCTTCGCCAAGCGCTCCACGCCCTCTGCCAGGATGGGTTCGCGGAGCCCCTAGCGGCTCTAGAGAGCGGCTTTGCGGTGCTCGCTTTGAGGCTCGCCGAGGAGTTGGAGGGCGCCATCGTCATGGTGGAGGGGGTCCTGGATAGCGAGTGCCGCGATGTCTTTTCTATGGCCGCGACGCGGGTCTTCAGCCATCTTCATCTTTGCGAGCCGGGGTTCGACTTCGACTCCGTGATCCGCCCGGTCGCCCCCGAAGTTCGCGCCAGCGCAGCGGTGGCGGTCAAGGGCGCCGTGGAGACGCTGGTGAAGAGGTTCACCCGCGTCACGGTTTCCCCACCTCCTGATGCTACTGGGACTGGCGGCGAGGGAGACGATGCCAGCGATGTCGATGACGAGTTCCCTGAGGGCGGGACGAGTGGTGGCGGCGGTTCCTCCTGATTCCTTTCTCCTGCTCCTTTCCTGTAATGTCCATCGTGCCTCATGGAGGCGTTAAACTTGTTTGCGTTCACGAAAACTTTTAATGCTTGTAATAACTGTTGGACTATGTGAGTGCTTTCTACGCCTTGTTTCCTTCTTGCTTGCTGTGATGCTCTACGTCGGCAGGGCCCGGCCCGCGCATACCTTAACCGCCGTTGGGCCGACCGGATCACCAAGGACGGTCCAAGGGGTGAGGGGCTATGGGTCTAGTTAGGCTCCTGAGTCACGATGCTCAGGAGTCCCCCTTGACGTGCGAGCAGCCCTCATGAAGGGAACACGGTGGAGATTGGGTTAACTTGAAATCTTCGAACACCTTTAACGCTCTGCGTTGGCAGGGCCCGGCCTGCGCATACCTCATCCGCCGTTGGGCCGACCGGATCACCAAGGACGGTCCAAGGGGTGAGGGGCTACAGGTCCAGTTAGGCACCTGAATCGCGATGCTCAGGGGTCCCCCTTGACGTACGAGCTCCAGCGTCCTCCTTAAGGGTTTTTTGAGTGGTTCTTGAGCGCTTTGAGCTCTGCGTCGGCAGGGCCCAGCCCGCGCATACCTCATCCGCCGTTGGGCCGACCGGATCACCAAGGACGGTCCAAGGGGTGAGGGGCTACGGGTCCAGTGAGGCTCCTGAGTCGCGATGCTCAGGAGTCCCCCTTGACGTACGAGCGGCTCCCATACCTTTCCTCGCCAGCTTTTCCGGAGATGGGCGCGTGAAGACCAGGTTTGGTAGACCTGGGAAGGTGGCGTGTACCAGGCTTGGCCGGGTAGCAGCCCCCGTGCAGCCCCCTCACGCGTGCATCCCCGGGGAACGCATCGAGAAAGGGGGCCACTAGGGACCTTCCTGAGGTTGAATGCAGCCGCTGGGGCTTCCACCTTGCGTAGGCATAGTCATTGGCGGACCGTGTTGACCGCCAGCACGGAGCTATGGCTTCCACATTGCGTGGGCATAGTCATTGGTGGACCGTGGTGACCGCCAGCACGGAGCTGTGGCTTCCACATTGCGTGGGCATAGTCATTGGTGCACCGTGTTGACTTCTCCGCCAGCGCTGTGCTGTGTCTGCCACATGGCGTGGGAAGGGACCCCTCCGCGTCCTCGGGGGGCTCCGGGCGTGTACAGCCCATAGAGTTCGTACGCGTGGCTGGCACGACAGAACTGGGAGGTGTATCTGGGAGCTCGCGAGGGCGCTTTGGCCTCGCGAGGTCCCTACCTCAAAGGCGGTTTGCGCCTGAGTCTTCTCGCAGATGGGGCTGTCCGAAGCCCCGCTAACTTCTTCTTCTTCATGGGTGAGGCAGGCTGGGAGTCCTTTTGGCACTCTAGGTCTGCAGGTCCCAGTCCCGCACATTTCCCGACCGCCGTAGTGTACGACCGGAAACCAAGGACACAACTACGGGGTTAGGCCCCGGCACCCTTGACGCCGACCAGATCACCAAGGACTGCATCAAGGGGCGAGTGGCTTTATGACCAATAAGGCTCCTGAGGAGCCCCCTTTGACGCTCAAGTGGCTCTACGTCAGCAGGTCCTGGTCCCGCACATTTCCCCACCACCGTTAGGTACGACCGGAAACCAAGGACGCACTTCACGGGGCGAGGCCCCGACACTCCTGATGCCGATCGGAAACCAAGGACGACACCAGGGGGACGAGTGGCCTTATGACCGGTAAGGCTCCTGAGGCGCGATGCTCAGGAGCCCCCTTTGACGCTCGAGCGACCAACATTCCACCCTGTCGGCTGCTGCCTCAGGAGGCCATGGGGCCTCCCAAGACTCCATGCTGAGGCGCTATGCTGCGGCCGGAGCCCCCGAGCGGGGTTCGACCGCCTAAAGATGCAAGTCCCTGAGGCGACAGGGCCTTGCATCCTAGTTCCAAGGTGCCCCGGGAGGGGCCGTAACGCACAGCCCCTTGCGTAACACCGGCTCAGAAGGGGTGGTGCGGCGCATTCACGCCGGCAAGGAGCCATGCAGGCAAGGCAGAACGTTAGGAAACAGACTAGATGCATGAGAAACTATTGAAATATGCATAAACGAGGCAACCGCAGGGGTGCGCCCCGATCACCTGAGGATAATGCGGCCCGGTGGGCGCCCTCGAACGGAGTAAACCAAAAAATTACCTGGCATCACCCAACAAAAGGTCACCTGGCGGCCATGCCGCTGAAGAGCCGAAGCTGCCGCCATAGCCTGATCTCTCGCCTCCACGAGCGCGACCTTCACGGGTCCATCGTCTCCCGAGGCTCGGAACCTTCGCTCGGTCCGAGCATCTCCTCCAACTCCTCGTTGCGCCTCGCCAGGGAAGGCACGAGCATGGCTTGGTAAAGGCGCTGGAACGTGACGCCTGCATTCGCCAGTCTGAAGGGCATGCGGACGCAGGCGTTCGGGTAGACCCATCCATGATCAGCACGCGCTAGCCAGAAGGGGCCTTGGTCCGCGGCACTGTTGATCGCGAGCGCGTTGACTCTGACGCGCGGCCGGTCGACCGTGCCTATGACGGCGCCTATGATGGGTGGCACTGGGCAGTCCCCGCCTTGCATGGCATGTGCTTCTCGAAGCTCCTCGATCACTCTGATGACGGACTCTTGCGAGCTCGGCGCCTCGCGCTGTGCTTCTGGCTCGGTCCGACACGCGTCAGACCGCGCCTTCAGGTTGTGCTCGAGCGCCGCTCTTGTCTCACTGGCCAAGCCCGAAGTTCCCTGGATGGGAACCCTCGGGTCCAACCCAAGAGGTGCGCCGAACGTGCCTTCCTATGCGACAGGGGGCGGGGCCCCATCCCTGGGCGCGGAGCTCAAGGCCCCAGGCTGCCCCGCGGGGAGGAGTTGCTTCTTCTTCTTGCGAGGGTCCTCACGAGGCAGTGCGTCTTCCTCATCGTCCGAGCGCTCGGCCGCTACGGCGCGGTAAGCACGCTCGAGGGCGCAGACAACATCCTTCTCATCGCAAGCAATGGTGATGATGCCACCACTCCCCGGCATCTTGAGGACGTTGTAGCCGTGGTGAGTCACCGCCATGAACTTGGCGAGGGCCGGGTACCTGAGGATCGCGTTGTACGGAAGGTGGATGTGCGCGACGTCGAAGACGATGATCTCGGTGTGGTAGTTCTTGCGCCCGCCGAAGGTGACAGGCAGACGCACCTGCCCGATGGGTATGGTGGATCCGTTTGTGACCCCCAAGAAGGGCTTGGTCGGCGTGAGCTATTCGTACGGTACCTGAAGCGTCTCGAAGGTCTCAATGGAGAGGACATTGAGCCCCACTCCACTGTCGATGAGGGTCTTGGTGACGAGGACGTTGCTGATGGTTGGAGTGCACAGCATGGGGAGCTTGCTGGCCATGACCGAGCACCTGAGCTGATCCCTTGAGTCGAAGGTGATGGCGGTCTGGGACCAATTGAGGGGGCGCATTGCTTCGTGCTTCGGGAGAGCCGCATTCACCTCTCGTGTGAATTGCTTGAAGGCATTGTTTGATGCAGGGGCCTCAGCGCTGCCTAGGATACAGGCCACAGCCCTGACCTCCTGGAAGCCCCCAGCCCCATCGTCCTGCCTGTCCTCCTCTTTCCTTCTGGGTGGCGGAGGCAGTAGAGGTAGACCAGCCTCACGAGGGTGGGCCTCGCGAGGCTGACCGCGGCGTGACCCCTCCGGAGGGTTGTCGCGCCAGCGGTCCTCACGAGGCTGGTCGCGCCAGCGGTCGTCTAGAGCCTGGTCGTGCCAGCGGTCCTCATGGGGCTGATCGCGCCACCCCTGACGAGGTTCTTGGTTGTCCCAGCGGCCTCCACCGTGGCCACCGCCGCGTCTGAAGCCTCCGTCAGCTCGTCCGGGGCGCCTGCCGAAGTACTCGGTGCGGATCAGCCTGAGTTCCTGGCAGTCGGCGGTGTCGTGGTTGTTGGTGCCATGGAAGACGCAGGTCGGTCTTCCCCCTAGGGGGTGTTCCTCACCCCGGCTGCGCTTCGCCTTAGGTTCGGCTGCAAGCACTGCGGGTGCCTTGCGCTTCGCCTCCTTGGCCTTGGTCTTCTTCTATTCCGGCTCCGCCGCCGGAGGCCCATGGAGCGACAGGCGGCCCTCCTCTGCCTTGGCGCACTTGTTCGCCAGGTTGAACATCTCCAGGGCAGAGCACAGTTCGTCATTCATGGCGAGCTCCTCCTTCATCTTGAGGTCAGTGACTCCGTCGGTTAATGCTGAGATGATCGCCTCGTCTGAAGCCCTCAGGATCTTGAGACGCTGGGTCGTGAAGCGTTGTATGAACTTGTGCAGGGTCTCCCCATCCTGCTGCTTGATACGCCGCAGGTCGTTCACGGTGGGCGCGCGGTCACGGGTGCCTTGGAAGTTGGCGATGAAGCGTTTGCGCAGGCCATCCCAGGAGGTGATACACGCCTCCGAGAGGTTGAAGAGCCAGGAGAGCACGCCGCCCTTGAGCGCCATGGGGAACCAGCATGCCATGACCTTGTCGTCTCCTCCTGCCGCCCGGATGCTCAGGGAGTAGAGCTGTAGGAACTCGGCTGGATCTGGGGTGCCATCGTAGCGCGGGGGCAGGTCAGGCTTGAACTTGCAGGACCACACGGTTGGGTAGAGCTCCGGGGCGATGGCAAGGCACCCCACCGGCTCGATGGGTGTTGCGTGCGTGGGAGGGACTTGGTCTTGGCGCTCCTGCGGGGCCATCTCGAGTGGTGCTCCTGTGTGAAGAAGTGCACCCCTGCAGGGTAATGAATCTATTCGAATAGCCGCATCCTCGGATATGGACTACTTGGAGAACTTATGCTGTTCATAGATAACTTGATGGTTACTCTTAAAAGACTCAAGACAAGTGTGAGTACCATGGATGGCACTCTCGTGGGTGACGGGAGCGGATCCATGGTAGTGTATTGATGTGGTGTTAGTGGACTCGTGTGCGCTATCTCAAAACTTGTTCAAAGAACTGGTAGTCGTAGTATAGGCTAGCCAAGAGTCAAAGCTGGCTTGCTGCATAAACCACACTACTCCCCTTGTTGAAACATGAGCATGATTAGCTTAGGTCTGCTTTAAAAACTTGCTAAGTACGATTGTACTCATGTTTGCTTAATAACTGTTGCAGATGAGAATATGGACCCATCTGGTGGGTTCTATCTAGACGTCGACGACGCCGAGTAGCTGGTATCCCAGCTACGATCTGATGCCCTGTGATGGGTTGTAGATAGTCAGGCTTTATGCCTTTTTACCTTTCAACTGTCTGTACTCAGACAGCTTTAAGCTTCCGCTTGGTTTGTATGAACATGTTTCTATGACTTGAGTGTCGGGTCATGTGACTCCTACCTGTATGAACATATTATGTAAGGCTCTTCTGAGCCTTCTAAATAAATGTTGTGTTATTGTATGGTTATGTTGTGATGCCATAGTTGTATCTATGCATAACGGACATGTCGTGCGTACGTGTGACGTGTAACGGTATGCACGGGATTCGACACCTAGTTGTGTGCCTTAGTAGTACTCTTTACGGGGAACTGCCTCTTTGTGCTTCCATTGAGCCATGGTAGCTTGCTATTGCTCCGTACACATTGAGTGACCGGCATGTATCCTTCTTTGCTGTTGTGTCTGTCCCTTCGGGGAAATGTCTCGCAGTGTAATGGAGTCCATGTAGCCTGCTATGACTCGTCTACGCACAGTTGATGACATTTATGTCCCACGGCGTAATGGAGTCCCTGTAGCTTGCTATGACTCATCTACACATGCTAGAGACCGACACCTGCATTGCTGGGTTACGTATGTCTGTCCCTGTACGGATGTGCTACTTGGGTTCTATGACTAGTCATGTCGACCCGGTTTATTTGACATTTGAATGTTAGCGACATATTCACATTCGTGAGCCAAAAGGCGCCAATGGTCCCGGCCCAGGTAAGGTGGCAGCCGTGGTGATAAGCGTGCGTGAGGCCGCAAAGTAATGTGAAGTGTTACATGCTAGATTCTTATGGCTTAGGATCGGGGTCCCGACAGGATGGACCAAATCACGGACTGGAGCTCACCGACCCAACCCCTGCCGCAAGCCTCCAGCTTCTTCTTGAAGCTCCTTGTCTTGAGGCCTCGCAGGACTTCCGCGTTAGCGCGCTCCGCCTGGCCGTTGCTCCTTGGGTGGGCTACCGAGGCATAGCATATCTGCGTTCCAAGGTTAGCGCAATAGGTCTTGAAGAGGTTACTTGTGAACTGCGAACCGTTGTCGGTGATGATGCGGTTGGGGACGCTGAATCGGCTCACGATGCCCTTGATGAACTTGACGGCCAATCTAGCTGGGATGGTGCGCACGGGCTCCACCTCCGCCCAATTGGTGAACTTGTCGATGGCGACGTAGAGGTAGTGGTACCCGCCCGCTGCCCGTGGGAAGGGCCCCAGTATTTCCAGCCCCCAGACCACAAAGGGCCACGAGAGCGGGATGGTCTGGAGGCCCTGGGCAGGCAGGTGAATTTTTTTGGTGTGGAACTGGCAGGCCTCGCAAGACCGGACCAGCTCGATGGCATCGTTTAGCGCCGAGGGCCAGTAGAAGCCTGACCGGAACGCCTTCCCTGCAAGTGTGCGCGATGAGGAGTGGTGTCCGCAGTCCCCTCCGTGGATGTCTGTCAGCAACTTGCATCCCTGCTCCTTGGAGATGCACCGCAGCGGGACGTCATTCGGGCGCCTGCGGTACAAGTCACCGTCCTGCAAGCAGTAGGCCGTGGCCTCCCATGCTATGCGTTCGGCGTCTTCCTCCTTTTCCGGTAGCGTGCCATGAAGTAGGTATGCCCTAAACTCCTGCATCTAGTCATCGTCCTGAGGCTCCAGTGCCAGGAGCAGTCGAGCTCCTGAGGCCTGGCCACAGTCCGGAGCCCCCAAGGGCGGCGCTGGGGGGAGCTCCTCGCTTCGGGGCGCTAGGTTCTCAGTGGGTGGCACCGCGGAGCGTTTGAAGAGCCGCTCCTCGAAGATGCCCGGCTCCTGAGGCTCACGGCGTGGCGCCCTCTTGGCGATGTCGTCGGCCTCCTTGTTCGCGTTGCGCGGGATGTGCTGCAATTCCAAGCCCTGAAAACATTTTTCAATCTTTCGTACCTCTTCCAAGTATGCCTCCATATGCTCGTCCTTGGGTGTATACTCTTTGTTGGAGAAGTTGACGAGGAGCTGGGAGTCGCCCATGACGATGAGGCATCGAACCCCCAAGGCCGCCGCTGCCTTGAGGCCAGCGATGAGGCCCTTGTACTCCATGATGTTGTTGGAGACCTTCTCACCATGCTAGAAACAGAGCTGCACAGCGTACCGGAACTTGTCTCCTGCCGGGGAAGTGAGTACGACGCCAGCCCCTGCTCCCATGCGCGTGAAGGCCCGGTCGAAATGCATGACCCAACCTTCAGGAGCCTCGTCGCCAGGGGTGAGGTACCGGCTTCCGTCCAGCCCCCGGTCAGGGGCGTCCGTCCACTCCGCCACGAAGTCTTCTAGGGTTGCCCCTTTGATGACCCTGGTCGTGCCGAACTCTATGTTAAAGGCCTGCAGCTCGATGTTCCATTCGGCGACTCTCCCCGCCGCGTTGGGGTTGCGCAGGACCTTCTCCAAAGGGTATGCAGAGACGACATTGATGGGATGTCCCTGGAAGTAGTGGCGCAGTTTCCTCGAAGCGACAAGGAGTGCCAGGAGGAGCTTCTGTTGCATGGGGTAGCGTGAGCATGCGTCCCATAGCACTGTACTGATGTAGTATACCGGGTGCTCGACGAGGGTGAGGTCTCCTGCGGTGTCCTGCCCCGTGGCGGTGCCCCCTGCTGCAGCGGCTAGGACCTCATGAGGGTTGAGCGCTTTAGGGGCCGTCGGAGCGGCTGGGGCCTTCGAAGCACCAGCTTGGGGAGAAGCGGGCTCCTTGGGATCCTGCGAGCCCCCTTGCTCCATGCTTGGGGGGCCCGCCGGCGCCCTTCGATGTGGCGCGTGGGTCGGCTTGCTTCTCCATGACCACCACCAATGCGGCGCTGGCGGAGTGGGGGGTGGCAGCCAGGTATAGCAACAGGGGCTCCCAAGGGCGAGGTGCCCCCATCACCGGCGGGCTCGTGAGGTATTGCTTAAGCTCCTCGAAGGCCGCGTCCGCCTCCGGGGTCCACTCGAAGGGGCCCTTCCTTTTCATGATCTTGAAGAATGGCAGGGCCCGCTCGCCGAGTTTGGAGATGAAGCGCCCCAAGGAGGTCACGCAACCTGCCAATTTCTGCATTTCCTTGAGGGTCTGGGGCGCGCTCATCTTGCTTATGGCCTTGACCTTCTCCGGGTTCGCCTCGATTCCCCGGTGCGACACCAGGAAACCGAGCAGCTTGCCCGAGGGGACCCCGAAGACGCACTTCTCGGGGTTGAACTTTAGGTTCACTTCCCTCAGGCTGGCGAATGTCTCTTCTAAGTCCTCGATCAGGGTCTTGGCCGCCCTGGACTTGACCACGATGTCGTCGACGTAAGCTTCTGCATTCCTCCCGAGCTGTGGCCCCAGGGCGATGTGCATCAGCCTCTGGAAGGTCGCCCCGGCGTTCCGCAGCCCGAAGGGCATGCACGTGTAGCAAAACACCCCGCATGAAGTGAGGAAGGCCATTTTCTCGACGTCCTCCACTGCCATTTTGATCTGGTGGTAGCCTGAGAAAGTGTCCAAGAAGCATAGTAGGTCGCACTCCACGGTGGAGTCCACAATCTGATCGGTGCACGGCAGCGGGAATGGGTCTTGGGGGCAGGCTTTATTGAGGCTCGTGAAGTCGACGCACATACGCTCCTTCATGTACTTCTTCGGGACGACCACCGGGTTGGCAAGCCACTCCGGGTAGCGCACCTCCCGGATGACCCCGGCCTCCTTCAGCTTGCCGACCTCCTGAGCGATGAACGCCTGCTTCTCCTGAGCTTCCCTTCTTGCCTTTTGCTTCACTGGACGCGCGTTCGGGCATACCATGAGGTGGTGCTCGATCACGTCCCTCGGAACCCACACTAGGTCGGAGGCGCTCCATGCGAACGCGTCCTTGTTCGCATGTAGGAAGGCCACCAACGCCTCCTCTTGGTCCCGAGGCAGGTCGGCGCCAATGGTGAAGGTAGGGCCAGGGTTTCCTTCATCCACAGGCACATGCTTCGTCTCCGCCCGACTCTGGGAGAACTGCTGCCTCTTCTTTACCGCCGCGACGTTGAGGACACCCCCGGAGTCCTTCGTGACCAGCGCGACGTCCCCGGCACTGGGGCATGCCGCGGCTGCCGCTTTGTAGGTGAGCTTGAGCGCGTGGGACGCCTCCTTGACATTTCCCACGATGGTGAGGATGCCACCACTCCCGGGCATCTTGACGACGTTGTAGCCCGGGTGCGTTGCCGCCATGAACTGGGCGAGGGCGGGGTAGCCAAGTATCGCGTTGTACGGGAGGTGGATGTGGGCGACGTCGAAGTCGACCTGCTCAGTGCGGAAGTTGGAGCGGGTGCCGAAGGTGACGGGGAGGCGCACCCGCCCCATGGGGACGACGGACCCCCCGACCACCCTAGAGAAGGGCCTTGAAGGCGCGAGTCGGTCTCGAGGTAGCTGCAGTGCGTCGAAGGCCTCCATGGAGATGACGTTGAGGCCGGCGCCACTGTCTATGAGGGTCCTGGAGACAGCCACGCCGCTTATGGTTGGCGTGCACAACATGGGGAGGGTTCCGGCGGCTGTCGTCGTCTTGGGGTGGTTGTCGGGACCGAAGGTAATGTCGGTCTCCGGCCACGTACGGGGCGGCGTGGGATCGGACCGCAGACGGACCGCTCCTACGTGGCGGAGGAACTTCTTGACCTGGCGGTTGGAGGAGGGCGCCTGCGACCCACCGAGGATGCAGGCGACCGCTGAGCCGGCCCTGCGTGTCCTGGCGCCATCACGCGCCAAGGGCCGGCCGGCGTCGGGGATCTTGTCTGCAATGGGGTTGCCGAACCAGGGCTCGACTGTCGCCGCGTGAGGGGAAGCTTTGACACGCCCCCTACCTGGCGCGCCAAATGTCAGATTTCGGGCTCCGCAAAACCCTCAAGGTTCGAACACAGGGGCGTGTGTGAAGCTTCCCTGCGGCCTCGCCCTACCCAGGTTCACTACTCGATGGTGACTACGGCAAACTCGCACGATGACGAGGAAGAAGATGAACACGGTGGTTTACCTAGGTTCGGGCCGCTGCAAAGCGTAATACCCTACTCCTGCTTTGGTGGATTACCTCTCGGGGAGGTTCGGTGGATGAACTAGTATAGTGGTTTCGAGCCTCGCGAGGGCGCTCGAGTGGTGTTCTTGGCTCTCTGCCTTGTCTTGTGGTTTTCTCTATTCCTCTCCTTTCTACGGTGCAGCCTAGCCTCTATATATAGTAGTGGCCCGGGTCCTCTTCTCTTATCGCAATGGCGGGAAGGGATCCCACAACGGCCAAATTTGAAGGGGGACAGGAGTACATCCCCGCATGTCCAAAGGTGGTCTTCGCCTGCAAAGTAGATGTCGATGATGTAGAGGTGGGCTCGGCGATGTCGTGGTCTCGTTGCACCGGAATGGAAACCTTTGGGGATGCTTTGGGAACCCGCGTACGTCCTTTCTCCCTTTGCACCAAAGGGGAAACTGCTCTGCCTGGCGCGCTGGCGCCCGCCTGTCCTTCCTTGCGTCATCTTTGACTCCTGAGGCCGGGTACTGCATAGAGATCTCCGCCGCTCCGGAGGGGGCCTAAGGAGGCCCACTCCTTGCTGGTCTTGGTGCTGCCTCCCTCGCGAGGCTAGGGCCCTCGCAAGGGCCTTGTCCTGAGTGGTGCCCCGCCAGTCGTGTTTGACGAACGGGGTGGGCCATGCCCTGGGCCGCAGGCAGGCAGGTCTGGGTACCCCCATTCACAGAACACCGACAAGAGTGATTGTGTGTTGAGGAGACTATCTTTGGAAGCACAAGAGCAAGGATTTCATCATTGTTACCACATCCATTACCTTTTGGAGGGTGGTGGCTCCTAGATTGGTTAGGTGTCGCTTGGGAGCTTCCTTCTTCGTGTTGTGGAGTTGAACCAATATGTTTGTTCGGGCAAGGAGATCGCCTACTTCGTGAAGATCTACTTATTGTTGTGTGACAATGAGAGTGCTATTAAGATTTCTCATAATCCCGTGCAACATTCTTGAACTAAACATATTCAAGTTCGTCATCATTTCATTCGTGATCATGTTGCCAAAGGGGACATTAATCTCAAACATGTTCGCACCAACAAGCAATTGACCGATATCCTTACTAAGCCACTTGATGAGAAAGTGTTTTGTCACTTGAGGAGTGAGTTGAACATCATTTATGCTTCAAACTTTAGATAGACTCACTCGGATGCATCCAAGGGCATGATCTTTGTTGACTATTCCTTGATACCTTTGACATACTATCTTATATCTTGGAAATCTATGCTTCCTTGTATTGCATCTAAACTTTTGTAGGTACTTGGATGAACTACTTTCCACGAGATTGCAAACAATTCACATCAAAAGAAATCTTGTATTGACCAAGTATCGACAACCCTAATTTGTGTTGGAGGAACAAGACAACACCAAACATATCCTTGACCTACATATGATGAAAATCAAATTCTTGTCATTTGGATATATTATGTTCTTCCTTGCATGACTTACCCTTCTAGGAGGATCTAGCTTCAAATAAAAGAATGATTGCTCCCAACTCAAGCTGATCTTCATCAACTTCGAGCATCCACAACAAGTCCTCCCACACGCCATGTCATCTACATCACGCCAAGGTATGTGATCATATCCTTGAAGAAGCTTTACTCCAAGTCTTGAGCTAAAGAAATTCAAGTGATATGGATACATTAAAATGCTTAAACGAAAAATGGTAACCCCATTTTGAGCTTAACATAGAGTATGACCTATGATCAAGTATTCTTGCTTGGCTCCTAAGTCAACATACTCTAATAAAGGTGACCTAGTCACCGACCATCATTTAGATGAAGTGTTTTGTTTGGTTCATCTTATAGTTGCATGCTTTATTGGAACCACTCAACCTCCATCTAGATGAAAATTCCTTGCAAATCCTTTTGAAAATTCATTGCAATTTTTTTATTCTATTTGAGATTTTCTGAAAAACTATTTGACAAAATGACAAAGACCACCTCTGTCAAGTTTCTTTTATGATCTTCGGACCCTCCGATCAAAGTCACTCGGTCTCTCCGATATTGCAGATAAGCTGCACATACACACATCGGTGCCACCGATTCACTTTGCCTCGGAGCCATCGATTTTGCCATCTTTTGTGCTGGTTG
This sequence comes from Elymus sibiricus, assembly GCA_039707655.1. Lineage (NCBI taxonomy): Eukaryota > Viridiplantae > Streptophyta > Magnoliopsida > Poales > Poaceae > Elymus > Elymus sibiricus. The sequence goes on along the minus strand of CM077663.1, from coordinate 105,794,064 downwards.
TCAAACGAAATCTCAAATGTTCAAGGATCCCTTCGTTAACGGGGGAGAAATCTTAAAGTTTTCAGATATGTGTAGGGGGAGAAATTATCTTCAAGGATCCATATGTCTCAATGCTCTCTATGACCCTTACTTTCAATGACCCTTACTCTCAAGGATCCCTTACCCTCTAGCCCTTTTTGGAAATTAATGCCAAAGGGGGAGAAATATCAAAGCTTATGCTTGTTAATAGGGGGAAATATCAAAATCTTATGCTTACCTAAAGGGGGAGAAATAATTCAAGGGGAGAAATGTGAAGAAGGCTTATGCCCTAGAGTGAAATATCTATGTCGGGGGAGAACATTTTTTTAGGAGAAAGTGCATATGATCTTGTGTTAGACTTGTCTCACCCTACCTACTCCCAATATCTACATGCTAAGATTCAAGGGAGAGGAAAACTAACAAATCCATATTAAGGGTAGAAAGTTCTAAATGCTTTTGGAGACATATCAAGTTCTATGAACTTCATCTTCTATATGTCTTCCACATCTTGATACTTTTGAACTCTTTTGCATTTGGATGAGTAGAATACTCTTGTGTTCCCTAACATTGTTTTCTCAAGTGTGTTTCTACTGGTAGAATGCTCAAGAACTTCAAGGTAAGTATATGCATCATATCCCTGGTTAAGATGATCTCTTTCTTCTTGCACATATTGTTTGCAAGAGTGAACTATTGAACATGGAAACATCTCATTCATATATGTTTGATGCATATTTCCAAGGCTCACATGACTCATCATATCCCTTCTACTATGTGTGTGCTCATGCATTCCAAAGCAACTATCCTCTAAGAGGGATTGCACACATTTAGGGGGAGCTTGTCTTAGTCATGTGTCTCTTAAAGCTTTCATATATTCTTGCATATCAGAATTTGAAGCTTTGATTGTATGTTGTAATCAATTACCAAAAAGGGGAAGATTGAAAGAACATATGCTCCCTTGGAGGTTTTTATAATTCATTACAACATACATTGTCTCTTGGACTAATAGCTTTGCCTAGTTTGTTTCAGATAAAGCCCAAAGAGAAGATTGGCAAAAGGAATGTGTGGAGAATCCCCAAGGAGAGAAGAAGAAGAAGACAAGGAATAGGATTGGCAAAATCAACAAGCTTGAAGACTCTACATTTTACTTTATGTGAGAAATCACTTTGAGTTCATAGGAAAGCCAATACTATTAAAAGGGGATGAGGTGTCTATGATGATCTGGTTGCTCAAGTGCTTAGAGATTAGCCACCAAAAATACACATGAAATTCTCCCACAAATATTCTGTCCAAAACCAAATATCCAAAATCGGTGCCACCAACAATTTCCATTCGGCCATACCAAGTTTTTTCTCAGACAAATCCAAAGACAAAACCCTAGCATCTCGGTACCACCAAGTTTTAAGAATAGGGCCAATCGAGTTTTGGACCAACTCTCTGGTTAGCTATTTTAAGGAATCGGCACCATCGAGTTTTGAGAATCGGACAAACCGAGTTTTTAGACCAACAACTCTCTGGTTAGCTGTTTCAAGAATCGGTACCACCGAGATTTATATATCGGTCTCACCGAAAAGCCGAAAGTTGCCACATTTTTTACTAGTCAGTGCAACCGAGTTTTTACTCCGGTTTCACGGAGTTGGGCAATAATGTTGTAACGGTTGCATTTTTGGAGATGCCTATATATACCCCTCCAGCCCCTCTCTCTCTCATAGAGTAAGCACTCAGAACTCACTTACACTTGCCCTATCCACTTTTCTGAGAGAGAACCACCTGCTCATGTGGTGAGATCAAGACCTTCCACTCCAACCATATGAATCTTGATTTCTAGCCTCCCCAAGTTGCTTTCCACCCAATCAACCTCTTCTACCAAGCCAAATCTGTGAGAGAGTGTTTGTGTGTTGAGGAGACTATCTTTTGAAGCACAAGAGCAAGGATTTCATCATTGTTACCACATCCATTACCGTTTGGAGGGTGGTGCCTCCTAGATTGGTTAGGTGTCACTTGGGAGCTTCCTTTTTCGTGTTGCGGAGTTGAACCAAGAAGTTTGTTCGGGCAAGGAGATCGCCTACTTCGTGAAGATCTACCCATTGTTGTGTGACAATGAGTGTGCTATTAAGATTGCTCATAATCCCGTGCAACATTCTTGAACTAAACATATTCAAGTTCATCATCATTTCATTCATGATCATGTTGCCAAAGGGGACATTAATCTCAAACATGTTCGCACCAACAAGCAATTGACCGATATCTTTACTAAGCCACTTGATGAGAAAGTGGTTTGTCACTTGAGGAGTGAGTTGAACATCATTTATGCTTCAAACTTTAGCTAGACTCACTCGGATGCATCCAAGGGCATGATCTTTGTTGACTATTCCTTGATACCTTTGACATACTATCTTATATCTTGGAAAATCTATGCTCCCATGTATTGCATCTAACCTTTTTTAGGTACTTGGATGATGTGGGGACCCCGACTCATAAGTCGTGATCACCGAATGTACGTGCACAGTGATCCCAGAGATCAATGCTCACTGAACACACAGAAACTGAATAACAAGAGTCTTACATCCATTACGTACCGTTTTACTCAAATATGGCCTTTAGGGCCCAGTCTTCATATACTTGCAGCGGAAATCTTCAACGATAGCGTGAACCCATGCCATCTGCCTTAACCCTACAGGCATTCTGACTGGGAAGCATCCTAGCTCGCATGTTCGTCACCAAGGTAATCTTCATCATAACTTGATCTTTCATGCCTAGCCAATAAAATAACCAGTGGCAAGCCAATGAGTACTTTGAATGTACTCGCAAGCAACCCATGTTTGGAACAAGGTTCAACAGAGCATGATATAGCACTAAGTAGGTAATTTTGCAGAAAGCTAATTTTGAGTGCAATGACATGATCAAATAACTTATGAAAGCATGCATCAACAGTTGGCAGATATCCATATGAACAGTTATAGATATCATCATAAGCAGGGGTTGAACATCTCATGTTCAGACATCATGTCAAGTCATCTGACTTAGCTCAAGTTTCATCTTTGTCACCATCACACCCACATACACCAGGTTTAGTAAACATTTGGAAGTAGCACAAGAGCGGTCATCCAACTGTCCTTGACCGTGGACACGGCTACTCGAATAGTTTTACACTCTGCAGAGGTTGCACACTTTACCCACAAGACTCGGGGAACTTCCGTGTCATCCATGACTCGCGGTATATTACATACCCGAGGTAAGCACCCGAACAATGCCTTTCCCCTGACGATACTAAACAAAGAGTCCACTCGTTGGTCCGTATCTTCATGATGTACAAACACGAGCCTTGCTCTACACAGTACCATCCATGAAGGAACACAACGGTGTGCCCGGTGCCTGTAAAGACAGCACATGGTCGCCCTTCCAGGCGCGACCCCGCATCGAGAGTGACCACGCCACTCCCGCCACTAGTAATGCGGGCTCTATGCTAGTACCCATCAAAGTAATCAACAAAGCCCCTTCCCATATAGGGGTAGAGTGGTTGTACATGTAAGGTTGGAATAACGGTCGCAACTTACACCAATCCATTTTCGAAAACCACACACACTCACTTGCTCCGGTACACCACTTCTTTATCAAGTGGTTACCTAGCTCATCATCATCTCCCTCAGGCATTAGTGGCACCCGACGGGGTTTTCGAAAAAGTCTTTGAAACCATTTTGTTTCCATCACCATGCATATTCCCATCCCAATTGCGTAGCAACTAGTAGCAACCTAACTACTCCCACCCACACAACCATCATAAGGATGGTAGGGTCATGCACGATGCAAGTATCAACGGTAAAGTATCGGAGGCATCCCACCGAAGGGGGGGGGTACCTTATCGACATGATCAATTCATCGGAACAACAAGTACTATATGACATGCAATAAAAGGGTTTATAGTCATGGTCAAAGGGCTGCTTGCCTAGCTTAGCAACGTCTTCGAGGTCTTCACACGCTTCTCGTCCAACTCCGAGCACTTCGTCTATTTTGTCAACTATCGCCGGAAACAATCATAATAAGAAACACCACAAGCAGAAAAAAAAAGTGCTCTATAAATAGGAGTTTTATTTGTCTAGGACACCTCTGGCTATAATAAAAATAACCAAGGAGGTTTTATTGGATCTGGATCAAGGGAGATTTTTGAATGGAGGAAATGAATGAAATGATGATCCTATTAGAAGTCTACAGAAAATGTTTTGGTAAAAATGTGTGGATGCACCCAACAAATAGGGAACAATTTAGAAACATTTTGGAAGTGGTTTCACTGGATTTGGAGTTGGCATGATTATCCTAAGGATTTGCAAAGTGGATCATATATGGAGAAATGGTCCATTATTTGACATAATAGAATATGTGTAAGTAAAAATGTTCACATCCTAATACATGATTTTAGAGGCACCTGGGAACTTGAATCACTCCATTAGGAGTTGATTTGAATCCCCTAGGGATTTTACAATGTGGGCTCTTAATAGCTCAAATTTGAATTTGAACAGTCAGAAACTTGTGATGAAAAATTATGGAAGTTATGCCAAATGACAGCTGGGATTATTAGAAGGCTATAGGAATTTGAATCATTCAATTTGGAGTTGAATTGAATTTTATATGAATTGATTTATTACTCTGAAAAAGAAAAGAAAAAGGCAAAAAGGAATTACCCAATGGGCCTAAGCTACGCACTGAGCGCAGTTTAATACCACAGCACACTGGGCCGGCCCAGTTGCTCGGCCACGTGTGCGGAGCTGCCGACGTCGGAGGCGTACTCCGAGGAGTACGTCTCCTCCGCAGGAAGGTGGGAAGAGGCGGGGCGCCTCCACTTAAACAGGGGGCCCGTCCGGCCGGTCGCCGACAGGCGGGGCCCGCCTGTCGGGTCCGTCGCCTACCTCCCGCCCGCGCAGGGAGACACAGGGGAGGCGGGACCGAGCGGTGCCGGCGCTCGCCCTGGTGGCTCCGGCCGCCTCCAGCGACCGTCCGGCCACCAGCGTGATCGGGGGAACGCGGCGCCTCCATCCCGGAGCTCGGCGCCTGCAGGAGACGGCTGAGGCAGCGTCGGCTGAGATGGCCGTGGAGGGGGTCTCTGGCCATCCTTGGCCGCGTACGCTCGGTGTCTCAGAGGGGATAGGAGGTGGTGGGGGGCTTTACGGCGGCGAGGTGGTGACACTGGAGATGCTAGGGGACGAGGGGAAGCCCGGGTTGGTTCAATTTTTGGTGGAGGCCGCCGGCGGGGCTACGGCCGTGGGGAGGCTCGGGGGGGCACAGGGGGTCGAGGAGCCGGTCTAGGGGCTTCAAGGGAGAGAGAGGGAGTGAGAGAGATCGAGAGGGGGCGCGGGGAGCGCTCGGGAGGGCTTATATAGCCATGCCGAGGTGCACCATGGACAGGGAGCTTGGCGGGGGCGAGGCCGTTGCTAGAGCTCACGGGGGCAGGCTCGGGTGTGTCTACGGCGTTCGTGGAGCTCTACTACGAGGCAAGGAAGGGAGAGAGGAGGCAGGGGGACAGAGGCACGCGCGTGCGAGCGCGCTCACTGGTGCGCTCGGGCGGCCATGGCGCGCGTGAGAGGAGGCCTCCGGAGGGGGGGAGAGGAGGGGGACCGGGGTGTTGCGTGTCCGAGACGTCAAGGCCGACCATATGCCGAGAGGGGGGGCGCTCGAGGTGGTCGGGGCCATGCATTGGGCGGCGGCTACAGTGCGGTCGGGCACTGTAGCGCGCTCTGGAGCGCGGCCATCGCATGCCATGGCATTGCCACTTGTGCCATGGTCGTGGCCATTTTAGTCCAGAGGGTCTGGGGGCAATTAAACAAGGTGGGGAGGCCCTTGGATTCCCTGTGAGGCCAAAGGAAGAGGAGATAGGTTGAGGGGAAGAGGAAATGGGGTTGTCCAGAGGGGTAAAATGGGTTTTACCCCACTTAACCATGGAACTGAGGCTTGAACTTTTTACTGGAGGTGAAGTGCAATGCTGGCAAGCTGTGGTAAAATTTTGAAGTGAAGGAGAATAGCAGAAGCGGGTCAAACAAGGGTTTTACCATTAGGGCAAAAAGTGTTTGATGAAGGTTTAGGCAAGCAAATGGGGTTTTCTTGACTTGAGACTTGGCATGGTCAAAGGGTGGTTAGAAATAGGGTTAGCCACCAAGTTTGAGCTTGATTGAAGAAGGTTCACAATGTAACTTTGTGAAACCCTAGAAATCAACAGAATCAGATTTCTGTAGATCTAGGCATGCATCTCACTTCCCACAAATCCACAACTTGGTGTGGTATCATTATTTGGGGTTTATCACATGCCCACAAAGTTTGGAGTCAAGGGAAGAAACTTCACAATGTAAAGTTGTTCAAATTTGGCTCTAGACAGGAATGGTTTTGGAATATTTTGATGAAGCAAATCAATTGGGATTGAGATGAAACTTTGCAAGATCATCACACATGACAATTGTGACTTGCTGGAATTTTCTTGGAATTTATTGAGAATATTTCTTATAGAAATATTTCAAAAGCTTGATTTGGGCAGAAAGGGTTTTGAGGAGTTTTGCCCATGATTTTGAACATGACCATGTGTTGAAACTCATATATATGGAAAATATATGTCCACTGAGTTTCCCTAAAGTTTCTAAAATATTTTGAAAGCATTTAAATAATTTTTCCCTATAAAAGACCATTTCTGGCCTTAAGAAAAATCCTTTAAATAAAATAGTAAAATAATCTTTAAAATTAATATTTGGTGGATTTGGGAAGTCATATATATAGTGGGTTTCAAATAAAGACTTTGGAGAAAAAGGATCCACCCAATTTGAGGACTTGTAGTACAAGTCTCAAATCAGGGGTTTTTGAAAACCTAATTTGAATAAATGCTTTTTGGCCAAAATAATATTTTGTAAAAATATTTTTAAGTCCTATACGCATGGCATGATCATTGGACAAGAGTTGGGATCAAGGAAAAGAGTTTTGAGAGTAGGAGGGAGTTTTATGAATATAGAGCACTAGCAAGCAATCAAACAAGCAAGCAAATAGCACACAAGTCAAGCATACATATGCACTCAAAAAGTTTTAATTGGCCCTAATTTTTGAGCAAGTGAGTGTGTGTGGTTTTCGAAAACGGATTGGTGTATGTTGCGACCGTTATTCCAACCTTACATGTACAACCACTCTAGCCCTATCCACTTTTCTAAGAGAGAACCACCTGCTCATGTGTCGAGATCAAGACCATCCACTCCAACCATATGAATCTTGATTTCTAGCCTCCCCAAGTTGCTTTCCACCCAATCAACCTCTTCTACCAAGCCAAATCTGTGAGAGAGTGATTGTGTGTTGAGGAGACTATCTTTTGAGGCACAAGATCAAGGAGTTCATCATTGTTACCACATCTATTACCTTTTGGAGGGTGGTCCCTCCTAGATTGGTTAGGTGTCGCTTGGGAGCCTCCTTCGTCGTGTTGTGGAGTTGAACCAAGAAGCTTCTTCGATCAAGGAGATCGCCTACGTCGTGAAGATCTACCCATAGTGAGGCTAGTCCTTCGTGGACGAATGCCGTGATGGAATAGACGAGGCTGCTAATTTATGGACCCTAATGGGTGGATCCCTCCGTGGACTCTCGCGACCGCTACCCTCCATGGGTTGAAGTCTCCATCAGCTTCGACGTACGATAGCACCACCTATCGGAACCACGGGAAACATCTTCGTGTCATCTATTGCGTTTGATCTTCCTATCTCTACTCCTTCTTACATATGCTTGTCTTTACTTTCCGCTGCTATACTTGTTGACTAGCATGTGTAGGGTGCACTAGACTTGATAGAATTGCTAAAATCTGCCAACCATTAAAATTGGGAAAAGGTTAGGTTTTTAATTTGTCTAGTAGTTTATTCACCCCCCTCTAGACGTCCCTTCTCGATCCCACACAAAGCCCCTCCGTAGTATCATTTAGGGGCTATTTTATCCAGTTCATCTAACTATAGATATGGTTGAACTCTATCGTGTACTTTAAATTAGCTAGTATATACAGTTGAACTAGCTATTTCCGTACGTGGTTGGCAACAATTGGAGAAAAGTTTTTTCGTTTCAGCTGTCGAGTTGAACTGTTTTGTACAAAGACCATTGCTTAATATATGAATGAAATCTATGTTTAGTGAATTTCAGTTGCAAAATTGCACCATAATAGTGATTTTGTTCCTGCCAAATTTGACAAATGTTAGTGTTACAATGTTGACAAATGCCAATGTTACTAGATCGATAAATGCCAATGTTTCCAATTTGACAAATGACAATTTACCCAATATGACAGATGCATATCTTACTGGATTGTTTGTACTAAGCACACGGGTCATCATAGAGAAACGCTTGCGATGACACGATGCACCGATCCTTCATGCCAATTTTTCACTTGGCTTACTCACGAAGGAAACATAGCCGTCGATCTGCAAACGGGTATTCAATCTGAACCGTTTGTGATGGGGGCCAAGAGACACGCCTCCCCGATGAGCGTGTGGAGGACTACTCGCACGCCTCTTGTCTACTCAAACACATGTCCACATGCTACCTCCTAGCCAATAAAGAGTGCGACGCGTGGCACCACGTAAATGGTCAGTAGAACGCTCGTGACTTATAGGTAATATGCCCGTTTGTGATAGTAACGTGACACCGTTTTGTTCCAAAATGCCTATCTTGGCTATTAATATTTGCGCCCTCTCTCAGAGTGGTCACGAAAAATATCACATCATATTTGTGCTATATCATGACGCCCTGCCTAATTTCATGAATTTTGTGTGAGTTTTGGATTTACGATAATTTAAACCAATATTCTCAATGTTCGTCCTAGGAGAAGAAAAAATCAGAAACATGTCTCAAATTGGAAAACAAAATCAGACAATGCCATTATATCCCTAGTCATGACATCATGCCAAGTTTCATGAATTTCTGTCGAGTATTGGATTTACGGGAATTTCAAAACCAAGTTTCTCAATGTTTGCGGCCGAGCCAAGATGCCGAGATGTTTGAAATTCATTCCCTTTTCTTGCATGGGACCTAAACATGCATCCAGGGACACATATATGATTTTTCGACCCATTTTGGTGCACTGGACCTTGTGATTGTAGTTCAAATTGGAATACGGACTTTAAATGCATGGAAAACTCAATTTGTATAAAAAATCTAGGTGAACCCTAAATAATTTCATATTTTTGCACTACACTCCTATTTGTCTATGTTGTTTCTAGAAAAAATTCAAGGAGAGAAGAGGCAGCGGATGTAGTTTCGCCCATATATGTGACATGTATGTTCCATATCGAAACCACGAAGCTTCTTGTGGGAAGCTCCAGTTTGTAAGAGGCTTGTACCAAAACATGTCCAAGTTGGACAATTTTTTTACCACGACATATGTGTGCCTTATCATGACATCATGCCAAGTTTCATGAATTTCGAACGAGTTTTTGATTTACGGGAATTTAAAAACCAAGTTTCTCGATGTTTGCGGCTGAGCCAAGATGCTGAGATGTTTGAAATTCATTCCCATTTCTTGCATGGGACTGAAACATGCAGACAAGGACTCGTGTATAATTTTTGAACCAATTTTCATGCGTTGGACCTTGTGATTATAGTTTAAACTGAATTATGCACATTAAATGACTAGAATACTCAATTAATTTATAAAAAAGGCCAAACAAACCCTGAATAATTCCATATTTAAGCATGACAGTCATGTTGCTCTATGATGCATCCAGAAAAAATCAAGGCAAGAAGAGATAGAGGATGTTGATTTCACCCACAAAAGGTGAACGTTCCTTATCGGAACCACATGGCTTCTTTTGAGAATCTCCAGTTTGTAAGAGGCTTGTGCCGAAACTTGCCCAAAATTGGGCAATTTTTTTACCACATCACACATGAGCCATGTCATGACACCATGCCAAGTTTCATGAATTTCTGACGAGAATTGGATTTACTGGAATTTTAAAACACATATTCTCAATGTCTATGGCCGAGACAAAGCACCGCGAGGTTTGAATTTCATTCTCATTTCTTGCATGGGACCAAAACATGCAGCGAGTGACACATATATTATTTTTCAACCCATTCTGGTGCACTCTAGCATGTGATTGTAGTTCATATTTGAACTATGCACATAAAATGTCCACAAAACTCAATTAATGTTTAAAAAGGCCTAAAAACCCTGAATAATTCCATATTTTAACAGACGCTCCTATAGTTGCATGTTCAGTGCATATAAATGTTATTTCAATCCAAGCACCTTCTTTGCCGATGTAACATCATTTTTTGTTTTAAATCAATATGAAAATCAAGTACATCACAAACAGTTCATGATCATGAACCGTGTGTGATGCAGTGCAAAATATCTTTGCCCAATCCTCATATATGGCTTATGCTGGAAGCTTAGTCGGCTACAACCCACCGCCAACACGTCAACCACACATTCGCACTTGCTCCCGAATCCCATTTTACTATTCAAACATCGCAGGTGAAATATGAGGACGTGGATTCGCGTCGTGAAGGCAACTTCGATGACCCACTCCGGCACGAGAAAGGCCGCATCTGCCATGAACACGCTCACAACATCCATGAGCGCGGCTGCAATCTCCGACAGGGTGGCTGCAGCCGCTGAACGGGCAGCTGCTGCAGCTGAGATGGCGACAACAACATCCACGACCGGGATAGCAAATGGCGAGAATGACACAATAGCTATCCGTTCCTCGGCGGCCGTCGTAGCCCTGATGGCAGCTGCCCACGCCTATGCCTAGGCCGCCCACGCCCAACTCGTGTTGGTCATAGCACAAATAGCAGCGGCCTTCTTTGACACCGGTCGGCAACCTACGTTCGAAGAGTTGGCAATCGTCGAGATCGCTCGCGAAGCCGTCCTTTCGTCGACAACCTCCCTAGCTGAGATGGAGGCCGTCAACGCCCGGACTGTGGCCACCAACACCCGGCTCGTGGCGGCCTTTTCCAAAGAGATGGCGGACATGGACTACAAGATGCTTGCGGAGTATGTGGCGATGGACGCCATGGAGCCCCTTCCCCCGGAGGTCGTCGAGCACGAGCTGGTCATGGAGGATGTGGCGGAGATCGGCGAGTATCAGGCGGGACATTAGTCTTTGTTTAGAATGCTGGTTTTTTGTTAGAGTAATTTTTAGGTCAACCAACTCTGTTTAGTTGCTCGATTAAGTACGTGCGGGCTGCGGTGTAGGCTCTTTTGTGTAGTACCCAAATAAGCAATTGATGTTAAATTATGGGATGACATAGATGACCATTGTAACCATGGAAATTCGAACCAAAATTTGCCGCCATATCCCCATTCCGTCTTCCAAATGAAAAATGAAATTCAAGTACATCACACACAATTTGTTGGCACAAACCGTGTGCAAAGTAGTATCCAATATCTTACATCGGAAGCTTGGAGACCATAATTTCCACGTGCAAGCTCATCACACACAGTTCTGAATAAGGGACTATGTGTGATGACTCTTTCCGCGCCGGTTTTTCGCTGCTTCGAACGAAAATTTTGGGCTATCGCGGAAATATCTATCTCCCTCACCTCTGGTACCAACCAAAAGCCACATTTCCCCTGTTTCGTCCTTCCTTTTCCTTGTTCAAACCTTCACTGCTTGCTTGCAAGGCCGCCTCCTCGCCGGCGACGCTCCTTCCTGCTGCTCGGCCTCGTCTATCTAGTTAGATCATCCACACCTCCCCATACCCCCTCTCTGCCACCCCTTCCTACTACATCCCACATGCTCCGACCATCGGCGCGACATCTTCCACCCAAATCACCGCCCCGTCCTCCAAGTAATCATTGCTGAAAGTCACAATGCATATAGTATAGCCAAGATCTCAAGGAGCATTTGGTTGTGCAGAAGAAAATTGCGACTGCACGCGCGGATGGGACCGCGATGGCTACCATGTGTGTCGACCCCCAGATGGAGGAGCACCTCGCCGTCGAGGCCACCATCGACGCCTCGCGCGCGAACGCCACCACACAGTTGGCTGCTATAAACCATAGCTCGTGGTCTTTTCTCAAGGGCACCGCCGGTGCCTTCAAAGAAGACTACGAGGTGTTTTCTCAGCGTGCCCGTTCTTACCTCAGCTCCAGAGCCGGCAGGTTGGTGCCGGGAAAGTATCAGGCCACTCACCACTGCGAGGAGAGCACCCACAATGTGGAGGCCTCGCCCTCTTCCAGTTAAAGGATCCCATCGACATCGATATCTCCAATGATGAGGAATAGCTTGTATTTCTTAGCTTTGTTACTAAGGACCTATGTTCAGCTAGCTACGCCGGTTAAGCATGTTTGGTCTACCTGTTGCATGTGCCGCTCCTGCCTTTCATTTAGAAATTCTAGTGAAATGTCCAATGTAATGCTATTTGCAATCTCACATTCGAGTATGTTCTATTGTGCATTTGTGGAATGTGTTGCTCAGTTAACTGTTTGTTTCATTTGTTGTGGTGATCATTTAACTATTTAGTTCAATTATGCAATGTGATGTTCGATTGTTGTTGGTACAATTTTTTATGTTTATGCATGTGAGATATAAATTTAATTTGGATGTACTAAATACGTGTGAAACATATACAATTGCTATATTTCCTAGTTCTTAGCACCACGGTTTAGATAACTGGCTTTTCCATGTGGCTCGAATTAATCTGTTGGATCTGCAATTCGTTTATTTTTCATCAACATATTTTATCGATAGTATGCCAAATCTCACTTATAACCTGATCAATATATATCTCGCCCAGGTGGGGCCGAGTCATGAGGTTGGCGGCATAGCAATAAGGTATGGAATAGGCTTGATGGGCCTGGACGCCCACAGCCAGAAGGCAATGTGTAACCCGGTGGCGTCAGCCGCCGGTGGCGGCTTGTTAGACAAGGCAAGTATAGTTAGAGGTGAGGTCGATTATTAAGTATGACCAGGCCCGGACTCTTGTAAGCCCAGGGCCTCGACCTATGTATATAAAGGCGGGTTACCTGGGCGGCTTTGGCCACGAAAACCATTGATCGAGTACTAGGTCAAGCGAATCCGCTCCCTTGTAATCGATATCCAGTCAATATAACTCAAAGCTGGACGTAGGCCATTACCTCCTTCGAGAGGGGCCGAACCTGGGTAACCCTGTGTCTTTCGTCCTGACCAACCCCTTCGAGTTAACCGCCGTAGCGATGGGTTCACACCTAAGTCCTGACACTAGGACATCTACCATGACAAACCACGATAGTTGGCGCCCACCGTGGGGTAGATGCTCGGTGGTTTGGAGTACTCGAAGGGCTCTCTCCCAGGGATCGAGGGATACGCCGTTGGCAGGATGACCAAGAGTCACCGCGGCAAGCTCTACATCGACGACGCCGGCTGGGGCCCCGAGGCCGACTCAATCGAGTACAGGTACCGGGTCCCCTTCGGCGGAATTCACGTCTTCATCGGCAAGATCGGCGGATCTAAACCCGGGCCGGACATCTGCACCGACCTCGTCGAGCCGGCCCGGCGCGCGCAAACCGCCCGGCTTAACCCGGTTCGGAAGCACGTCTTCGTCGGCTTCACCCAAGGCATGGACCTTGAAGGTTCTATGTCGCGGGAGGAAACCCTCATCTGCTCAGAGGATGGATCCTCGAGCGGAGAGGCGGAATCAATCTACCAGCTTCACAACGGAGGGCTTGGGGGCTACTTCGAGGGCTACCCTGAGCCGAAATACCATCAGCCGGAATACTATGAGCCACCGAGCCGCGCCGCTGTCTTCATGGCAGGATCGGCACCAGCTCCTGGTAGCACGGCTGCTAGTGCAACCGGATCTGGATCAGGCAGGCCGCCGGCTCAAGTTTTGCTGGATCTGATGAATGAACTTACGACTCTGATGGGAACCGAGGTCACGGCCGAAAACCAAGCAGCCCATAACACGGACATCGCGAGGGTGAAGGACCAGATGGCCGGAGTCCAAGAGGAAATCAATGCACTGAAAGCTCAGATGGATGCTGAGTCGGAGCGCCTCAGGGCAGAAACTTTTCGCCTTGACCTAGAGGAACAGACCGCAGATGCAGTCCATCGGATGAGGTATCAGACCCGTTTGCCAGATCAGTATGAGCCTAGGAATCTTTTCAACACGCCAGGGACGGGACGGAATGCACCTTTAGCCATAACCCGGACGGCGGAAATACCTGGGAGTAGGGCGGCGGTTCAACATCAGCAGCCAGACCCGCCCCTAGGAATCAGACCCCGCCGCAACACTTCCCAACACCAACCGGTCATTATTCTAACCCGGTGGAGAACATGGTGGCAGCGGCAGTCCGGCTCGGCGCGCTCCCTATCCCCGATGGAACGCCCTTTGTAGAGGAAGCCCGGAATGCCATTGGATATTTGCAGATGGCTGTGGCGCAACAGCAGAAGTATACCTACAGCCGGAGCCGCGTGCACTCGACCCCTATCCCGAGCCGCAGTTACAGCTGGCGCATAGAGTCGCCTGCGATTTCTAGCAGCGAGCGACGTTGGAACGCGGCGCGAGATGACCCGCCTGCTCTTGATGCCCAGGCGCTGGTAGACCGTGCGAGAGCACAGTGAGAGGCGGCAGCAGCGGTAGCCACGGCGGCTTACCAAGAATCCATAGTAGCACCTTCTATTTCAGTAGGAGCTGGTGTAACCTCCAGGGCTGTGGGAGTGCCGTGCTTAGTGCCGGCTTTACGAAACGAAAGCCTGCCGAAGGATTTCAAGGGTCCCCGCAAGGTGCCAAATTATACTGTCGATCTGCCTCCGGAAGCTTGGATCGAGAGTTATGAACTAGGCATGGAGATGTTAGACGTTAGTGATGCAGTCTGCGCCAAATATTTCATCATGATGTTGGAGGGGCCGGCTCGCACGTGGTTGATTGGTTTGCCACCCAATACCATTAATTCCTGGGCTGAGTTAAAGGTGAAATACATCAAAAAAATCAAGGAACGTGCAAGCAGCCCATGACAATCATGGATTTGGATCATTGTGTGCAGCGGGAGGATGAGTCGGCCCATCATTGGGTCCGGCGGGTCTCAACCATTATCCACTCTTCTGATAATATCACGGTGGCTCAGGCGGTTCTAATTCTGGAGAAGAATTTCCACTTTGTGCACCTCAAGCAGAAGCTTGGATGGCTCAAGCGTTCATGCCAGGATATGGGGGAGCTCATGGCGGCTCTCACCAAGTATGCAGACTCTGACAGCACAAAGGACCCTGGTTCTGATGATGAGAAATCGGCTAAGGGTAAGAAGAATAGCAATGGCAAGAGTCAGCAGCAGAGTGGGGCAGGAAATAATAATAATGGTAATGGCGGTAAGCGGAAGAACCCGGACGGCGGGTCAGATCTGGTGGCCAACACTAGTGCTGGAGGCAACCATGGCAA
Source organism: Elymus sibiricus (assembly GCA_039707655.1). NCBI lineage: Eukaryota > Viridiplantae > Streptophyta > Magnoliopsida > Poales > Poaceae > Elymus > Elymus sibiricus. Next base: position 105,778,692 of record CM077663.1, on the reverse strand, counting down.
GGGCAATGGTCAACCGCCTTTTGGCAAGTCCAAGCCTTTTAATATGGAAGCAATGTTGAATGCCCCCCTGTCCAAAACATAGTGTTCCCGATAAGCCAACCACTCATGCCTGGAAGGATTGTTGGGTCATGCGGGAGTTCCGGAATTACAACATTAACCAGCATCAGGGCGGCGGCAGCGGACCATCTGGCGGGTCAGGATCCGGTTCTCCTGGGTCCGGCTTTGGTGGAGGCGGCTCAGGTTCTGGCTATCAAGGCCAGGGAAACCATGGAGGTCATAATCAACAGTCTGGCAATGCAGGTCAGCAACAAAACAACCAGTCTGGGTATCAGAGTAACCCAAAACAGCTTAATGGAGGCCAATATCATGTTTTTACAACAAGCCTTGACAAGCGGAATCAGAAGGTGCGCAAGCGGGCGGTTAATGTGGCCATGCCGGCTCTCCCGCAGTACTTGAAGTGGTCCGAGTATGACATAACTTGGAGCAGGGAGGATCACCCGCTACGTGTGGATAACCCGGGGCAGTTGGCCTTAGTAGTAGCCCCCCAACTAGGAGGCTACGTGTTCACCAAGGTGCTTATGGATGGTGGCAGCAGCATCAACATCCTGTACCATGACACGTTCTGCCGGATGAACTTGCTTGACAAGGATCTCAAGCCATCTTCAACGGTTTTTCACAGTGTGATGCCCAGAAAGTCGGCCTATCCAGTTGGGAAGATTTCCCTGGAAGTAGCTTTTGGCGATTAGTTCAACTACAGGGTGGAGACCTTATGGTTTGAGGTGGTCAAGATCAAGAGCCCATACCACGCTTTGTTTGGGCGGCCGGCTTACGCCAAGTTCATGGCTAGGCCTTGTTATATTTACTTGCAGCTCAAGATGCCCGGATTAAATGGCATGATTATAGTGCATGGTGATCGGAAGATTGCTCTTGAGTGCGAGGAAGGCGATGCTGCGTATGCAGAGTCAAGTTGTGCTGAGACGGAGCTCAAGTTTTATAAGGAAAATGTTGACCCGGCAGATATGTCCCTGTTGAAGAAGCCCAGTACGGAATCTGAGCCGCCCCTGAAGTTTGTGGCAGAAGATACCAAGCTGGTGGACTTAACTCCTGGCGACTCATCGCAGCAGTTCATTATTGGGGCCAATATGGATCCCAAATAGGAAAGCGCGCTCATCGAATTCATCCGTGAGAATCGGGACACCTTTGCATGGAAACCTTCTGACATGCCGGGTGTACCGAGAGAATTCGCTGAGCACCACCTTAATGTGGATCCTAAGTTTAAGCCAGTCAAACAGTTCCTCCGTCGTTTCAATGAGGAGAGGCATAAGGCTATTGGAGAAGAGGTAGCTCGGCTCTTAGCAGCAGGGTTTATCGTCGAAGTTTTTCACCCGGAGTGGTTAGCTAACCCGGTGCTGGTACTCAAGAAGAACGGCACGTGGCACATGTGTGTGGACTACACCGATCTCAACAAGGCGTGTCCGGTTGATCCATTTGCTCTCCCCCATATCGACAAGATCATTGATGCAACGGCAGGTTGTGAGAGTTTATGTTTCCTGGATGCTTATTCGGGTTATCATCATATCAAGATGGCAGTCAAGGACCAAGAGAAGACGTCTTTCATTACGCCTTTTGGAGCCTTCTACTATGTGTCTATGCCTTTTGGACTCAAGAGTGCTCAGGCGACTTATCAGCGCTGTGTGCAGAACTGTCTTCATGGTCAAATTGGGCGCAATGTTCATGCTTATGCGGATGATATTGTGGTCAAGTCAAGGAAGAAGGAGACTCTGTTGGCTGATTTGAAGGAAACTTTTGATAATTTGCGGGTTTACAAGATGATGCTTAACCCGACAAAGTGTGTATTTGGTGTACCTGCAGGCAAGCTCTTGGGATTCTTGGTCTCCGAGCGCGGCATTGAGGCTAACCCGGACAAGAAAAAGGCCATCACTTCTTTGTCTAAGCCGACATGTATTAATGATGTTCAGCGCCTGGCGGGTCGTATTGCTGCTTTGAGCTGGTTCATAAGCCGCCTGGGTGAGAAAGCTATTCCTTTATATCAGATGATGAAGACAGATGACTTCGTCTGGAGCGATGCGGCTAATGAGGCATTTGAGGCGCTCAAGAAGCAGTTGGCTGAGCCGCCCGTCTTGGCTGCTCCGATGGAGAAAGAGCCTTTGCTCTTGTACGTGGCGGCTAACAACAGAGCTGTCAGTGCTGCCGTTGTGGTGGAGCGCAAGGAGGCGGGTAAAGAATACCCAGTCCAGTGGCCGGTTTACTATGTCAGTGAGGTCCTGACGGAGTCCAAGCAAAGATATCCACATTGGCAAAAGCTGGTGTTTGGTGTATTCATGGCCAATCGCAAGCTGAAGCACTATTTCCTTGGGCATCCAATCACAGTGGTCAGCTCTGCTCCGTTGGGAGATATTATTATTCAAAACAGAGAAGCTACTGGCAGGATTGCTAAGTGGGCAATTGAGCTTGGGCCTCTTAATCTGAAGTATGTGCCCCGGACGGCTGTAAAATCTCAAGCCCTGGTGGACTTCATTAATGACTGGACAGAGTGTCAAGCACCCGAGGAGAAGCCGGACAATACATATTGGACGATTCATTTTGATGGTTCCAGGCAATTGGAAGGCTCGGGGGCTGGAGTTGTTTTAACTTCTCCACGGGGTGACAAGTTCTGTTATGTTTTTAGGTTAATGTTTCCTTGTACTAACAATGCAGCAGAATATGAGGCTTTGCTTCACGGGCTCCGTATGGCCAAGGAGACGAATTTGAGCTGGGTTAGATGTCTTGGCGACTTAGACCTGGTGGCTCAGCATGTTTCTGGCACATGGGACTCAAAGGACCCTCGCATGGCGGCTTATCAACAGGCGGTTGATGTCATTCCTGGCCACTTCAAGGGCTATCAGGTGGATCATATTGATCGGCGGAAGAATGAGGCGGCTGACGCATTGTAAAGACTGGGGTCTCAGCATAAGCCGGTGCCGCCTAATGTGTTCTTGGACGTATTGCATCACCCGTCGGTCAAGTTACCGTCGGAGGAGGATCTAGCTATACCTGACTCGGAAGGGAAATTGGTGGCGGCTCTCCGCGCAATCCCTGATTGGACATTGCCTTATCTGGCGTATCTGACCCGCGGCGAGTTACCTCAAGACGAGACTCTGGCACGGCAGATCGTAAGGTGGTCTAAAGCCATGACTATTGTCAATGGTGAGTTACATAGGCGCAGTGTGACTAGAGTCTTTCAGCGATGTGTCTCTCCTGACGAGGGCCATGAAATCCTACAGGAGATACATGCCAGCGATTGTGGTCATCATGCCGGGTCAAAATCTTTGTTGGCCAAGGCTTTTCGACACGGTTTCTACTAGTTAACAGCTCATAAAGATGCAGAGTACTTGGTCGGTAAATGTGATGGGTGCCAGAAATTTGGGCGACGTGCCCATGTGCCGGCTCAAGAGTTACGGATGATTCCAATCACCTGGCCGTTTGCAGTCTGGGGGCTTGATATGGTGGGACCTTTTAAGAGGTCTAAGGACAAGAAGACGCACCTCTTGGTGGCGGTTGACAAGTTTACTAAGTGGGTTGAAGCTGAGCCGGTCAGCAAGTGCGATGCAGCAACAGCAGTTCAGCTCATCAAAAAGCTGATCTTTTGGTTTGGTTATCCTCATAGTATCATTACTGACAATGGCACAAACCTGTCCAAGGGGGCTATGAAAGAGTTTTGCGATAGCGATCATATCCGCCTCGATGTATCTTCTGTGGCTCACCCATAGTCTAATGGTCAAGCAGAGCGTGCTAACCAGGAATTTTTGAGAGGGATAAAACCCCGGCTTATGGTTCCTTTGGAGCACACGCTGGGCTGTTGGGTGGAGGAGTTACCTTCAGTTCTTTGGAGCATAAGAATCACCCCCAATAGGTCAATAGGCTATACGCCTTTCTTCATGGTTTATGGTGCAGAAGCTGTTCTCCCCAGTGATATTCGTCATGACTCGCCCAGAGTGGCAGCTTATGTTGAAACTGATAATGAGACGACGCGTCAGGATGCTTTGGATGCCTTGGATGAAGAACGGGATATTGCAGTCGCACGGTCCGCAATTTACCAGCAAGACCTGTGTCGCTATCATAGCCGCAGGGTCAAGACCCGGACGTTCCAAGAAGGCGACTTAGTACTCCGTTTGATTCAAGACCAGTCAGATATGCATAAGTTGTCACCTCCTTGGGAAGGACTGTTTGTGATCAGCAGAAATCTCAATAATGGTTCCTATTATCTCATCGATATATGGGAGAGCGACAAGTCACGCACTTCTGGTGAAGAGATTGCAAGGCCGTGGAATATTGCTCACCTTCGGCCGTACTATACTTAAGCCGCCAGTCCGGCTCTCATCAATGTACATATTCTTGTCATTATATATACCATCTTTTATGATATAATAAAGTTGGCATCCCCATGATTAGGGGCTTCTGCCGTTTTTTCTGCACTAAGTCTCGTGCAAAGGAGTTGATCCTTCATCAGGTCACTTGGGGGCTTCCAACCCACTGGGTTTAGCTTTCATACCCTCTTGGCCAGGCTTTATATGCCATGTTCGAGTTAAACCAGCCCGTTTGCAACTTGCTACTCCGCCATGTGACCCGCCGAACTCTTGACAGTCAATCTTGCTCAGTTAAACGACGGATTTATGTCACATGAGAGCCGGCTTACGAGGTTTTAGGCTTTTATGCCTAGCTTCTTCGGAAGCAATATAAAAAAATTTCTTGAAAAATAAAGTTCTCCTGTCTTGTTGTGCCTTTAAAGCCGGTTTATAAGACAGGGGTTATGCAAATGCATATTCTGTTGCTTGTTTTTTGCAGGCATTTTTTTATGATAAGAGTCTAAGTTTTTCGGGCAACCCCGGCTTAGCATTGTTCATGGCATGCAACCCGCCGGGCGAGTCAAGGCAGTCAGATGATTATATATCAGACAATTATTCTAAGTCGCCGGTGTATGGGCTGAAAGAAGCTTAAAAAGTGCACGAAGGCACAAAAGCAGGCGATTAAGTGTTTTCTACTGCTATTACAAGGCTGTCAAGGAGCCCAAAATCTGCGGACTTAAGTTTTTTGCAGCGAAATATAACCCGGCATATCAACAGGGCCAGGTTACCCTCATTTGAAGCAAACTCTTTATTTAACTCTGCGCCGGGTCTTCGGTCTCCAGGATCTGAAGGTTGTCCACATCCCAGTTGCAGTTTGTTAAGGCCTCAAATTTGGCTTCATCATGCATGATTGGAGATGGGTCACCGTCAGGGGCAAAGAGGTGCTTACGGCATTGAAGAATCAGTCTTTTTGCTTCAAAGGTGGGCCCCCGAACTCGCTTATTATCCTCAGAATAAGCCGCCTGATACTATGACCGATCAGCTTCTCCGGCCAGCCGGCTTGCCAAAATTCGGGACGCCTTCATGCAGCGGGCATAGTCATCTTGAGTGAACTGCGAGCCGTCGTCTTTCAGCTCAGGAAAGCCATCCATCATCTCGGCCGGGTTAAGCTTGGGTGCATAAGCCAGTGACCGGCTCAAAGCAGCCATTGCGCCCTTACGGGCGGCTGATCTCTTCAGCTCTTCTATCTTCTTTGGGATGGTGGAGAGGACTTCTAGCACACCCTTCATAAATTTTGGAACGCCCTTCTCAGTCATAACAGCTTTAATGGTGAAAAGGGATCCGGCATAGAGCTGTTCAGAAAGTGAATATAAAGCCTTCAGCTTTAACAGACTGTCATCTGAAAGTTGGCGGCTTCTTTCAGCTACAAGCAAGTCAAATCTTATAAGCCGCCTAGAAGGATTTTCGAAGAATTCTTTTGCAATGAATATTCATGGTTAACAACACTTACCAAAGACGGCTCCAATCATACTGGTTACATGGCTTTTAAGATTGCTAAGCTCTTCAGTCACCATTTTAAGAGGGCCTTCTGCGTCTTCCGCGCGCTTGGTCAGGGCGGCTTGGCTCGTTTCAGCAGATTTCTTGAGTGTTTTGAGCTCAGCCTTGATTACATCTAGCTCAGTGAAGGCGATCTGATACTTGGCGTCGGCTTCCGGTCGGCTTTCTTGTTGCAGTGCCAGACTCTTCTTAAGGTCCGACACGTTAGACTCAGCAACACTTAAAGATTCCTGCACAGGACAAGTCATAAGAAAGCAAGATTGTTAGTTCTAAGCCGCCTGCCCGGCTCATACCGGGTTTTCGATGTTTGGCAGAGTCATTACAAGTCCCAAGCAGATTGCAAGCAATATACTTGACACTTGGGGGCTAATGTGTCTCAGTTCTTTCTTATATTTACAAGGCACATAAGACCTGGATCATCTCCATGAAGATAACCCGACCCTTGGGGGCTACATGTTGCTCTACAAGTCTAAGGATCAGGTTTATAAAAAGTCCCAGGTCATTATTGGTATAATGATCCGGCCCTTGGGGGCTACAGTTGGCTCTTATTCTATGATTGAGTGCCGGCTCATTACTTACATAATGACCCGGCCCTTGGGGGCTACAGTCGGCTCTTCTTCTATGATTAAGTGCCGGCTCATTATTTACATAATGACCCAGCCCTTGGGGCTACATGGCGATCTATCGAAAGATTGCAAGCGATTGAAGACCCAGCTGACCTTTTGAGCGGTAAACCGGCTCTTGGGGGCTACATAAGTATATATATGGAAAGGCAAGGGAAGTGGAGTACCTCGTATTTTTTCTTCATCATGCCAACCAAGTTGGCCTCCATGTCCCGGCTTGCAGAGAGACGGCTCAGATAGCCAGAGTGCAACTCGTCGGCAGTAAGTTTTTCTAAGTTAGGAAGATCAGATTGAGTCTTTTCTTCCTTAGAAGGAGCCGCCTCGTCTTCACTGGTGTGTTTTCATAGCACATTGGAAGGAGCTGGAGATTTATAAACCGCCCCAGTAACAGTAACTTCTTCATGAGAAGTCATCTCTTCAGCTGTCGGCTGGGGGCTGGGCGCCTTAGGATCAGTTTCTAGATGGGCCTCAGGAGCCTCAATATCCATATCAGCCGGCTCATTATGCTCAGGAGCTTTTTCATGGTCGTCTTTGTCAGCCTCAGACGGCTCAATGTGAGCGTCTGTAGGATCACTAGAAGTGTGTCAAGAGGGGGGGTGAATAGACTACTAGCAGGAATTTAAAACCAAACCTTTTCCCAAGTTAATTGCTTGGCAGATTTTAACAATTATAGCAAGTCTAGCACACCCTACACATGCATGTCAACAAGCATGGCAGCGGAAAGTAAAGACATTGCACATGAAAGTAGAGAGTTCAGATAGGGAGATCAAACGCATGAGGGACACGAAGATTTTTCCCGTGGTTCCTATAGGTGGTGCTATCGTACGTCCACGTTTATGGAGTCTTCAACCCACGGAGGGTAACGGTCGCGAGAGTCCACGGAGGGCTCCACCCATAAGGGTCTACGAAGTAGCAACCTTGACTATTCCATAACGGCTTCCGTCCACGAAGACTAGCCTCACTATGGGTAGATCTTCACGAAGTAGGCGATCTCCTTGCCCGTACAAACTTCTTGGTTCAACTCCACAACACGAAGTAGGAGGCTCCCAAGCGACACCTAACCAATCTAGGAGGCACCACCCTCCAAAAGGTAATAGGCTCAGTAATGTCGATGAACTCCTTGCTCTTGTGCTTCAAGATGATAGACTCCTCAACACACAATCACTCTCTCACAGATTTGGCTATGGTGGAAGAGATTGATTTGGTGGAAAGTAACTTGGGGAGGCTAGAGATCAAGATTCATATGGATGGAGTGGAATAGCTTGATCTCAACACATGAGTAGGTGACACTCTCTCAGAAAATAGGATGGGGCAAGTATGGAATAGTTCCGAGTGCTTCTTTCTCGAGTGGGTGGTGGTGAAGGGGTATATATAGGCATCTCCAAAAATCCAACCATTACACCTAAAGTGACCAACTCGATGACACCGATGTGTGAATCTCGGTGGTACCGAAGTGACCAAAAGGTGACACATTTTGAATCTCGGTGAGACCGATATATAATTCTCGATGGTACCGATTTGGTGACCAACGGTTAGATTGCGCAACTCGGTGATGCCGATCCATAAAACTCGGTGGTACCGATTTTGTGAATCGAGGTAACAGAAAGTTTTCAACCCAAACTCGGTGGCACGAAAGTGGAATCGGTTGCACCGATGTGCTAGGGTTTGGCATGGGTCTGTCTGAGTTTGGGAATCGGTGGCACCGAGTGGAAAGTGTTGGTTGCGCCGATTTTGGATATTTTACTTTGGACAGACTTTTGTGGAAGAGCTTGTGGGTGTTTTTGGTGACTGTCACTTGTGCACGTGGAGCATCTTGTTCACCAACAGTACCTTACCCCCTTTTAATAGTATTGGCTTTCCTATGGACTCAAGGTGATTTCTCACAAAGTAAAATGTAGACTCCTCTTGCTTGAAGCTTTGCCAATCCATTTCCTTGCATCTTGGGGTATCTCCACAATCCTTTTGCCAACCCATCTTCCTCTATGGACTTTCACCTGAAATACACTAGTTAGAAATATTAGTCCAAGAGACAATGTATGTTGTCATGAATTATCAAAACCACCACGGGAGCATGTTGTGCTTTCAATCTCCCCCTTTTTGGTAATTTATGACAACATACAATCAAAGCTTCAAATAAAGATATGCATGGATATAATGAAGACTTTGAGAGACACATGACTTAGACTTGCTCCTCCTAAATGTGTGCAATCCCTTTAAAGGATAGTTGCTTTGGAATGCATGGACACACATATAGTAGAAGGGATATAAGGAGTCATGTGTATCTTGGCTACATGCATCAAATATATATGAATGAGATGTATCTTTGTTCAAGACTTCACTCTTGCAAACAATATGTGCAAGAAGCAAGAGATCATCTTGATCAAAGATGTGATGCATATACTTACCTTGAGTTCTTGAGCATTCTAGTAGTAGAAATACACTTGAGAAAACAATGTTAGGAAACACAAGAGTATTCTACTAATCAAAAGCAATAGAGCTCAATAGTACCAAGATATGAAGAACATATAGAGGATAGTATTCCTTAAGATTGATATGTCTCCAAGATCATTTAGAGCTTTCTCCCCCTTAGATATGAAAATAGTAGATCATCCTCTCCCCCTGAATCTTAGCATGTAGATATTGGGATTGGATAGGGTGAGAAAAGTCAAACATGAGTAGTCAAATGAAATAAACATATTTTCTCCCGAACATATTTTTCTCCCCCTACTTTGGTATTCTCCCCTTGTCCATATAAGTATAAACTTTGATATTCTCCCCCTTGATTATATGTCCCCCTTTGCATAAGCATGTATCTCCCCCTTTTAGCTTTGAAGCTTTGGTATTTCTCCCACTTTGGCATTAATTTCCAAAAAGGTCATACATAGGGTTAGATACAGGGATCATTGATTAAGAAGGGATCCTTGAGAACAAGGGTCATTGAATGTAGGGTTCATAGAAATGAAAATGGAGGGAATTTTGAAAATATTTTCTCTCCCTTTGGCTGATCTGAGAGCTTGTAAGACTTCTCCTCCTTTGAGTTAGGGATCCTTGAATAAAGTTTCTCCCCCCTTTTTTTTGAAGGGATCATAATAAGATTTTTAAGTAAACAAGGATTTGCAATATGAACACAAATAAGAGAAGAAATCAATCAGTGACTCCGAGACAAACAAGTCGGTGGTACCGAGATGATGTTTTGCAGCTCATCTGCTAATTCGGTAGAACCGAGTTATTTGTATCGGTGGCTCCGAGGCTAAAATAGAAACTTGGAAATGTTTGAGAAACTTGCAAATAAATTTAGAAAATTTGTAACAAGGTGTCAGAAGGATTTTCAAAGGAAATGCAAAAGATTTTACAAAGAGATATCAACTAGAGAAGATTTGAGTGGTTCCAAGAGATCTTACAAGTAGAGAATGAACCAAACAAGATTCTTAACTATATGATGGGCGGTGACTAGGTCACCTATATTAGAGTATATTGACATAGGAGCCAAGAAAGAATACTTGATCATAGGTCATACTCATCGTTAAGCTCAAAATGGGGTTACCATTTTTCGATTAAGCATTTTAATGTCTTCGTATCACTTGAGTTGCTTTAGCTCATGACTTGGAGTAAAGCTTTTTCAAGGATATGAGTATATACCTTTGAGTGATGTTGATGACGTGGCTTGTAGGTGAACTTGTTGAGGATGATCGAGGTTGATGAAGATCATCTTGAGTTGGGAGCAATCCTTCTCGTTTTAGTACACTTGTCAGTTACATAGGTTAGTCATGCAAGGAAGAACATGATATGACACGATACCAATTGTAAAGTACAAATATGTGTCAAGGATATGTTTTTTGGTATCTTCTTCCTTCCATCGTCAAGAGAGGTTGTGAATACTTGGTCATAACAAGATTGCTTATAATTGGAGTTGTTGGCAATCTTGTGGAATGAAGTTCTTCCAAGTACCTACAAAATGTTAAATGCAATACAAGGGAGCATAGAATTCCATGGTATAAGATAACATGTCAAGTGTATCATGGAAGTATCATGTAAGCTCATGTCCTTGCAAGCATAAGAGTGAGTCTAGCTCAAGTTTGAAGCATCAATGATGTTCAACTCACTCCTCAAGTGACAAAACGTTTTCTCATCGAGTGGCTTAGTAAAGATATCGGCCAATTGCTTGTTAGTGCGAACATGCTTAAGATTAATATCTCCTTTGGCAACATGATCACGAATGAAATGATGTCGAACTTGAATATGCTTAGTTCGAGAATGTTGCACAGGATTATGACCAATTTTAATAGCACTTTCATTGTCACAAAGTAATGGAACATTTTTAACATGAATTCCATAATCCTTAAGCGTTTGTGTCATCCATAGTAATTGTGCACAACACGATCCGGCAGCAATATACTCAGCTTCGACAGTAGATAGAGATACCGAGTTTTGTTTCTTGGAGGACCAAGACACAAGAGATCTACCAAGAAATTGGCAAGTACCCGAGGTGGATTTTCTATCAACCTTGTCTCCGGCATAGTCCGAGTCGGAATAGCCAATAAGGTTAAAAGAAGATCCCTTGGGATACCAAATGCCAAAGTTTGGTGTTTGTATCAAATATCTCACAATACGTTTCATGGCCAAAAAATGACACTCTTTAGGTGCAGCTCGATATCTAGCACACATGCAAACACTAAGCATAATATCGGGACGGGAGGCACATAGATATAGCAATGAACCAATCATAGATCGATAGACTTTTTGATCAACTGGTTCATCCTCCTTGGTAAGATCAACATGTCCACTAGTAGGCATCGGAGTTTTCATACCTTTACACTCTTGCATGTTGAACTTCTTGATCAAGTCCTTAGTATACTTAGTTTGAGAGATGAAAGTTCCTTCTCTAGTTTGCTTGATTTGCAAACCAAGAAAGAATTTCAGCTCACACATCATGGACATCTCATACTTCTCGGACATCAACCTTCCAAATCTTTCACTAAATTGTGGGTTAGTAGATCCAAAGATAATATCATCCACATAGATTTGGCACACAAATAATTCACCATTAACTCTCTTAGTGAATAAGGTTGCATCAATTTTACCAATTTCAAAACCCTTTTCAATAAGAAACTTCGTTAAGCATTTGTACCAAGCACGAGGGGCTTGTTTAAGACCGTAAAGAGCTTTACGAAGCTTGTAAACATGATTAGGTTTCTTAGGATTCACAAAACTAGGTGGTTGCTTAACATAGACCTCTTCTTCAATCTCACCATTTAAAAATGCACTTTTAATGTCCATTTGATAAAGCGTGATGTCATGGTGATTGGCATAAGCAAGAAGAATGTCAATAGCTTCAAGTCTAGCGACAGGGGCATAGGTCTCACCGTAGTCCATACCTTCGACTTGCGTATATCCTTGGGCTACGAGACGTGCCTTGTTGCGTACGACTTGACCGTCTTCGTCTTGCTTGTTTCGAAACACCCATTTGGTTCCGATGATGTTGTGATCATCCTTGGGCTTCTCCACTAGTGTCCACACTTCGTTCCTCTCGAAGTTGTGAAGCTCTACATGCATTACGTTCACCCAATCCGGGTCTTCAAGAGCTTGTTCTACCTTCAAGGGTTCAATGCTAGAGATGGAAGAATAATGCTCACAAAAGTTAGCCAAGCGAGTTTTAGAGCGAGTGATTCTCCCGGTTTGTATGTCACCAAAGATTTGGTTTAGAGGATGGTTCTTGGTCACACTCGCTCGAACTCGGGGTAGCTTGGGCTTGTTAGATGGTGGAGCTTCTTCATCATCATCATCATCTCCTTCATCTTCGTTGTTGTTGAAGGTGTCGTTTCCTTGAGGTGGTGGTGAAGGAGGTTGTGGTGGATCTTCATGATGTACTTCCTCCTCTTCATCATCTTGTCGTGTACCGCTTGTGGATGCCTCCATGTCGTGTTGAGGTTCACCTTGACGTGAAGTAGGGGCTTCCACTTGAGTTGACGAAGTACTTTCCTTCACCTCCATGGGACGAATCTTGCCGATGGACAAGTCTTGGATAGCTTCTGAAGGGTCCTTATCTCCTACAGCATTTGGCAATTGTTCGACTTGCGAACCATTAGATTAATCAAACTTCACATCTACCGTCTCTTCAACTTTTCGAGTGAAGTTGTTGTAGACACGGTAAGTGTGAGAGTTTGATCCGTAACCAAGTAGGAATCCTTCATGAGATTTAGGAGCAAATTTAGTACGACGATGCTTGTCAAGAATGTAGCACTTTGAGCCGAATACCCGAAAGTATCCAACTTGGGGTTTGTTACCGGTGAGTAGCTCGTATGCCGTTTTACCGAGAAGCTTGTGCAAGTAGAGTCGGTTCATGGCATGACATGCTCTTTCCACGGCTTCTGCCCAAAAGTGTCTTGGCGTCTTGTATTCGTCAAGCATCGTTCTTGCCATCTCAATAAGCGTTCGGTTCTTCCTCTCAACAACTCCATTTTGTTGAGGCGTGTACGTAGCCTAGAACTCACGTGAAACACCTTCTTCGTCAAGAAAGGTATCCACATGGGTGTTCTTGAACTCTGATCCGTTATCGCTCCGAACCTTCTTGATCTTCACTTCAAACTGATTTTGTGCTTTGTGAACGAAGTTCTCGAAGATCTTTTGCACCTGTGACTTATCATCAAGAAAGAATACCCACGTAAATCTGGAAAAATCATCAACTATAACTAGACCATAGGAATTTCCACTGAGACTCTTATAAGCATTGGGACCAAAAAGATCCATGTGAAGTAACTCGAGTGGTCTCCTAGTAGTCTTGATATTCTTTACAGGATGACTTCCACCTACTTGCTTTCTAGCTTGACAAGCACTACAAAGTCTATCTTTGTCAAAGATAACATCTTTAACACCAAGTATGTGATCACCTTTGATAAGCTTGTCTAGATTACGCATGCCAACATGTCCTAGTCTTCTATGCCAAAGCCAACCTTTAGAATATTTTGCAATTAAACAAGTACGAGGTTTGGATCTCTTAGTGAAATCGACAATGTATAGATCACCTCTACGGAAACCGGTAAAGACCATTTTGTGATTATCTTGACAAAACACTTGGCAATCTATTTTCGTGAATAGCACATTAAAACCAAAGTCGGCAAGTCTAGATACTGAAAGAAGATTGTAGCCAAGAGATTCAACAAGCATAACATTTTGAATAGAGCTATCATGGGATATGGCCACCTTACCATGACCAAGTACCTTACCCTTGGAGTTGTCTCCAAACGTTACGTACCTTCGCGGTCCATGGTTTGGTGTGATCTCTTCAAACATCTCTCTATCTCCGGTCATATGATCGGTACATCCGCTATCGAGAATCCACTCTTTTCCTCCGGACATGTAATCCTTGAAGTTTTCCATTAGACTTAGATTCTTCATGATCTTCTCATATTCGATGTCGAACAACTCATCTTCATCATAGTAGCCATGTTCCACATTGTCATCATCATGTGGGAAATCCTCGTCACAAGGAACAAGAGATTTGTTAGTGTTGTGATCATGACAATGTTCAAACTTGTGAATTCGAATGGCTTCTACAATGATGTTGTTGATAGTTATGACATCTCCTTTAGCACGCATGAGGTCTCTAAGCTCAAATAGATAATCATCAAACTTGGCATCACTAGGCGTCATTTTGTGAAAGACAATAGTTTTATGAAGAACTTCATCAAGATTACTCAATGAATAACTTGGATATCGTTTCTCCAAGTCATTCCACAAAGTATAAGCACATTCAAAATTCTTCATTTGATTAAGCACATTTCTAGGCAATCCTCTAACGATAAGATTAACAGTTCTAAGATTGCATAGCATATCAATTTCCTCTTCATGTGTGGGATGTAAAGGATCAATGGGAGGTACATAGGGGCACTTAATATATTTGCTCAATTGAAATTCATTAAATAGGTCAAGCATCAAAGTTTTCCATTGACTATAGTACTCTCCATCAAGAATAGGCACTCTACAACTCAAACTCCCTATACTAGACACATCCATCTTCCTCCACGGTGATTAAACCAAAGCAATGGAGACCAATGCTCTGATACCACTTGTAGGATCACTAGAAGTGTGTCTAGAGGGGGGTGAATAGACTACTAGCAGGAATTTAAAACCTAACCTTTTCCCAAGTTAATTGGTTGGCAGATTTTAATAATTATAGCAAGTCTAGCACACCCTACACATGCATGTCAACAAGTATGGCAGCGGAAAGTAAAGACATTGCACATGAAAGTAGAGAGTTGAGATAGGGAGATCAAACGCATGAGGGACACGAAGATTTTTCCCGTGGTTCCGATAGGTGGTGCTATCATACGTCCACATTTATGGAGTCTTCAACCCACGGAGGGTAACGATCGCGAGAGTCCATGGAGGGCTCCACCCATAAGGGTCCACGAAGTAGCAACCTTGACTATTCCATAACGGCTTCCGTCCACGAAGGACTAGCCTCACTATGGGTAGATCTTCATGAAGTAGGTGATCTCCTTGCCCGTACAAACTTCTTGGTTCAACTCCACAACACGAAGTAGGAGGCTCCCAAGCGACACCTAACCAATCTAGGAGGCACCACCCTCCAAAAGGTAATAGGCTCGATAATGTCGATGAACTCCTTGGTCTTGTGCTTCAATATGATAGACTCCTTAACACACAATCACTCTCTCACAGATTTGGCTATGGTGGAAGAGATTGATTTGGTGGAAAGCAACTTGGGGAGGCTAGAGATCAAGATTCATTTGGATGGAGTGGAATAACTTGAACTCAAAACATGAGTAGGTGGCTCTCTCTCAGAAAATAGGATGGGGCAAGTATGGAATAGTTCTGAGTGCTTCTTTTTCGAGTGGGTGGTGGTGAAGGGGTATATATAGGCATCTCCAAAAATCCAACCGTTACACCTAAAGTGACCAACTCAGTGACACCGATGTGTAAATCTCGGTGGTACCGAAGTGACCAAAAGGTGACAACTTTTGAATCTCGGTGAGACCGATATATAATTCTCGGTGGTACCGATTAGGTGACCAACGGTCAGATTGTGCAACTCGGTGATGCTGATCCAGAAAACTTGGTGGTACCGGTTTTGTGAATCGAGGTAACAGAAAGTTAGCAACCCAAACTCGGTGGCACCGAAGTGGAATCGGTTGCACCGATGTGCTAGGGTTTGGCATGGGTCTGTCTGACTTTGGGAATCGGTGGCACCGAGTGGAAAGTGTTGGTTGCACCGATTTTGGATATTTGACTTTGGACAGACTTTTGTGGAAGAGCTTGTGGGTGTTTTTGGCGACTGTCACTTGTGCACGTGGAGCATCTTGTTCACCAACAGTACCTTACCCCCTTTTAATAGTATTGGCTTTCCTATGGACTCAAGGTGATTTCCCACAAAGTAAAATATAGAGTCCTCTTGCTTGAAGCTTTGCCAATCCATTTCCTTGCATTTTGGGGTATCTCCACAATTCTTTTTCCATCCCATCTTTCTCTATGGACTTTCACCTGAAATACACTAGGTAGAAATATTAGTCCAAGAGACAATGTATGTTGTCATGAATTATCAAAACCACCAAGGGAGCATGTTGTGCTTTCAGCGTCAGGGGTGTTAGGCTTTGGGTTTGCCGACTCTGGAACTTCAGGAGTAGCGGTTGACCCGCCTACCTTCCTCCGTTTGGCTTGAGCCCTATGAGCAAAGTTGAATTTACACGTCAATGAGCAAGGATAGACTATTAACGCATGGAGTGGGATATAAAAATACTTATCCCGGGTTGATAATAAGAGGAGGCAACTTTGAGGTATTTGAGTCACCGGACGAAGGAGGCGAGTCCTGGAAAGTTAGCATTGTCAAATGCAAGTAAGCTACAACTCAAGATTAGCATACAGAAGAAATAAATTCAGGGCAAGGAAGTACTTCAGTGCGCCGTTTCTGAGGAGTCGGGTCATTTGGTAAGCCGGCTAAAAGATCTTCAGAGCCGGTGCTCCGGGTCTGACGCTTGTTGTCATCTTGGTGTTTCTTCAAAAGAAAGTTGGGATCCAAGTGAGGAAAAGGGCGAGAATATTTTACCTTCCGTACAGCCCGTTGTATTCTCTTTACTGGTAAAAGTTCCGAGTCAGAGGAGATAATGGTTACCTCTGCAACATCAGCATGGCTTGTTTCTGCTTCCTCCTGTGAGTAGTCATTGTCAATGAGTTGCATAAAGAGAAGACCAAGGGAGTCAAGTTCTACCTCTGAGTCATCCAGATCGAATAGTTCTTCTGTTGATTGCCTCTTCCTACGAGTCGGCGCCTTAGCTTTGGTCGCCTTGGGGACTTTGCTCTTCTTCTTGAGGGAGGCGGGTAACTTTTTGTTCCAGAAGGAAGAGCCGGCCTGCATATGATAAAACGCATTGGCACAAAGGTTAATAAAATATATGAAGTACAACATTAAAAGAATGGATGAGGGTCAGGATGGAAAGACTCACATCTGGAGCCGGGTTAAGTGCGTAAAAAGGGTTTAACCCCAGCTTGCTACAGGCAGCTTGAGTTTCTCCCAGCAAAGACTTGACAATGGTATTGAGATCCTGGTCTGTCAAGGGGGTCTGGTTGAAGCGTTGAGGATCAGACACCTCGCCAGTGTATTGTCACATTAAAGCGCTGCGGCGGCTCAACGGAAGAATCGTCCAAGAGACCCACTAGCGGGTCAGATCAACACCTGTTAACCCGTTGGCTAACAGGGCCCTTATTTTTTAGAAGGTTGGGCCATATTCAGCGCGTTCTGCAGCGGACATCTGGTCTGGGAGCTCTGTATCAGTGCTGAGCCGGTACGGACGGTAACCCGGCAGTGGGTTCTCCCCTTCCGGTGAAGTGTCTTTGCAATAAAACCAAGTCTTATTCCATTCCTTGGGATGACTCAGTAGAGTTGCTGCTGGAAAGAGTACATCTCTCCGTCTTTGAAGAGTGGCACCTCCAAGCTCGAGGCTCGATCCATCCGCCATTTCTGTTTGGCGGTTGATGTAGAAATACTCCTTGAAGAGGTCAACAGACGGCTCTTCTTGCAGATAAGCTTCGCAGAGGATTTGGAACTGGCATAGATTGGTGACAGAATTGGGGCCAATGTCTTGAGGGTGCGGGTTGAATGAGTGTAAGGCGTCCCGAAAAAATTTAGACCCGGGTGGAGAAAAACCGCGGAGAAGATGGTCTGTGAACACAATAATTTCCCCATCCTTGGGCTTAGGAGTGGTTTCCTTGCCAGGAACCTGCCTGTGGATGACAGCCTGAGCCGGCAGAACTCCCATGGTGACAAAGTCCTTGACTGATTCCTCAGTCACCCCGGACCTTACCCAGTTGCAAGAAGCTAGGACTCTAGACATGGTGGCGGATTAAAAGACTGCAGAAGGGCATGAATATATGGCGGGTTAAAAACATATTATGATCGAGGCAGTTATGACTCTAAAAATGGTAACGACATTTGGCGGGTCAATATAAAGTTATAAGCCGCCGAAGCAGGCCGCAATATGACAATGTGAGCCAGCAGTACGGCGGCAGGTCAAGTTTGCAAGTGAGTATTGAAAAAATTACTAAGTGTGGAGAAACAGATTCCAACAGTTACAGCTATTTCTTGAAGATCTACGGGCGAGGTAAAAAGAAAAATATTCCAAACCTAAAAAGCCAGTGGAAGAACAAGCAGCTTCTATACGGATTAAAGTAAGCCAGCAATCTACAATGAGCATGGCATGCCTATTGGGAGGATGACCGCATGATTTGGGCGACATTTTAAGGCCTAAAGAAGTGTTCTTTCTCTGATCTACGAAGAATGCTCCGATGGGCGGTGATGAACACGAAGGAAACCCGATGAACTCGGGGGAAATCCGTAAAGCTACTGCATATCTAGACAAGGGGCAACGATGGAACCTTGATGATGCGGGCGAATGCGGGAGTGATCTGGACGTACTCAGGGTGATGCAGCGGCCATTGTTGGAGACGACGGCGAGGCCCGGACGGTGCGGCGAGCTTCGGCAGCGCGGGCGTCTGGAGGAAGAAGAAGAAGGTAGCGGCGGGGAAAGTGAAAATAATGAGGCCCCCGTGCCTATTTATGAGGATGTGATGGAACAGCAACAGTCCGGTGCGGGAATCGAGGAGACACGATGATGATTGACTAAGAAAGTGCCTCGATTCTTGGGCTGGTCATATTAATGGAGAAAGATCCATTGTGACGTCAGGGGAATCTTTTTGATTTTCCTGAGATGACGCCACGGCCGGTCATGAAGATTTGTCAGAAACGACGCCGCCCATTTTTGGCGGGTCATGAAGATTTATCAGAGAATGCAAGATTCGCCAACCAAAAGACTTGAAGATTGACATGAACCGGTTCAAATCAATCTGGGGCCTAATGTTGAGGATATAACCTTGTGGTGAGACCCGCCCAGGTGGGGCCGGGTCATGAGGTTGGCGGCTTAGGAATAAGGTTTGGAATAGGCTTGATGGGCCTGGAGGCCCAGAGCCAGAAGGCAATGTGTAACCCGATGGCGTTAGCCGCCGGTGGCGGCTTGTTAGACAAGGCAAGTATAGTTAGAGGTGAGGTCGGTTATCAAGTATGACCCGGCCCAGACTCTTGTAAGCCTAGGGCCTCGACCTGTGTATATAAAGGCGGGTTACCTGGGCGGCTTAGGCCACGAAAAACTTTGATCGAGTACTAGGTCAAGCGAATCCTCTCCCTTGTAATCGATATCCAGTCAATACAACTCAAAGCAGGACGTAGGCTATTACCTCCTTCGAGAGGGGCCGAACCTGGGTAACCCTGTGTTTTTCGTCCTAACCAACCCCTTAGAGTTAACCGCCGTAGCGATGGCTTCACACCTAAGTCCTGACACTAGGACATCTGCCGTGACAAAACCACGACAGATAGTATGCCAAATCTCACTTATAACTTGATCAATATATATCTTAAATATGTTGCAGGGGAAACAATGGGAGACACTAAAGTGTACCATCGAGGTTTGCACATCCATGGTCCTTTGGCCAATAGCATATTATTGTGCAATTGGAGTAACCATTCTAATATTTAGGTTTTTAATAATTTGTTCTTACACATGTAGGTCTTGCTGTAAGAGGTTTAGACCCACTGTTCGACCCTTTTTGCAT
Organism: Elymus sibiricus; assembly: GCA_039707655.1. Classification (NCBI taxonomy): domain Eukaryota; kingdom Viridiplantae; phylum Streptophyta; class Magnoliopsida; order Poales; family Poaceae; genus Elymus; species Elymus sibiricus. The sequence continues at coordinate 105,759,050 of CM077663.1, read as the reverse complement.
GTGAGGAAATGAGGTGTCCTTGAATATTAGTCAAATCAAGAAACTCAGAAAGATTGTTAAGATAAACAAACTAGCGACAAAAAACAACAAGATGTTTGTCTGCGCAATGAACAAGACATCAGTCAACTATAGGATGGTACTATCTCTTTCACCTTGTCCTTTCCCCTTTGCGCCATTTCAAATTTTAGAAAAGGTATTTATGCATATGTTTGTTTTCAGTCCTTTTCAAGGAAGTTCATCGATGATTACGTCTCAAACCACCCGTATGGTCAAGAGGCAAGGAAGGTATTCATACAACACCCACAATATAATGTTGAAGTCTTCCTCAAGAGGAAGAAGGATGGGCGGGCAATCATCCACAGGAACTGTCCTAAATTGCAAGGACCTTCAACATCATTGAAGGCTCAATATTCGCCTTCCGCTTCAACGGTTTTCTAGACGAGACCCATCTATCAATTTACTGTCTCTGATGCTGCCTTCCAAAGGTTTTAGATGTTACATTTGAAACTTGGTCGTATTGTGTAATTGGGTAGCTAGGTAGTATATGCCTATATGGTGTTGTACTATGATGTAATTCAATTATGAAATCCTGGTTGCCGTAATACGAATATGAAATATATTGTGTTCCTGATATGAAATGTCAATTTCATTAATAAATGGATTATAAATAATAGAGCAATTAGGCTGATTATTACGGTTTCCTATTGCAGACAGTTTCTCAGACAACACTGTAGACGATGACCTCAAGAAACCCACACGGGTTCTACAAAGTTGGCGTGTTGGATCAGTGAACAATCACACACGACATCCGGCCGACAACTGTGTGTGTTAGACCACCATGTCACAAACATTTTCACATAACAAGTGCGTGTGATGGATAACTCTATGCCAAACAGTTTCTTCTAGGCACCGTGTGTGATGTATTGAATAATCCAATCGACAGAATTAGAACTATCGTGTGTGATGGCCACCCCTATCATGGACGATGTTATGTAGAAAATTGTGCATGATGTAAAATACGAACGGAAACATATCTTTGAGATTCCCTGTGTGAGATGCTAAGCACATCCCACACGACTTCAACAATATGTCTGTTTTTGATGGCCTTGCCAATCGCACACGATCTATTTTTGACCAGCATGTGTAACCGCACGGAGGCATCGCCGGTGGTTTATCTGTGTCATGTGGGACAGGCCCCCCTATCGCCCACATATGCAAGGTGACGGTTTAAAACTCCGTCACGGAAACGGGGGGGGGGGGGGGGGGTAAAAAACCATTTGTATAGGACGCGGCTGCACTAATGCATAGACAAGAGTTGTCATTTGATAACCGGATCACATCGTTAGGAGAATGATGTGATGGACAATACCTAACCATAAGCTTAGCATATGATCGTATCATTGAAAGTTTAATTGCTACATCTTTCGTCATGTCAAGTATCTTTCCTTAAGAGTATGAGATAATGCAACTCCCTAACACCGGTGGAATAACATGTGAGCTATCAAACGTCACTTAGTAAATGGGTGATCATAAAGGTGTTGTTCATGTCAGAGTCCGAGATCTGCGTCCAAGAACTTCTCAGTGAATAAGATTCAAACACTGGGGGGCTCGGCTTGGCTACCTACAACTCGACGGCGAACGTAAGAGCACCGACAACGAGGTCGCTGCTGCTCGCCGGACACGCGAGCTACCCAGGTTCGGGCCACCGTTGCGGTGTAATACCCTACTCCTGCTTTGTGTTCGATTGCCTTGTGTGGGAGAGATGTGCTCGATGTACACGAGGTCTTGGCGAGAGAAAATAGCTTGATCCCCTTACATGGTAGCGGCCCCCTTTGTAGTGCCTTGGTCCTCTTCCCTGAAAACATCGGCGGGAAAGGGTGGCCACAGGATGGCAATTCGAAGGGGGATAGGAATGCAGCCCTATCGTGACAAAAGGTGGTCTTCGCCAGCTAAAGTAGTCTTCGTGACGCGCCGGTGGGCTCATTGATGACCTTCGTCCTGCAGCGCCGATCCGTCCTGATCTCCTTACACCAAAGGGGAAACACTTTGGGACTTGCTTTTGTGGGGCAGCTGACACTGCACTCTAACCATCAAAGGGGAAAACCTCTTTGTCCGCGCCAGCCGGCACGGCTCCTGCTGTCCCCTTTTGCGAGGTCATACACTCACGTGCCTGGCGCGGGACCCTACCGCTGGTCTCCCCCGCTCCCGGCCTCGTGAGGCAGCTTTGAGGGAGATTCCCTCGCGAGGCAATCGCCGCACTCCAACGCCCCCGAGGGGCCCGACCTTGGGCGCGAGGGGGCCCTGCGAGACATGCCCCTCGTGAAGTAAGTCCCTCCGGAGTGGCATGGGCGTGGCCACCTCCTTGGGCCTGCTCCAAGTGTCGACACCTGGGCCAGCGGCAGACAGGCCATGGTAACCTGGTATCTACTGGGCCAATAGTAGCCCCCGGGCCCGCGGCACGCCGTTCAGTGAGTCCCGGGCAAAGTTACGCGGGACCCTTGGACTGCATGGCCCGGGGCAATACATGACGGTCTGGGCGAACATGATGCCTCTACTCCCCATGACGCCTCGGTAACCGTTGTTCGGGTTATAAAGACGGCCCGCACGAGTCACGGGGGCACCATTATCCCTCTCGTCTTGCGACCAACTTCTCGGCCTTGCGGTTCTTCCGTCCCCGAGCGCTTGCCGGCGACCTTCACGACCATGTCCCCAAAGAGGAAGCTCCCCGCGGTGGGGAAGAGGAAGGAGGCAGCAGAGAAGGCGGAGCCATCGAAGCCCGTGGCAGCGAGGAGTAGGGGCCGAGGCCGCACCTTGGATGCGGCAACCGGGGCCGACCTTGGAGGCCATACGTTCTCCTTGGTCGCTGTGGCGGGGGCTGGTCCCATCGACCGCGGGGCACCATGAACCCGAAGACGCGGGCGGCGCGACACCCGGGGCCACGGGGGGTGTGGCGGCGCATGCGCCTCCTCTCCTCCGTCGGAAACCCACACGGCGGAGCTTACCCACGAGTTTATCATGGGACTGCGTCGCCAGCCTCACAGCTGGCTCCGCCTTCCGGACTCCTTCGTGAGGGCGATGGAGGGCGAGCAGCCCACGGCCCTGTGGTTGCGGGTAGACGACTGCTGCAAAGTTCTCCTTCACCGGGTTCATGTTCCTTGAGCGGGGGTGGAAGTCGTTCGCTCGCTCCCATGACTTGAAGAGTGGGCAAGTCGTGCAGTTTCGATACGACGGAACCGGGACCCTTTGCAAAGTTCTTGAGGGTCTTCGGCAGCCACGTGGAGTGATGCGCGGAGAGTGAGAGCGGGAGTGGTTCCGACTCGTCCGGCAGGACCGAGGACGATGGGAGCGAAAGAGATGGGAGCCCCCTGAGCTTCAAGAGTGAGGACACCGACTAGGCGCGGGTGGCGCCAGGGTGGACCTCGGACGGGGGGCGACTTCTTTCCTTCCTGCTCCTATGTAATCGAAGTTGCCCAGTGGGGCGTGGCAGATAATCTGTGTGGCAAATGTTATGCTTCATGCATTCACTATTTCCGCATGCCTTGTGCTTTTTTGGGGGTTCCTTCTCCCCCTTTTGCGCTGCTTTTGTGCCCTGCATCGCTGGGACCTAGCCCCAGGGGCAGACTACACCATCGCTGGTATGCCTGGAGCAAGAGCTCAGCAAGGCCAGAGGGTGCAGGGCTCTTGGGGCCGGTAAGAGGTCCTGAGGCGCAATTCTCAGGCTCCTCCCCCTTTTGACGAGAAGATGGCCCACGTGAGGCAGGTCAGGGCACCTTGAGAGGGAAATGAGGGGGAAGGAAACCGAGGGTTGTGTTGAGACTTAACTGGAGGGGCGAACTGCTTGTGGGGCGTCGCCCGCGAGGCCCTCTCGAGGGAGGCTCCTGAGGCCCTTTGTTTCCTGCACCAAAGAATCGCCGAGCAATGTAGCGGGGAGCATGCTCACGAGGAGCCTATGGGTGTCACACGAGGAGATAAGAGCACCAAGTACCTAGTAAGGTGACATACACGAAAGCGCGCCCGTGAGGCACAACTCAGTCGCTTGGGTTTTGCAGTGCCGTAGGGACTGACCCGAGCACATACACCGTGCCCAGCCCCCTCTCACATGACAGACATGGGGGAGACCGCGAGTGTGCACCCCTTACCGAGGCCTGGTTTACTGATGCATGAAATAAGTTTTACTCATGCATGAAAACGGGTTCATTACAAGTAGAAAAAGCAGACAGAAAGGCTACCGTGACGGACACGGATCAGCCTGAGGTTGATGCAGCTGAAAAGCGCCCTCATGAGGTGACAAAAAATGCTGTAGTGATGGACATGGGTTAGCCTGAGGTTGGTACCAATGAAAAGTGACCTCATTGTCAAAATCCACCAGTGCGAAGCATGGGGTTCACGCTACCACGAAGCACGGGCTTCCACGTAAGTGGGTAGGACAATCCGCCAGCGCGGAGCATGTGCCTTCCATGAGAGTGGGAAGGAGCTCTCGGGTGCCGTAGGCAGCGTTGGTAGACAGAGATCCGGAGCATGTACAACTCCATCTCGCTCGTATCCGTGCTGGTAGAGAGAACTTGCGGAGATGTTGGATGTTCCACGCGTTTTGCACCGGAACACCCTCCGCCGTTTTGATTCGCTCCTCGCCGGGCCTGGAGATGTGTGTGACCCTAAAGGGACCCTCCCACATGGGCAAGAGCTTGTGGAGTCCTTCTGTGGAGAGTATCCAGCGCAACACCAGGTCGCCCAGCTCGAGGGTGCGGGGGCGTATGTTGCGGCAGTGATAGCGACGCAACGCCTGCTGGTACCTGGCTGCACGGAGAGCCGCCTGTCGACGGGCCCCTTCGAGAAAAAGCAGGTCATCCTCTCGTAGGCCGCCCTGACGAGACTCGTCGAAGGCTAAGACCCACGGGGACCGATGCTTGATCTCGTCCGGGAGGACCGCTTCTGCCCCATAGATGAGGAAGAAAGGCGTTTCGCCAGTAGGCTTGGTCGCCATGGTGCGGATGGACCACAGTACGAAAGGGAGCTCATCCAACTAGCCCTTGCCGCAGGCCGTGAGTTGCTTCTTGAAGCTTCGGGTCTTTAGGCCCTTGAGGACTTCCGCGTTTGCCCGCTCCGCCTGTCCTTTGCTCCGAGGGTGAGCTATGGAGGCGAAGCAGATCCACGTGACGATGAAGGCACAATAGGTCTTGAAGAAACCGCTGGTGAATTGCGAGCCATTGTCAGTGATGATGCAGTTGGGGACGCCGAAATGGCACACCAATCCCTTGATGAACTTGACTGCGGAGCCTACCAGTATTGCCCGAACAGGCTCAACCTCCGCCCACTTGGTGAACTTGTCGATGTCGACGTAGAGGAAACGGTAGCCGCTAGCCATGCGTGGGAAAGGGCCGAGGATGTCCAGCCCCCAGATCGCGAAAGGCCATGAGAGGGGAATGGTTTGTAGTCCTTGCGCTGGCTGGTGAATCTGCTTGGAGTGGAACTGGCAAGCCTCGCATGCCTGGACCAGCTCCGCGGCGTCCTCGAGCACCGTGGGCCAGTAGAAGCCGCTGCGGAACACCTTGCCCGCGAGGGTGCGCGAGCACGAGTGGTGGCCGCAATCACCTCCGTGGATGTCAGTGACTAGCCCGCGCCCCTGCTCCTTGGAGATGCACCATAGCGCGACTCCGTTCGGGTGATGACGATACAGATCGCCCTCCTTTAGATAGTAGAGCACGGCCTGTCGGACCACGCACTCTAATTCGGCGTCAATCTCTGGGAGGGTGCCTCCTTCCAAGTAAGCCTTGATCTCCGTGGTCCAAGCCTCAGGCTGTGGCTCGGGCTACGGCTCAACCGCCAGCAACAGGCGAACGCCCGAGGAAGGCCCGCAGTCCGGGGCACCTGTTGGTGGCGCGGGCAGGAGCTCCTGCTGAGGCGCCATGGAGCTGATGGTCGGAGGCTTCGCCGAAGGCTTCAGGAGCCGCTCTTCGAAGACCCCAGGGTCCTGGGGCTCCTGGAGAGAGGCGCGGTTGGTGATCTTGTCTGCCTCACCGTTGTCGCCGCGAGGAATATGCTTGAGCTCCATGCCCATGAAGCGCTTCTCAAGCTTGCGCACCTCCTCCAGGTAAGCTGCCATGTGCTCTTCCTTCAGCTTATACTTCTTGTTGGAGAAGTTGACGAGGAGCTGCGAGTCTCCTTTGATGATGATGCACCTTACCCCAAGCGCGATGGCAGCTTTAAGTCCGGCAATGAGTCCCTCATACTCGGCGTTGTTGTTGGAGACCTTGTCGGTGCACCTGAAACAAAGCTATACTACATAGTAAAGCTTGTCACTTATGGGCGTAGTGAGAACCACACTAACCCCCGCACCCTAGCATGTGATACGTCCATTCTGCATCATGATTTCTTATTCATATTTATGTTATTCTTGTCCATAATTCCCTATTATCATACAATTCTTATGCTCTTTCTCTCTGAATATGCAAGGTACATCACAAAGAGAGAAATATCTGAAAACTGGAATTCTCGACTGAAAACCGAGGAAAAGGCAGAAAAATCACCAGACTCCAAATGACCTGATACTTCATGGAGAATTTTTATTTAATATTTAATAATTTCTAGGCAATAAATATACCAGAGGTGGGCCACCAGCTGGCCACATGCCAACAGGGCGCGCCCCCCAGGCCGCGCCTTGATGGCTTGTGGGGCCCCTGCTGGCCTCCTAACGCCCCTCTTCTCCTATATGGTGTGTTTTAAGCTAGAAAAAAAAATTAGAAGCAACCTTTCAGGACGAAGCGCCGCCATCTTGAGGCGGAAACCTGGGCAGAGGCCCTTTTGCACTCCGACAGTCAGATTATGCCGGGGAAATTCCTCTCCGGGAGGGGGAGATCGAAGCTGTCACTACTAGAAAAATGCCTATTAGTGGCGCACCTATTTTCCCTATTAGTGGCGCACTATAGGTGCGCCACTATTATCACGCCACTACTAATAAGTAGTAATGGCGCACCCCTGGTGCGCCACTGTTAATGTACATAACAGTGGCGCAACACCTGGTGCGCCACTACTACCCCTCCCAGTGCGCCACTAATAGGCAGTTTGGGTGCGCCACTAATAGGCAGTCTGGGTGCGCCACTAATATACAGTTTGCGGGGGGCTATTGGTGCGCCACTACTAACTCTAAAGGTGCGCCACTGGTATAAAATATGGGTGCGCCACTAATATATATATATGGTGCGCCACTACTATTAATTTCAGTATTTTTTTTATTTTTTGGTTTTCTCTTATTTGCACGGGTTACATAATACAATAAAGCACATAATATACAGTTTGCATTACAGTATAAATTACCATCAGTCAAATATAAACAACACATAATACAATTCATCACATTAGTCTCCGAATTCGAAATAGCGAACAAAGTTCAAATATTAGACAAGTTTAGGTCTCGAGACCGAGTAGCGAGTTTGCCGTCACATTACAAAGTTGATATCATCTAAACTACCATCACATAAAAGAGAGCTGCGGTCACGATGAGCATCATCGCGATGAAACTGGTCTTCATCCGGTTCCTCCTCCGCTCCCTCCTCTCTCCCGCTACATAGCGCGCGTATCTCTCTTCCGCCTCCGCCCTAGTGGCGTACCCTTTGTAACTGTTACCGCTGAAACGGTGAACCCATTCTCAACCGAAACGGAAATTAATCGACATTTCGGGAGAAAGGGGTAATTTTTTGTACCTGCACAAAAAAGGCCTACATATAGGGGGAAATCATCCTCCTATATAGAGCAGCAGCAGCAGAACAGAGCAGCAGCAGCAGAACTTAATATACTTATGATCCTCATGCATGTTAAATAACTAGAGCAGCAGCAGCAGCAAAAACAGAGCAGCAGCAGCAACAAAAACAGAGCAGCAGCAGCAACAAACATTTTGGGTGAGGGGTGCAAATACTTTAGAAGAAATTAATAATAGGGGCACCACATCTGCATGCTTGTTACCAGGGTAAGACATGATCCTGTCACTGACACTGTCCATCACTCCATCTATCTACAGACAGCAGACTACAGCAAAAAGCATGGCCATTTCTCCAACTGAGAACAAGTGTTTTTACTCTGTCTACTAATCCACATCATCAAGACAGTGACGTTGGAGAATAGAGATGCTCTTTGTTGGGAACTAGGCCGCTTAATATGCAAGCTGTTCTTCTTACAGTTGCATCTTTTTGTTGGTGGCTTTCTTTAGGGCATATATAATAAGGAAGCATGCAGTAGACGTCATTTTACCTTACACCATTCCTTCTGTCTGTCATGTTGCAAGTAGGGGTACATAAATGTATATAGTGATATTATCTATAGCCGTTTTTCTAGTAGTGTGTCTTCATCACCAATGCTTCCTCCTTCATGGGAGGACCAATCCTCATCCACATCTTCACCAGCACCATCTCATCTCCAACCCTAGTTCATCTCTTGTATTCAATCTTTGTCTCAAAACCTCAGATTGGTACCTGTGGGTTACTAGTTGTGTTGATTACTTCTTGTAGTTGATGCTTGTTGGATTACTTGGTGGAGGATAATATGTTTAGATCCTTAATCATTATTATTATACCTCTAATCTTGAACATGTTGATGAGGTGTGAGTAGTTACTATTGTTCCTGAGGACATGGGAGAAGTCGTGTTATAAGTAATCATGTGAAGTTGGTATTCGTTCGATATTTTGATGATATGTATGTTCTTACTTCTCTTAGTGGTGTCATGTGAACGTCGACTACATGACACTTCACCATGTTATGGGCCTAAGGGAAGTCATTGTGGAGTAACAAGTAGATGATGGGTTCCTAGAGTGACAGAAGCTTAAACCAAAGTTTATGCGTTGCTTCATAAGGGGCTGATTTGGATCCACATGTTTCATGCTATGGTTAGGTTTATCTTAATTCTTCTTTCGTAGTTGCGGATGCTTGTGAGAGGGGGTAATCATAAGTAGGTTGTTAGTTCAAGTAAGAACAACACCTTAGCACCGGTCCACCCACATATCAAATTATCAAAGTAGCGAACGCGAATCAATTCAACATGATGAACATGACTAGACAGAAATTCTCATGTGTCCTTGGGAGCGCTTGCTTAATATAAGAGTACTTTTAGGCCTGTCCTTTGCTATGAAAAGGATTGGATACCTTGCTGCACCTTTGCTACTATTGTCACTCGTTACTTGTTATGAATTATCTTCCTACAAAACTATCTACTATTGTTACTTACAACACTTGCAGAGAATACCTTGCTGAAAACCGCTTGTCATTTCCTTCTGCTCCTCGTTGGGTTTGACACTCTTACTTATTGAAAGGACTATGATTGATCCCCTATACTTGTGGGTTATCAAGACTCTTTTCTGGCGCCATTACCAAGGAGTGAAGCGCCTTTGGTAAGTGGAAATTGGTATGGAAACATTTTCTATACGTGCTGAAATTTACCGTTGCTTGTCGCTATGAACGGTCACCCTTTGAGTGGCTTGTTCAGGGCATGTTCGCCTCGAACTGAAGGTAAGGAAATTGTTCCTCAACCTACTGAACCTACTGAAAATATTTATTATGATATTGCTTCGAGTATGCTTGCAAAACTGTTATCTAATCCATATGATGGAACGACGCACCCTGATTATCATTTGATATTTGTCGATGAAGTTTGTGGATTATTTCAGCTTGCAGGGTTGTCTGGGGACATAGTTAAGAAGAAAGTTTTCATTTTATCTTTGGAGGGAAAGGCATTAATGTGGTACATGCTATTGGACGATATTGGATCATGGGACTGGAATCGCTTGAACCTGGAATTTCATCAGAAGTTTTATCCTATCTTCTAGTCCATCGTGATCGGAATTTTATTTATAATTTCTGGCCTTGTGAAGGGGAAAGTATCGCTTAAGCTTGGGGGAGGCTTAAGTCTATGATGCACACCTGCCCCAACTATGAGTTATAAAAAAACTATTATACAAATTTTTTATGCTCGACTTTCTCATGATGATCAAGTACTACTCGATTCTTCTTCTACTGGTTCATTCATGAATAGAAGTATTGAATTCAAATGGGATCTTCTAGAAAGAACTAAACGCAACTCTAAATATTGGGAACTCGACAAAGGTAAAGAGTCAGGTATAAAGCTTAAGCTTGATTGTGTTAAATCTTTTATGGAAACCGATGCTTTCAATAAGTTGTGTAATAAATATGGCCTTGACTCTGAGATAGTAGCTTCTTTCTGTGAATCATTTGCTACTCATGTTGATCTCCCTAAGGAGAAGTGGTTTAAATACCATCCACCCATTGAAAAGCAATTAGAGAAACCTATTAAAATTTAGAAGGAAGAAATAATTATTAGCCATGTTGATCCAATTGTTCCTACTGCTTACATTGATAAGCCACCTTTCCCTGTTAGAATTAGGGAGCACGCTTAAGCTACAATTGTGGTTAATAAAAGTCATGTTAGGACACCTACTCCTTCTGAACAAATAAATGTTGAGCCTAAAGTTACTATGGTTAAAGATCTTCTAGTGGATAACATTGATGGTCAAGTTATTTACTTCTGTGGTGAAGGTGCTAGAATTGAAAAACCTACTAGAAACGCGCAAGATGAGTTGGATAAAATAAACCAGTTCTTGTCATGCCTATGGTTTCATTTAAAATTGGAGATCATTGTTATCATGGCTTGTGTGACCTTGGTGCTAGTGTTAATGTTATTCCTTTTACTTTATATCAAGAAATTATGAATGCCATAGCACCATCTGAGCTTGATGACATTGATGTTACTATTAAACTACAAACATAGACACTATTACACCACTTGGGATTGTTAGAGATGTTGAAGTCTTGTGTGGAAAAGTCAAGTACCCCACCGATTTCCTAGTACTTGGTTCAAAACAAGATAACTTTTTCCCATTATATTTGGTAGACCTTTCTTGAATACTGTTAATGCTAAAATTAATTGTGTTACTAAGAAGGTCAAAGTAAGCTTTGGCGATGTGTCTCATGAATTTAGCTTCTCCAAGTTTGGTGGACAACCACATGAGAAAGAATTACCTAGTAAGGAAGAAATAATTGGCCTTGCTTCTATTGTCATACATCCTACCGATCTGTTGGAACAATATTTACTAGACCATGAAAATGATATGCATATATATGAATGAAGGAAATGAAATGGATGACATATTTCTTAAACAAACACCTATTCTTAAACACAACTTACCAGTTGACATTTTAGGGGATCCTCCTCCACCCAAGGGAGATCCCGTGTTTGAGTTAAAGACTTTACCCGATACTTTGAAATATGCTTACCTTGATGAAAAGAAGATATATCCTGTTATTATCAGTGCTAACCTTTCAGAGCATGAAGAAAAGAGATTACTTAAAACTCTGAAGAAGCACCGGGCTGCTATTGGATATACTCTTGATGATCTTAAAGGCATAAGCCCCACTCTATGTCAGCACAAGATTAATATGGAACCGGATGCTAAACCTGTTATTGATCATCAACGCCGCTTAAATCCTAAGATGAAGGAAGTGGTAAGAACTGAAATACTCAAGCTTCTGGAGGCAGGTATAATTTATCCTATTGCTGATAGTAGACGGGTAAGTCCTGTTCATTGTGTCCCTAAGAAAGGTGGTATAACTGTTGTACCTAATGATAAAAACGAGCTTATCCCACAAAGAATAGTAACTGGTTATAGGCTAGTGATTGATTTCAGGAAATTAAACAAAGCTACTAGGAAAGATCACTACCCTTTGCCTTTTATCGATCAAACGATAGAAAGATTATCTAAGCACACACACTGTTGTTTTCTTGATGGATACTCTGGTTTTTCCCAAATACCTGTGTCAAAAGAGGATCAAGAGAAAACTACCTTCACTTGCCCTTTTGGAACTTATGCTTATAGGTGTATGCTTTTTGGTTTATGCAATGCACCTGCTACCTTTCAAAGGTGTATGACTGATATATTCTCTGATTTTTGCAGAAAGATTGTTGAGGTTTTCATGGATGATTTTTCCATTATGGAACTTCTTTTGATGATTGCTTAAGCAACCTTGATCGAAGGTATAAGAAGTATTCTTGGTCATGCTGGTTTCTATAGGTGTTTCATCAAAGATTTCTCAAAGATTTCTAGGCCGTTAACTAATCTTCTTCAAAAAGACATTCCTTTTGTTTTTGATGATGATTGTGTCACTACTATAGGATGCTGCTAACACGACACTACAATCAGAGACCCTTCGACGAAACTGTGTGCGATGCATGAATCGCAAACGGTATAGTTCAAGCTCCATCGCCAATGACATGAACTGTGTGCGATGGAGGATCCATCAAATACGATTCTGAAAATATTTGCGTGTGCGATCTACAGCAGACAGTTATCTTTTAAGAACTGTTTGTGATGAGGTGAAATGGCACAAATGGTTAATCAAACATAGATGTCTGTGATGTAGGGCATACAGGTCCCTCAGATGAACTGTTTGCGATGATACGAAAGAACACAAACGGTTCGGTGTAACAAGGTGTGTGTGATAGGCTGCAAACAGTTCGATAATCAGAACGGTGTGCTATAATTCTGGACAACACATATGATTTGTTGTTCTGAATTGTGTGCTCGACAGGGCACACAATTCAAGAAACCAAATGTGTGCGATATTGTGAATGATCACTGACGAATTTGTATTCTGAACTGTTTGCGATGAGATCGAGAGGGTAGATATAGGTAAGGAATAAATATGAGCAAACGACAACAGATTTAAGGAGTAGTCTGTTTTACTTCTTCTTGTTGTTGTTAGATGGCCCCGTGCCATCGTATTGATGTGGACGCTTCTTGCCGCTGACCGTTGGATTTTCATCGCCATCGTCGTTGATGTCCTTGTCGTTATCCTCCTTGTTCGACCATTCCTCCTCCTCCTCATCGTTGTCATCTTCTTTGTCCTTCGACGGCTCCTCATCGTCCTCCTCCTTGTCCGACCATTCCTCCTCCTCCTCATCGTTGTCGTCTTCTTCGTCATTCCGCGGCTACTCGTCCGTCTGGTCATCGTCCGATGACTCCGGCGGCGGTGGCCCTTCCATGAGCCGGATAAAATGGACGTCAGGGCTTGATGCCGGACTCATGAAGACGAGCGCAATGATTGTGTGGTTGACCCCAGACTGGCGGAACCGTTGTCCTCGCTGTCGCTCGACATTGCAGCGTTACATAATTAAATAACCGGCGAGAAAGCGAGATTGTAGAGTGTGTGGAAGTGTAGAGTGGCCGGCCGTGACGATGAAGATGGTGGCAACTGAAGCATGGTGTGAAGACAAGAGGAATGGCAATTGAAGCGGGGTATTGACGGATTATATTGGCACCTTGGCAGGTGGTTAGAATTCTGATATAATCAACCGCAATTGTGTGCTCCCGGCCCGTCGCTCTAAATTCCCGCTATTGTGCAGTTCTCAATATGCCAAATGTTTCACATGTGTACATTTTAGGAGTTCACACGGTTCTCTAGATGCTTTGTTTAACTACCCACACGCTTATATGAAACACAACGGGTGTGAAATAGTAAGCATTTAACATAGGACAGTTGGTAAGCAGTATATATAGATGAGCTCTGCTTATTGATGTAGCCATTAATAATCAAACGAAACCCCTATTGATCATTGCAAACAGCGCATAGAAGATGGCTAATGCGGCAACTACAACTACACATGCTAGTTCCTTCTTGTCTCTTGCTTTCATCTGTTGCTTGTGATTGATTCTTTCTTGCTTCATCGTGGTGATTGTACACTCCAGATTAGTCAGTTTCTTCTTCATCTTTACGTTATCTTCTGCAAGCTTGGTGATAACACTCCAAGCCCTGCCATGCCATTCATCATCCAACCAGTTAACAAAGGCACAAGCCTCATATCCCTGCGAATGTTAAATAATCAGGATCAGCGGGGGCATTAACTGAACTTAAGGGAAGAACTTATCACTAACCTCTAAGGGGCAACCAAGCAACCGTCTGCCAATGTCAAATCCCTCCGTGCATACACATCGAGCGGGAGTGTGTCCGTGCACACAACTCAGCTTTTGGTACTTCTCGGTGGCGCAAAACTCGGAATCGAACTCATGTTATGGGAGTCTGCTGGAGTCATACTCTGGATCCGACATTGGATCGCTTTCCTGTGTGTGTGTGGGGGGGTGGGGGTCCAAATCAAGACGGACTGAGTGAGCTACTTGCTTTGAACATGCTAAAAAGATGAGGAAAGATTGGGACCTCACAAGACGATTCGGACCCATAGTACACCGGCCTCCTGGTGACCTTAGGCAAGTGCACGACGGTGACCGCCGTCGTGGTGGCGCCGGCAATGGCGCTGCCAAGAGCGACTGTACGAACCGGTGCAGCCGCACTGAAACCATCAGCACCACTCGTCTGCATTCCCCCAATGTCAGCACCACACTAGGGAATTTGGGCGCTAGGGATTTGGAAGCTATTTAGGGATTTGGGGAAGACGGGGAAACTATGGGGATCTGATGATAACGGTCGGGGAAGTATTTATCGCATTCTGTTGTATACAGCACGCGGTTTTCCAAACCAAATCATGTGAGATGGTGCGTGATACACGACTTCCGTAACATGACCGTTTGTGATGTGCTTCCCGGTACATATGGGTGTGGTAAACAACTGCTCTCCGGAAACCCCCAAAAAAATGTTTTGCTGATAGAGATGTCGACGGCGACCGAGGCAGCGGCTGTCAGATAGGAGGTCAATCCCCGGTCGGTCGGCGGTGTCGGCGTTATAGGAAGTCCATCCTCGGTCAGTCGACGGTGGCGGCGTCATAGGAGGTCAATCCTCGGTTGGCAGCGGGAGATATAGGAGGAGCTCAATCCTTGTGGTCGGCGCCGACGTGACTGGAGCACGTCCCTCACGGTCGTAGGCGGGATAGTGGAGCCCGGACTTCAAGCAGGTGCCCCCGCTAAGGTCTGCTCCTCAACAGTGCTGTCTCGCCGTGCCGCTGCTAATCAATTAAGGTATTCTTTTCCTTGAGTGGCCTTATTAGGGTATTAAATTCATATAAGGGCACTACTACTGATGATGCGTGTAAATTGACTGGTTGATTAGTGTCTGCACGGTTGGATAACATTATGCAGCACCCTTAATAAATTTTGAAAATAAAATATTTTGATTTATTCACCCATATCTTTGTCTATCCATTAAGGTTGGAACGTGTGCAGATGGAACGATCTGAATGGATGAGGAATGGGACAACCTCAAGGTATAGGGCTGGCATGGAGGAGTTCATGGTTTTAGCTGAACGGACAAAGAAGAGAATTGGCGAAGAAGATTACGTCCTCTGTCCTTGCAAGGATTGTACCAATACAGTGTCAATTGCAATTGATTTGGTCGAGTTACACTTATACAAGAGGAGATTCATGGGTGGATACACAATATGGAGTAAACACGATGAAGAGCCGGTTATGGATGAAGGTAATAATGTGCATGTCGGCGAGGTGCCGAACCCTGATCAGAGTCGCATGGGTGTTGAATTTAACCTCGGGTCTGAGACGTCAAGCTACAGACAGAAGACTGGCATGCCAAAAAAACCAAAGAAAAACCAAGAGTGTGAAGTAGACATCACCGACCTTGATGATATACCGGATTTTGCTACTCTGGTTGCAGATTTCCATGGCCCAGATAAAGAAATGGCCAGGTACAAGGGGCTGCCAAGCATTGATGCGGCCTCCAAGAAAGATTTGTATCCAGGTTGCAAAAAGAAATATTCCAAGTTGAGTGTCACACTGACGCTTCTCAGATTTAAAGCAGAAAGCGGTCTATCAAACAAGGCCTTCACACAATTGTTGACTCTTTTCAAAGACATTCTTCCAGAAGATAATGTGCTCCCCAAAACCATGAACGAAGCAAAGAAAGTTGTTTGTCCATTGGAACTTGAAGTCCAGAAGATACACGCTTCTGTGAATGACTGTATGTTGTACCGCAGTGACTACAAAGATTTGTGTTCATGTCGCATATGCAAGCACGCACGATACAAGCGCAAGAGAGCAAAGGACAAGTACAAAATGGACAAAGAGATCGAGACAAGAATCCCGTTCAAGGTTGTTTGGTACTTTCCTATAATTCCAAGGTTGAAGCGTTTGTTTGCAAACCCTAGAGAGGCAAAGAGGTTGCGGTGGCATCATGATGAGCGAACTATGGATAAATATATGAGGCAGCCGAAGGATGGGGCTCAGTGGGAACAAATCACGGACAGGTTTAAAGATTTCGCAAAGGATCCTAGAAATATATGGCTAGGGGAGTGTACTGATGGATTTAATCCATTTGGCGATATAAACACAAAACACAACACTTGGTTGGTGCTTCTGTGCATATATAACCTTCCTCCTTGGTTGTGTATGAAGAAAAAATACATCATGATGTCGATGATTATCCAAGGCCCGAAGCAACCTGGAAATGATATCGACATTTACTTTCAGTTACTGGTAGAAGAACTGCAGACATTGTGGTTGTCTGGTGTGAACTGTTATGATGCCTACACAAAGGAGTTTTTCCAGCTACATGCGTTGCTGTTGCACACCATTCAAGATATGGCGGCATTAGGCAACAGTTCGGGGCAGAAAACAAGGGGACCAGTAGGATGTGTCACATGCATGGATAGGACAGCAAGTAGATTTCTTTTCAACTCGCGCAAAACCGTGTATTTTCGTCATCGAAGGTTCTAAAGGAAAAGTCACCCTTACCGAAAAATGACAGCTGAATTTTATGGTACGATAGAGAAAGGAACGGGCCCAAGACCCTATGATGGGAAAGTAGTCCACAACATGGTTAAAAAATTTGAAGTTGTGCTTGGCAAGGGATTCGGTTCGACGTAAAAACACCCAAGGACCAAGTGTTTAAGAAGAAATCAGTATTCTGGGAATTACCTTACGGGGAGTTCCTAAGTGTACATCACTGCATTGATGTCATGCACATAGAGAAGAATTTATGTGTAAGCATCCTTGGTACTCTGCTCAAGATTAAAGGCAAAATAAAGGATGGTGACGGTGCACAACTCGATATGCTTGGTGATCAATCACAACGCATGCATGAAGCAGAAGATGATGACAAATTGCTCCAGCAACACCAGAGTTACAATTTCACTATAGCAGAAGCAAAAGAGTTCTTCCAATTTTTGTTGTCAATTAAGACACCCTCTTCCTACTCTGCAAACATCAGAAGTCTCGTGGATGACAGCTTGGCTAGAAAGAAGTTGTCTCACATGAAGTCACATGATTGCCAAGTAATGTTGACACAAATCTTCTCGGTGGCCGTAAAGAATGTGATGGACACAGACATAATAAACACATTGATTGATCTCTGTGAGTTTTTCAACAAACTATGACGGAAGATGGTAGATATTGAAGAGATGGATAATGTGCAAGCTGATATTGCAAGAATATTGTCAAAGTTAGAGATGTTCTTCCCACCGTCATTCTTTGATGTCATGGTCCATCTCACCGTGCACCTCGTGGATGACATAAAGTATTGTGGTCTTGTGTTTCTTCGCAACATGTATCCCTTCGAGCGGTACATGGGAATATTGAAGCGCTATTGTCGGAACTGATGCCATCCAGAGGCAAGCATCCTACAAGGTTATACCGCGGAGGAGGTGGTTGAGTTTTGCACCGAATACATGAAACTTAGACCTATAGGTGTGCCCCTCTCTCGCCATGAGGGAAGGCTGGCTGGTAAGCCGGTCCTTGCTGGCATGCAGTTTTGTGCACCTTGAGAAATGGCCGATCAAGCCCATTTGACGGTACTTCTTAACAGCCCGATACTCTACGCTTATGCTGAAGAACACCTGGATGAGATACGACGAAGCAACTTACCAAATGTGCTGTCACCAGCTGCCATGACAAATGCACACAATAAGGACTATGTAATATGGCTGAAGGATCGTTTGGCAAGCGGATCCGATGAAGACCTTGCAACGTGGTTGGCACAAAAGCCATCAACGACGATTATGAAGTACCAAGCGTATGACATAAATGGCAACACGTTCTACACCGAGGAACGTGATGCTAAGACCTCGTATCAGAACAACTCTGTTCGAATAGAATGCCTAACTATAGAGGGGGATGATAAATAGGTGTACTATGGAACCATCCAAGAGATTTGGGAGCTTAACTATGTGCGAATGAAGGTGGCATTATTCAAGTGCAGATGTGTCCCTCTTAGTAGCGTAAAGGTTGATGCTTACAGTAGGAAGACATCTGTTGACCGCAGAGTTATGGCATATCACAAGGACCCATTTATTCTTGCCAGCGATGCTACCCAGATTTTCTTTGTGCCAGACCTCTTGCATACGCACTGCCATGTAGTGATGTATGGGAAGAGGAGGGTACTAGGCGTGGAGGATGTTGGTGATGAGGAGGAGTACAATCAATATGATGAGTTGCCACCTGAGGGGCCACGCAACATAAAAGAGGAGAAGCATAAAATCATCAGAAATCCTAAGTTCATTAGGGGTCAACCTAATGATCGCGATCACCCCATGTACATGGGAATTGATTCAAAAAATTAATCATTATGTCTACTGTACTGAATCGTGAGCGATGTGTACTAAGTTCGTTCTATTAGAAGTTTTCCCATGTACTGTATTGTGAGGTATGCCCAGCCTTATGTTGATCTAGATTAATATGTTGTCAACCGTATCAATGAATTTGAAATATTTATGATAATGTACCCTATAGCTAGAACGCTCAGTTGATCTCACTCCGGTATGTATGAACTAAACATGTGCAGTTTGGTTTACAATTGCACACGATTGCTTCACTAAAACTGTGTGCTTTCTAAACCGTGGACGATGACACCTAATGCGCGCAAAGTGAGTGGTGCGTTCTGATTGGCCAAAACCCAAACCACACGGATCATACGTCTGCACCGTAGGATTCACCCAGATCAAACGGCGGTCCTTATACCTCTCGTCAACACACGTTGTTGAAGCTGGGATGTGATTTATATCAACCGAGCCCATAAATGCGCCAGAAAATCAAACCTGGCGTATAATAATGATTGAGTACCGTGGGATAAAAGTTGGAGGACAGGCGATGAAGACACCGTCGATTGGAGTTCGATTTGCCACTTCTCCCTTTGTAACTATGATCCTTCTAGTGAGATGCCACGGTTTCCAGGGAGCGATCATCGTAACTTGTGCCAATAATAAAAAAAATATTCCACGGTGTCTCTGTTGGAAATATGCCCTAGAGGCAATAATAAATTGGTTATTATTATATTTCCTTGTTCATGATAATCGTTTATTATCCATGCTATAATTGTGTTGATTGGAAACTCAAATACATGTGTGGGTACATAGACAACACTGTGTCCCTAGTAAGCCTCTAGTTGACTAGCTCGTTGATCAAAAGATGGTGAAGGTTTCCTAGCCATGGACATGAGATGTCTTTTGATAACGGGATCACATCATTAGGAGAATGATGTGATGGACAAGACCCAAACTATAAACGTAGCATATGATCGTGTCAGTTTATTGCTATTGTTTTCTGCATGTCAAGTATCTGTTCCTATGACCATGAGATCATGCAACTCACTGACACCAGAGGAATACCTTGTGTGTATCAAACGTCGCAACGTAACTGGGTGACTATAAAGGTGCTCTACAGGTATCTCCGAGGGTGTCTGTTGGGTTGGCATGGATCAAGACTGGGATTTGTTACTCCGTATGACGGAGAGGTATCTCAGGGCCCACTCGGTAATACAACATCACAATGAGCCTTGCAAGCAATGTGACTAAAGTGTTAGCCACGAGATCTTGTATTACGGAACGAGTAAAGAGACTTGCCGGTAACGAGATTGAACTAGGTATAGAGATACCAACGATCGAGTCTCGGGCAAGTAACATACCGAAGAACAAAGGGAACAGCATACGGGATTAACTGAATCCTTGACATAGAGGTTCAAACGATAAAGATCTTCGTAGAATATGTAGGAGCCAATATGGGCATCCAGGTCCCGCTATTGGTTATTGACCATAGAGTTGTCTCGGTCATGTCTACATAGTTCTCGAACCCGCAGGGTCTACACACTTAACGTTTGGTGACGATTAGTATAGTTGAGTTATTGGTGACCGAAGGTTGTTCGGAGTCCCGGATAAGATCCCGGACATGACGAGGATCTCCGGAATAGTCCGGAGGTAAGGATTGATATATGTGATAATAGTGTTTTGATCTCCGGAAGGGTTCCGGAATTCGCCGGAAGAAGTTTCGGATGTTTACCGAAGTGTTCGGGTGCGAGAACACTTTATATGGGCCAAGGGATAAAAGCCCACGAGGTATTGGAAAGTGCAAAAGTAGTTTTGCTGCCGCATAAGCGGTACTACCGCTTGTGTGAAGCGGTACTACCGCCCGAGCGGTACTACCGCTTGTGTGAAGCGGTACTACCGCCCAAGCAGTACTACCGCTTGTTTGAAGCAGTACTACCGCTTGTGCGCGGTACTGCAGGGATCCGAGTTGGACTCTTTCCCTGCGGGCCAAACCGACCTTGTGCGGGCAAAACCGACCTGGAGGAGGCTTTTACTCCAAGTTTAGACCCCAGGGCTCAACATATAAATAGAGGGGAGGGGCTAGCACACGGGACACATTAAGATTTCCCCAAGCCATGTGCCGGCAACCTCTAGTTCCTCCTACGTCATAATTTCAGTAGTGCTTAGGCGAAGCCCTGCTGAAATAGTTCTTTACCAACATCACCACGCCGTCGTGCTGCTGGAACTCTTCTTCTTCTCCGCTCCCTCTTGCTGGATCAAGGAGGCGGAGATCGTCATCAAGCCGTATGTGTGTTGAACGCGGAGGTGCCGTCCGTTCGGCGCTGGATCGTGCTTGGATCGAGGGACGACTTGCGATTTGGATCGCGGAGACGTTCGACTACATCAACCGCGTTTCTTAACGCTTCCGCTTAGCGATCTACAAGGGTATGTAGATTCACTCTCCCTCTCGTAGATGCTCATCACCATGGATAGATCTTGTGTGTGCGTAGGAAATTTTTTGTTTCCCATGCAACGTTCCCCAACAGTGGCATCTGAGCTAGGTCTATGCGTAGATGAGATCTCGAGTAGAACACAAACGAGTTGTGGGCGTGGGTGTATACATATTGCTTGCCGTTACTAGTTGATACTTGATTCGGCAGTATTGTGAGATGAAGCGGCCCGGACCGACATTACGCGTACTCTTACGCGAGACAGGTTCCTTCAACTGACATGTAACTTCGTTGCATAAAGATGGCTAGCGGGTGTCTGTCTCTCTCACTTTAGTTGAATCGATTTCAATGAAGAGGGTTCTTTTAGAAGATCAAAAAGCAATCACTACACCACGTTGTGGTTTTGCGTAGGTAAGAACGGTTCTTGCAAACCCGTAGCAGCCACGTAAAACTTGCAACAACAATTAGAGTACGTCTAACTTGTTTTTGCAGGGTGTGTTGTGATGTGATATGGCCAATTACATGATGAGATATATGTGATGTATGAAATGATCATGTGTTGTATAGAATATCACGACTTGCATGTCGATGAGTACGGCAACTGGCAGGAGCCATAGAGTTGTCTTTAATTATTGTATGACCTGCGTGTCAATCATTAAGCGCTATGTAATGCTTTACTTTATCGCTAAACGTTAGCAATAGTCGTGGAAGCAATAGTCGGCGCGACAACCTTATGGCGACACGTTGATGGAGATCAAGATGATGGAGATCATGGTGTCATGCCGGTGACGATGGAGATCATGCCGGT
Source organism: Elymus sibiricus (assembly GCA_039707655.1). Lineage (NCBI taxonomy): Eukaryota > Viridiplantae > Streptophyta > Magnoliopsida > Poales > Poaceae > Elymus > Elymus sibiricus. The sequence continues at coordinate 105,737,320 of CM077663.1, read as the reverse complement.
GCTTTGGAGATGGAGATCAAAAGCACAAGTTCATGGCCATATCATGTCACTTATGATTTGCATGTGATGTTAATCCTTTTATGCATCTTATTTTGCTTAGGACGACGGTAGCATTATAAGGTGATCCCTCACTTAAATTTCAAGATAAATTGTGTTCTCCCCGAGTGTGCACCGTTGCGAAAGTTCGTCGTTTCGAGACACGCCGTGATGATCGGGTGTGATAGACTCTACGTTCACATACAACGGGTGTAAGCCATGTTGCACGTGCAGAACACTCGGGTTAAACTTGACGAGCCTAGCATGTACAGACATGGCCTCGGAACACAAGAGACCGAAAGGTCGAACATGAGTCATATAGTAGATATGATCAACATGAAGATGTTCACCATTGAAACCACCTCAACTCACGTGATGATCGGACTTGAGTTGGTGGATTTGGATCATGTTACACTCGAATGATCGGAGGGATGTCAATTTGAGTGGGAGTTTTTAAGTAATATGATTAACTAAACTCATTATCTAGAACAATAGTCTAAGTTTTCTTTTCTATATTTATGTTGTAGATCATGGCTCGCGCAGTAGCACCCCTGAATTTTAATGCGTTCCTAGAGAAACCTAAGTTGAAAGATGATGGAAGTAACTTTGTGGACTGGGCCCGTAATCTAAGGATTATCCTTACGGCTTCCCAGAAGGCTTATGTCCTTGATGCACCACTTGGTGATCCACCCGCTCCAGTTGAGTCTCTAGACGTTGTGAACGCCTGGCAGGCTCGTTCTGATGATTACTCAATAGTTCAATGTGCATTATTGTATGGCTTAGAACCGGGACTTCAAAGACGTTTTGAACGTCATGGAGCATATGAGATGTTCCAGGAATTGAAGTTTATCTTTCAGAAGAATGCCTGGATCGAGAGGTATGAGACCTCCGATAAGTTCTATGCTTGCAAGATGGAGGAGAACGGGTCTGTTAGTGATCACATACTCAGAATGTCTGGGTACTCCACCCGTCTGGCTGAATTGGGGATGCCCCTTCCGCCAGAGGCTATCACTGACAGAGTTCTTCAATCATTGCCACCCAGCTACAAGAGCTTCGTGTTGAACTATAACATGCACGGGATGAACAAGTCAGTCGCCGAGCTGTTTGCGATGCTGAAAGTCGCTGAGTCTGAAATTCAGAAGGAGCATCAAGTGTTGATGGTCAATAAAACCACTAGTTTCAAGAAAAATGGCAAGGGTAAGAAGGGTAACTCCAAGAAGAGTGGCAAAACAGTTGCTCCTCTCGTGAAGAAACCCAAGGCTGGACCCAAACCAGAAACTGTGTGCTTTCATTGCAAGGGAACTGGACACTGGAAGCGGAACTGCCCCAAGTATTTGGCTGACAAGAAGGCGGCCAACAACAAACAAGGTATATATGATATACATGTTATTGATGTGTACCTTACCAACTCTCGTTGTAGTGCCTGGGTATTTGATACCGGTGCGGTTGCTCATATTTGCAACTCTAAACAGGAACTGCGGAATAGACGGAGGCTGGCAAAGGACGAAGTGACGATGCGCGTGGGAAATGGTTCCAAGGTTGATGTGATCGCCGTCGGCATGCTCGCTCTTCGATTACCGTCGGGATTAGTGATGAACCTAAATAAGTGTTATTTGGTGCCTGCGTTAAGCATGAACATTATATCTGGATCTTGTTTATTGCGAGACGGTTACTCATTTAAATCTGAGAATAATGGTTGTTCTATTTATATGAGTAATATCTTTTATGGTCATGCACCCAATGTGAGGGGTTTATTCTTATTGAATCTCGATAGTAATGATACACATGTTCATAACATTGATGCCAAAAGATGTAGAATTGATAATGATAATACCACTTTCTTGTGGCACTGCCGTTTAGGTCATATTGGCGTAAAATGCATGAGGAAGCTCCGTGCTGATGGACTTTTGGAGTCACTTGATTTTGAATCACTTGACACATGTGAGCCATGCCTCATGGGCAAGATGACTAAAACGCCGTTCTCTGGAACAATGGAACGGGCAAGTGACTTATTGGAAATCATACATACTGATGTGTGTGGTCCGATGAGTATTGAGGCGTGCGGTGGTTATCGTTACTTTCTCACCTTCACTGATGACTTAAGTAGATATGGGTATATTTACTTAATGAAACACAAGTCTGAAACATTTGAAAAGTTCAAACAATTTCAGAGTGAAGTTGAGAATCATCGTAACAAGAAGATTAAATTCCTACGATCTGATCGAGGAGGAGAATATCTGAGTTATGAGTTTGGCAGTCACTTAAGACAGTGTGGAATTGTTTCACAATTGACACCGCCTGGAATACCACAGCGTAATGGTGTGTCCGAACGTCGTAATCGAACCTTATTAGATATGGTGCGATCTATGATGTCTCTTGCCGATTTGCCACTATCGTTTTGGGGTTATGCATTAGAGACAGCTGCATTCACTTTAAATAGGGCACCATCGAAATCCATTGAGACGACGCCATATGAACTTTGGTTTGGCAAGAAGCCAAAGCTGTCGTTTCTTAAAGTTTGGGGATGTGATGCTTATGTCAAAAAGCTTCAGCCTGAAAAGCTGGAACCCAAAGCGGAGAAATGCGTCTTCATAGGATACCCAAAAGAGACAGTTGGGTATACCTTCTACCTCAGATCCGAAGGCAAAGTGTTTGTCGCTAAAAACGGAACATTTCTTGAGAAAGAGTTTCTCTCGAAAGAATTGAGTGGGAGGAAGATAGAACTTGATGAGGTTGCTGAACCTTTACTTCAACCTGAGAGTAGCGCAGCGCAGAAAGTTGTTTCTGTGGAGTCTACATTAGCTGAAGAGGAAGTTAATGATGATGATCATGAAGCTTTGGATCAAGTTGCTATCGAACCTCGTAGGTCGACAAGGACGCGTACTGCTCCTGAGTGGTACGGCAACCCTGTCTTAGAAGTCATGTTGTTAGACAACGATGAACCTACGAGCTATGGAGAAGCGATGATGGGCCCGGATTCCGAGAAGTGGTTAGAGGCCATGAAATCCGAGATGGGATCCATGTATGAAAACAAAGTGTGGACTTTGGAAGTATTACCTGAAGGGCGTAAGGCCA